>CM051235.1:531906889-533143925 GCA_027917425.1 Gastrophryne carolinensis | reverse complement strand
TACTTGGAAATAAAAATCTTTTAAAAGATAAAAATGTGTTAGGTTTTGTTGGAATGCTTGAAAAGTGCACACATATGGCAATTGTATAGACACATTTGAAACAAATTGCTTTACAAAACTTGGTTTTTAAATGGCTAGAATGACAGTGTCTGTTTCCTGTAAAAAGCATAACAGCTTAACGTCTGAAAGCAGCCTTGCTTTTAGGGGTGCATAGCGCAACATCCATTATATGTTTAGATTATATAGCTCCATGACACTTTCCCAATAACTGACTTTCAAATTGACTTTGAACCCGGGACACAAAAGGAAGAACCTTGCATCATACCCCTATACCACTAGCTCCTTTGCTCATGGTGCTGAGAATGATATCCTTCCAGGGTAAAATAGCCATAGATTTAAGACTATTTTAACATTACAGCGTACCTGCACAATGAGATTTTCTGCTGTGGACAAAGAGGAGCCTGGATTTTGTGCCCAAAGATCATACGTTGCACATATCTTGTCTCATGTCCGCTTGAAACACTCTTGCTAATTAAGGGCACAGAAGAACATGTCTTGGCTAAATTCAAACAACCTATGGTTATGCAGCCTTTAATCTGGCGATTTGGCCTCAACCATCAACACAATAAACTACCTCAGACTCTCAGACGTACCATGGATGCAAGAGCCCGGATAGCTCAGTCGGTAGAGCATCAGACTTTTAATCTGAGGGTCCAGGGTTCAAGTCCCTGTTTGGGCGATGGAGCTTTCTATCTTTACACTTTGCTGCAGCTACGTGCACAATGAGATTTCTTGCTGTGGACAAAGAGAAGCTTGGATTTTGTGCCCAAAGACCATATGTTGCACATATCTTGTCTTATGTCCGCTTAAGGTCTGAATGTAGCCTTACTTTTACAGGGGCATAGAGTAACATCCATTGTATGTTTAGATGATATAGCTCCATGACACTTTTCTATTAACACTTTTCTATTAACACTTTTCCAATAACTGACCTTTAAAAATGATCTAATCTTTTAAAACTAACCATGCGCCAGCCGGGACTTGAACCCGGGTCGCAAGAATGGGAATCTTGCATGATACCCCTACACCACTGGCGCTGTCGTACCTACCACAGCTAATTAAACCGTTACAGAGCAAAAATTGTCATAGTGTTAAAACTATTTTAACTATACAGCCAATACTGATTGCAATGTTACGGCTAAAATAGGAACAAAATGTACTTGGAATTAAAGAGCCTTTTAAAAAATAAAAATGTGTTAGGTTTTGTTGGAATGCTTGAAAAGTGCACACATATTGCAATTGTATAGACACATTTGAAACAAATTGCTTCACAAATCTTGTTTTTTAAATGCTAGAATGACAGGGTCTGTTTCCTGTAATTAGCATAACAGCTTAAGGCCTAAAAGTAGCACTGGTTTTAGGGGTGCAATAAGGTTTATACAGCTCCATGAAACTTTTCCAATAACTGACTTTCAAAAGTGATCTAATCTTTTAAAACTAGCAATGCGCCAGCCGGGACTTAAACCCGAGTCGCAAGAATGGGAATCTTGCATGATACCCCTACACCACTGGCGCTGCCGTACACACCCTTAAGAAGTAAATTCTTTAAGGGCAATAATAGTCATAGTGTTAAAACTATTTTAACAATACAGCCAATATTGGTTGCAATGTTATGTTTAAAGTAGGAACAAAATGTACTTGGAAATAAAAATCTTTTAAAAGATAAAAATGTGTTAGGTTTTGTTGGAATGCTTGAAAAGTGCACACATATGGCAATTGTATAGACACATTTGAAACAAATTGCTTTACAAAACTTGGTTTTTAAATGGCTAGAATGACAGTGTCTGTTTCCTGTAAAAAGCATAACAGCTTAACGTCTGAAAGCAGCCTTGCTTTTAGGGGTGCATAGCGCAACATCCATTATATGTTTAGATTATATAGCTCCATGACACTTTCCCAATAACTGACTTTCAAATTGACTTTGAACCCGGGACACAAAAAGAAGAACCTTGCATCATACCCCTATACCACTAGCTCCTTTGCTCATGGTGCTGAGAATGATATCCTTCCAGGGTAAAATAGCCATAGATTTAAGACTATTTTAACATTACAGCGTACCTGCACAATGAGATTTTCTGCTGTGGACAAAGAGGAGCCTGGATTTTGTGCCCAAAGATCATACGTTGCACATATCTTGTCTCATGTCCGCTTGAAACACTCTTGCTAATTAAGGGCACAGAAGAACATGTCTTGGCTAAATTCAAACAACCTATGGTTATTCAGCCTTTAATCTGGCGATTTGGCCTCAACCATCAACACAATAAACTACCTCAGACTCTCAGACGTACCATGGATGCAAGAGCCCGGATAGCTCAGTCGGTAGAGCATCAGACTTTTAATCTGAGGGTCCAGGGTTCAAGTCCCTGTTTGGGCGATGGAGCTTTCTGTCTTTACACTTTGCTGCAGCTACGTGCACAATGAGATTTCTTGCTGTGGACAAAGAGAAGCTTCGATTTTGTGCCCAAAGACCATATGTTGCACATATCTTGTCTTATGTCCGCTTAAGGTCTGAATGTAGCCTTACTTTTACAGGGGCATAGAGTAACATCCATGGTATGTTTAGATGATATAGCTCCATGACACTTTTCTATTAACACTTTTCCAATAACTGACCTTTAAAAATGATCTAATCTTTTAAAACTAACCATGCGCCAGCCGGGACTTGAACCCGGGTCGCAAGAATGGGAATCTTGCATGATACCCCTACACCACTGGCGCTGTTGTACCTACCACAGCTAATTAAACCGTTACAGAGCAAAAATTGTCATAGTGTTAAAACTATTTTAACTATACAGCCAATACTGATTGCAATGTTATGGCTAAAATAGGAACAAAATGTACTTGGAATTAAAGAGCCTTTTAAAAAATAAAAATGTGTTAGGTTTTGTTGGAATGCTTGAAAAGTGCACACATATTGCAATTGTATAGACACATTTGAAACAAATTGCTTCACAAATCTTGTTTTTTAAATGTTAGAATGACAGGGTCTGTTTCCTGTAATTAGCATAACAGCTTAAGGCCTAAAAGTAGCACTGGTTTTAGGGGTGCAATAAGGTTTATACAGCTCCATGAAACTTTTCCAATAACTGACTTTCAAAAGTGATCTAATCTTTTAAAACTAGCAATGCGCCAGCCGGGACTTAAACCCGAGTCGCAAGAATGGGAATCTTGCATGATACCCCTACACCACTGGCGCTGCCGTACACACCCTTAAGAAGTAAATTCTTTAAGGGCAATAATAGTCATAGTGTTAAAACTATTTTAACAATACAGCCAATATTGGTTGCAATGTTATGTTTAAAGTAGGAACAAAATGTACTTGGAAATAAAAATCTTTTAAAAGATAAAAATGTGTTAGGTTTTGTTGGAATGCTTGAAAAGTGCACACATATGGCAATTGTATAGACACATTTGAAACAAATTGCTTTACAAAACTTGGTTTTTAAATGGCTAGAATGACAGTGTCTGTTTCCTGTAAAAAGCATAACAGCTTAACGTCTGAAAGCAGCCTTGCTTTTAGGGGTGCATAGCGCAACATCTATTATATGTTTAGATTATATAGCTCCATGACACTTTCCCAATAACTGACTTTCAAATTGACTTTGAACCCGGGACACAAAAGGAAGAACCTTGCATCATACCCCTATACCACTAGCTCCTTTGTTCATGGTGCTGAGAATGATATCCTTCCAGGGTAAAATAGCCATAGATTTAAGACTATTTTAACATTACAGCGTACCTGCACAATGAGATTTTCTGCTGTGGACAAAGAGGAGCCTGGATTTTGTGCCCAAAGATCATACGTTGCACATATCTTGTCTCATGTCCGCTTGAAACACTCTTGCTAATTAAGGGCACAGAAGAACATGTCTTGGCTAAATTCAAACAACCTATGGTTATGCAGCCTTTAATCTGGCGATTTGGCCTCAACCATCAACACAATAAACTACCTCAGACTCTCAGACGTACCATGGATGCAAGAGCCCGGATAGCTCAGTCGGTAGAGCGTCAGACTTTTAATCTGAGGGTCCAGGGTTCAAGTCCCTGTTCGGGCGATGGAGCTTTCTATCTTTACACTTTGCTGCAGCTACGTGCACAATGAGATTTCTTGCTGTGGACAAAGAGAAGCTTGGATTTTGTGCCCAAAGACCATATGTTGCACATATCTTGTCTTATGTCCGCTTAAGGTCTGAATGTAGCCTTACTTTTACAGGGGCATAGAGTAACATCCATTGTATGTTTAGATGATATAGCTCCATGACACTTTTCTATTAACACTTTTCCAATAACTGACCTTTAAAAATGATCTAATCTTTTAAAACTAACCATGCGCCAGCCGGGACTTGAACCCGGGTCGCAAGAATGGGAATTTTGCATGATACCCCTACACCACTGGCGCTGTCGTACCTACCACAGCTAATTAAACCGTTACAGAGCAAAAATTGTCATAGTGTTAAAACTATTTTAACTATACAGCCAATACTGATTGCAATGTTACGGCTAAAATAGGAACAAAATGTACTTGGAATTAAAGAGCCTTTTAAAAAATAAAAATGTGTTAGGTTTTGTTGGAATGCTTGAAAAGTGCACACATATTGCAATTGTATAGACACATTTGAAACAAATTGCTTCACAAATCTTGTTTTTTAAATGCTAGAATGACAGGGTCTGTTTCCTGTAATTAGCATAACAGCTTAAGGCCTAAAAGTAGCACTGGTTTTAGGGGTGCAATAAGGTTTATACAGCTCCATGAAACTTTTCCAATAACTGACTTTCAAAAGTGATCTAATCTTTTAAAACTAGCAATGCGCCAGCCGGGACTTAAACCCGAGTCGCAAGAATGGGAATCTTGCATGATACCCCTACACCACTGGCGCTGCCGTACACACCCTTAAGAAGTAAATTCTTTAAGGGCAATAATAGTCATAGTGTTAAAACTATTTTAACAATACAGCCAATATTGGTTGCAATGTTATGTTTAAAGTAGGAACAAAATGTACTTGGAAATAAAAATCTTTTAAAAGATAAAAATGTGTTAGGTTTTGTTGGAATGCTTGAAAAGTGCACACATATGGCAATTGTATAGACACATTTGAAACAAATTGCTTTACAAAACTTGGTTTTTAAATGGCTAGAATGACAGTGTCTGTTTCCTGTAAAAAGCATAACAGCTTAACGTCTGAAAGCAGCCTTGCTTTTAGGGGTGCATAGCGCAACATCCATTATATGTTTAGATTATATAGCTCCATGACACTTTCCCAATAACTGACTTTCAAATTGACTTTGAACCCGGGACACAAAAGGAAGAACCTTGCATCATACCCCTATACCACTAGCTCCTTTGCTCATGGTGCTGAGAATGATATCCTTCCAGGGTAAAATAGCCATAGGTTTAAGACTATTTTAACATTACAGCGTACCTGCACAATGAGATTTTCTGCTGTGGACAAAGAGGAGCCTGGATTTTGTGCCCAAAGATCATACGTTGCACATATCTTGTCTCATGTCCGCTTGAAACACTCTTGCTAATTAAGGGCACAGAAGAACATGTCTTGGCTAAATTCAAACAACCTATGGTTATGCAGCCTTTAATCTGGCGATTTGGCCTCAACCATCAACACAATAAACTACCTCAGACTCTCAGACGTACCATGGATGCAAGAGCCCGGATAGCTCAGTCGGTAGAGCATCAGACTTTTAATCTGAGGGTCCAGGGTTCAAGTCCCTGTTCGCTGCAGCTACGTGCACAATGAGATTTCTTGCTGTGGACAAAGAGAAGCTTGGATTTTGTGCCCAAAGACCATATGTTGCACATATCTTGTCTTATGTCCGCTTAAGGTCTGAATGTAGCCTTACTTTTACAGGGGCATAGAGTAACATCCATTGTATGTTTAGATGATATAGCTCCATGACACTTTTCTATTAACACTTTTCTATTAACACTTTTCCAATAACTGACCTTTAAAAATGATCTAATCTTTTAAAACTAACCATGCGCCAGCCGGGACTTGAACCCGGGTCGCAAGAATGGGAATCTTGCATGATACCCCTACACCACTGGCGCTGTCGTACCTACCACAGCTAATTAAACCGTTACAGAGCAAAAATTGTCATAGTGTTAAAACTATTTTAACTATACAGCCAATACTGATTGCAATGTTACGGCTAAAATAGGAACAAAATGTACTTGGAATTAAAGAGCCTTTTAAAAAATAAAAATGTGTTAGGTTTTGTTGGAATGCTTGAAAAGTGCACACATATTGCAATTGTATAGACACATTTGAAACAAATTGCTTCACAAATCTTGTTTTTTAAATGCTAGAATGACAGGGTCTGTTTCCTGTAATTAGCATAACAGCTTAAGGCCTAAAAGTAGCACTGGTTTTAGGGGTGCAATAAGGTTTATACAGCTCCATGAAACTTTTCCAATAACTGACTTTCAAAAGTGATCTAATCTTTTAAAACTAGCAATGCGCCAGCCGGGACTTAAACCCGAGTCGCAAGAATGGGAATCTTGCATGATACCCCTACACCACTGGCGCTGCCGTACACACCCTTAAGAAGTAAATTCTTTAAGGGCAATAATAGTCATAGTGTTAAAACTATTTTAACAATACAGCCAATATTGGTTGCAATGTTATGTTTAAAGTAGGAACAAAATGTACTTGGAAATAAAAATCTTTTAAAAGATAAAAATGTGTTAGGTTTTGTTGGAATGCTTGAAAAGTGCACACATATGGCAATTGTATAGACACATTTGAAACAAATTGCTTTACAAAACTTGGTTTTTAAATGGCTAGAATGACAGTGTCTGTTTCCTGTAAAAAGCATAACAGCTTAACGTCTGAAAGCAGCCTTGCTTTTAGGGGTGCATAGCGCAACATCCATTATATGTTTAGATTATATAGCTCCATGACACTTTCCCAATAACTGACTTTCAAATTGACTTTGAACCCGGGACACAAAAAGAAGAACCTTGCATCATACCCCTATACCACTAGCTCCTTTGCTCATGGTGCTGAGAATGATATCCTTCCAGGGTAAAATAGCCATAGATTTAAGACTATTTTAACATTACAGCGTACCTGCACAATGAGATTTTCTGCTGTGGACAAAGAGGAGCCTGGATTTTGTGCCCAAAGATCATACGTTGCACATATCTTGTCTCATGTCCGCTTGAAACACTCTTGCTAATTAAGGGCACAGAAGAACATGTCTTGGCTAAATTCAAACAACCTATGGTTATTCAGCCTTTAATCTGGCGATTTGGCCTCAACCATCAACACAATAAACTACCTCAGACTCTCAGACGTACCATGGATGCAAGAGCCCGGATAGCTCAGTCGGTAGAGCATCAGACTTTTAATCTGAGGGTCCAGGGTTCAAGTCCCTGTTTGGGCGATGGAGCTTTCTGTCTTTACACTTTGCTGCAGCTACGTGCACAATGAGATTTCTTGCTGTGGACAAAGAGAAGCTTGGATTTTGTGCCCAAAGACCATATGTTGCACATATCTTGTCTTATGTCCGCTTAAGGTCTGAATGTAGCCTTACTTTTACAGGGGCATAGAGTAACATCCATTGTATGTTTAGATGATATAGCTCCATGACACTTTTCTATTAACACTTTTCCAATAAATGACCTTTAAAAATGATCTAATCTTTTAAAACTAACCACACGCCAGCCGGGACTTGAACCCAGGTCGCAAGAATGGGAATCTTGCATGATACCCCTACACCACTGGCGCTGTTGTACCTACCACAGCTAATTAAACCGTTACAGAGCAAAAATTGTCATAGTGTTAAAACTATTTTAACTATACAGCCAATACTGATTGCAATGTTACGGCTAAAATAGGAACAAAATGTACTTGGAATTAAAAGCCTTTTAAAAAATAAAAATGTGTTAGGTTTTGTTGGAATGCTTGAAAAGTGCACACATATTGCAATTGTATAGACACATTTGAAACAAATTGCTTCACAAATCTTGTTTTTTAAATGCTAGAATGACAGGGTCTGTTTCCTGTAATTAGCATAACAGCTTAAGGCCTAAAAGTAGCACTGGTTTTAGGGGTGCAATAAGGTTTATACAGCTCCATGAAACTTTTCCAATAACTGACTTTCAAAAGTGATCTAATCTTTTAAAACTAGCAATGCGCCAGCCGGGACTTAAACCCGAGCCGCAAGAATGGGAATCTTGCATGATACCCCTACACCACTGGCGCTGCCGTACACACCCTTAAGAAGTAAATTCTTTAAGGGCAATAATAGTCATAGTGTTAAAACTATTTTAACAATACAGCCAATATTGGTTGCAACGTTATGTTTAAAGTTGGAACAAAATGTACTTGGAAATAAAAATCTTTTAAAAGATAAAAATGTGTTAGGTTTTGTTGGAATGCTTGAAAAGTGCACACATATGGCAATTGTATAGACACATTTGAAACAAATTGCTTTACAAAACTTGGTTTTTAAATGGCTAGAATGACAGTGTCTGTTTCCTGTAAAAAGCATAACAGCTTAACGTCTGAAAGCAGCCTTGCTTTTAGGGGTGCATAGCGCAACATCCATTATATGTTTAGATTATATAGCTCCATGACACTTTCCCAATAACTGACTTTCAAATTGACTTTGAACCCGGGACACAAAAAGAAGAACCTTGCATCATACCCCTATACCACTAGCTCCTTTGCTCATGGTGCTGAGAATGATATCCTTCCAGGGTAAAATAGCCATAGATTTAAGACTATTTTAACATTACAGCGTACCTGCACAATGAGATTTTCTGCTGTGGACAAAGAGGAGCCTGGATTTTGTGCCCAAAGATCATACGTTGCACATATCTTGTCTCATGTCCGCTTGAAACACTCTTGCTAATTAAGGGCACAGAAGAACATGTCTTGGCTAAATTCAAACAACCTATGGTTATTCAGCCTTTAATCTGGCGATTTGGCCTCAACCATCAACACAATAAACTACCTCAGACTCTCAGACGTACCATGGATGCAAGAGCCCGGATAGCTCAGTCGGTAGAGTATCAGACTTTTAATCTGAGGGTCCAGGGTTCAAGTCCCTGTTTGGGCGATGGAGCTTTCTGTCTTTACACTTTGCTGCAGCTACGTGCACAATGAGATTTCTTGCTGTGGACAAAGAGAAGCTTCGATTTTGTGCCCAAAGACCATATGTTGCACATATCTTGTCTTATGTCCGCTTAAGGTCTGAATGTAGCCTTACTTTTACAGGGGCATAGAGTAACATCCATTGTATGTTTAGATGATATAGCTCCATGACACTTTTCTATTAACACTTTTCCAATAACTGACCTTTAAAAATGATCTAATCTTTTAAAACTAACCATGCGCCAGCCGGGACTTGAACCCGGGTCGCAAGAATGGGAATCTTGCATGATACCCCTACACCACTGGCGCTGTTGTACCTGCCACAGCTAATTAAATCGTTACAGAGCAAAAATTGTCATAGTGTTAAAACTATTTTAACTATACAGCCAATACTGATTGCAATGTTACAGCTAAAATAGGAACAAAATGTACTTGGAATTAAAAGCCTTTTAAAAAATAAAAATGTGTTAGGTTTTGTTGGAATGCTTGAAAAGTGCACACATATGGCAATTGTATAGACACATTTGAAACAAATTGCTTCACAAATCTTGTTTTTTAAATGCTAGAATGACAGGGTCTGTTTCCTGTAATTAGCATAACAGCTTAAGGCCTAAAAGTAGCACTGGTTTTAGGGGTGCAATAAGGTTTATACAGCTCCATGAAACTTTTCCAATAACTGACTTTCAAAAGTGATCTAATCTTTTAAAACTAGCAATGCGCCAGCCGGGACTTAAACCCGAGCCGCAAGAATGGGAATCTTGCATGATACCCCTACACCACTGGCGCTGCCGTACACACCCTTAAGAAGTAAATTCTTTAAGGGCAATAATAGTCATAGTGTTAAAACTATTTTAACAATACAGCCAATATTGGTTGCAACGTTATGTTTAAAGTTGGAACAAAATGTACTTGGAAATAAAAATCTTTTAAAAGATAAAAATGTGTTAGGTTTTGTTGGAATGCTTGAAAAGTGCACACATATGGCAATTGTATAGACACATTTGAAACAAATTGCTTTACAAAACTTGGTTTTTAAATGGCTAGAATGACAGTGTCTGTTTCCTGTAAAAAGCATAACAGCTTAACGTCTGAAAGCAGCCTTGCTTTTAGGGGTGCATAGCGCAACATCCATTATATGTTTAGATTATATAGCTCCATGACACTTTCCCAATAACTGACTTTCAAATTGACTTTGAACCCGGGACACAAAAAGAAGAACCTTGCATCATACCCCTATACCACTAGCTCCTTTGCTCATGGTGCTGAGAATGATATCCTTCCAGGGTAAAATAGCCATAGATTTAAGACTATTTTAACATTACAGCGTACCTGCACAATGAGATTTTCTGCTGTGGACAAAGAGGAGCCTGGATTTTGTGCCCAAAGATCATACGTTGCACATATCTTGTCTCATGTCCGCTTGAAACACTCTTGCTAATTAAGGGCACAGAAGAACATGTCTTGGCTAAATTCAAACAACCTATGGTTATTCAGCCTTTAATCTGGCGATTTGGCCTCAACCATCAACACAATAAACTACCTCAGACTCTCAGACGTACCATGGATGCAAGAGCCCGGATAGCTCAGTCGGTAGAGCATCAGACTTTTAATCTGAGGGTCCAGGGTTCAAGTCCCTGTTTGGGCGATGGAGCTTTCTGTCTTTACACTTTGCTGCAGCTACGTGCACAATGAGATTTCTTGCTGTGGACAAAGAGAAGCTTCGATTTTGTGCCCAAAGACCATATGTTGCACATATCTTGTCTTATGTCCGCTTAAGGTCTGAATGTAGCCTTACTTTTACAGGGGCATAGAGTAACATCCATGGTATGTTTAGATGATATAGCTCCATGACACTTTTCTATTAACACTTTTCCAATAACTGACCTTTAAAAATGATCTAATCTTTTAAAACTAACCATGCGCCAGCCGGGACTTGAACCCGGGTCGCAAGAATGGGAATCTTGCATGATACCCCTACACCACTGGCGCTGTTGTACCTACCACAGCTAATTAAACCGTTACAGAGCAAAAATTGTCATAGTGTTAAAACTATTTTAACTATACAGCCAATACTGATTGCAATGTTAAGGCTAAAATAGGAACAAAATGTACTTGGAATTAAAAGCCTTTTAAAAAATAAAAATGTGTTAGGTTTTGTTGGAATGCTTGAAAAGTGCACACATATTGCAATTGTATAGACACATTTGAAACAAATTGCTTCACAAATCTTGTTTTTTAAATGCTAGAATGACAGGGTCTGTTTCCTGTAATTAGCATAACAGCTTAAGGCCTAAAAGTAGCACTGGTTTTAGGGGTGCAATAAGGTTTATACAGCTCCATGAAACTTTTCCAATAACTGACTTTCAAAAGTGATCTAATCTTTTAAAACTAGCAATGCGCCAGCCGGGACTTAAACCCGAGTCGCAAGAATGGGAATCTTGCATGATACCCCTACACCACTGGCGCTGCCGTACACACCCTTAAGAAGTAAATTCTTTAAGGGCAATAATAGTCATAGTGTTAAAACTATTTTAACAATACGGCCAATATTGGTTGCAACGTTATGTTTAAAGTAGGAACAAAATGTACTTGGAAATAAAAATCTTTTAAAAGATAAAAATGTGTTAGGTTTTGTTGGAATGCTTGAAAAGTGCACACATATGGCAATTGTATAGACACATTTGAAACAAATTGCTTTACAAAACTTGGTTTTTAAATGGCTAGAATGACAGTGTCTGTTTCCTGTAAAAAGCATAACAGCTTAACGTCTGAAAGCAGCCTTGCTTTTAGGGGTGCATAGCGCAACATCCATTATATGTTTAGATTATATAGCTCCATGACACTTTCCCAATAACTGACTTTCAAATTGACTTTGAACCCGGGACACAAAAAGAAGAACCTTGCATCATACCCCTATACCACTAGCTCCTTTTCTCATGGTGCTGAGAATGATATCCTTCCAGGGTAAAATAGCCATAGATTTAAGACTATTTTAACATTACAGCGTACCTGCACAATGAGATTTTCTGCTGTGGACAAAGAGGAGCCTGGATTTTGTGCCCAAAGATCATACGTTGCACATATCTTGTCTCATGTCCGCTTGAAACACTCTTGCTAATTAAGGGCACAGAAGAACATTTCTTGGCTAAATTCAAACAACCTATGGTTATTCAGCCTTTAATCTGGAGATTTGGCCTCAACCATCAACACAATAAACTACCTCAGACTCTCAGACGTACCATGGATGCAAGAGCCCGGATAGCTCAGTCGGTAGAGCATCAGACTTTTAATCTGAGGGTCCAGGGTTTAAGTCCCTGTTCGGGCGATGGAGCTTTCTATCTTTACACTTTGCTGCAGCTACGTGCACAATGAGATTTCTTGCTGTGGACAAAGAGAAGCTTGGATTTTGTGCCCAAAGACCATATGTTGCACATATCTTGTCTTATGTCCGCTTAAGGTCTGAATGTAGCCTTACTTTTACAGGGGCATAGAGTAACATCCATTGTATGTTTAGATGATATAGCTCCATGACACTTTTCTATTAACACTTTTCCAATAACTGACCTTTAAAAATGATCTAATCTTTTAAAACTAACCATGCGCCAGCCGGGACTTGAACCCGGGTCGCAAGAATGGGAATCTTGCATGATACCCCTACACCACTGGCGCTGTTGTACCTGCCACAGCTAATTAAATCGTTACAGAGCAAAAATTGTCATAGTGTTAAAACTATTTTAACTATACAGCCAATACTGATTGCAATGTTACAGCTAAAATAGGAACAAAATGTACTTGGAATTAAAAGCCTTTTAAAAAATAAAAATTTGTTAGGTTTTGTTGGAATGCTTGAAAAGTGCACACATATGGCAATTGTATAGACACATTTGAAACAAATTGCTTCACAAATCTTGTTTTTTAAATGCTAGAATGACAGGGTCTGTTTCCTGTAATTAGCATAACAGCTTAAGGCCTAAAAGTAGCACTGGTTTTAGGGGTGCAATAAGGTTTATACAGCTCCATGAAACTTTTCCAATAACTGACTTTCAAAAGTGATCTAATCTTTTAAAACTAGCAATGCGCCAGCCGGGACTTAAACCCGAGCCGCAAGAATGGGAATCTTGCATGATACCCCTACACCACTGGCGCTGCCGTACACACCCTTAAGAAGTAAATTCTTTAAGGGCAATAATAGTCATAGTGTTAAAACTATTTTAACAATACAGCCAATATTGGTTGCAACGTTATGTTTAAAGTAGGAACAAAATGTACTTGGAAATAAAAATCTTTTAAAAGATAAAAATGTGTTAGGTTTTGTTGGAATGCTTGAAAAGTGCACACATATGGCAATTGTATAGACACATTTGAAACAAATTGCTTTACAAAACTTGGTTTTTAAATGGCTAGATTGACAGTGTCTGTTTCCTGTAAAAAGCATAACAGCTTAACGTCTGATAGCAGCCTTGCTTTTAGGGGTGCATAGCGCAACATCCATTATATGTTTAGATTATATAGCTCCATGACACTTTCCCAATAACTGACTTTCAAATTGACTTTGAACCCGGGACACAAAAAGAAGAACCTTGCATCATACCCCTATACCACTAGCTCCTTTGCTCATGGTGCTGAGAATGATATCCTTCCAGGGTAAAATAGCCATAGATTTAAGACTATTTTAACATTACAGCGTACCTGCACAATGAGATTTTCTGCTGTGGACAAAGAGGAGCCTGGATTTTGTGCCCAAAGATCATACGTTGCACATATCTTGTCTCATGTCCGCTTGAAACACTCTTGCTAATTAAGGGCACAGAAGAACATGTCTTGGCTAAATTCAAACAACCTATGGTTATTCAGCCTTTAATCTGGCGATTTGGCCTCAACCATCAACACAATAAACTACCTCAGACTCTCAGACGTACCATGGATGCAAGAGCCTGGATAGCTCAGTCGGTAGAGCATCAGACTTTTAATCTGAGGGTCCAGGGTTCAAGTCCCTGTTCGGGCGATGGAGCTTTCTGTCTTTACACTTTGCTACCCCTATACCTCCTTTGCTCATGGTGCTGAGAATGATATCCTTCCAGGGTAAAATAGCCATAGATTTAAGACTATTTTAACATTACAGCGTACCTGCACAATGAGATTTTCTGCTGTGGACAAAGAGGAGCCTGGATTTTGTGCCCAAAGATCATAAGTTGCTCATATCTTGTCTCATGTCCGCTTGAAACACTCTTGCTAATTAAGGGCACAGAAGAACATGTCTTGGCTAAATTCAAACAACCTATGGTTATTCAGCCTTTAATCTGGCGATTTGGCCTCAACCATCAACACAATAAACTACCTCAGACTCTCAGACGTACCATGGATGCAAGAGCCCGGATAGCTCAGTCGGTAGAGCATCAGACTTTTAATCTGAGGGTCCAGGGTTCAAGTCCCTGTTCGGGCGATGGAGCTTTCTGTCTTTACACTTTGCTGCAGCTACGTGCACAATGAGATTTCTTGCTGTGGACAAAGAGAAGCTTGGATTTTGTGCCCAAAGACCATATGTTGCACATATCTTGTCTTATGTCCGCTTAAGGTCTGAATGTAGCCTTACTTTTACAGGGGCATAGAGTAACATCCATGGTATGTTTAGATGATATAGCTCCATGACACTTTTCTATTAACACTTTTCCAATAACTGACCTTTAAAAATGATCTAATCTTTTAAAACTAACCATGCGCCAGCCGGGACTTGAACCCGGGTCGCAAGAATGGGAATCTTGCATGATACCCCTACACCACTGGCGCTGTTGTACCTACCACAGCTAATTAAACCGTTACAGAGCAAAAATTGTCATAGTGTTAAAACTATTTTAACTATACAGCCAATACTGATTGCAATGTTAAGGCTAAAATAGGAACAAAATGTACTTGGAATTAAAAGCCTTTTAAAAAATAAAAATGTGTTAGGTTTTGTTGGAATGCTTGAAAAGTGCACACATATTGCAATTGTATAGACACATTTGAAACAAATTGCTTCACAAATCTTGTTTTTTAAATGCTAGAATGACAGGGTCTGTTTCCTGTAATTAGCATAACAGCTTAAGGCCTAAAAGTAGCACTGGTTTTAGGGGTGCAATAAGGTTTATACAGCTCCATGAAACTTTTCCAATAACTGACTTTCAAAAGTGATCTAATCTTTTAAAACTAGCAATGCGCCAGCCGGGACTTAAACCCGAGTCGCAAGAATGGGAATCTTGCATGATACCCCTACACCACTGGCGCTGCCGTACACACCCTTAAGAAGTAAATTCTTTAAGGGCAATAATAGTCATAGTGCTAAAACTATTTTAACAATACAGCCAATATTGGTTGCAACGTTATGTTTAAAGTAGGAACAAAATGTACTTGGAAATAAAAATCTTTTAAAAGATAAAAATGTGTTAGGTTTTGTTGGAATGCTTGAAAAGTGCACACATATGGCAATTGTATAGACACATTTGAAACAAATTGCTTTACAAAACTTGGTTTTTAAATGGCTAGAATGACAGTGTCTGTTTCCTGTAAAAAGCATAACAGCTTAACGTCTGAAAGCAGCCTTGCTTTTAGGGGTGCATAGCGCAACATCCATTATATGTTTAGATTATATAGCTCCATGACACTTTCCCAATAACTGACTTTCAAATTGACTTTGAACCCGGGACACAAAAAGAAGAACCTTGCATCATACCCCTATACCACTAGCTCCTTTTCTCATGGTGCTGAGAATGATATCCTTCCAGGGTAAAATAGCCATAGATTTAAGACTATTTTAACATTACAGCGTACCTGCACAATGAGATTTTCTGCTGTGGACAAAGAGGAGCCTGGATTTTGTGCCCAAAGATCATACGTTGCACATATCTTGTCTCATGTCCGCTTGAAACACTCTTGCTAATTAAGGGCACAGAAGAACATTTCTTGGCTAAATTCAAACAACCTATGGTTATGCAGCCTTTAATCTGGCGATTTGGCCTCAACCATCAACACAATAAACTACCTCAGACTCTCAGACGTACCATGGATGCAAGAGCCCGGATAGCTCAGTCGGTAGAGCATCAGACTTTTAATCTGAGGGTCCAGGGTTCAAGTCCCTGTTCGCTGCAGCTACGTGCACAATGAGATTTCTTGCTGTGGACAAAGAGAAGCTTGGATTTTGTGCCCAAAGACCATATGTTGCACATATCTTGTCTTATGTCCGCTTAAGGTCTGAATGTAGCCTTACTTTTACAGGGGCATAGAGTAACATCCATTGTATGTTTAGATGATATAGCTCCATGACACTTTTCTATTAACACTTTTCTATTAACACTTTTCCAATAACTGACCTTTAAAAATGATCTAATCTTTTAAAACTAACCATGCGCCAGCCGGGACTTGAACCCGGGTCGCAAGAATGGGAATCTTGCATGATACCCCTACACCACTGGCGCTGTCGTACCTACCACAGCTAATTAAACCGTTACAGAGCAAAAATTGTCATAGTGTTAAAACTATTTTAACTATACAGCCAATACTGATTGCAATGTTACGGCTAAAATAGGAACAAAATGTACTTGGAATTAAAAGCCTTTTAAAAAATAAAAATGTGTTAGGTTTTGTTGGAATGCTTGAAAAGTGCACACATATTGCAATTGTATAGACACATTTGAAACAAATTGCTTCACAAATCTTGTTTTTTAAATGCTAGAATGACAGGGTCTGTTACCTGTAATTAGCATAACAGCTTAAGGCCTAAAAGTAGCACTGGTTTTAGGGGTGCAATAAGGTTTATACAGCTCCATGAAACTTTTCCAATAACTGACTTTCAAAAGTGATCTAATCTTTTAAAACTAGCAATGCGCCAGCCGGGACTTAAACCCGAGCCGCAAGAATGGGAATCTTGCATGATACCCCTACACCACTGGCGCTGCCGTACACACCCTTAAGAAGTAAATTCTTTAAGGGCAATAATAGTCATAGTGTTAAAACTATTTTAACAATACAGCCAATATTGGTTGCAACGTTATGTTTAAAGTTGGAACAAAATGTACTTGGAAATAAAAATCTTTTAAAAGATAAAAATGTGTTAGGTTTTGTTGGAATGCTTGAAAAGTGCACACATATGGCAATTGTATAGACACATTTGAAACAAATTGCTTTACAAAACTTGGTTTTTAAATGGCTAGAATGACAGTGTCTGTTTCCTGTAAAAAGCATAACAGCTTAACGTCTGAAAGCAGCCTTGCTTTTAGGGGTGCATAGCGCAACATCCATTATATGTTTAGATTATATAGCTCCATGACACTTTCCCAATAACTGACTTTCAAATTGACTTTGAACCCGGGACACAAAAAGAAGAACCTTGCATCATACCCCTATACCACTAGCTCCTTTGCTCATGGTGCTGAGAATGATATCCTTCCAGGGTAAAATAGCCATAGATTTAAGACTATTTTAACATTACAGCGTACCTGCACAATGAGATTTTCTGCTGTGGACAAAGAGGAGCCTGGATTTTGTGCCCAAAGATCATACGTTGCACATATCTTGTCTCATGTCCGCTTGAAACACTCTTGCTAATTAAGGGCACAGAAGAACATGTCTTGGCTAAATTCAAACAACCTATGGTTATTCAGCCTTTAATCTGGCGATTTGGCCTCAACCATCAACACAATAAACTACCTCAGACTCTCAGACGTACCATGGATGCAAGAGCCCGGATAGCTCAGTCGGTAGAGCATCAGACTTTTAATCTGAGGGTCCAGGGTTCAAGTCCCTGTTCGGGCGATGGAGCTTTCTGTCTTTACACTTTGCTGCAGCTACGTGCACAATGAGATTTCTTGCTGTGGACAAAGAGAAGCTTCGATTTTGTGCCCAAAGACCATATGTTGCACATATCTTGTCTTATGTCCGCTTAAGGTCTGAATGTAGCCTTACTTTTACAGGGGCATAGAGTAACATCCATGGTATGTTTAGATGATATAGCTCCATGACACTTTTCTATTAACACTTTTCCAATAACTGACCTTTAAAAATGATCTAATCTTTTAAAACTAACCATGCGCCAGCCGGGACTTGAACCCGGGTCGCAAGAATGGGAATCTTGCATGATACCCCTACACCACTGGCGCTGTTGTACCTACCACAGCTAATTAAACCGTTACAGAGCAAAAATTGTCATAGTGTTAAAACTATTTTAACTATACAGCCAATACTGATTGCAATGTTACGGCTAAAATAGGAACAAAATGTACTTGGAATTAAAAGCCTTTTAAAAAATAAAAATGTGTTAGGTTTTGTTGGAATGCTTGAAAAGTGCACACATATTGCAATTGTATAGACACATTTGAAACAAATTGCTTCACAAATCTTGTTTTTTAAATGCTAGAATGACAGGGTATGTTTCCTGTAATTAGCATAACAGCTTAAGGCCTAAAAGTAGCACTGGTTTTAGGGGTGCAATAAGGTTTATACAGCTCCATGAAACTTTTCCAATAACTGACTTTCAAAAGTGATCTAATCTTTTAAAACTAGCAATGCGCCAGCCGGGACTTAAACCCGAGCCGCAAGAATGGGAATCTTGCATGATACCCCTACACCACTGGCGCTGCCGTACACACCCTTAAGAAGTAAATTCTTTAAGGGCAATAATAGTCATAGTGTTAAAACTATTTTAACAATACAGCCAATATTGGTTGCAACGTTATGTTTAAAGTAGGAACAAAATGTACTTGGAAATAAAAATCTTTTAAAAGATAAAAATGTGTTAGGTTTTGTTGGAATGCTTGAAAAGTGCACACATATGGCAATTGTATAGACACATTTGAAACAAATTGCTTTACAAAACTTGGTTTTTAAATGGCTAGAATGACAGTGTCTGTTTCCTGTAAAAAGCATAACAGCTTAACGTCTGATAGCAGCCTTGCTTTTAGGGGTGCATAGCGCAACATCCATTATATGTTTAGATTATATAGCTCCATGACACTTTCCCAATAACTGACTTTCAAATTGACTTTGAACCCGGGACACAAAAAGAAGAACCTTGCATCATACCCCTATACCACTAGCTCCTTTGCTCATGGTGCTGAGAATGATATCCTTCCAGGGTAAAATAGCCATAGATTTAAGACTATTTTAACATTACAGCGTACCTGCACAATGAGATTTTCTGCTGTGGACAAAGAGGAGCCTGGATTTTGTGCCCAAAGATCATACGTTGCACATATCTTGTCTCATGTCCGCTTGAAACACTCTTGCTAATTAAGGGCACAGAAGAACATGTCTTGGCTAAATTCAAACAACCTATGGTTATTCAGCCTTTAATCTGGCGATTTGGCCTCAACCATCAACACAATAAACTACCTCAGACTCTCAGACGTACCATGGATGCAAGAGCCCGGATAGCTCAGTCGGTAGAGCATCAGATTTTTAATCTGAGGGTCCAGGGTTTAAGTCCCTGTTCGGGCGATGGAGCTTTCTATCTTTACACTTTGCTGCAGCTACGTGCACAATGAGATTTCTTGCTGTGGACAAAGAGAAGCTTGGATTTTGTGCCCAAAGACCATATGTTGCACATATCTTGTCTTATGTCCGCTTAAGGTCTGAATGTAGCCTTACTTTTACAGGGGCATAGAGTAACATCCATTGTATGTTTAGATGATATAGCTCCATGACACTTTTCTATTAACACTTTTCCAATAACTGACCTTTAAAAATGATCTAATCTTTTAAAACTAACCATGTGCCAGCCGGGACTTGAACCCGGGTCGCAAGAATGGGAATCTTGCATGATACCCCTACACCACTGGCGCTGTTGTACCTACCACAGCTAATTAAACCGTTACAGAGCAAAAATTGTCATAGTGTTAAAACTATTTTAACTATACAGCCAATACTGATTGCAATGTTACGGCTAAAATAGGAACAAAATGTACTTGGAATTAAAAGCCTTTTAAAAAATAAAAATGTGTTAGGTTTTGTTGGAATGCTTGAAAAGTGCACACATATTGCAATTGTATAGACACATTTGAAACAAATTGCTTCACAAATCTTGTTTTTTAAATGCTAGAATGACAGGGTCTGTTTCCTGTAATTAGCATAACAGCTTAAGGCCTAAAAGTAGCACTGGTTTTAGGGGTGCAATAAGGTTTATACAGCTCCATGAAACTTTTCCAATAACTGACTTTCAAAAGTGATCTAATCTTTTAAAACTAGCAATGCGCCAGCCGGGACTTAAACCCGAGCCGCAAGAATGGGAATCTTGCATGATACCCCTACACCACTGGCGCTGCCGTACACACCCTTAAGAAGTAAATTCTTTAAGGGCAATAATAGTCATAGTGTTAAAACTATTTTAACAATACAGCCAATATTGGTTGCAACGTTATGTTTAAAGTAGGAACAAAATGTACTTGGAAATAAAAATCTTTTAAAAGATAAAAATGTGTTAGGTTTTGTTGGAATGCTTGAAAAGTGCACACATATGGCAATTGTATAGACATATTTGAAACAAATTGCTTTACAAAACTTGGTTTTTAAATGGCTAGCATGACAGTGTCTGTTTCCTGTAAAAAGCATAACAGCTTAACGTCTGATAGCAGCCTTGCTTTTAGGGGTGCATAGCGCAACATCCATTATATGTTTAGATTATATAGCTCCATGACACTTTCCCAATAACTGACTTTCAAATTGACTTTGAACCCGGGACACAAAAAGAAGAACCTTGCATCATACCCCTATACCACTAGCTCCTTTGCTCATGGTGCTGAGAATGATATCCTTCCAGGGTAAAATAGCCATAGATTTAAGACTATTTTAACATTACAGCGTACCTGCACAATGAGATTTTCTGCTGTGGACAAAGAGGAGCCTGGATTTTGTGCCCAAAGTTCATACGTTGCACATATCTTGTCTCATGTCCGCTTGAAACACTCTTGCTAATTAAGGGCACAGAAGAACATGTCTTGGCTAAATTCAAACAACCTATGGTTATTCAGCCTTTAATCTGGCGATTTGGCCTCAACCATCAACACAATAAACTACCTCAGACTCTCAGACATACCATGGATGCAAGAGCCCGGATAGCTCAGTCGGTAGAGCATCAGACTTTTAATCTGAGGGTCCAGGGTTCAAGTCCCTGTTCGGGCGATGGAGCTTTCTATCTTTACACTTTGCTGCAGCTACGTGCACAATGAGATTTCTTGCTGTGGACAAAGAGAAGCTTGGATTTTGTGCCCAAAGACCATATGTTGCACATATCTTGTCTTATGTCCGCTTAAGGTCTGAATGTAGCCTTACTTTTACAGGGGCATAGAGTAACATCCATTGTATGTTTAGATGATATAGCTCCATGACACTTTTCTATTAACACTTTTCCAATAAATGACCTTTAAAAATGATCTAATCTTTTAAAACTAACCACGCGCCAGCCGGGACTTGAACCCAGGTCGCAAGAATGGGAATCTTGCATGATACCCCTACACCACTGGCGCTGTTGTACCTACCACAGCTAATTAAACCGTTACAGAGCAAAAATTGTCATAGTGTTAAAACTATTTTAACTATACAGCCAATACTGATTGCAATGTTACGGCTAAAATAGGAACAAAATGTACTTGGAATTAAAAGCCTTTTAAAAAATAAAAATGTGTTAGGTTTTGTTGGAATGCTTGAAAAGTGCACACATATTGCAATTGTATAGACACATTTGAAACAAATTGCTTCACAAATCTTGTTTTTTAAATGCTAGAATGACAGGGTCTGTTTCCTGTAATTAGCATAACAGCTTAAGGCCTAAAAGTAGCACTGGTTTTAGGGGTGCAATAAGGTTTATACAGCTCCATGAAACTTTTCCAATAACTGACTTTCAAAAGTGATCTAATCTTTTAAAACTAGCAATGCGCCAGCCGGGACTTAAACCCGAGCCGCAAGAATGGGAATCTTGCATGATACCCCTACACCACTGGCGCTGCCGTACACACCCTTAAGAAGTAAATTCTTTAAGGGCAATAATAGTCATAGTGTTAAAACTATTTTAACAATACAGCCAATATTGGTTGCAACGTTATGTTTAAAGTAGGAACAAAATGTACTTGGAAATAAAAATCTTTTAAAAGATAAAAATGTGTTAGGTTTTGTTGGAATGCTTGAAAAGTGCACACATATGGCAATTGTATAGACACATTTGAAACAAATTGCTTTACAAAACTTGGTTTTTAAATGGCTAGAATGACAGTGTCTGTTTCCTGTAAAAAGCATAACAGCTTAACGTCTGATAGCAGCCTTGCTTTTAGGGGTGCATAGCGCAACATCCATTATATGTTTAGATTATATAGCTCCATGACACTTTCCCAATAACTGACTTTCAAATTGACTTTGAACCCGGGACACAAAAAGGAGAACCTTGCATCATACCCCTATACCACTAGCTCCTTTGCTCATGGTGCTGAGAATGATATCCTTCCAGGGTAAAATAGCCATAGATTTAAGACTATTTTAACATTACAGCGTACCTGCACAATGAGATTTTCTGCTGTGGACAAAGAGGAGCCTGGATTTTGTGCCCAAAGATCATACGTTGCACATATCTTGTCTCATGTCCGCTTGAAACACTCTTGCTAATTAAGGGCACAGAAGAACATGTCTTGGCTAAATTCAAACAACCTATGGTTATTCAGCCTTTAATCTGGCGATTTGGCCTCAACCATCAACACAATAAACTACCTCAGACTCTCAGACGTACCATGGATGCAAGAGCCCGGATAGCTCAGTCGGTAGAGCATCAGATTTTTAATCTGAGGGTCCAGGGTTTAAGTCCCTGTTCGGGCGATGGAGCTTTCTATCTTTACACTTTGCTGCAGCTACGTGCACAATGAGATTTCTTGCTGTGGACAAAGAGAAGCTTGGATTTTGTGCCCAAAGACCATATGTTGCACATATCTTGTCTTATGTCCGCTTAAGGTCTGAATGTAGCCTTACTTTTACAGGGGCATAGAGTAACATCCATTGTATGTTTAGATGATATAGCTCCATGACACTTTTCTATTAACACTTTTCCAATAACTGACCTTTAAAAATGATCTAATCTTTTAAAACTAACCATGTGCCAGCCGGTACTTGAACCCGGGTCGCAAGAATGGGAATCTTGCATGATACCCCTACACCACTGGCGCTGTTGTACCTGCCACAGCTAATTAAATCGTTACAGAGCAAAAATTGTCATAGTGTTAAAACTATTTTAACTATACAGCCAATACTGATTGCAATGTTACGGCTAAAATAGGAACAAAATGTACTTGGAATTAAAAGCCTTTTAAAAAATAAAAATGTGTTAGGTTTTGTTGGAATGCTTGAAAAGTGCACACATATTGCAATTGTATAGACACATTTGAAACAAATTGCTTCACAAATCTTGTTTTTTAAATGCTAGAATGACAGGGTCTGTTTCCTGTAATTAGCATAACAGCTTAAGGCCTAAAAGTAGCACTGGTTTTAGGGGTGCAATAAGGTTTATACAGCTCCATGAAACTTTTCCAATAACTGACTTTCAAAAGTGATCTAATCTTTTAAAACTAGCAATGCGCCAGCCGGGACTTAAACCCGAGCCGCAAGAATGGGAATCTTGCATGATACCCCTACACCACTGGCGCTGCCGTACACACCCTTAAGAAGTAAATTCTTTAAGGGCAATAATAGTCATAGTGTTAAAACTATTTTAACAATACAGCCAATATTGGTTGCAACGTTATGTTTAAAGTAGGAACAAAATGTACTTGGAAATAAAAATCTTTTAAAAGATAAAAATGTGTTAGGTTTTGTTGGAATGCTTGAAAAGTGCACACATATGGCAATTGTATAGACACATTTGAAACAAATTGCTTTACAAAACTTGGTTTTTAAATGGCTAGAATGACAGTGTCTGTTTCCTGTAAAAAGCATAACAGCTTAACGTCTGATAGCAGCCTTGCTTTTAGGGGTGCATAGCGCAACATCCATTATATGTTTAGATTATATAGCTCCATGACACTTTCCCAATAACTGACTTTCAAATTGACTTTGAACCCGGGACACAAAAAGAAGAACCTTGCATCATACCCCTATACCACTAGCTCCTTTGCTCATGGTGCTGAGAATGATATCCTTCCAGGGTAAAATAGCCATAGATTTAAGACTATTTTAACATTACAGCGTACCTGCACAATGAGATTTTCTGCTGTGGACAAAGAGGAGCCTGGATTTTGTGCCCAAAGATCATACGTTGCACATATCTTGTCTTATGTCCGCTTGAAACACTCTTGCTAATTAAGGGCACAGAAGAACATGTCTTGGCTAAATTCAAACAACCTATGGTTATTCAGCCTTTAATCTGGCGATTTGGCCTCAACCATCAACACAATAAACTACCTCAGACTCTCAGACGTACCATGGATGCAAGAGCCCGGATAGCTCAGTCGGTAGAGCATCAGATTTTTAATCTGAGGGTCCAGGGTTTAAGTCCCTGTTCGGGCGATGGAGCTTTCTATCTTTACACTTTGCTGCAGCTACGTGCACAATGAGATTTCTTGCTGTGGACAAAGAGAAGCTTGGATTTTGTGCCCAAAGACCATATGTTGCACATATCTTGTCTTATGTCCGCTTAAGGTCTGAATGTAGCCTTACTTTTACAGGGGCATAGAGTAACATCCATTGTATGTTTAGATGATATAGCTCCATGACACTTTTCTATTAACACTTTTCCAATAACTGACCTTTAAAAATGATCTAATCTTTTAAAACTAACCATGCGCCAGCCGGGACTTGAACCCGGGTCGCAAGAATGGGAATCTTGCATGATACCCCTACACCACTGGCGCTGTTGTACCTACCACAGCTAATTAAACCGTTACAGAGCAAAAATTGTCATAGTGTTAAAACTATTTTAACTATACAGCCAATACTGATTGCAATGTTATGGCTAAAATAGGAACAAAATGTACTTGGAATTAAAAGCCTTTTAAAAAATAAAAATGTGTTAGGTTTTGTTGGAATGCTTGAAAAGTGCACACATATTGCAATTGTATAGACACATTTGAAACAAATTGCTTCACAAATCTTGTTTTTTAAATGCTAGAATGACAGGGTCTGTTTCCTGTAATTAGCATAACAGCTTAAGGCCTAAAAGTAGCACTGGTTTTAGGGGTGCAATAAGGTTTATACAGCTCCATGAAACTTTTCCAATAACTGACTTTCAAAAGTGATCTAATCTTTTAAAACTAGCAATGCGCCAGCCGGGACTTAAACCCGAGCCGCAAGAATGGGAATCTTGCATGATACCCCTACACCACTGGCGCTGCCGTACACACCCTTAAGAAGTAAATTCTTTAAGGGCAATAATAGTCATAGTGTTAAAACTATTTTAACAATACAGCCAATATTGGTTGCAACGTTATGTTTAAAGTAGGAACAAAATGTACTTGGAAATAAAAATCTTTTAAAAGATAAAAATGTGTTAGGTTTTGTTGGAATGCTTGAAAAGTGCACACATATGGCAATTGTATAGACACATTTGAAACAAATTGCTTTACAAAACTTGGTTTTTAAATGGCTAGAATGACAGTGTCTGTTTCCTGTAAAAAGCATAACAGCTTAACGTCTGATAGCAGCCTTGCTTTTAGGGGTGCATAGCGCAACATCCATTATATGTTTAGATTATATAGCTCCATGACACTTTCCCAATAACTGACTTTCAAATTGACTTTGAACCCGGGACACAAAAAGAAGAACCTTGCATCATACCCCTATACCACTAGCTCCTTTGCTCATGGTGCTGAGAATGATATCCTTCCAGGGTAAAATAGCCATAGATTTAAGACTATTTTAACATTACAGCGTACCTGCACAATGAGATTTTCTGCTGTGGACAAAGAGGAGCCTGGATTTTGTGCCCAAAGATCATACGTTGCACATATCTTGTCTTATGTCCGCTTGAAACACTCTTGCTAATTAAGGGCACAGAAGAACATGTCTTGGCTAAATTCAAACAACCTATGGTTATTCAGCCTTTAATCTGGCGATTTGGCCTCAACCATCAACACAATAAACTACCTCAGACTCTCAGACGTACCATGGATGCAAGAGCCCGGATAGCTCAGTCGGTAGAGCATCAGATTTTTAATCTGAGGGTCCAGGGTTTAAGTCCCTGTTCGGGCGATGGAGCTTTCTATCTTTACACTTTGCTGCAGCTACGTGCACAATGAGATTTCTTGCTGTGGACAAAGAGAAGCTTGGATTTTGTGCCCAAAGACCATATGTTGCACATATCTTGTCTTATGTCCGCTTAAGGTCTGAATGTAGCCTTACTTTTACAGGGGCATAGAGTAACATCCATTGTATGTTTAGATGATATAGCTCCATGACACTTTTCTATTAACACTTTTCCAATAACTGACCTTTAAAAATGATCTAATCTTTTAAAACTAACCATGTGCCAGCCGGGACTTGAACCCGGGTCGCAAGAATGGGAATCTTGCATGATACCCCTACACCACTGGCGCTGTTGTACCTACCACAGCTAATTAAACCGTTACAGAGCACAAATTGTCATAGTGTTAAAACTATTTTAACTATACAGCCAATACTGATTGCAATGTTATGGCTAAAATAGGAACAAAATGTACTTGGAATTAAAAGCCTTTTAAAAAATAAAAATGTGTTAGGTTTTGTTGGAATGCTTGAAAAGTGCACACATATTGCAATTGTATAGACACATTTGAAACAAATTGCTTCACAAATCTTGTTTTTTAAATGCTAGAATGACAGGGTCTGTTTCCTGTAATTAGCATAACAGCTTAAGGCCTAAAAGTAGCACTGGTTTTAGGGGTGCAATAAGGTTTATACAGCTCCATGAAACTTTTCCAATAACTGACTTTCAAAAGTGATCTAATCTTTTAAAACTAGCAATGCGCCAGCCGGGACTTAAACCCGAGCCGCAAGAATGGGAATCTTGCATGATACCCCTACACCACTGGCGCTGCCGTACACACCCTTAAGAAGTAAATTCTTTAAGGGCAATAATAGTCATAGTGTTAAAACTATTTTAACAATACAGCCAATATTGGTTGCAACGTTATGTTTAAAGTAGGAACAAAATGTACTTGGAAATAAAAATCTTTTAAAAGATAAAAATGTGTTAGGTTTTGTTGGAATGCTTGAAAAGTGCACACATATGGCAATTGTATAGACACATTTGAAACAAATTGCTTTACAAAACTTGGTTTTTAAATGGCTAGAATGACAGTGTCTGTTTCCTGTAAAAAGCATAACAGCTTAACGTCTGATAGCAGCCTTGCTTTTAGGGGTGCATAGCGCAACATCCATTATATGTTTAGATTATATAGCTCCATGACACTTTCCCAATAACTGACTTTCAAATTGACTTTGAACCCGGGACACAAAAAGAAGAACCTTGCATCATACCCCTATACCACTAGCTCCTTTGCTCATGGTGCTGAGAATGATATCCTTCCAGGGTAAAATAGCCATAGATTTAAGACTATTTTAACATTACAGCGTACCTGCACAATGAGATTTTCTGCTGTGGACAAAGAGGAGCCTGGATTTTGTGCCCAAAGATCATACGTTGCACATATCTTGTCTTATGTCCGCTTGAAACACTCTTGCTAATTAAGGGCACAGAAGAACATGTCTTGGCTAAATTCAAACAACCTATGGTTATTCAGCCTTTAATCTGGCGATTTGGCCTCAACCATCAACACAATAAACTACCTCAGACTCTCAGACATACCATGGATGCAAGAGCCCGGATAGCTCAGTCGGTAGAGCATCAGACTTTTAATCTGAGGGTCCAGGGTTCAAGTCCCTGTTCGGGCGATGGAGCTTTCTATCTTTACACTTTGCTGCAGCTACGTGCACAATGAGATTTCTTGCTGTGGACAAAGAGAAGCTTGGATTTTGTGCCCAAAGACCATATGTTGCACATATCTTGTCTTATGTCCGCTTAAGGTCTGAATGTAGCCTTACTTTTACAGGGGCATAGAGTAACATCCATTGTATGTTTAGATGATATAGCTCCATGACACTTTTCTATTAACACTTTTCCAATAAATGACCTTTAAAAATGATCTAATCTTTTAAAACTAACCACGCGCCAGCCGGGACTTGAACCCAGGTCGCAAGAATGGGAATCTTGCATGATACCCCTACACCACTGGCGCTGTTGTACCTACCACAGCTAATTAAACCGTTACAGAGCAAAAATTGTCATAGTGTTAAAACTATTTTAACTATACAGCCAATACTGATTGCAATGTTACGGCTAAAATAGGAACAAAATGTACTTGGAATTAAAAGCCTTTTAAAAAATAAAAATGTGTTAGGTTTTGTTGGAATGCTTGAAAAGTGCACACATATTGCAATTGTATAGACACATTTGAAACAAATTGCTTCACAAATCTTGTTTTTTAAATGCTAGAATGACAGGGTCTGTTTCCTGTAATTAGCATAACAGCTTAAGGCCTAAAAGTAGCACTGGTTTTAGGGGTGCAATAAGGTTTATACAGCTCCATGAAACTTTTCCAATAACTGACTTTCAAAAGTGATCTAATCTTTTAAAACTAGCAATGCGCCAGCCGGGACTTAAACCCGAGCCGCAAGAATGGGAATCTTGCATGATACCCCTACACCACTGGCGCTGCCGTACACACCCTTAAGAAGTAAATTCTTTAAGGGCAATAATAGTCATAGTGTTAAAACTATTTTAACAATACAGCCAATATTGGTTGCAACGTTATGTTTAAAGTTGGAACAAAATGTACTTGGAAATAAAAATCTTTTAAAAGATAAAAATGTGTTAGGTTTTGTTGGAATGCTTGAAAAGTGCACACATATGGCAATTGTATAGACACATTTGAAACAAATTGCTTTACAAAACTTGGTTTTTAAATGGCTAGAATGACAGTGTCTGTTTCCTGTAAAAAGCATAACAGCTTAACGTCTGAAAGCAGCCTTGCTTTTAGGGGTGCATAGCGCAACATCCATTATATGTTTAGATTATATAGCTCCATGACACTTTCCCAATAACTGACTTTCAAATTGACTTTGAACCCGGGACACAAAAAGAAGAACCTTGCATCATACCCCTATACCACTAGCTCCTTTGCTCATGGTGCTGAGAATGATATCCTTCCAGGGTAAAATAGCCATAGATTTAAGACTATTTTAACATTACAGCGTACCTGCACAATGAGATTTTCTGCTGTGGACAAAGAGGAGCCTGGATTTTGTGCCCAAAGATCATACGTTGCACATATCTTGTCTCATGTCCGCTTGAAACACTCTTGCTAATTAAGGGCACAGAAGAACATGTCTTGGCTAAATTCAAACAACCTATGGTTATTCAGCCTTTAATCTGGCGATTTGGCCTCAACCATCAACACAATAAACTACCTCAGACTCTCAGACGTACCATGGATGCAAGAGCCCGGATAGCTCAGTCGGTAGAGCATCAGACTTTTAATCTGAGGGTCCAGGGTTCAAGTCCCTGTTCGGGCGATGGAGCTTTCTGTCTTTACACTTTGCTGCAGCTACGTGCACAATGAGATTTCTTGCTGTGGACAAAGAGAAGCTTCGATTTTGTGCCCAAAGACCATATGTTGCACATATCTTGTCTTATGTCCGCTTAAGGTCTGAATGTAGCCTTACTTTTACAGGGGCATAGAGTAACATCCATGGTATGTTTAGATGATATAGCTCCATGACACTTTTCTATTAACACTTTTCCAATAACTGACCTTTAAAAATGATCTAATCTTTTAAAACTAACCATGCGCCAGCCGGGACTTGAACCCGGGTCGCAAGAATGGGAATCTTGCATGATACCCCTACACCACTGGCGCTGTTGTACCTACCACAGCTAATTAAACCGTTACAGAGCAAAAATTGTCATAGTGTTAAAACTATTTTAACTATACAGCCAATACTGATTGCAATGTTACGGCTAAAATAGGAACAAAATGTACTTGGAATTAAAAGCCTTTTAAAAAATAAAAATGTGTTAGGTTTTGTTGGAATGCTTGAAACGTGCACACATATTGCAATTGTATAGACACATTTGAAACAAATTGCTTCACAAATCTTGTTTTTTAAATGCTAGAATGACAGGGTCTGTTTCCTGTAATTAGCATAACAGCTTAAGGCCTAAAAGTAGCACTGGTTTTAGGGGTGCAATAAGGTTTATACAGCTCCATGAAACTTTTCCAATAACTGACTTTCAAAAGTGATCTAATCTTTTAAAACTAGCAATGCGCCAGCCGGGACTTAAACCCGAGCCGCAAGAATGGGAATCTTGCATGATACCCCTACACCACTGGCGCTGCCGTACACACCCTTAAGAAGTAAATTCTTTAAGGGCAATAATAGTCATAGTGTTAAAACTATTTTAACAATACAGCCAATATTGGTTGCAACGTTATGTTTAAAGTAGGAACAAAATGTACTTGGAAATAAAAATCTTTTAAAAGATAAAAATGTGTTAGGTTTTGTTGGAATGCTTGAAAAGTGCACACATATGGCAATTGTATAGACACATTTGAAACAAATTGCTTTACAAAACTTGGTTTTTAAATGGCTAGAATGACAGTGTCTGTTTCCTGTAAAAAGCATAACAGCTTAACGTCTGATAGCAGCCTTGCTTTTAGGGGTGCATAGCGCAACATCCATTATATGTTTAGATTATATAGCTCCATGACACTTTCCCAATAACTGACTTTCAAATTGACTTTGAACCCGGGACACAAAAAGAAGAACCTTGCATCATACCCCTATACCACTAGCTCCTTTGCTCATGGTGCTGAGAATGATATCCTTCCAGGGTAAAATAGCCATAGATTTAAGACTATTTTAACATTACAGCGTACCTGCACAATGAGATTTTCTGCTGTGGACAAAGAGGAGCCTGGATTTTGTGCCCAAAGATCATACGTTGCACATATCTTGTCTTATGTCCGCTTGAAACACTCTTGCTAATTAAGGGCACAGAAGAACATGTCTTGGCTAAATTCAAACAACCTATGGTTATTCAGCCTTTAATCTGGCGATTTGGCCTCAACCATCAACACAATAAACTACCTCAGACTCTCAGACGTACCATGGATGCAAGAGCCCGGATAGCTCAGTCGGTAGAGCATCAGATTTTTAATCTGAGGGTCCAGGGTTTAAGTCCCTGTTCGGGCGATGGAGCTTTCTATCTTTACACTTTGCTGCAGCTACGTGCACAATGAGATTTCTTGCTGTGGACAAAGAGAAGCTTGGATTTTGTGCCCAAAGACCATATGTTGCACATATCTTGTCTTATGTCCGCTTAAGGTCTGAATGTAGCCTTACTTTTACAGGGGCATAGAGTAACATCCATTGTATGTTTAGATGATATAGCTCCATGACACTTTTCTATTAACACTTTTCCAATAACTGACCTTTAAAAATGATCTAATCTTTTAAAACTAACCATGTGCCAGCCGGGACTTGAACCCGGGTCGCAAGAATGGGAATCTTGCATGATACCCCTACACCACTGGCGCTGTTGTACCTACCACAGCTAATTAAACCGTTACAGAGCAAAAATTGTCATAGTGTTAAAACTATTTTAACTATACAGCCAATACTGATTGCAATGTTACGGCTAAAATAGGAACAAAATGTACTTGGAATTAAAAGCCTTTTAAAAAATAAAAATGTGTTAGGTTTTGTTGGAATGCTTGAAAAGTGCACACATATTGCAATTGTATAGACACATTTGAAACAAATTGCTTCACAAATCTTGTTTTTTAAATGCTAGAATGACAGGGTCTGTTTCCTGTAATTAGCATAACAGCTTAAGGCCTAAAAGTAGCACTGGTTTTAGGGGTGCAATAAGGTTTATACAGCTCCATGAAACTTTTCCAATAACTGACTTTCAAAAGTGATCTAATCTTTTAAAACTAGCAATGCGCCAGCCGGGACTTAAACCCGAGCCGCAAGAATGGGAATCTTGCATGATACCCCTACACCACTGGCGCTGCCGTACACACCCTTAAGAAGTAAATTCTTTAAGGGCAATAATAGTCATAGTGTTAAAACTATTTTAACAATACAGCCAATATTGGTTGCAACGTTATGTTTAAAGTAGGAACAAAATGTACTTGGCAATAAAAATCTTTTAAAAGATAAAAATGTGTTAGGTTTTGTTGGAATGCTTGAAAAGTGCACACATATGGCAATTGTATAGACATATTTGAAACAAATTACTTTACAAAACTTGGTTTTTAAATGGCTAGCATGACAGTGTCTGTTTCCTGTAAAAAGCATAACAGCTTAACGTCTGATAGCAGCCTTGCTTTTAGGGGTGCATAGCGCAACATCCATTATATGTTTAGATTATATAGCTCCATGACACTTTCCCAATAACTGACTTTCAAATTGACTTTGAACCCGGGACACAAAAAGAAGAACCTTGCATCATACCCCTATACCACTAGCTCCTTTGCTCATGGTGCTGAGAATGATATCCTTCCAGGGTAAAATAGCCATAGATTTAAGACTATTTTAACATTACAGCGTACCTGCACAATGAGATTTTCTGCTGTGGACAAAGAGGAGCCTGGATTTTGTGCCCAAAGATCATACGTTGCACATATCTTGTCTCATGTCCGCTTGAAACACTCTTGCTAATTAAGGGCACAGAAGAACATGTCTTGGCTAAATTCAAACAACCTATGGTTATTCAGCCTTTAATCTGGCGATTTGGCCTCAACCATCAACACAATAAACTACCTCAGACTCTCAGACATACCATGGATGCAAGAGCCCGGATAGCTCAGTCGGTAGAGCATCAGACTTTTAATCTGAGGGTCCAGGGTTCAAGTCCCTGTTCGGGCGATGGAGCTTTCTATCTTTACACTTTGCTGCAGCTACGTGCACAATGAGATTTCTTGCTGTGGACAAAGAGAAGCTTGGATTTTGTGCCCAAAGACCATATGTTGCACATATCTTGTCTTATGTCCGCTTAAGGTCTGAATGTAGCCTTACTTTTACAGGGGCATAGAGTAACATCCATTGTATGTTTAGATGATATAGCTCCATGACACTTTTCTATTAACACTTTTCCAATAAATGACCTTTAAAAATGATCTAATCTTTTAAAACTAACCACGCGCCAGCCGGGACTTGAACCCAGGTCGCAAGAATGGGAATCTTGCATGATACCCCTACACCACTGGCGCTGTTGTACCTACCACAGCTAATTAAACCGTTACAGAGCAAAAATTGTCATAGTGTTAAAACTATTTTAACTATACAGCCAATACTGATTGCAATGTTACGGCTAAAATAGGAACAAAATGTACTTGGAATTAAAAGCCTTTTAAAAAATAAAAATGTGTTAGGTTTTGTTGGAATGCTTGAAAAGTGCACACATATTGCAATTGTATAGACACATTTGAAACAAATTGCTTCACAAATCTTGTTTTTTAAATGCTAGAATGACAGGGTCTGTTTCCTGTAATTAGCATAACAGCTTAAGGCCTAAAAGTAGCACTGGTTTTAGGGGTGCAATAAGGTTTATACAGCTCCATGAAACTTTTCCAATAACTGACTTTCAAAAGTGATCTAATCTTTTAAAACTAGCAATGCGCCAGCCGGGACTTAAACCCGAGCCGCAAGAATGGGAATCTTGCATGATACCCCTACACCACTGGCGCTGCCGTACACACCCTTAAGAAGTAAATTCTTTAAGGGCAATAATAGTCATAGTGTTAAAACTATTTTAACAATACAGCCAATATTGGTTGCAACGTTATGTTTAAAGTTGGAACAAAATGTACTTGGAAATAAAAATCTTTTAAAAGATAAAAATGTGTTAGGTTTTGTTGGAATGCTTGAAAAGTGCACACATATGGCAATTGTATAGACACATTTGAAACAAATTGCTTTACAAAACTTGGTTTTTAAATGGCTAGAATGACAGTGTCTGTTTCCTGTAAAAAGCATAACAGCTTAACGTCTGAAAGCAGCCTTGCTTTTAGGGGTGCATAGCGCAACATCCATTATATGTTTAGATTATATAGCTCCATGACACTTTCCCAATAACTGACTTTCAAATTGACTTTGAACCCGGGACACAAAAAGAAGAACCTTGCATCATACCCCTATACCACTAGCTCCTTTGCTCATGGTGCTGAGAATGATATCCTTCCAGGGTAAAATAGCCATAGATTTAAGACTATTTTAACATTACAGCGTACCTGCACAATGAGATTTTCTGCTGTGGACAAAGAGGAGCCTGGATTTTGTGCCCAAAGATCATACGTTGCACATATCTTGTCTCATGTCCGCTTGAAACACTCTTGCTAATTAAGGGCACAGAAGAACATGTCTTGGCTAAATTCAAACAACCTATGGTTATTCAGCCTTTAATCTGGCGATTTGGCCTCAACCATCAACACAATAAACTACCTCAGACTCTCAGACGTACCATGGATGCAAGAGCCCGGATAGCTCAGTCGGTAGAGCATCAGACTTTTAATCTGAGGGTCCAGGGTTCAAGTCCCTGTTCGGGCGATGGAGCTTTCTGTCTTTACACTTTGCTGCAGCTACGTGCACAATGAGATTTCTTGCTGTGGACAAAGAGAAGCTTCGATTTTGTGCCCAAAGACCATATGTTGCACATATCTTGTCTTATGTCCGCTTAAGGTCTGAATGTAGCCTTACTTTTACAGGGGCATAGAGTAACATCCATGGTATGTTTAGATGATATAGCTCCATGACACTTTTCTATTAACACTTTTCCAATAACTGACCTTTAAAAATGATCTAATCTTTTAAAACTAACCATGCGCCAGCCGGGACTTGAACCCGGGTCGCAAGAATGGGAATCTTGCATGATACCCCTACACCACTGGCGCTGTTGTACCTACCACAGCTAATTAAACCGTTACAGAGCAAAAATTGTCATAGTGTTAAAACTATTTTAACTATACAGCCAATACTGATTGCAATGTTACGGCTAAAATAGGAACAAAATGTACTTGGAATTAAAAGCCTTTTAAAAAATAAAAATGTGTTAGGTTTTGTTGGAATGCTTGAAACGTGCACACATATTGCAATTGTATAGACACATTTGAAACAAATTGCTTCACAAATCTTGTTTTTTAAATGCTAGAATGACAGGGTCTGTTTCCTGTAATTAGCATAACAGCTTAAGGCCTAAAAGTAGCACTGGTTTTAGGGGTGCAATAAGGTTTATACAGCTCCATGAAACTTTTCCAATAACTGACTTTCAAAAGTGATCTAATCTTTTAAAACTAGCAATGCGCCAGCCGGGACTTAAACCCGAGCCGCAAGAATGGGAATCTTGCATGATACCCCTACACCACTGGCGCTGCCGTACACACCCTTAAGAAGTAAATTCTTTAAGGGCAATAATAGTCATAGTGTTAAAACTATTTTAACAATACAGCCAATATTGGTTGCAACGTTATGTTTAAAGTAGGAACAAAATGTACTTGGAAATAAAAATCTTTTAAAAGATAAAAATGTGTTAGGTTTTGTTGGAATGCTTGAAAAGTGCACACATATGGCAATTGTATAGACACATTTGAAACAAATTGCTTTACAAAACTTGGTTTTTAAATGGCTAGAATGACAGTGTCTGTTTCCTGTAAAAAGCATAACAGCTTAACGTCTGATAGCAGCCTTGCTTTTAGGGGTGCATAGCGCAACATCCATTATATGTTTAGATTATATAGCTCCATGACACTTTCCCAATAACTGACTTTCAAATTGACTTTGAACCCGGGACACAAAAAGAAGAACCTTGCATCATACCCCTATACCACTAGCTCCTTTGCTCATGGTGCTGAGAATGATATCCTTCCAGGGTAAAATAGCCATAGATTTAAGACTATTTTAACATTACAGCGTACCTGCACAATGAGATTTTCTGCTGTGGACAAAGAGGAGCCTGGATTTTGTGCCCAAAGATCATACGTTGCACATATCTTGTCTCATGTCCGCTTGAAACACTCTTGCTAATTAAGGGCACAGAAGAACATGTCTTGGCTAAATTCAAACAACCTATGGTTATTCAGCCTTTAATCTGGCGATTTGGCCTCAACCATCAACACAATAAACTACCTCAGACTCTCAGACGTACCATGGATGCAGGATCCCGGATAGCTCAGTCGGTAGAGCATCAGACTTTTAATCTGAGGGTCCAGGGTTCAAGTCCCTGTTCGGGCGATGGAGCTTTACACTTTGCTGCAGCTACGTGCACAATGAGATTTCTTGCTGTGGACAAAGAGAAGCTTGGATTTTGTGCCCAAAGACCATATGTTGCACATATCTTGTCTTATGTCCGCTTAAGGTCTGAATGTAGCCTTACTTTTACAGGGGCATAGAGTAACATCCATTGTATGTTTAGATGATATAGCTCCATGACACTTTTCTATTAACACTTTTCCAATAACTGACCTTTAAAAATGATCTAATCTTTTAAAACTAACCATGCTCCAGCCGGGACTTGAACCCGGGTCGCAAGAATGGGAATCTTGCATGATACCCCTACACCACTGGCGCTGTTGTACCTACCACAGCTAATTAAACCGTTACAGAGCAAAAATTGTCATAGTGTTAAAACTATTTTAACTATACAGCCAATACTGATTGCAATGTTACGGCTAAAATAGGAACAAAATGTACTTGGAATTAAAAGCCTTTTAAAAAATAAAAATGTGTTAGGTTTTGTTGGAATGCTTGAAAAGTGCACACATATTGCAATTGTATAGACACATTTGAAACAAATTGCTTCACAAATCTTGTTTTTTAAATGCTAGAATGACAGGGTCTGTTTCCTGTAATTAGCATAACAGCTTAAGGCCTAAAAGTAGCACTGGTTTTAGGGGTGCAATAAGGTTTATACAGCTCCATGAAACTTTTCCAATAACTGACTTTCAAAAGTGATCTAATCTTTTAAAACTAGCAATGCGCCAGCCGGGACTTAAACCCGAGCCGCAAGAATGGGAATCTTGCATGATACCCCTACACCACTGGCGCTGCCGTACACACCCTTAAGAAGTAAATTCTTTAAGGGCAATAATAGTCATAGTGTTAAAACTATTTTAACAATACAGCCAATATTGGTTGCAACGTTATGTTTAAAGTTGGAACAAAATGTACTTGGAAATAAAAATCTTTTAAAAGATAAAAATGTGTTAGGTTTTGTTGGAATGCTTGAAAAGTGCACACATATGGCAATTGTATAGACACATTTGAAACAAATTGCTTTACAAAACTTGGTTTTTAAATGGCTAGAATGACAGTGTCTGTTTCCTGTAAAAAGCATAACAGCTTAACGTCTGAAAGCAGCCTTGCTTTTAGGGGTGCATAGCGCAACATCCATTATATGTTTAGATTATATAGCTCCATGACACTTTCCCAATAACTGACTTTCAAATTGACTTTGAACCCGGGACACAAAAAGAAGAACCTTGCATCATACCCCTATACCACTAGCTCCTTTGCTCATGGTGCTGAGAATGATATCCTTCCAGGGTAAAATAGCCATAGATTTAAGACTATTTTAACATTACAGCGTACCTGCACAATGAGATTTTCTGCTGTGGACAAAGAGGAGCCTGGATTTTGTGCCCAAAGATCATACGTTGCACATATCTTGTCTCATGTCCGCTTGAAACACTCTTGCTAATTAAGGGCACAGAAGAACATGTCTTGGCTAAATTCAAACAACCTATGGTTATTCAGCCTTTAATCTGGCGATTTGGCCTCAACCATCAACACAATAAACTACCTCAGACTCTCAGACGTACCATGGATGCAAGAGCCCGGATAGCTCAGTCGGTAGAGCATCAGACTTTTAATCTGAGGGTCCAGGGTTCAAGTCCCTGTTCGGGCGATGGAGCTTTCTGTCTTTACACTTTGCTGCAGCTACGTGCACAATGAGATTTCTTGCTGTGGACAAAGAGAAGCTTCGATTTTGTGCCCAAAGACCATATGTTGCACATATCTTGTCTTATGTCCGCTTAAGGTCTGAATGTAGCCTTACTTTTACAGGGGCATAGAGTAACATCCATGGTATGTTTAGATGATATAGCTCCATGACACTTTTCTATTAACACTTTTCCAATAACTGACCTTTAAAAATGATCTAATCTTTTAAAACTAACCATGCGCCAGCCGGGACTTGAACCCGGGTCGCAAGAATGGGAATCTTGCATGATACCCCTACACCACTGGCGCTGTTGTACCTACCACAGCTAATTAAACCGTTACAGAGCAAAAATTGTCATAGTGTTAAAACTATTTTAACTATACAGCCAATACTGATTGCAATGTTACGGCTAAAATAGGAACAAAATGTACTTGGAATTAAAAGCCTTTTAAAAAATAAAAATGTGTTAGGTTTTGTTGGAATGCTTGAAAAGTGCACACATATTGCAATTGTATAGACACATTTGAAACAAATTGCTTCACAAATCTTGTTTTTTAAATGCTAGAATGACAGGGTCTGTTTCCTGTAATTAGCATAACAGCTTAAGGCCTAAAAGTAGCACTGGTTTTAGGGGTGCAATAAGGTTTATACAGCTCCATGAAACTTTTCCAATAACTGACTTTCAAAAGTGATCTAATCTTTTAAAACTAGCAATGCGCCAGCCGGGACTTAAACCCGAGTCGCAAGAATGGGAATCTTGCATGATACCCCTACACCACTGGCGCTGCCGTACACACCCTTAAGAAGTAAATTCTTTAAGGGCAATAATAGTCATAGTGTTAAAACTATTTTAACAATACAGCCAATATTGGTTGCAACGTTATGTTTAAAGTAGGAACAAAATGTACTTGGAAATAAAAATCTTTTAAAAGATAAAAATGTGTTAGGTTTTGTTGGAATGCTTGAAAAGTGCACACATATGGCAATTGTATAGACACATTTGAAACAAATTGCTTTACAAAACTTGGTTTTTAAATGGCTAGAATGACAGTGTCTGTTTCCTGTAAAAAGCATAACAGCTTAACGTCTGAAAGCAGCCTTGCTTTTAGGGGTGCATAGCGCAACATCCATTATATGTTTAGATTATATAGCTCCATGACACTTTCCCAATAACTGACTTTCAAATTGACTTTGAACCCGGGACACAAAAAGAAGAACCTTGCATCATACCCCTATACCACTAGCTCCTTTGCTCATGGTGCTGAGAATGATATCCTTCCAGGGTAAAATAGCCATAGATTTAAGACTATTTTAACATTACAGCGTACCTGCACAATGAGATTTTCTGCTGTGGACAAAGAGGAGCCTGGATTTTGTGCCCAAAGATCATACGTTGCACATATCTTGTCTCATGTCCGCTTGAAACACTCTTGCTAATTAAGGGCACAGAAGAACATGTCTTGGCTAAATTCAAACAACCTATGGTTATTCAGCCTTTAATCTGGCGATTTGGCCTCAACCATCAACACAATAAACTACCTCAGACTCTCAGACGTACCATGGATGCAGGAGCCCGGATAGCTCAGTCGGTAGAGCATCAGACTTTTAATCTGAGGGTCCAGGGTTCAAGTCCCTGTTCGGGCGATGGAGCTTTACACTTTGCTGCAGCTACGTGCACAATGAGATTTCTTGCTGTGGACAAAGAGAAGCTTGGATTTTGTGCCCAAAGACCATATGTTGCACATATCTTGTCTTATGTCCGCTTAAGGTCTGAATGTAGCCTTACTTTTACAGGGGCATAGAGTAACATCCATTGTATGTTTAGATGATATAGCTCCATGACACTTTTCTATTAACACTTTTCCAATAACTGACCTTTAAAAATTATCTAATCTTTTAAAACTAACCATGCGCCAGCCGGGACTTGAACCCGGGTCGCAAGAATGGGAATCTTGCATGATACCCCTACACCACTGGCGCTGTTGTACCTACCACAGCTAATTAAACCGTTACAGAGCAAAAATTGTCATAGTGTTAAAACTATTTTAACTATACAGCCAATACTGATTGCAATGTTATGGCTAAAATAGGAACAAAATGTACTTGGAATTAAAAGCCTTTTAAAAAATAAAAATGTGTTAGGTTTTGTTGGAATGCTTGAAAAGTGCACACATATTGCAATTGTATAGACACATTTGAAACAAATTGCTTCACAAATCTTGTTTTTTAAATGCTAGAATGACAGGGTCTGTTTCCTGTAATTAGCATAACAGCTTAAGGCCTAAAAGTAGCACTGGTTTTAGGGGTGCAATAAGGTTTATACAGCTCCATGAAACTTTTCCAATAACTGACTTTCAAAAGTGATCTAATCTTTTAAAACTAGCAATGCGCCAGCCGGGACTTAAACCCGAGTCGCAAGAATGGGAATCTTGCATGATACCCCTACACCACTGGCGCTGCCGTACACACCCTTAAGAAGTAAATTATTTAAGGGCAATAATAGTCATAGTGTTAAAACTATTTTAACAATACAGCCAATATTGGTTGCAACGTTATGTTTAAAGTAGGAACAAAATGTACTTGGAAATAAAAATCTTTTAAAAGATAAAAATGTGTTAGGTTTTGTTGGAATGCTTGAAAAGTGCACACATATGGCAATTGTATAGACATATTTGAAACAAATTGCTTTACAAAACTTGGTTTTTAAATGGCTAGCATGACAGTGTCTGTTTCCTGTAAAAAGCATAACAGCTTAACGTCTGATAGCAGCCTTGCTTTTAGGGGTGCATAGCGCAACATCCATTATATGTTTAGATTATATAGCTCCATGACACTTTCCCAATAACTGACTTTCAAATTGACTTTGAACCCGGGACACAAAAAGAAGAACCTTGCATCATACCCCTATGCCACTAGCTCCTTTGCTCATGGTGCTGAGAATGATATCCTTCCAGGGTAAAATAGCCATAGATTTAAGACTATTTTAACATTACAGCGTACCTGCACAATGAGATTTTCTGCTGTGGACAAAGAGGAGCCTGGATTTTGTGCCCAAAGATCATACGTTGCACATATCTTGTCTCATGTCCGCTTGAAACACTCTTGCTAATTAAGGGCACAGAAGAACATGTCTTGGCTAAATTCAAACAACCTATGGTTATTCAGCCTTTAATCTGGCGATTTGGCCTCAACCATCAACACAATAAACTACCTCAGACTCTCAGACATACCATGGATGCAAGAGCCCGGATAGCTCAGTCGGTAGAGCATCAGACTTTTAATCTGAGGGTCCAGGGTTCAAGTCCCTGTTCGGGCGATGGAGCTTTCTATCTTTACACTTTGCTGCAGCTACGTGCACAATGAGATTTCTTGCTGTGGACAAAGAGAAGCTTGGATTTTGTGCCCAAAGACCATATGTTGCACATATCTTGTCTTATGTCCGCTTAAGGTCTGAATGTAGCCTTACTTTTACAGGGGCATAGAGTAACATCCATTGTATGTTTAGATGATATAGCTCCATGACACTTTTCTATTAACACTTTTCCAATAAATGACCTTTAAAAATGATCTAATCTTTTAAAACTAACCACGCGCCAGCCGGGACTTGAACCCAGGTCGCAAGAATGGGAATCTTGCATGATACCCCTACACCACTGGCGCTGTTGTACCTACCACAGCTAATTAAACCGTTACAGAGCAAAAATTGTCATAGTGTTAAAACTATTTTAACTATACAGCCAATACTGATTGCAATGTTACGGCTAAAATAGGAACAAAATGTACTTGGAATTAAAAGCCTTTTAAAAAATAAAAATGTGTTAGGTTTTGTTGGAATGCTTGAAAAGTGCACACATATTGCAATTGTATAGACACATTTGAAACAAATTGCTTCACAAATCTTGTTTTTTAAATGCTAGAATGACAGGGTCTGTTTCCTGTAATTAGCATAACAGCTTAAGGCCTAAAAGTAGCACTGGTTTTAGGGGTGCAATAAGGTTTATACAGCTCCATGAAACTTTTCCAATAACTGACTTTCAAAAGTGATCTAATCTTTTAAAACTAGCAATGCGCCAGCCGGGACTTAAACCCGAGCCGCAAGAATGGGAATCTTGCATGATACCCCTACACCACTGGCGCTGCCGTACACACCCTTAAGAAGTAAATTCTTTAAGGGCAATAATAGTCATAGTGTTAAAACTATTTTAACAATACAGCCAATATTGGTTGCAACGTTATGTTTAAAGTTGGAACAAAATGTACTTGGAAATAAAAATCTTTTAAAAGATAAAAATGTGTTAGGTTTTGTTGGAATGCTTGAAAAGTGCACACATATGGCAATTGTATAGACACATTTGAAACAAATTGCTTTACAAAACTTGGTTTTTAAATGGCTAGAATGACAGTGTCTGTTTCCTGTAAAAAGCATAACAGCTTAACGTCTGAAAGCAGCCTTGCTTTTAGGGGTGCATAGCGCAACATCCATTATATGTTTAGATTATATAGCTCCATGACACTTTCCCAATAACTGACTTTCAAATTGACTTTGAACCCGGGACACAAAAAGAAGAACCTTGCATCATACCCCTATACCACTAGCTCCTTTGCTCATGGTGCTGAGAATGATATCCTTCCAGGGTAAAATAGCCATAGATTTAAGACTATTTTAACATTACAGAGTACCTGCACAATGAGATTTTCTGCTGTGGACAAAGAGGAGCCTGGATTTTGTGCCCAAAGATCATACGTTGCACATATCTTGTCTCATGTCCGCTTGAAACACTCTTGCTAATTAAGGGCACAGAAGAACATGTCTTGGCTAAATTCAAACAACCTATGGTTATTCAGCCTTTAATCTGGCGATTTGGCCTCAACCATCAACACAATAAACTACCTCAGACTCTCAGACGTACCATGGATGCAAGAGCCCGGATAGCTCAGTCGGTAGAGCATCAGACTTTTAATCTGAGGGTCCAGGGTTCAAGTCCCTGTTCGGGCGATGGAGCTTTCTGTCTTTACACTTTGCTGCAGCTACGTGCACAATGAGATTTCTTGCTGTGGACAAAGAGAAGCTTCGATTTTGTGCCCAAAGACCATATGTTGCACATATCTTGTCTTATGTCCGCTTAAGGTCTGAATGTAGCCTTACTTTTACAGGGGCATAGAGTAACATCCATGGTATGTTTAGATGATATAGCTCCATGACACTTTTCTATTAACACTTTTCCAATAACTGACCTTTAAAAATGATCTAATCTTTTAAAACTAACCATGCGCCAGCCGGGACTTGAACCCGGGTCGCAAGAATGGGAATCTTGCATGATACCCCTACACCACTGGCGCTGTTGTACCTACCACAGCTAATTAAACCGTTACAGAGCAAAAATTGTCATAGTGTTAAAACTATTTTAACTATACAGCCAATACTGATTGCAATGTTACGGCTAAAATAGGAACAAAATGTACTTGGAATTAAAAGCCTTTTAAAAAATAAAAATGTGTTAGGTTTTGTTGGAATGCTTGAAAAGTGCACACATATTGCAATTGTATAGACACATTTGAAACAAATTGCTTCACAAATCTTGTTTTTTAAATGCTAGAATGACAGGGTCTGTTTCCTGTAATTAGCATAACAGCTTAAGGCCTAAAAGTAGCACTGGTTTTAGGGGTGCAATAAGGTTTATACAGCTCCATGAAACTTTTCCAATAACTGACTTTCAAAAGTGATCTAATCTTTTAAAACTAGCAATGCGCCAGCCGGGACTTAAACCCGAGTCGCAAGAATGGGAATCTTGCATGATACCCCTACACCACTGGCGCTGCCGTACACACCCTTAAGAAGTAAATTCTTTAAGGGCAATAATAGTCATAGTGTTAAAACTATTTTAACAATACAGCCAATATTGGTTGCAACGTTATGTTTAAAGTAGGAACAAAATGTACTTGGAAATAAAAATCTTTTAAAAGATAAAAATGTGTTAGGTTTTGTTGGAATGCTTGAAAAGTGCACACATATGGCAATTGTATAGACACATTTGAAACAAATTGCTTTACAAAACTTGGTTTTTAAATGGCTAGAATGACAGTGTCTGTTTCCTGTAAAAAGCATAACAGCTTAACGTCTGAAAGCAGCCTTGCTTTTAGGGGTGCATAGCGCAACATCCATTATATGTTTAGATTATATAGCTCCATGACACTTTCCCAATAACTGACTTTCAAATTGACTTTGAACCCGGGACACAAAAAGAAGAACCTTGCATCATACCCCTATACCACTAGCTCCTTTGCTCATGGTGCTGAGAATGATATCCTTCCAGGGTAAAATAGCCATAGATTTAAGACTATTTTAACATTACAGCGTACCTGCACAATGAGATTTTCTGCTGTGGACAAAGAGGAGCCTGGATTTTGTGCCCAAAGATCATACGTTGCACATATCTTGTCTCATGTCCGCTTGAAACACTCTTGCTAATTAAGGGCACAGAAGAACATGTCTTGGCTAAATTCAAACAACCTATGGTTATTCAGCCTTTAATCTGGCGATTTGGCCTCAACCATCAACACAATAAACTACCTCAGACTCTCAGACGTACCATGGATGCAGGAGCCCGGATAGCTCAGTCGGTAGAGCATCAGACTTTTAATCTGAGGGTCCAGGGTTCAAGTCCCTGTTCGGGCGATGGAGCTTTACACTTTGCTGCAGCTACGTGCACAATGAGATTTCTTGCTGTGGACAAAGAGAAGCTTGGATTTTGTGCCCAAAGACCATATGTTGCACATATCTTGTCTTATGTCCGCTTAAGGTCTGAATGTAGCCTTACTTTTACAGGGGCATAGAGTAACATCCATTGTATGTTTAGATGATATAGCTCCATGACACTTTTCTATTAACACTTTTCCAATAACTGACCTTTAAAAATGATCTAATCTTTTAAAACTAACCATGCGCCAGCCGGGACTTGAACCCGGGTCGCAAGAATGGGAATCTTGCATGATACCCCTACACCACTGGCGCTGTTGTACCTACCACAGCTAATTAAACCGTTACAGAGCAAAAATTGTCATAGTGTTAAAACTATTTTAACTATACAGCCAATACTGATTGCAATGTTATGGCTAAAATAGGAACAAAATGTACTTGGAATTAAAAGCCTTTTAAAAAATAAAAATGTGTTAGGTTTTGTTGGAATGCTTGAAAAGTGCACACATATTGCAATTGTATAGACACATTTGAAACAAATTGCTTCACAAATCTTGTTTTTTAAATGCTAGAATGACAGGGTCTGTTTCCTGTAATTAGCATAACAGCTTAAGGCCTAAAAGTAGCACTGGTTTTAGGGGTGCAATAAGGTTTATACAGCTCCATGAAACTTTTCCAATAACTGACTTTCAAAAGTGATCTAATCTTTTAAAACTAGCAATGCGCCAGCCGGGACTTAAACCCGAGTCGCAAGAATGGGAATCTTGCATGATACCCCTACACCACTGGCGCTGCCGTACACACCCTTAAGAAGTAAATTCTTTAAGGGCAATAATAGTCATAGTGTTAAAACTATTTTAACAATACAGCCAATATTGGTTGCAACGTTATGTTTAAAGTAGGAACAAAATGTACTTGGAAATAAAAATCTTTTAAAAGATAAAAATGTGTTAGGTTTTGTTGGAATGCTTGAAAAGTGCACACATATGGCAATTGTATAGACATATTTGAAACAAATTGCTTTACAAAACTTGGTTTTTAAATGGCTAGCATGACAGTGTCTGTTTCCTGTAAAAAGCATAACAGCTTAACGTCTGATAGCAGCCTTGCTTTTAGGGGTGCATAGCGCAACATCCATTATATGTTTAGATTATATAGCTCCATGACACTTTCCCAATAACTGACTTTCAAATTGACTTTGAACCCGGGACACAAAAAGAAGAACCTTGCATCATACCCCTATACCACTAGCTCCTTTGCTCATGGTGCTGAGAATGATATCCTTCCAGGGTAAAATAGCCATAGATTTAAGACTATTTTAACATTACAGCGTACCTGCACAATGAGATTTTCTGCTGTGGACAAAGAGGAGCCTGGATTTTGTGCCCAAAGATCATACGTTGCACATATCTTGTCTCATGTCCGCTTGAAACACTCTTGCTAATTAAGGGCACAGAAGAACATGTCTTGGCTAAATTCAAACAACCTATGGTTATTCAGCCTTTAATCTGGCGATTTGGCCTCAACCATCAACACAATAAACTACCTCAGACTCTCAGACATACCATGGATGCAAGAGCCCGGATAGCTCAGTCGGTAGAGCATCAGACTTTTAATCTGAGGGTCCAGGGTTCAAGTCCCTGTTCGGGCGATGGAGCTTTCTATCTTTACACTTTGCTGCAGCTACGTGCACAATGAGATTTCTTGCTGTGGACAAAGAGAAGCTTGGATTTTGTGCCCAAAGACCATATGTTGCACATATCTTGTCTTATGTCCGCTTAAGGTCTGAATGTAGCCTTACTTTTACAGGGGCATAGAGTAACATCCATTGTATGTTTAGATGATATAGCTCCATGACACTTTTCTATTAACACTTTTCCAATAAATGACCTTTAAAAATGATCTAATCTTTTAAAACTAACCACGCGCCAGCCGGGACTTGAACCCAGGTCGCAAGAATGGGAATCTTGCATGATACCCCTACACCACTGGCGCTGTTGTACCTACCACAGCTAATTAAACCGTTACAGAGCAAAAATTGTCATAGTGTTAAAACTATTTTAACTATACAGCCAATACTGATTGCAATGTTACGGCTAAAATAGGAACAAAATGTACTTGGAATTAAAAGCCTTTTAAAAAATAAAAATGTGTTAGGTTTTGTTGGAATGCTTGAAAAGTGCACACATATTGCAATTGTATAGACACATTTGAAACAAATTGCTTCACAAATCTTGTTTTTTAAATGCTAGAATGACAGGGTCTGTTTCCTGTAATTAGCATAACAGCTTAAGGCCTAAAAGTAGCACTGGTTTTAGGGGTGCAATAAGGTTTATACAGCTCCATGAAACTTTTCCAATAACTGACTTTCAAAAGTGATCTAATCTTTTAAAACTAGCAATGCGCCAGCCGGGACTTAAACCCGAGCCGCAAGAATGGGAATCTTGCATGATACCCCTACACCACTGGCGCTGCCGTACACACCCTTAAGAAGTAAATTCTTTAAGGGCAATAATAGTCATAGTGTTAAAACTATTTTAACAATACAGCCAATATTGGTTGCAACGTTATGTTTAAAGTTGGAACAAAATGTACTTGGAAATAAAAATCTTTTAAAAGATAAAAATGTGTTAGGTTTTGTTGGAATGCTTGAAAAGTGCACACATATGGCAATTGTATAGACACATTTGAAACAAATTGCTTTACAAAACTTGGTTTTTAAATGGCTAGAATGACAGTGTCTGTTTCCTGTAAAAAGCATAACAGCTTAACGTCTGAAAGCAGCCTTGCTTTTAGGGGTGCATAGCGCAACATCCATTATATGTTTAGATTATATAGCTCCATGACACTTTCCCAATAACTGACTTTCAAATTGACTTTGAACCCGGGACACAAAAAGAAGAACCTTGCATCATACCCCTATACCACTAGCTCCTTTGCTCATGGTGCTGAGAATGATATCCTTCCAGGGTAAAATAGCCATAGATTTAAGACTATTTTAACATTACAGCGTACCTGCACAATGAGATTTTCTGCTGTGGACAAAGAGGAGCCTGGATTTTGTGCCCAAAGATCATACGTTGCACATATCTTGTCTCATGTCCGCTTGAAACACTCTTGCTAATTAAGGGCACAGAAGAACATGTCTTGGCTAAATTCAAACAACCTATGGTTATTCAGCCTTTAATCTGGCGATTTGGCCTCAACCATCAACACAATAAACTACCTCAGACTCTCAGACGTACCATGGATGCAAGAGCCCGGATAGCTCAGTCGGTAGAGCATCAGACTTTTAATCTGAGGGTCCAGGGTTCAAGTCCCTGTTCGGGCGATGGAGCTTTCTGTCTTTACACTTTGCTGCAGCTACGTGCACAATGAGATTTCTTGCTGTGGACAAAGAGAAGCTTCGATTTTGTGCCCAAAGACCATATGTTGCACATATCTTGTCTTATGTCCGCTTAAGGTCTGAATGTAGCCTTACTTTTACAGGGGCATAGAGTAACATCCATGGTATGTTTAGATGATATAGCTCCATGACACTTTTCTATTAACACTTTTCCAATAACTGACCTTTAAAAATGATCTAATCTTTTAAAACTAACCATGCGCCAGCCGGGACTTGAACCCGGGTCGCAAGAATGGGAATCTTGCATGATACCCCTACACCACTGGCGCTGTTGTACCTACCACAGCTAATTAAACCGTTACAGAGCAAAAATTGTCATAGTGTTAAAACTATTTTAACTATACAGCCAATACTGATTGCAATGTTACGGCTAAAATAGGAACAAAATGTACTTGGAATTAAAAGCCTTTTAAAAAATAAAAATGTGTTAGGTTTTGTTGGAATGCTTGAAAAGTGCACACATATTGCAATTGTATAGACACATTTGAAACAAATTGCTTCACAAATCTTGTTTTTTAAATGCTAGAATGACAGGGTCTGTTTCCTGTAATTAGCATAACAGCTTAAGGCCTAAAAGTAGCACTGGTTTTAGGGGTGCAATAAGGTTTATACAGCTCCATGAAACTTTTCCAATAACTGACTTTCAAAAGTGATCTAATCTTTTAAAACTAGCAATGCGCCAGCCGGGACTTAAACCCGAGCCGCAAGAATGGGAATCTTGCATGATACCCCTACACCACTGGCGCTGCCGTACACACCCTTAAGAAGTAAATTCTTTAAGGGCAATAATAGTCATAGTGTTAAAACTATTTTAACAATACAGCCAATATTGGTTGCAACGTTATGTTTAAAGTAGGAACAAAATGTACTTGGAAATAAAAATCTTTTAAAAGATAAAAATGTGTTAGGTTTTGTTGGAATGCTTGAAAAGTGCACACATATGGCAATTGTATAGACACATTTGAAACAAATTGCTTTACAAAACTTGGTTTTTAAATGGCTAGAATGACAGTGTCTGTTTCCTGTAAAAAGCATAACAGCTTAACGTCTGATAGCAGCCTTGCTTTTAGGGGTGCATAGCGCAACATCCATTATATGTTTAGATTATATAGCTCCATGACACTTTCCCAATAACTGACTTTCAAATTGACTTTGAACCCGGGACACAAAAAGAAGAACCTTGCATCATACCCCTATACCACTAGCTCCTTTGCTCATGGTGCTGAGAATGATATCCTTCCAGGGTAAAATAGCCATAGATTTAAGACTATTTTAACATTACAGCGTACCTGCACAATGAGATTTTCTGCTGTGGACAAAGAGGAGCCTGGATTTTGTGCCCAAAGATCATACGTTGCACATATCTTGTCTCATGTCCGCTTGAAACACTCTTGCTAATTAAGGGCACAGAAGAACATGTCTTGGCTAAATTCAAACAACCTATGGTTATTCAGCCTTTAATCTGGCGATTTGGCCTCAACCATCAACACAATAAACTACCTCAGACTCTCAGACGTACCATGGATGCAAGAGCCCGGATAGCTCAGTCGGTAGAGCATCAGATTTTTAATCTGAGGGTCCAGGGTTTAAGTCCCTGTTCGGGCGATGGAGCTTTCTATCTTTACACTTTGCTGCAGCTACGTGCACAATGAGATTTCTTGCTGTGGACAAAGAGAAGCTTGGATTTTGTGCCCAAAGACCATATGTTGCACATATCTTGTCTTATGTCCGCTTAAGGTCTGAATGTAGCCTTACTTTTACAGGGGCATAGAGTAACATCCATTGTATGTTTAGATGATATAGCTCCATGACACTTTTCTATTAACACTTTTCCAATAACTGACCTTTAAAAATGATCTAATCTTTTAAAACTAACCATGTGCCAGCCGGGACTTGAACCCGGGTCGCAAGAATGGGAATCTTGCATGATACCCCTACACCACTGGCGCTGTTGTACCTGCCACAGCTAATTAAATCGTTACAGAGCAAAAATTGTCATAGTGTTAAAACTATTTTAACTATACAGCCAATACTGATTGCAATGTTACGGCTAAAATAGGAACAAAATGTACTTGGAATTAAAAGCCTTTTAAAAAATAAAAATGTGTTAGGTTTTGTTGGAATGCTTGAAAAGTGCACACATATTGCAATTGTATAGACACATTTGAAACAAATTGCTTCACAAATCTTGTTTTTTAAATGCTAGAATGACAGGGTCTGTTTCCTGTAATTAGCATAACAGCTTAAGGCCTAAAAGTAGCACTGGTTTTAGGGGTGCAATAAGGTTTATACAGCTCCATGAAACTTTTCCAATAACTGACTTTCAAAAGTGATCTAATCTTTTAAAACTAGCAATGCGCCAGCCGGGACTTAAACCCGAGTCGCAAGAATGGGAATCTTGCATGATACCCCTACACCACTGGCGCTGCCGTACACACCCTTAAGAAGTAAATTCTTTAAGGGCAATAATAGTCATAGTGTTAAAACTATTTTAACAATACAGCCAATATTGGTTGCAACGTTATGTTTAAAGTAGGAACAAAATGTACTTGGAAATAAAAATCTTTTAAAAGATAAAAATGTGTTAGGTTTTGTTGGAATGCTTGAAAAGTGCACACATATGGCAATTGTATAGACACATTTGAAACAAATTGCTTTACAAAACTTGGTTTTTAAATGGCTAGAATGACAGTGTCTGTTTCCTGTAAAAAGCATAACAGCTTAACGTCTGATAGCAGCCTTGCTTTTAGGGGTGCATAGCGCAACATCCATTATATGTTTAGATTATATAGCTCCATGACACTTTCCCAATAACTGACTTTCAAATTGACTTTGAACCCGGGACACAAAAAGAAGAACCTTGCATCATACCCCTATACCACTAGCTCCTTTGCTCATGGTGCTGAGAATGATATCCTTCCAGGGTAAAATAGCCATAGATTTAAGACTATTTTAACATTACAGCGTACCTGCACAATGAGATTTTCTGCTGTGGACAAAGAGGAGCCTGGATTTTGTGCCCAAAGATCATACGTTGCACATATCTTGTCTCATGTCCGCTTGAAACACTCTTGCTAATTAAGGGCACAGAAGAACATGTCTTGGCTAAATTCAAACAACCTATGGTTATTCAGCCTTTAATCTGGCGATTTGGCCTCAACCATCAACACAATAAACTACCTCAGACTCTCAGACGTACCATGGATGCAGGAGCCCGGATAGCTCAGTCGGTAGAGCATCAGACTTTTAATCTGAGGGTCCAGGGTTCAAGTCCCTGTTCGGGCGATGGAGCTTTACACTTTGCTGCAGCTACGTGCACAATGAGATTTCTTGCTGTGGACAAAGAGAAGCTTGGATTTTGTGCCCAAAGACCATATGTTGCACATATCTTGTCTTATGTCCGCTTAAGGTCTGAATGTAGCCTTACTTTTACAGGGGCATAGAGTAACATCCATTGTATGTTTAGATGATATAGCTCCATGACACTTTTCTATTAACACTTTTCCAATAACTGACCTTTAAAAATGATCTAATCTTTTAAAACTAACCATGCGCCAGCCGGGACTTGAACCCGGGTCGCAAGAATGGGAATCTTGCATGATACCCCTACACCACTGGCGCTGTTGTACCTACCACAGCTAATTAAACCGTTACAGAGCAAAAATTGTCATAGTGTTAAAACTATTTTAACTATACAGCCAATACTGATTGCAATGTTATGGCTAAAATAGGAACAAAATGTACTTGGAATTAAAAGCCTTTTAAAAAATAAAAATGTGTTAGGTTTTGTTGGAATGCTTGAAAAGTGCACACATATTGCAATTGTATAGACACATTTGAAACAAATTGCTTCACAAATCTTGTTTTTTAAATGCTAGAATGACAGGGTCTGTTTCCTGTAATTAGCATAACAGCTTAAGGCCTAAAAGTAGCACTGGTTTTAGGGGTGCAATAAGGTTTATACAGCTCCATGAAACTTTTCCAATAACTGACTTTCAAAAGTGATCTAATCTTTTAAAACTAGCAATGCGCCAGCCGGGACTTAAACCCGAGTCGCAAGAATGGGAATCTTGCATGATACCCCTACACCACTGGCGCTGCCGTACACACCCTTAAGAAGTAAATTCTTTAAGGGCAATAATAGTCATAGTGTTAAAACTATTTTAACAATACAGCCAATATTGGTTGCAACGTTATGTTTAAAGTAGGAACAAAATGTACTTGGAAATAAAAATCTTTTAAAAGATAAAAATGTGTTAGGTTTTGTTGGAATGCTTGAAAAGTGCACACATATGGCAATTGTATAGACATATTTGAAACAAATTGCTTTACAAAACTTGGTTTTTAAATGGCTAGAATGACAGTGTCTGTTTCCTGTAAAAAGCATAACAGCTTAACGTCTGATAGCAGCCTTGCTTTTAGGGGTGCATAGCGCAACATCCATTATATGTTTAGATTATATAGCTCCATGACACTTTCCCAATAACTGACTTTCAAATTGACTTTGAACCCGGGACACAAAAAGAAGAACCTTGCATCATACCCCTATACCACTAGCTCCTTTGCTCATGGTGCTGAGAATGATATCCTTCCAGGTTAAATAGCCATAGATTTAAGACTATTTTAACATTACAGCGTACCTGCACAATGAGATTTTCTGCTGTGGACAAAGAGGAGCCTGGATTTTGTGCCCAAAGATCATACGTTGCACATATCTTGTCTCATGTCCGCTTGAAACACTCTTGCTAATTAAGGGCACAGAAGAACATGTCTTGGCTAAATTCAAACAACCTATGGTTATTCAGCCTTTAATCTGGTGATTTGGCCTCAACCATCAACACAATAAACTACCTCAGACTCTCAGACGTACCATGGATGCAAGAGCCCGGATAGCTCAGTCGGTAGAGCATCAGACTTTTAATCTGAGGGTCCAGGGTTCAAGTCCCTGTTCGGGCGATGGAGCTTTCTGTCTTTACACTTTGCTGCAGCTACGTGCACAATGAGATTTCTTGCTGTGGACAAAGAGAAGCTTCGATTTTGTGTCCAAAGACCATATGTTGCACATATCTTGTCTTATGTCCGCTTAAGGTCTGAATGTAGCCTTACTTTTACAGGGGCATAGAGTAACATCCATTGTATGTTTAGATGATATAGCTCCATGACACTTTTCTATTAACACTTTTCCAATAACTGACCTTTAAAAATGATCTAATCTTTTAAAACTAACCATGCGCCAGCCGGGACTTGAACCCGGGTCGCAAGAATGGGAATCTTGCATGACACCCCTACACCACTGGCGCCGTTGCACCTACCACAGCTAATTAAACCATTACAGAGCAAAAATTGTCATAGTGTTAAAACTATTTTAACTATACAGCCAATACTGATTGCAATGTTAAGGCTAAAATAGGAACAAAATGTACTTGGAATTAAAAGCCTTTTAAAAAATAAAAATGTGTTAGGTTTTGTTGGAATGCTTGAAAAGTGCACACATATTGCAATTGTATAGACACATTTGAAACAAATTGCTTCACAAATCTTGTTTTTTAAATGCTAGAATGACAGGGTCTGTTTCCTGTAATTAGCATAACAGCTTAAGGCCTAAAAGTAGCACTGGTTGTAGGGGTGCAATAAGGTTTATACAGCTCCATGAAACTTTTCCAATAACTGACTTTCAAAAGTGATCTAATCTTTTAAAACTAGCAATGCGCCAGCCGGGACTTAAACCCGAGTCGCAAGAATGGGAATCTTGCATGATACCCCTACACCACTGGCGCTGCCGTACACACCCTTAAGAAGTAAATTCTTTAAGGGCAATAATAGTCATAGTGTTAAAACTATTTTAACAATACAGCCAATATTGGTTGCAATGTTATGTTTAAAGTAGGAACAAAATGTACTTGGAAATAAAAATCTTTTAAAAGATAAAAATGTGTTAGGTTTTGTTGGAATGCTTGAAAAGTGCACACATATGGCAATTGTATAGACACATTTGAAACAAATTGCTTTACAAAACTTGGTTTTTAAATGGCTAGAATGACAGTTTCCTGTAAAAAGCATAACAGCTTAACGTCTGAAAGCAGCCTTGCTTTTAGGGGTGCATAGCGCAACATCCATTATATGTTTAGATTATATAGCTCCATGACACTTTCCCAATAACTGACTTTCAAATTGACTTTGAACCCGGGACACAAAAAGAAGAACCTTGCATCATACCCCTATACCACTAGCTCCTTTGCTCATGGTGCTGAGAATGATATCCTTCCAGGGTAAAATAGCCATAGATTTAAGACTATTTTAACATTACAGCATACGTGCACAATGAGATTTCTTGCTGTGGACAAAGAGAAGCTTGGATTTTGTGCCCAAAGACCATATGTTGCACATATCTTGTCTTATGTCCGCTTAAGGTCTGAATGTAGCCTTACTTTTACAGGGGCATAGAGTAACATCCATTGTATGTTTAGATGATATAGCTCCATGACACTTTTCTATTAACACTTTTCCAATAACTGACCTTTAAAAATGATCTAATCTTTTAAAACTAACCATGAATCAGCCAGGACTTGAACCCAGGTCGCAAGAATGGGAATCTTGCATGATACCCCTACACCACTGGCGATGTTGTACATACCACAGCTAATTAAATCGTTACAGAGCAAAAATTGTCATAGTGTTAAAACTATTTTAACTATACAGCCAATACTGATTGCAATGTTACGGCTAAAATAGGAACAAAATGTACTTGGAATTAAAAGCCTTTTAAAAAATAAAAATGTGTTAGGTTTTGTTGGAATGCTTGAAAAGTGCACACATATTGCAATTGTATAGACACATTTGAAACAAATTGCTTCACAAATCTTATTTTTTAAATGCTAGAATGACAGGGTCTGTTTCCTGTAATTAGCATAACAGCTTAAGGCCTAAAAGTAGCACTGGTTTTAGGGGTGCAATAAGGTTTATACAGCTCCATGAAACTTTTCCAATAACTGACTTTCAAAAGTGATCTAATCTTTTAAAACTAGCAATGCGCCAGCCGGGACTTAAACCCGAGCCGCAAGAATGGGAATCTTGCATGATACCCCTACACCACTGGCGCTGCCGTACACACCCTTAAGAAGTAAATTCTTTAAGGGCAATAATAGTCATAGTGTTAAAACTATTTTAACAATACAGCCAATATTGGTTGCAACGTTATGTTTAAAGTAGGAACAAAATGTACTTGGAAATAAAAATCTTTTAAAAGATAAAAATGTGTTAGGTTTTGTTGGAATGCTTGAAAAGTGCACACATATGGCAATTGTATAGACACATTTGAAACAAATTGCTTTACAAAACTTGGTTTTTAAATGGCTAGAATGACAGTGTCTGTTTCCTGTAAAAAGCATAACAGCTTAACGTCTGATAGCAGCCTTGCTTTTAGGGGTGCATAGCGCAACATCCATTATATGTTTAGATTATATAGCTCCATGACACTTTCCCAATAACTGACTTTCAAATTGACTTTGAACCCGGGACACAAAAAGAAGAACCTTGCATCATACCCCTATACCACTAGCTCCTTTGCTCATGGTGCTGAGAATGATATCCTTCCAGGGTAAAATAGCCATAGATTTAAGACTATTTTAACATTACAGCGTACCTGCACAATGAGATTTTCTGCTGTGGACAAAGAGGAGCCTGGATTTTGTGCCCAAAGATCATACGTTGCACATATCTTGTCTCATGTCCGCTTGAAACACTCTTGCTAATTAAGGGCACAGAAGAACATGTCTTGGCTAAATTCAAACAACCTATGGTTATTCAGCCTTTAATCTGGCGATTTGGCCTCAACCATCAACACAATAAACTACCTCAGACTCTCAGACGTACCATGGATGCAAGAGCCCGGATAGCTCAGTCGGTAGAGCATCAGACTTTTAATCTGAGGGTCCAGGGTTCAAGTCCCTGTTCGGGCGATGGAGCTTTCTGTCTTTACACTTTGCTGCAGCTACGTGCACAATGAGATTTCTTGCTGTGGACAAAGAGAAGCTTCGATTTTGTGCCCAAAGACCATATGTTGCACATATCTTGTCTTATGTCCGCTTAAGGTCTGAATGTAGCCTTACTTTTACAGGGGCATAGAGTAACATCCATTGTATGTTTAGATGATATAGCTCCATGACACTTTTCTATTAACACTTTTCCAATAACTGACCTTTAAAAATGATCTAATCTTTTAAAACTAACCATGTGCCAGCCGGGACTTGAACCCGGGTCGCAAGAATGGGAATCTTGCATGATACCCCTACACCACTGGCGCTGTTGTACCTGCCACAGCTAATTAAATCGTTACAGAGCAAAAATTGTCATAGTGTTAAAACTATTTTAACTATACAGCCAATACTGATTGCAATGTTACGGCTAAAATAGGAACAAAATGTACTTGGAATTAAAAGCCTTTTAAAAAATAAAAATGTGTTAGGTTTTGTTGGAATGCTTGAAAAGTGCACACATATTGCAATTGTATAGACACATTTGAAACAAATTGCTTCACAAATCTTGTTTTTTAAATGCTAGAATGACAGGGTCTGTTTCCTGTAATTAGCATAACAGCTTAAGGCCTAAAAGTAGCACTGGTTTTAGGGGTGCAATAAGGTTTATACAGCTCCATGAAACTTTTCCAATAACTGACTTTCAAAAGTGATCTAATCTTTTAAAACTAGCAATGCGCCAGCCGGGACTTAAACCCGAGTCGCAAGAATGGGAATCTTGCATGATACCCCTACACCACTGGCGCTGCCGTACACACCCTTAAGAAGTAAATTCTTTAAGGGCAATAATAGTCATAGTGTTAAAACTATTTTAACAATACAGCCAATATTGGTTGCAACGTTATGTTTAAAGTAGGAACAAAATGTACTTGGAAATAAAAATCTTTTAAAAGATAAAAATGTGTTAGGTTTTGTTGGAATGCTTGAAAAGTGCACACATATGGCAATTGTATAGACACATTTGAAACAAATTGCTTTACAAAACTTGGTTTTTAAATGGCTAGAATGACAGTGTCTGTTTCCTGTAAAAAGCATAACAGCTTAACGTCTGATAGCAGCCTTGCTTTTAGGGGTGCATAGCGCAACATCCATTATATGTTTAGATTATATAGCTCCATGACACTTTCCCAATAACTGACTTTCAAATTGACTTTGAACCCGGGACACAAAAAGAAGAACCTTGCATCATACCCCTATACCACTAGCTCCTTTGCTCATGGTGCTGAGAATGATATCCTTCCAGGGTAAAATAGCCATAGATTTAAGACTATTTTAACATTACAGCGTACCTGCACAATGAGATTTTCTGCTGTGGACAAAGAGGAGCCTGGATTTTGTGCCCAAAGATCATACGTTGCACATATCTTGTCTCATGTCCGCTTGAAACACTCTTGCTAATTAAGGGCACAGAAGAACATGTCTTGGCTAAATTCAAACAACCTATGGTTATTCAGCCTTTAATCTGGCGATTTGGCCTCAACCATCAACACAATAAACTACCTCAGACTCTCAGACGTACCATGGATGCAGGAGCCCGGATAGCTCAGTCGGTAGAGCATCAGACTTTTAATCTGAGGGTCCAGGGTTCAAGTCCCTGTTCGGGCGATGGAGCTTTACACTTTGCTGCAGCTACGTGCACAATGAGATTTCTTGCTGTGGACAAAGAGAAGCTTGGATTTTGTGTCCAAAGACCATATGTTGCACATATCTTGTCTTATGTCCGCTTAAGGTCTGAATGTAGCCTTACTTTTACAGGGGCATAGAGTAACATCCATTGTATGTTTAGATGATATAGCTCCATGACACTTTTCTATTAACACTTTTCCAATAACTGACCTTTAAAAATGATCTAATCTTTTAAAACTAACCATGCGCCAGCCGGGACTTGAACCCGGGTCGCAAGAATGGGAATCTTGCATGACACCCCTACACCACTGGCGCCGTTGCACCTACCACAGCTAATTAAACCATTACAGAGCAAAAATTGTCATAGTGTTAAAACTATTTTAACTATACAGCCAATACTGATTGCAATGTTAAGGCTAAAATAGGAACAAAATGTACTTGGAATTAAAAGCCTTTTAAAAAATAAAAATGTGTTAGGTTTTGTTGGAATGCTTGAAAAGTGCACACATATTGCAATTGTATAGACACATTTGAAACAAATTGCTTCACAAATCTTGTTTTTTAAATGCTAGAATGACAGGGTCTGTTTCCTGTAATTAGCATAACAGCTTAAGGCCTAAAAGTAGCACTGGTTGTAGGGGTGCAATAAGGTTTATACAGCTCCATGAAACTTTTCCAATAACTGACTTTCAAAAGTGATCTAATCTTTTAAAACTAGCAATGCGCCAGCCGGGACTTAAACCCGAGTCGCAAGAATGGGAATCTTGCATGATACCCCTACACCACTGGCGCTGCCGTACACACCCTTAAGAAGTAAATTCTTTAAGGGCAATAATAGTCATAGTGTTAAAACTATTTTAACAATACAGCCAATATTGGTTGCAATGTTATGTTTAAAGTAGGAACAAAATGTACTTGGAAATAAAAATCTTTTAAAAGATAAAAATGTGTTAGGTTTTGTTGGAATGCTTGAAAAGTGCACACATATGGCAATTGTATAGACACATTTGAAACAAATTGCTTTACAAAACTTGGTTTTTAAATGGCTAGAATGACAGTTTCCTGTAAAAAGCATAACAGCTTAACGTCTGAAAGCAGCCTTGCTTTTAGGGGTGCATAGCGCAACATCCATTATATGTTTAGATTATATAGCTCCATGACACTTTCCCAATAACTGACTTTCAAATTGACTTTGAACCCGGGACACAAAAAGAAGAACCTTGCATCATACCCCTATACCACTAGCTCCTTTGCTCATGGTGCTGAGAATGATATCCTTCCAGGGTAAAATAGCCATAGATTTAAGACTATTTTAACATTACAGCATACGTGCACAATGAGATTTCTTGCTGTGGACAAAGAGAAGCTTGGATTTTGTGCCCAAAGACCATATGTTGCACATATCTTGTCTTATGTCCGCTTAAGGTCTGAATGTAGCCTTACTTTTACAGGGGCATAGAGTAACATCCATTGTATGTTTAGATGATATAGCTCCATGACACTTTTCTATTAACACTTTTCCAATAACTGACCTTTAAAAATGATCTAATCTTTTAAAACTAACCATGAATCAGCCAGGACTTGAACCCAGGTCGCAAGAATGGGAATCTTGCATGATACCCCTACACCACTGGCGATGTTGTACATACCACAGCTAATTAAATCGTTACAGAGCAAAATTGGCATAGTGTTAAAACTATTTTAACTATACAGCCAATACTGATTGCAATGTTACGGCTAAAATAGGAACAAAATGTACTTGGAATTAAAAGCCTTTTAAAAAATAAAAATGTGTTAGGTTTTGTTGGAATGCTTGAAAAGTGCACACATATTGCAATTGTATAGACACATTTGAAACAAATTGCTTCACAAATCTTATTTTTTAAATGCTAGAATGACAGGGTCTGTTTCCTGTAATTAGCATAACAGCTTAAGGCCTAAAAGTAGCACTGGTTTTAGGGGTGCAATAAGGTTTATACAGCTCCATGAAACTTTTCCAATAACTGACTTTCAAAAGTGATCTAATCTTTTAAAACTAGCAATGCGCCAGCCGGGACTTAAACCCGAGCCGCAAGAATGGGAATCTTGCATGATACCCCTACACCACTGGCGCTGCCGTACACACCCTTAAGAAGTAAATTCTTTAAGGGCAATAATAGTCATAGTGTTAAAACTATTTTAACAATACAGCCAATATTGGTTGCAACGTTATGTTTAAAGTAGGAACAAAATGTACTTGGAAATAAAAATCTTTTAAAAGATAAAAATGTGTTAGGTTTTGTTGGAATGCTTGAAAAGTGCACACATATGGCAATTGTATAGACACATTTGAAACAAATTGCTTTACAAAACTTGGTTTTTAAATGGCTAGAATGACAGTGTCTGTTTCCTGTAAAAAGCATAACAGCTTAACGTCTGATAGCAGCCTTGCTTTTAGGGGTGCATAGCGCAACATCCATTATATGTTTAGATTATATAGCTCCATGACACTTTCCCAATAACTGACTTTCAAATTGACTTTGAACCCGGGACACAAAAAGAAGAACCTTGCATCATACCCCTATACCACTAGCTCCTTTGCTCATGGTGCTGAGAATGATATCCTTCCAGGGTAAAATAGCCATAGATTTAAGACTATTTTAACATTACAGCGTACCTGCACAATGAGATTTTCTGCTGTGGACAAAGAGGAGCCTGGATTTTGTGCCCAAAGATCATACGTTGCACATATCTTGTCTCATGTCCGCTTGAAACACTCTTGCTAATTAAGGGCACAGAAGAACATGTCTTGGCTAAATTCAAACAACCTATGGTTATTCAGCCTTTAATCTGGCGATTTGGCCTCAACCATCAACACAATAAACTACCTCAGACTCTCAGACGTACCATGGATGCAGGAGCCCGGATAGCTCAGTCGGTAGAGCATCAGACTTTTAATCTGAGGGTCCAGGGTTCAAGTCCCTGTTCGGGCGATGGAGCTTTACACTTTGCTGCAGCTACGTGCACAATGAGATTTCTTGCTGTGGACAAAGAGAAGCTTGGATTTTGTGCCCAAAGACCATATGTTGCACATATCTTGTCTTATGTCCGCTTAAGGTCTGAATGTAGCCTTACTTTTACAGGGGCATAGAGTAACATCCATTGTATGTTTAGATGATATAGCTCCATGACACTTTTCTATTAACACTTTTCCAATAACTGACCTTTAAAAATGATCTAATCTTTTAAAACTAACCATGCGCCAGCCGGGACTTGAACCCGGGTCACAAGAATGGGAATCTTGCATGATACCCCTACACCACTGGCGCTGTTGTAGCTACCACAGCTAATTAAACCGTTACAGAGCAAAAATTGTCATAGTGTTAAAACTATTTTAACTATACAGCCAATACTGATTGCAATGTTAAGGCTAAAATAGGAACAAAATGTACTTGGAATTAAAAGCCTTTTAAAAAATAAAAATGTGTTAGGTTTTGTTGGAATGCTTGAAAAGTGCACACATATTGCAATTGTATAGACACATTTGAAACAAATTGCTTCACAAATCTTGTTTTTTAAATGCTAGAATGACAGGGTCTGTTTCCTGTAATTAGCATAACAGCTTAAGGCCTAAAAGTAGCACTGGTTTTAGGGGTGCAATAAGGTTTATACAGCTCCATGAAACTTTTCCAATAACTGACTTTCAAAAGTGATCTAATCTTTTAAAACTAGCAACGCGCCAGCCGGGACTTAAACCCGAGTCGCAAGAATGGGAATCTTGCATGATACCCCTACACCACTGGCGCTGCCGTACACACCCTTAAGAAGTAAATTTTTTAAGGGCAATAATAGTCATAGTGTTAAAACTATTTTAACAATACAGCCAATATTGGTTGCAACGTTATGTTTAAAGTAGGAACAAAATGTACTTGGAAATAAAAATCTTTTAAAAGATAAAAATGTGTTAGGTTTTGTTGGAATGCTTGAAAAGTGCACACATATGGCAATTGTATAGACACATTTGAAACAAATTGCTTTACAAAACTTGGTTTTTAAATGGCTAGAATGACAGTGTCTGTTTCCTGTAAAAAGCATAACAGCTTAACGTCTGATAGCAGCCTTGCTTTTAGGGGTGCATAGCGCAACATCCATTATATGTTTAGATTATATAGCTCCATGACACTTTCCCAATAACTGACTTTCAAATTGACTTTGAACCCGGGACACAAAAAGAAGAACCTTGCATCATACCCCTATACCACTAGCTCCTTTGCTCATGGTGCTGAGAATGATATCCTTCCAGGGTAAAATAGCCATAGATTTAAGACTATTTTAACATTACAGCGTACCTGCACAATGAGATTTTCTGCTGTGGACAAAGAGGAGCCTGGATTTTGTGCCCAAAGATCATACGTTGCACATATCTTGTCTCATGTCCGCTTGAAACACTCTTGCTAATTAAGGGCACAGAAGAACATGTCTTGGCTAATTCAAACAACCTATGGTTATTCAGCCTTTAATCTGGCGATTTGGCCTCAACCATCAACACAATAAACTACCTCAGACTCTCAGACGTACCATGGATGCAAGAGCCCGGATAGCTCAGTCGGTAGAGCATCAGACTTTTAATCTGAGGGTCCAGGGTTCAAGTCCCTGTTTGGGCGATGGAGCTTTCTATCTTTACACTTTGCTGCAGCTACGTGCACAATGAGATTTCTTGCTGTGGACAAAGAGAAGCTTCGATTTTGTGCCCAAAGACCATATGTTGCACATATCTGGTCTTATGTCCGCTTAAGGTCTGAATGTAGCCTTACTTTTACAGGGTCATAGAGTAACATCCATTTTATGTTTAGATGATATAGCTCCATGACACTTTTATATTAACACTTTTCCAATAACTGACCTTTAAAAATGATCTAATCTTTTAAAACTAACCATGCGCCAGCCGGGACTTGAACCCAGGTCGCAAGAATGGGAATCTTGCATGATACCCCTACACCACTGGCGCTGTTGTACCTACCACAGCTAATTAAATCGTTACAGAGCAAAAATTGTCATAGTGTTAAAACTATTTTAACTATACAGCCAATACTGATTGCAATGTTACAGCTAAAATAGGAACAAAATGTACTTGGAATTAAAAGCCTTTTAAAAAATAAAAATGTGTTAGGTTTTGTTGGAATGCTTGAAAAGTGCACACATATTGCAATTGTATAGACACATTTCAAACAAATTACTTCACAAATCTTGTTTTTTAAATGCTAGAATTACAGGGTCTGTTTCCTGTAATTAGCATAACAGCTTAAGGCCTAAAAGTAGCACTGGTTTTAGGGGTGCAATAAGGTTTATACAGCTCCATGAAACTTTTCCAATAACTGACTTTCAAAAGTGATCTAATCTTTTAAAACTAGCAATGCGCCAGCCGGGACTTAAACCCGAGTTGCAAGAATGGGAATCTTGCATGATACCCCTACACCACTGGTGCTGCCGTACACACCCTTAAGAAGTAAATTCTTTAAGGGCAATAATAGTCATAGTGTTAAAACTATTTTAACAATACAGCCAATATTGGTTGCAATGTTATGCTTAAAGTAGGAACAAAATGTACTTGGAAATAAAAATCTTTTAAAAGATAAAAATGTGTTAGGTTTTGTTGGAATGCTTGAAAAGTGCACACATATGGCAATTGTATAGACACATTTGAAACAAATTGCTTTACAAAACTTGGTTTTTAAATGGCTAGAATGACAGTTTCCTGTAAAAAGCATAACAGCTTAACGTCTGAAAGCAGCCTTGCTTTTAGGGGTGCATAGCGCAACATCCATTATATGTTTAGATTATATAGCTCCATGACACTTTCCCAATAACTGACTTTCAAATTGACTTTGAACCCGGGACACAAAAAGAAGAACCTTGCATCATACCCCTATAGCACTAGCTCCTTTGCTCATGGTGCTGAGAATGATATCCTTCCAGGGTAAAATAGCCATAGATTTAAGACTATTTTAACATTACAGCATACGTGCACAATGAGATTTCTTGCTGTGGACAAAGAGAAGCTTGGATTTTGTGCCCAAAGACCATATGTTGCACATATCTTGTCTTATGTCCGCTTAAGGTCTGAATGTAGCCTTACTTTTACAGGGGCATAGAGTAACATCCATTGTATGTTTAGATGATATAGCTCCATGACACTTTTCTATTAACACTTTTCCAATAACTGACCTTTAAAAATGATCTAATCTTTTAAAACTAACCATGAATCAGCCAGGACTTGAACCCAGGTCGCAAGAATGGGAATCTTGCATGATACCCCTACACCACTCGCAATGTTGTACATACCACAGCTAATTAAATCGTTACAGAGCAAAAATTGTCATAGTGTTAAAACTATTTTAACTATACAGCCAATACTGATTGCAATGTTACGGCTAAAATAGGAACAAAATGTACTTGGAATTAAAAGCCTTTTAAAAAATAAAAATGTGTTAGGTTTTGTTGGAATGCTTGAAAAGTGCACACATATTGCAATTGTATAGACACATTTGAAACAAATTGCTTCACAAATCTTGTTTTTTAAATGCTAGAATGACAGGGTCTGTTTCCTGTAATTAGCATAACAGCTTAAGGCCTAAAAGTAGCACTGGTTTTAGGGGTGCAATAAGGTTTATACAGCTCCATGAAACTTTTCCAATAACTGACTTTCAAAAGTGATCTAATCTTTTAAAACTAGCAATGCGCCAGCCGGGACTTAAACCCGAGCCGCAAGAATGGGAATCTTGCATGATACCCCTACACCACTGGCGCTGCCGTACACACCCTTAAGAAGTAAATTCTTTAAGGGCAATAATAGTCATAGTGTTAAAACTATTTTAACAATACAGCCAATATTGGTTGCAACGTTATGTTTAAAGTAGGAACAAAATGTACTTGGAAATAAAAATCTTTTAAAAGATAAAAATGTGTTAGGTTTTGTTGGAATGCTTGAAAAGTGCACACATATGGCAATTGTATAGACACATTTGAAACAAATTGCTTTACAAAACTTGGTTTTTAAATGGCTAGAATGACAGTTTCCTGTAAAAAGCATAACAGCTTAACGTCTGAAAGCAGCCTTGCTTTTAGGGGTGCATAGCGCAACATCCATTATATGTTTAGATTATATAGCTCCATGACACTTTCCCAATAACTGACTTTCAAATTGACTTTGAACCCGGGACACAAAAAGAAGAACCTTGCATCATACCCCTATACCACTAGCTCCTTTGCTCATGGTGCTGAGAATGATATCCTTCCAGGGTAAAATAGCCATAGATTTAAGACTATTTTAACATTACAGCATACGTGCACAATGAGATTTCTTGCTGTGGACAAAGAGAAGCTTGGATTTTGTGCCCAAAGACCATATGTTGCACATATCTTGTCTTATGTCCGCTTAAGGTCTGAATGTAGCCTTACTTTTACAGGGGCATAGAGTAACATCCATTGTATGTTTAGATGATATAGCTCCATGACACTTTTCTATTAACACTTTTCCAATAACTGACCTTTAAAAATGATCTAATCTTTTAAAACTAACCATGAATCAGCCAGGACTTGAACCCAGGTCGCAAGAATGGGAATCTTGCATGATACCCCTACACCACTGGCAATGTTGTACATACCACAGCTAATTAAATCGTTACAGAGCAAAAATTGTCATAGTGTTAAAACTATTTTAACTATACAGCCAATACTGATTGCAATGTTACGGCTAAAATAGGAACAAAATGTACTTGGAATTAAAAGCCTTTTAAAAAATAAAAATGTGTTAGGTTTTGTTGGAATGCTTGAAAAGTGCACACATATTGCAATTGTATAGACACATTTGAAACAAATTGCTTCACAAATCTTATTTTTTAAATGCTAGAATGACAGGGTCTGTTTCCTGTAATTAGCATAACAGCTTAAGGCCTAAAAGTAGCACTGGTTTTAGGGGTGCAATAAGGTTTATACAGCTCCATGAAACTTTTCCAATAACTGACTTTCAAAAGTGATCTAATCTTTTAAAACTAGCAATGCGCCAGCCGGGACTTAAACCCGAGCCGCAAGAATGGGAATCTTGCATGATACCCCTACACCACTGGCGCTGCCGTACACACCCTTAAGAAGTAAATTCTTTAAGGGCAATAATAGTCATAGTGTTAAAACTATTTTAACAATACAGCCAATATTGGTTGCAACGTTATGTTTAAAGTAGGAACAAAATGTACTTGGAAATAAAAATCTTTTAAAAGATAAAAATGTGTTAGGTTTTGTTGGAATGCTTGAAAAGTGCACACATATGGCAATTGTATAGACACATTTGAAACAAATTGCTTTACAAAACTTGGTTTTTAAATGGCTAGAATGACAGTGTCTGTTTCCTGTAAAAAGCATAACAGCTTAACGTCTGATAGCAGCCTTGCTTTTAGGGGTGCATAGCGCAACATCCATTATATGTTTAGATTATATAGCTCCATGACACTTTCCCAATAACTGACTTTCAAATTGACTTTGAACCCGGGACACAAAAAGAAGAACCTTGCATCATACCCCTATACCACTAGCTCCTTTGCTCATGGTGCTGAGAATGATATCCTTCCAGGGTAAAATAGCCATAGATTTAAGACTATTTTAACATTACAGCGTACCTGCACAATGAGATTTTCTGCTGTGGACAAAGAGGAGCCTGGATTTTGTGCCCAAAGATCATACGTTGCACATATCTTGTCTCATGTCCGCTTGAAACACTCTTGCTAATTAAGGGCACAGAAGAACATGTCTTGGCTAAATTCAAACAACCTATGGTTATTCAGCCTTTAATCTGGCGATTTGGCCTCAACCATCAACACAATAAACTACCTCAGACTCTCAGACGTACCATGGATGCAAGAGCCCGGATAGCTCAGTCGGTAGAGCATCAGACTTTTAATCTGAGGGTCCAGGGTTCAAGTCCCTGTTCGGGCGATGGAGCTTTCTGTCTTTACACTTTGCTGCAGCTACGTGCACAATGAGATTTCTTGCTGTGGACAAAGAGAAGCTTCGATTTTGTGCCCAAAGACCATATGTTGCACATATTTGTCTTATGTCCGCTTAAGGTCTGAATGTAGCCTTACTTTTACAGGGGCATAGAGTAACATCCATTGTATGTTTAGATGATATAGCTCCATGACACTTTTCTATTAACACTTTTCCAATAACTGACCTTTAAAAATGATCTAATCTTTTAAAACTAACCATGCGCCAGCCGGGACTTGAACCCGGGTCGCAAGAATGGGAATCTTGCATGATACCCCTACACCACTGGCGCTGTTGTAGCTACCACAGCTAATTAAACCGTTACAGAGCAAAAATTGTCATAGTGTTAAAACTATTTTAACTATACAGCCAATACTGATTGCAATGTTAAGGCTAAAATAGGAACAAAATGTACTTGGAATTAAAAGCCTTTTAAAAAATAAAAATGTGTTAGGTTTTGTTGGAATGCTTGAAAAGTGCACACATATTGCAATTGTATAGACACATTTGAAACAAATTGCTTCACAAATCTTGTTTTTTAAATGCTAGAATGACAGGGTCTGTTTCCTGTAATTAGCATAACAGCTTAAGGCCTAAAAGTAGCACTGGTTTTAGGGGTGCAATAAGGTTTATACAGCTCCATGAAACTTTTCCAATAACTGACTTTCAAAAGTGATCTAATCTTTTAAAACTAGCAATGCGCCAGCCGGGACTTAAACCCGAGTCGCAAGAATGGGAATCTTGCATGATACCCCTACACCACTGGCGCTGCCGTACACACCCTTAAGAAGTAAATTTTTTAAGGGCAATAATAGTCATAGTGTTAAAACTATTTTAACAATACAGCCAATATTGGTTGCAACGTTATGTTTAAAGTAGGAACAAAATGTACTTGGAAATAAAAATCTTTTAAAAGATAAAAATGTGTTAGGTTTTGTTGGAATGCTTGAAAAGTGCACACATATGGCAATTGTATAGACACATTTGAAACAAATTGCTTTACAAAACTTGGTTTTTAAATGGCTAGAATGACAGTGTCTGTTTCCTGTAAAAAGCATAACAGCTTAACGTCTGATAGCAGCCTTGCTTTTAGGGGTGCATAGCGCAACATCCATTATATGTTTAGATTATATAGCTCCATGACACTTTCCCAATAACTGACTTTCAAATTGACTTTGAACCCGGGACACAAAAAGAAGAACCTTGCATCATACCCCTATACCACTAGCTCCTTTGCTCATGGTGCTGAGAATGATATCCTTCCAGGGTAAAATAGCCATAGATTTAAGACTATTTTAACATTACAGCGTACCTGCACAATGAGATTTTCTGCTGTGGACAAAGAGGAGCCTGGATTTTGTGCCCAAAGATCATACGTTGCACATATCTTGTCTCATGTCCGCTTGAAACACTCTTGCTAATTAAGGGCACAGAAGAACATGTCTTGGCTAATTCAAACAACCTATGGTTATTCAGCCTTTAATCTGGCGATTTGGCCTCAACCATCAACACAATAAACTACCTCAGACTCTCAGACGTACCATGGATGCAAGAGCCCGGATAGCTCAGTCGGTAGAGCATCAGACTTTTAATCTGAGGGTCCAGGGTTCAAGTCCCTGTTCGGGCGATGGAGCTTTCTATCTTTACACTTTGCTGCAGCTACGTGCACAATGAGATTTCTTGCTGTGGACAAAGAGAAGCTTCGATTTTGTGCCCAAAGACCATATGTTGCACATATCTGGTCTTATGTCCGCTTAAGGTCTGAATGTAGCCTTACTTTTACAGGGTCATAGAGTAACATCCATTTTATCTTTAGATGATATAGCTCCATGACACTTTTATATTAACACTTTTCCAATAACTGACCTTTAAAAATGATCTAATCTTTTAAAACTAACCATGAATCAGCCAGGACTTGAACCCAGGTCGCAAGAATGGGAATCTTGCATGATACCCCTACACCACTGGCAATGTTGTACATACCACAGCTAATTAAATCGTTACAGAGCAAAAATTGTCATAGTGTTAAAACTATTTTAACTATACAGCCAATACTGATTGCAATGTTACGGCTAAAATAGGAACAAAATGTACTTGGAATTAAAAGCCTTTTAAAAAATAAAAATGTGTTAGGTTTTGTTGGAATGCTTGAAAAGTGCACACATATTGCAATTGTATAGACACATTTGAAACAAATTGCTTCACAAATCTTGTTTTTTAAATGCTAGAATGACAGGGTCTGTTTCCTGTAATTAGCATAACAGCTTAAGGCCTAAAAGTAGCACTGGTTTTAGGGGTGCAATAAGGTTTATACAGCTCCATGAAACTTTTCCAATAACTGACTTTCAAAAGTGATCTAATCTTTTAAAACTAGCAATGCGCCAGCCGGGACTTAAACCCGAGCCGCAAGAATGGGAATCTTGCATGATACCCCTACACCACTGGCGCTGCCGTACACACCCTTAAGAAGTAAATTCTTTAAGGGCAATAATAGTCATAGTGTTAAAACTATTTTAACAATACAGCCAATATTGGTTGCAACGTTATGTTTAAAGTAGGAACAAAATGTACTTGGAAATAAAAATCTTTTAAAAGATAAAAATGTGTTAGGTTTTGTTGGAATGCTTGAAAAGTGCACACATATGGCAATTGTATAGACACATTTGAAACAAATTGCTTTACAAAACTTGGTTTTTAAATGGCTAGAATGACAGTGTCTGTTTCCTGTAAAAAGCATAACAGCTTAACGTCTGATAGCAGCCTTGCTTTTAGGGGTGCATAGCGCAACATCCATTATATGTTTAGATTATATAGCTCCATGACACTTTCCCAATAACTGACTTTCAAATTGACTTTGAACCCGGGACACAAAAAGAAGAACCTTGCATCATACCCCTATACCACTAGCTCCTTTGCTCATGGTGCTGAGAATGATATCCTTCCAGGTAGGGATGAGCGAATCGATCCGGACGAACCCGGATTCGATCCGAATTTCAGGAAAAATTCGATTCGGATCGAATCCGAATTTCCCCGCGATTCGATCACTCGAAGTTTTCCTTTAACATCCATTCATTTACATTTACAGGCATTCTAAGATGGCGGACGGGACATGTCTGGACATCTATCCCGCGCCAGTGCAAGCTGGGGCAGTCACATGCAGCCTATCAGCAGCCAGCAAGCCCGGTGACGTCACACAGCGGTATTTAACGGCGGCCATCTTGCTTTTCCGCATTTCTCTATTGCATTCGTGACAGACAGAACGCTGTGTAGCTGAGGCAGTTAGACAGGCAGGGACAGACAGGGACAGGCTGGAGACAGGCAGGAGACAGGCAGGAGACAGGCAGGAGACAGACAGGAGACAGACAGGAGACAGACAGAAAGCCAGGGAAAGGTAGGAAAAACGGAGCTGGCTGACAGGGAGATTTTTTTTTTTTCATCCAGCCTTTGTTAGCGTTTTCAGGCTGCTTATAGTAACTAACTGTGCATATATACTGAACTGATCTTAAGTCTGCTGTGAGGCATCCCATTCTGTGACTAAAGCAGCCTCTGTTTAAGACCATATAAGCATTTGCTCTTATCATATTTGAAATTAGCCTGATAAAGACACTTTTGCTGGGCAAAGCACTACTGTACCCTGCCAGGTCCATTCCTGCCCAGGGCATCCCATTCTGTGACTACAGCAGCCTCTGTTTAAGACCATATAAGCATTTGCTCTTATCATATTTGAAATTAGCCTGATAAAGACACTTTTGCTGGGCAAAGCACTACTGTACCCTGCCAGGTCCATTCCTGCCCAGGGCATCCCATTCTGTGACTAAAGCAGCCTCTGTTTAAGACCATATAAGCATTTGCTCTTATCATATTTGAAATTAGGCCTGATAAAGACACTTTTGCTGGGCAAAGCACTACTGTACCCTGCCAGGTCCATTCCTGCCCAGGGCATCCCATTCTGTGACTACAGCAGCCTCTGTTTAAGACCATATAAGCATTTGCTCTTATCATATTTGAAATTAGGCCTGATAAAGACACTTTTGCTGGGCAAAGCACTACTGGACCCTGCCAGGTCGATTCCTGTTGGGGCATCCCATTCTGTGACTAAAGCAGCCTCTGTTTAAGACCATATAAGCATTTGCTCTTATCATATTTGAAATTAGCCTGATAAAGACACTTTTGCTGGGCAAAGCACTACTGTACCCTGCCAGGTCCATTCCTGCCCAGGGCATCCCATTCTGTGACTAAAGCAGCCTCTGTTTAAGACCATATAAGCATTTGCTCTTATCATATTTGAAATTAGCCTGATAAAGACACTTTTGCTGGGCAAAGCACTACTGTACCCTGCCAGGTCCATTCCTGCCCAGGGCATCCCATTCTGTGACTAAAGCAGCCTCTGTTTAAGACCATATAAGCATTTGCTCTTATCATATTTGAAATTAGGCCTGATAAAGACACTTTTGCTGGGCAAAGCACTACTGGACCCTGCCAGGTCGATTCCTGTTGGGGCATCCCATTCTGTGACTAAAGCAGCCTCTGTTTAAGACCATATAAGCATTTGCTCTTATCATATTTGAAATTAGCCTGATAAAGACACTTTTGCTGGGCAAAGCACTACTGGACCCTGCCAGGTCCATTCCTGCCCAGGGCATCCCATTCTGTGACTACAGCAGCCTCTGTTTAAGACCATATAAGCATTTGCTCTTATCATATTTGAAATTAGGCCTGATAAAGACACTTTTGCTGGGCAAAGCACTACTGTACCCTGCCAGGTCCATTCCTGCCCAGGGCATCCCATTCTGTGACTAAAGCAGCCTCTGTTTAAGACCATATAAGCATTTGCTCTTATCATATTTGAAATTAGGCCTGATAAAGACACTTTTGCTGGGCAAAGCACTACTGTACCCTGCCAGGTCCATTCCTGCCCAGGGCATCCCATTCTGTGACTACAGCAGCCTCTGTTTAAGACCATATAAGCATTTGCTCTTATCATATTTGAAATTAGGCCTGATAAAGACACTTTTGCTGGGCAAAGCACTACTGGACCCTGCCAGGTCGATTCCTGTTGGGGCATCCCATTCTGTGACTAAAGCAGCCTCTGTTTAAGACCATATAAGCATTTGCTCTTATCATATTTGAAATTAGCCTGATAAAGACACTTTTGCTGGGCAAAGCACTACTGTACCCTGCCAGGTCCATTCCTGCCCAGGGCATCCCATTCTGTGACTAAAGCAGCCTCTGTTTAAGACCATATAAGCATTTGCTCTTATCATATTTGAAATTAGCCTGATAAAGACACTTTTGCTGGGCAAAGCACTACTGTACCCTGCCAGGTCCATTCCTGCCCAGGGCATCCCATTCTGTGACTAAAGCAGCCTCTGTTTAAGACCATATAAGCATTTGCTCTTATCATATTTGAAATTAGGCCTGATAAAGACACTTTTGCTGGGCAAAGCACTACTGGACCCTGCCAGGTCGATTCCTGTTGGGGCATCCCATTCTGTGACTAAAGCAGCCTCTGTTTAAGACCATATAAGCATTTGCTCTTATCATATTTGAAATTAGCCTGATAAAGACACTTTTGCTGGGCAAAGCACTACTGGACCCTGCCAGGTCCATTCCTGCCCAGGGCATCCCATTCTGTGACTACAGCAGCCTCTGTTTAAGACCATATAAGCATTTGCTCTTATCATATTTGAAATTAGGCCTGATAAAGACACTTTTGCTGGGCAAAGCACTACTGTACCCTGCCAGGTCCATTCCTGCCCAGAGCATCCCATTCTGTGACTAAAGCAGCCTCTGTTTAAGACCATATAAGCATTTGCTCTTATCATATTTGAAATTAGCCTGATAAAGACACTTTTGCTGGGCAAAGCACTACTGGACCCTGCCAGGTCCATTCCTGCCCAGGGCATCCCATTCTGTGACTAAAGCAGCCTCTGTTTAAGACCATATAAGCATTTGCTCTTATCATATTTGAAATTAGCCTGATAAAGACACTTTTGCTGGGCAAAGCACTACTGTACCCTGCCAGGTCCATTCCTGCCCAGGGCATCCCATTCTGTGACTAAAGCAGCCTCTGTTTAAGACCATATAAGCATTTGCTCTTATCATATTTGAAATTAGGCCTGATAAAGACACTTTTGCTGGGCAAAGCACTACTGTACCCTGCCAGGTCCATTCCTGCCCAGGGCATCCCATTCTGTGACTAAAGCAGCCTCTGTTTAAGACCATATAAGCATTTGCTCTTATCATATTTGAAATTAGGCCTGATAAAGACACTTTTGCTGGGCAAAGCACTACTGTACCCTGCCAGGTCCATTCCTGCCCAGGGCATCCCATTCTGTGACTAAAGCAGCCTCTGTTTAAGACCATATAAGCATTTGCTCTTATCATATTTGAAATTAGCCTGATAAAGACACTTTTGCTGGGCAAAGCACTACTGTACCCTGCCAGGTCCATTCCTGCCCAGGGCATCCCATTCTGTGACTACAGCAGCCTCTGCTTAAGACCATATAAGCATTTGCTCTTATCATATTTGAAATTAGGCCTGATAAAGACACTTTTGCTGGGCAAAGCACTACTGGACCCTGCCAGGTCGATTCCTGTTGGGGCATCCCATTCTGTGACTAAAGCAGCCTCTGTTTAAGACCATATAAGCATTTGCTCTTATCATATTTGAAATTAGCCTGATAAAGACACTTTTGCTGGGCAAAGCACTACTGGACCCTGCCAGGTCCATTCCTGCCCAGGGCATCCCATTCTGTGACTACAGCAGCCTCTGTTTAAGACCATATAAGCATTTGCTCTTATCATATTTGAAATTAGGCCTGATAAAGACACTTTTGCTGGGCAAAGCACTACTGTACCCTGCCAGGTCCATTCCTGCCCAGGGCATCCCATTCTGTGACTAAAGCAGCCTCTGTTTAAGACCATATAAGCATTTGCTCTTATCATATTTGAAATTAGGCCTGATAAAGACACTTTTGCTGGGCAAAGCACTACTGTACCCTGCCAGGTCCATTCCTGCCCAGGGCATCCCATTCTGTGACTACAGCAGCCTCTGTTTAAGACCATATAAGCATTTGCTCTTATCATATTTGAAATTCGGCCTGATAAAAACACTTTTGCTGGGCAAAGCACTACTGGACCCTGCCAGGTCGATTCCTGTTGGGGCATCCCATTCTGTGACTAAAGCAGCCTCTGTTTAAGACCATATAAGCATTTGCTCTTATCATATTTGAAATTAGCCTGATAAAGACACTTTTGCTGGGCAAAGCACTACTGTACCCTGCCAGGTCCATTCCTGCCCAGGGCATCCCATTCTGTGACTAAAGCAGCCTCTGTTTAAGACCATATAAGCATTTGCTCTTATCATATTTGAAATTAGCCTGATAAAGACACTTTTGCTGGGCAAAGCACTACTGTACCCTGCCAGGTCCATTCCTGCCCAGGGCATCCCATTCTGTGACTAAAGCAGCCTCTGTTTAAGACCATATAAGCATTTGCTCTTATCATATTTGAAATTAGGCCTGATAAAGACACTTTTGCTGGGCAAAGCACTACTGGACCCTGCCAGGTCGATTCCTGTTGGGGCATCCCATTCTGTGACTAAAGCAGCCTCTGTTTAAGACCATATAAGCATTTGCTCTTATCATATTTGAAATTAGCCTGATAAAGACACTTTTGCTGGGCAAAGCACTACTGGACCCTGCCAGGTCCATTCCTGCCCAGGGCATCCCATTCTGTGACTACAGCAGCCTCTGTTTAAGACCATATAAGCATTTGCTCTTATCATATTTGAAATTAGGCCTGATAAAGACACTTTTGCTGGGCAAAGCACTACTGTACCCTGCCAGGTCCATTCCTGCCCAGGGCATCCCATTCTGTGACTAAAGCAGCCTCTGTTTAAGACCATATAAGCATTTGCTCTTATCATATTTGAAATTAGCCTGATAAAGACACTTTTGCTGGGCAAAGCACTACTGGACCCTGCCAGGTCCATTCCTGCCCAGGGCATCCCATTCTGTGACTAAAGCAGCCTCTGTTTAAGACCATATAAGCATTTGCTCTTATCATATTTGAAATTAGCCTGATAAAGACACTTTTGCTGGGCAAAGCACTACTGTACCCTGCCAGGTCCATTCCTGCCCAGGGCATCCCATTCTGTGACTAAAGCAGCCTCTGTTTAAGACCATATAAGCATTTGCTCTTATCATATTTGAAATTAGGCCTGATAAAGACACTTTTGCTGGGCAAAGCACTACTGTACCCTGCCAGGTCCATTCCTGCCCAGGGCATCCCATTCTGTGACTAAAGCAGCCTCTGTTTAAGACCATATAAGCATTTGCTCTTATCATATTTGAAATTAGGCCTGATAAAGACACTTTTGCTGGGCAAAGCACTACTGTACCCTGCCAGGTCCATTCCTGCCCAGGGCATCCCATTCTGTGACTAAAGCAGCCTCTGTTTAAGACCATATAAGCATTTGCTCTTATCATATTTGAAATTAGCCTGATAAAGACACTTTTGCTGGGCAAAGCACTACTGTACCCTGCCAGGTCCATTCCTGCCCAGGGCATCCCATTCTGTGACTACAGCAGCCTCTGTTTAAGACCATATAAGCATTTGCTCTTATCATATTTGAAATTAGGCCTGATAAAGACACTTTTGCTGGGCAAAGCACTACTGGACCCTGCCAGGTCGATTCCTGTTGGGGCATCCCATTCTGTGACTAAAGCAGCCTCTGTTTAAGACCATATAAGCATTTGCTCTTATCATATTTGAAATTAGCCTGATAAAGACACTTTTGCTGGGCAAAGCACTACTGTACCCTGCCAGGTCCATTCCTGCCCAGGGCATCCCATTCTGTGACTAAAGCAGCCTCTGTTTAAGACCATATAAGCATTTGCTCTTATCATATTTGAAATTAGCCTGATAAAGACACTTTTGCTGGGCAAAGCACTACTGTACCCTGCCAGGTCCATTCCTGTTGGGGCATCCCATTCTGTGACTAAAGCAGCCTCTGTTTAAGACCATATAAGCATTTGCTCTTATCATATTTGAAATTAGGCCTGATAAAGACACTTTTGCTGGGCAAAGCACTACTGTACCCTGCCAGGTCCATTCCTGCCCAGGGCATCCCATTCTGTGACTAAAGCAGCCTCTGTTTAAGACCATATAAGCATTTGCTCTTATCATATTTGAAATTAGCCTGATAAAGACACTTTTGCTGGGCAAAGCACTACTGTACCCTGCCAGGTCCATTCCTGCCCAGGGCATCCCATTCTGTGACTAAAGCAGCCTCTGTTTAAGACCATATAAGCATTTGCTCTTATCATATTTGAAATTAGGCCTGATAAAGACACTTTTGCTGGGCAAAGCACTACTGTACCCTGCCAGGTCCATTCCTGCCCAGGGCATCCCATTCTGTGACTAAAGCAGCCTCTGTTTAAGACCATATAAGCATTTGCTCTTATCATATTTGAAATTAGGCCTGATAAAGACACTTTTGCTGGGCAAAGCACTACTGTACCCTGCCAGGTCCATTCCTGCCCAGGGCATCCCATTCTGTGACTAAAGCAGCCTCTGTTTAAGACCATATAAGCATTTGCTCTTATCATATTTGAAATTAGCCTGATAAAGACACTTTTGCTGGGCAAAGCACTACTGTACCCTGCCAGGTCCATTCCTGCCCAGGGCATCCCATTCTGTGACTAAAGCAGCCTCTGTTTAAGACCATATAAGCATTTGCTCTTATCATATTTGAAATTAGGCCTGATAAAGACACTTTTGCTGGGCAAAGCACTACTGGACCCTGCCAGGTCGATTCCTGTTGGGGCATCCCATTCTGTGACTAAAGCAGCCTCTGTTTAAGACCATATAAGCATTTGCTCTTATCATATTTGAAATTAGCCTGATAAAGACACTTTTGCTGGGCAAAGCACTACTGTACCCTGCCAGGTCCATTCCTGCCCAGGGCATCCCATTCTGTGACTAAAGCAGCCTCTGTTTAAGACCATATAAGCATTTGCTCTTATCATATTTGAAATTAGGCCTGATAAAGACACTTTTGCTGGGCAAAGCACTACTGTACCCTGCCAGGTCCATTCCTGCCCAGGGCATCCCATTCTGTGACTAAAGCAGCCTCTGTTTAAGACCATATAAGCATTTGCTCTTATCATATTTGAAATTAGCCTGATAAAGACACTTTTGCTGGGCAAAGCACTACTGTACCCTGCCAGGTCCATTCCTGCCCAGGGCATCCCATTCTGTGACTAAAGCAGCCTCTGTTTAAGACCATATAAGCATTTGCTCTTATCATATTTGAAATTAGCCTGATAAAGACACTTTTGCTGGGCAAAGCACTACTGTACCCTGCCAGGTCCATTCCTGCCCAGGGCATCCCATTCTGTGACTACAGCAGCCTCTGTTTAAGACCATATAAGCATTTGCTCTTATCATATTAGAAATTAGGCCTGATAAAGACACTTTTGCTGGGCAAAGCACTACTGGACCCTGCCAGGTCGATTCCTGTTGGGGCATCCCATTCTGTGACTAAAGCAGCCTCTGTTTAAGACCATATAAGCATTTGCTCTTATCATATTTGAAATTAGCCTGATAAAGACACTTTTGCTGGGCAAAGCACTACTGTACCCTGCCAGGTCCATTCCTGCCCAGGGCATCCCATTCTGTGACTAAAGCAGCCTCTGTTTAAGACCATATAAGCATTTGCTCTTATCATATTTGAAATTAGGCCTGATAAAGACACTTTTGCTGGGCAAAGCACTACTGTACCCTGCCAGGTCCATTCCTGCCCAGGGCATCCCATTCTGTGACTAAAGCAGCCTCTGTTTAAGACCATATAAGCATTTGCTCTTATCATATTTGAAATTAGCCTGATAAAGACACTTTTGCTGGGCAAAGCACTACTGTACCCTGCCAGGTCCATTCCTGCCCAGGGCATCCCATTCTGTGACTAAAGCAGCCTCTGTTTAAGACCATATAAGCATTTGCTCTTATCATATTTGAAATTAGGCCTGATAAAGACACTTTTGCTGGGCAAAGCACTACTGTACCCTGCCAGGTCCATTCCTGCCCAGGGCATCCCATTCTGTGACTAAAGCAGCCTCTGTTTAAGACCATATAAGCATTTGCTCTTATCATATTTGAAATTAGGCCTGATAAAGACACTTTTGCTGGGCAAAGCACTACTGTACCCTGCCAGGTCCATTCCTGCCCAGGGCATCCCATTCTGTGACTAAAGCAGCCTCTGTTTAAGACCATATAAGCATTTGCTCTTATCATATTTGAAATTAGCCTGATAAAGACACTTTTGCTGGGCAAAGCACTACTGTACCCTGCCAGGTCCATTCCTGCCCAGGGCATCCCATTCTGTGACTAAAGCAGCCTCTGTTTAAGACCATATAAGCATTTGCTCTTATCATATTTGAAATTAGGCCTGATAAAGACACTTTTGCTGGGCAAAGCACTACTGGACCCTGCCAGGTCGATTCCTGTTGGGGCATCCCATTCTGTGACTAAAGCAGCCTCTGTTTAAGACCATATAAGCATTTGCTCTTATCATATTTGAAATTAGCCTGATAAAGACACTTTTGCTGGGCAAAGCACTACTGTACCCTGCCAGGTCCATTCCTGCCCAGGGCATCCCATTCTGTGACTAAAGCAGCCTCTGTTTAAGACCATATAAGCATTTGCTCTTATCATATTTGAAATTAGGCCTGATAAAGACACTTTTGCTGGGCAAAGCACTACTGTACCCTGCCAGGTCCATTCCTGCCCAGGGCATCCCATTCTGTGACTAAAGCAGCCTCTGTTTAAGACCATATAAGCATTTGCTCTTATCATATTTGAAATTAGCCTGATAAAGACACTTTTGCTGGGCAAAGCACTACTGTACCCTGCCAGGTCCATTCCTGCCCAGGGCATCCCATTCTGTGACTAAAGCAGCCTCTGTTTAAGACCATATAAGCATTTGCTCTTATCATATTTGAAATTAGGCCTGATAAAGACACTTTTGCTGGGCAAAGCACTACTGGACCCTGCCAGGTCGATTCCTGTTGGGGCATCCCATTCTGTGACTAAAGCAGCCTCTGTTTAAGACCATATAAGCATTTGCTCTTATCATATTTGAAATTAGCCTGATAAAGACACTTTTGCTGGGCAAAGCACTACTGGACCCTGCCAGGTCCATTCCTGCCCAGGGCATCCCATTCTGTGACTACAGCAGCCTCTGTTTAAGACCATATAAGCATTTGCTCTTATCATATTTGAAATTAGGCCTGATAAAGACACTTTTGCTGGGCAAAGCACTACTGTACCCTGCCAGGTCCATTCCTGCCCAGGGCATCCCATTCTGTGACTAAAGCAGCCTCTGTTTAAGACCATATAAGCATTTGCTCTTATCATATTTGAAATTAGGCCTGATAAAGACACTTTTGCTGGGCAAAGCACTACTGTACCCTGCCAGGTCCATTCCTGCCCAGGGCATCCCATTCTGTGACTACAGCAGCCTCTGTTTAAGACCATATAAGCATTTGCTCTTATCATATTTGAAATTAGGCCTGATAAAGACACTTTTGCTGGGCAAAGCACTACTGGACCCTGCCAGGTCGATTCCTGTTGGGGCATCCCATTCTGTGACTAAAGCAGCCTCTGTTTAAGACCATATAAGCATTTGCTCTTATCATATTTGAAATTAGGCCTGATAAAGACACTTTTGCTGGGCAAAGCACTACTGGACCCTGCCAGGTCGATTCCTGTTGGGGCATCCCATTCTGTGACTAAAGCAGCCTCTGTTTAAGACCATATAAGCATTTGCTCTTATCATATTTGAAATTAGGCCTGATAAAGACACTTTTGCTGGGCAAAGCACTACTGTACCCTGCCAGGTCCATTCCTGCCCAGGGCATCCCATTCTGTGACTACAGCAGCCTCTGTTTAAGACCATATAAGCATTTGCTCTTATCATATTTGAAATTAGCCTGATAAAGACACTTTTGCTGGGCAAAGCACTACTGGACCCTGCCAGGTCCATTCCTGCCCAGGGCATCCCATTCTGTGACTACAGCAGCCTCTGTTTAAGACCATATAAGCATTTGCTCTTATCATATTTGAAATTAGCCTGATAAAGACACTTTTGCTGGGCAAAGCACTACTGTACCCTGCCAGGTCCATTCCTGCCCAGGGCATCCCATTCTGTGACTAAAGCAGCCTCTGTTTAAGACCATATAAGCATTTGCTCTTATCATATTTGAAATTAGCCTGATAAAGACACTTTTGCTGGGCAAAGCACTACTGGACCCTGCCAGGTCCATTCCTGCCCAGGGCATCCCATTCTGTGACTAAAGCAGCCTCTGTTTAAGACCATATAAGCATTTGCTCTTATCATATTTGAAATTAGCCTGATAAAGACACTTTTGCTGGGCAAAGCACTACTGGACCCTGCCAGGTCGATTCCTGTTGGGGCATCCCATTCTGTGACTAAAGCAGCCTCTGTTTAAGACCATATAAGCATTTGCTCTTATCATATTTGAAATTAGGCCTGATAAAGACACTTTTGCTGGGCAAAGCACTACTGGACCCTGCCAGGTCGATTCCTGTTGGGGCATCCCATTCTGTGACTAAAGCAGCCTCTGTTTAAGACCATATAAGCATTTGCTCTTATCATATTTGAAATTAGGCCTGATAAAGACACTTTTGCTGGGCAAAGCACTACTGGACCCTGCCAGGTCGATTCCTGTTGGGGCATCCCATTCTGTGACTACAGCAGCCTCTGTTTAAGACCATATAAGCATTTGCTCTTATCATATTTGAAATTAGCCTGATAAAGACACTTTTGCTGGGCAAAGCACTACTGGACCCTGCCAGGTCGATTCCTGTTGGGGCATCCCATTCTGTGACTACAGCAGCCTCTGTTTAAGACCATATAAGCATTTGCTCTTATCATATTTTAAATTAGGCCTGATAAAGACACTTTTGCTGGGCAAAGCACTACTGTACCCTGCCAGGTCCATTCCTGCCCAGGGCATCCCATTCTGTGACTAAAGCAGCCTCTGTTTAAGACCATATAAGCATTTGCTCTTATCATATTTGAAATTAGGCCTGATAAAGACACTTTTGCTGGGCAAAGCACTACTGGACCCTGCCAGGTCCATTCCTGCCCAGGGCATCCCATTCTGTGACTACAGCAGCCTCTGTTTAAGACCATATAAGCATTTGCTCTTATTATATTTATATTATAAGACACTTTTGCTGGGCATAGGCTTACTGCTGCCTGCCAGGTGCACTTCTGTTGAGGCATCCCATTCTGTAACATAGCATACCCCTCTTTATTTACACTAAGCAGCTCTCTTATTTACACTAAGCAGGCCTGTTGGAGGCTGAGTGTTACTGCTCACTTTTGGTGTGCATTATATTCTGTTTCATATAGACCCACCGCTGCCCGGGGTTTTTTTAAATATCACCTACTACCACGCCAGTTAGACTATGTCGGGCAGACAAGTGCCTGGAAGTGAAAAGAGGAGTGGCAGAGGCCAAGATTCCGCAGGCAGAGCTCGCATCAGACTGGGGGCCAGTAGCAGCAGGAGTCACGCTGAGAGACCTAATCTGCCAGTATCTGCTAGCGGTCGGGTCTCCACCAGTAACGCATCTGCCGTGGTAGATTGGCTGACGCGCTCATCAACAACATCATCACAACTTACATCTGAGACCCCCAGTCTAGGGTCGGTAGGTTCCTCTGACACAACCCTGAGTTGGCATGCCCCGAGAGCAGTCCCTGTCCTCCCATTGCCTCTGTCCTACGCCGTTCCCTCCCCCAGCGACGTATCCTATGCTTTGGGTTCAGCTCCACTCTTTAGTGAGGAGGACGATCAGATACAGGAGGACAGTCAGCAGCTACTGCCCAGCCAAGAAATGGAGGTGGCTTCTTTAGCTAGGCAGACAAATAGTGATGTGGACAGTGTCGTGGGTGCTGCGAGCGTTCCAGCTCCTGCGCCAGACACTGTTGACGAATCCACGAACATCAGTGACGTACAGCCACAACTCGGTGATGATGATGATGATGACGATGAAGCCGATCGCACTTGGGAGCCGGGTGATGAAGGGGCTTCATCGTCATCATCAGGAGAAGAGGGGCGCAGGTTGCCCCGGAGTCAGCAGCTGAGGCAGCAAGGTGGTAGCAGTCAGCATGGGGGCACAATTCCAAAGGCTGGAGCCGGCCGGGGCCGGGGCCGGGGTAGAGCACCTGCTGTGCGGCAGTCTACCTTATCGGGAGGTAGTGGAGCAGGGGTTCCTGGAGTTGGCAACAGCAGCAGTGAATCAGTGAGGCCAGGGGGTGGGAAAAGTAGCTACTCGGCAGTGTGGCAGTTTTTCCTGAGGCATCCGCAGGAGGGTAACATGGCCACATGCAAGATATGTAGGCAAAAGGTGAAGCGTGGCCAGGGTCCAAATGTTGGCACCACGGCCCTGCGTCAACATATGATGCGTCACCATAAAACGACCTGGGAGAACCGAGGCTCCCAAGGGGTGGTCCAGTCTGCTTCCTCACCAAGTGAGCTCCCAATTTCTGCCAGCCAAGGCTCCAGCACCTCAGCCGAAGGCAGCTGTGCGTCATACCCATCCTCTGTCGCTCCTGCTCCTCCTCCTCCTCCTCCAAGTCATGCATCCCGCCAGCAATCCATCAGCGAAGCCATGTCCAAGAGACAGCAGTATGCGCCCACTCATCCTACGGCGCAGAAGCTGAATGTGCTCCTGTCCAAGTTGCTGGTGCTGCAGTCGCTCCCTTTTCAGGTGGTGGAATCTGCACCTTTCAGAGAACTGATGGCTTGTGCCGAGCCGAGGTGGAGAGTCCCAAGCCGTCATTTCTTTGCCAAGAAGGCAGTACCAGCGCTGCACACTTTTGTTGAACAGAAGGTGGGCCAGTCCTTGAGCCTGTCGGTGTGTAGCAAAATACATGGCAGCGCCGACATCTGGAGCTGTAACTACGGTCAGGGGCAGTACATGTCGTTTACGGCCCACTGGGTGAATGTGGTCCCTTTGCAGCAGCAACTTGGACAGGTCACGCCGCTTCGGCCTCCGCGCTCTCTGCCCATTGGGCCTGTGACACCGTGCGACTCGGCCTCCTCATCCTCCGCCATCTCCTCACCCTCCACTGTAGGCTCAAGTCTCAGTGCCCCTCCAGTCTACCATGTGTGCAGGGCACGGAGGTGTCACGCAGTGCTTCACATGGTTTGTCTTGGCGAACGGAGTCACACAGGGGAGGAACTGCTTAAATGTATTCATCAGGAAATCCAAACATGGCTTACTCCGAGAAAACTTAAAATGGGAATCATGGTTACCGACAATGGGAAGAACATTTTGTCTGCGCTGCGCCAAGGAAGCCTGACCCATGCCCCCTGCATGGCTCACGTCTTCAATCTGGTTGTCAAGCGGTTTCTGAAGTGTTCCCCCCATCTGCAAGACATCCTAACAACTTCAAGGAAACTTTGCATGCACTTCAGCCACTCCTACACCGCCAAACACACCCTTCTTGAGCTACAGCGTCAGAATGGTATCCCCCAACATAGTCTGATTTGCGATGTTTCCACCCGTTGGAATTCCACCCTTCACATGTTGGACCGATTATATGAACAGAGAAAAGCCATCACGGATTTCCTGATGATCCAAGCAGATAGGGGCACTCCCCTGTGTAACTTCAATGTCAACCAGTGGCAGCTCATACGTGACACCTGCCGTTTGCTCAGGCCCTTTGAGGATGCCACTTTATTTGTCAGTCGGCAGGATTACGGGATGAACAACGTGATTCCACTGCTTCATGTACTACAGCACATGTTGGAAACCATGGCTGGTCAGGGCACTGGAGACATGGCGTTTACATCTTACGGCCACATGAACCCCGCTGGAGCTGAACTGGAGGAGGAGGAAGAGGAGGAGGAGGAGTTGCCCAGCGAAACACAGTTTAGGCTTGGCGAAATGGCTGGTTTATCTAGTCAGCGGACAGGAGAGGAGGAGCAGGAGCAGCCAGAGGAGCTAGAGGTTTTTGAGGAAGGCGAGACAGAGGACCCGGGCACACCGTGGCAGTATGCAGTGGAGATGGAGACAGGAAGTCCATCCGAGTCACTTGCGCAAATGGCACGAAGCATGCTCACGTGCTTGCGTAGTGACCCCAGAATTGTTTCCATCTGTCGGCGGGATGACTTCTGGCTGTCCACCTTATTGGACCCTCGCTTCCGGCACAAAATGGGGGCATTTTTTAAACCCACCGAGAGGGAGGACAAACTCAACTACTACAAAGACATTCTACGTAGGCAGTTGGCCGATGCCTATCTGCGCCATGGTCCATACTCTCGCAGGTCTGACTCGAGGGGACCTCTGCGCTCACCTTCCACTGCCATGGCCGCTGGGGGGGTTGGCAGCAGCAGCAGCAGAAGCTCCATCAGCAGCAGCAGCCTCAGTCTTCAGTCGCTAATGAGTAGCTTTCTACACCCGCATAGTGAGGCTACTCATGAGCAGCAGGAAGACCTGGAGCAGGACCTGAACCAGCAGGTCATGTCATACTTTGACATGACCATGCCAACACACCTTGAGGATCCGCTGGACTTCTGGGCAGCCAAACTTGATTTGTGGCCGCAACTAGCAGAGTTTGCCCTGGAAAAGCTGTCCTGCCCGGCAAGTAGCGTGCCATCTGAGCGGGTGTTTAGTGCGGCGGGGGCCATAGTTACGGCGAGGAGAACTCGTCTGTCAACTAAAAATGTGGAGAGACTCACCTTTGTCAAAATGAATCAGGGATGGATCAGCCAGGATTTCCACCCACCAATGCCTGATGCATGCGACTAGATTCAGCATGGTGCCACGTTTTACACTTTCCAAATGGTGCAAAACATATTTATGTCTTTAGGCCATTTTTTGGGCTCCTGCTGCTGCTACTGTCAACTCCTGCCAACTCCAGGGTGTGATTCATCCAATTTTTGGGCTCCTGAAGCCAACTCCAGTGTATATTTGGGCTCCTGCTGCTGCTGCTGCCAACTTCTGCCAACTCCAGGGTGTGATTCATCCAATTTTTGGGCTCCTGAAGCCAACTCCAGTGTATATTTGGGCTCCTGCTGCTGCTACTGTCAACTCCTGCCAACTCCAGGGTGTGATTCATCCAATTTTTGGGCTCCTGAGGCCAACTCCAGTGTATATTTGGGCTCCTGCTGCTGCTGCTGCCAACTTCTGCCAACTCCAGGGTGTGATTCATCCAATTTTTGGGCTCCTGAGGCCAACTCCAGTGTATATTTGGGCTCCTGCTGCTGCTGCTGCCAACTTCTGCCAACTCCAGGGTGTGATTCATCCAATTTTTGGGCTCCTGAAGCCAACTCCAGTGTATATTTGGGCTCCTGCTGCTGCTGCTGTCAACTCCTGCCAACTCCAGGGTGTGATTCATCCAATTTTTGGGCTCCTGAAGCCAACTCCAGTGTATATTTGGGCTCCTGCTGCTGCTGCTGCCAACTTCTGCCAACTCCAGGGTGTGATTCATCCAATTTTTGGGCTCCTGAGGCCAACTCCAGTGTATATTTGGGCTCCTGCTGCTGCTGCTGCCAACTTCTGCCAACTCCAGGGTGTGATTCATCCAATTTTTGGGCTCCTGAAGCCAACTCCAGTGTATATTTGGGCTCCTGCTGCTGCTGCTGCCAACTTCTGCCAACTCCAGGGTGTGATTCATCAAATTTTTGGGCTCCTGAGGCCAACTCCAGTGTATATTTGGGCTCCTGCTGCTGCTGCTGCCAACTTCTGCCAACTCCAGGGTGTGATTCATCCAATTTTTGGGCTCCTGAAGCCAACTCCAGTGTATATTTGGGCTCCTGCTGCTGCTGCTGTCAACTCCTGCCAACTCCAGGGTGTGATTCATCCAATTTTTGGGCTCCTGAGGCCAACTCCAGTGTATATTTGGGCTCCTGCTGCTGCTGCTGCCAACTTCTGCCAACTCCAGGGTGTGATTCATCCAATTTTTGGGCTCCTGAAGCCAACTCCAGTGTATATTTGGGCTCCTGCTGCTGCTGCTGCCAACTTCTGCCAACTCCAGGGTGTGATTCATCAAATTTTTGGGCTCCTGAGGCCAACTCCAGTGTATATTTGGGCTCCTGCTGCTGCTGCTGCCAACTTCTGCCAACTCCAGGGTGTGATTCATCAAATTTTTGGGCTCCTGAGGCCAACTCCAGTGTATATTTGGGCTCCTGCTGCTGCTGCTGCCAACTTCTGCCAACTCCAGGGTGTGATTCATCCAATTTTTGGGCTCCTGAAGCCAACTCCAGTGTATGTTTGGGCTCCTGCTGCTGCCAACTTCTGCCAACTCCAGGGTGTGATTCATCCAATTTTTGGGCTCCTGAGGCCAACTCCAGTGTATATTTGGGCTCCTGCTGCTGCTGCTGCCAACTTCTGCCAACTCCAGGGTGTGATTCATCCAATTTTTGGGCTCCTGAAGCCAACTCCAGTGTATATTTGGGCTCCTGCTGCTGCTACTGTCAACTCCTGCCAACTCCAGGGTGTGATTCATCCAATTTTTGGGCTCCTGAAGCCAACTCCAGTGTATATTTGGGCTCCTGCTGCTGCTGCTGCCAACTTCTGCCAACTCCAGGGTGTGATTCATCCAATTTTTGGGCTCCTGAAGCCAACTCCAGTGTATATTTGGGCTCCTGCTGCTGCTACTGTCAACTCCTGCCAACTCCAGGGTGTGATTCATCCAATTTTTGGGCTCCTGAAGCCAACTCCAGTGTATATTTGGGCTCCTGCTGCTGCTACTGTCAACTCCTGCCAACTCCAGGGTGTGATTCATCCAATTTTTGGGCTCCTGAAGCCAACTCCAGTGTATATTTGGGCTCCTGCTGCTGCTACTGTCAACTCCTGCCAACTCCAGGGTGTGATTCATCCAATTTTTGGGCTCCTGAAGCCAACTCCAGTGTATATTTGGGCTCCTGCTGCTGCTGCTGCCAACTCCAGGGTGTGATTCATCCAATTGTTGGGCTCCTGAAGCCAACCCCAGGGTCTCTTTAAAGTAATGTTTGGGCTCCTGCTGCTGCTGCTGCCAACTTCTGCCAACTCCAGGGTGTGATTCATCCAATTTTTGGGCTCCTGAAGCCAACCACAGGGTCTCTTTGAAGTAATGTTTGGGCTCCTGCTGCTGCTACTGTCAACTCCTGCCAACTCCAGGGTGTGATTCATCCAATTTTTGGGCTCCTGAGGCCAACTCCAGTGTATATTTGGGCTCCTGCTGCTGCTGCTGCCAACTTCTGCCAACTCCAGGGTGTGATTCATCCAATTTTTGGGCTCCTGAAGCCAACTCCAGTGTATATTTGGGCTCCTGCTGCTGCTGCTGCCAACTTCTGCCAACTCCAGGGTGTGATTCATCCAATTTTTGGGCTCCTGAAGCCAACTCCAGTGTATATTTGGGCTCCTGCTGCTGCTGCTGCCAACTTCTGCCAACTCCAGGGTGTGATTCATCCAATTTTTGGGCTCCTGAGGCCAACTCCAGTGTATATTTGGGCTCCTGCTGCTGCTGCCAACTTCTGCCAACTCCAGGGTGTGATTCATCCAATTTTTGGGCTCCTGAAGCCAACTCCAGTGTATATTTGGGCTCCTGCTGCTGCTGCTGTCAACTCCTGCCAACTCCAGGGTGTGATTCATCCAATTTTTGGGCTCCTGAGGCCAACTCCAGTGTATATTTGGGCTCCTGCTGCTGCTGCTGCCAACTTCTGCCAACTCCAGGGTGTGATTCATCCAATTTTTGGGCTCCTGAAGCCAACTCCAGTGTATATTTGGGCTCCTGCTGCTGCTGCTGTCAACTCCTGCCAACTCCAGGGTGTGATTCATCCAATTTTTGGGCTCCTGAGGCCAACTCCAGTGTATATTTGGGCTCCTGCTGCTGCTGCTGCCAACTTCTGCCAACTCCAGGGTGTGATTCATCCAATTTTTGGGCTCCTGAAGCCAACTCCAGTGTATATTTGGGCTCCTGCTGCTGCTGCTGCCAACTTCTGCCAACTCCAGGGTGTGATTCATCCAATTTTTGGGCTCCTGAAGCCAACTCCAGTGTATATTTGGGCTCCTGCTGCTGCTGCTGCCAACTTCTGCCAACTCCAGGGTGTGATTCATCCAATTTTTGGGCTCCTGAGGCCAACTCCAGTGTATATTTGGGCTCCTGCTGCTGCTGCTGCTGCCAACTTCTGCCAACTCCAGGGTGTGATTCATCCAATTTTTGGGCTACTGAAGCCAACTCCAGTGTATATTTGGGCTCCTGCTGCTGCTACTGTCAACTCCTGCCAACTCCAGGGTGTGATTCATCCAATTTTTGGGCTCCTGAGGCCAACTCCAGTGTATATTTGGGCTCCTGCTGCTGCCAACTTCTGCCAACTCCAGGGTGTGATTCATCCAATTTTTGGGCTCCTGAAGCCAACTCCAGTGTATATTTGGGCTCCTGCTGCTGCTGCTGCCAACTCCAGGGTGTGATTCATCCAATTGTTGGGCTCCTGAAGCCAACCCCAGGGTCTCTTTAAAGTAATGTTTGGGCTCCTGCTGCTGCTGCTGCCAACTTCTGCCAACTCCAGGGTGTGATTCATCCAATTTTTGGGCTCCTGAAGCCAACCCCAGGGTCTCTTTGAAGTAATGTTTGGGCTCCTGCTGCTGCTACTGTCAACTCCTGCCAACTCCAGGGTGTGATTCATCCAATTTTTGGGCTCCTGAGGCCAACTCCAGTGTATATTTGGGCTCCTGCTGCTGCTGCTGCCAACTTCTGCCAACTCCAGGGTGTGATTCATCCAATTTTTGGGCTCCTGAAGCCAACTCCAGTGTATATTTGGGCTCCTGCTGCTGCTGCTGCCAACTTCTGCCAACTCCAGCGTGTGATTCATCCAATTTTTGGGCTCCTGAAGCCAACTCCAGTGTATATTTGGGCTCCTGCTGCTGCTGCTGCCAACTTCTGCCAACTCCAGGGTGTGATTCATCCAATTTTTGGGCTCCTGAGGCAAACTCCAGTGTATATTTGGGCTCCTGCTGCTGCTGCTGCCAACTTCTGCCAACTCCAGGGTGTGATTCATCCAATTTTTGGGCTCCTGAAGCCAACTCCAGTGTATATTTGGGCTCCTGCTGCTGCTGCTGTCAACTCCTGCCAACTCCAGGGTGTGATTCATCCAATTTTTGGGCTCCTGAGGCCAACTCCAGTGTATATTTGGGCTCCTGCTGCTGCTGCTGCCAACTTCTGCCAACTCCAGGGTGTGATTCATCCAATTTTTGGGCTCCTGAAGCCAACTCCAGTGTATATTTGGGCTCCTGCTGCTGCTGCTGTCAACTCCTGCCAACTCCAGGGTGTGATTCATCCAATTTTTGGGCTCCTGAGGCCAACTCCAGTGTATATTTGGGCTCCTGCTGCTGCTGCTGCCAACTTCTGCCAACTCCAGGGTGTGATTCATCCAATTTTTGGGCTCCTGAAGCCAACTCCAGTGTATATTTGGGCTCCTGCTGCTGCTGCTGCCAACTTCTGCCAACTCCAGGGTGTGATTCATCCAATTTTTGGGCTCCTGAAGCCAACTCCAGTGTATATTTGGGCTCCTGCTGCTGCTGCTGCCAACTTCTGCCAACTCCAGGGTGTGATTCATCCAATTTTTGGGCTCCTGAGGCCAACTCCAGTGTATATTTGGGCTCCTGCTGCTGCTGCTGCCAACTTCTGCCAACTCCAGGGTGTGATTCATCCAATTTTTGGGCTCCTGAAGCCAACTCCAGTGTATATTTGGGCTCCTGCTGCTGCTGCTGTCAACTCCTGCCAACTCCAGGTTGTGATTCATCCAATTTTTGGGCTCCTGAGGCCAACTCCAGTGTATATTTGGGCTCCTGCTGCTGCTGCTGCCAACTTCTGCCAACTCCAGGGTGTGATTCATCCAATTTTTGGGCTCCTGAAGCCAACTCCAGTGTATATTTGGGCTCCTGCTGCTGCTGCTGTCAACTCCTGCCAACTCCAGGGTGTGATTCATCCAATTTTTGGGCTCCTGAGGCCAACTCCAGTGTATATTTGGGCTCCTGCTGCTGCTGCTGCCAACTTCTGCCAACTCCAGGGTGTGATTCATCCAATTTTTGGGCTCCTGAAGCCAACTCCAGTGTATATTTGGGCTCCTGCTGCTGCTACTGTCAACTCCTGCCAACTCCAGGGTGTGATTCATCCAATTTTTGGGCTCCTGAGGCCAACTCCAGTGTATATTTGGGCTCCTGCTGCTGCTGCCAACTTCTGCCAACTCCAGGGTGTGATTCATCCAATTTTTGGGCTCCTGAAGCCAACTCCAGTGTATATTTGGGCTCCTGCTGCTGCTGCTGCCAACTTCTGCCAACTCCAGGGTGTGATTCATCCAATTTTTGGGCTCCTGAAGCCAACTCCAGTGTATATTTGGGCTCCTGCTGCTGCTACTGTCAACTCCTGCCAACTCCAGGGTGTGATTCATCCAATTTTTGGGCTCCTGAGGCCAACTCCAGTGTATATTTGGGCTCCTTCTGCCCCTCATAGTGATGCCACTTCAACTCTCTGCAATTGTGCCGCTCTGCGATTCTATTAGCGATGCCTCTGATCTGCATGTGATATTTATTCAAAGTATTATTTAACTAACCCAGCACGCATCCTGTGCGTGTTACAGCAAGGCAGAATGGTTTACAACCCTATTGAGGCTCTAGGAGGCTCAGAAATAGCCGTTTTTAATAGCGATTCGTCGCGAATTTATTCGGGTCGAAACGATTTTTGTCGGAAAATTCGGCGAATCAGTCGAATCGAATTTTTCAAAAGTTCGCTCATCTCTACTTCCAGGGTAAAATAGCCATAGATTTAAGACTATTTTAACATTACAGCGTACCTGCACAATGAGATTTTCTGCTGTGGACAAAGAGGAGCCTGGATTTTGTGCCCAAAGATCATACGTTGCACATATCTTGTCTCATGTCTGCTTGAAACACTCTTGCTAATTAAGGGCACAGAAGAACATGTCTTGGCTAAATTCAAACAACCTATGGTTATTCAGCCTTTAATCTGGCGATTTGGCCTCAACCATCAACACAATAAACTACCTCAGACTCTCAGACGTACCATGGATGCAAGAGCCCGGATAGCTCAGTCGGTAGAGCATCAGACTTTTAATCTGAGGGTCCAGGGTTCAAGTCCCTGTTCGGGCGATGGAGCTTTCTGTCTTTACACTTTGCTGCAGCTACGTGCACAATGAGATTTCTTGCTGTGGACAAAGAGAAGCTTCGATTTTGTGCCCAAAGACCATATGTTGCACATATCTTGTCTTATGTCCGCTTAAGGTCTGAATGTAGCCTTACTTTTACAGGGGCATAGAGTAACATTCATTGTATGTTTAGATGATATAGCTCCATGACACTTTTCTATTAACACTTTTCCAATAACTGACCTTTAAAAATGATCTAATCTTTTAAAACTAACCATGCGCCAGCCGGGACTTGAACCCGGGTCGCAAGAATGGGAATCTTGCATGATACCCCTACACCACTGGCGCTGTTGTACCTACCACAGCTAATTAAACCGTTACAGAGCAAAAATTGTCATAGTGTTAAAACTATTTTAACTATACAACCAATACTGATTGCAATGTTAAGGCTAAAATAGGAACAAAATGTACTTGGAATTAAAAGCCTTTTAAAAAATAAAAATGTGTCAGGTTTTGTTGGAATGCTTGAAAAGTGCACACATATTGCAATTGTATAGACACATTTGAAACAAATTGCTTCACAAATCTTGTTTTTTAAATGCTAGAATGACAGGGTCTGTTTCCTGTAATTAGCATAACAGCTTAAGGCCTAAAAGTAGCACTGGTTTTAGGGGTGCAATAAGGTTTATACAGCTCCATGAAACTTTTCCAATAACTGACTTTCAAAAGTGATCTAATCTTTTAAAACTAGCAATGCGCCAGCCAGGACTTAAACCCGAGTCGCAAGAAGGGGAATCTTGCATGATACCCCTACACCACTGGCGCTGCCGTACACACCCTTAAGAAGTAAATTCTTTAAGGGCAATAATAGTCATAGTGTTAAAACTATTTTAACAATACAGCCAATATTGGTTGCAACGTTATGTTTAAAGTAGGAACAAAATGTACTTGGAAATAAAAATCTTTTAAAAGATAAAAATGTGTTAGGTTTTGTTGGAATGCTTGAAAAGTGCACACATATGGCAATTGTATAGACACATTTGAAACAAATTGCTTTACAAAACGTGGTTTTTAAATGGCTAGAATGACAGTTTCCTGTAAAAAGCATAACAGCTTAACGTCTGAAAGCAGCCTTGCTTTTAGGGGTGCATAGCGCAACATCCATTATATGTTTAGATTATATAGCTCCATGACACTTTCCCAATAACTGACTTTCAAATTGACTTTGAACCCGGGACACAAAAAGAAGAACCTTGCATCATACCCCTATACCACTAGCTCCTTTGCTCATGGTGCTGAGAATGATATCCTTCCAGGGTAAAATAGCCATAGATTTAAGACTATTTTAACATTACAGCATACGTGCACAATGAGATTTCTTGCTGTGGACAAAGAGAAGCTTGGATTTTGTGCCCAAAGACCATATGTTGCACATATCTTGTCTTATGTCCGCTTAAGGTCTGAATGTAGCCTTACTTTTACAGGGGCATAGAGTAACATCCATTGTATGTTTAGATGATATAGCTCCAAGACACTTTTCTATTAACACTTTTCCAATAACTGACCTTTAAAAATGATCTAATCTTTTAAAACTAACCATGAATCAGCCAGGACTTGAACCCAGGTCGCAAGAATGGGAATCTTGCATGATACCCCTACACCACTGGTGATGTTGTACATACCACAGCTAATTAAATCGTTACAGAGCAAAAATTGTCATAGTGTTAAAACTATTTTAACTATACAGCCAATACTGATTGCAATGTTACGGCTAAAATAGGAACAAAATGTACTTGGAATTAAAAGCCATTTAAAAAATAAAAATGTGTTAGGTTTAGTTGGAATGCTTGAAAAGTGCACACATATTGCAATTGTATAGACACATTTGAAACAAATTGCTTCACAAATCTTGTTTTTTAAATGCTAGAATGACAGGGTCTGTTTCCTGTAATTAGCATAACAGCTTAAGGCCTAAAAGTAGCACTGGTTTTAGGGGTGCAATAAGGTTTATACAGCTCCATGAAACTTTTCCAATAACTGACTTTCAAAAGTGATCTAATCTTTTAAAACTAGCAATGCGCCAGCCGGGACTTAAACCCGAGTTGCAAGAATGGGAATCTTGCATGATACCCCTACACCACTGGCGCTGCCGTACACACCCTTAAGAAGTAAATTCTTTAAGGGCAATAATAGTCATAGTGTTAAAACTATTTTAACAATACAGCCAATATTGGTTGCAATGTTATGCTTAAAGTAGGAACAAAATGTACTTGGAAATAAAAATCTTTTAAAAGATAAAAATGTGTTAGGTTTTGTTGGAATGCTTGAAAAGTGCACACATATGGCAATTGTATAGACACATTTGAAACAAATTGCTTTACAAAACGTGGTTTTTAAATGGCTAGAATGACAGTTTCCTGTAAAAAGCATAACAGCTTAACGTCTGAAAGCAGCCTTGCTTTTAGGGGTGCATAGCGCAACATCCATTATATGTTTAGATTATATAGCTCCATGACACTTTCCCAATAACTGACTTTCAAATTGACTTTGAACCCGGGACACAAAAAGAAGAACCTTGCATCATACCCCTATACCACTAGCTCCTTTGCTCATGGTGCTGAGAATGATATCCTTCCAGGGTAAAATAGCCATAGATTTAAGACTATTTTAACATTACAGCATACGTGCACAATGAGATTTCTTGCTGTGGACAAAGAGAAGCTTGGATTTTGTGCCCAAAGACCATATGTTGCACATATCTTGTCTTATGTCCGCTTAAGGTCTGAATGTAGCCTTACTTTTACAGGGGCATAGAGTAACATCCATTGTATGTTTAGATGATATAGCTCCATGACACTTTTCTATTAACACTTTTCCAATAACTGACCTTTAAAAATGATCTAATCTTTTAAAACTAACCATGAATCAGCCAGGACTTGAACCCAGGTCGCAAGAATGGGAATCTTGCATGATACCCCTACACCACTGGCGATGTTGTACATACCACAGCTAATTAAATCGTTACAGAGCAAAAATTGTCATAGTGTTAAAACTATTTTAACTATACAGCCAATACTGATTGCAATGTTACGGCTAAAATAGGAACAAAATGTACTTGGAATTAAAAGCCATTTAAAAAATAAAAATGTGTTAGGTTTTGTTGGAATGCTTGAAAAGTGCACACATATTGCAATTGTATAGACACATTTGAAACAAATTGCTTCACAAATCTTGTTTTTTAAATGCTAGAATGACAGGGTCTGTTTCCTGTAATTAGCATAACAGCTTAAGGCCTAAAAGTAGCACTGGTTTTAGGGGTGCAATAAGGTTTATACAGCTCCATGAAACTTTTCCAATAACTGACTTTCAAAAGTGATCTAATCTTTTAAAACTAGCAATGCGCCAGCCGGGACTTAAACCCGAGTCCCAAGAATAGGAATCTTGCATGATACCCCTACACCACTTGCGCTGCCGTACACACCCTTAAGAAGTAAATTCTTTAAGGGCAATAATAGTCATAGTGTTGAAACTATTTTAACAATACAGCCAATATTGGTTGCAATGTTATGTTTAAAGTAGGAACAAAATGTACTTGGAAATAAAAATCTTTTAAAAGATAAAAATGTGTTAGGTTTTGTTGGAATGCTAGAAAAGTGCACACATATGGCAATTGTATAGACACATTTGAAACAAATTGCTTTACAAAACTTGTTTTTTAAATGGCTAGAATGACAGTGTCTGTTTCCTGTAAAAAGCATAACAGCTTAACGTCTGAAAGCAGCCTTGCTTTTAGGGGTGCATAGCGCAACATCCATTATATGTTTAGATTATATAGCTCCATGACACTTTCCCAATAACTGACTTTCAAATTGACTTTGAACCCGGGACACAAAAAGAAGAACCTTGCATCATACCCCTATACCACTAGCTCCTTTGCTCATGGTGCTGAGAATGATATCCTTCCAGGGTAAAATAGCCATAGATTTAAGACTATTTTAACATTACAGCATACGTGCACAATGAGATTTTCTGCTGTGGACAAAGAGGAGCCTGGATTTTGTGCCCAAAGATCATACGTTGCACATATCTTGTCTCATGTCCGTTTGAAACACTCTTGCTAATTAAGGGCACAGAAGAACATTTCTTGGCTAAATTCAAACAACCTATGGTTATTCAGCCTTTAATCTGGCGATTTGGCATCAACCATCAACACAATAAACTACCTCAGAGTCTCAGACGTACCATGGATGCAAGAGCCCAGATAGCTCAGTCGATAGAGCATCAGCCTTTTAATCTGAGGGTACAGGGTTCAAGTCCCTGTTTAGGCGATGGAGCTTTCTATCTTTACACTTTGCTGCAGCTACGTGCACACTGAGATTTCTTGCTGTGGACAAAGAGAAGCTTGGATTTTGTGCCCAAAGACCATATGTTGCACATATCTTGTCTTATGTCCGCTTAAGGTCTGAATGTAGCCTTACTTTTACAGGGGCATAGAGTGACATCCATTGTATGTTTAGATTTTATAGCTCCATGACACTTTTCTATTAACACTTTTCCAATAACTGACCTTTAAAAATGATCTAATCTTTTAAAACTAACCATGAATCAGCCGGCACTTGAACCCGGGTCGCAAGAATAGGAATCTTGCATGATACCCCTACACCACTGGCGCTGTTGTACATAACCCAGCTAATTAAATCGTTACAGAGCAAAAATTGTCATAGTGTTAAAACTATTTTAACTATACAGCCAATACTGATTGCAATGTTACGGCTAAAATAGGAACAAAATGTACTTGGAATTAAAAGCCATTTAAAAAATAAAAATGTGTTAGGTTTAGTTGGAATGCTTGAAAAGTGCACACATATTGCAATTGTATAGACACATTTGAAACAAATTGCTTCACAAATCTTGTTTTTTAAATGCTAGAATGACAGGGTCTGTTTCCTGTAATTAGCATAACAGCTTAAGGCCTAAAAGTAGCACTGGTTTTAGGGGTGCAATAAGGTTTATACAGCTCCATGAAACTTTTCCAATAACTGACTTTCAAAAGTGATCTAATCTTTTAAAACTAGCAATGCGCCAGCCGGGACTTAAACCCGAGTTGCAAGAATGGGAATCTTGCATGATACCCCTACACCACTGGCGCTGCCGTACACACCCTTAAGAAGTAAATTCTTTAAGGGCAATAATAGTCATAGTGTTAAAACTATTTTAACAATACAGCCAATATTGGTTGCAATGTTATGCTTAAAGTAGGAACAAAATGTACTTGGAAATAAAAATCTTTTAAAAGATAAAAATGTGTTAGGTTTTGTTGGAATGCTTGAAAAGTGCACACATATGGCAATTGTATAGACACATTTGAAACAAATTGCTTTACAAAACGTGGTTTTTAAATGGCTAGAATGACAGTTTCCTGTAAAAAGCATAACAGCTTAACGTCTGAAAGCAGCCTTGCTTTTAGGGGTGCATAGCGCAACATCCATTATATGTTTAGATTATATAGCTCCATGACACTTTCCCAATAACTGACTTTCAAATTGACTTTGAACCCGGGACACAAAAAGAAGAACCTTGCATCATACCCCTATACCACTAGCTCCTTTGCTCATGGTGCTGAGAATGATATCCTTCCAGGGTAAAATAGCCATAGATTTAAGACTATTTTAACATTACAGCATACGTGCACAATGAGATTTCTTGCTGTGGACAAAGAGAAGCTTGGATTTTGTGCCCAAAGACCATATGTTGCACATATCTTGTCTTATGTCCGCTTAAGGTCTGAATGTAGCCTTACTTTTACAGGGGCATAGAGTAACATCCATTGTATGTTTAGATGATATAGCTCCATGACACTTTTCTATTAACACTTTTCCAATAACTGACCTTTAAAAATGATCTAATCTTTTAAAACTAACCATGAATCAGCCAGGACTTGAACCCAGGTCGCAAGAATGGGAATCTTGCATGATACCCCTACACCACTGGCGATGTTGTACATACCACAGCTAATTAAATCGTTACAGAGCAAAAATTGTCATAGTGTTAAAACTATTTTAACTATACAGCCAATACTGATTGCAATGTTACGGCTAAAATAGGAACAAAATGTACTTGGAATTAAAAGCCATTTAAAAAATAAAAATGTGTTAGGTTTTGTTGGAATGCTTGAAAAGTGCACACATATTGCAATTGTATAGACACATTTGAAACAAATTGCTTCACAAATCTTGTTTTTTAAATGCTAGAATGACAGGGTCTGTTTCCTGTAATTAGCATAACAGCTTAAGGCCTAAAAGTAGCACTGGTTTTAGGGGTGCAATAAGGTTTATACAGCTCCATGAAACTTTTCCAATAACTGACTTTCAAAAGTGATCTAATCTTTTAAAACTAGCAATGCGCCAGCCGGGACTTAAACCCGAGTCCCAAGAATAGGAATCTTGCATGATACCCCTACACCACTTGCGCTGCCGTACACACCCTTAAGAAGTAAATTCTTTAAGGGCAATAATAGTCATAGTGTTGAAACTATTTTAACAATACAGCCAATATTGGTTGCAATGTTATGTTTAAAGTAGGAACAAAATGTACTTGGAAATAAAAATCTTTTAAAAGATAAAAATGTGTTAGGTTTTGTTGGAATGCTAGAAAAGTGCACACATATGGCAATTGTATAGACACATTTGAAACAAATTGCTTTACAAAACTTGTTTTTTAAATGGCTAGAATGACAGTGTCTGTTTCCTGTAAAAAGCATAACAGCTTAACGTCTGAAAGCAGCCTTGCTTTTAGGGGTGCATAGCGCAACATCCATTATATGTTTAGATTATATAGCTCCATGACACTTTCCCAATAACTGACTTTCAAATTGACTTTGAACCCGGGACACAAAAAGAAGAACCTTGCATCATACCCCTATACCACTAGCTCCTTTGCTCATGGTGCTGAGAATGATATCCTTCCAGGGTAAAATAGCCATAGATTTAAGACTATTTTAACATTACAGCATACGTGCACAATGAGATTTTCTGCTGTGGACAAAGAGGAGCCTGGATTTTGTGCCCAAAGATCATACGTTGCACATATCTTGTCTCATGTCCGTTTGAAACACTCTTGCTAATTAAGGGCACAGAAGAACATTTCTTGGCTAAATTCAAACAACCTATGGTTATTCAGCCTTTAATCTGGCGATTTGGCATCAACCATCAACACAATAAACTACCTCAGAGTCTCAGACGTACCATGGATGCAAGAGCCCAGATAGCTCAGTCGATAGAGCATCAGCCTTTTAATCTGAGGGTACAGGGTTCAAGTCCCTGTTTAGGCGATGGAGCTTTCTATCTTTACACTTTGCTGCAGCTACGTGCACACTGAGATTTCTTGCTGTGGACAAAGAGAAGCTTGGATTTTGTGCCCAAAGACCATATGTTGCACATATCTTGTCTTATGTCCGCTTAAGGTCTGAATGTAGCCTTACTTTTACAGGGGCATAGAGTGACATCCATTGTATGTTTAGATTTTATAGCTCCATGACACTTTTCTATTAACACTTTTCCAATAACTGACCTTTAAAAATGATCTAATCTTTTAAAACTAACCATGAATCAGCCGGCACTTGAACCCGGGTCGCAAGAATAGGAATCTTGCATGATACCCCTACACCACTGGCGCTGTTGTACATAACCCAGCTAATTAAATCGTTACAGAGCAAAAATTGTCATAGTGTTAAAACTATTTTAACTATACAGCCAATACTGATTGCAATGTTACGGCTAAAATAGGAACAAAATGTACTTGGAATTAAAAGCCTTTTAAAAATAAAAATGTGTTAGGTTTTGTTGGAATGCTTGAAAAGTGCACACATATTGCAATTGTATAGACACATTTGAAACAAATTGCTTCACAAATCTTGTTTTTTAAATGCTAGAATTACAGGGTCTGTTTCCTGTAATTAGCATAACAGCTTAAGGCCTAAAAGTAGCACTGGTTTTAGGGGTGCAATAAGGTTTATACAGCTCCATGAAACTTTTCCAATAACTGACTTTCAAAAGTGATCTAATCTTTTAAAACTAGCAATGCGCCAGCCGGGACTTAAACCCGAGTCGCAAGAATGGGAATCTTGCATGATACCCCTACACCACTGGCGCTGCCGTACGCACCCTTAAGAAGTAAATTCTTTAAGGGCAATAATAGTCATAGTGTTAAAACTATTTTAACAATACAGCCAATATTGGTTGCAATGTTATGTTTAAAGTAGGAACAAAATGTACTTGGAAATAAAAATCTTTTAAAAGATAAAAATGTGTTAGGTTTTCTTGCAATGCTTGAAAAGTGCACACATATGGCAATTGTATAGACACATTTGAAACAAATTGCTTTACAAAACTTGGTTTTTAAATGGCTAGAATGACAGTTTCCTGTAAAAAGCATAACAGCTTAACGTCTGAAAGCAGCCTTGCTTTTAGGGGTGCATAGCGCAACATCCATTATATGTTTAGATTATATAGCTCCATGACACTTTCCCAATAACTGACTTTCAAATTGACTTTGAACCCGGGACACAAAAAGAAGAACCTTGCATCATACCCCTATACCACTAGCTCCTTTGCTCATGGTGCTGAGAATGATATCCTTCCAGGGTAAAATAGCCATAGATTTAAGACTATTTTAACATTACAGCATAGGTGCACAATGATATTTTCTGCTGTGGACAAAGAGGAGCCTGGATTTTGTGCCCAAAGATCATACGTTGCACATATCTTGTCTCATGTCCGCTTGAAACACTCTTGCTAATTAAGGGCACAGAAGAACATGTCTTGGCTAAATTCAAACAACCTATGGTTATTCAGCCTTTAATCTGGCGAATTGACCTCAACCATCAACACAATAAACTACCTCAGACTCTCAGACATATCATGGATGCAAGAGCCCGGATAGCTCAGTCGGTAGAGCATCAGAGTTTTAAGCTGAGGGTCCAGGGTTCAAGTCCCTGTTCGGGTGATGGAGCTTTCTATCTTTACACTTTGCTGCAGCTACGTGCACACTGAGATTTCTTGCTGTGGACAAAGAGAAGCTTGGATTTTGTGCCCAAAGACCATATGTTGCACATATCTTGTCTTATGTCCGCTTAAGGTCTGAATGTAGCCTTACTTTTACAGGGGCATAGAGTACCATCCATTGTATGTTTAGATGATATATCTCCATGACACTTTTCTATTAACACTTTTCCAATAACTGACCTTTAAAAGTGATCTAATCTTTTAAAACTAACCATGCGCCAGCCGGGACTTGAACCCAGGTCGCAAGAATGGGAATCTTGCATGATACCCCTACACCACTGGCGCTGTTATACGTAACACAGCTAATTAAATCGTTACAGAGCAAAAATTGTCATAGTGTTAAAACTATTTTAACTAAACAGCCAATACTGATTGCAATGTTACGGCTAAAATAGGAACAAAATGTACTTGGAATTAAAAGCCTTTTAAAAAATAAAAATGTGTTAGGTTTTGTTGGAATGCTTGAAAAGTGCACACATATTGCAATTGTATAGACACATTTGAAACAAATTGCTTCACAAATCTTGTTTTTTAAATGGCTAGAATGACAGGGTCTGTTTCCTGTAATTAGCATAACAGCTTAAGGCCTAAAAGTAGCACTGGTTTTAGGGGTGCAATTAGGTTTATATAGCTCCATGAAACTTTTCCAATAACTGACTTTCAAAAGTGATCTAATCTTTTAAAACTAGCAATGCGCCAGCCGGGACTTAAACCCGAGTCGCAAGAATGGGAATCTTGCATGATACCCCTACACCACTGGCGCTGCTGTACACACCCTTAAGAAGTAAATTCTTTAAGGGCAATAATAGTCATAGTGTTAAAACTATTTTAACAATACAGCCAATATTGGTTGCAATGTTATGTTTAAAGTAGGAACAAAATGTACTTGGAAATAAAAATCTTTTAAAAGATAAAAATGTGTTAGGTTTTGTTGGAATGCTTGAAAAGCGCACACATATGGCAATTGTATAGACACATTTGAAACAAATTGCTTTACAAAACTTGGTTTTTAAATGGCTAGCATGACAGTGTCTGTTTCCTGTAAAAAGCATAACAGCTTAACGTCTGAAAGCAGCCTTGCTTTTAGGGGTCCATAGAACAACATCAATTATATGTTTAGATTATATAGCTCCATGACACTTTCCCAATAACTGACATTCAAATTGACTTTGAACCCGGGACACAAAAAGAAGAACCTTGCATCATACCCCTATACCACTAGCTCCTTTGCTCATGGTGCTGAGAATGATATCCTTCCAGGGTAAAATAGCCATAGATTTAAGACTATTTTAACATTACAGCGTACCTGCACAATGAGATTTTCTGCTGTGGACAAAGAGGAGCCTGGATTTTGTGCCCAAAGATCATACGTTGCACATATCTTGTCTCATGCCCGCTTGAAACACTCTTGCTAATTGAGGGCACAGAAGAACATGTCTTGGCCCAATTCAAACAACCTATGGTTATTCAGCCTTTAATCTGGCGATTTGGCCTCAACCATCAACACAATAAACTACCTCAGACTCTCAGACATACCACAGATGCAAGAGCCCGGATAGCTCAGTCGGTAGAGCATCAGACTTTTAATCTGAGGGTCCAAGTCCCTGTTTGGGCGATGGAGCTTTACACTTTGCTGCAGCTATGTGCACAATGAGATTTCTTGCTGTGGACAAAGAGAAGCTTGGATTTTGTGCCCAAAGACCATATGTTGCACATATCTTGTCTTATGTCCGCTTAAGGTCTGAATGTAGCCTTACTTTTACAGGGGCATAGAGTAACATCCATTGTATGTTTAGATGATATAGCTCCATGACACTTTTCTATTAACACTTTTCCAATAACTGACCTTTAAAAGTGGTCTCATCTTTTAAAACTAACCATGCGCCAGCAAGGACTTGAACCCGGGTCGCAAGAATGGGAATCTTGCATGATACCCCTACACCACTGGCGCTGCTGTACATACCACAGCTAATTAAATCGTTACAGGGCAAAAATTGTCATAGTGTTAAAACTATTTTAACAATACAGCCAATACTGATTGCAATGTTACGGCTAAAATAGGAACAAAATGTACTTGGAATTAAAAGTCTTTTAAAAAATAAAAATGTGTTAGGTTTTGTTGGAATGCTTGAAAAGTGCATACATATTGCAATTGTATAGACACATTTGAAACAAATTGCTTCACAAATCTTGTTTTTTAAATGGCTAGAATGACAGGGTCTGTTTCCTGTAATTAGCATAACAGCTTAAGGCCTAAAAGTAGCACTGGTTTTAGGGGTGCAATAAGGTTTATATAGCTCCATGAAACTTTTCCAATAACTGACTTTCAAAAGTGATCTAATCTTTTAAAACTAGCAATGCGCCAGCCGGGACTTAAACCCGAGTCGCAAGAATGGGAATCTTGCATGATACCCCTACACCACTGGCGCTGCTGTACACACCCTTAAGAAGTAAATTCTTTAAGGGCAATAATAGTCATAGTGTTAAAACTATTTTAACAATACAGCCAATATTGGTTGCAATGTTATGTTTAAAGTGGACCAACACCCAGGATTTTGACTATCATTGTTTTTGGTCCACTTCGGCGGGGCACCCCGATCGGGGGTGCCCCGCTGTGTGAAACCCCCCAGAAAGCCCCAAAATCTTACCTGTCCCCGCTCCCACGTGACTGGACGGTCCAATCCCGCCAACGTCCAGGCGGGGATCAGGAACGTCCAAGCGGCTGCCGCCGCCGCCTCCCTCGCATCACTTTCGGCGCGCGCGCGCCCCCGCCGGCCATTCGCAGACGGCCGGCGCGGGCGCGCGCACGCCTGCAGGGGCGCGAGGGAGGCGGCGGCGGCCGGCCGCCGCCGAAGATCAGGTAATCGATTTGGGGTGTCTGGGGGAGTTTCACCCCGCGGGACATCCCGATCTCGGATGTCCCGCGGGGTGGGAGGTGATCGGCCCGGGAATCTTATAGATTTCCGGGCCGATCACCTCTCAGTGTTGGTCCACTTTAAAGTAGGAACAAAATGTACTTGGAAATAAAAATCTTTTAAAAGATAAAAATGTGTTAGGTTTTGTTGGAATGCTTGAAAAGTGCACACATATGGCAATTCTATAGACACATTTGAAACAAATTGCTTTACAATACTTGGTTTTTAAATGGCTAGAATGATAGCGTCTGTTTCCTGTAAAAAGCATAACAGCTTAACGTCTGAAAGCAGACTTGCTTTTAGGGGTGCATAGCGCAACATCCATTATATGTTTAGATTATATAGCTCCATGACACTTTCCCAATAACTGACTTTCAAATTGACTTTGAACCCGGGACACAAAAAGAAGAACCTTGCATCATACCCCTATACCACTAGCTCCTTTGCTCATGGTGCTGAGAAGGATATCCTTCCAGGGTAAAATAGCCATAGATTTAAGACTATTTTAACATTACAGCATACGTGCACAATGATATTTTCTGCTGTGGACAAAGAGGAGCCTGGATTTTGTGCCCAAAGATCATACGTTGCACATATCTTGTCTCATGTCCGTTTGAAACACTCTTGCTAATTAAGGGCACAGAAGAACATGTCTTGGCTAAATTCAAACATCCTATGGTTATTCAGCCTTTAATCTGGCCTCAACCATCAACAGAAAAAACTACCTCAGACTCTCAGACATACCATAGGTGCAAGAGCCCGGATAGCTCAGTCGGTAGAGCATCTGACTTTTAATCTGAGGGTCCAGGGTTCAAGTCCCTGTTTGGGCGATGGAGCTTTCTATCTTTACACTTTGCTGCAGCTACGTGCACACTGAGATTTCTTGCTGTGGACAAAGAGAAGCTTGGATTTTGTTCCCAAAGGCCATATGTTGCACATATCTTGTCTTATGTCCGCTTAAGGTCTGAATGTAGCCTTACTTTTACAGGGGCATAGAGTAACATCCATTGTATGTTTAGATGATATAGCTCCATGACACTTTTCTATTAACACTTTTCCAATAACTGACCTTTAAAAATGATCTAATCTTTTAAAACTAACCATGAATCAGCCGGCACTTGAACCCAGGTCGCAAGAATGGGAATCTTGCATGATACCCCTACACCACTGGCGCTGTTGTACATACCACAGCTAATTAAATCGTTACAGAGCAAAAATTGTCATAGTGTTAAAACTATTTTAACTATACAGCCAATACTGATTGCAATGTTACGGCTAAAATAGGAACAAAATGTACTTGGAATTAAAAGTCTTTTAAGAAATAAAAATGTGTTAGGTTTTGTTGAAATGCTTGAAAAGTGCATACATATTGCAATTGTATAGACACATTTGAAACAAATTGCTTCACAAATCTTGTTTTTTAAATGCTAGAATGACAGGGTCTGTTTCCTGTAATTAGCATAACAGCTTAAGGCCTAAAAGTAGCACTGGTTTTAGGGGTGCAATAAGGTTTATACAGCTCCATGAAACTTTTCCAATAACTGACTTTCAAAAGTGATCTAATCTTTTAAAACTAGCAATGCGCCAGCCGGGACTTAAACCCGAGTCCCAAGAATAGGAATCTTGCATGATACCCCTACACCACTTGCGCTGCCGTACACACCCTTAAGAAGTAAATTCTTTAAGGGCAATAATAGTCATAGTGTTGAAACTATTTTAACAATACAGCCAATATTGGTTGCAATGTTATGTTTAAAGTAGGAACAAAATGTACTTGGAAATAAAAATCTTTTAAAAGATAAAAATGTGTTAGGTTTTGTTGGAATGCTAGAAAAGTGCACACATATGGCAATTGTATAGACACATTTGAAACAAATTGCTTTACAAAACTTGTTTTTTAAATGGCTAGAATGACAGTGTCTGTTTCCTGTAAAAAGCATAACAGCTTAACGTCTGAAAGCAGCCTTGCTTTTAGGGGTGCATAGCGCAACATCCATTATATGTTTAGATTATATAGCTCCATGACACTTTCCCAATAACTGACTTTCAAATTGACTTTGAACCCGGGACACAAAAAGAAGAACCTTGCATCATACCCCTATACCACTAGCTCCTTTGCTCATGGTGCTGAGAATGATATCCTTCCAGGGTAAAATAGCCATAGATTTAAGACTATTTTAACATTACAGCATACGTGCACAATGAGATTTTCTGCTGTGGACAAAGAGGAGCCTGGATTTTGTGCCCAAAGATCATACGTTGCACATATCTTGTCTCATGTCCGTTTGAAACACTCTTGCTAATTAAGGGCACAGAAGAACATTTCTTGGCTAAATTCAAACAACCTATGGTTATTCAGCCTTTAATCTGGCGATTTGGCATCAACCATCAACACAATAAACTACCTCAGAGTCTCAGACGTACCATGGATGCAAGAGCCCAGATAGCTCAGTCGATAGAGCATCAGCCTTTTAATCTGAGGGTACAGGGTTCAAGTCCCTGTTTAGGCGATGGAGCTTTCTATCTTTACACTTTGCTGCAGCTACGTGCACACTGAGATTTCTTGCTGTGGACAAAGAGAAGCTTGGATTTTGTGCCCAAAGACCATATGTTGCACATATCTTGTCTTATGTCCGCTTAAGGTCTGAATGTAGCCTTACTTTTACAGGGGCATAGAGTGACATCCATTGTATGTTTAGATTTTATAGCTCCATGACACTTTTCTATTAACACTTTTCCAATAACTGACCTTTAAAAATGATCTAATCTTTTAAAACTAACCATGAATCAGCCGGCACTTGAACCCGGGTCGCAAGAATAGGAATCTTGCATGATACCCCTACACCACTGGCGCTGTTGTACATAACCCAGCTAATTAAATCGTTACAGAGCAAAAATTGTCATAGTGTTAAAACTATTTTAACTATACAGCCAATACTGATTGCAATGTTACGGCTAAAATAGGAACAAAATGTACTTGGAATTAAAAGCCTTTTAAAAATAAAAATGTGTTAGGTTTTGTTGGAATGCTTGAAAAGTGCACACATATTGCAATTGTATAGACACATTTGAAACAAATTGCTTCACAAATCTTGTTTTTTAAATGCTAGAATTACAGGGTCTGTTTCCTGTAATTAGCATAACAGCTTAAGGCCTAAAAGTAGCACTGGTTTTAGGGGTGCAATAAGGTTTATACAGCTCCATGAAACTTTTCCAATAACTGACTTTCAAAAGTGATCTAATCTTTTAAAACTAGCAATGCGCCAGCCGGGACTTAAACCCGAGTCGCAAGAATGGGAATCTTGCATGATACCCCTACACCACTGGCGCTGCCGTACGCACCCTTAAGAAGTAAATTCTTTAAGGGCAATAATAGTCATAGTGTTAAAACTATTTTAACAATACAGCCAATATTGGTTGCAATGTTATGTTTAAAGTAGGAACAAAATGTACTTGGAAATAAAAATCTTTTAAAAGATAAAAATGTGTTAGGTTTTCTTGCAATGCTTGAAAAGTGCACACATATGGCAATTGTATAGACACATTTGAAACAAATTGCTTTACAAAACTTGGTTTTTAAATGGCTAGAATGACAGTTTCCTGTAAAAAGCATAACAGCTTAACGTCTGAAAGCAGCCTTGCTTTTAGGGGTGCATAGCGCAACATCCATTATATGTTTAGATTATATAGCTCCATGACACTTTCCCAATAACTGACTTTCAAATTGACTTTGAACCCGGGACACAAAAAGAAGAACCTTGCATCATACCCCTATACCACTAGCTCCTTTGCTCATGGTGCTGAGAATGATATCCTTCCAGGGTAAAATAGCCATAGATTTAAGACTATTTTAACATTACAGCATAGGTGCACAATGATATTTTCTGCTGTGGACAAAGAGGAGCCTGGATTTTGTGCCCAAAGATCATACGTTGCACATATCTTGTCTCATGTCCGCTTGAAACACTCTTGCTAATTAAGGGCACAGAAGAACATGTCTTGGCTAAATTCAAACAACCTATGGTTATTCAGCCTTTAATCTGGCGAATTGACCTCAACCATCAACACAATAAACTACCTCAGACTCTCAGACATATCATGGATGCAAGAGCCCGGATAGCTCAGTCGGTAGAGCATCAGAGTTTTAAGCTGAGGGTCCAGGGTTCAAGTCCCTGTTCGGGTGATGGAGCTTTCTATCTTTACACTTTGCTGCAGCTACGTGCACACTGAGATTTCTTGCTGTGGACAAAGAGAAGCTTGGATTTTGTGCCCAAAGACCATATGTTGCACATATCTTGTCTTATGTCCGCTTAAGGTCTGAATGTAGCCTTACTTTTACAGGGGCATAGAGTACCATCCATTGTATGTTTAGATGATATATCTCCATGACACTTTTCTATTAACACTTTTCCAATAACTGACCTTTAAAAGTGATCTAATCTTTTAAAACTAACCATGCGCCAGCCGGGACTTGAACCCAGGTCGCAAGAATGGGAATCTTGCATGATACCCCTACACCACTGGCGCTGTTATACGTAACACAGCTAATTAAATCGTTACAGAGCAAAAATTGTCATAGTGTTAAAACTATTTTAACTAAACAGCCAATACTGATTGCAATGTTACGGCTAAAATAGGAACAAAATGTACTTGGAATTAAAAGCCTTTTAAAAAATAAAAATGTGTTAGGTTTTGTTGGAATGCTTGAAAAGTGCACACATATTGCAATTGTATAGACACATTTGAAACAAATTGCTTCACAAATCTTGTTTTTTAAATGGCTAGAATGACAGGGTCTGTTTCCTGTAATTAGCATAACAGCTTAAGGCCTAAAAGTAGCACTGGTTTTAGGGGTGCAATTAGGTTTATATAGCTCCATGAAACTTTTCCAATAACTGACTTTCAAAAGTGATCTAATCTTTTAAAACTAGCAATGCGCCAGCCGGGACTTAAACCCGAGTCGCAAGAATGGGAATCTTGCATGATACCCCTACACCACTGGCGCTGCTGTACACACCCTTAAGAAGTAAATTCTTTAAGGGCAATAATAGTCATAGTGTTAAAACTATTTTAACAATACAGCCAATATTGGTTGCAATGTTATGTTTAAAGTAGGAACAAAATGTACTTGGAAATAAAAATCTTTTAAAAGATAAAAATGTGTTAGGTTTTGTTGGAATGCTTGAAAAGCGCACACATATGGCAATTGTATAGACACATTTGAAACAAATTGCTTTACAAAACTTGGTTTTTAAATGGCTAGCATGACAGTGTCTGTTTCCTGTAAAAAGCATAACAGCTTAACGTCTGAAAGCAGCCTTGCTTTTAGGGGTCCATAGAACAACATCAATTATATGTTTAGATTATATAGCTCCATGACACTTTCCCAATAACTGACATTCAAATTGACTTTGAACCCGGGACACAAAAAGAAGAACCTTGCATCATACCCCTATACCACTAGCTCCTTTGCTCATGGTGCTGAGAATGATATCCTTCCAGGGTAAAATAGCCATAGATTTAAGACTATTTTAACATTACAGCGTACCTGCACAATGAGATTTTCTGCTGTGGACAAAGAGGAGCCTGGATTTTGTGCCCAAAGATCATACGTTGCACATATCTTGTCTCATGCCCGCTTGAAACACTCTTGCTAATTGAGGGCACAGAAGAACATGTCTTGGCCCAATTCAAACAACCTATGGTTATTCAGCCTTTAATCTGGCGATTTGGCCTCAACCATCAACACAATAAACTACCTCAGACTCTCAGACATACCACAGATGCAAGAGCCCGGATAGCTCAGTCGGTAGAGCATCAGACTTTTAATCTGAGGGTCCAAGTCCCTGTTTGGGCGATGGAGCTTTACACTTTGCTGCAGCTATGTGCACAATGAGATTTCTTGCTGTGGACAAAGAGAAGCTTGGATTTTGTGCCCAAAGACCATATGTTGCACATATCTTGTCTTATGTCCGCTTAAGGTCTGAATGTAGCCTTACTTTTACAGGGGCATAGAGTAACATCCATTGTATGTTTAGATGATATAGCTCCATGACACTTTTCTATTAACACTTTTCCAATAACTGACCTTTAAAAGTGGTCTCATCTTTTAAAACTAACCATGCGCCAGCAAGGACTTGAACCCGGGTCGCAAGAATGGGAATCTTGCATGATACCCCTACACCACTGGCGCTGCTGTACATACCACAGCTAATTAAATCGTTACAGGGCAAAAATTGTCATAGTGTTAAAACTATTTTAACAATACAGCCAATACTGATTGCAATGTTACGGCTAAAATAGGAACAAAATGTACTTGGAATTAAAAGTCTTTTAAAAAATAAAAATGTGTTAGGTTTTGTTGGAATGCTTGAAAAGTGCATACATATTGCAATTGTATAGACACATTTGAAACAAATTGCTTCACAAATCTTGTTTTTTAAATGGCTAGAATGACAGGGTCTGTTTCCTGTAATTAGCATAACAGCTTAAGGCCTAAAAGTAGCACTGGTTTTAGGGGTGCAATAAGGTTTATATAGCTCCATGAAACTTTTCCAATAACTGACTTTCAAAAGTGATCTAATCTTTTAAAACTAGCAATGCGCCAGCCGGGACTTAAACCCGAGTCGCAAGAATGGGAATCTTGCATGATACCCCTACACCACTGGCGCTGCTGTACACACCCTTAAGAAGTAAATTCTTTAAGGGCAATAATAGTCATAGTGTTAAAACTATTTTAACAATACAGCCAATATTGGTTGCAATGTTATGTTTAAAGTGGACCAACACCCAGGATTTTGACTATCATTGTTTTTGGTCCACTTCGGCGGGGCACCCCGATCGGGGGTGCCCCGCTGTGTGAAACCCCCCAGAAAGCCCCAAAATCTTACCTGTCCCCGCTCCCACGTGACTGGACGGTCCAATCCCGCCAACGTCCAGGCGGGGATCAGGAACGTCCAAGCGGCTGCCGCCGCCGCCTCCCTCGCATCACTTTCGGCGCGCGCGCGCCCCCGCCGGCCATTCGCAGACGGCCGGCGCGGGCGCGCGCACGCCTGCAGGGGCGCGAGGGAGGCGGCGGCGGCCGGCCGCCGCCGAAGATCAGGTAATCGATTTGGGGTGTCTGGGGGAGTTTCACCCCGCGGGACATCCCGATCTCGGATGTCCCGCGGGGTGGGAGGTGATCGGCCCGGGAATCTTATAGATTTCCGGGCCGATCACCTCTCAGTGTTGGTCCACTTTAAAGTAGGAACAAAATGTACTTGGAAATAAAAATCTTTTAAAAGATAAAAATGTGTTAGGTTTTGTTGGAATGCTTGAAAAGTGCACACATATGGCAATTCTATAGACACATTTGAAACAAATTGCTTTACAATACTTGGTTTTTAAATGGCTAGAATGATAGCGTCTGTTTCCTGTAAAAAGCATAACAGCTTAACGTCTGAAAGCAGACTTGCTTTTAGGGGTGCATAGCGCAACATCCATTATATGTTTAGATTATATAGCTCCATGACACTTTCCCAATAACTGACTTTCAAATTGACTTTGAACCCGGGACACAAAAAGAAGAACCTTGCATCATACCCCTATACCACTAGCTCCTTTGCTCATGGTGCTGAGAAGGATATCCTTCCAGGGTAAAATAGCCATAGATTTAAGACTATTTTAACATTACAGCATACGTGCACAATGATATTTTCTGCTGTGGACAAAGAGGAGCCTGGATTTTGTGCCCAAAGATCATACGTTGCACATATCTTGTCTCATGTCCGTTTGAAACACTCTTGCTAATTAAGGGCACAGAAGAACATGTCTTGGCTAAATTCAAACATCCTATGGTTATTCAGCCTTTAATCTGGCCTCAACCATCAACAGAAAAAACTACCTCAGACTCTCAGACATACCATAGGTGCAAGAGCCCGGATAGCTCAGTCGGTAGAGCATCTGACTTTTAATCTGAGGGTCCAGGGTTCAAGTCCCTGTTTGGGCGATGGAGCTTTCTATCTTTACACTTTGCTGCAGCTACGTGCACACTGAGATTTCTTGCTGTGGACAAAGAGAAGCTTGGATTTTGTTCCCAAAGGCCATATGTTGCACATATCTTGTCTTATGTCCGCTTAAGGTCTGAATGTAGCCTTACTTTTACAGGGGCATAGAGTAACATCCATTGTATGTTTAGATGATATAGCTCCATGACACTTTTCTATTAACACTTTTCCAATAACTGACCTTTAAAAATGATCTAATCTTTTAAAACTAACCATGAATCAGCCGGCACTTGAACCCAGGTCGCAAGAATGGGAATCTTGCATGATACCCCTACACCACTGGCGCTGTTGTACATACCACAGCTAATTAAATCGTTACAGAGCAAAAATTGTCATAGTGTTAAAACTATTTTAACTATACAGCCAATACTGATTGCAATGTTACGGCTAAAATAGGAACAAAATGTACTTGGAATTAAAAGTCTTTTAAGAAATAAAAATGTGTTAGGTTTTGTTGAAATGCTTGAAAAGTGCATACATATTGCAATTGTATAGACACATTTGAAACAAATTGCTTCACAAATCTTGTTTTTTAAATGGCTAGAATGACAGGGTCTGTTTCCTGTAATTAGCATAACAGCTTAAGGCCTAAAAGTAGCACTGGTTTTAGGGGTGCAATAAGGTTTATACAGCTCCATGAAACTTTTCCAATAACTGACTTTCAAAAGTGATCTAATCTTTTAAAACTAGCAATGCGCCAGCCGGGACTTAAACCCGAGTCCCAAGAATGGGAATCTTGCATGATACCCCTACACCACTGGCGCTGCCGTACACACCCTTAAGAAGTAAATTCTTTAAGGGCAATAATAGTCATAGTGTTAAAACTATTTTAACAATACAGCCAATATTGGTTGCAATGTTATGTTTAAAGTAGGAACAAAATGTACTTGGAAATAAAAATCTTTTAAAAGATAAAAATGTGTTAGGTTTTGTTGGAATGCTTGAAAAGTGCACACATATGGCAATTCTATAGACACATTTGAAACAAATTGCTTTACAATACTTGGTTTTTAAATGGCTAGAATGATAGCGTCTGTTTCCTGTAAAAAGCATAACAGCTTAACGTCTGAAAGCAGACTTGCTTTTAGGGGTGCATAGCGCAACATCCATTATATGTTTAGATTATATAGCTCCATGACACTTTCCCAATAACTGACTTTCAAATTGACTTTGAACCCGGGACACAAAAAGAAGAACCTTGCATCATACCCCTATACCACTAGCTCCTTTGCTCATGGTGCTGAGAAGGATATCCTTCCAGGGTAAAATAGCCATAGATTTAAGACTATTTTAACATTACAGCATACGTGCACAATGATATTTTCTGCTGTGGACAAAGAGGAGCCTGGATTTTGTGCCCAAAGATCATACGTTGCACATATCTTGTCTCATGTCCGTTTGAAACACTCTTGCTAATTAAGGGCACAGAAGAACATGTCTTGGCTAAAGTCAAACATCCTATGGTTATTCAGCCTTTAATCTGGCCTCAACCATCAACACAAAAAACTACCTCAGACTCTCAGACATACCATAGATGCAAGAGCCCGGATAGCTCAGTCGGTAGAGCATCTGACTTTTAATCTGAGGGTCCAGGGTTCAAGTCCCTGTTCGGGCAATGGAGCTTTCTATCTTTACACTTTGCTGCAGCTACGTGCACAATGAGATTTCTTGCTGTGGACAAAGAGAAGCTTGGATTTTGTGCCCAAAGACCATATGTTGCACATATCTTGTCTTATGTCCGCTTAAGGTCTGAATGTAGCTTTACTTTTACAGGGGCATAGAGTAACATCCATTGTATGTTTAGATGATATAGCTCCATGACACTTTTCTATTAACACTTTTCCAATAACTGACCTTTAAAAGTGATCTAATCTTTTAAAACTAACCATGCGCCAGCCGGGACTTGAACCCGGGTCGCAAGAATGGGAATCTTGCATGATACCCCTACACCACTGGCGCTGTCGTACCTACCACAGCTAATTAAATCGTTACAGGGCAAAAATTGTCATAGTGTTAAAACTATTTTAACAATACAGCCAATACTGATTGCAATGTTACGGCTAAAATAGGAACAAAATGTACTTGGAATTAAAAGTCTTTTAAAAAATAAAAATGTGTTAGGTTTTGTTGGAATGCTTGAAAAGTGCATACATATTGCAATTGTATAGACACATTTGAAACAAATTGCTTCATAAATCTTGTTTTTTAAATGGCTAGAATGACAGGGTCTGTTTCCTGTAATTAGCATAACAGCTTAAGGCCTAAAAGTAGCACTGGTTTTAGGGATGCAATTAGGTTTATATAGCTCCATGAAACTTTTCCAATAACTGACTTTCAAAAGTGATCTAATCTTTTAAAACTAGCAATGCACCAGCCGGGACTTAAACCCGAGTCGCAAGAATGGGAATCTTGCATGATACCCCTACACCACTGGCGCTGCCGTACACACCCTTAAGAAGTAAATTCTTTAAGGGCAATAATAGTCATAGTGTTAAAACTATTTTAACAATACAGCCAATATTGGTTGCAACGTTATGTTTAAAGTAGGAACAAAATGTACTTGGAAATAAAAATCTTTTAAAAGATAAAAATGTGTTAGGTTTTGTTGGAATGCTTGAAAAGTGCACACATATGGCAATTGTATAGACACATTTGAAACAAATTGCTTTACAAAACTTGGTTTTTAAATGGCTAGAATGACAGTGTCTGTTTCCTGTAAAAAGCATAACAGCTTAACGTCTGAAAGCAGCCTTGCTTTTAGGGGTGCATGGCGCAACATCCATTATATGTTTAGATTATATAGCTCCATGACACTTTCCCAATAACTGACTTTCAAATTGACTTTGAACCCGGGACACAAAAAGAAGAACCTTGCATCATACCCCTATACCACTAGCTCCTTTGCTCATGGTGCTGAGAATGATATCCTTCCAGGGTAAAATAGCCATAGATTTAAGACTATTTTAACATTACAGCGTACCTGCACAATGAGATTTTCTGCTGTGGACAAAGAGGAGCCTGGATTTTGTGCCCAAAGATCATACGTTGCACATATCTTGTCTCATGTCCGCTTGAAACACTCTTGCTAATTAAGGGCACAGAAGAACATGTCTTGGCTAAATTCAAACAACCTATGGTTATTCAGCCTTTAATCTGGCGATTTGGCCTCAACCATCAACACAATAAACTACCTCAGACTCACAGACGTACCATGGATGCAAGAGCCTGGATAGCTCAGTCGGTAGAGCATCAGACTTTTAATCTGAGGGTCCAGGGTTCAAGTCCCTGTTCGGGCGATGGAGCTTTCTATCTTTACACTTTGCTGCAGCTACGTGCACAATGAGATTTCTTGCTGTGGACAAAGAGAAGCTTGGATTTTGTGCCCAAAGACCATATGTTGCACATATCTGGTCTTATGTCCGCTTAAGGTCTGAATGTAGCCTTACTTTTACAGGGGCATAGAGTAACATCCATTTTATGTTTAGATGATATAGCTCCATGACACTTTTCTATTAACACTTTTCCAATAACTGACCTTTAAAAATGATCTAATCTTTTAAAACTAACCATGCGCCAGCCGGGACTTGAACCCAGGTCGCAAGAATGGGAATCTTGCATGATACCCCTACACCACTGACGCTGTTGTACCTACCACAGCTAATTAAATCGTTACAGAGCAAAAATTGTCATAGTGTTAAAACTATTTTAACTATACAGCCAATACTGATTGCAATGTTACAGCTAAAATAGGAACAAAATGTACTTGGAATTAAAAGCCTTTAAAAAAATAAAAATGTGTTAGGTTTTGTTGGAATGCTTGAAAAGTGCACACATATTGCAATTGTATAGACACATTTGAAACAAATTACTTCACAAATCTTGTTTTTTAAATGCTAGAATTACAGGGTCTGTTTCCTGTAATTAGCATAACAGCTTAAGGCCTAAAAGTAGCACTGGTTTTAGGGGTGCAATAAGGTTTATACAGCTCCATGAAACTTTTCCAATAACTGACTTTCAAAAGTGATCTAATCTTTTAAAACTAGCAATGCGCCAGCCGGGACTTAAACCCGAGTCGCAAGAATGGGAATCTTGCATGATACCCCTACACCACTGGCGCTGCCGTACACACCCTTAAGAAGTAAATTCTTTAAGGGCAATAATAGTCATAGTGTTAAAACTATTTTAACAATACAGCCAATATTGGTTGCAATGTTATGCTTAAAGTAGGAACAAAATGTACTTGGAAATAAAAATCTTTTAAAAGATAAAAATGTGTTAGGTTTTGTTGGAATGCTTGAAAAGTGCACACATATGGCAATTGTATAGACACATTTGAAACAAATTGCTTTACAAAACTTGGTTTTTAAATGGCTAGAATGACAGTTTCCTGTAAAAAGCATAACAGCTTAACGTCTGAAAGCAGCCTTGCTTTTAGGGGTGCATAGCGCAACATCCATTATATGTTTAGATTATATAGCTCCATGACACTTTCCCAATAACTGACTTTCAAATTGACTTTGAACCCGGGACACAAAAAGAAGAACCTTGCATCATACCCCTATACCACTAGCTCCTTTGCTCATGGTGCTGAGAAGGATATCCTTCCAGGGTAAAATAGCCATAGATTTAAGACCATTTTAACATTACAGCATACGTGCACAATGAGATTTCTTGCTGTGGACAAAGAGAAGCTTGGATTTTGTGCCCAAAGACCATATGTTGCACATATCTTGTCTTATGTCCGCTTAAGGTCTGAATGTAGCCTTACTTTTACAGGGGCATAGAGTAACATCCATTGTATGTTTAGATGATATAGCTCCATGACACTTTTCTATTAACACTTTTCCAATAACTGACCTTTAAAAATGATCTAATCTTTTAAAACTAACCATGAATCAGCCAGGACTTGAACCCAGGTCGCAAGAATGGGAATCTTGCATGATACCCCTACACCACTGGCGACGTTGTACATACCACAGCTAATTAAATCGTTACAGAGCAAAAATTGTCATAGTGTTGAAACTATTTTAACTATACAGCCAATACTGATTGCAATGTTACGGCTAAAATAGGAACAAAATGTACTTGGAATTAAAAGCCATTTAAAAAATAAAAATGTGTTAGGTTTTGTTGGAATGCTTGAAAAGTGCACACATATTGCAATTGTATAGACACATTTGAAACAAATTGCTTCACAAATCTTGTTTTTTAAATGCTAGAATGACAGGGTCTGTTTCCTGTAATTAGCATAACAGCTTAAGGCCTAAAAGTAGCACTGGTTTTAGGGGTGCAATAAGGTTTATACAGCTCCATGAAACTTTTCCAATAACTGACTTTCAAAAGTGATCTAATCTTTTAAAACTAGCAATGCGCCAGCCGGGACTTAAACCCGAGTCCCAAGAATGGGAATCTTGCATGATACCCCTACACCACTCACGCTGCCGTACACACCCTTAAGAAGTAAATTCTTTAAGGGCAATAATAGTCATAGTGTTGAAACTATTTTAACAATACAGCCAATATTGGTTGCAATGTTATGTTTAAAGTAGGAACAAAATGTACTTGGAAATAAAAATCTTTTAAAAGATAAAAATGTGTTAGGTTTTGTTGGAATGCTAGAAAAGTGCACACATATGGCAATTGTATAGACACATTTGAAACAAATTGCTTTACAAAACTTGTTTTTTAAATGGCTAGAATGACAGTGTCTGTTTCCTGTAAAAAGCATAACAGCTTAACGTCTGAAAGCAGCCTTGCTTTTAGGGGTGCATAGCGCAACATCCATTATATGTTTAGATTATATAGCTCCATGACACTTTCCCAATAACTGACTTTCAAATTGACTTTGAACCCGGGACACAAAAAGAAGAACCTTGCATCATACCCCTATACCACTAGCTCCTTTGCTCATGGTGCTGAGAATGATATCCTTCCAGGGTAAAATAGCCATAGATTTAAGACTATTTTAACATTACAGCATACGTGCACAATGAGATTTTCTGCTGTGGACAAAGAGGAGCCTGGATTTTGTGCCCAAAGATCATACGTTGCACATATCTTGTCTCATGTCCGTTTGAAACACTCTTGCTAATTAAGGGCACAGAAGAACATTTCTTGGCTAAATTCAAACAACCTATCGTTATTCAGCCTTTAATCTGGCGATTTGGCATCAACCATCAACACAATAAACTACCTCAGAGTCTCAGACGTACCATGGATGCAAGAGCCCAGATAGCTCAGTCGATAGAGCATCAGCCTTTTAATCTGAGGGTCCAGGGTTCAAGTCCCTGTTTAGGCGATGGAGCTTTCTATCTTTACACTTTGCTGCAGCTACGTGCACACTGAGATTTCTTGCTGTGGACAAAGAGAAGCTTGGATTTTGTGCCCAAAGACCATATGTTGCACATATCTTGTCTTATGTCCGCTTAAGGTCTGAATGTAGCCTTACTTTTACAGGGGCATAGAGTGACATCCATTGTATGTTTAGATTTTATAGCTCCATGACACTTTTCTATTAACACTTTTCCAATAACTGACCTTTAAAAATGATCTAATCTTTTAAAACTAACCATGAATCAGCCGGCACTTGAACCCGGGTCGCAAGAATAGGAATCTTGCATGATACCCCTACACCACTGGCGCTGTTGTACATAACCCAGCTAATTAAATCGTTACAGAGCAAAAATTGTCATAGTGTTAAAACTATTTTAACTATACAGCCAATACTGATTGCAATGTTACGGCTAAAATAGGAACAAAATGTACTTGGAATTAAAAGCCTTTTAAAAATAAAAATGTGTTAGGTTTTGTTGGAATGCTTGAAAAGTGCACACATATTGCAATTGTATAGACACATTTGAAACAAATTGCTTCACAAATCTTGTTTTTTAAATGCTAGAATTACAGGGTCTGTTTCCTGTAATTAGCATAACAGCTTAAGGCCTAAAAGTAGCACTGGTTTTAGGGGTGCAATAAGGTTTATACAGCTCCATGAAACTTTTCCAATAACTGACTTTCAAAAGTGATCTAATCTTTTAAAACTAGCAATGCGCCAGCCGGGACTTAAACCCGAGTCGCAAGAATGGGAATCTTGCATGATACCCCTACACCACTGGCGCTGCCGTACGCACCCTTAAGAAGTAAATTCTTTAAGGGCAATAATAGTCATAGTGTTAAAACTATTTTAACAATACAGCCAATATTGGTTGCAATGTTATGTTTAAAGTAGGAACAAAATGTACTTGGAAATAAAAATCTTTTAAAAGATAAAAATGTGTTAGGTTTTGTTGGAATGCTTGAAAAGTGCACACATATGGCAATTGTATAGACACATTTGAAACAAATTGCTTTACAAAACTTGGTTTTTAAATGGCTAGAATGACAGTTTCCTGTAAAAAGCATAACAGCTTAACGTCTGAAAGCAGCCTTGCTTTTAGGGGTGCATAGCGCAACATCCATTATATGTTTAGATTATATAGCTCCATGACACTTTCCCAATAACTGACTTTCAAATTGACTTTGAACCCGGGACACAAAAAGAAGAACCTTGCATCATACCCCTATACCACTAGCTCCTTTGCTCATGGTGCTGAGAATGATATCCTTCCAGGGTAAAATAGCCATAGATTTAAGACTATTTTAACATTACAGCATAGGTGCACAATGATATTTTCTGCTGTGGACAAAGAGGAGCCTGGATTTTGTGCCCAAAGATCATACGTTGCACATATCTTGTCTCATGTCCGCTTGAAACACTCTTGCTAATTAAGGGCACAGAAGAACATGTCTTGGCTAAATTCAAACAACCTATGGTTATTCAGCCTTTAATCTGGCGAATTGACCTCAACCATCAACACAATAAACTACCTCAGACTCTCAGACATGTCATGGATGCAAGAGCCCGGATAGCTCAGTCGGTAGAGCATCAGAGTTTTAAGCTGAGGGTCCAGGGTTCAAGTCCCTGTTCGGGTGATGGAGCTTTCTATCTCTACACTTTGCTGCAGCTACATGCACACTGAGATTTCTTGCTGTGGACAAAGAGAAGCTTGGATTTTGTGCCCAAAGACCATATGTTGCACATATCTTGTCCTATGTCCGCTTAAGGTCTGAATGTAGCCTTACTTTTACAGGGGCATAGAGTACCATCCATTGTATGTTTAGATGATATATCTCCATGACACTTTTCTATTAACACTTTTCCAATAACTGACCTTTAAAAGTGATCTAATCTTTTAAAACTAACCATGAATCAGCCGGCACTTGAACCCAGGTCGCAAGAATGGGAATCTTGCATGATACCCCTACACCACTGGCGCTGTTGTACATACCACAGCTAATTAAATCGTTACAGAGCAAAAATTGTCATAGTGTTAAAACTATTTTAACTATACAGCCAATACTGATTGCAATGTTACGGCTAAAATAGGAACAAAATGTACTTGGAATTAAAAGTCTTTTAAGAAATAAAAATGTGTTAGGTTTTGTTGGAATGCTTGAAAAGTGCATACATATTGCAATTGTATAGACACATTTGAAACAAATTGCTTCACAAATCTTGTTTTTTAAATGGCTAGAATGACAGGGTCTGTTTCCTGTAATTAGCATAACAGCTTAAGGCCTAAAAGTAGCACTGGTTTTAGGGGTGCAATAAGGTTTATACAGCTCCATGAAACTTTTCCAATAACTGACTTTCAAAAGTGATCTAATCTTTTAAAACTAGCAATGCGCCAGCCGGGACTTAAACCCGAGTCCCAAGAATGGGAATCTTGCATGATACCCCTACACCACTGGCGCTGCCGTACACACCCTTAAGAAGTAAATTCTTTAAGGGCAATAATAGTCATAGTGTTAAAACTATTTTAACAATACAGCCAATATTGGTTGCAATGTTATGTTTAAAGTAGGAACAAAATGTACTTGGAAATAAAAATCTTTTAAAAGATAAAAATGTGTTAGGTTTTGTTGGAATGCTTGAAAAGTGCACACATATGGCAATTGTATAGACACATTTGAAACAAATTGCTTTACAAAACTTGGTTTTTAAATGGCTAGAATGACAGTTTCCTGTAAAAAGCATAACAGCTTAACGTCTGAAAGCAGCCTTGCTTTTAGGGGTGCATAGCGCAACATCCATTATATGTTTAGATTATATAGCTCCATGACACTTTCCCAATAACTGACTTTCAAATTGACTTTGAACCCGGGACACAAAAAGAAGAACCTTGCATCATACCTCTATACCACTAGCTCCTTTGCTCATGGTGCTGAGAATGATATCCTTCCAGGGTAAAATAGCCATAGATTTAAGACTATTTTAACATTACAGCATACGTGCACAATGATATTTTCTGCTGTGGACAAAGAGGAGCCTGGATTTTGTGCCCAAAGATCATACGTTGCACATATCTTGTCTCATGTCCGTTTGAAACACTCTTGCTAATTAAGGGCACAGAAGAACATGTCTTGGCTAAATTCAAACATCCTATGGTTATTCAGCCTTTAATCTGGCCTCAACCATCAACACAATAAACTACCTCAGACTCTCAGACATGCCATAGATGCAAGAGCCCGGATAGCTCAGTCGGTAGAGCATCAGACTTTTAATCTGAGGGTCCATGGTTCAAGTCCCTGTTTGGGCGATGGAGCTTTACACTTTGCTGCAGCTATGTGCACAATGAGATTTCTTGCTGTGGACAAAGAGAAGCTTGGATTTTGTGCCCAAAGACCATATGTTGCACATATCTTGTCTTATGTCCGCTTAAGGTCTGAATGTAGCTTTACTTTTACAGGGGCATAGAGTAACATCCATTGTATGTTTAGATGATATAGCTCCATGACACTTTTCTATTAACACTTTTCCAATAACTGACCTTTAAAAGTGATCTAATCTTTTAAAACTAACCATGCGCCAGCCGGGACTTGAACCCGGGTCGCAAGAATGGGAATGTTGCATGATACCCCTACACCACTGGCGCTGTTGTGCATACCACAGCTAATTAAATCGTTACAGGGCAAAAATTGTCATAGTGTTAAAACTATTTTAACAATACAGCCAATACTGATTGCAATGTTACGGCTAAAATAGGAACAAAATGTACTTGGAATTAAAAGTCTTTTAAAAAATAAAAATGTGTTAGGTTTTGTTGGAATGCTTGAAAAGTGCATACATATTGCAATTGTATAGACACATTTGAAACAAATTGCTTCATAAATCTTGTTTTTTAAATGGCTAGAATGACAGGGTCTGTTTCCTGTAATTAGCATAACAGCTTAAGGCCTAAAAGTAGCACTGGTTTTAGGGATGCAATTAGGTTTATATAGCTCCATGAAACTTTTCCAATAACTGACTTTCAAAAGTGATCTAATCTTTTAAAACTAGCAATGCACCAGCCGGGACTTAAACCCGAGTCGCAAGAATGGGAATCTTGCATGATACCCCTACACCACTGGCGCTGCCGTACACACCCTTAAGAAGTAAATTCTTTAAGGGCAATAATAGTCATAGTGTTAAAACTATTTTAACAATACAGCCAATATTGGTTGCAACGTTATGTTTAAAGTAGGAACAAAATGTACTTGGAAATAAAAATCTTTTAAAAGATAAAAATGTGTTAGGTTTTGTTGGAATGCTTGAAAAGTGCACACATATGGCAATTGTATAGACACATTTGAAACAAATTGCTTTACAAAACTTGGTTTTTAAATGGCTAGAATGACAGTGTCTGTTTCCTGTAAAAAGCATAACAGCTTAAGGCCTAAAAGTAGCACTGGTTTTAGGGGTGCAATAAGGTTTATACAGCTCCATGAAACTTTTCCAATAACTGACTTTCAAAAGTGATCTAATCTTTTAAAACTAGCAATGCGCCAGCCGGGACTTAAACCCGAGTCGCAAGAATGGGAATCTTGCATGATACCCCTACACCACTGGCGCTGCCGTACACACCCTTAAGAAGTAAATTCTTTAAGGGCAATAATAGTCATAGTGTTAAAACTATTTTAACAATACAGCCAATATTGGTTGCAATGTTATGCTTAAAGTAGGAACAAAATGTACTTGGAAATAAAAATCTTTTAAAAGATAAAAATGTGTTAGGTTTTGTTGGAATGCTTGAAAAGTGCACACATATGGCAATTGTATAGACACATTTGAAACAAATTGCTTTACAAAACTTGTTTTTTAAATGGCTAGAATGACAGTGTCTGTTTCCTGTAAAAAGCATAACAGCTTAACGTCTGAAAGCAGCCTTGCTTTTAGGGGTGCATAGCGCAACATCCATTATATGTTTAGATTATATAGCTCCATGACACTTTCCCAATAACTGACTTTCAAATTGACTTTGAACCCGGGACACAAAAAGAAGAACCTTGCATCATACCCCTATACCACTAGCTCCTTTGCTCATGGTGCTGAGAATGATATCCTTCCAGGGTAAAATAGCCATAGATTTAAGACTATTTTAACATTACAGCGTACGTGCACAATGAGATTTTCTGCTGTGGACAAAGAGGAGCCTGGATTTTGTGCCCAAAGATCATACGTTGCACATATCTTGTCTCATGTCCGTTTGAAACACTCTTGCTAATTAAGGGCACAGAAGAACATGTCTTGGCTAAATTCAAACAACCTATGGTTATTCAGCCTTTAATCTGGAGATTTGGCCTCAACCATCAACACAATAAACTACCTCAGACTCTCAGACGTACCATGGATGCAAGAGCCCGGATAGCTCAGTCGGTAGAGCATCAGACTTTTAATCTGAGGGTCCAGGGTTCAAGTCCCTGTTCGGGCGATGGAGCTTTCTATCTTTACACTTTGCTGCAGCTACGTGCACAATGAGATTTCTTGCTGTGGACAAAGAGAAGCTTGGATTTTGTGCCCAAAGACCATATGTTGCACATATCTTGTCTTATGTCCGCTTAAAGTCTGAATGTAGCCTTACTTTTACAGGGGCATAGAGTAACATCCATTGTATGTTTAGATGATATAGCTCCATGACACTTTTCTATTAACACTTTTGCAATAACTGACCTTTAAAAATGATCTAATCTTTTAAAACTAACCATGAATCAGCCGGGACTTGAAACCGGATCGCAAGAATGGGAATCTTGCATGATACCCCTACACCACTGGCGCTGTTGTACCTACCCCAGCTAATTAAATCGTTACAGAGCAAAAATTGTCATAGTGTTAAAACTATTTTAACTAAACAGCCAATACTGATTGCAATGTTACGGCTAAAATAGGAACAAAATGTACTTGGAATTAAAAGCCTTTTAAAAAATAAAAATGTGTTAGGTTTTGTTGGAATGCTTGAAAAGTGCACACATATTGCAATTGTATAGACACATTTGAAACAAATTGCTTCACAAATCTTGTTTTTTAAATGGCTAGAATGACAGGGTCTGTTTCCTGTAATTAGCATAACAGCTTAAGGCCTAAAAGTAGCACTGGTTTTAGGGGTGCAATTAGGTTTATATAGCTCCATGAAACTTTTCCAATAACTGACTTTCAAAAGTGATCTAATCTTTTAAAACTAGCAATGCGCCAGCCGGGACTTAAACCCGAGTCGCAAGAATGGGAATCTTGCATGATACCCCTACACCACTGGCGCTGCCGTACACACCCTTAAGAAGTAAATTCTTTAAGGGCAATAATAGTCATAGTGTTAAAACTATTTTAACAATACAGCCAATATTGGTTGCAATGTTATGTTTAAAGTAGGAACAAAATGTACTTGGAAATAAAAATCTTTTAAAAGATAAAAATGTGTTAGGTTTTGTTGGAATGCTTGAAAAGCGCACACATATGGCAATTGTATAGACACATTTGAAACAAATTGCTTTACAAAACTTGGTTTTTAAATGGCTAGCATGACAGTGTCTGTTTCCTGTAAAAAGCATAACAGCTTAACGTCTGAAAGCAGCCTTGCTTTTAGGGGTGCATAGCGCAACATCCATTATATGTTTAGATTATATAGCTCCATGACACTTTCCCAATAACTGACTTTCAAATTGACTTTGAACCCGGGACACAAAAAGAAGAACCTTGCATCATACCCCTATACCACTAGCTCCTTTGCTCATGGTGCTGAGAATGATATCCTTCCAGGGTAAAATAGCCATAGATTTAAGACTATTTTAACATTACAGCATACGTGCACAATGAGATTTTCTGCTGTGGACAAAGAGGAGCCTGGATTTTGTGCCCAAAGATCATACATTGCACATATCTTGTCTCATGTCCGCTTGAAACACTCTTGCTAATTAAGGGCACAGAAGAACATGTCTTGGCTAAATTCAAACATCCTATGGTTATTCAGCCTTTAATCTGGCCTCAACCATCAACACAATAAACTACCTCAGACTCTCAGACATACCATAGATGCAAGAGCCCGGATAGCTCAGTCGGTAGAGCATCAGACTTTTAATCTGAGGGTCCAGGGTTCAAGTCCCTGTTCGGGCGATGGAGCTTTCTATCTTTACACTTTGCTGCAGCTACGTGCACAATGAGATTTCTTGCTGTGGACAAAGAGAAGCTTGGATTTTGTGCCCAAAGACCATATGTTGCACATATCTTGTCTTATGTCCGCTTAAGGTCTGAATGTAGCCTTACTTTTACAGGGGCATAGAGTAACATCCATTGTATGTTTAGATGATATAGCTCCATGACACTTTTCTATTAACACTTTTGCAATAACTGACCTTTAAAAATGATCTAATCTTTTAAAACTAACCATGAATCAGCCGGGACTTGAACCCGGGTCGCAAGAATGGGAATCTTGCATGATACCCCTACACCACTGGCGCTGTTATACGTAACACAGCTAATTAAATCGTTACAGAGCAAAAATTGTCATAGTGTTAAAACTATTTTAACTAAACAGCCAATACTGATTGCAATGTTACGGCTAAAATAGGAACAAAATGTACTTGGAATTAAAAGCCTTTTAAAAAATAAAAATGTGTTAGGTTTTGTTGGAATGCTTGAAAAGTGCACACATATTGCAATTGTATAGACACATTTGAAACAAATTGCTTCACAAATCTTGTTTTTTAAATGGCTAGAATGACAGGGTCTGTTTCCTGTAATTAGCATAACAGCTTAAGGCCTAAAAGTAGCACTGGTTTTAGGGGTGCAATTAGGTTTATATAGCTCCATGAAACTTTTCCAATAACTGACTTTCAAAAGTGATCTAATCTTTTAAAACTAGCAATGCGCCAGCCGGGACTTAAACCCGAGTCGCAAGAATGGGAATCTTGCATGATACCCCTACACCACTGGCGCTGCCGTACACACCCTTAAGAAGTAAATTCTTTAAGGGCAATAATAGTCATAGTGTTAAAACTATTTTAACAATACAGCCAATATTGGTTGCAATGTTATGTTTAAAGTAGGAACAAAATGTACTTGGAAATAAAAATCTTTTAAAAGATAAAAATGTGTTAGGTTTTGTTGGAATGCTTGAAAAGCGCACACATATGGCAATTGTATAGACACATTTGAAACAAATTGCTTTACAAAACTTGGTTTTTAAATGGCTAGCATGACAGTGTCTGTTTCCTGTAAAAAGCATAACAGCTTAACGTCTGAAAGCAGCCTTGCTTTTAGGGGTCCATAGCACAACATCAATTATATGTTTAGATTATATAGCTCCATGACACTTTCCCAATAACTGACATTCAAATTGACTTTGAACCCGGGACACAAAAAGAAGAACCTTGCATCATACCCCTATACCACTAGCTCCTTTGCTCATGGTGCTGAGAATGATATCCTTCCAGGGTAAAATAGCCATAGATTTAAGACTATTTTAACATTACAGCGTACCTGCACAATGAGATTTTCTGCTGTGGACAAAGAGGAGCCTGGATTTTGTGCCCAAAGATCATACGTTGCACATATCTTGTCTCATGCCCGCTTGAAACACTCTTGCTAATTGAGGGCACAGAAGAACATGTCTTGGCCCAATTCAAACAACCTATGGTTATTCAGCCTTTAATCTGGCGATTTGGCCTCAACCATCAACACAATAAACTACCTCAGACTCTCAGACATACCACAGATGCAAGAGCCCGGATAGCTCAGTCGGTAGAGCATCAGACTTTTAATCTGAGGGTCCAAGTCCCTGTTTGGGCGATGGAGCTTTACACTTTGCTGCAGCTATGTGCACAATGAGATTTCTTGCTGTGGACAAAGAGAAGCTTGGATTTTGTGCCCAAAGACCATATGTTGCACATATCTTGTCTTATGTCCGCTTAAGGTCTGAATGTAGCCTTACTTTTACAGGGGCATAGAGTAACATCCATTGTATGTTTAGATGATATAGCTCCATGACACTTTTCTATTAACACTTTTCCAATAACTGACCTTTAAAAGTGATCTCATCTTTTAAAACTAACCATGCGCCAGCCAGGACTTGAACCCGGGTCGCAAGAATGGGAATCTTGCATGATACCCCTACACCACTGGCGCTGTTGTACGTACCACAGCTAATTAAATCGTTACAGGGCAAAAATTGTCATAGTGTTAAAACTATTTTAACAATACAGCCAATACTGATTGCAATGTTACGGCTAAAATAGGAACAAAATGTACTTGGAATTAAAAGTCTTTTAAAAAATAAAAATGTGTTAGGTTTTGTTGGAATGCTTGAAAAGTGCATACATATTGCAATTGTATAGACACATTTGAAACAAATTGCTTCACAAATCTTGTTTTTTAAATGGCTAGAATGACAGGGTCTGTTTCCTGTAATTAGCATAACAGCTTAAGGCCTAAAAGTAGCACTGGTTTTAGGGGTGCAATAAGGTTTATATAGCTCCATGAAACTTTTCCAATAACTGACTTTCAAAAGTGATCTAATCTTTTAAAACTAGCAATGCGCCAGCCGGGACTTAAACCCGAGTCGCAAGAATGGGAATCTTGCATGATACCCCTACACCACTGGCGCTGCTGTACACACCCTTAAGAAGTAAATTCTTTAAGGGCAATAATAGTCATAGTGTTAAAACTATTTTAACAATACAGCCAATATTGGTTGCAATGTTATGTTTAAAGTGGACCAACACCCAGGATTTTGACTATCCTGGGTTTTGGTCCACTTCGGCGGGGCACCCCGATCGGGGGTGCCCCGCTGTGTGAAACCCCCCAGAAAGCCCCAAAATCTTACCTGTCCCCGCTCCCACGTGACTGGACGGTCCAATCCCCGCCAACGTCCAGGCGGGGATCAGGAACGTCCAAGCGGCTGCCGCCGCCGCCTCCCTCGCGTCACTTTCGGCGCGCGCGCGCCCCCGCCGGCCATTCGCAGACGGCCGGCGCGGTTGCACGCACGCCTGCAGGGGCGCGAGGGAGGCGGCGGCCGGCCGCCGCCGAAGATCAGGTAAGCGATTTGGGGTGTCTGGGGGAGTTTCACCCCGCGGGACATCCCGATCTCGGATGTCCCGCGGGGTGGGAGGTGATCGGCCCGGGAATCTTATAGATTTCCGGGCCGATCACCTCTCAGTGTTGGTCCACTTTAAAGTAGGAACAAAATGTACTTGGAAATAAAAATCTTTTAAAAGATAAAAATGTGTTAGGTTTTGTTGGAATGCTTGAAAAGTGCACACATATGGCAATTGTATAGACACATTTGAAACAAATTGCTTTACAATACTTGGTTTTTAAATGGCTAGAATGATAGCGTCTGTTTCCTGTAAAAAGCATAACAGCTTAACGTCTGAAAGCAGACTTGCTTTTAGGGGTGCATAGCGCAACATCCATTATATGTTTAGATTATATAGCTCCATGACACTTTCCCAATAACTGACTTTCAAATTGACTTTGAACCCGGGACACAAAAAGAAGAACCTTGCATCATACCCCTATACCACTAGCTCCTTTGCTCATGGTGCTGAGAAGGATATCCTTCCAGGGTAAAATAGCCATAGATTTAAGACTATTTTAACATTACAGCATACGTGCACAATGATATTTTCTGCTGTGGACAAAGAGGAGCCTGGATTTTGTGCCCAAAGATCATACGTTGCACATATCTTGTCTTATGTCCGTTTGAAACACTCTTGCTAATTAAGGGCACAGAAGAACATGTCTTGGCTAAATTCAAACATCCTATGGTTATTCAGCCTTTAATCTGGCCTCAACCATCAACACAAAAAACTACCTCAGACTCTCAGACATACCATAGATGCAAGAGCCCGGATAGCTCAGTCGGTAGAGCATCTGACTTTTAATCTGAGGGTCCAAGTCCCTGTTTGGGCGATGGAGCTTTCTATCTTTACACTTTGCTGCAGCTACGTGCACACTGAGATTTCTTGCTGTGGACAAAGAGAAGCTTGGATTTTGTTCCCAAAGACCATATGTTGCACATATCTTGTCTTATGTCCGCTTAAGGTCTGAATGTAGCCTTACTTTTACAGGGGCATAGAGTAACATCCATTGTATGTTTAGATGATATAGCTCCATGACACTTTTCTATTAACACTTTTCCAATAACTGACCTTTAAAAATGATCTAATCTTTTAAAACTAACCATGAATCAGCCGGCACTTGAACCCAGGTCGCAAGAATGGGAATCTTGCATGATACCCCTACACCACTGGCGCTGTTGTACATACCACAGCTAATTAAATCGTTACAGAGCAAAAATTGTCATAGTGTTAAAACTATTTTAACTATACAGCCAATACTGATTGCAATGTTACGGCTAAAATAGGAACAAAATGTACTTGGAATTAAAAGTCTTTTAAGAAATAAAAATGTGTTAGGTTTTGTTGGAATGCTTGAAAAGTGCATACATATTGCAATTGTATAGACACATTTGAAACAAATTGCTTCATAAATCTTGTTTTTTAAATGGCTAGAATGACAGGGTCTGTTTCCTGTAATTAGCATAACAGCTTAAGGCCTAAAAGTAGCACTGGTTTTAGGGATGCAATTAGGTTTATATAGCTCCATGAAACTTTTCCAATAACTGACTTTCAAAAGTGATCTAATCTTTTAAAACTAGCAATGCACCAGCCGGGACTTAAACCTGAGTCGCAAGAATGGGAATCTTGCATGATACCCCTACACCACTGGCGCTGCCGTACACACCCTTAAGAAGTAAATTCTTTAAGGGCAATAATAGTCATAGTGTTAAAACTATTTTAACAATACAGCCAATATTGGTTGCAATGTTATGTTTAAAGTAGGAACAAAATGTACTTGGAAATAAAAATCTTTTAAAAGATAAAAATGTGTTAGGCTTTGTTGGAATGCTTGAAAAGCGCACACATATGGCAATTGTATAGACACATTTGAAACAAATTGCTTTACAAAACTTGGTTTTTAAATGGCTAGCATGACAGTGTCTGTTTCCTGTAAAAAGCATAACAGCTTAACGTCTGAAAGCAGCCTTGCTTTTAGGGGTCCATAGCACAACATCCATTATATGTTTAGATTATATAGCTCCATGACACTTTCCCAATAACTGACATTCAAATTGACTTTGAACCCGGGACACAAAAAGAAGAACCTTGCATCATACCCCTATACCACTAGCTCCTTTGCTCATGGTGCTGAGAATGATATCCTTCCAGGGCAAAATAGCCATAGATTTAAGACTATTTTAACATTACAGCGTACCTGCACAATGAGATTTTCTGCTGTGGACAAAGAGGAGCCTGGATTTTGTGCCCAAAGATCATACGTTGCACATATGTTGTCTCATGCCCGCTTGAAACACTCTTGCTAATTGAGGGCACAGAAGAACATGTCTTGGCCCAATTCAAACAACCTATGGTTATTCAGCCTTTAATCTGGCGATTTGGCCTCAACCATCAACACAATAAACTACCTCAGACTCTCAGACATACCAGACATACCATAGATGCAAGAGCCCGGATAGCTCAGTCGGTAGAGCATCAGACTTTTAATCTGAGGGTCCAGGGTTCAAGTCCCTGTTTGGGCGAAGGAGCTTTACACTTTGCTGCAGCTATGTGCACAATGAGATTTCTTGCTGTGGACAAAGAGAAGCTTGGATTTTGTGCCCAAAGACCATATGTTGCACATATCTTGTCTTATGTCCGCTTAAGGTCTGAATGTAGCCTTACTTTTACAGGGGCATAGAGTAACATCCATTGTAGGTTTAGATGATATAGCTCCATGACACTTTTCTATTAACACTTTTCCAATAACTGACCTTTAAAAGTGATCTCATCTTTTAAAACTAACCATGCGCCAGCCAGGACTTGAACCCGGGTCACAAGAATGGGAATCTTGCATGATACCCCTACACCACTGGCGCTGTTGTACATACCACAGCTAATTAAATCGTTACAGGGCAAAAATTGTCATAGTGTTAAAACTATTTTAACAATACAGCCAATACTGATTGCAATGTTACGGCTAAAATAGGAACAAAATGTACTTGGAATTAAAAGTCTTTTAAAAAATAAAAATGTGTTAGTTTTTGTTGGAATGTTTGAAAAGTGCATACATATTGCAATTGTATAGACACATTTGAAACAAATTGCTTCACAAATCTTGTTTTTTAAATGGCTAGAATGACAGGGTCTGTTTCCTGTAATTAGCATAACAGCTTAGGGCCTAAAAGTAGCACTGGTTTTAGGGGTGCAATTAGGTTTATATAGCTCCATGAAACTTTTCCAATAACTGACTTTCAAAAGTGATCTAATCTTTTAAAACTAGCAATGCGCCAGCCGGGACTTAAACCCGAGTCGCAAGAATGGGAATCTTGCATGATACCCCTACACCACTGGCGCTGCCGTACACACCCTTAAGAAGTAAATTCTTTAAGGGCAATAATAGTCATAGTGTTAAAACTATTTTAACAATACAGCCATTATTGGTTGCAATGTTATGTTTAAAGTGGACCAACACCCAGGATTTTGACTATCCTGGGTTTTGGTCCACTTCGGCGAGGCACCCCGATCGGGGGTGCCCCGCTGTGTGAAACCCCCCAGAAAGCCCCAAAATCTTACCTGTCCCCGCTCCCACGTGACTGGACGGTCCAATCCCCACCAACGTCCAGGCGGGGATCAGGAACGTCCAAGCGGCTGCCGCCGCCGCCTCCCTCGCGTCACTTTCGGCGCGCGCGCGCCCCCGCCGGCCATTCGCAGACGGCCGGCGCGGGCGCGCGCACGCCTACAGGGGCGCGAGGGAGGCGGCGGCGGCCGGCCGCCGCCGAAGATCAGGTAAGCGATTTGGGGTGTCTGGGGGAGTTTCACCCCGCGGGACATCCCGATCTCGGATGTCCCGCGGGGTGGGAGGTGATCGGCCCGGGAATCTTATAGATTTCCGGGCCGATCACCTCTCAGTGTTGGTCCACTTTAAAGTAGGAACAAAATGTACTTGGAAATAAAAATCTTTTAAAAGATAAAAATGTGTTAGGTTTTGTTGGAATGCTTGAAAAGTGCACACATATGGCAATTGTATAGACACATTTGAAACAAATTGCTTTACAATACTTGGTTTTTAAATGGCTAGAATGATAGCGTCTGTTTCCTGTAAAAAGCATAACAGCTTAACGTCTGAAAGCAGACTTGCTTTTAGGGGTGCATAGCGCAACATCCATTATATGTTTAGATTATATAGCTCCATGACACTTTCCCAATAACTGACTTTCAAATTGACTTTGAACCCGGGACACAAAAAGAAGAACCTTGCATCATACCCCTATACCACTAGCTCCTTTGCTCATGGTGCTGAGAATGATATCCTTCCAGGGTAAAATAGCCATAGATTTAAGACTATTTTAACATTACAGCGTACGTGCACAATGAGATTTTCTGCTGTGGACAAAGAGGAGCCTGGATTTTGTGCCCAAAGATCATACGTTGCACATATCTTGTCTCATGTCCGCTTGAAACACTCTTGCTAATTAAGGGCACAGAAGAACATGTCTTGGCTAAATTCAAACAACCTAGTGCACACAAAAAGTGCACACATATGGCAATTGTATAGACACATTTGAAACAAATTGCTTTACAAAACTTGGTTTTTAAATGGCTAGAATGATAGTGTCTGTTTCCTGTAAAAAGCATAACAGCTTAACGTCTGAAAGCATATATATGTTTAGATTATATAGCTCCATGACACTTTCCCATTAACTGACTTTCAAATTGACTTTGAACCCGGGACACAAAAAGAAGAACCTTGCATCATGCCCCTATACCACTAGCTCCTTTGCTCATGGTGCTGAGAATGATATCCTTCCAGGGTAAAATAGCCATAGATTTAAGACTATTTTAACATTACAGCGTACGTGCACAATGAGATTTTCTGCTGTGGACAAAGAGGAGCCTGGATTTTGTGCCCAAAGATCATACGTTGCACATATCTTGTCTCATGTCCGCTTGAAACACTCTTGCTAATTAAGGGCACAGAAGAACATGTCTTGGCTAAATTCAAACAACCTATGGTTATTCAGCCTTTAATCTGGCGATTTGGCCTCAACCATCAACACAATAAACTACCTCAGACGTACCATAGATGCAAGAGCCTGGATAGCTCAGTCGGTAGAGCATCAGACTTTTAATCTGAGGGTCCATGGTTCAAGTCCCTGTTTGGGCGATGGAGCTTTACACTTTGCTGCAGCTATGTGCACAATGAGATTTCTTGCTGTGGACAAAGAGAAGCTTGGATTTTGTGCCCAAAGACCATATGTTGCACATATCTTGTCTTATGTCCGCTTAAGGTCTGAATGTAGCCTTACTTTTACAGGGGCATAGAGTAACATCCATTGTATGTTTAGATGATATAGCTCCATGACACTTTTCTATTAACACTTTTCCAATAACTGACCTTTAAAAGTGATCTAATCTTTTAACCCTTTTGTTGCCAAGCACGTAACACCTACGTGCTGGCTTGGCTGGGCCTTAAGTGCCAAGCCCGTAGGTGTTACGTGCTTGACTTTCCTCGCTTCTAGTTTAAAAAATAAAAATAAAAAATACTCACCTGACCCCTTGTTGGATCCGGCCGGGTCTCCTCTTTAATTTGGTGCCATCCGATCCCCCGTGGGGGGTCGGATGGCTCCAGGAGAGCCCCCGGAATAGGCCGCCCCCCCCCGCTTCTGCAGCAGCAGCTGCTAACTGTAAAAAAAATAAAAAAATAAAAATGACATTCACTTACCTGTGTGTGCGCTGGCTCCCGCTGTCCCTCCTCTTCACCTGGGGGGCCTCCGATCCCCCCCCCAGGACTTACCAATCTTCAGGAGAGAGCCTGGGAGGCTCTCTCCTCTCTTCTTCTCGATGGCGGCCGCCATCTTGCCTCTAAGCCCCGCCCCATTGGGGGCGGGGCTTATGAAGTCATCCCGGCCCCGAACGGGCTTCAGCTTTCTCAGCTTCTCAGATGCCGGTGATCGGCGCTGGGGAAGGAGGTGACAGGAGATCCTCTGATCTCCTGCCTTCTCCTTCTCTGGATGCCGATCACCGGCATCTGTCAGCTGAGCGGCGAGGGACAATAGCTTGCAATCGAAGGTAAGTACAGTAAAAAAAAATTTTTTTTTTTCTAATAAAATACTTTTTATTATTGTGTGGTGGTTTTTTTTTTTTAACAGTTAACCCTTTGTGAGCTGGTAAGGGGTCCATGAGACCCCTTATACCAGTTCACAAGGCTGGGGGGGTGGCAAGTCACCTGCCCTAGCGGGTGACTTGCCATTAACCCCCGCACCCCCATTACCTGCCTCCCCAAAGGCCAGGGGGGGGCAGAAGAGCCCGGGCCCACATAGGCTATGTGGGCTCGTAGGCTGCAGGGTGGGGGGGCCACCAAAGCTGGCCCCCCCACTCTGTGCCTACAAGCCCCCATAGCTGGTCCCGGGCTGGTTACTTTGGGTAAGGGGGACCCCACGTCATTTTTTTTTTTGGATTTTTAAGGGTTTTTAACCCTTAAAAATCCAAAAAAAGATGGGGTCCCCCTCCCCGGGAAGGGGGACCCTATGTCATTTTTTTTTTTAATTAACCATTTGTCATCCAGCAGCTATAAAAGCCTTCTGGGCAGGAAAGGGTGTCTACCTATACATATGTGGTATCGCTGTAACCGGGAGAAATTGGGGTTTCTCACGCAATAAGATTTTATTGACAAACTTACATTTTTTATTACAAAAAAACTCTACAAATTGTAAAAAAATATTTTTTTTTTATTTTTTTTCACACATTTCACCCAAAAATATTGAGAATACACCTAAAAAATACAAACAAGACATTTCATGTTAAAGCCCAGACTCTGTTGAAAAAAACAATATATAGTTTTCCTGGGAAATCCCTGGAAATCCTTTCAAAAATGACAGTTGAACATGTGTAGCGCAAAATAGTGAAACATCGTCTGGCAACAGGGAGTGGCAAATGCTGCAGGTAGGCTGGCAGCGAAAGGGTTAAAACTAATCATGCGCCAGCCAGGACATGAACCCGGGTCGCAAGAAAGGGAATCTTGCATGGTACCCCTACACCACTGGCGCTGTTGTACATACCACAGCTAATTAAATCGTTACAGGGCAAAAATTGTCATAGTGTTAAAACTATTTTAACAATACAGCCAATACTGATTGCAATGTTACGGCTAAAATAGGAACAAAATGTACTTGGAATGAAAAGTCTTTTAAAAAATAAAAATGTGTTAGGTTTTGTTGGAATGCTTGAAAAGTGCACACATATTGCAATTGTATAGACACATTTGAAACAAATTGCTTCACAAATCTTGTTTTTTAAATGGCTAGAATGACAGGGTCTGTTTCCTGTAATTAGCATAACAGCTTAAGGCCTAAAAGTAGCACTGGTTTTAGGGGTGCAATAAGGTTTATATAGCTCCATGAAACTTTTCCAATAACTGACTTTCAAAAGTGATCTAATCTTTTAAAACTAGCAATGCGCCAGCCGGGACTTAAACCCGAGTCGCAAGAATGGGAATCTTGCATGATACCCCTACACCACTGGCGCTGCCGTACACACCCTTAAGAAGTAAATTCTTTAAGGGCAATAATAGTCATAGTGTTAAAACTATTTTAACAATACAGCCAATATTGGTTGCAATGTTATGTTTAAAGTAGGAACAAAATGTACTTGGAAATAAAAATCTTTTAAAAGATAAAAATGTGTTAGGTTTTGTTGGAATGCTTGAAAAGTGCATACATATGGCAATTGTATAGACACATTTGAAACAAATTGCTTTACAAATCTTGGTTTTTAAATGGCTAGAATGACAGTGTCTGTTTCCTGTAAAAAGCATAACAGCTTAAGGCCTGAAAGCAGCTTTGCTTTTAGGGGTGCATAGCGCAACATCCATTATATGTTTAGATTATATAGCTCCATGACACTTTCCCAATAACTGACTTTCAAATTGACTTTGAACCCGGGACACAAAAAGAAGAACCTTGCATCATACCCCTATACCACGAGCGCCTTTGCTCAGTGTCATGGAGCTATATAATCTAAACATAGAGTCACTATTCCCAACATATCTGGCTCCCAGTCTGGCTGACATCACTCACCTTCGCCAGGATCAACTTCCAGTATCTCTGCTGCCTCCTCCTCCACTATCTCACCCGCTCCAGAAGCATCTAGAAATACATAATAAAGGAGCACTTAGTTTTTGGCCTTGCATGTATATCTTTGTGCATATACATGAAGAGTGACATACCAGAGCCTTCCCCATGCCTGGCCGGGCATGACTCCACGCCCACGCGGTTGGGCCCCTCCTCTGTGGTAAGGTCCAGGGGCTGGTCTGAGGAGGCCACAGAGGAGGGGTAGGTCCGTCGCCCGGGAGATCCACCACCTTCACTCACAGATGCAGAAGCATGCAGCACTGGTCGGCCTGTGCGCCTCCGGGTGCGGCGAATTCTGAAATCCATTTCCAACACTAACAAAGAAAAGTCATTATAAATAAAGGCATAACTTATACATTTGGAACATATACCATGCAATCGCTTTGTACTTACTTGGGAAATGGATCCCAAAAAACCTCCGCACCCGGGCATGTGCAGACGTTTCAGGTCCGACCAATGCTGCATTATCTGGGTGGATTTCCGCGATGATCTCCCGGGCGATGTCCCTTTTTTCGCACACATTGGGCACGAAGTCATACCGGCGCTGAAGCATTATCTGAAAAACATAATGGACACAGAGCTTTTACTTTTACACACAGAGCCATATGTGTTGCATCACAAGTTGCGAATGTCATGTCATTAACACACACATTTAGAGTGCCAGCCATTTTTGGGGAGTGCCTTAAAGCGGACGTTCACTCTGATTCAGAGTCTGGTCTTATGTTATATGTTTCACACACCATGTACATACAGATAGCCAACATTACAAATCAGGCCACCTGCACCTATGGCGTGTTATGATGGTTTGAACATCCAAGATGTCGGCTTATGTAAAATGCCTTCTTTGCAGGCAGCCTGCAAACAGGAAGTTCATGCAAACTGTAAGTGTGTGTGCTGCTCAGCATTCTTGGACTGATGACCTTCCCATGACCACAGCTCTGCTGTGTCTGAACAAAGCACAGCTATAACCCACCCCCCTGTACCTTATCCCACTCACCTCTCCTCAGTAAGTGTGATGCTTCTGAGTACAGATGGCTGCGCACATCTCTTACATTCTTGAGCAGAGTTTCAGGCCAGTGGAGGCAAGACTAATAAGTTATTGGCTTCAAATGGCCCATTTGGAAATGTCATAGGCTGTGTACTCGTTTTTTAGGTTTTATTGCTTTTTAGTCAATCACGCTGAAGGCCCGGTTTCTGTCTTTTTGCCCACGTGTGTGGCTTGCCGTTGTGTTTTGAGGTCTTAGGCAAACAGTGGTCCTCAAACATCCGCATCAAGGTCCGAGACAGGCCAGGTTTGACAGCTAGCCAGGCTACTCCACAGGTTAATTAACTGGTGCTAAGCCAGAGCAGTTGCCCTAATTAGGACATCAGCCTAGAGAGGTGAAAACGTGGCCTGTCTCGGCCCTTGAGGATGAAGTGTGAGGAGCCTGTTCTAAAACATTAAGATCCCCAAAACTAGTTCCAACCGCATCATTTACATTTAGTACATCAGTCAGTATTAGCTTAAAAGGCAGAGCAAGGCACTTACCAGCATGAGGATCTCTTCCTGTTGACGGGTGAAGATAGTGGGCGCCATCTTTATGCTTCTTCAAGGCAGCAGATAAGTGAAACCCCAGCGGTTTCCTGGTTCCGCACGAACGTACGTCCGTACGAGCGCGTAGTCGTGCGCATAGGCGTCAGACGCTGGGCGCATGATTTAAAGGTCCTTGCACCCAAAGCTCATTCTCTTTGAGCTTTTTGCGAAAATGGCACCCAAAAAGGCAGCAGCTAAACGCGCACAGCCAAGGCAGACCTCTGAGGGCCCAACCACCAGGTCCCAGCAAGGCCCCAAGAAGCTAAGGTCCCAGAAGGCAAGTACCACCTCGGCCCCACCAAGGGACACTGGACCCTCCCTTTCCCAAAAAAGGGCCCCAAAGGCACGTGCCCCTGCGGCCAAAAAACAGGCCACAGCAGCCACCACCACCTCTGCCCCCAGAAGAGGCCGCCCAAGGGAGCCCACACCACCCATGCTTTCAAGCCGGGCACTTAGCCAACCCAGGCCCCGCAGCAGGCCCAGAAGCCCATCCAGGCCCCGCAGCAGGGCCAGAAGCCCATCATGGCACCGCAGCAGGGCCCGAAGCCCATCAAGGCACCACAGCAGGGCCCGAAGCCCATCAAGGCCCCGCAGCAGGCCCAGAAGACCATCCAGGCCCCGCAGCAGGGCCACAAGCCCATCATGGCACCACAGCAGGGCCTGAAGCCCATCAAGGCACCACAGCAGGGCCCGAAGCCCATCAAGGCCCCGCAGCAGGCCCCGAAGACCATCAAGGCCCCGCAGCAGGCCCAGAAGACCATCCAGGCCCCGCAGCAGGGCCACAAGCCCATCAAGGCACCACAGCAGGGCCCGAAGCCCATCAAGGCCCCGCAGCAGGCCCCGAAGACCATCCAGGCCCCGCAGCAGGGCCACAAGCCCATCAAGGCACCACAGCAGGGCCCGAAGCCCATCAAGGCCGCGCAGCAGGGCCCGAAGCCCATCAAGGCCCCGCAGCAGGCCCCGAAGACCATCCAGGCCCCGCAGCAGGGCCCGAAGCCCATCAAGGCCGCGCATCAGGGCCCGAAGCCCAAGACCTGGCACCAGCCGGGCACCTAGCCCCAGACCTTGCACCAGCCGGGCACATAGCCCCCGACCTGGCACCAGCCGGGCACATAGCCCCCCAAGAGGCCAAAGAATGGACATCATCCGGACCCCATCTACACCTGGAAGTTCGGTGGCCAGCCACGCAAGAACACCCAGTCCCTTGGCCAGTCCAGTCCAGTCATTGGGAAGCCAGCAATCCTTCCATTCCCCTACACAGCCCCAGGCCATAATGTCACCACATGTGTCTGCACACATGGAGGAGCACCCAAGCCAACCATCTGTCCGCACATTGCGGCGCGGACATTTGAGTGGGAGATTCTCCCATGACCAAAATATGGCATTGGCTAGTGCCCTTACATTATACTATGACGAGCTCTATGGGAGCAAATCAAAACACACCACTAAGCAGCGCAAGATGGAATTGTTCGAAACCATCCTACGACAAGTAAATGCAGCGGGGGAAGAGAGGAAAGATGTGGCCCAAATCCAGAAGAAAATTTCGGATCTCAAATATGCTGTACGGCAAAAAGAAATTAAAAGGCATAATTACAGGTAAATAAATGATGTATCCAAATGTAATGATTAGGGCGTACTGTATGCACCTTTTCTGGGTACCAAACTATTTTTTCATTTCAGCATGAAAACTGGAGGTGGCTTTCCAACAAAACTGGAGTTTACACCTGCTGAGGAGATTGTGCTGGGCCTTCTCCATCCTGTCGCGGTCGGTGGCCATGCGGGTCTAAGGGACACAGACTCACCGACCCGTACACAAGGTGAGTACTCTTAATCTGCATGTTTGCCTGTTTGCAAAGTAAATTAAAGTTCACTAGTACCAAGATGACGGTATGGCCCTATGGTGTGGCTTGCTTGGCCTCGCACTACTGTGCCTGTTTGTGTCCTGTTTTGGTCCTTGTGAATCACACATTTCGGACCACATACATTATGTAAAATAACAATTAACACTAATTATGTGTGAAGTAACGAAGTTTATGAAGAAAAGTGATATATTTGGACTCAATCACAAAACACACATCATTAGGGATGTGTTGGCTATTTGTTGTGTGAGTTGTGTTTGAGGTAACAATTTAATTCAAGACCCCCAAACATATCTGACCTAGAGCAGCGATACTCAACTGGCGGCCCGGGGTCCGAATGCGGACCTTGGCACCAGATTCCCGGACCCCTGCCCAGACAGCCCTGCACTCAGTTACTTCTGTGTTGACGTGCTCAGAGCTGCCCCCTTGATCGGCGATGTAGTGGTTAGTCTCCTGGCCAATGTCATGGCTCCCTGAAACCTAGCATTGCAATATGAAGTACTGCACAGGAAGTGGCATTGCAAGGTACACACTAACTTGGTGCATCATTCTCTTTGTCCAATCCTGTCCCGCTGCCCCAGCTCTGCCCCATCTGCCCCTGTCCCACCATCTCGCCCCCCCCCCAGATCAGCCCCATCCATTCCTAACAGATTTGCTCCATCCATCCCATCACCATCCATTCCTGTCCTCCCAGCTTTATCCATCCAATCCCTGTCCCCTCAGCTCTGCCCCATCCAGCCCAGCAAGGGCAAGCAGCCTTTATTAGTTTGCACTTGCCAATCTATAGCCCCTCTCCCAGTGTGCTGATTTCTAACTAGACACCCCCTGCGACAGCCCCATGCCCGGACCTTCACCTCTCACCGGATACCTTTAAATGGACCTTTACAAGAAGTGGTTGAGTACCCCTGACCTAGAGAATGGTAGTCAAACTCAAAATAGTTGCTCTGCAAGTTGTATGCTGACTGGGTACACTTCCTGACTTCGAACTGAGGTCAGTTAGCAGTTTACTCGATCCATTGCACATATCTTAAATTGAGTGTATTTTACCAATCGTCCCCGTTGCTGTAGAGTTGCTTAAGATTCCAAATAGTGGCTTGTTTTATTACCTACCCAAACAATGCTTATGTGTGTGTTTACCTTGTTTTGTTTTCTCTTCTTCAGCCCAGCATGACCCCTCAGCAAGGGTAAACTCACCCCCCAGTTTGATTACCAGGTCCGTACAGCATAGGAGCCCAGATCCGAGTTTTCCGGTAAGTTTATTTAGTACCAAAAATACTACCAAGTGCTTAAGCATGTGTTAAACTGATGTAATCCTAATTTGGGACGTCAACTTAACCTTTTTTTTTCTATGTCCCTACAGACCCACACACTCATGGAAGAGATCCAGGAAATGGAGGAAGATGATGTATCCCTGCTGGCCACGTCCGATGACCTCCCCCTGGGTCCCAATCTGCAACTGCTCCCTAATGTTTCTCTGGCCAATCCTCAGCAGCAGAGTGAATCTGCATCCATTGTGCATGCACATGGGGAGACTGACACAACAGTCCCCAGTGTTCACTCTGCTGCTGAGGATTTGCCAAGCATGCCTGTTGCTGTTGAGGGGACGAGACAACGCGGCAGGGCACGCCCAAGAGCCAGGGTAATTGTGCGGCGGACTCCATTACGCCGCACAATTTCCCAGGGGAGGCACAGTGCCCTGCTTGATTTATGGAACCAAGAGAGGGACTCTTTTGAGGCACAGCTCCTAACTGAGCGGGAGGAAAGGCATGCCGATATGGTCAACCTAACTAACACCTTACAGGGCATCCTCGCGGAGTTTCGGACCCTCAACAGCAACATGGTCAATGCAAGTAATGGCATCCAGTCAGCCATGGCTGAGATGACCAATATGCAGAGAAACATTATGGAGCAGTTGCAAATTCACAATGCAACCATGGCCCAGGTTAGGTCCCATCCCCACGGACCTCCACCTGGGTTTTATGGGCAGCCACCCTATTAATCCATGAATGTGTGGGACATCTTTTCTCTTCCCCCCACTGTATTTACTTGTCGTTTGATGTTTTGAACAATCCATTTTGTGTTTCACATGCAGGTTGTGTTTTGTATTTGCTCCCATAGAGCTCCTTAGAGTAATGATTAAGGCCACTAGCCAATGCCATAGGTCTATGTGCAGTCTAGTTGGCAAGTATCATGTGCCAATTATGGCTTTTGACATTTGTTTGGTTTGTGCTCCTCCTGTTTGCAGACATGTTTGTGTGACATTATGGCCATGCCCAAATATCCCTTGGCACAGGCAATATTAATGACTGGACTAGGCTGGCCTTTGGACTGGGTGTCCTTGTTTGGTTGTGCCACTCACTTCCAGGTGTAGATGTGGTAGATTTAATGTTAATAACTTCTTGCTTTTGGAGCCACAGTTGGATGTGGATTTCTATTTGTTATGCACCACCAATCAAAGTGCAAAAAGTAAAAAAATTTCACACTTACAATACTTGTTGCGTTATGAGTTGAAACACATTTAACATCACCTTGGGCTAAAGCAGATACATTTTTGGTTAAGAGGTGTAAAAATGCAAAGATCAATCTAAGTAAACACCAGGAAAAACATTAGGCAACAATTAAGGGAAATTGTGTATTTATTTAAGGTAATGCCACATTACGGGCAAACAAATATTTGAAAAAAAAGGCAAATACACACACACAGAATGGGAAGCCAAAAAAAGGCTTTAACTAAAATGCTGCAATATCAAATTTGCTCTCACTGATTGGCCAGACTCGCTGGGTGGGCCAACATAATTGTCACCATCATCTTCTCGGGCTGTAGAGGGCAGAACATCAACATAACGGGGGACACGTTCTTGAATGGCAAAATTATGCAGAACAGCACATGCCATTATGATGTCTATCACTTTGTTAGGAGCATATTGCAGGGCGCCCCCGGTATGGTCCAAACAACGAAAACGTGTCTTCAACAGTCCAAATGCCCTCTCAACAACAGCCCTGGTCTTGCGGTGCGCACGATTGTAGGCTTCCTGAGAGGCATCCTGGGGCCTCAGCACAGGCGTCATGAGCCAGGGGAGAAGTGGGTAACCGGAATCACCTTAACAAGACAATTAAATACAAAAAATTAACACATTGCAAGACAACAAACACAAACAATTTGACATATATCAAAATGAGGTAAGCTAAAGGGCCAAAAAAGACACCCAGGGCACATTAGAAAAAACACTATTGGGCCAAATGTAGTACATAACTAAAAATGCAGCTTAAATAAAGCCAAGAATGATAAAACATCTGCACGGACAAGGCTTTTTAGAAATATGTTTTTTTTTCTGGCTTCGCAAATGTTACAATTAGCATGCTGCTGAGGGGCCCACACCATTTCGATAAAGAATGCACTGTATGCAGTTTAAGTCCACTTTGGCCTTGCAAGACCAATACTACAAAAGGACAAAAAACTAGCAGATACTTCGGGACAATCTGCTACCCAATATATTTTTGGACATGGAAGTTACAGACATCCTAACCAAAGTTAAAAAATTCTGAAGCACAAAGTGAGCCAAGCGTTTTGTTGAAAAACAAAATACAATCCACAAAAGCCCCCCCAAAAAAATGCTGGTTCGTGTTTCTGACAAGAATATAAAGCTAAAATAGGCAAACAATACAGATTCCTGGGAAATATCAGTAACCAAAAATAGGACACACTTACCAAGCAGCCATGCACCCGAAAATTCCCCAGACTCAAATCGCCTAAACAAACCAGATCGTCTCAGGATATAGGAGTCGTGCGACGATCCTGGGTAGCCGGCAAGGACACTCAGGAAACGCATGTCCGGCCCCACCACAGCCTGGACATTAAGGGAGTGTCCCATTTTTCGATTCCTTAAGGCAAAAACCAAAAAAAAAGGGTAAGTGATAAGGGCAAAAAACATTTAGAAAAAAAAACATGTCTGCACACAATTTCAAACAACAAATGAGAAGCCTAAATAAGGCATGTACACAAAAGGCCAAACAAAAATATGCTGCCGCCAAGGAAAATAGGTTACATTACACGTTGGGCCCCATAATAACCAAAACCAAAAATATATACCTATATATATATTCGTCGGATGCCCTAGGTACCAGTGCCACATGTGTGCAGTCAACAGCACCAATTACGTTGGGCATGTCGGCCACATTATAAAAACCAAGCTTAATGGCGTTTCTGGCTGCCATATCATCCGGGAAAAAAATATATTTGGGAGTTATGGCAGCCATGCCTTCCAAAAATTTAGAGAGTGCGCGGCTCAGCGCAGGCTGGGACATCCCCACGGAGAGGGCACCCAGCCTCTGGAACAAGCCGTTCGCCAAAAATTGCAGGCAGCCAAGCATCTTGGTCATACCTGAAATTGCATGCCCCTTCCTTGTGGTGCGGGCTAACCATGGCCGCAGCTCACTATATAATTTATGGAGGGAAGCGCGATTAAGCCTGGTCAGCTCAAACAGCTCAACATCATTCATGCTATCGATGTTCATGCGACGACGCAGGGGCAATCTGCTCTCAGACATCCGGATCAAATCGATGCCAAAAAGCATAAGCCCTTGATGTGCCACAAACTCGCTCCTCTCCATCCTACTCCCGAGGCCAAATAGCTGCCGGCAAACATTTCGGGAAGCAGCTCTTTAATGGCCTTCAAAACAATTAGCAATCACCTCTCTGAATTGGTCGCAAGCCCATGTGAAGCACGTAAAAAATAGGATCGGACCTAAAAAATAAGATTTTGACGGGTAAAACACACGAACTAACGCAAAATATACGATTGACGTCCGAAAAGCGTATGTTCATATACGTCTATGCGCGAACGTTCGTGCGAATACGAAATGGCCAAAAAAAAAGGAAAAAATGACAAACACCCACCCAAACTTACGATTCTCGATCCGAAATCAATTAACTTTTGCTCTTTGAATCGAGGGGATTATGTTGCACATATCTTGTCTTATGTCCGCTTAAGGTCTGAATGTAGCCTTACTTTTACAGGGGCATAGAGTAACATCTATTATATGTTTAGATGATATAGCTCCATGACACTTTTCCAATAACTGACCTTTAAAAGTGATCTAATCTTTTAAAACTAACCATGCGCCAGCCGGGAATTGAACCTGGGTTGCAAGAATGGGAATCTTGCAGGATACCCCTACACCACTGGCGCTGTTGTACATACCACAGCTAATTAAATCATTACAGGGCAAAAATTGTCATAGTGTTAAAACTATTTTAACAATACAGCCAATACTGATTGCAATGTTATGGCTAAAATAGGAACAAAATGTACTTGGAATTAAAAGTATTTTAAAAAATAAAAATGTGTTAGGTTTTGTTGGAATGCTTGAAAAGTGCACATATATTGCAATTGCACTTTATTTGAGAGTTAAACACAGTATAAATGTTTATATATATATATATATATATATATATATATATATTGTGGTAAGGTGCAAGGTGCCGTCATTAGGTATGTGGCACCAAGGTACCTGGCCTTGGTGCAGTAAAGCTGTATAGTGTTCTCCAGCATCAGCTGCTAAAGGCAGTCTGCTGCTAAAAATGTTAGTATAGCCGAAAGGCTAACCTGGGACGGCTTTACTGGGATAGAGTAGAGCAGGGTGGGACTCCATCCCCTACCCAGGTCCGGGTTTTGCGGACCACATAAGTAGCCTGGGGAGTCAGCTGTGCACTGGCTGTGTCTAGAGCTCACTTGTGAAGTGAGACTCTGTGTGCCTGGCTGGAAGCTCTTATACAGGCTATTTCATGTGGACCCGAGGTACATTCGGCTACAAGTGTGCAAGCTTGGACAAAAACTAAGAAAGGCCGTTGCCTGTCTGATGCAATTCTGTGGCACTTTTCCTGAAAAGGTGATGTAACCCAAAAAGGATATTTTGTGTTATGGACTTTTTGTGTGAATAAACACGGACTTTAAGTTGAACTTTTCGCCTCTGAGCCTCTATACTGCTAACATCCTGCTGTCTACCAGAGCTGATCCTCACTATATATATATATATATATATATATATATATATATATATATATATATATATGCACCCCTGTATGATTAAGTCTACAGTTAGAAGATATGTACCATTTTCTCTATTCTCATCCTTTCTTCTACTTCCTTTTACTTATAGCTCTTCTTCTCCACTACTTGTGCTGTCCCCGCCCTCCACCATTCTTTTATTTAATTAGATTTTTTACTATATAAATGTAGCCAGAATTTGAGGATTTCAATTACTTCTTCAATAACTAAACATTTTAACACATATGTTCTAATATGTTCAGTCAGAGTGATGTTACTTTTTGGAGATTTTGCTGTACTATCTTGTTTACTTAGCATAGAGATAGATGGTGCTTCATTTTCCATTATATGATTTGCACAGTGAGCACAAATCTGATAAAAAAGGTGGACACGGGGGCGTGGTCACGCTATGGCCGTGTGAGGACGTGGGTTTTGGGAGCTCTGCGCCTAACCCGATAAATCCTATAACAACACCCGTTGACCAGACCTTATCAGACCCATGTCTAAGCGGAAGAAGAGCAGGACATAGTCTGGGGCCACCAGATCCTCGAAAATCCTGCATTTTTTCCCACCAGACGAGGCTGCAGGATCGCGGAGGAAGGGCCGCAATATGGCGCCTGAAGGAGAGCGGCGGGAGCGGGACGCCGCACGCGGGGGAACTGAAGAACCTGCCAGCACCCGAGGTCACTGTGAGCGTCCCCAGAGGTACTGAGGGGGAAGATGGGGAGCGTGACGCGGGGGTCAGAGGACTCACCGGGTGCCGGGTGTGGGGGTCCTCGAGGCGGCGCGCCTGCGGGAGGAAGAGAAGATGGCGGCGCGTCATCATCGAGAGGGGAGACACCGCGAGTGGCTGATGATGAGGAGCCGAAGGTGACGAGGGAGCCGGCAGAGGCCCCGCCTGACGTGGAAGCTGAGCGGCGGCTGCAGTCTGCGCCTTGCGGAGCGGAGGGCGGACTGCCAGAAACCGCTGACAGCAGCGGTTAGCAGCTGACAGGCGGAGAAGTGTCCCGGTCCTCCCAGGCAGACCAGGGAGCCAGAAGATCTCCAGTATCACTGAGCGCAGGCACTCCCCCTGTAACCCTCCTGGGGGATGATGAGTGTATATATGAGCTGCCCCATACCTTACAGCCTGGGCAGAGAGACAATGACACTGCGCAGTGGCAGTCTCCCTGCAGGAGTACACCGCCCCCCCACCCCAGATCCCCCAGCTGGTCATACTCAGACCTGAATAAGAGGTCTCTCGGCCCCCAGATGAGCACCTTGCCAAGCCCACAGAGCGATCAGGAGTCATGGGCATCATCCAATGTTTGGCCCCAGCTACCGGGCTCCGGTGGACCCCTTTTCAAAACAACCGCACAGCACAGCTTCACCCTCAACCGATTTTAGCTGACCAGGGTGAATTGCCGGGGACTGGCTCCTTGTGGCAGGCGCACGGGGCAGGGAATGACATTCCCAATGTGGGATCCCCCCCAGGATGCAGCAGTACGGCCTCTGGAGCGCCCCCCTCTGGCGGGGTGGTGCAGGGGGCGGCCACCCCTTCACGCCCGGGGTCGGGGCTATCGCCAAGCCGGAATCACCAGGCCACAGAGTCATTCTCGCCAGGGCCCTGGCCCGAACCGCATGAGTCTACATCTCCTGTCGCCGCTACTCCTGACCGGGTCCCCTCGGCGAAATACAACCTGGAGGTTCTTCTGAAGTTCCTGCCTTCAAGAAAGGACTTTGAGACCTACACTAATAGAATGGAGTCCCTATTTAGACGGGAGCTCGAGGAAGTAACAAAGTCCGTCTCGGTAGTTGCCGATAGAGTTCAGACTCTGGAGCAGGCACAAACAACAACAGACCAGCGCATAGAAGACCTTGAAAGAGCGAATGCAACCCTGCAGCAAGCACAGACCGACCTTACTCAACATACCGCCAGAATGATGATCCACCTGGACGATATGGAGAACCGGGGAAGGAGGAATAATATCCGACTTAGAGGACTCCCGGAGACACCAGAGAACAACCGACTAGAGGAAATCGCCAAACATCTCTTCAATGAGCTTCTGGGGCGGAGGCGAGACGAGCATATTGAAATAGATAGAATACACAGAGCGCCTGGCCAAAGCTCGCTAGACCCATCTCGGCCGAGAGATATAGTCTGCCGTATCCACTACTATAGAATCAAGGAAGAAATTATGAGGAAGGCCTGGGAAAAGGGGCCCCTTAGCTATCAGGGCGCTACAGTTTCTCTACTACCTGACTTGGCCAGGCGGACCCTCCAGATGCGGCAGATCCTCAAACCCCTGCTGGATAAGATCAAAGAGTCGGGAGCCACTTACAGATGGGGGCACCTGTTCCATCTGGTGGTTACGAGACGGGGCAGGGTCTTCTCGCTACGCTCCCCCTCCCAGCTTCCTGAACTTTTCGGGTTCCTTGATCTCCCGGCTTTTCCCATCGAGAACTGGTTGTCGCCTGGCTTAGGCGCTGGAGAAATCGGGCCCGTGCGCCCGAGACGCGAGGATGACAGACCGCGCAGTCCGCGCAGACCAGATAATCGAAGGGGCAGACGCCGGCTCCAGCACATTCAGCAACTCACTTTTTGGTTGCAATGTGTTGGGGATCCGTTGCCCTGTTTCGCCACTCGTGCCCTGTGGGTCGTAATGGTTGGCAGCTGAGGCTGACTCGCAGCCGGCGGGTTAACAGTCCCATTGGCGTGGGTGGTGACCAGGGCACTTGCTACAGCCGGTCCTCTTGCTGCTTCTTGTGTTCCCGGGGCCGGGATTTGCGGGGCATTGGGTCTGGGGCCGGGTTGGGCCCCCGACCTCGCTGCTCACTGGTTGCGGCCAAGCGAAACAAGAAATAGGCTCATGGTTCACTGTTAATGTTCACTGTTATTGTTAACGGGTTCAGTTTTTATCTTGAAAAGAAAGCGCACCTCCCACTCCATGGTCGTAGCTTTCCAACCCCCGGTATAGGCCAGTCTTTTCTCTCCCTTAGTGAGGAGAGCGAAGAACGTAATTGGTTACATTTAGTTAAACCCCCGTAATTTTTCTTAGTAATCCTAACACCTCAACCTACCCACCTACCTCGTTGCCCCCCCCCCCATTTGCCCCGTCCTTACCCCTTACACTTCTACTAGAATCTTGGTGCGGACGGTGCTACACTGTCCACGATGACGGAGGTGATTATCTGCTCCTTCAATGTAAAGGGATTCAATGTCCCAGAGAAAAGAACTAAGGTCCTTTACGACCTTCATAAACAAAAGGTAAAAATAGCATTGATTCAGGAGACGCACTTCAGGGCGGACCATGTCCCCAAAATCAGCAATAAATTCTACCCATCCTGGATCCATTGCCCTAATCCCGAATCTAACACCAAAGGGGTATCGGTGGCATTGCATAAATCACTCCCACACGAAATACTGGGAACTAAGGTGGATCCCTCGGGTCGGTTTCTCTTCATAAAGATGAAGCTCTTTAATAAAATATACACCATTGCAAATGTCTATGCCCCAAATTTGGACCAAAGTGAATTCTGTATCAAGACGCTTAGGCTCCTCGAGGACTTTGCTGAGGGAATAATCATCTTGGGAGGTGATTTCAACATTCCCCTCAACCCATCCATGGATACCTCCTCCGGGAGGTCAACCGTATCACTGAACAAACTTAATAAGCTCCGGAGGTCCCTGACAGACCTCCAACTAATCGACACTTGGAGGGCATTAAACGGCGCTAAAAGAGACTACTCATTTTTCTCTCATGCAGCCAATTCCTATAGTAGAATTGACTACTTGATGCTCAGCCACTATGCCATGGACTGGGACCCCGGAGCGTGGATAGGCCCGATTCTATGGTCCGATCATGCCCCAGCTTTCCTCTCGCTATGCCTCCCGGGCCCTACCCCCCCGGGTTGGTCATGGCGGTTGAATGACAACCTGCTCAAGGACGCGACCTGCTCCTCTGCAATAGAGGAAGCGATCGGGCATTTCCTCGAGGATCATAAAGATGACCCTACCCCACCACCCTACCAGTGGGAAGCCTTGAAGTGCGTTCTCAGAGGGGAGCTAGGCTCAAACGGGAGAGGGCCTCGCTCATAACTCAGACGCGAGACCTAATCCTCACACTTGAAAAGGAGCATAAGAATAACCCCACCAATACCAAATTACTAGAACTCCAAAACGCTAGGGAAAAGCTCCAAAAGCTATACAACCAGTCATACCTACGGTTCAGGGATAGGGGGAAAGCCCTGTTCTATGAATCGGCCAACAAGTGTGGTCGGCTGCTCGCCAGAGCATTACACCCCAGATCAACAGCGACCTACATCCCGGCCCTTCAGAGAAGTGATGGCACCCTAGCTCAAACTCCCTCTTTTAGGAGCTTCTACGCCTCTCTGTATAATATTCACGGCTCCCCCGACCCTGCGTCTGGGACGCGAGCGTCCCCGGGAGGAGATAGCGGCATATATAGAGAGCACCCCGTTGGCCACTATTTCCGAGGGGGACGTGGAGGCTCTAGAAAGACCCTTCTCAGAGCAGGAGGTAGCTAAAGCTATTAAGGAGTCCCCGGTGGGCAAAAGTCCGGGGCCAGACGGCTATTCGCCTAAATTTTATAAGCACTTTGGATCACGTTTAATTCCCTTATTAACAAAAACCTTTAACGCCATAGGGGATCATTGCCTCTTCCCCAAACAGACGCTTGAGGCGACGATTGCAGTCATCCCCAAGCCGGGTAAGGATGCTACTCTGTGCGGGAACTACAGGCCGATTTCCTTGATTAACATTGATCTCAAAATTTATGCCAAGATTATCGCAATGAGGTTGCAGCCTCTCCTCCCGGATCTGATCCATTTGGACCAGGTGGGGTTTGTCCCGGGGCGGGAGGCCAGGGACAACACCAACAAGCTCCTTGACCTAATATCGCACGCTAGCACTGCCGGCGAACCTGCGTGCCTTCTCTCTCATGCGACGCGGAGAAGGCATTCAACAGAGTGGACTGGGAGTTCATGAGGGCTACCCTCAGTCAGATTGGTGTTGGTCCTGTCCTCCTCTCCAAAATCCTTGCACTATATGCCTCCCCCTCGGCCAGAGTTAAGGCCAACGGACTCCTCTCAACGCCCTTCTCCATCAGTAACGGCACACGTCAGGGATGCCCGCTATCCCCCCTGCTTTACGTTCTCACCATGGAGCACTTGGCCATAGCCATCCGGGATAATCCTGACATTAAAGGGATCCAAGTAGCGGGCCGTCAATATAAAACCTCCTTGTTCGCAGATGATCTGCTACTACACTTAACATCCGCGCACATCTCCTTCCCCTCGGTGCTGAGTGAATTCCAATGGTTTGGTCGGGTGAGCAACTTTAAGGTTAACTACTCCAAATCAGAAGCCCTCAACATCTCTCTCCCAGACCGGGAGGTTAAGCACCTGGAGAGTAGTTTCCCCTTTAAGTGGAGGTCTAGTGCCATCAAATACCTAGGTGTGCAAATCCCGGCTGACCTCTCTAAATTATACGAGCTTAACTATGTCCCGCTCCTCACCAGAATTTTGGCAGACCTTGACTCATACTCAAGGAAGCCAATTTCGTGGTTTGGGAGAATTAACAGTTTAAAGATGGACGTTCTACCAAAACTCCTATATATCTTCCAGGCAGTCCCAATAAGAATACCCCCTAGGTTCTTTTGCAAACTGAAGTCGGCATTCTCCAAATTCGTTTGGGGGGTCGCCAAGCCAAGAATAAGACTCTCCACTCTCTCTAGGGGCAGGGGGGAGGGGGGTGCAGGTCTCCCAGATTTGAAACTCTATCACATGGCCGCATTGTTACAGCGGATGGTGGACTGGAAACGCAGGGGAGGGGACAAATTGTGGGTACAGCTCGAGCTATCGTTATCTCCACTTAACCTTACCGCGGTGGCATGGGCGGCCCCCCTCACCGGGCCCCAGAGGGAGCTTACGCCCTTCTTGGCAAGGCATTTTTTAGAGATCTGGGACCCATTGCAAAGTAAGTTTAAATTGGTGCGCAGGCCCGGCCCTCTCACCCCTTTGTTCGACAACCCGGCATTTGAACAGGGAATGCAGGCCAAGAGCTTCCTCATCTGGAGCGCCCCTGACAATACATCAATAGGCCACGTAGTAAAATCCGGTGGAGTCCCCTCGTTGGCGGACTTGAGGGGAAGTGCGGGGGGCAGGTATTTGTCGTGGCTCCTCCACAGGCAGCTACTTACATTCATAAAGGCCAACAATTTACTGGAGGTGTCCCGGGACCCCCCCACAGAGCTAGAGTCCCTAGTCAGCGGAAAAGAATCGCCGACTCGAGTGATATCATTTCTTTACTCACTTTTAAACAAGAAAACTCAATCATCCCCCCCGAAATTTATAGACAGATGGGAAGAAGAGCTGGGAATCCAATTTTCGGCCAATGACCTCACAAAAATGTTCTTGTGCACTCAGGGTATGTCACTGGCGGGTTCTGCCCAGGAGAGGAGCTATAAAGTACTTGCCAGATGGTATAGGTGCCTGGCAGACATCCATCGGTTTGCTACAGAGCAATCGGATGAATGCTGGAGATGCCAGAGGGAGATTGGTAACATGACTCACATCTGGTGGAGCTGCCCACCTATTAAAGCGCTTTGGGACCGGATCTTCTCGATTTATGAGGAAGTCACTGGATCCAAGATAGAAAACACACCTCAGGTGGCGCTCCTCTCCCTTATTCCTGGCCCGGTATCTGGGATAAAAAAGGGCATCCTAAGACACTTCATATCAGCCATGAGAGCCATTATCCCTAGGAAATGGAAATCACAGGTCCCACCTACACTAATGGACTGGGTTCAAGAATTAGAGGTAATTCGTAGTATGGAGGAGATTATCGCGGATCACAGAGAATCCACAGAGCAGTTTTCATTATCCTGGACATGCTGGCTGGTGTACCGGGACGCCCGCCTCCCGGCCTTGCTCCGGTCTAGCGCCCGCCGGGGTGGGCCGCCTGGGTCAGATGAGGCTGCTGGCACTCACCCGGTGCCTAATAATCCTATTGGCGCGGGGTGAGAGTGCGTACATGCCCAGTCAGGGGCGGCTCCTAGGACCCCCCACTAATACAGTCACTGGCCCTCCCTTACCCTGCCCTTCCTTACCTCACCTTAAGTGCTTTACCTTCCCAATCTTCCCCACCCTCTACCCCACTGCCCCTTCCTTTGGTTTGGGCTTTACCATCCCCAAACCATCAGTTTTGTCGTATTTTTCAGTTTTGCGGGTGGACCCACCTTCTGGAACATTGGGTTAGTCCACCCTGGCTACCTCGCTTAGAGGGTGGCACGGGGTGTCAATCCTGTGTGGAAGTGGGTACACCAATGTTATCTCTGCCTTCATAGATAGTACTATTGTGAATGACAAGAATGTTGTTATCTTAACCTGTTCAGTATCTGATTGATGGCAATTTACTCCCCTTGCTTCCCCCCGTGTTTCTCCGTATCGACCATTTGTACTCCCCTTTTTGTTGAAATTGTATCTGTTGAAACCAATAAAACTGATTATACTAAATACATTAGGACATGGGCAGGTTGGCTGGATTTCAGGTCTTCCCATCTCCCGTCCCTACTACAACCCCAGGGACAGTCCTAGGACTCATATGGGAAGGGGCCAGCCTCTGCCTGGAACCTCCCTCTAAAAGCAGTGGTTTATAAGACTTCAGGAACATCGCCTCCTCATCCTATAAAGTAAAGGGCATGGGTAATCGTAGGCTATAGTCCATCATTAGCTCGAACCTGTGGAGCTTAGATTCACTCCGACGACCCCTATGAGGATCGTGAACTCCATATCCCACTGATACACGATTTGATTGGGTTGTCATTAACTGGTTTTATTGCCGCTAGATTGGACTATGAGCTACGGATAAAGACAAGTCGATGAAGCTGTCAATGTTCATGATGTTCATGATTAAGTGATTGCAATGCTGTACCCCCCTTGTCCCCCCACACCCTTTTTCTTTCTGTACCCCATGCCCCCATCTTGAAAATCAATAAAACTTGATTATACTAAAAAAGGTGGACACCTTGGACCACCTGGGCGATGGTGCATTCACACACTCCTATAGCTATGCCCCAGGCTAAATCCTAATTGGGTTGTTAGAACAGTTAAAAAATGTGGCACTACGGTACCACATTTTTATTGGTAGCCCCCCATTTTATGGGCCCCTCTAGCCAAGCATAACCAGCCCAGGCTCCATTTATGTGGGCTCATAGACCAGGGACCAACTATGCGGGTTGGTAGCCTTCAGGGCCAGGGGCCATCCCGGCTGGCCCCTGGCCCTGAAGGCTACCAACCCACATAGTTCTCATGGACCTTCTACCCCCCCGGGGTTTTGGAGAGGCAGTTATGGGGCTGGGGCCGGAGTTAATGGCAAGACACCTGCTTGCCGCAGGTCACTTGCCAGATTCTCAAGCCTTGTGAACTTGTATAGTGTGAACCCCATACCAGTTCACAAGAGTGAAATGTAAAAAACACAGACAGCAAAAAAAATTTTTTTTCATTTACTTACTTCCCATCCAACACTGATTACTGTCCTGGCCGGAAATCCTAATTGTGTTTTAATAACGGCACAGAAATACGTCATACGCCATTTTTACAATTGCTAGCTGGTTTCAAAGATCATCTCATTGCCTCAGTCTGCGACGGGCTAATATTTTCATATTACACATGCTGGCAGTTTCCCTCCCTATTGACAATGTTCACCCTTCCTCCCAGCATTCAATACAGTGTAACACATTATTCTGTGTTTTGGGTGCTGTGTAAATACTTCTAGGAAGGTGCTGCTTTACCTTTGAGTAGAAGGTTTTTTTGTCTCTGTAGCCATCTATATTAAGCCTAACATGGGTCACTTCATATGGTGGCTTGCGACTGCATTTTGGTACTCACCAAGTCTCACCCCCATACAGCACAGGCACTTCTAGCCATGTGCTGATGAGAGCCACATCCTCTAAACACGTGTCCACAAGTGGAAGTGTTTGGCTGTTTAAATGTCCCAACTTTGGGGACTCAAAAATAAAAGTAGGGACCACACTAAACACAGAGTGCCTTGTCGGGGCAGTGTGGCTTCCACATGTATCTGCAGATGTATGCAACCAAATCTCTGTCTTTCCACATAGCTAGACATGTTTGGTGCTTAATACTTAGATGATGAGAGGGTTAAACTGGGAGGTAAATTAGTTCCCAGGCCCTGAATAATAATGATGATAATTTTGTATAAATAATAGTGATGGAGCTGCTCCCACACCCTTTACTCACTGTGTACATTTTAGGTTAATCCTTGGCATTGCAAACTCAGCGGGTTTTCTGAGTGCCTTGGATGGCACTGAGACTTAAAGACATTATTTGCATGGCTCTGCCTACTACAAGAAGTGATGGGTAAATCTATTATTTCTTGTGCTCTGGGCTGTGTACATTTTTCGTTCTGGGAAAATGCTACTTGCTGGCCAACCCAGCAATGTCAGTTTTTCTGTGTTTAAGATGATCAGGCCAAAAAATGTATTCCCAGTTTGCTTCCTGGTGCCCGAGATTGATTATCTACTGGCAAATCTTTGGATCCCCCAATCGCAAAACAAAAAAGGTTATAAGGAAAAACACAGAAAAGAATTGACCAAGCAATGAGAATTCTAAGAAAAACTTAGAACATGTGCTGCAGCTTGACCCTCAAGTGGTGGCAATAGTGGGGCACTGACCACTGTTTGTAGCTTAACAACCCATAATTTATAGGATCAGCTGGGTAATGAGTATGTGCAGCTGGTGGCTGGGTCTTGGCTACAAGTGGAGAATATAGGGATGTACAGTGGCCACTGCAAGGCCTGCAAACACGTGGTTAAGGCAAAAACATTCACATGAATGATATCTAATAAAATCAACACCATCAAGTGCTTCATTAATTGCAGCATGATGAGCTGGTATATCTTATGGGTTCCCATGCGGTAAAAAGTGCATCGATAAGAAGAAACGTGAATTGTGCATGAGAATTAATGAGCATGTAATTAAGGGATGTCTGTAACCACAATAGAACATGGAGGATCACCAAGTGGCATTTACCAATTCAAAGGACTTTGATCAAATGCTACTAAAAGAGGCTTGCTGGAGTGAAACTACATACTAATGAGCCAGTAAAGGTCATACATCAGCCTTCAGCCCTATATGAACCATTTCTTTGCCCCTTTGTTACAATACATTTACAAAATAACTGTATATTTGAATCTCATCTGCTCAAAAACATCCAGCTGATTATTATTGCTCTTCCGCTCAGGAATTTTTAGAGGTTGACTTTCGTTCTAAAAACCTGATTCTAAGGGGGTTATTTAAGAAAGGATAGTGGCAGGCAGCATCTGGGGAACGCCGGGCGCTGTACACCAAACCACATTTAAGAAAGCAAATCTGGTGAGCGCCATTAACAGCGCCATGTAGCATCACATATATTGATCCAGGCGGCTCAGTGTATAGCGCCGGCGCTCTAGCCTCAGAAGCGCCATGTAGTACCTGTTGCTCTGTAGCGCTCTCCCATACATTTCAATGGGGCTTCATTAGTTGTGTATAAATAGCATGTTTGGCAATTTTTTTTTTTTTGCTCAAATCATTGTGTGACCTCTCCTGGCTGCAGACAATCACTTTTATAAATTTTTTTGACTTTTAATATTTTTTATGCAGCATTGTATTTACAGGTCTGGCACCAAAGTGTTATTGTCCCAGTCATTCCATGTGTTCTCACTTTTTAACTTTTGTATATGTGTTCAAAAACAGACTTTGATCACACAGAGTCTGCTGCTCTGTGCTACAACACCCAGCTTTAGAGCGCCAACGCTGTGTGTGTGTAGTTTTTTATTAAATATGGTGTGGAGCGCCGAGTGCCAGACGCACTGAGCTGGCGCTATCTCTCACTCGCTGCAGCGCTATCTATGTTGTTAGAGCGCCCAACACACATCACATTCATCAATGCCGGCCAGGTTACTAGAGCGACTGAGATGCTCTGTTACAGCACCCGCTACCCGCTTACAGCGTCTACTACAGTCGCTCTAAGCGTCGCTATACAGGCGCTCATCTGGCAATACCCGGTGTTAGTAGTGAATCAGCCTCCATGTCATACCAAGATTGAGAGAGTGGAAGTCTCACTTGAGATTGGAGACAGACTGATTGGCCAAAGACTTTTCAGTGTACAGGTGGATGCTAACAGGTTTATTAGACTCTAACGAAGTTTTACTGCATAGCTAGAGCTTAGATGGGTAGGAATTTGTTTTAGGCTTTATTTAGGTACCACCACTGTACATGAACCACTGATAAATCTGTTTTATTTAAATGTTACCAATAAAAATCTCAGAAAGCATGCAAACTTTGTATTTGAGAAGCGTATTTTTGTCTCTGTAATGTTTAATTTGCTCTGAATTATGTGCTGAATCCCCATAGTATCTTACCGACACAGGTGAGCAGAACCTAAAAACCTGCTGTACTCACCTAACCACATGCAGCATCAATCACTCTCAGCACTGGTAGCAGAAACTGCTGGTTTTTAGCTGTCATCTCGCATTCCCAGCAGGTTTCACAGCTGCTGCCTTCAATTGCACTGATGGGAAGGAGGGGCACACTACTTAACCAGTTGCTCTGAATGCGTATCTCACCGGTGGTCGTCAGTCTCCGTGCGCTGGTGCCAGCCAGTGAGTGTACTGTCGACACATTGGTGGAAAGCCGAAGAGCCATAATATTCAGCTGCCAGTGCTACAAGGCATTGAGGTTGAATAAGAGCAGAATAGGTTTTTATTATCTGCCTATTGGTGTCCTTTTTAATGTGAAACGGACATAGACAAAATGAAGTTGGGCTCCAGGCTGAAAAGAGATGTGACACATTGAAATCTTACTAGTAAATAAGACCAACTTTTTCTTTTAGTTTTTTTTATTAAGGTATGTGTTTAAAATATAAATCAAGGCACATCAGAAAAAGAGTCCTTTTGAAAACCGTATATACTATTTGTACATGGGTGACTAAGATGTCAGCCGCTAATAACCAAAGTGGGCAGGACAAATCTATAGGACACAGAACATGACTGGGAATTGATTGAAACCCAGGCATGCAAGCAGAACATAAAGCTGGATGTGTATTGGAGTATAACCCTACTTACACCACATTCATTATGGATTTCTTTCTACCCAGTGCTCCATCTAAGCAACGGAGCTTAAAATGAGGAAATACATGCACTTTCCAAAGTCTATGATTTCAGTGATGGAAAATACTAAAAGCCAGTACAAATATGCTATTGACTGGTTAACTGCCCAGAATCACATGTCGGTGTGCCAAACACTGCATGGGTGTTGCTATAAAAAAAAAATCTAGACACAGCATCATCACATTGTGCTACTCTTCTACATTCCATTCCCCCACACACTCGGACTCATTCATCCACTACAGCCCTTTACTACAAACTTTGCAAGCCTTTCCACCTTTTGTTTTAATCTAGACCTTACAGTACCACCTAAATTTCCTCTCCACTACATATGAACTCCATAATTTACAACAATATTCTTCTCTATCCCTCTTCATCTTGCTTTACCATCTCTCAGCATATTTTACCATCATACTAGACCACCTTTCTACACCTCAGTACATATTTTGGCCACCTCTGTGCATTCTTCTACATCATGCTGTCAACCTCCCCGTGTGCCTTTTGTGTAATCAGCACCCTTTATCCTTACTATGTCCCTTTTCAACAACCATAATGTCCTACATTTAAAGTAAAAATAATATAAAGACTCCAGTTTTGGTTATCTGTAACCCCAGCCCCGAGTGATGCCCAGTAAAGTTTCAATTTATTTATGTACAATATATCTAGTTAAAGTGGTGAATACAGGTCCACTTGAAAGGATCTCAATCTAACACACTACTGGGGGGGAGGGTAAACACACTTGTACAATCATGAAATTATATATATATATATAATATACACACACACACACACACACACTATATACAAAAAAGCGAATACTGAGTTTTATAAAGCAATCTAGAGCTGATTAAGGCGGCACTGCATCCTCCCCAGGAACCACTACGCATCTTTAAACGCTCTGACGAAGGTTTAAACTAAAAAAAACAAAACACGTGTCAGCGTACCTGTGGCCATTTGCAACAGCAGCAGCGCTTGTTGGATCCAGTGGACTTTCCTGGTACTCCTCTACAAAGGAACACTTTCACTTTGATAAGTGCCTCAAAGCATTGTTCTCAAGGTATTGCTCAATCTTTCTCAATATCTTCCATTTGCAAAACCTTGCACATCTGCAAGAAGTGACTGAACTCTGCAATTTTTTTACTCCTTGAGACCATTCCGTACCAATCAATTCCTGATACTGTCTTCACCTTAATCAGCTCTAGATTGCTTCATAAAACTCAGTATTCAGGACTCATCGCTTTTTTGTATATAGTGTATATATATATATATATATATATATATATATATATATATATTTATATTCATGATTGTACAAGTGTGTTTACCTTCCCCCCCCCCCAGTAGTGTGTTAGATTGAGATCCTTTCAAGTGGACCTGTATTCACCACTTTAACTAGATATATTGTACATAAATAAATTGAAAGTTAATTTGCATATCAATCATATTTGTCAGGTATGCATTCATATTTGTTCTCGGTAGTATTGTTTTAGTCATTTTTTTATTTGAATTATATGACTAAAGGGATTATTTTTGTTATTGTTTGGACAATTTTAATGCTATGCTTTTTGCTATGGTGGGATTTAGGTAGTCTTATTGAAGACATTTCCCACCATGTAAAGCATTTTTCTATTGGTTTAAAGGTTTTTGTTTTGTTTTTAATAGGAGCTTACAGACCAAGGATTTATAAATTATACATCATTCTTAGCAAGTGGACAGAGCAATGCAAATCATTGCCTTTGCCAAATCAAGCTTCCTTAATAGTCGTAGTGTGTAGTGCTCAGATATGGTTTAATGGTTTCTGGCTGGTAGTAGTATTTTTATCTAACAAAATAAATTTAATAGAACCATCAGGTGCCCATGTTAGTCCATTTTTTATAGACTTGCAATGTGTGAAACTTAGGGCCTTATAGGTATAGCGCCAGGTAGTGCCTGTACAGCGGCAAGCAGTGCCAGGTAGCGCCAGGTGAACGCCGGAGATGGCACGCAATTACACATTTATGAAGCCAAATCTGGTGAGCGACTGGAACAACGCCATGTAGCGTACATCATTATCCCAGCCTCAGCGTACAGCGCCGGCGTTCATCCTTGCAGAGCGCCACGTCTAACCTGACGTTACCTGGCGCTCTCCCATACCTTTCTATGGATGATCCTTAAATCCCTTTCCTGATCCCTTTTTTTTTTTCCCTAAAAAAACCCACAAAACATCTGGACATGTATTCTGGGCAAGAAAATGACATTTTTGAAAACTTTTTTGATTAATAATATTTTTATGCAGAATTTTCCTTACAGGTCTGGTATTAAAGTGTTCATGTTACAATGTTATAACAATGTAATTCCATATGTTTTCGCTTTGTTACTAGTGGATACATGTTCAAAAACCTTTAATCACACAGCCTCTGGCGCTATGGGCTACAATTACATGATTTTGAGTCAGTCGCACTGAGCTGGCGTTACGGTTCACTCCCATACAGCATAATATTGCTACTCACAAATCATATTCATCAATGCCGGACAGCGACTAAGGAGCTCTGAAACAATGAGCCATGGCCGAGCACAGCGACTACTAGTGGCTGCTCTGAAATCTGCTCTAAAGACGCTTATCTGTCGCTACCTGGCATTAGTAATAAATCAGCCTGCCCGATACTTGTTTTTATTTAAATGCTACATTGGTTAAATGTTTCTAGTGATACAGTTGTATCTTTAGCTGGCAGACAAGAAAAATATATACAATGACCATCTGTTTCTTCACTGTTTCATGTGTGGTATAGCCATCACCTTACAGCAAACTGAATTTTTCATATTAAAAATATGGGTTATGTATTTTGAGTTGAAACAATTCACAAATCCCAACTGTGTCCTATAGCCCATTTTATTTACTTCATTACACCATGTTATCATGTAAAAATACTTTAGAAAGCTATACAAAAATATAAAAAAAAAATACAAAACAAGGTAATCTAGCATCAAATGCAATCCTGGTAACCCATGGAAACTTTTTTTTTTTTTTATAAAAAACAATTCCCCTTCCCAAAAGGAGAACCTTTTATACCTCGTTCCTTTATACATTTAAATAAAAAGAAAATTACAATTATTTGGGTTTCTGGTTGATCAGTTTGCAGTAAGCCCAATTTGTTAAATCAGGCCCACAAAACATTACATTTTTAAGTTTTAAAGCTGATATTTTTCATGTTTTTAGCAAAGTAGATGGGGAAAGGCAACCTTATTTTGTGGGAAATATTCACTTTTGACCAAATACAAAGGTCCTTAGTGGACTTTTAGATTTAATCTCATATTTAGTTGCAGATATCAGTTCTTTAATGACACTTGTTATTGTTAGCTTAGCCTCACTCTCTGTTTCTGGTGGGAAAACTGCACGTTACATCAATCTTCCAACACTTGATGGAGCTCTAACATTGCAATATGCAATGCCTAAATGTTTTAATAGTAACATATTTCTGATTGACAGCAAATAGGATCCGATATGTAATTTGCCTGTCACAGTACCTGCTTGTTGTTAGATCTTGAAAAACTGGGTAGGTGTTGTCCTTTTTTGTTACAGATTGCTGGTAAATCAACTGGCAAGTATGGCAGGTATCTCACCTATTCATAGTTTGACAGCCTCCTACTGAAATTCCATTTGGCAGTATAAAAGTGAATGGGCTACTCTGGCCTGTTCACTTATTCCCAAACGGATCAGACACAGCCTAGCTATTAGTCAATGAGTTAATTAGTAAAAGTTACCAGTGGATGGCATGTTGGTGAGCCTCCCACTTACTGCCAATTAGGCGGTATATTGAACCTGTAAATACTGCTACTGCTATTCTGGAAACCACTGCAGGTCATCACTAAAAATCTTATTAAATATGCAATAAAAAATTCTAAAGATAGAATGTAAAAAAATATCACATCCCAAACTGAAATGTTAGTAAGACTGTCTGGGTAGGTCTAGCCTGTCATCCAATATATTTTGCATTGAAATGAATTACTCTGATTGTCTGCTAATTAAAACCCTTTAATATTTTATCATTGTATATAGTATACTGTATATGACAAATCTAAATAGAACTGTTGGAAAAATGAAATGCTCTTTTGCTGACTTTGGTGGCAAAAAAAAATGAAAAAAAAAGGATGGATCTCCCAGAGACAGAAAATGTACTCCAGCCCATGGTGTCTGTTTTCTGAATCCCCACTCCACAGCCCTGCCACCCTTCAAAGCACTTACCTACCCAGCAATCTTGCAGTGAAGGTCAGGTGATTGTGGCGCTGGTTGCCACCATCTGCCCCTGTATTCCTGTATTCCCTGTATTACAAAAATAAATTGTAACCCCACATCCTGCTTCAGCACTAGGGGAGGGTGGCAGAGCAGGGGGATTTATAAAATTGCCATCCTGGGCTGGAGTGGCCCTTTAATACTATTGGTGTCATCATGACTGAGAAGAACTGACCAGCACCACATAGGGGCATTTCTATGTCTATGTCAGGGACACTCTTTTGTCTCTTCTGGTCCATATGTCCCATACTCTATCCAAAGCTAAAATTAATTTCAGCTACAATTGTGATTTAAAATATGACTATATATATGGTATGCAAATGTTCCTCTTCTAAAACACCAACGCCAGGCTAAATCCTACCTCACACATATGAATTTGTTCAACAGGCTCAATGTGTCCTTGGATAGATGGATGGCAGAATAGGAATGAAAGCCCCATTACATTTGCCAACAGAGCTCCCTCTAGGGCTAGAGGTTACAGCATTTAAACTAAATCGACATCATTCACCAAGCTAGTTCAGTGGTATAGTGGTATATAGCCTAAGGGTACAGGGTAATTATTTTCACCCCCTGGAGGCTGCAGAATGGGGTGCTACAAGAGGAATTTTGTGTCATATGAATATAGTTTTTAACTAGGCTTATAAAAATATGTAGATTCCAGATGCAGATATTCCCATAATTAACAGGTTGTTTTACTTTAACTAAACATGCAAAAAATTAGCAATATAAGAACATATACCAACACAGAAATATATATACAAATGTAAATACTTTTTTCTGCACTAAAAGCAGAGAACAGAATACATGAAGAGAGACTGGTTAATGTAACCATTGCATTGACTTGAAGCAAACTATGCTGGTGTGTCTCTAAGCTTTAGTCTCACCAGGTCAGTCAACTGACACCCCCCAGTCCCATAGCTGCCGCAAGACACTATTTAAGTAATGGGAATCGGGAAAGCCTTTTCCAGTAATATTGGAACCAAACTCAGTCTTTAACGGGATCCGGGAGATAGAAACAGAGTCTGGGACGCCAGGAACACGAGATGGGACAACCGGAAATAGAAGACGCCGTTCCCAAGCTTTTATTAGAAGGAGGAGAACCTGAAAAAGAGAATAAATCATTTTATTATAGTTAGAATTCTTTTACGGGTATTAAAGTGAACCCATTTTACAGCAAATAGGTGTAAGGTGTTGTCTCTTGTGGGAAGGGGGGGCACCCCCTGTGCATACACAGCCCTGGTCCTTCTTTCCTGCTCCTTGTTCCACCATCCGGGGAAAGAGTCCAGACCTTGTGCCAGCGTCCAATCTCACTGATGGATTTTGCTGGAGAAGTGACACAGGTAAGTGAACCAGGACCTGTGCGGGGTATATGCATGCAGGGGCCTGCTGGGTGGTAACTGGGATGCCCCCCCCCCCTCCTCCTCCTCATGCTGACTACAGGAGCGACCAACACCCATTTAGTTAAAATTGGGCGTTGGCCTACCTGAATACATTTGAAAATGCCTTTACTTCCTGTAATAAGTCAGTAGCTGCTCCTCCTTGCAGAAAGTGGCTGGCATCGTAGGTTACTTGGAACAACCTGTCTAAATTATTTTTAGGTTAGTGCTCCAGCAGGCATGGTTTCCTAAACTTGGCACCAGAAAGGTCTTGCTTCAAACACTGCCCATCAGGAAGGTTTGTCAATGTTTAGCTACAGCAAGCCATAAATTGTGCTGTTTGCAGAGCTTCTCTTACTGCTGGAACATTTGCAGCATCTTCTAGCTTGACATGATATGAACATCTTTATGGTATAACTAACAAGATTTACAGGTAAAAAATAGATATCGCTACATTATTTCACTGTGCTAAGTTCTATATGTCCAAACTGGTAGACTTGCAAAATATACATGTGTAACTACTAAGTGCAAATAATGTGTATGTAGTACAAGTCAGCTAAAGCAATATGGGCTCTGCAAAAATATTCAGGAATGTTCAGATAGGGGTTGGTACATATGCTGGTTTTTGACCCAACTAGCCCACCTGTATAGAGGTGAACATGTCAGGAAAAGTAGCAGTCTAGATTCAAAGCAATATTAGCTAAAATGAGCAGTGGAAAATGGTGTAATTTCTTGATTTTTAGCAGATGAGCCCTTACCTCTCTTCCTTTCTTTGTGTTAGGAAGGTAACAGTGGAGAGGAAAGTCAGAAGCTGTAAACTTGGTGCCTGGATGAGGTTGACCTGGACCCTAAAAAAAGGTAAAGGAAAAGACACAGTGAATAAAATGGTAAAACTGTAAAAGAATATCAGGGTTCACTCCACTAACGAAACAGAAGTTTAGCTTTAGCAGAATGGATTATTGTTAACATTTGCTCACAAAACGAGGTATGGAAGCAAACGGGCGTAAGCATATATACACAAGTTACAAATCTTCAATTGACAGGATCATACAAGATCTTTTTTATGTCTCTTTAGGTATCAATATACTGTATTTTGAAGTTCTCAGAAGCTGTTGTATTAGAGTCAACTTGCCTATAGCCCAACACTACAGTAGTGACATATTAATTCACAGCAATAAAGTCCCTGGCTGGCAATCGCAGAGCCATCTGAAAGTATGGGGTTGCTGTTGTCCAGCAGTGACTCTAATGAAGGAAAACATCCATTCCTGTTCTGTCAGCACATACAAGTGAATAATATTTCTCACAGTGTCACAGGCAGCAAAAACTGATTGAAGCTACCTTTCCTCAATAAATAAAAGAAAGAAAAAATAAAGCCTTACACAAATTACTCTGAATATGTATTCAGTATTTTAGTCTTTCAGTTGTGAAGCATAGACAACCTGTATGTATATACATCCACACTCTCCCCCTTAAAGCAGGCCAAAAGCACTAAAATATATAAAAAAACACTGCTACATAAAAAAAAAAAAAAAGTATAATTGATAAGCATGCTTATAAATGATCTGCTGCTTATTCACCCGTCCATCCGCTCCAGGCATCCACTGCCATTTTGCTGCATCCGGAAGGTGTACACATCCCACAATCCTCCCGGGTGCTTGTTTCAAGTTCCGCACCTGTGCACTGGCCAATTCATGTCAGCACGCAGCAGTGCAGGATTTGAAAACTCTGGACTTTGGCTGGTGACTGATGACACTTGGCCAGTAGCCTGCAGCTTCTTATTGGTTCATTTAGTAGGGATTTCTGCTACATGAAACTGGAAGCTGCAGTAACATCCAGACCTGCACTGGGAAGGCAAGTCCTCTGGGTTCTTTTTTATCTTAAGACTTTTGGTCCACAATTTTTCTCACTAGGTTACAGCTCCAGAGCCATTCCAGTAGTACAACACCCAGAACAAGTGGTGACATCTCTTCTGGCACCCACACTGTCCCAAGGAATTATTTAGTCATGGCTCCCATAAATTTTTGGATTCATATAGGGAGAAAATGTTGAAACCTTGTGGTAGCCTTCTAACACTAGAGCAGAAGAAGACCAGCACTCGATCTACTGGAGTTCGGGTACCCCCGAAACGTTGACTACTGGAATGAATATACTATTCTTTTGATCCTCAAGATCTATTGGAGTGCTGGTCTTTTTCTGATTTGGCTCTGCAGCGTCTCCGCTGATCGTGCACCCGCACGCTGACTATTGGATGGGAGTGCGACGGCCATCTACTTGCTTGCCTACCGCACGCAAACACATGCAATTGCCTGAGATTGCCTGGCAGAGCAGAGAGAAGGAAAATTTATAGTGCAGACAATACTAACAATTAAAGAGCTTGCTCAGGCTATTCAGCAAGAAATCCCAAGTCTTATCCAGCACTACGACCACTTCCACGGTTTAAAAACAGACTACATTTCTCTGCAGCACAGTGGAAGTGTGAATGGGAAAAAGGACTTGTCCCTGCATTTGCAGCAGCTGTGTTGGACCATGACTGCTAGTCACCCAATCACTGTGCAGCAGCAGAGCCAGTACTGCACTAATTAAACTGTCAATCTCAGGGGAGAAGCTTGGAATGCTAAAGTGCTGCTTAAAAGAGCTGCTCCCACCAGGGGTTTACAGTTAATGCTTTTTTTTTTAATCCCAAAGGCTGTCCAAACAGCCACTTTTAAACAGATTCATTTTTCATACAGTTGCGATCTTAAGTTACCAATTTGTATTTCATTTAATATTAATATTCTAATGCTATAAGATGGGCTTCTTGCGATATCTCTGACGGCAAAAATTAAGGATGTAAAACCACATTGCAGGAAAAAATCAGTTGCTGCATGAAGATCTGCTAGTAACAGTACTGAGGTGAGACAAACTGAATAAACTTTAGCACACTTGCAATGGTTTCTGGACACTAACTGTTCTTCCTCGACTCTTGAGGTAGGAGTCTCACCTGTACTCCAGGAGAAATATGGTAGATAATACGTATGGTCTCAACATCAGGATATCCAGGCAAAGGATGAGGAATAAGATGAAAAGACATTTTCCCAGGTGGCTGAGACCCAATCTTCATGCCATACAGCGTTTGACAGGTTGGGCAGCGCAAGGTTCCATCCTAGCAAAAAAAAGTTGTAGTGTTTAAATGTTAACATATATATTAAATTCACTTCATTAAGTTAAATTACATTCTAAATGTTGCGGTTCTTGTTGGTGATTTGTCACTTGCAAAACTTTTGCCGTTCTGGTGACCATTGAGATCATTTCCCAGGATACAATTTTCTCATGCTTTAAAGGAAAATTTCACTTCCGTGGATATAACAGTATATATTTTATGTGTGCCAAAATGATGTCTGCTAAGGATTTTTTCCTGTGTTAACAAATGTGTGTTTTATGGAAGCAATCTGCAATCTGTTGCTATTGAGTGTACACCAGGAATAGAGAAGTCCCGTACACACAGAACACTGCTTCTGGGCATGTGTAAGGTTGAGTGAGCTCTGTGTGTACAGGGCTAACTTCTCGCTAATTGCAGATCTTTGTGTACAAGCAAAAATAACAGATTGGAGGTAGTGAAAACTGCTTCTGTAAAACAGACATTTTCGAACATAAGAACATATAACAAAAAAATGTAGATTGGCTGAGCACCTTGAGGACATCTTTTTGGAACAAAAAATATACACACTCAGAAATGCAACTGTAAGTGAACTTTCCCATTAAGCTTACCTACTATGACAATATGTAGTATAGTTTACTGTGCTTTGTGGTGAATTACAAAGAGCAACACAACCAATTTACATAGCAGCCCGCTTCTGCTGGAGGTGCGGGGCAGGAGTGTATAGGGGCAGTGGAGGCATGCCTGGAGGCTGGTGAGGCATGCATGGAGTTGGGGGAGGTGCGCATGGGGCAGGGCGAGGTGGGGTACCGCTGGACAGGAGATGCCAACATGGAGGAAGGAGGCATCATGGCTGGGTAAGTATTAAAGTGGACCAAAACCCGGGATTTTCACTATCCCAGGTTCTGGTCCTTCACCCTGGGGCATTATTTCTAATACAATTCAGCACACCTTACAGTTCTATAAGCACTATGATCATGTATCGTATGTTTGGGTGCAAAGTACTGTGTCTGGTTACCCGACCAGATATGAAGATACCAAATATTTCAAATCAGTAATGCACACCACACCAAAGGTCTGTTCAAAAGGTCACTTTTGTATTCCAATTCTGGATATATACAAGGTTTATAAAGTGCAAACAATTATTCAGAATATATATATATATATTGTTGTTATGGCTACACAGGTAGTTATCTTATACTGGGCATGTGTCAAAAAAGCTCAAAATAATAGGTTATGGGATGCCCTAGATGTCAACATTCAGTGATAAGGTAAGCCAGTCTCCAATCAGTATAGTGTATCTGTACACCAAAATTAAACAATGCCACCTGAAATTATGTTGAAGGTACCAGAAACAGGATAAAACTAATCATGTAATCAATGTTTCAATTTTAATCTCTATAGTCCACAGATTGCCTAGCTGAGCAATGGTTTTAAAGGACTGATGTATCATGCCATCTAGTGGCCAAAAGTTATCAAAGCACCCTGTGCGCAAAGCACGCCATTCTATATGTAAGCACTTGAAAAAATACCACAGATCATAATCATACACAGATCATATCACTATCGTAAAGGTAAACACTGAATACAAATATCAAGGTGCTAGGATAAGTAGCCAGTTTCCATACATCAGAATTGATAAGACAGAGACATCAATGCGAGTAAAGGTAAGTACAATAGGCAGTTTAAGGCAAGTACAATATCAGTTATTACCCCTAATCCGGATTTGAACCTATCAGGCAAGTGATTGCTCTTAACGGGACATTTCGGGGCATGCAGCCCCTTCCTTAGCAGAGCGAGCCTTATCTCCACCGGTATAAGATACCTACCTGTGTAGCCATAACAACAATATACCCATATATATCCATTATTAGGACTATATATATGTTATGATGTTTGCACTTTATAAACCTTGTATATATCTAGAATTTGAATACAAAACGTGAGCTTTTAAACAGACCTTTGTTGTGGTGTGCATTACTGAGTCGAAATATTTGGTACCTTCACCCTGGGGCACCCTGGTTTTGGGCGCCCACTGTGTGAAACCCCCCAGAATGCAGAGCTAACACCCCTCTCCTCGAGCCCACGGTGCGGCTAGTCGCACTTACGAGTGGCATGAGGCATCACTTCTACCCTTTGGCTGTGAGTGGCCCTGGACAGGCATTTATATGAAGTGGTCCAGCCTTAAGGGAGGCAAATTATGCCGGCTGCGACCACACATGCGTCGCGGGCTCAGGGCAAAGGTAAGAGAATCGGGCTGGGGGGGTTTCACACAGCGGGGCATCCCATGGGAAGGCAGAAGGCTGCACTGGAGTCTGATAGACTTTTGGTCCACTTTAAGCTCTGCTGCCACCGGCACACATACTTCTATAGTGGTGGTAGAGGTAACTTGAACAGGGACCCCTTGTGCCACAGGCTTTTGCTGCCTCTATGTTATGTACGATCTTGATTCAAGAGTAACATTTTTAAAACACAACACATACACCTCTTACTACACTAAACAGAGGGAGTGTTTTTTCCTGAATAAATTCCTGCTCCGATACTGTAATACATGACTCGCTGCTCTCAGTTAAAGGAGGATGGGATACCATTTTCATTCCCCTCAGGGTTTATTACATGTCACATGTTTTACAAATCTACTTTTACAGATCAAATGATAATCTCCCGATCTACTCATAGATTCCAAGCTCCCCTCTCAAAAATGTCAAACTTTTAAAATTAGCACCTTCTAACCTTTTTTTCTACAGATTTCTTTTGCTTATTCATGCACCCTGAATCAGCTGCTATTTCTCTATGCTTCTCATTTTTTTATGATTTGTGTTATTCCAGGAGGAGAAAGATGGTCTCAGTCTGCTCTAAATGTAACTGAAGTATAATTGTGTACATGATTATTATTACATGATTTACTATTCTTAAAATTAATAATTTTATAATTGTTTTTCTCAACCTTCAGTTCATAATTGGTGACATTATCAGTATTACCAGTTACTGTGGTCCAAAAGATAAGCTGTCTACCTAAATATTGAGGTTGTTTCTCTGAAGAGGACTATGTAGGAAATCAGATGTACAGTACGAGCATGTATTCTGCAGACCACAAATGTGGTCTTGTAGTCTTTTCTTTAAGGACATCTTTTATGCAATTAATAAACATTCTTGAATAAAGAAAGTGGTAAGAAATGGCTCGGAGACCTTAGATGAAATAATTATAGGTACTGTAAACCCAAAGACATTAATGTGCCTTTCCTCTATTTCCTCTGCCATGACATTCACAGCTGTGTTATTACCGATTATTATATATCAAATAGTAGGAACCTGATAAAATAGGAGTTGGTAGTTTGGCTTAGTTTCAAAATAGTTTTACTGAGTAGTGGCATCCAACTATAACAAATAGAACATGTTTTACAAGGAATGAGCTCATATTTTACCTTGTACAGAGATGCCAAACAGCGAACATGGTAGGCATGGGCACAGCGGTATAATCTTCCAACTTCTCCATCTGTCATTGCTTGCCTACACAGAACACATTCCTGGAGAAGAAAATCAACGGTTATAAAATATCGCCCTGAAAAGTATTATGTAAAGTCCTATATAAACCTAGTACCGTAGGTGTACCCGTAATTAGGCCAGGTGAAGCAGCCCTGCGAGGGGGGCAGAAGTTGGTGGTCATATTGTTTTTCTCATTAAGGGTCCATAGGTGATAGGGGTGCACCACTGCATGCTGTCATGCATTTACAGTTAATTATTGATGGCTGAGTTGCTGTAGCATGGCTTCATATCCTTGCAGCAAGTTGAAAGGAGAACAGCAGAAAAGAGTGGCACCTGGAGGGGGCACCCTTCAATAGTTCGCCTCAGACAGCAGAGGCACTAGCTTTACCCATGCCTAGCACCCATTAAAAGAACTTGCCCTATGAACGGAAATAAATCCTACATTTAACCATTGTGAACACAGGAAAATGTCTGCTTTCCACACTCTCCACATCCACATTATATTCCCAGTCCCATAGTGTGACAGACTTCTCTTTGGCACTGGTCAATATCCAGGCAATAAAAAAAAAAAAACTCTATTTTTGTCCCCCGCAGACGATCGCTCCAAGTCTTTACCTGTTCGCCAGATCTTAGTGCTGTGACACCCGGCCCCATCGTCCATCTCTTCTGTATTTTCAATGGGGGGCTTGTCAAGACCTGTAGTGCCCCATTCATTGCAGTGAATGCCGGGGACATCCTGGCATCACTGTGATGGAATGGGGGGGGGGGGGGGCAGTGTCCCATCAAGAATTTAGAAGAGATTGACACTTGGGCTGGGCAGAGAGGGACTTGGATCTGCTGATCAGCTAACATTTAAAGTGATGCACTGAAAGCAATCATCTCCAGTAGACAATAAGTGAATATATCTTTTTTGTTTTTTTTTGCATGGACAACAGCCAGCAGTTATTTACATGACTGATGAGCATCAGTAAAATATCTACCAAAATATGTAATTATGGTTAAATAGGATGTAAAGTCCTAAAATAATTAACTTTCTTTATAGCGAACCAAATACTAGTAGCACTAGGCATTCCAGATGAGGTGGCCCCAGCAAACCCAATAACAGGCATACAGATACTCTCCACTTCTGCCATCCAGCAATGACATATAGCTGAGAGCCCACTGGCCATCATTCAGATTTGCTAGGCGAGCAGGTCATCCCTAATGAACCCGACTTATTGCTGGCAGGCCCAATACTGCCAGTGTTAAAGCAAGTGTTAAAGCAGAACAAAACCCAGCAGCCTAGAATCTAAGATTTGTTTTTCCCTGGGGAATTCCGAATCAGGATGCCCTGCTCTGTGAAACAATGGAGAGCACGCTCCCACGCCAGCCATTCAGGTAGGCAGAGGCGGGAGATGTAGCAGTGCGCGCTCCCCGTTCTAGTAAATTAGATGCCTGTTGAATGACTTAGTAATTTCAGGCAGCTCTCGTTGGACGAGCACCCGCGCATGCACTGTTGGAGCATGGACAGGTGAGTTTTTCAGGGTCATGTACCAAAACCGGGGGAAAATCAAATTCGCAGGTTTTGTTCCATTTAATGCAGACAATGGCCTATACAATAATACCTCCAAAAGTGGCGTCTTCACTCTTTGCAAGAACTGTTTGATCATCTCCTCTGGCTTTTTATCTATTAAAAAAGAAAAGTATTTATTTAGCATTAGAAAAGAAAAAAAAAATCAATTAAAATTGTCAAAAACATAAAAGTATTAACATTTTTTAAGACAATGCCAATGCACTTCCTCTGGTATCCAATAGGTGGCAGTTGTGCATTATACACCATTGCAGTTAAACCGCACCTTCAGCATCATTTCATGAAAAGCCCAGACCCTTAAAAAAATGACTCCCCATCTAAAATTATAAAAATCTAAAATTAATATATTTTACGTTTTTAGTTGCTTACTTTTTATTCTTTCCCCCACTGGGCTGCAACTCTGGTCAGGACTCCAGGATATGGACGCCACCATCTTGCCTCAGAAGCATCACATACAGAGGAGAGGACAGGGGCAGGGAGTGCAGGAGGCCGGGTTATAGCTGTGCTTTTCGCAGACAGAGCAGAGCTGGGGTCAGGAAAAGGACAGCAATCCCAGAATGCAAAGCAACACAGTCAGAAGACACCCGTTTGCAGGCAGGGCATACTGGTCTTGGAACAATATTGAAGAAGTAAAGTGTATTCAGACTTTACTTTCTCTTTAAAATGTATTGCTCTTGTTTGTCTATGTAAACATTTCTAGGCTTATATGGAGAACCACGAAGTTATCACTTGGGAACAAATCTAGTATAATGAGAGCTGAAAATGCTCAAGACATTTAAAAGGCAGCAAGGTACACACAAATGACCTACTCTTTTTGTTGCTGATCTTCCGGCTACTTCCTGAGATTCCTGGAACTGGTCGGATGTCCCTCTTCTTTACTGGAGGTGGATGGAAGACTGGAGTAGCCGGAATAGACAGACAAACTGGAAGCCCAGCAGCGCTCATTAGAAGACCACTGATACCTACAGCAAAGAAATCATTATTTTTATGAAAAATCCAGTCAATATACAAGAGGACACTCCCCCTGTCTCCTGAAAAAAAAAAAACATTCAATCTATAGAGGTGACTATCCTTCTTTACCATAAGAACTATAAATCTGTGGAATAGCCTCCCACAGAAGATGCATTTTTTTAGAAGAAAATAACATTAACCCTTTTGTTGCCAAGCACGTAACACCTACGTGCTGGCTTGGCTGGGCCTTAAGTGCCAAGCCCGTAGGTGTTACGTGCTTGACTTTGATCGCTTCTAGTTTAAAAAATAAAAATAAAAAATACTCACCTGACCCCTTGTTGGATCCGGCCGGGTCTCCCCTTTAATTTGGTGCCATCCGATCCCCCGTGGGGGGTCGGATGGCTCCAGGAGAGCCCCCGGAATAGGCCGCCCCCCCCCCCCCCCGCTTCTGCAGCAGCAGCTGCTAACTGTAAAAAAAAAAAAAAAAATAAAAATGACATTCACTTACCTCCATGTGCGCTGGCTCCCGCTGTCCCTCCTCTTCACCTGGGGGGCCTCCGATCCCCCCCCAGGACTTACCGATCTTCAGGAGAGAGCCTGAGAGGCTCTCTCCCCTTTGATCCTCGATGGCGGCCGCCATCTTGCCGCTAAGCCCCGCCCCCTTGGGGGCGGGGCTTATGACGTCATCCCGGCCCCCGATATCTGGCTTCACCCTTCTCAACTTCTCAGATGCCGGTGATCGGCACAGGGTAAGGAGGTGGCAGGAGATCCTCTGATCTCCTGCCTCCTCCTTCTCCTGTACCGATCACCGGCATCTGTCAGCTGAGCGGCGAGGGACAAGAGCTTGCAATCGAAGGTAAGTACAGTAAAAAAAAATTATTTTTTTTTAATAAAATACTTTTTTTTATTGTGTGGTGTTTTTTTTTTTACAGTTAACCCTTTGTGAGCTGGTAAGGGGTCCATGAGACCCCTTATACCAGTTCACATGGCTGGGGGGGTGGCATTGCCATTAACCCCCGCACCCCCATTACCTGCCTCCCCAAAGGCCAGGGGGGGGCAGAAGAGCCCGGGCCCACATAGGCTATGTGGGCTCGTAGGCTGCAGGGTGGGGGGGCCACCAAAGCTGGCCCCCCCACTCTGTGCCTACAAGCCCCCATAGCTGGTCCCGGGCTGGTTACTTTGGGTAAGGGGGACCCCACGTCATTTTTTTTTTTGGATTTTTAAGGGTTTTTAACCCTTAAAAATCCAAAAAAAAAAATGGGGTCCCCCTCCCCGGGAAGGGGGACCCTATGTCATTTTTTTTTTTAATTAACCATTTGTCATCCAGCAGCTATAAAAGGCTTCTGGGCAGGAAAGGGTGTCTACCTATACATATGTGGTATCGCTGTAAGCGGGAGAAATTGGGGTTTCTCACGCAATAAGATTTTATTGACAAACTTACATTTTTTATTACAAAAAAACTCTACAAATTGTAAAAAAATATATTTTTTTTATTTTTTTTCACACATTTCACCCAAAAATGTTGAGAATACACCTAAAAAACACAAACAAGACATTTCATGTTAAAGCCCAGACTCTGTTGAAAAAAACAATATATAATTTTCCTGGGAAATCCCTGGAAAGCCTTTCGAAAATGACAGTTGAACATGTGTAGCGCAAAACAGTCAAACTCAGTCTGGCAACAGGGAGTGGCAAATGCTGCAGGTAGGCTGGCAGCGAAAGGGTTAAAGAGGAACAACAGCCTCCCTGGAGTCTAAAAAGAGTAAAATCACTTAGCTGGCGAACCTGCAGAGCATGCAGCTGTGGGCCGCATCCTTGGTATACTTCTAGCTGAGGCACTTACCCATGCAAGGCATTTTAGAATGACGACTGGCGCAGGTACAGAGAAAAAGGGGTTTGACTGACAATGGGTTTGATTCATTCAGCTTGTTAGACACTCTGATGTCAGAGTGGCTAGCAGACGCTGAATGAAGCGTAACACACAGATTGGCTGTCCGCCCATGCATGCACTGCGGGATTGCTGAAAAGTTTGGCGAATGCAAAGATCCCTGTGGATACACACAGCCGTATTAACCATGTAAAACTGTTTTTTTCAGATTATTCCCTTAGCTCCACTGAGCCCAAACCCAATGGGTGGTAATGCTAACAAGGGGAAGGAAAACTTTAAACTCTTAAAATTTGAGAGGGCATAGATCCAGCAAGGTACTTTAATAATTATTTATAATAATACTTGTACTATGCTTCACAAATGTAAATGATCCTATTCCCAGAAAGTAAGTTGAGGTCATCACCTTCTATCCCCAGCCCAGTGCTTCAAAACAGCCAGTATTTCTTTAACAATGTTCGAATGGCGGTCAAATGGCTCCCTGACCATGCTATTATATATTCAGTTAAAGCTAAACTGCCACAATGTCTGTATGGCAGTTTAGCATGCAGTGCTTTCAGATTTTTTTTTGTAATTATAATGAATATGGCTGACCCTGAATGCTGGACTGTGCAAATGAAATAATCGCTGGAGAGCAACAGGGGTTACTGATGCAAGGCCAAGGTTCCATACGGCCACCATTCGAACATCATACTGTTTTCATTTTGGGGCACTGGGCTGGGGATAGAGTGTGACTACATACAGTTCCTTTCGAGGTATAGGATCGCAGGGCTTGTGGGCGGTACCATGACATGCAGAGCGGGTGGGCAGGATCAGCGTGGAGTGCCAGGGGACGAGCAGGGCAGATGGGGCAGGCCACTGCCTAGGGTGACAGCAGGAGCTAGGCACTGTCATGGGGGGGACAATAGCAGGTCATGCTGCCAGTTGTGCAAGAGCCAAGGTGAGCACAAAGAGACAGTAATTCAACAGCCGGCTGGCACACACATAACGCTTCCTATTGCGGAGGGCTGCTGTGGATTGTACCACATGATGTCAGTGAGAAGGGGGAGCAGGTAAACCAACCGGAGAGCACACATCGATGGCACAGCGCAGAGACTTCTCCCATCCTAGAGCTGTTGTTCTTGCCCCCAGGGCACTCCGATTCAGGATGCCCCACTATGTGAACCCCTCCCCCAGTAAACTCCCCTTTCTCTGGTCCTACGACGCATGTGCGAGCACTCGTCCAATCACCACTCATGCGCGCCCAACCTAACTGAATGGCTGGGTGCGGGAGCGTGCAATCTGGGGGCTTACACAATGGGCATGCCAAATCGGCATAGAGCTTTTTAAAAAAATGATCTAATGCTTAAAAAATACAAAAGCATGCTTGATATTGAAGGTGAGGAGAATGCACTGCAACACTTGATTTTCTATTTCACTGGAACCATAAATAACCAGTGATGGGTTTTGAATAATGTCCACCATTATACCTTAACACGGGTGGCCAGCTGATAACTGCATGTACTGGATTTAGAGTTAATTGCTACTGAAATGCTGCAGATTTTTTTGTGGATGCTTTAACCCATCATGCAAAACTTTTAGCAGAAACTACATTTGTTAAAGGGATATTCCAAGGAAAAATATTAAATTGGCTCGTTTTCTGTTCACCCCATGTTGTCGGGAGCTGCATCTTTCATCCAGCTTTCATTCAGCCAGCTTTATATTACCTAATAATTCCAAATGAACACACTCCCTTCTGCAGGGCCTCCTAAGCAGCAGGTGACGACTCCTACATGCATGTTTAATGCCATGGCGCCTTCAGGAAAAATGAGTCAGCAGAAGTAGGGTTTATCAATGAATGCAAAGTGCTAGTGAATAGAAGATGAAGCCCCTGACAACTTATATAGGGAGAGTACAAAGCAGGCTAATTTAAACATTTGCCTGGAATGTCCCCTTAATGCTATTGTTCCATCACAGGAGCATTTTTGGTTGGACAGTGTGTTTTTCCATGAAGTGCAGCATAAAATATAACACTAAAAGCTACCTGCAAGAGCTGGTGGGATCTTTCCTGAGCCCTCGATGTTATGGATCGGCACTGGAGGCACCCTAAAATTACAGTACAAATAACATTTTGAGGATTGTAGTAATATAAGGGGTAACATTTTACTGGTAATTAGTGCATATTAAACATACCTAGTGGGGCTTTTAATCTTCTCACAGGGCTGGACTTCATGACACTGTGGTCTGGCTGGTCTGGTATCCGGTTGGCTTCCTGGCCAGCTGGCAGACTTTATACTCTGCACTAGAAGACACTGTGGGCAGGCGCAGGGTGGAGGACTCCTGCTGGTTCTGACTGAGGTTGGATGTGATAGGCTCCTGCAAGCTAGGTTAGGCTTTGAGTTGCTTATTCTATGGTGAGGGCTTGTTCTTGAATCAGAAAATTTGGAATGAGACCTTATTTGTTCAGACATGTTATCTTCAGGTCTAGAAACAGACCTAACAAATTCAGGCCTAGGTCCTTCATATCTAGATTCAGATCTAGTTAGCTGTGGTCGAAATTCAGCAGGTCCAGAATCAGATGCAGAAAATCCATATATGGAATCAGCTCTTACTAGATCAGGCTTACGGTCACTAGGTCTAGAATTAGACCTAATAAATTCAGGCTTGTAATTGTTAGGGCCAGAACTTGATCTAAGCAATTCAGGTCTACTTCCTGCAGGCCTAGATTCCGACCTATGCAACATAACTTGGTGCTCCTCTGGCCTTGAGTTTGCCCTACTTAATGCTGGCCTACAGTTTCCAGTCTTGGACTCTAATCTTAACAGCTCAGGTCGTGAAGAATCTCTACATCTTGATTCTGACCTTATTAAGCCACTTTTTGTATTTGATCTTCTGGAGTTAGACCTTGCTAACGCAGGACTAGAATTGGCATACACGTGTTTCACAGGTGGTCTTGGTGGACTAATATCCGAGTCAATCAACATTGACTTTGGGCTCTCTGATTCAGAGCTAGAATCATTTGAAGTGGTTTCACAGTAAGAGGAAGGTCCATAATTTGGAAGGATTACATTAGCATCAAAATTAATAAGTTCCTGGCTAGTGTCTTCTGTGTCTTGATTGCAGTTTATCAGTATATCATTAGAATTCACAGGTCCATGGTTGAAAGGTAGGGACCTAGGACTAAAATTTACTGTTCCTAAATTAAAGTTCATAGAGATCTGGTTATCATCCATATGTTTATGGACTGAATTTTGAACCCTATAACTAGGCTCACCAGTTTTATAACTGGAGCATATTTGTTCTGGTCTAGAATAGGTTGTCCTCTGGTGTACGTTCATGGGTACATGGTTGGCATTCATAAGTCCATGGCTTGAGTTTCTCAAAACTGGTTTAGAATTAGTTAGTCCTTGATTGGCATTTTCCAGACCATGGTTCATTTTGGATACTTCGTAACTGTTATAGAATTTTCTACTCTCTAATATATGATTGCCATTAGCAAGTTCTTGGTTAAAATGAATTAACTCAGGGTCTAAGCTTACAGGCTGTGTCTGAGCTGCAATTAGTCTAGGTTTTGAACTGATGTTCCTATTCATATATTGAGGTAGAGCATGGTACTGAGCTGAAAAACCTTTTATGCTTTCAGTTGGATAAGGTATCTGGGTTTGAGCACGGACCCTTACTCTGTTCTGAGAAGGGAATTCTATTTGGGTCATAGTCCGGAAACAAATATGGGATCCACTGCAGGGTTCTCCAAGACGAACGCCTGCCTGCTGTCTGTCTGCAGCATCCTGGATAAAAATGGCTATTCTGGTTTCAAATGGAATCCATCGACCTGGAAGTTCTTCCCATTCCCACACTATGCCTCTACCAGGAGCACTTGAAGAGGGAAAGTTTACTCTTCTAACCGGGAACAGAGCACCTGTATGATAGAATAAAAAATAAAGTTAGTTCAAGTTAATGTAGAATTTAATATATTCCATCAGTTGTCACCTTTTAGTCAACATAAGCAAACAATATTTAGTACAGTATGTACATATTACTGTGATTTACCCTGTGCATGTATCTTTTACTTCCGAGAGAAACTAAGCAAAAATCACAAAAAGGTATGATCAAACCTATCCCCCACCACCCAAATCTCCAAAAGCATCAGTGGCTATTTTAGGTTGAAAACAAGACTACATGTTCCATACATGTCACAAGTCTTTACACTGCCCTTCCCCCACTCTAACACCATCAACACACTCCAACAGCTGGTATTTTGTTAACATGCAGCGTATAGAACAGAGGTAACATAGCTAGAGAGCATTTCTAATCTGAACAGAGCTATTTGTTTTAGTTTGCCTCAAGATGTCAGGGGTATTTTTACAAATGATTTATGTTTTTATAAAGCTTTTTGGTCATGTAATAACATTAAACATTCAGTCACACAAACTGACTGTAAAGTGTTAAATATTGTTGAAAGTTCTCTCTGAAAGGGTCTCTGAACAATTTTGTTTTTAAACATTTACCTAGGCCTGAACAGAAAAAAGCTTTTGGATAATTGCTGTATACTTTTGGGTGTCTTCTAAGCGCAATGGATTGTCCTGGCAAGAAACAAAAATAAACATACACTTGACTATAATCCCCTGCAAATTACAAATGCCATAAATGCGGCCCAACATTATTTCAATCTCTGCTTCCTCCAAGATGGAATTCTGCCTGCTCCGAACACCCAATTCATTCTCTGCAATGGAGGGATGGGGTGTGCTGTGGCAAGAATGGAGCGCCACCGCCTCTGCACACCCCCTTCTTTACAAATAGAATGGCCAGGCACAGAGTTGGAAACCTGTTTTGATGGAGGTCACCACGTCTGACTGGCACTAGGCACTGGTGGGGTGAAGCAGGGGGTAAAAGTTAAAAGTTAAAACTATACTCTACTTAAAACCAAAAAACAAAAATCCATACATGTGCAGTTTTGGTTTATAAATTTCAACAGTCTTCCAAAGTTTTGGGGTGGCGCACCCCTTCATCGGGGATGGACTGTCAAGCAGAGACTGAAGCCATGCTAAGGTTAAAACATACTGTTACGATATGAAAGCGCACACCCAAAACAGTTATACATTGCTTTACAGCAAAGAATCCAATCTGGCTGCTCCTATTTTTCAGAAACAACAAACCATAGTGTCTCCAGGTGGGGATACTAGTCATTTATGGCAAATTATATTATTTACATTGCCAGCCTTGTCTATAGAGAAGTCTTTTAAAGATGGCACACTGGGTGGGGGGTCTGCTTTAAAGCCCAACAGCTATATATGTGGTTGAGAATTCTAGCTGAAGATCCTTCTTGTGCAGAAGGAATATAAAGAACCGATTGAGCTTTGTCTGTTAGTGGGTACAGCTCTGTGAGATATATAGTCACATCATTCATCCCAGAGGCCACGGAAAGCCTTTCATAAGCCATGTCTAGGAACATAAAAGACATGATAACAATTATGCGCTTATGAGAGCTGCCATTACCTAATACATAACATCACATGTTTCCGCTCATGACATTTTTGCACATTTGTCAAGGCCCCAAATTATAAGAACATTCACCAAGTCATTTTGCTCCTATGGAGCTAGTTACACCACTTGTATTGTGGTGCATTTATGAAACTCTTGATATGCTGCATTTTCAGTGCTTTTTTTCTCTTCATTAACTTAACTGACAAAATACTTAGAAAGAGCCACTAACGTGAGTCATACAGTGAAAGTCTGCAGTGAAAACAATCCCTTAAAGCAGACCTACACCTTTCTTGGGATGTCTATCCAAAAAGTGTAGGCCAGCAATAAGCAAAAAATAAACTCCTCTAGGTGCTAGATGCTGTACGTTTTCGCCGCTGTAGCCATGCCCACCTGGCAATTTTAAGATAATCGATTGGCTGATCTCAAATGGGTGTAGTAACAAGCGTGCTGGCTGCATCCATAGCTTTCCTGTAGAGGAACATACCTGCCCCAAGCCCACCTGAATGGCTGGGCACTGTAGTGCTTCTCAGCTAAAGGGAAGCTGAGATGTGGCCACAAAAATGCCTCAAGGAATGTTGGCAGACTGGGGCGAAAAATCTGCCTGGGATTTTACTTGCCCTTGATGGGCCATGACCAGCCAATGAGGTGATGAGTCTCGACCTCAATGTGCTTCCCAGCCTGTCAACGAATGCCTTCGTCAGGTAAGGCTATAGCATTGCAGGGACCGATCATGGACATTGTGGGCATGGTCATTAAAACTTTAGTTTTGTAGGGGTAGATACTGTGGTAGTGATGGGTATGGCCCCCTCAGCCACAATGGTGAGACTATAGTATTGTTGGTGTAGAACATTGTAGCGTGGGCAGGTACGAGGGAGAGGGTTTTGGAGGAAGACTTGGACGGCAGGGAATGGAGGGGGTAGGAAAAGAATGATTGAATTTCAGGGCAGACTCTGCCCACCAGAAATTCTCCCCGAGCTCCCTATTGCCATTCCGCCTCTGATAGTGGGCCTCTGTCAAGATAAATTAATTTAAACCTGTACATCTTTTCTTTCACTTAAAATGTCCACCATGTATACCTTAGTCTACTTAAAACTGTTGAATTCTGAAAACGCGGTATTAGCTGTCACCATCAGTGGAGAAAATGTTTGCCAGGAGCCCTGCAATCATATTTTGGCTAATCATTCCTCACTTAATCTTTTATGTGTAAACTACCACATAGGCACAAGAAAACCCTTTCACAAATGGGCACAGCACAAAATATATAGTAAAAAAATAAATCTTTATATTATTATTATTATCTATAGTGACTCTACTACATAAAAAACAAATATAGACAATATTAAAAACAATTGCACTTTATAATAGGAGAGCCCAGCTGCTCTCATCAATTTGTTTCAATGTAGCTTATTGCACATGGTTGGAGATATATATATATATATATATTGTCACATTTATATTTATTGTATCTTTTCTGTATTGGATAGGAGGAGCATCTAGGATCTGTGTAAATTTATGAATTTAGATTTGTTTTTGATGTGAGATTCGCAGTATGGAGGTGATGAAGTCTCTGATTTATTGTTATCAGAGCAATAGGGCTACCTATTGGTGCAATTGTTATATTATATTATATGTTATATTATAGCAATTGTAATATTGTCTATATTTGTTTTTATGTAGCAGTCACTAAAATAAAGATTTACATTTTTACGATATATTTTGTGCTGTGCCCATTTGTGAAAGGTTTTCTTGTGCCTATGTAGCAGTTTATAGTTATTGGTGTGGCACAGACCTAGGAGCACGCACATGATTTTGATTTAGGCTGTGCCTGCTGCTCTCTATTTGAAATCTTAATCTTTTATGTACTATAACTGTTTAATATATTTTTTACTGGATTATGGCTACATTTTGGGAGAACTCTCTGACTATTATTATTATTTACATAAAAAGCACAGAACAAAAGCCTATACAAAGTACTAATGTTAAGCAAGCTCAATATCTCATTGTCCTTCCCCTTTTAAAATTAGCCACACATTGTGAAAGCCTGGGAACTGGGCAGGGCTCATCCAGACTAGATTGACAGGTTAGCAAGAGGACAGGTGGCAAGCTTATTCCTGTCTGCGGTAAACATGAAGTAAGGTTTAACCTTTCCAGTGGGGTCACAGAAAAAAAAAAACAATTGTGTCAAACTGTTCAGTGATTTATTACAAAACATAGAGTAAGATTATAATCAAGGTTTGGATAGTGTAAGGCATTGGAATATGAGCATTAAAGAATCCGTTACCTGGTATACATGGATTTCTCAGGACAAGAGAAAATGGACATTTCACTTTTGTACAAAAAAGCATCTTGAAATAAAGAGTGAAGGGAAGTGATGGCACACACCACCGGTGGCTCTTTCACCATAGATCAATCAATTGGTTTCCTAGCCCCTCAAGATTTTCATTTTATCAATTTCATTGGTATATTTTAAGAGAAAGTCTAAAGCTATCTTAAAGTTTGAAAAGTCCCAAGTCTGGATTGCAGTGTTAAAAAAAAAAAAAAATACACACCGCAGAAAATGGTAACATGAGATTCGCTTTCTCTGCAGCGCTGGAGTGCCAGGCTGATCTTTCCACAGGTTATCTGCTTTACAGGACTTGAGGAAGTGAGCATTTTAGCTGGTTTCAGGCTTGTCTTTTATTCGGAAAGCCCCCAAAAAACATTATTGAATGATTAAAGATTGACAAAATCCGGCATGGAGGTCCTGGATTCTCCAAGATTCCAGGGCTGGCCACTGGCATTCCCCCTGCCGCATCAGAAATCAAGATGTCCCGCAGTGTGAACCTACCCCATCGGTCGCTGCAAAACTCACCTCATTCCTGGCTCCTTTGTCACCGCTGTCCGCATTTCCAGCATCTTTTGGCTGTGCGCAAACTCGGGATTGCTGTAAACTGAGCTGCTTGCCAGGCATTACATATGCATGGTAAATGGCTCCGATTAGATGAGAGCCAGCAAATGGGCCATAGGACCGGGGGAAGGTGAGTTTGTATGGTCGATCTAGGGGGTTTTACACAGTAGGGCATCCCAAATCTGGATGCCCCGGGGCAAGGAACAAAACCCGGGATAGTTAAAATCCCAGGTTTTATTCCCCTTTAAGACAAAAGCCTGTTTGGCTGGCCCTGGTGTCTAAAAGGCCTGTCTATCTGCATATCTGACTATGAGGGGGAATTCACACAGCAGGGCATCCAATATGCCATTTATAGCTTTCTTAATGAACGTAGGCTAGGATTTCTGAATGAGGACTCCACCAGCTCCTCCGCATACCCGCACCCGGAGGTATAGCGGGGATGTGTCCCCGGAAAAGAATCACAAGGATCTTTTGCTGTAGAGGCATTTCAAACTGGGTTGCCGCAGGGTGAGTGTCTGGGTACAGGTTCACTTTGTCTACATAATGGATGAAGGGCCCCATTGTGACTCAGGGGGGCAGATTGCTAGTCTGGAAATGACTGGCAGCTGTGAAAAAGAAAGCAACCACAGAGCACATTACGGCTAATGGCCAATCACGGAACAGCATTTCTCATTCTAATCAAGGTTCTGTTGAGTATTGTGGGGAGGAGGTGCATGGGTCTATGCCTGGGGGGGCTCCAGCAATCTCGATGCCTCCCCACCCAGAGGGTGGTCACAATGCCGCCCCACACCCATTATAAAGAAAAAAGTGGCGAAGGGCCGCTGCCTGGGCAAGTAAAATAAAAAACTTAGAGGCTGATTCATTACTAACGCCAAGTATCGGCAGATGAGTGCCTGTAGAGCGGCGCTTAGAGCGACCACTAGTAGACGCTGTAAGTGGGTATCGGGCACCTTAGTCGCTGTAGTAACCTGGCCCCCCATTGATGAATGTGATGTATGTAGAGCGCTCCAACACCAGTACAGCGCTGCAGGGAGCGAAAGGTAGTGTCAGCTTAGTGCGACCGATTCTCAGCGGAGCGCTGAGAATCGGTCGCACTAAGCTGACACTACCTTTCTACCTTTCGCTCCCTGCAGCGCTGTACTGGTGTTGGAGCGCTCAACATACATCACATTCATCAATGGGGGCCAGGTTATGAACCTGGTTATGACACCATAGTTATGAAAAAAGGACACACGCACAGCGTCGGCGCTCTAAAGCTGGGCACTGTAGCATAGAGCACTAGATGCTGTGTGATTAAAGTGGACCAACACCCAGGGTTTTCACTATCCTGAGTGTTGGTCCACTTCCGCGAGGCACCCCGATCAGGGTGAAACCCCCCAGAAAGCCCTTAAGATCTTACCTTATCGTCGACGGACAAGCGACGGATAAGCCGCCGCCGCCTCTCGCGCGCCAGCCATTCACAAACGGCCGGCGCGGGTACACGCCCTGCTAGAGGGACGCATGGGAGGCGGCGGCTTATCCGTCGCCGATAAGGTACGTTTTTAGGGGCTTTCTGGGGGGTTTCACACAGCGGGGCATCCCGATTTCGGATGCTCCACGGGGAGGGAGCTGATCGGCCCGGGAATCTTATAGATTCCCGGGCCGATCAGGGGTGGGTGTTGGTCCACTTTAAAGTCTGTTTTTGAGCACATATAGATCTATAACAAAGCAAAAACACATGGAATGACATTGTTTTAACACTGTGACAATAACACTTTAAGGCCAGACCTGTAATTACAATTTTGCATAAAAACATAAAAAGTCAAAGTCAAAAGGTTTCTAAAAGTGTTTGTTTGATGATGAAACAATGAATTGAGCAAAAAAAAAAAGTCAAACACGCTGTTTAAACACAAGCAAATAAATGGCTCTGGAAGCTAGAGCTCCAGCGCTATACGCTGAGCCGCCTGTAATAATACATCTGACGCAACATGGCGCTGTTAGAGTCGCTCACCAGATTCGCTATCATAAATGTGGTTTTGCCTACAGCGCCCACCAGACGCTACGAGCCACTACCTGGCACTATCCTTTCTTGAATAACCCCCATACCTGCCAACCTGCAGACTCAGTCCAATGAATCTAGTGGCCCAAATCAGACCTATTTCTTCTACTGTGCTGAAAGGTGGCTCCCTGGCTGGTCTCGGTGGACGTCTGTCCTTCCAGTCATGAGGAAGCAGGCTCTCTAGCCGTATGACTTCAAGAGGTGCACCATGAATGTACCCACCCCCAATATGTCATTACTGGTAGAATGCCAAAAAGTTGGAGCCGAGCTCTGCCCGCAGCGTTTTGTGGGAGCGAGCCTCTAGGCTGCCAGTTATCGGGTAAGTCAATCTCTCTGAGGGTAAATTGCACAAAGTAAAGGAATAATGTGGTTTTCTCCATATGTAATGAACATATAGATCTGGTTCATATTCTACATAGACACACATGCACAGAAACTTTTACGATGCTGGCATACATAATGGCACAAGGCTAAATCCTCTGCAAGTCTTGTTCATTAGTCCATTGTTCCTGAAACGGGCGTCTAGTTACAACGCCAAGTGTAAAGCAACATGTAATGAGCATGGCGAAAGCCCAGCAACACGAACATTTAAGCAGTATGGTCAGCAGACAGGTCCATAAAATAAAAGGAGGGGGGTAATGTCTGGTCCAGAAATAAGGGTGGCTCTCTGTGATGGAAGGGCGCTGTTAGGGGCAGTTAAGGGCTGTGAGAAAAGTAGCTTTTCCCAGGACATTTTTAATTCTGTTTCTTTGTCTGTGAATAAATCTACCAGCCCCCTCCTCAGCTATCTTTTCTCTCTCAGGGCATCTGTCTTGCTCCTATTCAAGGCCCAGCTGCTCCCCCCTCCCTGTCAAGATGCCATTGTATCGTCCCAGCGACCACAGCTTGAGGGGTCAGCGTTCCTCCACCTCCTAATTAACGTTTCAGGACCTGGGTGGGGTATCCCAAGCACAGTGCGACAGTCAGCTGAGGGGGAAAACTGGCAATAGTTTTATCAAATTTCCAGGTGCATGTCATTGCTCAAATCCCATACACCAGGAAGAATTTAGCACCTTGATCCAGCCATCCAGAATTGTTTTTGTGCTTAACAGTGTTATTTACCAAGAAGAGGACTACAGTTTGCAGCACTCTACCATTTCACCAAAGAGGAACAAAACTTGTGATTTTCACTATTTATTCCTCCTGTTTCAGGCATCCCGATTTAGGATGTCCTGTGTGAAACCCAAGAAAATATGAAAAAATCCATGAGGATCATTACAGGCGTAGAGTTTTGCTTGCATTTTAACAATTTGAATTAGTCTGATAACATCCATTAACGTTCTATTTACATTATATTTAAAACCTTATTTTTTTTATACAATTATAAGAATTACAGTATATGATTTCCAATAAATACTGGATTACTCTTGCATCACACACTAATGCATCATATCACTAATACAGATCACATGATTTCAAACAATATGGTTGTCCATTTTTTCATGGAAGATACCTAGTCTCTTATAAGCTCTGCTGTGAATTCATCCTCATTCTTTGGGAGATATAAATACATTAGGGATCCCACCGATTGTCCCTAGATCTATCAACACCAAATGTGTGCTTAGATGGCCTGGTACTGCTATGTACAGTGATGTGGTTGGTGGCGCTGCTTGAACATACCATTCTGCATTTATAGGATTACTCAACTTAGCTTTCTCTTGAGCTAGACGATTCTGCATAAATCACTTATTGCTGTTGCAATTCTGCTGATTTGTGTGGATGCTTTGACCCATCATGCAGTGATTTGGGAAGAAGCTAGTAGTTAATGCTACTGTTCCCTACAGGCAGACTCAAGCGACAGGCAACTAGACGTGAGAAGTTGTACCATGTAAAAGTGAATTGGTATGCTTCTAAACCAGTCACCCTGAAATTTTTATTTCTAGAAGTAAAAGAAAACCACAAGCTTGATGGCAGCGTTTTTAGTTGGGGCATATAAGCTGCTAGTGTCCTATACTGATATTTACTATGCCATGACTCTCCCTTAGCAGCAGACAGTGCTCCCCAAATATGAGAGGATGAGGGGCCTGGTGTAAGACTGGCACCACTAACTGTGGTCCTGACCCATCTGTGGAAAACAGGATGGCTGGCATAAAGGCACCAATGCACAAGCAACTAACGTGGCAACCAGACGGATCACCCTGCATGCCTACCCCTAGAAATGGCCCTGGGAATAACCATAATCCATAAGTTAGTAGGTAAATGGTGAAAAAGAGAAAAGGACAGATGTATGCTAAGATTAAAAAAATATATTCGGTATGTTTTACCAATTCAAACTGAATTAAATCAAAAAAGATTTTAGGTCCTCCCAGATCCTTCCTATGAGGTACCACATTTAGGTTGCCCCTCCATTTAAAAGTATTAAGAAATCCCCAAAATTGTATTCTGCACTTACCAATCCAATTGGTCACCGGCAGTGAAGTGCAAAGAAGGGAAAACACAGGCTGCTCTTATCCACAGTGCAGAAAGGCAGATGTCCAAGTGAAGCCCGTTTATGAGCTTTCCTACATATAATGAAGGAGCATCCCCTGGGGAAGGGGGTATTCAGCTAACCTAATGCTTTTTTTTTTATTTATATATCATACATGATGCGGACCTAAAAAAAAAGATTAATCAGATGTTTACATGCTTTGCATAAAGCATGTTTTAGCACATCAGTATAAGTCAGTTGTACTAAATAAGAAAATCTAAAGTTAAAGTAAAACCATTCATTGGCTAACTCAATATCAAAAAGAGTTAGATTACTATTTTAACTTGTAATCGTCCTCACATTTACTTTGCTATAATAAAGAAATATATATTAGTCCAAAGCTAGGAATACAGTTCTTTATTATTGATTTTAAAATATGTTAATAGCGCAAATCTTGTTATTTTGTATTATCTTATTGTGACTTAAATTGTAATATTTTTTCTTCCAATAAAAATTGTATTCCTACTTTTACACACACACTATAAAAAAGGAGATATACACATTTAAGTTTAAAAAATAAGCCTTACTAAAACAAAAACACAATCTAGGTGCAGTATATATAGAATAATACCCTGAGAACAAAAAGAAGTGGGGGTAGGGTGATCTGCACACAGCTGGCCGCTAGTCAGTGGGTGCTTGGAGCTGAAGGGGTAATTGGAGACAAAGCCACAGTTGTTCAGTGCAAGACCCCCAACATGACCTGCAGACACACAGAGACAGAGTAGGCAAATAACTGGAAGGGCCCAAGCTTTCCTGCTGAGTTGTTTGTCTGAGCATCCTGCCCTAAACAATGACATGCTCTATATTGCACTACAACCAATGTGAAACACTGCAGAGGACAATGTACTCACCTTGGTTTCTTGCCTTTGGCTGTCACTAGTAGTCGGGTTACAAAGCTCCGGCCTAGATGTCTTGTGATGTTGACGAGCCGATATTGAATTGTAATCCGAGATTCTCTACAGTTAATGGGTTAAACAGATGGGGGGAGGGCTTGTTATGGTAATCTGGCACATAAGTATGCCTAGCTGCCAACTGTCACTTTCAGCCATAGCCCAGGATAACATTAAATATTACAATATCTGGCTCAGTTCCACAATTCAATTAGCATTAAAAAAATAAATAAATAAATAAATAAATCGCTAAATCAGCCACTATCAGACAATATGGATCCATGGAACTGCCTGTTCGAGCATAAAATTGTTTGTCATATCATTTAGGCGACCGCCTAAATGTTCGTCAAAAGACAGCCGACATGTGAAAACAGAAATCAAACATAAATTGGACGTGAAGCACACAGCACAAGTGATCTCACAATTAGCTGACAAATCTGTTGAGGCTGAATAAATGTCGTCCACTCATATGATTTGTACCTTTATTCACTCGCTCAACAAAGGGTTGAGTTATCTATTCATGGACATCAGTCATAGCTCCCCATTTTGACAAAATCCGCACCTCAGCATCTGAGCTGGTGCCACCCATGGATTCATTATTAAATTGGACCACGTCTTGTGCAGTGCCAGGGGAAAGCTGTTCCCTGTGGCACCAAAGCTCAAAGGCAAAGTCCCAAAAGGTGCCAAGCCTCCGAGTGCTGGCGGGAGATCCAGAAGCCACCATATGCACTACAGCATACCTCCCAACTGTCCCTCATTTGGAGGGACTGTCCCTCTTGGGTCAATGTCCCCCTGTCCTTCCGTCTCATTTGCCCCTCTTTTGGGTGTAACATGCAGATTTGCAGCAATATATGATTTGGTTGCCTAATCAAAGTGTTGATGTTGTTTTAACTGTTACAGCCCGTCTCCAATCTATCCCTAAAAGAGAAGGCGTAGCTAATTTAAAAAATTGGCCCTCTTTCCCACCCTGAAAAGTTGGAAGGTATGATTATAGCACTGTACTCATGAAGGAAAGATTGTGTCTTAGGCTCAAGCCTTCCCTATATTGGCCTTGGTCCAATTTACAACCAAAATGCACGATAGCCTATCCTCGATTTAGCCTATTTTAGGTTTTGGTCCCAGCCCATGGCTGTCTGAAACTCAGCGATCAGCTGAAAATCTTACTTCTTTTGTGATCCCACACAAGTGGCAAAGCAGATTGGGCTGACATAGAGGGATGGAGTCTACTGTAAGAGAAAGCAGAGCTTTAATGCTCTGTGAGGTTGTGGAAAAGATTTTCATCTGACTGTGGGATTTCAGTTGGGGGGGCAAAACGGGACAGGGAATAGGACAACCCTAGAGTCTTTTACTATTCAGCATTCATTTCAGAACTACTAGACAGAACAGAAACACAACAAGTATGAATAAACATTATCTGGCAAGTTTTATCAGTTTTCGATTGCACTTACTGAACATCTAGTTGCAGTTCTCTCAGACATGGTGGATGAAGACTAGCGACCATCCACTGTACAGAGAAAGAAGAGGAGAGTGCTTCCTAATCTTTCCTGTCTCACTCACACAATTTGTTTTTGCTAATTAAACTAACTAAAACTCCACAACCCATATGTCTGATATGATTGGCCACAATGTGTGTGATTACTAGTAGATAATATAAATAGTCTCCAGGGTAAATTGAAGGACTCAGTGGATACTATAAGGCATTTGCATAGTATGATGTTAACATGACCCCCTACAATATGGGATTGCCTCAATGGTACTTATATTGTATATTAAAGGAGCACTATCATGAACATTGTGTAATACTAGAAATCCATGTTGGCCAATGAGAGAACGGGACACTTGTACATCAAAACTGAATAAACCTCCAGCCAAGCTTGGGGTCTGTTCTCCTGGTGGTTTCTTCTCCTGGTAGGAATAACATCCAGGGGTCACAGGTTTAGTGTATCAGGGTAACAAAATCTGTTACCCTGATTTCCTCTCCCTTCCAATAAAATAAAAGACAAGTCATGTTTGGATATTTCTTGATCCTGGGTGTATAAGTGACTTCTACCGCCATTCAGCTTGGTTTTATCTGGCCATTTATTGCAATAGTGTTGCTTTAAGGATAATTTGGGCCAATTGAATAGTATATTTGGGTGACAGGGGCCTTGAAAATCCACCTACACTGAATTTATGGTATACCCATATATTATATTTACTACTTTTTTGCATTCCCCTCTAGACCACTCTCCATGAGCCACTTATGGTTATGTGTAAGTACAGGAAAACATTAAACTATATACAGTATCTAATGGATTTGCTTACATACCTGCTTACTGTGGATATGACATTAGCAACATAAAGGCCTGTCCCAGTGGTCACAATCTGATGACTTTGGAGCTGGGAATAGAAAGCCTAAAACAGGGTTTACAAGAGGTCAATGTACGAGAAGATAGTATATTATTGTTCTACTCCCAGGGAGAAAACTATTGGCAGTGAGATTGGCTAATTTAGTTTTGTACCACTGGTGGGTTTTGGTCCTCTAAGTCACTGTTTCTCAACCTATGGTACATGTACCCCAGGGAGTACACATGATGTTCAGAGGTGCGCCTGCATGGGGTGCCTGATGGGTCAGGTATAGGGATGAGCGAACCCCCAATGTTCGGGTCCGGCAAGTGCGGCCGAACATTGAATAAATGTCAGCACTAGGAGTGTTCTCACTCATGGGAGCCGGCGGCCATCTTTTTGTAGCTGGGGCCAGTTTCAAACAACTCCCCTGCTTCCACTGCTGCTGACAGGAAGAGGATTGGGCAGAGGCAAGTTACAGCAGCTTCCTGCAGTTTTGGTTCACCCATATCTAGTCAGGTATATTATTTTAACATCAAAGGATTATTCCCTTAAAAGTGTTTGATTCATGTGACCTACTTATTTTATTAAAATTTATAATGTACTACCCCCCTTTGGGGCATTTGATTGTAACTTCCTGTTGCTAAGGGGTACTTGGCATAAAAAGGTTGAGAACCACTGCTCTAATTCACCTGTTGTACAAAGAACTGAATAGAATGCTATAGAAGTAAGAACACCCCAGCAGTCAGGCAGATTTCACAGTAAAATTTGTGTTTTTTATTATTAAGGAACCCAAATTACAGTTGCTGATACTCGCCAACCTGAAAAAGAATACAAACCTAACTCTTAAAAGTGTGTACTGCACCTGTCCACTGTCAGACAGATCATGTACAAATGCAGCCAATTCAACACCATGGTCACCCTCCCCTGGAGTGGTCGACCAACAAAGATCACACCAAGAACAAAGCATGCAATACTGAGACCACAAGCAGCCCCAGGATAATGGCCCCTTCTGCATTGGCGAATGCCAATGTTCATTAATCCAGCATCAGAAGAAGTCAGGACAATGGTGTGCATGACAGCAAAGGGGAATACTATCCAAAAAGAACATTTATGCCCTGCCAACAGTTTGCCAAAGACTACATAAAAGAGCCAGAAGGGTGCACGCAAAATAGTCTGTGGAAGGATAAAAGCAAAACAGAACTTTTTGTCTAAACCCAAAAAAACAAAGAAAAGCAATGACTGCATTCCAACAAGGGGACCGCATCCTACTTGTAAAGCTAGTGATGACAGTATTATGGGTCGGGCATTTGTCTCTTTCTCTGGTTAGGGATAACTTGCCTCATTGAACTTTAGATTTTAGTTTAAATCAGCAAAATCTGCAGGACAATTTCAAAGCATGATAAGTGGGTCATGTAGCAAAGACAAGAGCCCCAAAAATACATTAGGATATTGATTTTTTGAAAAGGCTGGTCATAGATATTTGAAAATAGAACTGAGCTGTAAAGACCTTTAGCCGGCTCATTGCTCCCTCTGAAAAACTTGCCCACACAGTCAAGGTGGTCATTTGGCTTGGATTCCACTTCTGAGTCTCCAGTTGGCAAAAGGACAAGGTGACCACTTGCGCGTAATCACCTGCCAACAGAGCAAGCAGTAGACCAGACTTACAGGGGGTATGTGTGGGGGGACATCATTAATCAGAATGCCCTCCATACTGTTCCGGGCTGGAACGCCCAGTTTGATGAGGGCCAGAAATTGTGCTAAAATACCCACCCTTACTTACTGCAGTGCAGCTGATGTAACTGGCTTAAGGTGGTCACATACAGGGTGGGGGGGGGGGGGTGAAACTGTGTGAAATGCTGTCTTTTACTGCTGCAATGGAAAGAGTAAGGGGGTATCTCAACATCCTTCCTTTTTAGCATCAGGGTGCCCCCCTCTAGAGAAAATACTTGCCAGACTGAAAGTCTTTTTAGACAGTTTTGGTACACTTTACCTCCCTTGAAGATAACTGATACAGGTTAGTTGTCTGTCTCCAATTTTCAAATATGACCCTCAGAGACTTGTGTGCCCCCTGCTGCACAGATCTTAACCCTCCCATGCTTAAATAAAAGCAGAGAGCTGCAACACAAGATGAAGCTTTGGTCACAATAGACAAGGGGTAGTCTGCTGGGACATAGTCTCCTGCAGTGGTAAGTTTTGAAATAGCAGACCGGGACCAAATTACTAAGGGGTAAGTTAGGCAAGTCTGTATAATTTTCATGCCAACAAATGCCCTCTACCCATACATAAATGTTGTACATAAAGTGGGAAGCAATGCCTGGAAATCCACCAACATCCACGAGTTGAAGATATTTGGTAGCAACTATCCAAGGGAGGAAGACATTAAGCTGACCATTTTTTTAGGGGGACACATTTGGGATGCTTAAATTGTGACAGTTTAACAAGTTGCTTGGTTAATTTTCAATAGCCACATTATATGATGCGTGACCAATGTTCACGCAATCCTAGTGGTTTGTTAAGCTGTCACTATTTAAGTAACCCAAATTTTTCCCCTCTGAAAAAATGGCCAGTTTAAGGGGGACCAAACCCCAAGATTTTGACTATCCTGGGTTTTGGTCCTTTTCCCCAGGCACACCACCATTGTGTGAAACCCCACAGATTGCTGAGGCCAACTGAGCTCTTCCCGGTCCTACGGAGCATGTGCGGCCTCTCGTCCAATCAGCACGTTTGAAGCCGCTGATGTCACGTCCTCTAAGCCTTGGCTGGCGGCCGCATCCCCGCTATCCCTCTAGCAGCGTGCCCGCTGCCTGGCGTTGGACCAGGAAACAAGGTAAGTGTATGGGGGCAACCTGGAGGGTTTCATACAGTGGGGCATCCAGATTTTGGAAGCCCCGGGAAGAGGGAATCGGTCAGCTTGGGAATCTTATAGATTTTTGGGCAGATCGCGGTGGGTTTTGGTCCACTTTAAAGGCAATACACAAATTACTGAAAAAAATGGTTTCATACTTCTGCCACTCATTTGTTTAGCTGGCTTCTCGTTATCTAACACTGGGGATTTCAGGAAAACCGATGTGAGGTCATTCTTATGAAGAAAAACTTGAAAGGGTTCACAGACTTTCAACACACATCTGCTCATACGCAGAAAGCTATGGGAATGTGTACTGCGAATAAGGAAGTTTTCGGTTTTGTTTTTTTTTTATTATTAACACACTGTCTCTTTGTTCTCTGTGATCTCTCAATTTTCCGCCCCATCCCAAAATACATTCCCAGGAACAATTTCTCAACTATCATCCCTAAAAACGCATGTCTGCGTGTCGAATGGAGAACAGAGCAGAATTCATCTGTCATGTGTGTGAAAGATCAGGAAGCTGCTTTCTCTCTGACAGTAAACACAGAGATAGCAACTCTAATGGCTTTTCCCATTTGCAGCAGTTTTCTCTCACAACACACAGCTGTGAAAAGTCTGGCCTTCCAGAGAAGATTTGTGTTTACACAGACCATGGGATTGCAGGTTTAACAAGATTAGAACTAATAATGTCTTTCTGGTGTGTGAAATTGTAAAAGGGACCCATCATATAAACAAAGGCGAAAAGTCTGGTCAATATGAACTTTTTCATATATATAGATATCTGCCAGACAACTCTAGAATGCGGGGGGGGGGGGGGGGGGGGGGTCAATCTAGGGCCATACCTAATAGTAAATATAATGGGATGACTAGGATCGTTACCAGCATCACAACCAAGCTAACCTGAAAATTTGCTCGTTGGTCAAGCATCAAACCATTTTGACTGGCAGAAAATGTCTTGTTCATCCCTTTTACATTATACAAATACCTTAAAGTGGGAAGCATGCACGTTGCCGGAAATGCAGGGGCTGAGAGCCACTTGCCGAAGGATGTAAACATGGCAAGCGGCTCTCATTGGCTGTGTGCCCACACATACACTATAGGAACAAGGGAGAGATGAGTTGTTCAGGGCTTTCTGGGAGTTTTAACGCAGCGGAGCATCCCAATTCGGGATGCCCACGGGAACGGAACAGTACCCAGGAAAGTCAAATTCACGAGTTTTGTTCCACTTTAAATGTGATTCAAATTATGATTGCTTTAAGGAACAAACAAATGAAAAAATATTCCACACCAATGCAAGTCGCCTGATCATTCACAGCTCATATGTGATTAGTTCAGTGGTTTTTCGTTCACAAATAGTACTGTTTCCTTGTACCTTCAGGAGGACAGCCCAAGGGGACTAGAGAATATGTTTAGTTTACCGCCGCTCCAGCGCCACGGATCAGTCTTCTGTAGAACCCGGGAGCCACACACTACCTGGTTCCAGCTGGTGGGTTCTACTTACTCTTTTCCTTATGTTATTAGGAGTGTTCTAGAAGGGATATGACTGTCTAAGACACGGATTACCAACCATATTTTATGCCGTGCCACCTTTCCATTTTCAAGTTATGCCAAGTACCACCCACTTTATCAGTACAGTGAAGGTCAGCATTAATGAGAACGAATACTTGTGTATGCCATTGGGCCCATGCTGTCATCACTAGATGCTGCACACCTGCATTTTGATGATCATATAAATCCTACTGGAGGATCACCAGCATGCAGAATCTTTAAATACAGGTAATCTGGGCTAATAGGCTAATCTAGTGTAAGAGAATGGTTATTTTCTAAAGACAAGTACAAGTAAGGAGGGCAGAAGAGGACCAGGATTTCCAAATTGTATAGGCCCTCTATAAAGTGGACCAGAAAACCATGATGTTCACTATCCTGGCACTAGTCCCGTGACACTCTCATCAAAACGATGCAATATAGCATGCATATTTATACACGGCAGAACGGTGAGTGGGGCATTTATACTCTGGGTGCCATGGTACAATTGGGGGGAGGAGTGATTTTCAGTGGCATTGTGACTGATTCTGGCAGGCGGACAGTGAGCTGGGAGAGAAACCTTGAAGCCACAAGTCAGCACCGAGCAGTGGATGAAGAAGAGTAAAGTTTAGTGCAGGGGGTTGTAGCCTTTCCTAACATTACAGCTATGGGTTGCACATGAAGCTCCTGGAGCTACAGGTTGAGGACACCTAATTTATTGTAAGAGTATTAAATTATTTTCTAATCAGTGTGGGATCTATAATGGGTCCAATAGTGCCCTGTACCAGCTCAAAGGCAGTGGATGGCAGCAAGCCACCTGTCCGACATGTCAGCAGGTGAATTGATCATCAGCACAGGCACCCCTGGAAGAGTACCGGACCTGTGCCGAGCGGAATAGGGGCTGGCGTCCTCGCATTGCCAGACAGTGTCCAAGCTATAGGGACCTCAATCCCTATGCCAGATACATTGGCAAGTAGTATTGGGTAGGGGAGGAACCCTATAGAAAGTCCTGAATACATTAACGCTGACATAAACAGCAGTCTGACAGGTGTCTGGCAGGTCTAAAAGACTCCAGGGCCATTCCACTCCATGGGACATCCCGAATTGGCATGTCCTGCTGTGTAAGACCCTCCAGAAGCCTTGATGCACTCACCTTCTACAGGACCCCTCACCCACGGCAGACCTTTCTGAATGGGCGTTGCGGACACGCCACGGCAGGGGATACAGCTGGTGGCACATGCTGCTTAGCCGTCCAGGCAGCTTAGCCATCGGCTGAGCCGAAGGGAGCCGGGTGAAAGAGAGTGCACCGATTGGCTTAGTCGGCCGTTTAGCCAATCAGCACACTAGTTCTGAGTCTGCGCTGTGGGAGCGACAGGAAGGTGAGTGTATGGGGCAACCTGCAGGGTGATACTTACAGCAGGGCATCCCAATTCGGATGCAGCCGCATAAGGTCAAAATTGGGTGGGTTGTTTCTCTGAGAGTCTAGTATACAAATTTTTTTTTAATAGTAATGGCAATAATATGCTATTAATCATGCATTTATCATAAACTACACTACCAAAATGAATTTTTCATTTAAACATGTTACGCTACTTATGACAGTCAAATTCCATGGCAGGCCTGTAACATGTCAAAAACAGGAAAAGAAACATATGAAAGACTGCTACAGGCAATAACTCCACTCAAACAATTTACTGGTGTTTACATATAAGCAAGACAGCCATTTACACAACAGAAACACTTTGGGTAAACAGCACATCCATTAAACTGATCTCAAGAGGAGCAGCTGGAGGCCTCATTACAGCTTCTCCAACTGGAAACATACAGCAGTCTGGCCAGGAAAGGAATTTGGGGCTGAGATTTACATGTAAAACCTAGACTTGTCTCCTGTCATCTCGGGATGGATCTTTACAGTTTTTACCACAAACTGTACGCTTCTTCTCTCTTTCAATAAATAAAGTAATGGGTCAGGTTGAGTGCTATGAAAGACTGGGGGGAAATCACTTAAAAACGCAAAATACAACTTGTTTTGCTCCATGTATATGAAAATCACTGCCAGTCGTGGGAAATACCCATCTCCATTCAAATCTCAATTGGAAACCTTTTTACTTTCTCAGTCTGGAAAGGCCCATACAAACTTCTTTTATTAGCAGTGGTACTGGTTATGCTGACCATACACATGATGTGATGTTGAGCCACCAACATGAAAGCATGAGGATTGTGGAAAGAGCATGTGACCACCATGTGCACCATGACCACCTACTGAGCACAATTCCCGGATGTATAGAACTGCAGGAAACAGGGTAAGCAGAATTTCACATTGGGCGCTTGAGGGCCTGTGCCTATAGCAGACTTGTGTGCGTGAGGGCCTCTGAAAAATCCTAACTATCATATTGATGCACGGCATAAGACCATGTTTTGAACAGAGCTCTGGTTTAAAAAAAATGGGAGCGGACACATCCCCGGCTTCTCACCCCCAACTTGAGTGGCCGGCCATGGGAGCACAACTCAGCTGCCGGGAGCCTGGGGATGCGATTGCATGAGGGTACCTAATGGGGCATCCCAAACCAGGACACCTCAGGGGGGATAGACTCCGGCCCTGGAGTCTAAAATATGGTCACCAAGGTGGCTAGTTCTCTTTAAAGTGGACCAACACCCACGGGTGATCGGCCCGGGAATCTATAAGATTCCCGGGCCGATCACCCCCCACCCCGCGGGACATCCGAGATCGGGATGTCCCGCGGGGTGTAACCCCCCAAAACCCCCGAAAAACCTTACCTGATCTTCGGCGGCGGCCGGCCGCCGCCGCCTCCCTCGCGCCCCTGTAGCCGTGCGCGCGCCCGCGCCGGCCGTCTGCGAATGGCCGACGCGGGCGCGCGCGCGTCAAAAGGGACGCGCGGGAGGCGGCGGCGGCGGCAGCCGCTTAGACGTTCCTGGACCTGGCTTGTACGTCGGCGCTGGGAGCGGGGAGAGGTGAGTTTTTCGGGGGGTTAGGGGGGGTTTCACACAGCGGGGCACCCCGATCGGGGGTGCCCCACCGAAGTGGACCAAGACCCAGGATAGTCAAAATCCTGGGTGTTGGTCCACTTTAAATGTCCATTAAATATTTCTGGGTTTATCTGCCCTTAATCATACAAGCAAATAAAACAAATTGTAACACCCGGCAGTTCTCTTTCTTCTACATTTCCTCTTTCACCCTTTCTATTCACATTCCCTTCATATTTCTCTCTCTCTTCCACATCCCCTTAATCTACCCCCTCTTCCACATTACCTGCATATCTCCTTCCATCTTTCCCTTTATTTCAACATTTTCTCCATCTTTCGCTCTCTTCCACATTTCCTCCATCTATCTCCCTCTCTCTTCCACATTCCCTCCATCTCTCTCTCTCTTCCACATTCCATCCATCTCTCTCTCTCTTCCACATTCCATCCATCTCTCTCTCTCTTCCACATTCCATCCACCTCTCTCTCTCTTCCACATTCCATCCACCTCTCTCTCTCTCTTCCACATTCCATCCATCTCTCTCTCTCTTCCACATTCCATCCACCTCTCTCTCTCTTCCACATTCCATCCATCTCTCTCTCTCTTCCACATTCCATCCATCTCTCTCTCTCTTCCACATTCCATCCATCTCTCTCTCTCTTCCATATTCCATCCATCTCTCTCTCTCTTCCACATTCCATCCATCTCTCTCTCTTCCATCATTGATCTCTGTCTTTCACATATCCTCCATCATATTCTATTATTCACATTCCCTCTGTTATATTCTATTATCCATATTCCCTCCATCGTTCTCTCTCATCCACATTATCTCCATTTTTCACTTCCACATTCTCACTCTTCCACATTATCTCCATCATACTCTCTCATCCACATGCCGTCCATCTTTCTCTTCCACATTCCCTCCATCAAACGTTCTCATCCAAATTCCTTCAGTCTTTCTCTTTCTTCCACATTCAACCCATTTTTATCTTTTCCACATTTGACCCACCTTTCTCTCTTTTCCAAAAGACTCCAAAGCCAGGTGAAAGCCCTCACCATCTCCATTTGGGACACACTACTGTGTGAGACCCCCTGCTTTCACCAATCATCTATTTGGGAATCGATCCCACAGTACATGCATCCACAGCACGCCTCAATCTGATGTGCGCACCCCACCAGCATATCTAAATGGCGACCAGTGGGTTCATGCAGCACTGGGAAGTTGGGAGCAGGAGGTGCCTGGCAATCTGCTCCTGAATAGGCACAGCGGGAAGCATGCATGGAGGAAAGTAAATGGGCAAACCGTGAGGTCCTAAATTGGGATGCCCCTGTAATGCGGACTAAACCCCAGGTGAGAGAGAATCCTGTTTGGTCTGCTTTAGACAATATAGGTTGTTCTGCACCTGCCTCCCTCCACCCCCAGGCCCACAAGCTGAGTCTCACCTGTATCCAGACGGAACTGGTTCATGGAGATGAGGTCCAGGATATATGCGGTGAGGCTGCCATCGGCCTCCCCTAGGCTCACGGAGCCGGCCTTGGGGTTGTCCCTCAGCACCCGCTCGATGTAATGGGCCACCTGCGGGGTGTATGGGCGCCATCGCGACGCTTCATCCTTCCACTCCCACACCACGCAGCGGTCCCGCTCCAGCATCCTCCCGGGTGAGCAGTCACGTGCTGCTGTAATGCGGGGCTCAGTGTGTAGCGCTGCGGGAGCCGGGTGACGGGCACATCGCTCGCCTCACACCTCAGCCAGGTGCCTCAGCACTTTCCTGTCCCTACAACCATCCAAGAAAACTTTCTCTCTCTCCTCCCTCCCGGCACTCCCTGACCCTCCTCCGGCCCAGCCTCCGCTATGGCTCTTCTCCGAGCTGTGTCCCTGCAGCCACCGGGTGTCTCTCTCCAAGGAAGGAGGGGGAGGGGGCTGCTTTCTTCTGGCAAACACTTCCCCCATTGCCCCCTCCTCCCTCCATTCCCCTGGGGACAAATCTCACAAAAGGCTTCGGGTCCCTTTGTCGCCAATTAATGATCGATCTCTCTCTCTCTTTAACCTCTCTCTTATCTGTCTCTAAAAGCAAAGACTGGAGCAGGGGGCACAACTAGGGCCCTTACAAATCCGGCCGCTTGCCTTGTGTTAGAGTTCTAATACAAATGGGAACAAAATGCAGCCCTTGGAAGTAAATGGTCTCTTGTGTGTGCAGCGCTTTGCCTGCAGCGCAACTGCAACGCAGCCTATAGAGCAGTGATACTCAACTGGTGGCTCGGGTCCGAATGCGGACCTCGGCGCCAGATTCCTGGACCCCTTCCCTGACAGGCCTGCGCTCAGGTGCTTCTGTGTTGCTGTGCTCAGAGCTGGCCCCTTGATTAGTGATGTAGTGCTTAGTCTCTGTGCCAGTGTCATGGCTCCCTGGCACCTAGCATTGCAATATGAAGTACTGCACGGGTGGGAAGTGGCATTGCAAGGTACACACAAACTTTGTTTCTCTGTCTCTATGCCCCAGTCCTTTCCCCCAGCTCAGCTCAGCCCCATCCATTCCTGTCCCACCAGCTCTGCCCCGTCCATTCCTGTCCTCCCTGTTTCGCCCATCCAATCCCTGGCCTCCCAGCCCAATAGGATTTTTGGTGTGGGGTGGGTGGGCAAGCAACCTTTTTTAGTTTTGCCTGGAGAATATATAGCCTCCCCAGTGCGCTGATTTCTAAGTATCCACCCCCCTGCAACAGCCCTCCATCTGGACCTTCACCTCTCACTGGGTGCCTTTTAAATGGACCTTCACAAGAAGTGGTTGAGTACCCCTGCTATAGAGGTTTATGGGCAGATTTATGGGAGGTTTGAGATTTATCCATCCCTTCCTCTCACCTGACACTACTAAAATGTTAGTGCCCACCCTGGTTATCTCCCGACTGGACTACTGCAACACCCTCACTGTGGTTTGCCAACAAGCAGACTGGATCCCCTCCAATCTATTCTAAACTCTGCTGCTCGTCTCATCCACCTCTCCTCTCGCTTCTCCAGCGCTGCCCCCCTTCACCGGTTACCTGTCTCCCAGAGAGTTCAAACTTCTAACACTAACCTACAAAGCTGTCTCCAACCAGGACCCTCCCTACATTTCATCTCTCATCCAGCTTTACCAACCTAATCGCAACCTCCTCTCTGCCTCTGACATTCTCCTGTCCTCCTCCTTGGTTACCTCCTCGCACCCCCGCCTTCAAGACTTCTTCCATGCCTTCCCACTCCTCTGGAATTTACTCCTCCACTCAATCTGTTACTCTCCATCAATCCAAGCCTTTAAAAGTGCCCTCAAAACTCACTTCTTCAGACAAGCATATAACCAGGCTTAAAGTGGACCAAAACCCAGCTTTGATCGGCCCAGGAATCGATTCCCTCCCACCGCGGCATCCGAAATCAGGAAACCTCCCAGGTTGTCCCGTTCACTTACCTTACTTCCAGGTCCAATAGTGCATGCGCGAGCCCCGGCACATCCCCGCTATCCCTCTAACAAGGCGCCTACCCTCGCCAGCCATTTGTGGTTGGGAAGCAGGAGGTGCAGCCACCAGTATGCTCGGAGCTGCTAGCCTTAGACGCTGTCTTAGATGCTGTGAAGTCAGCAGCTCCGAGTGTGCTGATTGGGCGAGTGGCCGATCATGCAATGTAGGACCAGGAAGAGGTGAGTTTCTTCGGACAATATGGGTGGTTTTACGCAGTGGGGCACCTCCGATCGGGGTGCCCGGGGCAAAGGACCAAAACTCAGGATAGTCAAAATCCTGGGTTTTGGGCCACTTTAAGCAACTCCTATAAAGTTCAAATGGCACATGCAGCCCAACTCAAGCTCTACCACTTGTGATACCTACCTTTTGTCTCCACCTCCATCCTTTAGACTGTAAGCTCCTAAGGGCAGGGATCTCTCCTATTGTCTCCTGTGCTCACAACACCTGGTTTGAACCTTGTGGCATCTAGTTTTGTGTTGTTCCCTGTACTATATGTTTTACCTTGTTTGTAATCATACCTTGTAACGCGCTACAGAAGATGATGGCGCTATATTAATAAACATTATTAATAATAATAATAGGCACCTCAGGCAAAGCATTGCAGTGGAAGCACCATACTTACCACTGCCTTTCAGTCTTGTGTCCACACCCACTCACTATGCCAATGCTCAGCCCGAAACAGCGGCTTTATGCTTTGCATTAGTATGCACAGCAGAAAGCGCTGATTGTAAGAGACCCCGCACATGAGCTGTGGGAATGGCGGAAAGGTGAGTTGTGTGGGTGATCTGAGAGGTTTAACACAGCAAGGCATCCCAAATGGGGGTGCCCAGGGACAAGCACCTGTCACCAGGTTAGTCAAAATCCTGAAGATAGGTCCACTTGAAGGACCCCAAGAAGGTGGCTACACAAGCCAAATTGGGAAAAGAATGATTAAATAAAAAATAAATGGAGAGAAAATGAAAGAGAAATGGAAGGAAGCAGGACCATTTCTAGCAGGGCAATCGTCCCGGGTGCCAAGGCCTGTGCGAACTGTGGCATCACACTGGGCAGCATCCCAATCTGGGTGGCCACCTACAGACATGAATTAGACACTCCTCCAGAGAAAAAGCTCTTAGCTAGCTCACCAGGTCTCTCCTTTTCTTTATATTAAGCGCCAGCATAGAAGTCCATCGTTGCTGCAGCCACCTTCCTCAGGACCTTGCTGAAGTGGAGGACTAAAGGACCTAAAGAAGGTGGCTACGACAATTAGCAGATCGGAGGAGGATGATGGGTCCTACCACCTGCTGTTGCTGCTGCCGGGAGCCCAAGCCACCCATGCTCCCACCTCCTCCTCCTTGGCCCTTCTGCCAATTCAGTTACAATAAGTTAAGATGGAAATACAGGCTTGGGGTAGACCTGCGCCCTGCCACCTTCCCCTGGTGCTAAGGCAGGATAGGGGTGTTACAAAGACAAAAAACCTTTACCTTATCAGTGGTCCGGCACTGCTCCTGGTCCTCGGCACCACCATCTTGGGGAGAAAGCACAGAGTTGCTTTCCTGCTCTGTGCACTGCACTGCCCATCCATTCACTCAAATGGGAGCGGATGGGCACAGAGCCAGGGGATGCCGATTTATGTCTTTCGGTAGATCAGCACTAGAGCGTGGCCGAGGTAAGGTTTTTTTTTCTTTGTAACCCCCTCATCCTGCCTCGGCACTAGGGGAGGGTAAGAGGGGGGGGTTAATCTATGACTGGAGTTCCTTGAAGCAGGTTTTGTTCTGTGCCCATAAAAACTCACCTTTCACGCTCCATCGGCACATGTAGTCCAATAAGAGCCGCCTTCTGTGACAGCGTCATTCGTCAGGTGGCTCTCATTGACTTGAACATGCATCCCAACCTATCTGATTGGCTGAGGTGGGATCAGAGGATGTGGCAGTGCGAACTCATGGAAAATTAAGAAAAGTGTGTGAGGATGGGTTTCACACAGCGCGCCGTTCCAAAATGGCATGTCGTAAGGGGATGGACCAAAAATCCTGGGTTTTGGTCCAATTTAATTTTTGCACAAAGGACTGATCACATTTAATTACACCAATGATTAGCTCCTATGAGGCATCTCAGCCATACACCCCCCCCCCCCCCCACCCAGGCTTCTGCTCTTTCACATACCCCTTCTAGGGGCAGAGCATGTACACAGAGCCTGTAGTTTAGAACTCAGCAGCCGGACCTCAGTAGCATATGGCAGTGACAGCCACAGTCAGATTGATGGGGGGAGGGCCATTCCCTTTCACAGCTCATAAATAGACATTGTATACAATCACTCATGCCTACACACAGTCCAGGCATTTGTTGGGAAAATCTGAGGAAGGGGGCAGGAGGGCAAAAATAGGAAGCTGTCTGATTGAGACTGACAGTGGTGGTTCTTTCCAATTATGATAGAATGTGACACCTATTACAATATAAATAAAAAGAGCACAATTCTTGAATGGTAAAAGATTTTTCCATTAATCAAAGTGAGAGCAAACACATTTGACAACTAGAACATTTTACTATTCGGCTTCTACATGGTTTAATTGCTGCATGTAAGGCTTGACCTGGTCACAACAATTAAATCAGCTCCTCTATCAGCAGTTTTTTAAATTCAAACGTACCACACATTTTTTGATGTTTAGTACACAGATGAGCATTGTTATAAAGGAGACTATTGCTATACTTCAGGCTCAGACTGGACAGCAGGGTTACCAAAAAAAAGAAAACGGGGTCCCCAGTCCCAGGGACCCCTTTGAGTGCCTTCATCACCAAAACCTAAACTATGTATAGCTTATTTGTGGCATCACACACACACACACACACACACACACACTACAGTCTGGCATAATGTTTCTGTGCTTGGGCCCTAGATGGAAGCTAGTGATACTTGCATCTAAATGTGAGGTTGATCCTCAGAGTCAGTTCTACTGGTGGGCCCCAGGCATCCCAGTCCCACACTACTATACTTCTCTTGCAAATTTATTTGTGGGATTCCAGAAGGTCTTTCTCCGGCTTTACACTATCCTGGTGATTGGTCCTCTTACCTGGGGCATCCGGATTTATGATGCCCCGCTGTGTAAAACCCAGGCAGTGCTTGCATGAGCTCTCATCCAATCCCAGGATTTTCCACATGATGATTAGTCCATTTTAAACGGATATAAAGTCAAAACTCCTGCAGTCACCGTTAAGGCGGCTGCATACGCCAAACCCTGGGCATCTCGACTTGGGATGCCTGTTTACTTTTTGATGCCTAGAAATGCCATCACTTCTCACCCCTTTGCACCCCCTGATTACATCTAGTGGCCTATATATGTCTGCCCAGTGAAATCTATTGGCTGCTGAATGTGGCTACCAGGCTTTTAGGAATATAGTAGGGTGAGTATAATGCAGTCATTTACAGTGACTTAATGGTAGATTAGCATTCCAATTTGGTGGCAAATTTGGGGTGTTCAAATAGAGCAGCCTTACATGAATTTTTAATATACAAGAGCCATTCGGTCCAAGTGGGGGGAAGTTGCCCCAGCAATGACTGTGCAAGGCAGGGATGACTTGACAGCGCACTGAGGGCTGAATGCTATTAGGTCCATTGAAAAGTATGTATGCACCTGTCTGTGGAAATAACCTATTTGGACACAGAGGGTATTTAATTAGATATGCCTTTTTGGGGTAGCGTGCGGCAGATTTCAGGGTTAGGTTTCACATACAAGCAAGACCTAAATAGTGTTTCAGTATGTAGATAGACCCAAAATAAATAAAACTAGCTATTGAGCTAGGCTTGGATTGATTAGGCTGAATTATGGTGAAAATGTCTACAGAAATTTCCCATAGAACTTTTAGAAACCCAAACGTAAAATATTGATCACAGCCTTTTAAAAATGGCTTCAGACTGTGTCCAGACTTTCTCACTCCCTCTCACGCCAAGCCTTTGCCTTTCACACACTCCCTCTCCGCCCGCTCTGTTGTACTTTGATTCTTGTCCCCATGATCTCTCTCGCTCTTCTTCTTCTCCCCCTCCCCCTTTCCATTCAAAGCATTCAGAAGTGCAAATCCTTAATGAGCTAGTAGGCTGTCTGACCTCCCATTCTGAGCACAGATCCCAGGCCAGCACTACAATAAGCCCACGGCCCCCCTCACATTGCCCATTCCCCTCATTCCGCCATTGTGATTATTCTGAGTCTGCCCAAACAAATAGGACCCTCATTACAGAATCCTTGGGAAAGAAGCTTGCATCAAGTAGGGTGTCTTTCTCTGGGAAGAACAAAGATCCCGAAGCAGGGTTTAATAAATGGGTAGAGGGGCTTCGGCGCAGGCCAGTAAACATTACTGTGTGAGGAGTGCCTGCAGCTTCCCACATATACACTCGAGCTGCGGCTTATGTTCTGGGAAACTGTATCAATGGATCCTGATTGTCTAACCATTCCACTGCTTCCGTCATCTCTATGTCAGCATGCACCCAGACCCAGGAGTAAGAAATCTTATATCTAGAAACACCTTTAGATTTTTAAGTCTTAAACATTAGAACAGAATCTGTTCTAATATCATGGACAAAAGGGTATATGTGGACAATTTAAAAAGGGACTTAATTAAGCAGGGTTATAAACCATCAGCAACAGAGGCCTAGTTACAAAAAGCACTCCACATCCCTAGTCTCTTGCAATATAAAGAATCTCAAAGAAGAACCGTGTCCCGCTGGTTGTCATATACAATTCACATCTGGAGGTTCTGAGAAAAATTGCAAAGGAGCTCCAACCCCTCCTACACAGGAATAAGAGACTTTCTAAAATATTCCCAGATCCTCCTCTGCTGGCATACAGACACCCTCCCAATCTCAGAAAACTAATTGTGAGGAGCTCCCTAAGTGACCCAGCACAAAATGGGACATGGCCCTTCCTTTTCTTCAATGGAAGTCTAGCTGCTGGCCGCTACCCTTGGCTGTGCGTACCTGTGCCAGCCATTCTGAAAGCCCTGGTGGAGGTGCACACATCAGCAAGGGGGAAGCCATAGAAGCCATTCTTACTTTCACTGTGGGACCACTGGCGAGGGGAGTAAACAAGGCAAATTTGTGGATATCATCCACATTGGTGGATTCCAAATCATAATGGCCGGAGGCTAAAGAATCACCTGTTCCTGGAGTCTTTTAGAATCTAGGACTGGTCCAAAGGCTGGTTCCTCTTTCGGGATAAGAAAAGTAATATTTCCACAATCCTGCATTTCCATAGATGAGACTTCTGTGTGTCTATGTTCCCAATTGTCATGGAACTACAAGCCCCAACTAAATATTGGATTTTGGAGATCCAGGTAGAAAAAGGCTGCCATTAATCCTCCAGCACAAGATAGGCAAAAGAGGGGGATGCCCTTGTGTGCGGTTTCCTAGCCTCATACTTTGTTCCCATGCATATTAACGCCCTAGCATATCTGAATGATTTGATTGCGGGGTTGCTTCCCCTTGGTTGATTCCTTATGCTGGGGGCACTGCTGGCAACCGGTCAAATATGCTGGCAGGATACCAGGGATGCTGCCAGAGGCTTGCCTCTGCCTTGGGAGTGGGGGTTGAGGTAAGAATGCAGACACTCCTGGGGGTTTCATACAGCGGGGCATCCTAAATCTGTACCTGGAAAGGACTTTAAAGTCCTTTCCAGGTACAGATCCCCAGGGGGGATCTATAAGATTCCCGGGCCGATCAGATCCCTCCCCGCGGGGCATCCGAAATCGGGATGTCCCGCGGGGTGAAACCCCCCAGGAAGTCCACAATCCTACCTTTTCCACGTTCCAGCGGCACATACTGTCCGCCACCTCCCGTGCGTCCCTCTAGCAGGGCGCGCTCCCGCGCCGGCCGTTTGTGAATGGCTGGCGCGGGTGTTCTCCGTGTAAGAGGGACGCGCGGGAGACGGCGGCGGACGCGCTCTGCTTGTCCGGCGCTGCCTCTCGCTTGTCCGCCGGCAGGGATTGGCTGCAGCGGTCACGTGGGAGCGGGGAGAGGTGAGTTTTCAGGGCTTTTTGGGGGGTTTCACACAGCGGGGCACACAGCACCCCGATCGGGGTGCCCCACCGAAGTGGATCAAAACCCAGGATAGTCAAAATCCTGGGTGTTGGTCCACTTTAACGTAGCCCTGGAGTCTTTTAATTCTAGGGCCTGGTGCTTAGGGTTTCTGTCAACTTTAACATGATATAACAGGCCCTCATACCCCAAATCTTTTATGAATGCCAGGACATGCAGATTGATTAATGCTTTTTGGAAAAAAAAACTATAGTAAACAATCACCATTGTAGCATGAGTCTTGAATGAATCTTTTTAATAAACAATAGTAAAGTACCAGTACTAAACAGCAAAAAGAAAATCTGCCCAGCTTGAAGCCCTGAACTCTTGTCTCTGCAGAAGGAACATATTACTCATCTATTGGATAACTCCAATAGGAGCTTTCTATCAGGGGATCGTGCTGAAGCTCCTTAGCTATCAGAGATGCAATAACCTCCCCAACACCTCATAAAGGGACACTTTACATTAACACATTAACACCTACTAATCATTTGTTTGAGAATCACTTTGTACTGTTTATCCTGGCCGTGGGTGAGATTTCTCCTGAAGGGTGGCAGGTAAATTATCATATTCTGGCCATGTAAGGCTGCCTGCCTGATTTATAAAGTTCTTATTGCGGCACTCCAGCCTGGATCCATCCAAAAAACTGCAATTAAAATAAAAAAAAAGACTCAACTACTTAGCCAATCAGGGCCACCCTAAGGTAAGTGACGCCCTGTGCAGTATATCAGGATGAGCAACAAAGAAAAAGAAAGATGTAAGAAGTAAGAGGAAGACAAGAGGAAATAAGACGGAGATGGGAGGAATGGAGAAAAGGGTGGAGGAGAGGAAAAGTGTGAGAGTTTAATAGGGCTACAAAAAGAGAGGGAAAAATTAGAAATGCGGGGAAAGAAAAGGAGAAGAAAAGAACAAGAGAGAGAGGAAAGGAAAAATGAGAGAGGGAGAGAAACAGAGAGGAAGAAAGGATGAATGAAAGAAAGGAGAAAGAAAGAAATATGGCAATATAAAGAGAGAGAAAGAAAGAGAGCTAAAAAACATGGAAGATAAAAATGGAGGAAGCAAAGACAAGAGAAAGATAGAGGGAATGTGGAAAATACATGAAATAGAGGGGTATTGGAGGGATCATGAAATAAAAGAGAAAAATTGAGATTTAAGAAGTGAAAAAAAGTATTATAAATAAATGACTACTGGAGTAGTAAAGAACTCCTGGCACCCCTTTACAGAGAGGCTGGGATGGCGCCCTGTTCGACTGCACACCTTGCATACCACCAAAGGCCGGCCATGCAGCCAATCATTGTGCAGCGGACGCACCATTGCTGCACTGATTGGCTGACTACATGCCCGAGACGCTGCTACACAGTCCTGATCCCAGCGTTGGATTGGGAACATCCAAAAGGTGTCAGGCTTAGCGTGTGTAAGATGTGGAAGATGGGTGCAGGTTTTCAGCTGGTTCCAGACTGGGATGCCACTTTGAACAAAGGAATGTAGCAGATGTTGATTGATTGTAGTTGACTTGTATTCTCTTGTATTGTACACTGGCCTATAGGCATATATGCTAATCAGGATCCCTATTACTATTATTATTATATATATGATATAATCAGGGCCGGATAATGAGGAGGGCGCAAGAGGCGCATGCCCCCCAGTCTCCACCACTTGCCCTGCAAAGGGGGCCTCCACCAACCTTTGGGGTATGGTCTGGTCCAGGGTGTTTTTCAGTCTTTTGTCTGACGGGCCGCAGGTCCAGCAACAAAGCTTTTGGCAGCAGTGGGCCCCCCCCACACCTGGACAAGCAAGGAAAAATCTGTAGCTGTATCTGGGGCCTCCACCAGATTTTGTGCCTGGGGGCCCCACCACTCAATGTTATCCGGCACTGTACAAAATAATACTCAGCTATTGCTCATATAATGGTATAACTTCAGAGATTTCCTAAGGGGGTGATGTGGATGCTCCTTATCCTATCAGAGATGCATTATCCCACCCCCACCCGACATCTCATTAAGGGGCAGTTCACACCTACTAATCATCTGAGAAACACATTCCCCCGCCTGGGGGGCGAAATTGCTCCTAATGGTTTGCAATTGCCGGCCGTATAAGGCTGTCTCTTAGCAAGCTTTTACATGAAGTTATTGAGCAGTGTGAGTAGCATAAGATAAATGATTGTAATGTATGCTGTCAGGTGCATATACTGATGCATGTTGGTTACTTACCGCCAGGTATTAAGGATGCCAGTCTGCTTAAATTCCCTAAGAAATGGCAATCTGTGGGTCTGCTCTTGTATGTTACTGGCCATCTTTATGATCCCTACTACTTGCAAGGTGTTTCAAGTTCTCAATATATTTTTGCAGCTTTCAATGCACAACCCAAAAATAGTATAGCAAGCCAATTTAAAATGTACCCATCAGCTGGTATGCTGACCCTGGGAATCTAAGACTCCAGGGCCAGCAGACTAAGTAGCTCTGTATGATTTTGGGATGCCTCACTTTATGAACCCCCTCTAGGATCCCCCACAATCACTAACCTTTCCAATGCTCCTGCACCCCCGGCCTCCCTGCAGTTGAGGCGAGCTTCTGCACTCAGACATTCAGATGGGGTGTGGGAGCCCCCATTGCAATGAGAGATTGGGCATGTGGCTGTCCCCCCCCCCCCCCCCTATTCCCTATGCAAACACTCTCTCTAAAACAGAGCCCTGTTTGGATGAGAGCACGCACATGTGCCTTGGGACTGTTGGAATGGTAATTTTATTGGGCAACCCCAGAGGATTCAACTAGCGTGACTTCCCAAATCAGGATGCCTCGGAGACAAGGACCTATTGCCAGGATATGAAAAATCCTGGTGATGGGTCCACTAGGAGCTGTGATGCAAATTCACCTATATTTTAAAAACATTATATAAAAGTGCTGGAGAGTGAGATCTCCTGTAATTTTTACTGGTGTGCAACTAGCCAGCCAAACTTTTATTGGTTGTATGCAAACATTTTATTATGCCTGTGATTGTTGGCATGGCTAAAAGAAAATCAGGTATAACCTTTATGTTTATGTAAACTGTTACTGGAAGTACTCTGTACCTGGCTTTGATATTTGCGGTCAATATTGAAGAATAAAAAAAAACACATGCAAGGATGTGCTGAGTATGTTATACCCCCGTTTCAGACAGGTGTAAAAAGTATGTTAAAAAGAGTGCTTAAATACTTTGCTGAATCATACTAATACTTTAAAGCTTTGGGTGTATTTTTGTGACATTTACATTTTTTTTCCTTTGCTGAATGACACCAACTAATTAAAAGTGAAAAATCTTCTCTTTTTTACCCAAAAGACAGACACAATCAGACCCTAGGATCCAGAACTAATGTGGTAATGTGAACTCTCCAATCTCCTCCAAATTTTTCTTTTTATGCTTACTAGCTTTGTAAGAAGATACAGTGAGCTGGAGGTAAGGATCTTAAACTGTGTGGCGTGGAATCTCTTTAGTAACACCAATGACTCAGCTGGCCTTTTGTGTGAGGACAACGTTCTTGATGGATATTCCGTGACAAAATGTAAACAGGTGTGTTGCGGTGTACATCTTATGCTATGGGCACAAGAGCTATACCATTTCATCCAGGCTTGCTGCAGGCATGGCAAGACCTCATGTCCACGCCTCTCTGCTTTCTCTGTATAGCGCAATGCAGGTCACTTATTTTTTTCCAAGGGCCAGTTGACGTATACTGTATGTGTGCTTATCTGTGTGAATCGCAACCTGCATTCTGGTGAGCTTTTTGATGTTAACACCCAAAAATTGCAAAAGAAAATGTTTGCTATACTTTTTTCCCTAAAATCACCTGTGACGGTGACGGGGCTTTTGTACAGGTGAGGTGTATAATTTTTCCTATGAGATAAGGATTTTGTTTAACATTTGCAAATGAGCTATGCTGAAAAAAACTTTCACTTTTTTGTGTGTTAAAGTGGAACAAAACCCAGGATTTTGACTATCCTGGGTTTTGATCCACTCCCCCAGGGCACCCCAATCGGGGGTGCCCTGCTGTGTGAAACCCCCCAGAGATCACGCATTAACTCACCTGATCCCAGTCCTACCACACATGCGTGGCTGCTCGTCCAATCAGCGCACTCGGAGCCGCTGAGCTATGCACTTCTGAGCTACATCTTAGCTCAGCGGCTCCGAGCGCGCTGACGCCCGCATCTAGCGCTTCCCTCTAATGGCCGGCGCAAGCACGCGCCCTGCTAGAGGGACAGCAGGGATGCGGCCGCGGCCCACGCATGCGCCGTTGGACCGGAATTAAGGTAAGTGTTGCAAGCGACCTGGGGGTTTCACACAGCGGGGCATCCCAATTTTGGATGCCCCGCGGGTAAGGATTGGATCGACCCAGCTGGGTTTTGGTCCACTTTAAAGGGCCGTTTTCAAAGTGCCCACGCTACCCTTCCTTAGCGCTGAAGCAGGGTGGGTGAGTAAAAGCTCTTACCTGGCCTGCAATCCAGCTCTAAGTAGCACGATCGGAGCACCGGGTGCCACCAACTTCCTTCAGCCGTCTAATGCAGCCCCACGCTGTACACACTGCCATCTAGCCATTCAAGTAAATAGGTGGGCAGGGTAGTGCACCACGCTGTGCATGCTCCAGGCCGCCCATTCAAGTAAATGTCGCTCCGATTGTAGCGATCATCGGCGCTTGATTGTGGCCAGGTAGGAGGTTTTTTGGGTAACCCCCACCCTGTTTCCGCGCTAGGGAAAGGTGGCAGCGCAGGGAGCCTTGAAAATGACTGTGCTGGCTAGAAATTGTCCTTTACCACTGAAAAGCTCACCGAGATGCAGGATACAATCCACACCACAATGCACACCAGAAGTCACACTGGCTTCACCAAATATATAGTATATATATATATATAGTAAAGTGCAGTCCAATAGAACGCTATAGCAAAGGAAGAGAAACGCAGCATTACTTGCACTGCGCTTGTGTTAGCAACACTTTAACCATTTACTTACTGTATACAGTTTTTTTCACACAGCAAGACATAATACCATGCCTCTCTATCTCAGCTAAAATCCATCAAAATGTACCTGCACTTAGCACAAAAGGTAGGCGTGCAGGGCTTCTCAACAGCATCAATTTCTGTATGATAGATTTAAAAAGGAACAAAACCCCACTGTGTGCAAGCCACTGGGATCACCCGTAAACTCACCTTTTCCTTGTTCCCACAGCCACACAGCCATCAGCAGTGCACATGAGTGAATGGGCAGAGCAAAAAGGTGGGTGGATCAGGCAACCCCCAGGATTTCACACAGTCAGGCATCCCATGGGGGATGCCTCATCAAGGGGGAGGGCACGACTTCTAGAGTCTTATAGACTCTGGGGGGGGGGGGGGGGGTTGTTTTTCTGTAAAGCAGGTGTTGTTTGTTGATGTACTAAGCGTAAGGGGGAGCCTTATGACTTTGACTTACCAGTGTGGAACTCCCCTGGTGAAATCCAGCCCAGCTACTGGATGCCTGCAGTTATGTACTCAGGGTTTCTGTTCTGTGTTTTCAGGCCCCATTTGACTGCCGGTGCCCAAATCTTTGGTTAGAGGAGTACCAGTTTGTTAAATCACTTGAAACTGGACCAATAAGAAGCAGTGCTGGTCAACTAGGTGCCCCTGGGGCATCTAGATTTGGGATGCCCATCTATTTGAGCCTCCCCATAACACCTGAAAACCCCTAACCTTGCCTCCACTCACTATACCGAAACTCAGTCCAAATAAACTGATTTATGCCACACATTAGAATGTACAGTATAAAGCGTTGATCTTATGAGAGGCCACATATGTGCCTTTGGAACAGTAAAAACAGTTCAGTTGGCGTTCTGAGGGGTTTCACACAGAGGGGCCTCCCAAATTGGATTACTGCGGGAGCTCAGAGGGGGTGAGTTTCTGCACATATTTCGGGCAGATCCAAGTTACCTGTGGACTGGCATCTTACACCAAAAATGCCCCCCCCATTCCTTGTTAATGCCCTGGCGTTAGCATGATGCCTATCATCAGGTTTATGTTGGATATCGGAAAGCAACAGCTTTCCGAAATTGCAGACACAGGGATACACATTTTATCTGAAATAAGAGCACATTTGATTGCATCTGATATTGGCAGATGTAACCGCTGCAGAAGAAAGGCAACAGCAAGATTTATAAATTATAAATGGAAGTTGGGGGGGGGCTTATAAAAACATTTTTTAACTTACATACCTGGCAAAATAATCCTGATCCAGATTTATTGCCCACTTCCGGTGATGTAAAAGGAGTTTCTGTTTTGGTTTATTAATGACGTAATTTCACATTAATATCCATGTATATGATACATTTCACATTAATATCCATGTATAGGATACATTCACACATGCTGTATAAAACTACAACATTTCACCAAGGTCCTTTCTTTTATCTGAAAGGGGATTTTTATTAGCCAATAATGACAAGACTAGGAAACAACACTATTCTGGGAACCCTCCAACCTGTGCAAATGCAAGCAGGTCCCAACAGAGAAGTTCAAACAAATTGAATAAAGAAAAAGGGTGATTAATATTTAACCATTTAAAACCTCACACAAAAACTCTGCTAAGTAGGATAGCAAGTAATATTACCGGAAAATCTACAATCCTTTCTGAAAAGTAAACCTTATTTGTATGGTGCCTTAATGTGAACATTTAGGTTGTTTGTGACATTGTCCCCTTAACATGTTATAGCAGGTCTAGAACACAAAAGTAATCCTGATTTAGTGGGAACTCTGCAGTAACTGGGAATACACTGTGTGGGAGGTGTTCTCAATACCTCTGCAGGTAAATTTCCTACAAGAAAACAGACATTTGGCTAGACATCCTGATGCCCCCTGAGCTTGACTGGACTTTTCCTTAATGGAACCTTTGGCCTAGAAAAGCTAACAAATGTAGGTTTCAAGTGAGTCAGCAGGCACATAAAAAAACAAATGGGTACTTACCTTTTGATCAGCACCAGTCTTGCAATCAGTAAATCAGTAACCTGCTCACTGTATCCGAGCCCCCTGCCACATCCCGATCCTCCCCGTGCCCAAACATGTAGATGGGTTTGATGGCCGGTTAAGGTCACAACTCACCTTCAATCGCTAGGATGCTGCCAGGCCCCCTCCAGCCATTGAAATGGCGGATAGGGATTGCGGCTCAAAATCAGTCCCCAGCGTGCTGCCACATCCTCTCCATTAATTGCAATGCAGGTAGTGGGCCGATGCCCAACATTGTAGTAAATAGAGGGGGCATGGCAACTCCCCTCCTACTGATGGGCGGGGGGGGGGGGGTCTGGTGCAGAAGCATTGGTAAATTGTGTTTGAGGCCAGCACAACCTGCGGCGGCGTCTCAGTTACAGTAATTAGGTGAATTACTGATTGCTGTGCTGGCAACAATCAGCTAAGCGTGACAAAAAGGTAAGTACATTTTTGTTTTTTTGACTGCCCGCTGAATGACTTTAATTTTTACAAGAATCACTAGATTTTCCATTGCTAACAGCAGAGAATAATAGTAATTCTCCCTGTTTCCACATTGAGTGTTGGGTCTCCTTCCCACTGGGGAATCAGAGTACATACATTACTAGGCTACATGCTAAAAGCCTGTGACGGCAGCAGCCTTTAGAAGCCTGTGAGCAGACACATGCTGAACCCCCTCACTCTGTCTAGCTATTAACCCCAATCACTTTCTGCAGTTTTTTTTTATCAAATTGCAAGTGGAAAAAAGTACACAGGGGATGATTTTTTTAAAATATATAGCCTATCATGTAATAGCATTTCATTTTCTGTGTTTACTGATAATTGTCCTTTAAGCTTTTTGTAAATGTTGTAAAGGTAAACAGCTATGTTTACTCTACATTGGAAGAATGTATAAGAGTCTTATAGGGGGCAGAGGAGTGTCTGTGGTGTTCAGCCCAGCGCCAGACAAGCTGGCAATTGATACTTGTCCTTTAAATACCCAAATTGGGTCCAGCACCGGGTGGGAGCGGCTGGCACCAGGGTCTAGTTAGACTCCTCAGAGGGATGGATATATTACATCAAAATTTTAAATTGTATATTCGCTTTATGCCCTTATTGTAACACTGTAAAAATGTATTTAAACATAAGAAAATATCAATTCCTTAAAAACATTCCTGACATATTCACATTAAAGTGGACCCCCCCAGGTCACCTGAACAAACTCGCCTCTTCCTGATCCTGCGGCGTATGTGCGGCCGCTCGTCCAATCTGTACGCTCTTATCTGCTCCCGCTTCTTCGTCTAAGGCGGGTGGATCCGAACGCACTGGCGGACGCATCCTCCGCTACCCTCTAACAGGGAGTGTGCCCGTTGCAGCCATTCACAAAAGTCTGGCATGGGCATGCGTCCTGCTAAAGGGATAGCGGGGATGCAGCCGCAGCTCGCGCATGTGCCGTTGGACCAGAAAGGAAGGTCAGTTTCTGGGGGTTTAACACAGTGGGGCATCCTGATTATGTTTTACTTTGTATTACTCTTTATAGACCCTTAAATGCAGTTTCGGACTGGAACACCTTGTGCCCACCAGAGGCAATCTTGGAGCCCGCTTTTATGCTAAAAGGTGATTAGATTGTTGATTGATGATTTTTGATCAAACAACAAATGTAACTTAAAGTGGACCAACACCCTGAGGTGATCGGCCCGGGAATCTATAAGATTCCCGGGCCGATCACCTCACACACCGCGGGACATCCGAGATCGGGATGTCCCGCGGGGTGTAAACCCCCCAAAACCCCCGAAAAACCTTACCTCTCCCGCCACTGCTTCCGCCGCTGCCGCCTCACTCGTGCTCCTCTAGACGTGCGCGCACACGTCAAGAGTGACGCGCGGGAGGCGCCGACGGGCAAGCTGCTTGTACGTCGCTGTCAATCAGCTTGTCCGTCGGCGCCGATTGGACGGCGCGGCCACGTGGGAGCGGGGAGAGGTGAGTTTTGGGGGCTTTCTGGGGGGTTTCACACAGTGGGGCACCCCCGATCGGGGTGCCCCGGGGAAGTGGACCAATACCCAGGATAGTCAAAATCCTGGGTGTTGGTCCACTTTAACAAGTAAATAACCAACTCAGAGAAAACTCCAGGCAAGCCAGAAATGCTGCATTAGTCTTGATTTTCATGGGCCCACTGGAGGATCCTCTGGTGGGCCAGTCTGACACTGCTTAAACTATTAAAACCCAACTCCAGGTAACACCTTAAAGAGGATCTAAAAGACTCCAGGACCACCACTTTTAGCATTGGCAGCGCAGGAGGATGAGCAGGGGATGCAGCTGGTGACACACTAAGATGCTTAGCCTTAGCAGAGCCGAAGCCATCAGCATGCTGCTCAGCCAATCAGTGCACTCACTTTTGCCCAAGTCTGCACCATGGGTGCGAAAGAAAGGTGAGTGTATGGGGTGAAATGGAGGGTTACACACAGCAGGGTATCCCAATCCACGATGCTCCCCTGAGAGGAGCAACAAATGGGAAAGTGAAATTCCTGTGTGTTGTTCCTCTTTAAATAGGATCATCACTGTAAAGTACATGCCTGTCCGCCACAACTCCGGCACTGCTCTCCTACTGGTTCAGCTGTAAGTGGCATAGTTGCCTGTGTCTGCCATGATCAGCACTCCTTCTCATGTCTGCCATCTGCCCCCAGCATCCCCATTATCTAGCAATGAAAGACGCCATCAGGTTTGGTGCCTCAGCTGTTTGGAAGCAGCTAAAATAAAAGCTGCCTCCAAGAACAGCACAGAGCTGACTGTGTTTGTCGGGCTGCCATTCAGTTCCAGCTTTATCTTAACACATCTTTAGACATTGTGTCCACTGGATCCAACTAAAATAAAGTTCTCTGTGTCCATTCCTGGTTGTGGTAAAATAAGTCATTGTAGATGTCTGGAGTCATGTTGGGATGTAATGGCAGCAGGAGTTCTCACTGTAACTGAATCTGCTGTGTCCCCAAAATAACATCACTCTATACTTCAGATGGTCAAAGGAGAGCTGTTGTGTATGTACTCTGTATTCTGATTTCCCAGTTGGAAGGAGTCCCAACAATCAATGTGGAAATAGGGAGAATTACTTTTATTTTCTGCTGTTAGCAATGGAGAAATCTAGTCCATTTCAAATTTGACCAAATCCAGAGATTTTCACTATCCCGGGTTTTGGTCTGTACTCTTAGAGCATTCTGATTTGAGATGCTCCACTGTGTGAAACCCTGCTGGTGGTCCATTATACATAGACCAATCAGCTTTTTCTTTTAGGAGAGAAAACTGGAATTCACTTTCGTTGTGTACCAGGTATACATTTTCACCTGGCAGCCCCAAGGTAAACAATGAAAGTGAATGGCAGGTTTCTCTCCTAAACAAGTGAGTTTTCACACCAGGTTCTAAATCAACCCCAATGAGTTACAAGCAATGGAGTCAAGAATGAGTCACCCAAGAATGAGTCACCTAAGTCCCATATTAAGGTGCGGCATACAGCTCCATTTGGAAACAGTGCCCGGCATAGAGAAAGGGAGGCAGACACAAGCCCCATCTACCTCCAGTCTGCTCATGTCCTATCAGGAGCGCACCTCAGATGAGGGATGCGGCCCCCGAATGCAAAAAAGTGAGACCATTGGAAAAGTGAGTTTTTACGACATGCAGCAGGGCAGTTCAAGTCGGGATGCTCCAAGAGTAGGTAATCGGCCAGCTCTGGAGTTTTTTAGACACCACAGCCGGCCAAAAAGGTGATTGCTACACTTCAAAAGGATTGACCACTCGAATAAAAAATAGGAGGTGTGCCGAGGCGTGACATGCCTGCTCCATTGTAGTGAATGTAGAGGCGTGGCTGCTCCCCTGTGACTGACCAAGGAGGGGCGCCAGTCCGACCCAAAAGCATCAGTGATTGGATTTTGGGCCCGGCCCGCGCAAGATTGCGATCAAACGATCATATCGCAGGACTATTCAGCTGCAGGAGACAAAAGGGGAGTACCTTTTTTAATAATTTGGCTAGTAGATTACTTTAATAAGGGGCTAAGGTGACTCATTTTTGAGTCCAATGCCTGTACCTCATTGTACATATCATGTTATTATATTTTAATAATTTTGTTTATTGATTGTATATTTTGCTACTTAAGTATTCATTGTTATTTCTAGAGTAGCACCTGATCTGCTGTTGGGGGATAAAAGGTCTGTTTATTTATTTTTTAGTTGCCTGGACAGTTCCATTTAATCCTACAAAAGTCAGTAGGCTACATGTGTTCACACCTGTTATTTTAGTTAATGGCTTATGGGAGGGGCCAACATTTTTCACTTGCATTTAGGTTTGTAAAAAAAAATAAAAACAAAGACGTAGAGTACCCATGGCTTGGTGGCTGGCCTCCAGCCATGCCAGAACTCCAGTCCCTATGCCCTGAAGAACACCAGGCCCCTGCTGATAGTTACTGAGCTCTTCGGCACCCCTGTGTAATTGGGTAAGGTAAGGAGTATCAGTCACACATCTGTCATGTCGAAAGGTACCATCTCTGTCCCTTATCTTTTGACCCCTTGCTAATTCACAAGTTGAAAAAAGTAAATAAAAAACACACTACACCTTAGAAATAGTCTTTTAATAAACTTTCATTAAACTATAATCCCATTCGCAGTCTTCCTCCATGACATCTTCCTGCTGAACAGGGGCTCTAGGGGTCTCCTTCTTAGCTGGTAGAAGCAGTCAAAATTACCACTCAATACACACAAAAGTCTCCCTTCCTTACAGGCTGCAATCCCATCAGACACTGAATGCTGCTCGCCACAGAGAGTGGCGTCTATTCCACAGAGCGTTTGGTCTTCAAGTCATGGGAAACCCCAACACTTATACCTTGAGCTGGTAGCCTTAGGAAGAGGAGGGCCGTACGTCATTTTTTAAAAATGTACAAGAACACAAGGCAGAAGCAAATTCCCATAAAATCTGTGTTTTTTACATGGATTTGTGTTGTGCACATTATGGGGTTGCACCTGGGATTGAAATGTCTGTGGTTGCAACATGAATGCAGCAAATAGGGCCAGAGAGGTGTGAAATTTCCTTTGGCTGCAAATTCATGGACAAATGCAGTACCGATCAGGTGTAAGTCTTTTACTTTTTACAGGCACAAGCTAGCTCTGATTAACTAGATGTGGCCCACAAAGCACAGACTCTTTATTTGTGTCATCACTTCCTTAACTACGCTGAAACAAAGCAATTATTTCTGATTTAAAAGCAATGGGAAAAAGATCAAACCTTTGTTTTTAACATATGCTGGGGCTGATGACATTTAAATACCTTCTGTTTAAAGAAGGAAAGGCTGTACTTCAAAGTGTCTTCGTGGTGGTCCTTCAGATTCCTTTTGACCCAACTCATCAAATCCTAGTGTAATTGGCTGGCTGAAAGGCTTAAATGACGAAATGTAAATTCCTCCTGTTTTAAAAAAATGTTGGGGCACCTCACAAAATGGTGGCCTTGTTTTATAGAATCTAACTAGTAATCCATAACAAATTTAATTATCGTACCCTTTTTACGAACAATTGCCAAAAGGCCTGAACAACAGATTTTTAAAAAATAAAGGTCTCTTCAGCATACTGAGAAATAAAGTAAAAGTTCTAGGTCAAATGGTATGCTTTAGTACTTTAAGAGGAACATCATCGGGCTGATTTTTCCCTCTGCTGGGGCATCCCGATTTGGGAAGCCCCTCTATGTGAAATCTATTGGATTGCCCACTATAAACACCTTATCAGTGATCTCACAGCACATGCGTGGGCCTTTGGCTGTGGTTCGCACCCAAGCCAGGCTTTTCTAAATGGCTGGCACAGATTTGAAGCAGCCAGCTGTTTGCACTCCGGTTTGCACTGCCGCCTACAGACGCTGCGGGACCGGCGTGAAGGTGAGTTGTTTGTGACACTCCCCTCCCCCCCCCCTTCACGAGGGGCCTCAGGACCCTTCCTAGGTTTGTCAGGATTGTTTCTCTGGAACTCCTTAATCAAGACGTTGGCATGTACATTCCTAGCCGGAATCCAACATCTCTCCTCAGGACCAAAACGCTTCCAATCTATTAAATATTGTAACAAATTCCGAACTAATCGAGAGTCGAGAATTCCGTTAATCTTGAACTCAGGTTCATCTTCCACCCAACTGACACCTGAACATTCCTGGAGGATTTTAACAGTGATACGTGAAATGTACTCAGAATTTTCATGGACGGGGGAAGCTTAACTTCAAAGGTAACATTGCTCAGGCTATTAGTGATCGGAAAGGGACCGATATACTTAGGGCCCAACTTTGGTAAGGGTTGTCGAAGAGCAATATTTCTAGTGGATACCCAGACCAAGTCTCCCACCTGGAACGGTGATTCTTGTGACCTATGTCAATCAGCGAACACTTTATACCTCACCGAGGCTTTTCTAAGGTTCCCTTGTGCCTCAGACCAGACATTCATTCTCGCTCGTAACCAAAACCGGCAAATTGGAGGAAGGGCCAGAGAGGGAAGAGGCCTTGGGATTCTTACCATAATTACAGAAAAATGGTGAACTTAGTTGATTCGCTAGGCGCATTATTAAAGGCGAATTCCGCAAACTCAATAAATTCCGCCCACTGTTCTTGACGATCCGACACAAAGCAGCGCAAGTATTGCTCCAAACACTGATTCACCTTCTCAGTCTGCCCGTTAGACTGGGAATGATAGGCTGAGGAAAGACACACCTTAATACCCAACCGTGCACAAAACGTTTTCCAGAAGCGGGATACAAACTGAACCCCCCCCCATCTGAAACTATATTCTGGGGTATACCATGGAGACGGAAAACGTGTTTAATGAACAGTTGCACCAGCTCTGGTGCAGACGGAAGCTTTGCCAGGGGAATAAAATGTGCCATCTTACTGAAGCGATCGACTACCACCCAGATTACAGTATTACCCTGAGACTGTGGCAGATCGACAATGAAATCCATGGATATGTGGGTCCAAGGTTCTCCGGGAATCTCCAGTGGTACTAACAATCCTGCTGGAGATCCATGCCTTATTAGGACCACATACAGAACATGCTTCGACAAAGGCGGTCACGTCGCATCTGATGGTAGGCCACCATACATGGCGCTTGGCGAGAGCCAGTGTTTTCCGAAACCCTAAGTGACAGGTGGTCTTGGCGTCATGAAATTCTTGTAGGACGGAGAGACGCAACTGAGGTGGAACAAACTGACATCCAGGGGGTTTCCCCGGAGGAGCATCAACCTGGTACGGAATTAGCGAGCTAGACAAATTAGGGAGAAGGGCACCGACTACACAACCTAAAGGTAAAATAGGTTCTGTGGGATCAAATCTATCCTTACACTCTCTGAAATTGCGTGATAAGGCATCCACTCTGGTATTCTTTGCTCCCGGTTTAAAGGTGATAATGAAATTAAAATGGGAGAAAAAGAGCGCCCAGCGAGCCTGACGAGAGTTGAGCCTTTTGGCTGATTCTATATACTCCAAGTTTTTGTAATTGGTATATACAGTGATGGGATGCAGAGAGCCTTCCAGCCAATGTCGCCATTCCTCAAAGGCCAGTTTAATACCCAACAGTTCCCTATTCCCAACATCATAATTTTGTTCAGCAGGCGAGAATTTTCGTGAAAAGAAGGCACAGGGATGTAGTCTCTCAGGATCACCTGAATACTGAGAGAGGACCGCACCCACGCCAAGTTCGGAGGCATCTACTTTCAAAAGAAACGGACGATTGATATTGGGGTGGATTAAAACTGGGGCAGATGTAAAAGTCTGAAAGGCGTTTGTTGCTGAGGGAGACCAATTCTCAACAAAAGCCCCTTTCTGAGTTATATCTGTTAAAGGGCCCACTATAGAATAGAAACCCTTTATAAACCGTCTATAAAAGTTGGCGAATCCTAGAAACCTCTGTAGCGCTTTAAGGGTTCTTGGTTGCTCCCACTCCAATACTGCAGACACCTTGGATGGATCCATAACCAACCCCTGCTTAGAGATCAAAAATTTCAAAAATTCCAAAAATGGAATTTCAGAAACCTCGAACACACATTTTGAAATTTTGGCATATAGCCTGTTCTCCCGTAATCTTTGTAACACTGCCTTTTCATGCACCAAACGGGAAAAGATAAGGATATTGTCTAGATAGACCACCATAAATCGACCCAAATTATCGTAAAATATGTCGTTTACAAAATCTTGGAAGACCGCAGGAGCATTGCACAGACCAAAAGGCATAACCAAGTACTCGTAGTGCCCATCTTTTACATTAAAGGCTGTCCTCCATTCATCCCCCTGGCGTATGCGAATGAGGTTATACGTCCCTCTAAGATCAAGTTTAGAAAAAATCTGTGCCCCAGATACTTGGTTAAAGAGGTCATCGATTAAAGGTAATGGATACCTATTCTTTACCGTGATCTTGTTTAGTCCCCGATAATCGATACAGGGACGTAAACCACCATCCTTCTTTTCAACAAAGAAGAACCCGGCGCCAGCAGGGGAGGTAGAGGGATGGATGAATCCTTTCTTAAGATTCTCCGCAATATATTCTTTCATGGCTATCTCTTCTGAGCGGGTGAGATTGTAAATTTTCCCCCTAGGGGGCATGGTACCTGGTAGCAGATTGATGGGACAATCATATGCCCTATGTGGAGGAAGAGAGTCAGTGGATTTTTCGGAGAAAACATCCGCCCAATCTGCATAGGCCGGCGGTACCCCCTCAAGAGAGACATGAGTTGATCTTAGGGTGGTACAAAAACAGTGATCTAAACAAAATGGGCTCCCCAGATATCCAATTACCAACCGGGTTGTGGATCTTTAATCATGGAAATCCTAGTACTATAGGAGATACAGGGCTCTCTGAGATAAAAAAAATCCATCTTCTCGGCATGGGAGGAACCCACCACTAAATTCACAAACAGGGTTTTATAGGAAACCAATCCTCCCGCAATTGGTTCGTTATTGACAGCTAGGACCCGAAGTGAATTTTCTAAAGGGATCAACGGGATATTTAAAGTGGATGCAAGCGACCTATCCATGAAGTTGCCGGCCCCCCCACTATCAATGAAGGCAGTGACAGACACCCTGGAAGGTCCCCAAGAGATCATAGCGGGTAAAAGCAATCTATTTATATGAGGGAGTGGTACCTGATCGTCTAGATGAGTTCCCTCAACTGGATCTAGGCGCTGTAGTTTCCCGCCGCCGGGGCTTTATTAGGGCAATTCTTGGCAAAATGGCCAGGATTTCCGCAATACAGGCAAAGCCCTTGTGATCTGCGTCTTATCTTCTCCACCTGGGAGAGGTGGGTCAAGCCAAGTTGCATAGGCTCCTCGGGTGCCAAAGAGGATGAGGCGGCGGGTCCCCTAGGGCTGAATTCTTGACGAGGAGGACCCCATGGCTGGTCCTTAACTTTTTCTACACGTCTCTCCCTGAGCCGTCTATCCACTCTGATGGCCAGGTGCATGTATTCATCAAGGCTTTTTGCGGAAAAATTAACTAAAGTATCCTTAATACTTTCTGAGAGCCCGATTCTAAACTGCCTGCACAGGGCAGGATCGTTCCATTGGGAGTCAATGGCCCATGGACGGAACTCGGAGCTATATTCTTCGGCCCACCATTTTCCTTGTTTTAAACTCCGTAACTTAAAGTCTGCCGTAGAAGCCCGGTCAGGGTCTGCATACAGGACCTCCATGGCGGCAAAGAAGGCCCAGGACTGTGGGTCACCTTGAAGAAGGGAAATGACTAGGCCCACTCGTTGCGTTTCACACCCAGAGGAGCTCACACAAATTCTTGAAGTTTGAAAACTTCAAACGTTCCCCCAAAAATTTCTCTGGAAGAGGAACCTTCGGCTCGACTGAGGAAACAGGTGCCAGTGGTGCAGGTAGTTGATGACTTTTCTGCGTAGCCACTCGTTGAGCTAGTTGATTGATGGCAGTGGCCATAGCCTGCACCTGTTGCACAAGTTCTTCCATTTTCGTGGCCCGTGATAATGTCAGGTCCCGTGGGACACCCGCCTTCTGAGTAAGTCCGCAACCCCCAATCTCCGCTGGTAGCTTCACCTATAGTCAAGCCCCCGTATGCCTGGACGCTTTATACGCCTCACTGGGCACGGTTGCCCCCGGGACTTCGTAGCACAAAGGATGCGGACTTATGGGAAGGAAGGCGGATGAACCAGGAACGAGACTGGGCGAGACCGGGCAAGCAGGGGTCATACACAAGAGATCAGTCCAGACAAGCGTGGCACAAAAGGATGAGACAGAAGAGTAGTCAAAGTCGAGCCAAGGGTCAAGCCGGAAGGTCACGGGTATGCAGTACAAGGGAGCAAGTAAATCGTAGTCAGAAACAGGCAATGGTTGGTTCAGGCGGCAATCATGGGATGGTCAATACACAGCAAGATCAAACGGGAAGTACAGATACGGATAATCACACCCAGCAGCACGCTATCACGGCCAAGGAACAACTGCGGGAAACCATGCTTTATAGATGGGAACTGATGGGGTTGGATGGGAAGGAGTAAGCTGATTGGTGCACATTAACAATCTTGGGGTGATTGCCCAGTTAACTTTGGACTCATTGGTCCACCTTAAAACCAAGGGCTCATTGGCCTATCTTAACTCCGCGGGCACGCTGACTTCAGCACCGCCGGAGGGCATAAGACAGCCGTGCTCTCGCGCACAAGCTGTCAGACAGGAGCGAGGAGGAGAGGGGGCATGTCTGCTCGTTCCCGCTCGCTTCAACGCCGCCTGCCGGGGACGGAGGCAGACAGGCGCCGGAGCCCACGCCACCTACCGACGCCGCGGGACCGGCGTAAAGGTGAGTTTTTCGTGACAGTGACATGATGCAAAGATATCCACAGGTAAGAGAACACCTGCAGGGGCCCAGAATCCCTCACTCTCTATATGCCCTGCTATGTGAAACCCTCAGAACACTGAGCTAACTCACCTCTCCTCAAGCCCATGGCACAGCCGCTCGTCCAATCAGCTTCTCCCGCCACACGTTAATGTGCTGTTAGAGAAGCTGAATGGAATCCCTAGCCGAGGGATAAAAGCATAGTCATTTGCACCCCTAGAGCCCCCTCCCCAGCAATCAGTGACATAAGCTATTTGAGAGGGCTTAAAGGAACCACTAGCACCACAAGCAAGTGGTCCTGACTCATCAGCAGAAAACAGGATGGCTGGGATAAATGTGCCCCCAATGGCCTGCTCACCTTCCCCTAGAAAAAGCCCTGCCTGTAGAGCTGGAAGAGGTGGGCCAATAGTGTTTTCTGCGGTTCTCACTGTTTGTACCTCTTGTGCAGGCACTTTGACTACTACAATGTACTTATCCCATTTTAGGGCTCACAAGATGATGTAGTTGGCATTTTCTAATCAATCTCAATTTAAAGAGGATCTGGTGGGGCGATCACGAAGTCGAGAAGATTGTTTACTTTGCACCACTGAGTCAGTCTATCCACCTCAACCCGATATGACCTCTCATCATTGTTCCTGATTAGACCAACATCTGTGAATTTAAGCAGTTTTACCATATTGAAGTGGTGAGAAAACACACCCTTGTGGGGCACCACTGTTGATGGTTCTGATGTGGGCGATGTGGTCCTCAGTTTGACTCATTGCATTCTCCCTTTTCTGAAAGTTAATGATCCAATCACAGGTTTGATAGTATGCCAACAGTCATCCATAGGATAACAGAGATTATGGTTAAAGATAAGTCCACAAATAACATCCTGCCATAAGTTTTGGGGTTATCTGTGTGTTCTATTGCGTACTGGATAGCCAAGTTTACAGGGTACTCTGCAGATCAATTTTCCCCATAGATAATGTGAAGAGGGTCCGAAGACGTCTGAGTGATTAGATGCTTAGCTCTATTGGTGCATGAGATGGCAGTAGGAGGAGTCACCCTATAATGAGAGATAAGTGGACGGAGTAGTCCTATAACAGGTAGGTAGCATGAGGAGCTATCTTACAACCAGAGAGAAGGGGGTGGGACACCCATTAATAAGAAATCAGAAGGGTGGAGTTAAGACTATAAGCCAGATGGAACTTTGTGGATTTAGGCCGCTAGCTATATGTAGTGGGTGGAGTCTCCCTATCTACCAGGGGTATGGTGGGTGGAGTTCATGGTAGGTCACTGGGTAGGTCAGCATATAAAAGCTCAGTTTCGTGCCAGACCAGGGAGTGATGGGAACAGCAAGCACAAGGCAGGAGGATATACTGCTTCGGCATGCAATGGTTTCAGGATGCCTGGAGAGAACCTCATCGGGAGAGAGGGAACCCATGAGGCTGCCTTTAGCATGGAATTAAGAGAGAAGGAGACACCTGTTGACTTGAGTGTGTGAGGCCGAGAGACGATCCTGACCTCCGGTAAGGTGTGGCTGTCCCTGTTGGAAATCCGCATTTCGCGTCATCTCCCTGCGGCCCGCCCCTCGAGGTACCTCTGCCGGCGCCATTTTGGACTAGCTGCGCGTCTGGATTTCTCCCTTCCTGGCTGCAGTGCTGCTTCCTCTGGTGTGTTGCTTCATCCTGCGGTCCTGTGCCTTGGTGACCCTGCGGTGTCTTTGGTCTGTGAGTCCCCCTTGGGGGATTTTTTATTGACCTTGGGGGTATGTGCTGTGGAATGCTCATGTGTCTTTTTCACTTATGTCTTTCAGGCGGGACACCATTGGGTTGTGGTTTCTCCCGGCTCTACTCCTTCCTCCCCCTCATCCCCCCCTTTCACCAATTCCTGGGGGCATCCCATGGGAGGGCATCCCGGGTGGCTTCTGTATTAGCCTTTACCCACCACTGGCCTATTGCGCCTGTGTTAATCACCATATGGAGGCTTCTGGGGATAGCATGCTTGGTGGTCCTTTGGGACAAGCTCGGCTGTGTTCCATGTGTGGGGTATCCCCTGTGAGTAACAGTGTCGCGGTGTGCATGCCGTGTGCTGAGAGTGTACTTGCGCTTCAAGCTGGTTTGCCTGCTTCGCTTCCCAGCTCTGCGCCTCCCTCGGCTTCACCTACTCCCCTGCTCCTGCAATTGGGCCCTAATAAGGGGATATTAGCAGGGAGTCACACTCTGATTTGGCTCTGCGGGTGGCCAGCATTGAGAGGCAGCTTGCCAGGACTGTTCCTAGGAAGGCCTCTGGCAAGAAGCGGCACCTGATTTTCACTCCCTCATGCTCTACAGAGGAGTATGAGGAATTTGATGTCGCTGGACGTTATTCCCTAGAGGAAGGGGAACTGCTACAGGACTCTGACTCCTCTGGGGACCAGCAGGAGGGTTGTGATAGTGACCCTGAATCTGGGGAGGATTCATGGTATCCTGAGGACACTGATAATTTGCTGTCTCACATTTTTGAAATTTGACACATTGCTGCCCCTGTGGTGGCTAAAAGGAAACAGGGTGAGCTGTTTCGTCCTAGTAAACAGCGTCTGGAGTTCCCTGAGCAGGGACATTTCACCACTATGGTGCTTAAAGAATGGGACCGTCCTAACAGGCTGCCTGCTGTGCCCAAGGGTTTGGATAAGAGGTATCCCTTTCCTGCTGATCTTGTTAAGAGGTGGTCATTTCCCCCTGAAGTGGACTCTTCCGTGCTAGGCTTGTCCAATACTTCGGTCATGCCTTCCCCTGACACTACCACTCTGAGGGACAGTGAGGACCAGTGCATGGATCAGTTGGCCTGCCATGCCTTTACCTCTGTGGGGGCTGGATTGCGCCCGGCCTGTGCGGCTGCCATTACAGCTATTGCCCTTAAGAAACTGCTCAAGCGTCTCCTTGATGGCGCTACAGATTGTAGCGGGGGGGAGGAGTATAGGACTCTCATGGTTTGCTCTGATTTTGTGGCCTTTATCCTTACTGCTATGGATGATGCTGTGCGGCTGAGCGGTAGGGCCTCTGCGCTCTTGGTGGCTATGCGCCGCTCTGTTACGTCAGTGGCCAGCTGACGCTGCTGCTAAGAAAGCTCTCACTGGACTCCCCTTCGCGTGGCTGCGGCTATTTGGGGAGCGTCTTGATGTTCTAGCCAAGGATGGCAGGCTACCTCAGTGTAGGAGGCAGTCTCAGCCCTTTCGGGGGTCCTCCATCCCCCTCCCTTCCTTTCATGCTCCCAGAGGAGGCTGTGGCTCCCTCCTCTCTAGTGGCCGCAGAGATTCTTGGGGATGTGGCAGATCCCGTGGTCGTCCCGGTCTCTCCTGGAGTTCCAAGCCCAAACCCTCTCCCAAGGCCCCTCAGGCATGAAGGGGCACCCTCACCCATCAGGGTGGGGGGACGGCTTCGGCTCTTTGCTCACGTCTAGAGGTTTCACGTTTCAGACCGGTGGATTCAGGAAGTAGTCTCCTCCAGTTACAAGATAGAGTTTGCAGCCTGGCCGCCCCCAAGATTCATCAGATCCCGGATGTCTTTAAACCCCCTGTCTGCTCAAGGGTTGCTTCTGGTGGTTCAAGTCAGGAGTCATTTGTCAGGTGCCCCATCAAGAACGGGGTCAGGGGTACTATTCCAATCTTTTCACGGTCCCCAAAAAGGACGGCTCTCTGAGGCCCATTCTGGACCTAAAGGGCCTCAACAAATTTTTCAGATTTAAGCACTTTCGTATGGAGACACTACGCTCTGCTGTCAGTACCCTTCACCCTGGGCGACTTCATGACCACTGTGGACATCAAAGATGCTTATCTTCATGTGCCTATCTTTCCAGGTCATCAGAGATTTCTAAGGTTCGAGCTGCAGGATCAGCATTACCAGTTTGTGGCTCTACCCTTCGGTATCACCTCGCGCCTCGGGTGTTCACCAAGGTACTGGCGGGGGTGATGGCTCTAAGGAACCAGGGCATACGCATCATTCCTTACCTGGACGACATCCTGATTGTGGCCAAATCCTTTCCTCAGGCCGAGCAGGACACTCAGATGGTGACATCCACTCTGGAGTCCTTCGGCTGGGTGATCAAATATCCCAAGTCTTCTCTGTCCCCGTCCTTGGTGAGGTCCTTTCTGGGCATGACTCTCAGGTCAAGGTGTTCCTTCCTCAGCAGAAGGTGGGGGGTCTTCAGATGCAGGCTCGGGCTCTGCTATCGTGTCCTCATCCCTCCATCCATCAGGGGATGCAGTTGGTGGGCCTGATGGTGTTCTGCTTCGAGGCAGTCCCCTTTGCTCAGTTTCACATGAGACCTCTGCAGTTGCACCTCTTGTCAGTTTGGGATCGGCACCCTGTGTCCCTGGATAAGGAATTTGCTCTGTCTCCTCTGACCAGACAGTCCCTCTTGTTGAGCTGGACTCAAGGAACCTTCTGGGGGGCAGGACCTTCCTGCTCCCGTGCTGGGAGACGGTCACCACAGATGCCAGTCTGACCGGTTGGGGAGGCTTCTGGAAGTCCCTGAAGTTTCAGGGTCGGTGGGGCCCACAAGAGGCCCATGCTTCCATCAACGTCCTGGAACTGAGTGCGATCAAGTTGGTTCTTTCTCGCCTAACCACTCACCTTCAGGGTCGGACTGTTCAGATCCGCTCAGACAACCAGACGGCGGTTGCCTACATCAATCATCAGGGAGGGACTCGGAGCAAGCGAGCCTTCAAGGAAGTGTCCCTGATTCTGTCTTGGGCGGAACAGCATGTTCTCTACATCTCAGCGGTCTACATTCTGGGAGTGGAGAACCAGGTGGCGGACTCCCTGAGCAGGGGGACGTCTCGTCTGGGGGAATGGTCCCTCAACAACCAGGTGTTTCTCTCCCTGTGTCACCGCTGGGGTCAGCCGGACGTGGACTTGTTTGCGTCCCGTCACAATCACAAACTTCCCAGATTTGTCTCTCTATCTCAGGATCCTCTGACCTTCGCCACAGATGCCTTGGCAATACCTTGGATGGAGTTTCGGATTCTCTATGTGTTCCCTCCGTTTCCTCTCCTGGGCAGGGTCATAAGATAGCCCAGGAGCGGGTACCAGCCATCCTGGTGGCCCCTTGTTGGCCAAGAAGAGTTTGGTTCGCAGACGTCATGCAGTTGGCAGTAGACCGGTACGTCTTGCCCAAGGATCCAGATCTTCTCACTCAGGGGCAGCTACGCCATTCCAATTTACAAACGCTGGCTTTAAAGGCTTGGCTGCTGAAACCTCCATATTGATGGAAAAGGGGTTGCCTGCTTCTGTTGTTGATGCCATGATTAGGGCTAGGAAGAAGTCTTCGTCCTTTATCTATTACAGGGTCTGGCATGCTTACATTGCCTGGTTTGAGTTCAAGTCTCTTCCCTGTCAGGTTTTTTCTATTCCCAGGATTCTGGAATTCTTGCAACATGGTTTGGATCTAGGCCTTCAACTTAGTACCCTAAAAGGCCATGTTTCAGCTCTGGCAATTTTTTTCCAAAGATCCTTTGCCAATCACCGGTTGGTTAAAATCTTTTTCCAGGGTGTTTCTCATGTGCGTCCACCCTGTAAGCCTTTGCTACCAGTCTGGGATTTGAATCTGGTATTGTCTGCTCTGCAAGGGCCTCCCTTTGAGCCTATCCTTGAGGCTGCCTTGCCCATTCTGACTCTTAAGGTAGACTTTTTGGTGGCTATCACTTCTGTAAGGCGAGTTTCTGGGCTGACGGCGCTTTCCATTAAACCTCCTTATTTCGAGCGGCATCAGGATAAGGTGGTGTTCCGGCTGAAGCCGGATTTCTTGCCTAAGGTGGTGTCTGCCTTTCGTCTCAATCAGGACATTGTTTTGCCTTCATTGTGTCCTAATCCTGCTAATTCCAAGGAGGGGAGACTGCATTCTCTGGTTGTGGTCAGGGCTCTGAAGTTTTATTTGGTCGCTACAGAGACTTTCAGGAAGTCTGATGCTCTTTTTGTTCTCACTTCTGGACCTAGGAAGGGTTTGCTCCGGCTAAGTCAGCAAGTGGATCCGTCAGGCGGTGATTGAAGCCTATTCTGCTAAGGGAAAGGAACCTCCCTTTAGGGTGTCTGCTCATTCCACTCATGCTATTGGGCTTTTCAACACCAAGCTTCTGTTGAACAAGTTTGCAAGGCCGCTACTTGGTCTTCTGTTCATACCTTTTCCAAGTTTTACAAGGCTGATGTTAGGGCCTCAGAGGATGCTGCTTTTGGCCGCAAGGTGCTTCAGGCGGTAGTGACTTGAACTACTGGCCGTTATTCTTTGGGGATCCCACTCTACTTTTGGACACTGCTTTTGGATGTCCCAACATTTATGAATACTGAAGCGGGCCGTGTCATGCAATAAAGAAAAAAGCAATTCTGTGAGTACTCACCTGTAGAATTGTTTTTGTTCTTGCATGGCACGGCCCCCTTCGCCCCACTCTTGTTATTGTTATTCCTGGTTGCCTCTTTATGGTGATTGTTCCAAGTTAATTGGTTTTTTTTTTTACATTTTTTTTTCTACCTTATTCTCTCCCGGCTTCTTGTCTCACTGCTTGTCTACGCTGGGAACTCTATGGTTAGTCCCGTTTTTATAGGGAGCCGGGGGATGCCACAGCTTTCTGCAGTACCACTGCGCCACCTTGTGGCGGAATAACCCAACTGTTATGAATACCGAAGCGGGCCGTGCCATGCAACAACAAAAACAATTCTACAGGTGAGTACTTACAGAATTGCTTTTTTATGGCTCAGCTTCTCTTGTACCTTATACTCTGTGTAGGCAGACCCTTCACCACTGGACTTGTCCAGTTTACGTTTTACATCTGAAGTAATTTTGTAGCCACCAGAATCCGAGGTGGTTTCAGTTTTTGGAGTTCAGCCATAAATTACAAAATGTGGACAGGAAGCCACAAGGTTTATTTATGTTCCTTTCAGTTATAATTATACATTTTTATTCAGATACATTTTGTGGCTGAAGAACGATGTTACTACAACTGTGCATGCTCATTTCTGTCAGACTTATACCGCACATGACGCACATTACCTTTTTACATTTTTTAGGAGGTATGGCCTCTATTTAAGCATCTGAGTTAGCGATGACCAGCTCATAGATGAAAGTTGGGAAATGTTAAGCAGGTTTTGGAGGCTGGTTAGTAATATTCTGGTTAGTGGTACAAGGTGAGCTAAGTGAACTTGCTGATCTGAAGTTATTCTTCTGGCAACAGTTTCTCTTCACATGGTGGCTTGCGACTGTTCCAGCAACCTTAAAATCCTGTATATCAGATAGTATACCTAATATATTATTAGAGGGCAGGTTTCAGTGTAGGTCAAATTGCTGAATAATGACCAGTGGGCCATTTGAACTCAAGATTCACCCAACTCTGGAACCGGAATCTGCACCCCAGTTATAAATGATTATAGTGGTAGCAGGATTTAAATGTACTATAGATTGTCAGATAATATTTACACATTTAAAATCACAACTGATGGAGGCAGCTAATTAGATGCAAACTAATGGGAATGTGCAAAAGTGTCCTAGTTTACTTCTCCTACCGTTAAGTGCCAAGCACGTAGAAACTACGTGCCTGGCATTTCCCCCTGCTAGTAAAAAAAATAAAAATTAAAAATACTCACCTGACCCCTCGTTGGATCCGGACGGGATCCGGACGGGTCTCCTCTTTAATTTGGAATCCCCCGTGGGGGCTCAGATGGCTTCAGGAGAGCCCCCAGAATAGCCCCCCCCCCCCCCGCTTCGGCAGCAGCTGCTAAATGTAAACAAAAAAAAAATTAAAAATTACATTTACTTACCTGTGGTCGCGCTGCCTCCCGATGGGTCTCCTCTTCACTGGGGGGGGCCTCCGATGGCCCCCCCTGCCACTTCAGCTTCAGGGGAGAGCTTGAAAGGGCTCTCCCCCTCCTCTCCCGACAGGGTGCGGGGCTTATGACGTCACTCCCGGGTGTCGTCCCGGCTCAGCTGTCAGATGCCCTGGTGATCGCTGGCCAGCGATCACCAAGGCATCTGACAGCTGATCAACACAGGAGCTGACAATCGGGTGAGGTGAGTAAAGTTTTTTTTTTTTAATAAATTACATTTTTGTGTCTGTTTTTTTTTTACTGTTAATCCTTTGTGAACGGGTAAGGGGTCCATGAGTTCACAAGGCTGGGGGCTGGCAAGTCACCTGCAACTAGCTGGTGACTTGCCATTAACCCCCGCACCCCCAATTACCTGCCTCCCCAAAGCCCGGGGGGCAGAAGAGCCCGGGCCCACACAGGGTATGTGGGCTTGTAGGCTGCAGGGTGCCCCCTCCACTCTGTTCCTACAAGCCCCCATAGCTGGTCCCGGGCTGGTTAAGACGGTAAGGGGGACCCTACGTCATTTTTTTTTTTTTTTACATTTTAAGGGTTAGGGTTAGCCTAACCCTTAAAAATAAAAAAAAATGCCGAAGGGGCCCTCCTCCCAGAGGGGTGGAACCCATTTTTTTTTTTGGAATAACCCTAACCCTTAAAATTCCCCAAAAATGGGTCCCCCCCCCCCTAGGACCCTACGTCATTTTTTTATTTTTAAGGGTTAGGGTTAGCCTAACCTTAACCCTAAAAATTCAAAAGTAAAAATGGGTCCCAGGGGGTACCCCATTTTTCTTTGGAATTTTAATGGTTAGGGTTAGCCTAACCCTAACCCTTAAAATTCCCCCCAAAAAGCCCCCCCCCCCCTGGGGGGGACCCTATGTCATTTTTTTTAATTAACCCCTTATGTTTATAGTGTGGATAAGTAGTTTTATTTTATTTGTAAATGTTATAAAGTGCTCTTTTCAGTTTGGGGAGTCTCCAGGGCAAGTATGGGGGGGGGGGAGGGCTACCGATACATATGTGGTACCGTTGTAATCGGGAGAAATGGGGCTATCACATGCAATATGGTTTTCATTAAAAAAAAGGTTTTATTTAAAATAAAGGAGACAATTGTCTAAAAAATATTATTTTTTTGTTTTTTTTGTTTTTTTACGCAAAAATATTCAAAAAACAGTAGAAAAATTACAAATAAGACATTTCATGTTAACCCTAAACTCTGCTGCAAAAAAATATGTATATAATTTTTCTGGAAATTCTAGCAAAAATCACAGTTAAACATGGCGAAAATGGGGAAAAATGACCTGTCAACAGAGGGTGACAAAACTTCAAGTAGGCTGGTAATTAAAATGATTTATAGTACCTATGCATGTGGGGTATTGTTCTCCTCGGGGGACCTTGCGCTTTTAGATTTAGCTTGTTTTTTCTTGTTTGCATATTGATATTTTAGGAAAACATGGTTTTTATTCTGCTTTTTTACAATTTCTTTAGGGAAACCCTGTGCAACCTAAAAATTCTTCAATGGATTACTTTCAGAAAGATTAGCCCACTACAACAAGCTCAGTACGCTTAGAAAGCTTAACATGTGTACTTTCAGGGAATATATGGTTTATGGGGGATATTCTAAATGTAAAGGGTTGTTTTAGTTGAAAAATCGCAAGGTGCGCACTTTGTCTGCAGAGCTAAAATTTTCAAGTAAAATTACCGTTATGTGCATGCTTTACTTTGTTTGGCAACTCTTCCCTTGACAGTACCTATGCATTAGAGATGAGCGAATAGATTCGGACGAACCCGATTTCATTCCGAATTTCAGGAAAGATTCGATTCTGAACGAATCCGAATTTCCCCACGATTCGATCGATCAAAGTTTTCCTTTAAACTCCATTTATTTCAATTACAGCCATTGTAAAATGGTGGACGGACATGTCCCCTGGTGCAAGTTATCATGGGAAGGTCACATGCAGCCTATCAGCAGCCAGGAAGCCCGGTGACGTCACAGTGCTATATAAACGGCGGCCATCTTGCTTGTGCGCATTTCAGCCTTGCATTGCAGACAGAACGGAGGTTGCTGCAGACAGGGAGAGACTTACAGGCAGGCAGGGAGAGTCAGGGAGACCCACAGAGACCCACACAGTGCCAGGGAGAGCCAGGGAAAGATAGGGAAAAATTGGGAACGATCCAGGCAGGGACAGCAGAGAAAGTGACAGGGAAACTTTTTTTTTTTTTTCACTTCATTTGCCAGATCAGTTTTAAATTGCTTTTTTTGTGCTGTAAATATTCCTGGCCACTGTGCATCCCATCTTGGCAGTGGCATATTTAACCCTATCTGTTACACACAAGCATTTCTTATAACTCGATTAGTTTTAATTTTCTTTGTATGCTGTAAAAACCCCAGCCCACATGGGCATACTATTTCAGCACATTTGACCCTATCTGTTATACTAAATCAGCTCCTAAGGCTCTGTTTTATTAATATATTGCATTTTGAAATGGTTTTGTGCGTCCTGTAAAAACACCAGGCCACATGGGTATCCCAAACCAGCACATTTCACCCTATCTGTTATACTAAATCAGCTTCTAAAGGCTCTGTTTTATTAATGTCTTGCATTTTGAATAGGTTTTTTTGCATCTAGTAGTATCTGGTGCAGAGAAGCAGTATCTCACTTTATTTAGCTTCTGCTTTTTAAAGTAAACACATTTTTTTAAGTGCCTAGTGCGCATTTCAAATACATAAAAATGTCAGGCAGACAAGTGCCAGGATGTTCAAAGAGGAGTGGCAGAGGCCAAGATTCTGCAGGCAGAGGTCACAGCAGACTAGGGGCGAGTGGCAGCAGGAGTTGCGGTGAGAGACCTGATCTGCCAGTATCTGCTAGCGGTCGTGTCTCCACCAGTAACGCATCTGCCGTGGTAGATTGGTTAACGCGGTCATCCACATCATCACAAGTTACATCTGACACCCCCAGTCTAGGGTCGGTAGGTTCCTCTGACACAACCCTGAGTTGGCATGGCCCGAGAGCAGTCCGTGCCCTCCCATTGCCTCTGTCTTACGCCGTTCCCTCCCCCAGTGACGTATCCTATGCTTTGGGTTCAGCTCCACTCTTTAGTGAGGAGGACGATCAGATAGAGGACAGTCAGCAGCTACTGCCCAGCCAAGAAATGGAGGTGGCTTCCTTCGCTAGGCAGACAAAAAGTGATGTGGAGAGTGGCGTGGGTGTTGTTGCAAGCGTTCCAGCTCCTGCGCCAGACACTGTTGAGGAAACTGAGAACATCAGTGATGTGCAGCCACAACTCGGTGATGATGATGATGATGAAGCCGATCGCACTTGGGAGCCGGGTGCAGAAGGGGCTTCATCCTCATCATCAGGAGAAGAGGGGCGCAGGTTGCCCCGGAGTCAGCAGCTGAGGCAGCAAGGTGTTAGCAGCATGGTTGGCAGTCAGCATGGGGGCAGAATTGTAAAGCCTGGAGCCAAACGGGGCCAAGGCCGGGGTAGAGCACCTGCTGCATGGCAGGCTACCTTATTGGGAGGTAGTGGAGCAGGTGTTCCTGGAGTTGGCGACAGTAGCAGTGAATCAGTGCGGGCTGTTGGTGGGAAAAGTAGCTACTCAGCAGTGTGGCAGTTTTCCCTCAAGCATCTGCAGGAGGGTAACATGGCCACATGCAAGATATGTAGGCAGAAGGTGAAGCGTGGCCAGGGCCCAAATGTTGGCACCACGGCCCAAACCAAAACCCACGGAGATCGGGCCTGGAATCTATTAAATTCCCAGGCCGCTTGATTCCCCCCCCGCGCTTACCCTTGCCAGGCATTTGTGAATGGCCAGCGCGGGCACTCTCCTTGTTAGAGGGTAGCGGAGGATGCGGCCGCCAGTGCGCTCGGGCATTGGCCAGCTCCCTCGCTGCTCCGGCTTAGGGGGAACATTGGCTCCAGGGTGTGTTTTTCAGGCAATATAGGGGCCCCTCATAGTGATGCCACCTCAACTCTCTGCAATTGTGCCGCTCTGCGATTCTAATAGCGATGCCTCTGATCTGCATGTCATAATTATTTACAGTATTATTTCACTAACCCAGCACGCATCCTATGCATGTTACAGCAAGGCAGAATGGTTTACAACCCTATTGAGGCTCTAGGAAGCTCAGAAATAGCCGTTTTTAATAGAGATTCATCACGAATAAATTCGGACCGAAACAAATTTTGACGGAAAATTCGGCGAATCAATTTTTAGGAAAATGTGGCTTTGATTCTTCTTTTTAATTCTTTTTTAGGGAAACTCTGTGCAACCAAAGAATTGATTGAGGGATTACTTCCAGGAAACTGTGCCCATGTCAACAAGCCTGGTATGCCTAGAAAGCTTGAGGTGTGTACTTCCAGAGAATATATAGTTTCAAATTTAAAGGATTGTTTTTCTGGGAAAACAGCAAGATGTGCTTAGCGCGTAGCATAGTTTGTATTTTATCTGAAAATCTCCTAAAGCGCTGTTTCAGTTTGGGGGAGTCTCCTGGGCAGGAAAGGGTGTCTACCTATACATATGTAGTAACGCTTTGACCGGGAGAAATTCGGGTTTCACACGCAATAAGATTTTATTGACAAACTTACATTTTTTATTACAAAAAACACTACAAATTGCAAAATAGTGAAATGTGGTCTGGCAACAAAGGGTGACAAAAGCTGCAGGTAGGCTGGCACTTAAAGGGTTAAAGAGTTCATTCCTGGCTTGGCTGTTTAGAAGTGCACCAAATCTAGCAAAAAGCCTTCCATGAGGAGTAGACAATGTAAAATCAGTGAAGTCATATCTAATCTGCACATGCTTAGTGAGTGCACGCCTATTAGACCCTGTGTAAAGTTGGTTAACTCCATATTTGTGTGCTGCATATGGATACATGCACTCCTTGAAGAGAACTTCAAGCAAAACCCTGCGAATGCGCAGCCTGAGTAGAGCCCCAAACTATGACAACTGGAGGTGTCTCAGTTACTGCTTCTCTGCATGGAAAATTTTAAACACTGTGAAATAGAAAAGTCAAGAATAACTAAAAAAAGGCTTTGTGTAATGGACAATACACAACAATTAAGCACAATGACAAATCATGACAGCTGCACATTATAGAGGCTTTTCTTGTTCTATTATCTCTATTCTGAACTATAGTATATGGCAGGACAAAGGTTATTTCATTAACATACTGTCAGGAAGTTGACAGTTCTAATGGGTTGGGAATAGCAAACCACTACAATTAGGTATCTATTTTTACTCAGTCCCACACTATAGACAACATGACATCTTTGATGCCTTAAAAGCTGTGGTGTGAACATGAATGTCACATGCAATAGAACTTTTTGTGATCTCATTAAAGATGTTTAGCCAAGTTTGCATCAGAATTTTTGGAGCCCCATATAACCTAAACATCTCACTCTCCCCTAATTAGCCTGCATTTTTGCAAGTAAAGATAGAAGCTATGGCTGCTTGTCCAGTGCATACGATATAAATATCCAAGGCTACATTCATTCTAGAACATAGCATCAGTTAGCAAGTGATCCTGGGAATATCTTTATTGCAATTGTTATGGTAAAAATGCTCTACCAGTACATCCAGTTAGGTATTAATTACTGTGGACTGAGGGTAACATGAGGAGATCAGGGCTACCTAACATGGTGTAGCTCCATTTTAAAAGACTCCTAAAAGTGGCTGTATAGCAATGATACCAGAAGATAGGCATCAACACATTTAAGTCAAGAAGTGAGACTTTTTATGCACCGCTCTAAATATATAACCAGGATCACTTGCTAACTGTTGACAGGTCCTAGAAGCCAAAATTAGCACAACGCTAACTGGTAAGGCCAGTTTTGTGCTTCCCTTGCTGGGCTTACTTATCCCCACAGTCTCGCTCAGGTTGTAGTACGGTTGATTAAAGCAGACACAGCCTACAGAGAACAGGCCATCTGCATACTCTTTGATTGATAGGGAACGCCAGTCTGCTCAACCTTCCTACCAAAATAGGATCATTTACTCACCCCTGTCAGTCGTTGGTGGGTCATATGATCATTAATAGATTAACATACGGTGTGTCTGGGTTTCAGGGGCAGGTTTATGTGGATGGGCAAATCTGGGATGCCCGGGGAAAGGGTGTAAGGCTTCAGCTTAGAGTGGGGTATAGATTAATAGAGATGCTGGTAGCACTCTTGCACAGAAGGATAGGGTTTTGGCCCAAGATTTGGTAGAGATAAAAGGGGGTGGGGTTGTAGTACTGGTGAGTTGAGACAACAGTGAGGATGTTGTACAGATGGGCTGATGGTCAGGGTGTACTACAGATAATTTTAAAGTGAACCAAAACCCACACCCCAACAGCATTCCAGGGTTGCTAGATTCCCTTCAGATTCCTCCAGAATCGCGATGCCCCACTGTATGAAACCCCCCCAGGTCACCCAGAAACTCGCCTTCTTTCCTGGTCCAATGGCACATGTGCAAGCAGCGGCTGCATACTAGCTATCCCTTTACCAGCGTGCATTCCCGCACCAGGAATTTGTGAATCTCCCGCATGGACACGCTCCCTGCTAGAGGTTAGCATGGGATGCAGCCGCCAGAGCACTTAGACAAGCTTTTAGACGAAGGGGTGGGAGCATGCACGGGTATGCGGCTCTGTGTTTCCAGCAAGATGATGGCACCCAGGATCTGTAGCGCCGGGAGAGTGACGCAGGCCCCTAGATAAGGTAAGGGGTCTTTTTATTACTAACCCCCCCCCCCTGTCCTGCCTCAGCACCAGGGTAGGGTGGCACCTTTTGACTAAACTTCCGCTTTAAAGCAAAACATCCACAGGGGTGGCTATTGAAAGTCTGAGATCAGCTTTGTTCTCTCTGAGGTCAGGAATGTGATGTAAAAGAAACCAAAAATAATGTTTAGCTGTAGACCTCTTATCCCAGTACCCCATAGATATCCGCACCACACAGTACAAAGGTAAATAAAAACGCACATACTTTTATTGATACAAATTCACAATTACACTCATGGCTAAAATGTTAAAAACACCCGTCCCCGACATGAATTAATGTATTTTCTACAATCACAAAGCTTAAAGAGGAAGTTTAGTCAAAATGTGCCCCCCCCCTGCCCTTCCATCCTACCCTAGAGCTGAGACAAGACGTGTTTCTTATATTCCCGTGACTGTGTTGCTATAGAGCAAAACTACAGCCTACAAGTACCAGAATCCTTTCACTGTAACAAGTGAGCTAATCAGCAGCTTTGGCTAAATCATGCAGCAGTAATAACCTTCCCAGGTAAGAAGGCTGACAGTACCTTTTAGCTACTGAAACTGTGACCCTCCCATCTGAAGAGGTTGAATTAATGCAGATGGGGTTAAACCTGTCATCTTCAGCCAATAAAATGATTAGCCAGAGTCAGAAAGTTCACAAAAACAACACTAGTGTAGGTTGCAAACAGACACATTTTTGTTAGGGAAAACATTTTTCTTGTAACACTGAGTTGCAAACGAATAGAAAAGAAGAAAATTGAGCACATTTGTGACACAGGATAATGGACACTTTTAAAAGAAGAAGAGGTAAATAGAAATAGAGATAAGGGGGAAAAGAGGAAGAGCTGAGGTGGGCCCCGTTCAGGAATTAGCTATACACTGTAGGCAAGGCAATACCAGTTTTACAAATATTATAAAATATAGGGGTGGGGTGCCAGGGGCCGCAACTGAGGATACTGCAGGCCGCATGTGGCCCCCGGGCCGAAGGTTGTGCATCTCTCCTCTATAGAGAGCTAATTTATACAAAGGCTAAAATTACGAGCAATAAAGATAATCAATGATGACCTGCATCCTGATCATTTTATCCTCACCCTACTCCCATCAAACCAAAGATACAGAACTCCACTGACTCAGTAATTCAGATTTAAAAACCGTTTGGGATCCCCCTGACATATACACCAACTGATGCGCTGTTGCACCCTGCTGCATGAATACGTATGTATAGTAATGGAATAAGTTGATCTCTATGTACCTCTTGCTGGAAAAAAAAATCTTAGTATATACATGACGACAATAAACTTGTTATGTAAGTCAGAAAATCCTTAGTATGTGTCCACGCCCACCTCCGAGTACTATAGTGCTTACATTAGCATATGGGAGGGCTATAAGCTTGGCCGCATGTTAATCGAATGTGTTCGACTGTCATTCCAACAACAGCTTAGCTAAGAAATATATTGTGTAACCCCCTTAGTGCCAGAGGGGTATTCAACAGAGAGATAAGCAGTAACTATTGATATGCCAGATCGGGGACTGTCCGGTTTGGATGCCCCCCAGCAGGATTGTTCCTTGTATCCAGCGTTCGGAACTCACGGTCTCTTTGTTCATCTGTCCCCCCCATCAAGTGGCATTTTCTCTGCAGGTCCGCTGGGCCGGTGGCTCCCTACTGGTCTGGCGTGCTCCAACCTTCTTGAGGCCGGGAGGCCAATATTGCAGTCGTGCAATCAGCATCTGTAGTGAGGGGGAACACAGGTTCCTCCTCTTTTCTTGGTGTCCCACCAATCTAATCTGGGTCCGCCAGGGCAGGGGGGCTTTTATACCACAGAGGAGGAGCTTCTGCAGAAAAAAACTGTGACTAATGACAAACATCAAGGGGAGGAACATGGAGGAAGATCACCTAGGAAATCCCCCCTACAATGGTGTCAAACAAATGTATGTGGAAAGCTCTTCTGATCAGCTTGCAGGAAAGCTTCAGATTATTATTTGGAAGGAGCAGTTGGAAATCCACTGATTGCTTTCTGATTAGTTGGGGTGCAGAGGAGGCCACTCACTAGACTGGTACTGACCAGCACCTGGACTAGTAGCAATTGCATCTTGTTCCTGTATCATTTGTATTCTTTCAATTTATATTAGGTTATATGTTGTGTATTACAAATAGAAAGACAAAATGAGGCAATATATTGGTGCAAGGTATGTCTTTATTATCCATATTATCCAGGGTTTTGGCTCTTGCCTTGCCATGTGACCCCCCCCCCGGGTACCTTCTGATTCAACATACGTAACTTCTGATTCAACAGCGGCATGTAGCCAATCATCAGCTCTATTCGGCTTCTCGACGGATGAGGGACAAAATAATGGAGTGGCCATATAGAGTTTGCATGCTTATCAATTCTAAATTTATATTTTAGCCCTTGTTCAGACCTGTTAGGTACCCCATGCGTTTGCGGCAGAAGCTGCAGTGCACCATAGTAAATCCAACAATTAAACCTTTATGGACCCTTTCCGACCTCTACGTTGTGGCAGAAGAAAACGCTACCAAAAAAGTCCTGCCTGCTGCATCGGGGTCACGAAGGCACCCTATTAAAGTCTATGGTGCTGCAAACATGAACACATGGTCATATTTCATGCGATAGCGCATGCATTTTGTGTTTGCGGCAATATAGATTCAATAAACTGGAAGGCAAGGCATAGGTCCTGAAAACAGGCAAAATAAGCAAAAAACACAAGGGCAAAATGCAATCCCTACCAAAAAGAGGGATTTCATAAAGCTCCCTTCATGCTGACTTTCCTCTCACCAGGTAACAGGATCAGGGGACTATCAAGGTTCTTGTCAATAGGCAAACAAAAAACGTAACATGAAGAAATGAAGAACAGAACAAGAATGGCCCAATGATATCAGGATGATAAGGGGTTATATAATAAGAATAATCTTGTATGAAGGAACAATCTCGTATAAATAAGAGGGATTGTTCCAATGATATCAGCACAGCTGCTACACAAGTATTGCCTGAACAAGCGTGAAGGCCTTTATCTGAAGGCAAACCCACTCATGCCTGTCCTAGAGTGTAAAGGTCTCCAGGATCAATTGAAAGCCTTCCCCTAAGGAAACCCAACTTGGAATGCCCTGCTGTCTGTAATCCCATGTTTTTACCAGATACTCACCTCTGGAGTTGTTCTCTTGCAGTATGCATGGGCCTCTGGTGGCATCCCAAACACTCCTCCACCTGATAAGTGTACCGCGGCGGTATAGCAGAATGGTTGGCAGCAGTTGCACATAGATGAGGGGATTGGCCAGCAGAAGGTGCACAGCAATCGGTTCATTCCCAAAAAGATTGCATTAATATGCATGGCAATCTATTCTGATTGGACAAGAGCATGTGCATGCGCCATGGAAGCATAACGCCAAGGTAAGCAAACTGGTGATTCCAAGGGTTTCACACGGGCACCTCAAATCGGGATGTGCCTGTAAAGTGGACCAGAACCAAGGAGAGTGAAAATCCTGGTTTTCAGTCGGTTTTAATTTAAAGAGGACCAAAACCCACCCCCAATCGGCTCGGGAATCTATAAGATTCCCAGGCTAATCGATTCCCTCCCCCAGGGGTATCTCCGCTGTGTGAAAACCCCCAGGTCGCCCCATACGTTTACCTTGTTTCCTGGCAGCCGTATCCCCGCTGTCTCTCTAGCAGGGCGCGTGCCCCCGCCAGGCATTTGTGAATAGCCAGTGCAGGCACACTCCCTGTTAGAGGGTATCGGGGGATGTGGTTGTCAGCACACTCGGAGCCGCTGGCCTTAGATGAAACTTGGATCACGTGATGTCAGTGGCTCCGAGTGTGCTGATTGGACGAGCGACTGCACATGCGCCGTAGGACTGGGAGGAGGTGAGTTGGCTTTTGCGATCTGGGGGGTTTCACGCAGCGGGACACCCCCAATCGGGGTGCCCCGGGGGAAAGAACTAAAACATATAGTTAACACATATAGATAGTCAAAATCCTGGGTTTTGTCCCACTTTAAATACTACAGCAAATAAATAACCGGTGACAGAAAGTCTTTCAATTATTTGTGTTAAAATATATAATTGAACCATGTTTTTGCAGATCTAAGGCACACATTGTGACATCTTTTGTATAACAGTGAAACACAATGTGAAAAGTCCTTCCCAAGACTTTAAAGAATGAGATACAAAACCTGAGTCCAGAGAAACATTTATCAGCAGATAGTAAGAAGCATACAATGATTATGGACACAGCAGGTCATATGGATAACTTAGAACATGGTATAGCAGCGACATCTGCTGGCCTATAGCTCTAACTACAATCTGTAATAAAATCGGTACAAAGTTTATTTTGTTTTAGGCAAAAATAACAACACGTAACAGAGACTAAATACACACAGGACTGAACACCTCATAGCGGCTTCCATTAGAACTGAAGATACATAACGCCATATATTGCCTCCTTAGCGCAGCTTACGTTTTATTTATGGGCACAAGCATTACCACAGCACGCCTCGCAATCTTTGACTACAGCTCCCAGAAGCCAGTGCGGAACGGCTTCCGGTTCGCTCAGCCAATCAGAGCGCACGGTCGGAGTCTGAGGGGAGCAGCTGTTTATGGCTCGGAAGTGGCGGGAAATACAGGTTTGTGAGCATTCGGCTTGTTTGGGGTTTGGTTCTGTAGCGAATAATGGCGGCTTTACAGCCCACAGTGTAGATCCTCACAACACCGTTGTTTTGAGTTTGTTAAAAAAAAAAAAAATAAAGCGGCAGAACTACTCACTGTTACCGCCAGTTGTAGTGACCCTCCTGCCTGCCGGTGTGGCTGCACTAAACATCGCCTCAGGTTTGTTTTACGGCAGCCATGTATGTCGGCTCCTGCCAGCTGCAGGCTTGTCATCTCCCCCGGTTTAACAGGTATTCACACCGTCATCACTGTAATTCACCCAGTAAAAACTCAACCTGCCCCCCAAGCTAGTGCACAACATGGACCAAAACCCTAGATGGCCGATTTATGGCCCCGCAGCATCAAATCTCCCAGTTCACCAGGAAAACTTACTTTTCTGGATATCCCACAGTGCATGCATGGGTATTATGGTGCATGTGCGGTGCTCTCGTACAGTCACCACTGTATGCCATGCAATACAGTGGACCAATCACTGCTGGCCCAAGACACTTTTCAGAATGCCCCACTAAGTGAACAACCCTGCTCCGTGGGCCGCTGCTGCTGTGCGCACTCCTGTTCTCAGCCATTCAGATAGGCCGAGCACATTACGCATGAGGAGGCAGGTATGCGGCCGCCAGTGTTCCCAATGTTTGGACAAACACTTGCCCCCAGGGCAACCCGATGCCCCACTGTGTGAAACCCACCAGGTTGCCTAGTCTGACTCGCCCTTCCCCCGGTCCTACAGAGCATGTGTGGGCTCCCGTCCAATCAGCACGCTTCACTGCGCTGATGCAATCTCGGCTTGGGTTGTCTTAAAAACCGTGCCGCATCCCTGCTACACATCTAAAGGGAGCGTGGCCGTGCCAGCCGTTCACAAATGCCTGGCTTGGGCATGCACCCTGCTAAAGGGATAGCGCACCTCGTACATGCACTGTTGGCCCGGGCAAAGGGTGAGTATAGCAGGCGACCTGGGGAGTTTCATGCTGCAGGCCATCCTTATTCTGGATGCCTCGGGAGGTAGGGAATCAAGTGGCCCCGGAATCTGTAAGATTCAGGGCCAATTGGCATGGGTTTTGGTACACTTTAATGGTTGGCACACAGCTCGATTTAAAACAAAGCTCTGCATCCCTGGTCTGCAACATGCTCTCGCCCCTGGCTTGAACCGGAACACCCCGAAATTAAATGTTTTGTGAATGGATAGTACACCTGCTCTATCCTCATTTCTGCAAAAGAAAACTTTTTTTATTGTCGTTAACAATTCACATTTCCGCCGCCAATGGCGGCCCTCTGGCACACAGTGGGGGGCAAAGAAACAGATGTGGTCGTCAAGACTGAAGCCTCAGATCAACTTCTAAGCAAACGGTGCTGGCTCTGAAAGCTGGAGCTCACTCAGGAGCTGATCTGAGGCTTCAGACTTGCCAGCCAAAATAGTTTCCCATTAGCAGGAAAAACATACAGCTATCTGGATCGCACAGGTGCGCTATACAGATACAGAAAATTTAATTTCAGGGTGGTGTTCTGGTTTAACTGAATGGCTGGCTGTTTGAGCGTGTCTGCCATGGGATTGCTGAAAAGTTGAGCTTTTCAAGCAATCCCGGGGTTTTTACCTAACAAGGCAAATTGGTATGCCTGGAGTCTTTTGGTCTACTTTAATATTCACTGCAATATATTCTGATTGGCTATGAGCTCATATACGCACCGTAGGAGTGAGGTAAGAGATCCAGACATTATAGGGTTTCACACACCGGGGCATCCCAAATCCAGTGCCAAGGAAAAGATTGCACAAGGTGACCCACTATATAAGCAAATAGAAACTTTTTACCATAACAAGGGTCAGGAGGTTTGGGATATCTATAAACGTATATGATAAGGGATTGCCACAAACACATCAATAAAACATATACAGTCATCCATTATAACTTTGTACTTTTATTCTTTATCCAGAAATTGTCCATAGTGTACATCACATCATATGTTTGCCATATATATATTCCCAATCGGACAATCTATATGGCAAACATATGAAGTGATGTACGCCAAACAATTTTCTGGATAAAGAATAAAAATACAACGTTTTAATTGATAGCTGTATATGTTTTATTGATACAAGGCAACCCACTACCTGCCACCCACTCTTGCTGTGAACATCGCTCATCTGCCACGACAGTATCAGAAGCCAGAGTGTGGCCTCGGTCCAGAACGTTCCCACTGGCATGAATGGACACCTTAATACACCAGCAACATCTGTGTGCAGAGATGCCTTTTAAAATGTCAAATTTAGCACAAGTGGATTTGCACCAAAACCTGGGATTTCCACTGTTGATTTCAGTCCATTCCCTTGGGGCTTCCTGATTTGGGATGCCATGCTGTGTGAGGCCCTGTCATTCGCCCGATATACATACCTCTCCTGCTTTCCCACGGTGCAGACGCAGCTCTGCTCCAATTTGCTTCTTTGGCCATGCATATTTGGGCAAGGTACGGGTGAAGGAACTTTAGATTGGGGCATGGCACATCCCTCTGGAGAGTGCATGTTCTGCTGTCTGCAGCATCCTCCAGCATGACCGGTTTAGCAGTGGCTGTAGGGAGGCAGTTCATGGGAGGGCTGCACAGCCAGAGGTACCCTGACTGCCATTAGGTACCGGGATGAGATTGTGAGACTATATGCAGGTGCAGAGGGCCCTGGGTTCCCTCTCATGCATGACCATGCTAGGTCTCATGTGGCTGAAGTGTGTCAGATTGGACAGGGAGGTCAGATTGGACAGAGGTCAGATTCACAACCGGACATTAAAGCAGACTCTGTCACCATCATCCTCTATATCAGACACATGTGACCCACTGTCATACTCATCCTCTACTACAGACATGGAGACAACAGGCTCCACAAAGGTCAGACTCAGCGGGAGTTTGATTTCTGGGCTGCAAAACTGTAGTCAAGTTATGGCCAGCAAACACTGTCTCAGGAATACCTAAGTAGGTATAGTTTGATTTTGACCTCCAAATCCAGACCTCCGTAAGATATTCATTTTGATGTACAGTGACCATTTTTTTCTTTTATTGCTCTCTAGGCATCCAGCTATGTAAAGAATAAAAGTTTGCAACGTGAATTTTTCATTCATTAAAATCTAGGATGTGGTATTTTAGTGTTCCCTTTTTTTTGAGCAGTGTATTACTCATGCACCACAGGCTCCAGATTTTGAATTGACACTACAGCAAAATATAAGCACAGGGAGCCATTGTCCATACTCCTTTTTGTAGCAATGTCAAGTCTTATACGTCAAGATGTAGAAGTATAGAGTATATTGTGATATTTTAATAGTAATAAAAATAATGTAAAATAATGTCATTAATAAAATAAAGCTTCAGTCTAATAATATAAAAACACTCCATATGCTCCAGCCCCTTTCCGAAGCCTTCCATAGAGGTGGCAGTGGAGCAAAGGTAAGTATAATTTTATTTTAGCATGGTCTGTCTGTTTTTAGTAAGGAACAAACCATTTATAGTGTTTTTTTTTCTTTAGGAAGCTCAAGTCTATTAAAGGAGAGAGATGGCACCAAAAAAGAAGACCGCCAAAGTGACGTTTGCTAACACATCTGAAAATAAACCTGTAAGTAATAATTTGGTCCTTCAATGTGGTATGATCTGTAACTGAACATTGGACTTTTAGGTGCATAATCAGGAACACAGCCTGAGAATAGATAAAGGACATGCTTGATGTCCTAGACCTAGCATTGCTGGACACTGCTTTAGGTCTACTTACACCCGCACCCCCACCCCTGCTGGTTAGTGAGGAGAGAATCACAGACAGACAACAGCAATGCTAGATTCCCCCCCTCCACTCAGCCAGTTCCATCACACCTTCAGCTTCGAGGAGCCATATGGTTAAAAACATGGCAGGGATGGGGGGCCTATCATCTAAGGCCAAGGCCTTTCGAAGGGAACCTTATGTTTGGCTCTGGATTAGATGCTACACTCTCTCGATAGGAAAGGTCTAGGAAGTTTCCCATCAGACCAAAAAAGGTTAAAAGCAAAGCTCCACAAAAGCAACAATTTTCCAAACAAAGTAGGGTAACTGAACCCAGGAAGCATTGGGGTCACAAGCCAAGCCTGATTTGTAAATATTTCCCTGAAAGCCTCAGGAAGCCGCAGCTAAACCTCAGGAAGCCTTTTTTTTATTGTTTAATTGGCAATCCATAACCTCAAACCCTTTTGTTCTGCAAGTTATTTCTGTAACCATTTCTTGGTTACAAAATTGCCTCAAGATCCCAGGAAAAAGGAGGCCTTTCCCTTAATAATAATACAGGATTCACCGTACAAGAGAGTCATTGCAAATAGTACCCGGGCCTCAGCAGGAGGCAGGTTATTATTTTTATGTCATCCTGGTTCTGAAACCCTCGGATACATTACGAATTATCCTCAACCTTCGGACCTTCAGCATCATTTAATGAAAAGCCCAAATCCTTGAAAAACTATTCCCCAGTGTCTAAAACTCATATATTTAATGTTTTTAGTCACTTAACTTTTTATTCTTTCTCTCACTGGCCTTCAACTCTATTCAGGACTATTCAAAAGTGCAGGGGAGTGGGGTTATAGCTGTGCTTTGCACAAACAGAGCAGAGCTGGGGTCAGGAAAAGGTAAGCAATCCCAGAATGCAGAGGGGCACAGTCAAAAGGCACTTCCTGATTGCAGGCAGCCTGCACCTCCATGGGCCGCCATCTTGGATGTTTAACCCTTCTATTGCCAGCCACGTAAATTTTACGTGGCTGCCTCTCCAACCGTTAAACCTCAGCCACGTAAAATTTACGTGCCTGGCTTTGCCCCCTGCTAGCGCCTGCAAGATTTAAAAAAAAAAAAAAACACTTACCTGACCCCTCATTTGAACCGGCCGGGTCTCCTCTTCACCCTGGGGGGCTCCGATCCCCCGTCGGGGCTCCTCTGGAGGAAGGGGAGAGCCCGGAGTAGGCCCCCCCCCCCCCGTTTTTGCGGCCGCTGGGTTTTCCTGTAAAAAAATAAAAATAAATAAAAATGACATTTACTCACCTCCATGTGCGCTCGATCTCGCCGGCCCTCCTCTTCACCCGGGGGGCCTCCGATCCCCCCCCCAGGGCTTTCTATCTTCAGGAGAGAACCTGTCAGGCTCTCTCCCCTCTTCCTCCGACGGGCGCCGCCATTTTGCCGCGAAGCCCCGCCCCTTTTTGTTAGAGGGAAGCGCGAGATGCGGCTGCCAGCACGCTCAGAGCCGCTGTGGTTGTCCGTCCCTTGTCCGTGCATACCACAGCGGCTCTGAGCGCTCTGATTGGACGAGCGTATGCGCCGTAGGAGCGGGCTGAGGTGAGTTTTTTATACCTTTCTCGGGGGGTTTACGCAGCGGTGCACCCCCGCGGAAGTGGATCAAAACCCAGGATAGTGAAAATCCTGGGTGTTGGTCCACTTTACGGGTTAGGCTAACCCTAACCCTTAAAATTCCCCCCAAAAAATGGGGTCCCCCAACCCCCGGGATTAAAAACAAAAAATTAAAAAAAAAAAAGGTTAAATAATTAAATCCCTGTGTCATTTTAAATTTAACCCCTTATGTTTATAGTGTGGATAGTAGTATTTTATTTGTAAATGTTATAAAATGCTCTTTTCAGTTTGGGGGGTCTCCTGGGCAAGAATGAGGGGCTATCGATACATATGTGGTACCGTTGTAATCGGGAGAAATGGGGCTATCACATGCAATATGGTTTTTATTACTAAAAAATGTTTTATTTAAAATAAAGGAGACAATTGTTTAAAAAATATTATTTTATTTATTTTTTTGTTTTTTTTTTTACGCAAAAATATTTAAAAAACAGTAGAAAAATTACAAACAAGACATTTAATGTTAAAGCCTAAATTCTGCTGCAAAAATATATATATATATTTTCCAAGAAATTCCGACAAAAATCACGGTTAAACATGCCGCAAAATGGGGAAAAATGACCAACTGAGGGTGACAAAAGTTCAAGTAGGCTGGCAATTAAAAGGGTTAATAGTACCTATGCATGTTGGGTATTGTTCTGCTCGGGGGACCTTGCGCTTTCAGATTTAGCTTGTTTTTTCTTATTTGCATATTGATATTTTAGGAAAAGGTGTTTTTTATTCTGCTTTTTTATAAATTTCTTTGTGAAACCCTGTGCAACCTAAGAATTCTTCAAGGGATTACTTCCAGAAAGATGAGCCCACGACAACAAGCTGGGTACGCGTAGAAAGCTTAAAATGTGTACTTTCAGGGAATATATGGTTTATGGGGGATATTCCAAATGTAAAGGGTTGTTTTGGTAGAAAAAGCACAAGGTGCGCACTTTGTCTGCAGAGCTGAAATTTTGAAGTAAAATTACCGTTACGCACATGCTTTACTTTGGTGTGTTTGGCAACTCTTCCCTTGACAGTAGCTATGCATGCTGGGTATTGTTCTGTTCGGGGCATGTTGCTTTTTCAGATTTTCCATTTTTTTCTTGTTTGCATATAGTTTTTTTTAGGAAAATGTGGTTTTGATTCTGCTTTTTTATACTTCTTTTAGGGAAACCCTGTGCAACCAAAGAATATATTGAGGGATTACTTCCAGAAAACTGCACCCATGTCAACAAGCCTGGTATGCCTAGAAAGCCTGAGGTGTGTACTTCCAGAGAATCTATAGTTTGTTGGGGGTATTTCAAATGTAAAGGGTTGTTTTTCTTGAAAAACTGCAAGGTGCGCTTAGCGCGTAGCATAGTTGTATTTTATCTGAAAATCTCCTAAAGCGTTGTTTTAGTTTGGGGGAGTCTCCTGGGCAGGAAAGGGTGTCTACCTATACATATGTGGTATCGATGTAACCGGGAGAAATTGGGGTTTCACGCACAATAAGATTTTATTTGACAAACTTACATTTTTTATTACAAAAAAACACTACAAATTGTAAAAAATTGTTTTTTGGGGGGTTTTTTTGCACATATTTCATCCAAAAATATTGAGAATACACCTAAAAAATGACAAACAAGACATTTCATGTTAAAGCCCAGACTCTGCTGAAAATAACAATATATCACTTTCCTGGGAAATCCCTTTAAAAAATTACAGTTGAACAAGGGGAGCGCAAAATAGTGCAAAATGGTCTGGCAACAAAGGGTGACAAAATCTCAAGGTAGGCTGGCAGTTAAAGGGTTAAAGTATTATAAAATGTAATAGATGCAAGTAGGATGATTTTTAATGTGGGCAACCTGTATGTACAGTGTGGGGGAAACATGTAAGATAGACCCCTTATTCAAGGTGAAGGTCCGGTTTAAGTCCCTGAATCACTAAATAAAATTCAGAATAGGGTCAATTTTCATGATAAAAATCTTGCTCAGAACAGGGGACTTCATGGTGAACATAGACTTACAAGACACCTATCTACATATACTAATTTTTCTGGGAATTGCAATCATCCTAGATTCAACTGTCCTGCACTTTCAGTACAGGGCCTTTGGAATCTCCTGTGCTCCCCGGATCTTCGCCAGGACTCTGGTTGAAGCGATGAGCATCTTGAGAGTTCAGGGAATTTCCATTTTCCCCTATCTAGATGACTTCCTATTAACAGGGAACATGGAGCTCCTACTTCTTCACAACCTCTCGGTGACAGAGACCCTATTGGTTCTACTAAGCTGGATAAGCCTAGAGAAATCAAACCTAGTCTCATCCACGAGATTCCGATTCCTAGGGTTCTGCCTAGACAGCGCAGAAGAAAAGATTTTTCTCCCCTCAGACAAGCAACAGAAATTAATAACACACTTCTGATGGTTTCGCCAACAAGAATCTGCATCCCTGAGAGAGATCATGAGGATTTTGGGTTTAATGACCTCAGCAATTCCTGCAGTGACATGGGCTCAACTATACTCAAGACCCCTCCAGGCTTTTCTGTTACAGGTCTGGAATCACAATCCACAGAGTCTAGAGAATCAGGTAAATCTCCCTGAATCAATCAAAGACAGTGCCTCGATCCTAGGACCCTGCAGGAGGGCAGAGATTGGAGACAGACATAGCCTTTAGTTTTAATAACAGACACCAGTGTTTGGGAGGCCCATCTAGACTCTCTACATGTCCATGGACAGTGGATGTAGGGAGAATTGAAAGCAGAAGAGCAGGCCCTGCACCATTTCCATCATCTTTTGATGGGGAAGGCTGTGCAGGTGAGATCAGACAATGCCATGAATGTAGCCTATGAAAATTGGCAAGGAGGCACCAGATCTGCAGTCCTACAAGAGCTGGCATCCTCCTTCCTGCTGCTCCTCCCAACACCACTTAAGATCCCTTTTGGCTGTGCACTTAAAAGGGGTCAATGAAAGTAGTGGCAGAACCAAATTTTTCTAAGTATGTCACACACCCCGCTTCAAAATATTCATAACCTGTGGGTAATACTGACCTGTAGAGGGCGATCTGCAGAGATGATTGGAAGAAAGAAAGCCCCTCCCGGTCCATAAATACCTGGGACCTCCCACTCATTACCCAGTCTTCATCTCTGCAGACGGCGAGCAAGCAGAAGATGATGTCTCCTCCTTGCACAGGGGGATTTTAGGTAGCCGGGACAACTCCCGGCCAGTTATTATTTATTTCCGCTCTGACTCCTTTTTCCCCTCATTGATCCTGTGTATATATACATGCCTCCCAGTCTTGACTGCTGTCCGGGCGAGGGTATATTAGCACCACAAGAATCCACAAGAAGGATTTACTTGAAGGTCTGGAAAAGATTTTGTTCTTTCTGTGAGTCGAACAGATTAATTAATTAATGAATAGCAACAATTTAAGAAACTTTAAGAAAATAAAGCCTAATCAACAGATTTGTAGTTTCTATTTCTAGGAAGAGACCGGTTAGGGCATCAAAATGTCCCACCTGGGACCTCACTTTGGTTCTTAAGGGGTTAACGAAGCCACATTTTGAACCACAAAGTGTCAGATAAGATCCTAACTTTAAAGATGAGTTTCCTACTAGCAATTACTTTGGCTCGCAAGGTTAACAACCTCTCCATTCGGGTACCATTCTGTACAGTCCCTATAGAGAGGTCAATTCTTAGACCCGGATCTCCTTTATCTGCCAAAAGTTGCCACTATATTCTAAGCATACAGCATGTCCTGCTCCATCTATAATACTTACACATGGGTAATCCTCCGCCAGAGGGTGCTGTTCACTGCAGACATGCAAAAACAGAAGTATCACGCTCTCGCAGGCGAGCCGGGCTTTACAGCCCGAGGCCCTGCGGGACCATTTCCACTCGTCCTCTTTGAGAAGACTATGCCTCCCAGCCTGGGCTGCGTTGGTCGGGTGAAGGTAGGCAGCACCTTGGGTGCTTAACGGAGCCATGCTCCACCGCAATCCCCCACCATTGGGTAGGCGGTCAAGGCTAATGGTGAGCCTCTAGTGGATGCCCCTCCCGCTCTATTGCCCCGTTCCCTGAGTAGTGGTGGACCCTGTTTCAGGGTCGCCACCCTCCTTCTATCCCCAACTAATTAAGGGAAAAAGAAAGGGGGGGGGGGTGTGGCGGTCTCAGTGTACTGCTAGTCATGCTTAATGCCTTTATTTCTACCTCTATGGAACATCTGGGTGTCAGAGCCGCGCTGCGTGCTCCTTATTCTGTTTGGCTGCCGCCGTTTCTTTCTCTCTATACACAGTTTGCTGCGTCGTTAGATGCCGCTGCGCCTTTTCGTTACAACAGTTGTTGTGATTTATCCTTGCCTTTTTATTTTTTACCTCAGAGCTTCGCGCTCTTCGGGATGGGCGGGGACTTGTCTTGGCGCACTCCGCGTCACGGTCGAGCATTGAGCCCGCCCTTCGAGGTTCGCTGGACGCCATTTCGACGATCTTCGCGCGCGCGTGGCGGCTGTTCCCCTCCTCCCTTGGTCTGTGCCCTCGCGGGTGATTTCTTATTATATGTTCTTCCTGCTGCGCATGGCCCTGACACCTTCTTTCACCTTATGTTTTTCAGACGCCGAGTCTCAGGCGGCTTCTCCCAGCCCTTATATCCTTATACATATATATATTTATACATAGTTATTAGCGGGCCTTCCTACAAATCTCCCACATTAATCAGCGGGTCGTTGGGGCATCCAGGGTTGCCTAGTGCATAAATCCCTACGGGCATACTGTGCCTAGATAATCACCATATGGAGGCATCTCAGGATTGTGTGACTGGGGTCCCTCTGGGACAAGACCGGCTGTGTATAGCGTGTGGTCTCCCCCATGCTGATGCTGATGGGGCACGGGTGTGCGCGCCCTCTGCCGAGCAAACGCTGGCCCTGCGAGCAGCACCTATGGCTGCACCTCGCTCCTATTCTCCCTCTTCCCCTGGCCTAAACCTCACTCCTGTTGAGTCATGTTCCAGCGGGGAGTTACAACCTGACCTGTCTTCTAGACGGCCTACGCTTGACCAGGTTGTTACGGGGTTGACCGAACGCTTGGGTCCTGGCAGGAAGCGGCCCTTGACGCCCCCCGGCTTCGGCCTTTGCTATGGGTTCTGAGGAGCTCTCTTCCCTGTGCCTCTGATAAGAGGCCGAGGAGTCACGATGATTCTGACCAAGATGACTGGGGCCAGTTTGACATTGAGGGTATGTTGCTTAGGATTTTTAAGGCCCTGGCTATTTCGCTCCCTGGCGCGGTCCCCAAGCCGAGAGGGGAGAGCTTCCATACGGCGACTGCGCGTTTGGAATTTCTCGAGCGGGCTCACTTCCACGCTCTGGTTTTTAAGGAGTGGGAATGCCCCACTAAACTTCCTGGGATCCCAGAAGACTGGGATAGGAAATACCCTTTTCCCCCTGAGATGGTTGATTGCTGGTCATCGTCTCCCGTGGTGGACGCACCGATCATTGGGGTTCCTAACCCCCCCTTCTTCACAGCCCCGGCCTACAGCACCCTGCGGGACGTCGAGGACCGGCGCATCGATAGGCTGGCTTTGCACGCCTTTGCTTGTGCAGGAACGGCGCTGCGTCCTGCCTGTGCCGCGGCCATCACTGCAGTGGCCGCTAGAACCCTCATAAGACAGATGCTTGAGCATCACCCTGAGGATTTACCCTGGGAGGTGTTTAATGCACTCTCCAGTTGTGATATTTTTGTTAAATTTATCCTTTTAGCTCTGGATGACACCATCAGAATGTGTGCGAGGACCTCTGCCCCAGTGGTGGCTATACGTCGACTGCTCTGGCTGCGACAGTGGGGGGCTGACGATGCTGCTAAAAGGACTCTGACTGGGCTTCCCTTTAGAGGGCAACGCCTGTTTGGGGCCCGTCTGGATGTATTTAAAAAAGAGGACAATTCGCCCCATCAAGGGCGGCCGTCTCGGTCCCCTCGGAGCAGGGATACCCCTCCCCCTCCATATCATAGTGTTAAGCAAGAACCAGGGGTGCCCCTTCCGGGGCCTGGTACAGACTCCTGCCCCAGGAGGGGCAGACAAGGTCAGGGGCCTTCTGGTCAGGCTAAGCCCGACTTATTCACAAAAACTCCCCAAGCATGATGGGATGCCCTCACCCGCCTGGGTGAGGGGATAGCCACAGCACCTTGCTCCTATCAGGAGGCACCATGCTTCATTCTGATGGATTCAGGAGGTAGTCCCTCTGGTTGCGGGACGGTGTTTGCTGGATGGTTCTTCCCCGAGTGGGTCAGGGTACTTCTGGTCCCTGTCTTTCTTCAGGTATTGGTACAGGCCTTCCTTGGCCTGCTAGGTCTGGGCTCTTTGACAGGATGCCCTTCACAGATAGAGGCAGTGGCCTCTACACCAGTTTGTTCCACCTCCTCCTGGAGGATGAGGCGGTGCACATCCTAACCCTCCATGGGTTTGGCGATTGTACCCACAGGCATTGCCGCTTGGCGTCTCTGAGTTGGGTCTTCGGCGCTCTGTAAATCAGTGGGCCTCTGGCTGCCCGTGGAATGCTAAGATGCTTATTTTGGCTCACATGTGTCTTCAGGACACTGCGGCTTTTACAGGTGGGTGTAGGTGATCAACACCGCTGTTTGTGCTCGCTACGGCTTGGATGGGAGTGCTGTCTCGAATGAGACCAAGGGGCAGCCGCATAAGGACCTACTAGGTGGTCCTTACCTACAATGGGGAGTTACTTGGGATGGGTGTTCAGTCACCTTAGTTCCTATTTTGTCCCATTCTCCAGTATTTCCTCTCCTAGAATTGCATTTGGATTCGGCTCCGGCTAGTTCCTTCTTCTTTGGCGGTAGGGGACCTTTTGGGACGAATTCTCTGTCCCTCTTTGCTGATATATTACCTTCACCAAGCAGGATTGCAGCTGGTGGGCTCGTTGGTGGCGTGTCAGATGCTGTCCCTTATATACCGAGTCCTTGGGCTCTTCTACACACTAGGTTAGTGATCCTACATGGGGTTCCAGCACCCCTGGAGCTTGGTCTGCGCTCATTCCCCTGGGTATGGTGGTTCCTCTTGAGCCGATTATACTCAAGGGCCCTGTCAGGGGGCACCCCCTTCTTTGCTTGGATCTTCCGGTGACGGGTCGCCTTGGGGACCCAGTCTCGCAGGGGGGCGGAATTCTTCCAATACCCCCTCCGTGGTTCCTAGGTAGGGTCCCTTAGAGGGTCCATCTTACCTACTGGTTGTTAAAACATGAGCCTTCTGTTGACTCTATATGGCTGGACTTCTCCTATTTTAGGACCTGTCTATTTGGGGAATCTTGGCCTGTTGGAAGACAATGGCCTGTTTTATTACTGGTCTGGAGCTTGAAGCAGGATGTTCCCTCTGGAGGGTTCCTGATCTGGGCGGGGGTCTACACCCCCTGCTCCTCAACGGTATTCGCTCAAATGGATGTTTCTCAGTGGCAGGTTGTACTATCCTGGTGTCACTCTGAGAGCCAACTAGGGTGGCTCTGTTGGGTCTTGCTTATACCACAGGGGCTCCGCCCTTGTGTTTACTGTCTCAGAATATTCTGACTCTGGTCATGGGGGTTTAGTAAAATTATGCTTGAATTTTCTATCTTATATGCCTTCTCTTCATTCGCCCTACTATGTGGGGTTCTGCGCACGGTTGTGCCGATTAAGAGGTCCGTGAGTTTGTTGACCCCCGGGTGACCTAGTGAACTGTGGTTCGCTGATGCTTCTGCTAAGGTCAGCTGACCTGTATGCTCTCTCAGGAGTGCGGTTCCGCCCTTGTCAGGCCCCTTCTTTGTCGTCCCAATCTACAGACTCTAGTCTGGGGCTTGACAGCTATTTCATTCACCCCTTGGAGACGGGCTTATCTTCTGGGTGACCTGGTATATGGGAGCTAGGAGCAAGCTTCCTTGGCTTCCTCTTCCTCCGTCTATTGTGGGTTATTGTGTACCCATATTGATTGGCATGAGTCTTGGTCTCTTCCCTGTTAGACGTTCTCAGTTCTCAGGGTTCTAGAGTCGTTACAGCATAGGTTGGGGTTGGCTCCCCATCTCGGTTCTCTGAAGGTTCAGGTTCTGTCCTGTCTGTCTTCCTGTAGAAGTCTGGTTCAGTCTTCCTTGTGAGGAGCTCTCTGGGGGTTTGCTCAAGGGCATCTCCCAAGTAGTTCTGTGGTTCCTGTTGGGATCCATTTTCATTCTGTTTGCCCTGCGGATTGTTCCCTTGGGACTTATGCTGGATGCTGTCTGAGCTGCCTTGTAGTCCAAGTCGCTTCTCTGGGGGCTCCTGCTTCAGTCAGACGTGTGCCTGAGAAGGTGGATCTGATTACTTAGCCTTAGCTCGGGCGCCTCCTTATGTATGCGCCTGATATCGCTTGCTTCCAGGGCCACTGCGCCCTTTGGATTGATCTTACTTGGATGCCTTTCTGGTCCTGAGTAAAGGTTTCTGCTTCTTGCTAATGAAGGGGTCAGTATTCCCGCCTGTCGGACGGGAGACCAGTTCTCATTCCCCTTGGGGAGAGTTCTAAGTTTTCCACGAGGCTTCTGTTGCCTGTGGGCTGGTTGGCCGTTACACTGGCCTATTCCTTTAAGGGGGAAGAATCCCCCTTTCTCATTTTACTCCGTTATATTGGTGTTTGGGTACCTTTGGCCCTTCAGCACCAGGTTTTTTTTTCTGTTGAATAAGTTACTAGACTGTTGCTTGTCTCTGTTCATACCTTTCAAAGGTTTTGTTATGAGATTAACGTTAGAGCCTCTGCTCATGTCATACCTGGTTGCAAAGTTTTGCAGGTGACAGTGCCTTTACTGTCTGCTGTGCCTTGTTTTTTTGGGGATCCCACCCTACTTTATGGACACTGCTATTGGATGTCCCATGTGTAAGTATTATAGATGGAGCACGACGTGCTGTATGCTTAGAATAATACAATTCTGTGAAATACTCACCTGTAGAATTGGTATTATACGTATACAGCACGTCCTGCTCCACCCCACCCTGGTTTTACATTTTCTGGATCCCCTGTATGGTGATTGTTATCATTGCTATTATTCCACTTGGGTGGTTGGTTTCTCCCGGCTTCTTTTTCTCACTGCTTTTCAATGCTGAGGATTTGTGGGAGGTCCCTCGGTGTATGACGGGCCGGGAGGAGCCTGTTTTTGCATGTCTGCAGTGAACAGCGCCCTCTGGCGGAGGATTACCCATGTGTAAGTATTATAGATGGAGCAGGACGTGCTGTATGCGTATAATACCAATTCTACAGGTGAGTATTTCACAGAATTGTATTATTCAGATCTCAGGACATTATTCTCCCATCCTTTAGGAACAATCAGCAAGATGAGGAGGATATGTCAGAAGAGTCCTGGTGCTCTACTTAGAACAAACACACACGTGGAGAAAGATGGACAGACTCTCCGTCTCATTTAGTGGGAAAAATGTGGGATTGCCACCTTCAAGTCTTCCATTGCTAGGTGGATTAGGCAAGCCATCTCCCTAGCCTACACATGTATGGACACACCAGCTCCTTACATTGCAGCACATCCCACCAGGGCAGTCTCTACTTCCTGGGCAGAAAGATCAGGGGCTCCCTTGCAAGGCAGCCACGTGGTCTTCTCCTAAAACTTTTCTTCAGCACTATAGACTGGAGCTCCTGTCAGATTCCCAACAGGCCTTTGGAAGAAGAGTTCTTCAATTAGTATCCCACCCTTAACCTAGGTTACTTGTTTATCTTCTCAAGTGGCCGCCCTGAAGGACGAAGGGAGAAAATGCTTGTTATTCTTACCATTCTACTCTCCCTAATGGTCTTTTGGTTTCCGGTCACTACTCGTCTAAAATACTGAGGATTGGGAGGAAGGGGTGGGGCTTTTAAACAGTCCCAGTTTTGTGTTTCCTCTACTGGAGAAGGAGCGATGGAGTATCTCTATTCTCTCCATCATGGCATTCTGCTACAGGTGTATATAATAAAACAGATCTTGATACAAATACATGGGAATGAGTGCCTGGTTGTGTAATAGATTATTGGGACCTTGGGTCATAATTGGCCTTGTCCACATAACCTTTTTAGGAATCTCCAGATTTTATTTCCTCCATTTTCCTTCCACTGTGGTGCTTCTGTGAGTTGTGAACATGTGACTGCTGGCTACTCATGAGTATCACTAGATGTGGGACCTTTATTGTCCGACTCATTCACTGTGCAGCTGCAGTAAAAAAAAAGAGCAAAATAAAGCTTATAAAGCAACTTGTCTTAATTGCATCTTTATATTTTCAGGCTTCAAAACGCAAAAAGAGAAGTACTAGTAGTACAAGTGACGTGGAGCAGACCCCCCCTAAGAAGCAACGTATGACATTTATTTTATAAATGTTATTTTTATTGTTATTTACATTATAACGTTCAGGCCTTTCAAGCCAGCCTACTAAACAAATCAATCCTAAGCGTGATGTAGGGTGTCTTAAGTGGCCCAGAAACGTTGGGTGTACACTACGTACCGATTAAAGAATAAAAATCAGATTTTTGTATCCTGTGGTGTGCTGCTGGAAGCCTCTGTCTGCTAATCTTGACATGGTTGCCATCTGTGACCACAAGCACCCCAACAATTTATGATGGTGTGCAGCCTACACTACACTGTGTGACTACATTTGTGGACTATTCCCTCGGGACGACAGTGGCAGATCAGATCCTCTTACCTGCTCCCGTGCCGCCAACCATCCTCTCTAAGCCCCGGTATGTGAAGCTCAGAACTGTGCTTCCAAGCAGGTGGGTGCGGCCTCTAAAAGCCAGCTGCCACTGAAAAAACAGCTGCCTCCGTACACAGAATTTACTGCTCCTATTCCCCTCCAGGGCGTCAGATATGAATGGGTTGGCTCTCAGCCGAAGGCAGGACTGCAAGATAAAAGGTGTGGCCTCTCCTGGCATTTATATACTTCCGACCGCCCCCCTGCCTTCCAGTTTCATTCTTGCAGTTGGACTGCGAAGGTTATGCACAAATGTATTTTCCTTGCCTCCTTTTATTTTTCTTTCTAAAAGCCATTCTTTCAGGAAGCGGGGGATTTTAACCCTGTCTGTTCTCCGGGCCCTTATGTTCCCACTGATCCGGAAGGACCCACTACTGATGACTCCTGCAGTCGGTTAAACTGGTGGATCAGGGTGAGGTGGGGGTGCTACGGGGTTTCCTCCTTTTTTGTGGTTAAGTGACACTCTAAGGGTTGGCAGATCCCTTCTAAGGGACACCCAGTCGCAGGCTTGTCTAGTGGCCTGCGGGATGGACCTTGGTTCCCCCCATTTTCCTTCCTCCACTTTTCTATTGTTTTTCTTAAGGAGAGCACATTGAAAAATTGAGCCTTTTTTCTGATTGGATCGGTGGGTGGGGCCAGGAGCGTGGTCTGGGAACAGAGAATGTGATGTCACTTCCTCTTCCGGGGAAGCACACCCTGATTTCTTCAGGCTTTGGATGCTGGCTGCTACTCCTCGCTGGACTGCGGCTTCTCTTCCACACCACCACTCCTCGCCATCGCTGGGCTGCCTGCTCTCCGTAGGACCACTGATCCTCGCCGGTCAGCCTGCTCTTCACCGGGCCATAGATCGGCTTCTCCCTGCTATCCCCCATCCTCACTTCCCAGCGGGATCTGGTAGGACCTTTTATTTTCTTTCCTTACTTTTCTTAAAGTGGACCAAAACCCAGGATTTTGACTATCCTGGGTTTTGGTCCTTGCCCCAGGTGCACCCCGATCGGGTATGCCCCACTGTGTGAAACCCCCCAGATCACCCGATCTCACTCACCCTTACCTGGTCCTAGGGTGCATGCACAGCCTCTTGTGCAGTGAGTGCACTCGGATCCGCCCCTTCATCCAAGAGCTCGTCTAAGGCGAGTAGGTACGAACCCGCTGGCGGCTGCATCCCGCCCTACCCTTTAACAGGGAGCGTGCCCACGCCGGCAACTCACAAGAGCATGCGCCCTGCTACGGGGATAGCGGGGATTTGGCTGCTGTTTGCGCTGTTGGACCGGGGCCCCGGGGGGGGGATGCTAAGTATCCTTTTTCCACTGACCTAGTTAAGTTATGGCCATTTCCCCCAGAGGTGGATGACTCTGTGTCCGGCCTGTCAAAAGAAACACTGTTGTTTCTACCTTCTGTTAAAGCGGACCAACAGTCAAAAATGATTTAAACCAGACCAACACAACAAACAGTGCCTATATGCATCCCTCCCCAGGGCAAAATAGATTGGTGCACATAAAAAATAATTTACGTTTTTCTAACTCCTGCTGTAGTAAATTTTAGAAACAATATGGTGCCTCATGCATTGCAGGTCTCCTGCAAACAGGAACTGCTCAGCAGCAGGGCTGAGATGCTGGGAGAGGAAGCTTCAAAATGGCCGCTCCCTTCCTTTTTCAACTGTGCCAGGCTGTTGGTCCGGTTTAAGGATCCTATGGATAAGTGCCGCAACCAGGTGTCCAGGCATGCTTTTCTATTGTGACCAGCCTGTGCAGCTTCTATAGCAGTCATGGCTGGTAAGAGGTGGTTGAAGCAGTTAAGTGCCCAGCCGCTGGTGGGGGGGGTCACTCCTGAAGTTTGTGCGCAACTCTACAAATACGTTATATCTGCTATGGATGATATTTTTAGATTGAATGCCAGGGGTTTAGCCCTACTGGTATCTCAGAGACGTTCACTATGACTGAAGCAGTGGTCTGCGGATGCAACTTTTAAGAAGTCTCTGGCGGGGCAGAAGTAGGTCGTCTTTTTGGTGAGCGTCTGGATGATATTGTGAAAGGGTCACGTGGGTAAGTCGGCTCCTGCAGAAAAGGAAGTCTTGCTTTTCGTGGCTTCAGTTCGTAATTTCCTTTTCGCAGTGGCCGAGGTTCATATAACTCCAGACACAGAGAGGAGTAAGAATAAGTTTACTTAAAGTGGACCAACACCCAGGATTTTGACTATCCTGGGTGTTGGTCCACTTAGGTGGGGCACCCCGATCGGGGGTGCCCCGCTGTCTGAAACCCCCCCGATCGCCGCAAAAACTCACCTCTCCCCGCTCCCACGTGACCTCGTCCGGCCAATGACAGCGCTCAGAGCAGCTCTGGTATGCGCGTCCAAAGCTGCTTGGACGCGCATACCAGAGCGCTGTCATTGGCCGCGTCTCTCGCTTCCCTCTAACAGGGAGCGCTCCTGCGCCGGCCATTCACAAAACGGCCGGCGCGGGAGCGCGCCCTGCTAGAGGGAAGCGAGAGACGCGGCCGCGTCTCGCGCATGCGCCGTTGGATCGCCGGTAAGGTGAGGATTGTGGGCCTCCTGGGGGGTTCCTCCCCGCGGGACATCCCGATTTCGGATGCCCCGCGGGGAGGGATCTGATCGGTCCGGGAATCTTATAGATTTCCGGGCCGATCCCCCCTGGGTGTTGGTCCACTTTAAGAATAAGCCTAAGACGCAGAGCAAAGATAGATTCTAATGGAATAAGTCTAAACCCCTTCCAAGCTTTCCCAAGAATTTAGGGGTGCCCTCACCCTGTCTGGTGGGGGGGGAAGCTTCTGCTCTTTGCCCCTCTTTAGAGACTCCATGTTTCAGATGCATGGATCCAAGAGATGGTTTCATTTGGTACCAAGATCGAGTTGGAGCCAGGCCTCCTGAAAGGTTAAAGTGGACCAACACCCAGGATTTTCACTATCCTGGGTGTTGGTCCACTTCCGTGGGGCACCCCGATGGGGGGTGCCCTGCTGTGTGAAATCCCCCAGAAAGCCCCAAAAACTCACCTGACCCCGCTCCCACGTGACTCGCTCCACCAATCACCGCCGACGGACAAGCGAGGGCCGTCGACGGACAAGGTGAGAGCGCCCGCCGCCGCCTCTCGCGCGTCCCTCTTACAGGGAGTGCGCCCGCGCCGGCCATTCACAAACGGACGATCGGGGTGCCCCGCAGGCAGGGAGCTGATCGGCCCGGGAATCTTATAGATTCCCGGGCCAATCAGCGGTGGGTGTTGGTCCACTTTAATTTCATCAAGGCTGTCCTAGGATCAAGAGAGGGCAGAACCATTCAAATCCGCAGTAGCTCACCTGTTGCAACTGAGAATGGTCTGTCACGTCCCCCGGTCAGAAAGGGGTTACGATAACTGCATTGCAACAGGGGGATTTCATGACCACAGTGGCTATAACTAATATACTTACCTGCATATCCCAATCTTTTCAGGCCATCTGAAAATTCTGCAGTTTGCAGTAGATGGCCTTCATTTCCAGTTCATGACTCGGGCGTCTCCTCCGCTCCGAGAGCTTTTACAAAGGTTTTGTTAGGCCTTATGGCTCTTCTAAGGAGCATGGGGTTACGTATCGCCCTATACTTAGACTTTCTACTAATCAGAGCTCTGCCATTTCAAGAGGTTTGTGTTGTCAGTTCTGGAAAACTTCTGGTGGATAATTACCTGAAGTCGCAAGTGATTCCATCAAAAAATAATTCAAAATAAGTTTTTCTCTTGGAGCAAGTGTCTCTCTCTTTAGGCCAAGGGGAAAGCTCTCTTAGTCAGCCCTCCTCTGACAATCCTTCAGGGGTTTCGTCTGCTGGGGTTGATTGTGAACATTGCCACAGTCCCTGGAGTCCCTGGATCTCCTCTTTCATTTGATGATGCTGGTAAGACGGTCTTTGGCCCGGTGGCTGAGCCCCCATCCTCTTCAGGTGGGCAAATCTTTTGTTTCCATAGTATGTACTGTTGTCGCCTCAGATGCCAGTCTAACCAGTTGGGAAATTGTGATGGGGTCCCAGACAGTCTAGGGACAATGGAATCAAACGGAGAACAGACTAGCTATCAATATTCTGGAATTAAGAACAATCTTGTTATCGCTCAGACATTAAACCTCCGAGCTGAGAGGTAATCTATTCAAGATTCAGGCCGACAACATGATGGCGGTGGCTTATATCAATCACCAGGGGGCACCAGAAGCAGGCGTACTCTCAGGGAGGTGAGTCAGATTTTGCTCTTGGCCAAGAACATGGACAATGTTTAGGCCGATCATCTGAGCAGGACAGCTGTGGGTCAGGCAGAATGATCTCTCAGGAAGGAGATTTTTCAAGCCCTGTGCAACCGTTGGGGAACGCTGGATGTGGATCTTTTTGTGTCCCACCACGATTGCCAAGGTTTGACTTGCAGACCAGAGACCCCCTGGCAATAGCAGTGGATGCCCTAATGTTTCCATGGTCAGCGTTTAAGCTGCTGTATGCCTTCCCTCGGCTACCACTCCTGGGCTGAGTACTAAAAAAAACAAAAAAAACAAAAAAAAAAAAAAAAGGGGATTCCAACCACCCTGGTAACTCTTTACTGGTCAAGAAGGACTTGGGTTTCTGAAGTGGTAAGCATGTTGGAGGGGAACCTTGGCGGCTACCCAACCATCAGAACCTTCTCACGCAAGTACCCCTGCAGCACCCCAATGTTCGAATGCTTACTTTGACCTGGCTATTGAGACCAGCATCTTGTCAGAAGGAAGGCTGTCTGCTGGAGTCATCCAGGGCCAGAAAACAGACCTCGTTCACTATAGAGTCTGTATTTCCTGGTGTGAGTTCCAGGGGTTATGTCTGCAGAATTTTCTCTACTTCCAAGATCCTGAAATTTTTACAGAAGGGGCTCAGTGAATGTCTTCAATTAAGTCCCCTTAAAGTGGACCAACACCCAGGATTTTGACTATCCTGGGTGTTGGTCCACTTAGGTGGGGCACCCTGATCGGGGGTGCCCCGCTGTGTGAAACCCCCCCGATCGCCACAAAAACTCACCTCTCCCCGCTCCCACGTGACCTCGTCCGGCCAATGACAGCGCCCAAAGCCGCTTGGACGCGCATACCAGAGCGCTGTCATTGGCTGCGTCTCTCGCTTCCCTCTAACAGGGAGCGCGCCTGCGCCGGCCATTCACAAAATGGCCGGCGCGGGAGCGCGCCCTGCTAGAGGGAAGCGAGAGACGCGGCCGCGTCTCGCGCATGCGCCGTTGGATCGCCGGTAAGGTAAGGATTGTGGGCCTCCTGGGGGGATGTCCCGCGGGGATGTCCCGCGGGGAGGGATCTGATCGGTCCGGGAATCTTATAGATTCCCGGGCCGATCCCCCCTGGGTGTTGGTCCACTTTAAGGGACCGGTCTCAGCCTTGTCCATTTTCTTTCAGAGACCCTTCTGGTGGAGATTACTTCTGTAAGGCGAGTTTCTGAGTTAGCAGCCTTATCAGACAAATCTCTTTACTTGGCGCTGCACAAAGACAGAACAGTCTTCCACTTTAAAGTGGGCCAACACCCAGGGGTGATCGGCCCGGGAATCTATAAGATTCCCGGGCCGATCACCTCACACACCGCGGGACATCCGAGATCGGGATGTCCCGCGGGGTGTAACCCCCCCCAAAACCCCGAAAAATCCTTACCTCTCCAGCCGCTGCTTCCGCCGCCGCTGCCTCTCTCGCGCTCCTCTAGACGTGCGCGCGCCCGCGCCGGCCGTCTCTGAATGGCCGGCGCGGGCGCGCACACGTCAAGAGTGAGGCGCGGGAGGCGGCGGCGGGCACGATCCCTTGTCCGTCGATGGACGTCACTTGTCCGTCGGCGGGCATTGGACAGCGCACTCACGTGGGAGCGTGGAGAGGTGAGTTTTCGGGGTGTTTGGGGGGGTTTCAGGTAGCGGGGCACCCCAAATCAGGGTGCCCCGGGGAAGTGGACCAATACCCAGGATAGTCAAAATCCTGGGTGTTGGTCCACTTTAAGCAGGGCTTTCTTTCAAAAGGTAGTCTCCTCTTTCCATCCTAATGAAAAGGTGGTTCTTTCCCTGTCCTGCTCCTACTAGCCATAAGGAGACAGTTCTCTACTCCTTGAATGTGGTGAGAGCTCTTAGGTATTATATTTCTGCTACTGAGACCTTTCACGGGAATGAGTCCTAGTTTATCATTTTTGAAGGACCAAGAAATGGATCAGATAGTCTGTGTTGAAAGCCTACGTTTATAAGGGAAAAAAAACCTTCCTTTCAGGTCACTGCCCTTTCTACCCGGGCCAGTTGCACATCCTGGGCCTTTCAACACCAGGCTTCAGTGGAACAGGTTTGCAAGGCTGCTACCTGGTCTTCTGTTCATACAGTCACCAAGTTTTACAAGGTATCTGTACCTTGTGAGGAAAGATATTACAGACGGTAGTCACCGCTTCAGCTGTGTTTTGATCTCTATATGGCTTACTCATCAGGCCAGAGGAATAAGGTTGACACTCAAGACGATTTGTTTCTGAATCGGAGACACCTTGGTGTGGAATATGAGAGAAAATACAATTCTGTGATTCTCGTCTGTAGAATTGGTTTCTCTCTTCTTCCACTCCAGGGCGTCACACCCTCCCTGTTGCCGGGCTACTGCATCCATTCCTTAGACGCCTTAGCCATAGTGGAGCCTTTTGTACATATTGTAAATATTGAGTGCCAGCATGAAAAAACATATTCATGGAGAAGAAACAAAAATGTAGGTCTCTTCCTTGACTTAAATGTGGGATCTCTTTGAAGATTCCTTCATCCTCCCAGACGGCTGTCCCTACAGCCGGAAGTATATGTAGGCCGGGAGAGACCACACCTTATCATCTTGCAGTCTTCGGCTGTGACTTGACCCATTTGTATCTGAATTGGTAACACTCTGGAGTGGAAGAAGAGAGAAACCAATTCTACAGGTGTGAATCACAAAATTGTAATTTTTAATGTAAGCCAGCCGTATCCAGGCTACGCCTACCTGCCAGCCCCAACCCGGAATCCCCCGGCTTTACAAACTGGAGCTGTGAGAGGAGGATCGGCCGTGTTCAGATATGCAGATCTTCTAGTTAACTTTGGCACTGCTGTGCCCTGGAGTCTTTTTAAAAATGTCTGTCCCTTAAGAGGATCTTCGGAGGCCCTGGAGTCTAAAAGACTCCTGGGCCGTCCAAGTTCCTGCCCTTGGAGCTTCCCGAATTGGGATGCCCCACAGTGTGAACCCTCCCTCCAATCCCCCAGATGGCAAGATCCACTCACCTTTTCCTGAACCATCGACTATTCTCTGCACTGCGTCATGTCCCCACACACACCTCTAGCCATGTCCACATCTCGGGTGCAAGGTGAGCAGGGGATGTGGCTGGCGGTGCGCTCAGCTGTGCGGAAGGGAGCCGAGTGACAGTGAGCGCATGGTCAGCCAATCGGTACGCTCGCTTTCAGCTCGAGCCTGTGCCGTGGGAGCGGCTGGAAGTTGTGTTGATAGGGCGACCTGGGGGAATACACACAGTTCGGGAAATTCCTGTGTGTTGTTCCTCTTTAACAAACTAAAATGTCCCGCTCAATTTTCTCACCCTTTCAGGTTTCCATGCTGCTAACTTTGACCATGCTGGCACTTCTAATGACCAATGAAGGTTGGATGTGACCCATTGATTTCCGGCAGGTCAATTCAATGCAGGAAGAATGTGAACGATTTTTGGTGACTTATGAGCAGCCTGGGGGGGGGGGTTAAAGTTCAGTGTCCGGTATCCCCCCTTCCCTGCACTGCCACCCTCAACCACTCTGTGTAATTGACTATGTGAGCTGATGAAGTATGGTTGCACAGAGAGAGACTTAGCAAATCAGGGGAACTATGCATTTGTGTTACTGAAGATTTGCTGATCATTGTCTAAGAATAGAATAAAATCCATTTGAGCTGATTTGAACATGTAGGGTAGTAAATATGTATCCAAATGGTTTGTAGTAGAGAAGTTTTTAATTATATTAAAGTGGACCAAATCCCAGGATTTTGACTATTCATGGTTCTGTTCCCTGATTTGGGATGCCTTGCTGTGTGAAACCCCCACCCCAGATCGACCATACAAACTCACCTTTCCCTGGTCTTGCAGCACCTGCCAGGCTCTTGTCGGAACAGACCCAATTGCTGTGCATATTTCATGCTTGGCAAATGGCTTTGTTCACGTCAGTCAGGAGCAAGAACAGCCGTATCCCCAGCAAGTGCGCACAATCCCGTCCCAGCCTGTCTGAATGGCTAGGGGCCGGAGCGTGCGCTCTCAGCCCAAAGACTCTGGGGATGCGGCCGCTCATGGTTTACATCAGCAAGGTGAAGTTTGCAGCGCCCGGAGGAGTTTCGCACAGCGGGGAATCCCGATTTGAGATGCCCCAGGGGAAGGCCAGTGATTGCCCCTGAATCCAGGGCCGGCTGTGCAAGGTTTTGCTCCGCTTTAAGTATTGAGATGTGTATAGCAAGGGTTGAATTATGTCTAAGTGGATGAATCTATAGCTTGCTTTGTAGAGTTGTATGAATTATATATGTAGAGTCTATCTGCAGGGCGTCAAGATTTGGAGAATAAATTGGTTCGAGTGTCAAAAGCAAAAGTTCAGAAGCCAATTTCAGCAGATATTGTGCAGCACATCGAAAGTTTAATTAACACGGCTATTTTGTAAGTACTTCTGCATGCCTGTGTTCGGATAAAACCAAAACTGAACTTTGATGGGACAATTTCTGCTTAAAGTTGACCAAAACCCACCCTGGAACCTATAAGACTCCAGGACAGGCTTACTTCCTCTCCCGGGAGCATCCCAAATTTTGTGAAACCCCCAAATTTTGTGAAACCCCCCAGGGCCTGCAGTAAACCCTCAAGCCCACTGTGCATGCATGTCCTGTGCCAACATCACTCTCCTTCCTTCTCAGCTGTGTCCCTGCCCTCGCAACTGAATGGCTGCGTGGGCCCGCACACAGTCGAAGGAAGACGAGTGATGCCACACACCAAGTGCTTGGATTCCTGTGTGCAGTTCTAGCCCCAGCTAGCGTGGTGAGTAAGCTTTGCGACCTGGGAGGTTTCACACCGGGAAGGACCATATACCAGGATAGTGAAAATCCTGTGTATTCTTAGTATGTCACACACCCCGCTTCAAGAATCCATAACATGTGGGTAATATCGTCCTGAAGAGGGCGTTCCTGCAGAGATGATAGCAAAAGAAAGCCCCTCCCTGATCCATAAATACCTGGGACCTCCCACTCACTACCCAGTTTTCCATCTCTGCAGACGGCGAGCAAGTCAGAAGATGATGGCTCCTCCTTGCACAGGGGGATTTCAGGTAGCCGGGGTAACTCCCGGCCTCTTATGTTGTTTATTTCCGCTCGGACCCCTTTTGTCCCAAAAATTTACCTCATATTACATGCCTCCACAGTCTTGGCTGCTGGCCCGAGCGAGGGTACATTGGCACCTCTGGTGCTGAGGAGCAGAGCTCCACCGTGAGACCCTAAAAGAGAGGGTAGGCGGTCATACCGGGTAGGCGATCCCGGTTTGGGATGCCCCGTCCCTTGACCTTTCCCCTGGGGGGGGGCCCTTCCCTTTACCAATTATGGGGGCTGGGGGTTCCTCTCATAGGGGTTAGCTTATTCACTTTCTCTTTATTACTGTCTCTTTATTGATGTGTGTATCTAGAGTAGTCCCTCAATGTGTTTTTCTCTTGTTACTATGTCCCAGCACCGCGGCTGTCATTGCAGCCGGGTGCCGGGGTTTTTCATTCTGTGAGGTGATTTTTCACCTCACGCGCGTTGGGGGGGCGGGGCTGGCACTCGGCGCTCTGCCGCGACCAGCCCCCGTTCTCTCCTTCACTCCTCGCCGCAGCGAGCGGGGCGGGTGCTCCGCTAGTGATAGCGGATGCACCCATTGTCATGCAGCCGGCGCCGCGGTTGTCGGCGGCGCCGGTCTCTGGGCCGGTGCGTGAGGGACTTCTTCCCTCACGCTTCATTCACACTGGAAGGGGGGGCGGAGCCGGGCTTTCGGCGCGTCGCCGCGGCTCCGCCCTCCTCTGTACTGGCGCCGCTGCGGAGCTGAGCTCCCTGTTACTAGGCAGAAGGGGGCACAGATCAGCTTTGCGCGGGCTGCGCAGACCACGCCCCTGGCACGGCCGTGCTTCTTCTCTTCACTTCACCTCAGAGATCGCCACACAATTGTTCTGAGGCGGATCGTTCACCGCAGCGTCTGTGAGTGGCCCTGTGGGCCTCATTTATTTCTTTATCTGTTAAGTTTTATTGTAGGGTCTTATGGGTCTCTCTCTGTCTTTTAGGTGAAAGTTATCCAGGAGGATCTTCTGTAGTATTGGAAGGTCTCTCCTGATCCTGGGTCCCTGGGTCCATTTTAGCATCACAAATCCTCCCACTCGGGACATTAAAGGGGCATCCCGGGTTGCCTAACTGGCGTAATTCCCTGGGTCATAGCGACCACTCAAAATTCACCTTATGGAGGCATCCCCGGATACTGGGACTGGGACCCCTTCGGGGCATCCCAAAAAGTGTATGTTGTGTGGGATTTCCATTACTGGGGATGATGTGTTACTGTGTATACCATGTGCACAGCTAACTATTACGCGGCAGTCCGAACCCCAAGCGTCGGGGTCAGCACAGCCGGCCACCTCAACTCCCCCTCCCGCCTTGACTCGTGCCCCGTGTGACGTGGTCATGGGCAGGGATCTGCAATCCGAGATGTGTGCCAGATTGGCTAGCCTTGAGAAAATGCTCTCTAGCTCGGTCGCCCGTAAGGCTCCGTCTAAGAGAAAGCATTTGTCGCCGGCTCCGCCGGTGGATGATCTTGATGACAGAGATAATCTGGATTGGTCTGATTATCCCCAGCTAGAGGAGGGGGAAGTTGATGAGGGTTCAGAATTTTCGGATGATGAGCAGTCTGCTGGCGCCGATGCCGAGCTTTCTGATTTAGGGAGATCCTTGGACTCTCCTCACGCTCTGTCTCTCATGCTGGAAGTTCTGAATATTTCCCCTCCCGAGGAGGCGTCACAGCAGAAAGGTGAATTGTTTGAGGAATCCAGGCTGCGCCTGGAGTTTCCTACGCAACGCCATTTTGATAGAATCATTGACAAGGAATGGGATAGGCCGGCTCGGCTCCCTGGCATACCTCAGGGGTGGGATAGGAAATATCCCTTTCCTTCTGAGGCGATCAAGCGCTGGGCATCTCCCCCCGAGGTGGATGCACCGGTTTTGGGGTTGTCTAACTCCTCGGTGTTAAACAGACCTGATTGTTCCACTCTCAAAGATGGAGAGGATAAACGTATTGATCAGATGGCTTCTCATGGCTTTACTAGCATTGGGTCGGCCATCCGGCCTGTGTGCACTTCGGAGCTAATGGTGTTGGCCACCAGGTCTGTGGTCAGGGACCTGTTGACTTCTTCCGGGCTTCGTCCTGGTAGTAACGAGTTCCTTAGCCTTAAACGGTGCGAGTTGTTTCTATCCTTTGTGTTGACCGCCTTGGATGATACTTTGATGATGTGTGGTAGGACTTCGGCTCTGCTTGTGGCTATTCGGCGGTCGGTGTGGCTGCGCCAGTGGGCGGCCGATTTTATGTCCAAAAAATCACTGATGCTTTACCCTTTGTTGGTCTACGGCTCTTTGGAGAGACATTGGACTCTGTCACCAAGGGTGGTAGGTTACCTCAACGTAAGAAACAACGCCGCCCCTTTCGGGGGGCGCCTGCCTTTAACCCCTCCTTTCGGGGGGCCAGATCTGGCAGGGGTTCTGCATTTCCCTCTTCCAGAGGAGATTTCGGAAACAGGGGCAGAGGACGTGCCCGTTCTGGATACAGTTGGGGCTCTAAGCCCAAACCGGCTGCTAAGCCGGCTCAGCAATGAGGGGGCGCCCTCACCCATGCGGGTGGGGGGACGGCTGCAGCACTTCTCTCAGATCTGGGATCAGGAGGTCTCGGACAGATGGATCCGGGAAGTGGTGTCTTCCGGCTACAAGCTGGAGTTCGAGCTCCGCCCCCCTTCCAGATTTGTCAGGTCTTGGATGCCGTCGGAGCCTCTAGCGGCGCAGGGGCTCCTGGTGGCAGTGGAGAATCTTCTGGACATGGCTGTCATTTGCCCAGTGCCCCCTTCAGATCGGGGCAGGGGCTTTTATTCCAATCTGTTCACGGTTCCCAAGAAGGATGGGTTGGTCCGACCCATCTTGGATCTGAAGTTTCTCAACCGGTTCATCCGGCCGAGGAAATTCCGCATGGAAACGCTGCGTTCGGCCATTCACTCTCTTCGTCAGGGAGACTTTCTGACGTCCATAGACATCAAGGATGCTTATCTACACGTTCCGGTTTTTCCTGCACACCAGAGGTTTCTCAGGTTCGTGGTGGAGGATCGGCACTTTCAGTTTGTGGCACTTCCTTTCGGTCTCACCTCAGCGCCTCGGGTGTTCACCAAGGTGCTAGCGGGGGTGATGGCTCTGCTCAGAGGTCAGGGTATCCGCATCGTGCCCTATTTGGACGATCTACTGATCATGGCCTCTTCCTTCAAGCGGAGTTGGACACCAGAGCGGTGGTGTCCACTCTGGAGAGGTTCGGTTGGGTGATCAACCACCCCAAGTCTTCTCTTTCCCCGTCCAGAATTCTGACCTTTCTGGGAATGTCTCTGGACACTTCACAGGCCAGGGTGTTTCTACCCCAGGCCAAGATTCTTTTGATTCAGGAGTTAGTTCGGCTTCTCTTGTCAACCTCTCATCCGATCATCCGGTTAGGGATGAGGCTGGTGGGGTTAATGGTGGCCTCCTTCGAGGCAGTTCCCTTTGCGCAGTTTCACACAAGGACGCTTCAGCTTCATCTGTTGAAGGTTTGGGACAAGTCTCCTCTATCGTTGGATCAGTCCTTCCTGATGACTCCCCGAGTTCGTCGATCCCTGCAATGGTGGTTGGGGTCGGTCAATCTGTTGAAGGGCAGATCTTTTCTGGCTCCGCGTTGGGAAACAGTTACCACGGATGCCAGTCTGTCAGGTTGGGGGGGTGTTTGGAAGGACCTCCAGTTTCAGGGTCTGTGGGGCCCGCGGGAGGCTCACGAGCCCATCAATGTTCTGGAGTTGAGAGCCATCAGGTTGGTTCTGTTTCGCTTGACTCATCAGTTGAGAGGCCTGCCAGTTCAGGTCCGGTCGGACAACAGAACGGCGGTTGCTTACATCAATCACCAAGGAGGGACTCGCAGCAGGAGTGCCCTCAGGGAAGTGTCTTTGATTCTGGACTGGGCAGAGACCCACGTCCCGTGTATCTCAGCAGTCTACATTCCGGGAGTGGAGAACACGGAGGCGGACTTGCTGAGCAGGGCCTCCTCTCGTCAGGGGGAGTGGTCTCTCAGTCCCAAGGTGTTTCGTTCGATATGTCTCAGGTGGGGGTTCCCAGCGGTGGACCTCTTTGCTTCTCGTCACAATCACAAGCTTCCAGTCTTTGTGTCTCTCTCGCAGGATCCTCTGGCTCTGACAGTGGATGCCATGTCTCTAAACTGGAGGGATCTGGGGTTCCTTTACCTGTTTCCTCCGTTCCCAATGCTAGCCAGAGTGCTGCGCAAACTGGCCTTGGATGGTGCGTCGGCGATTCTGGTGGCCCCAAGGTGGCCAAGGCGAGTTTGGTTCGCAGACCTCGTAAGACTGGCAGAGGATCAGTTCGCCCTGCCTCTGCTGCCGGACCTGCTCACCCAGGGTCGGCTGCGCTATCCCAATTTACCATCGCTGGCTTTGACGGCATGGCTGCTGAAACCGCCATCTTGAAGGAAGAAGGTCTTTTTGACGCGGTGATTCAGACTCTTATCCGTGCCAGGAAGCGCTCTTCCTCTTCTATTTACTACAGGACTTGGAGGGCCTATATTGATTGGTGTGAAAGTAGGTCTTTCTCTTGTCGAGAGTTCTCCATTCCTAGAATTTTGGAGTTTCTCCAACATGGTCTAGATCTGGGGCTCCAGCTTAGTACTTTGAAAGGGCAGGTTTCTGCCCTGGCGGTGTTCTTCCAAAGGTCTTTTGCACTTCATCCCTTAGTCAAGACCTTTTTCCAAGGTGTTACACATGTTCGGCCTCCTAGGAAGCCTTTTGTTCCAGTTTGGGATTTGAACCTGGTTCTTTCTGCTCTCCAGGGCCCTCCGTTTGAGCCCTTGAATGAGATAGCTTTGTCTTCTCTTACGCAAAAGGTGGCCTTTTTGGTGGCTATCACTTCGGTTAGGCGTGTTTCTGAGTTGGCAGCTTTATCCATTACAGCTCCGTACTTCGAGAAACATCAGGACAAGGTTGTCTTTCGTTTCAAGCAGGGTTTTCTTCCTAAAGTGGTCTCGGAGTTTCATCTGAATCAGGACATTGTGTTGCCTTCTCTATGCCCAAATCCCAGCGACGACAAGGAAAGGGCATTGCATTCCTTGGATGTAGTTCGTGTTGTGGAACATTATCTGGAGGTTACGTCTTCCTTTCGTAAGACTGATGCTTTCTTTGTGGTGCCCTGCAGGCCTAGGAAAGGTTTGGCTCCTGCCAAATCTTCCATTAGTAAATGGATTCGTCAGGCCATCATTGGGGCCTATTCTGCCAAGGGGAGGAGTCCCCCTTTTCGTGTTACTGCTCATTCTACTCGTGCAGTTGGTGCGTCCTGGGCTTTTCAGCACCAGGCTTCTGTTGAGCAAGTTTGTAAGGCCGCTACTTGGTCTTCTGTTCACACCTTTTCCAAGTTTTACAAGGTTGATGTTCGGGCTTCAGCGGATGCTGTTTTTGGCCGCAAAGTTTTGCAAGCTGTAGTTGTGGTTTAAAGTTGTGCATTGTTGCCTAGTTTTGGATCCCCGCCCTTGTTATGGACACTGCTGTTGGATGTCCCACATGTTATGGATTCTTGAAGCGGGGTGTGTGACATACTAAGAATAATACCATTTTGTGAATACTCACCTTGTAAAATGGGTATTATGAGTATGTCACACACCCCGCTTCAACCCGCCCTTTTGTATTCAGGATCCTCTTTATTGCGAGCTTTGCGTGGTTGTTGTTTATTTTTGCCTCTTCCTGGTCCCTTACCTTACTGCTTCTGTATACTGGGTAGTGAGTGGGAGGTCCCAGGTATTTATGGATCAGGGAGGGGCTTTCTTTTGCTATCATCTCTGCAGGAACGCCCTCTTCAGGACGATATTACCCACATGTTATGGATTCTTGAAGCGGGGTGTGTGACATACTCATAATACCCATTTTACAAGGTGAGTATTCACAAAATGGTATTTTTGTTCCACTTTAAGATTAGTAACATATAGTAGTATGTAATGCTGAAAGAAGACTTTAGTCCACCCCGTTCTGCCTGATCTCCTTCCAGTGGTCTTGGCAGCTAAGAACGTTTGAACTAATTTAGTGTACTTTTCATGACCTCCTCTGGCTGAGACTTCTATACTCTCACTACTTTTATAGTAAAAAATCTCCTCCTATGTCACTGCATGAAACCTTTAACATTTGTGGATGCTCCTGGGTTATGGTTACACTATAAATAGATTGTGGGACAGATCTTGTATTGGCCCTGGATTTATTTACACATAGTTATTCAATCACCCCTCGTGTGTCACTTTTCCAAACTGAAAAAATATTTTTGCATTATTTCTGCATGCCCTAGCCCCCCATTCCATTTTTTTATTTAGTTTCCTGTCTTTGAACGCTCTCCAGCTCTGAAATGTCTTTCTTATGCACTGGTGCCCAAAACTGTAAACAATATTCTATATGGGATCTGCCCAGTGAATTATAGACTGATCAGTGATGCACCCCATGGTCCTGGTTGCCTTGGCAGCTGCTCCTTGGCATATAGACTGAAACCTCTAGGTCCTTTTGCATGGAACAAAATGCTCCTTCCCCATGTGCATAACCTTACATTTTATCTGTATTAAACTTAATTTGCCCATACACTCAATTTATCAGTTTGTAGCTGCCTGCTGTCCTCTTAATTACTTTAGTATCATCTGCAAAGATTGATATTTTACTATTTAATCCGGCATTAATAAATATAAATTATATGTATGCAAGAGAACTCGGCCCAGTACTGACCTCTGTGGTAATCCGCTTGTAACAAATTGATTTTTTGAAATGTAAGCTTGTTCAAACAAAAATACTTACCCTGATTCTTCAGAGATGTAGTTTCCTCTAGTGTGATTCTATTTGTATGTTCTAAGTATCACTATGTTTTCCCACCCCCCCCCTTCCCCCACGGCTTGCTCCAAGTCTGCTCAAGTTGGGGGGAACCTCTTGCCCTTTGCTGAGTAAGGAAAATGACTAAGCACACTTTGCTGGTACTAGATCCCCTTTAATCAGTTAGTTGTATGTCTGAAGCTGACTTCTGGAGCATTCAAAGAGTAAAATTCATAACAGATAAGAAGCCACATCATTGTAGAAGATGTCTTTTTAATAAATATCTTCCATTTATCTATTACAATAAACTTGTGAATCAAACATGGAGGCGGGCATTCCTTTGAACTGGTATAGAGATCCATTGTTACTAGTTGACAGGTAGTAGAAAAGTTAAATAAAAACACCCATTTGGGTTTTGAGGGGACACAGGTCCTCTATTCTTACAGCCTGGCATCCTGTCAGTGTTTACTCCGTGGGGTGTGGCAAATCCTGAGATTTGTTCTAGTATCATCGATCAGCTGCGGGAGATAAATGAGGAGTATCCAGTGTGTTATGTTTCTTGCCTGGGCTATTACTTTAAGATACATAGAAAAAGAACTTTGGGGGTAGAACCTGCACATGCAGCATGGGATGGCGGAGGAAGTAAGATAAGCTGGCAAGCAGGAAGGTTTGTGTACAGTGGGGCCGCAGAACAAAACCTAGGATAGTTAACATTCTTTTGGTCCTCTTTATTATACAAAGCAATTGGAGGTGCACTGTAAGTAAAATATCAAAAGTATATCCAGATTAATGGCAAGTTCCAAGCCATTTCTCATCTGTTTGTCTTTATTTTGTCCTAAAAAAATCAAGATGCCAAACCTGCTCACAATGCATCAACACTTATCAAGCTAATGATCTGAAAGGATTGAACACATGAAAAATTGGGATTTGCCCCAAAACTCGACCTGTCAGGCAGCTTTCATTTTCCAAAGTTGCATCCCTTGTATATTCTTAGTGTACATCCTGTCCCGTTCTGAAAGATATCCTTTCACATGGGTTGAGCAGAAAAAGTGGCCCGTCCCGGCTTATATATACCGAGGCACCTCCCACAGAACACCAGATTTTCTCTGCAGTCGCGGACTGCCAGGACTAGAAAGTGTCTCTCTCTTTTCAGGCAGGTGAGCGGGGGTCTTTGACCCTATGGACCTGTTGAGCTATCCCCCTCCCGATTCTGTTCTTGTTTTAATGCCTCCCAGCCTCGGCTGTAGCGTTCGGGTGACGGTAGACAGCACCATATTTAGGTGCCAAGAAGCTAGGCTTCGCCGCAACTCCCCCACCAGAGGGTAGATGGTTTAGGCCATGGTGAGCCTTATGGGATGCCCTACCCGCATTTTTGCCTGTCATTCCTTTCCCTCTATAGTGGTTCCCGGACCGTTGTCTCCCTTCGTTCTTCTGTGTCTCTCAGGGAAAGGAGGGGGGGGGTGTTCATTGTATCTGAGGTATCCTGTTGTGTGTGGCACATTTAATTCTAGGCTCTGGCTTATGCGGAGCGCTTTAGAAATGATCCCTGTCTGATTGGTTGCACTGGTTTTCTTTTTTGTTACTTCGCGCTGCTGTACACCGCTTGGCTTGAGGTGGCGACATTTACCTCAGAAGCGTCGGAGCAGCCATTGGCTGTCCTGCTCACGTGGGAGCGTCTATTCTTAGCATACAGTACGTACTGCTCCAGACATATTACTTACATGTGGGTATTACTCTGCCAGATGGCGCTGGACTGCAGAGACATCGAAAACAGGCTCCTCCCGGCCCCTCAAATCCCCAGGGACCTCCCACAAATCCCCAGAATTTCTCTGCAGTCTGGACTGTGAAGGACGAGAAATGGCTCTCTACTCGCAGGTGAGCGGGGCTATTAGCCCTGTAGGACTATTCCCACCCGTTCCATTAGTAATATGCCTCCCAGCCTTGGCTGCGCTGGTCGGGTGAAGGTAGGTAGCACCGCTGTTAGGTGCTTAGGAGCGCTGCTCCACCGGAATTTCCCCACCAAAGGGTAGGCAGTTCAATCTTATGGTGAGCCTCTATGGGATGCCCCTCCCGCACTATTGCCCTTAGCCCCTGCCTATCGGTGGGCCCTATTTAAGTGGCCGCTGTCCTCCCTCATTCTCCTTGTAGCCTTCGGGGGAAAAGGGGGGGGGTGTAGATGTGTATGCTATGCATTCTGTGTTTTACACCTTATATTCTATTAATTCTGCCTTGTGTCAGCCGCCGTGCTGGCTTGCTTTCCTTTAACTCTTTTTCAAATTTGCAGTGGCGCGCCTTTTATGTACACTATGTTCCGCGTTTGATGGCGGCGTTACCTCAGGCGCTGGTGCGCCGTCATTGGCTGCTTGTCACGTCCTGGCTTTGCGCTCTTCGGGGGGGCGTCTATGGCGCGCTCCGCGTCATTGCTGATACCGGCCCGCCCCTCGAGGTATACCAACGCCATCTTTAACCTGCTTGGTTTGCCCATGTGCGACGGACCTCTACCTACCGTGGTCCGTAAGTGCCCTCGCGCGCGGCTTTATTTTTCTACTTTTTTATTACTGTGTGCTTACGGTCTCCTCCTCTTATGTCTTTCAGGCTGGGCGAATCCTTTGGCTTCTCCCGGCCCTCTATTAGTTATATATACTTGTTAGACCTTGTGTAATACTCCCACTTCCCTAGCGGGTTATTGGGGCATCCGGGGTTGCTGTATAGCGTTAATCCCTATCGGAGGCATCTCAGGATAATGTGACCGGGCTTCCTTCGGAACAAGCCCGGCTGTGTGTAGCGTGTGGGCAGCCTCATGCTGATGCTGACAAGGCGCGGGTCTGTGTACCCTGTGCTGAGCAGGTGCTTGCATTGCAATCTGGCCTGCCAGTGGCTGCACCTTGTTTCACTTCACCTACTCCCCCAAGCTTAAACCTCACTCCTACTGAGTTGCATACTAGTGGGGATTCTCAGCCTGATGTGTCTTCTAGACTGGCTAGTGTTGAGAAGTTAATTGCTAATACCTTGGCGCGTAAGGCCCCTGCTAAAAAGCGGCACTTGACGCCTAATGTCACTATTTTCCCTATGGAAACTGAGGAGTTTTGGAATCTTTGTGGCTATACCCCGTCTGATGAAGGGGAGCTTTTTTCTGACTCTGGCTCATCTAATGAGAGGCCAAGGGGTCATGACGATTCTGGCTCTGACCCCTGGGCCCCGGATGACACTGACAGATTACTGACCCAGATTTTTGAGGTCCTGTCCATCTCTCCCCCTGTTGCGGCTCCCAGGCAAAGAGGGGAGCTTTTCCATACAGCAAAATCACGTTTGGAATTTCCAGAGCAGGCACATTTCCATAACCTTGTGCTCAAGGAATGGGAGCGCCCCAGTAAACTTCCCGGGGTTCCTAAAAGTTGGGATAAGAAGTATCCCTTTCCTGCTGATGTGGTAAAGTGTTGGTCATCCCCTCCCGAGGTGGATGCCCCGTCCTAGGGCTATCTAACACCTCTGTCATGCATTCCCCTGACTCTACTACCCTGCGGGATGCTGAGGACCGGCGCATTGACCAGCTGGCATCCCATGCCTTTGCATGTGCGGGGACGGCGCTGCGCCCGGTCTGTGCCTCTGCCATTACTGCCGTGGCCACTAGAACCCTTATCAGAAATATACTTGATAGTGCCCCTGATATTTTGCCTTGTGAGGTGTTTAATGCACTCTCCAGTTGTGATGTTTTTGTAAATTTTGTCCACAAACACTGTGCACAAAAAGTGCTATTTGTGCGGCACCACCCAAAATAATAAAGCAGACCTGGTGTGCCACAGAAATACCCCCAATATATATCGATGAAGAAGAAAAATCGGTGGTACCAGCAAACCACTCAAGGGGAATATATACTTAAGGGCACCACCTATCTGCTAACCATAAATGACACTAATAATTAATCAAAATAGATTTATTAATCCATAGCTGTATAAAACATCAACATACAACATACAATACAATCACCTACATTTAAAATACACAACATATAGTTATCTTCCAGCAGGAGTGACCCTATAAAAAACTACCTACCTAACCAACTTATATAAAAATAATAATAATAAATCCATCATATCCTAAACCAAGATGCTACAGTGCAATTGTAAGATAAAGTACTAAGTGCTAAATAGATTTGTGCACAAATTGTGCAGTATAGTGCCAGGCCAACCAAACCGACCTGCACCTCAGTGTGACAAACTTTCTCACCCCTGCTGGAAGGATCCTCACCCACGCGTTCCGTGCCCACCTGGCACTTTCTCAAGGTGCTGCTGCCTGCTGTCCACACAGATCCACCGGAGTCCCCACCACCACGCACGTGCAGCACAGCGAAGGAAGTCAAGCCACGTGTGTCCCCATCCCCCTCCCAAAACAAGCTAGGTCTCGTCACCTCCGCCCGCCCCCAAACCGCCCACAACCCGCCCCTCACACAACGCTGCATAACGGCCGCCGCGCATTGCGTCCCCGGCCGGCGGACGTGCAGCACAGCGGAGGAAGAAGGAAATCAAGCTGCATACGTCCCCACCCCCCTCCCAAAGCCAGCTAGGTCACGTCACCTCCGCCCGCCCCCCAGAGAACGCCCACACCCTGCCCCTCACACAACGCTGCATGACAGCGTGTGACTGAGAACACAGGAGTCAGCAGAGGGGGGGGGGGGGGCGGAGGGGAGGCCGACCTGCGGGAGCCAATAATGAGCAAAGTGTGAGTGACAGCAGGAAGCGCATTGATTACAAATATATCTACCGTATATATTAAAACATGAAACAAAACACACATCTACTGTAATAATGAATCCAATAGCAATACATATTATTACTTATATCTAATTCTCTCATCATCATAAACAACATAATTGTAAAGGCTCACATTGTAAATTTTGTCCTCTCTGCCATGGATGACACCATCAGAATGTGTGCCAGAACATCGGCCCTTGTGGTGGCTATACGCCGCTCGGTTTGGCTTCGCCAGTGGGCTGCTGACAACGATGCCAGGAAGGCCCTCACTGGGTTTCCCTTCAAAGGACTGCGCCTGTTTGGGGACCGCCCGGACCTTTTTGCTAAGGCAGGCAGGTTACGGGGCAGTTGTGGCCTAGAGGTAAGGGGAGCGGACTTGTGACTGGAGGGTTGCAGGTTTGAATCCCGGTCCTGGGACATGACTGAAGTGCTCTTGAGCAAGGCACCTAACCCCCCAACTGCTCCCCGGGCGCCGTAATTAGGGCAGCCCACCGCTCCGGGCACGTGTACACACACTGCACGGATGGGTTAAATGCGGAGGACGAATTCCTATGTGTGCGCAAGCATACAATGGCCATCTATGCATTAAAATAAAAAAAAATAAAAAAAAAATTAAATTAAAATTAATTACCCCAGCGCAGGCGCCAACCTCGGCTCTTTCGGGGTCAGGGTTCCTTCTCCTCCCCTTACCGTGGTGCCAGACAGGGGAGGGGGGGTTTCCTTTCCTGGGGCCCGGGGAGATTTCTGGGGTAGGGGTAGAGGACGTGGACGTCCTGGCCCCTCCTGGGGTCCCAAAGCAAAATCATCCCCCAAGCCCCCTCAGGCATGATGGGGCGCCCTCACCCATCCGGGTGGGGGGACGGCTGCAGCACTTTGCTCACGTCTGGAGGCCGGTGGATTCAGGAGGTAGTGTCCTCTGGTTACAAGATAGAGTTTGCTGCCTTCCCCCCTCCAAGATTCCCCCCTTCCCCCCTCCAAGATTCATCAGATCCCGGATTCCTCAGGACCCTGCTAGTCAGCTCAGGAGCTAGTGCAAGCAGTGCAAGGCCTCCTGGAGCTGGGGGTCATCTGCCAGGTCCCCTTAAGAGAAAAAGGCAAGGGTTTTTATTCCAACCTATTCACAGTACCCAAAAAAGATGGTTCAGTCAGGCCCATCCTGGATTTAAAGATCCTCAAGAAATTTGTCAGGGGCAGGCGCTTTCGCATGGAAACTCTGCGCTCGGCCATCAGTTCCCTGCGCCAAGGGGACTTCATGACTTCTGTGGACATCAAAGATGCTTACCTTCATATTCCTGTATTCCCAGGTCATCAAAGGTTCCTCAGGTTCGCTCTGATGGATGAACACTACCAGTTTGTAGCATTGCCCTTTGGTCTCACTTCAGCTCCCAGGGTGTTCACCAAGCTGGCGTGATGTCTCTGCTCAGGTATCAGGGCGTCCGCGTGCTTCCCTATCTGGACGACATTCTCATCACTTCCCAATCTCTACAACAGGCAGAGTTGGATACTCAGCTAGTGGTGTCACTAGCTGACTCTGGAGTCATTTGGATGGGTGATCAATCACCGCAAGTCCTCACTGTCCCCTTCCTTGGTAACTCCATTCCTAGGAATGAATCTGGATACAGTTCAGGCAAGGATTTTCCTTCCTCAGCAGAAGGTGGACAGTCTGATTGTGCAGGCTCAGTTCCTCCTATCTTGTCCTTATCCCTCCATCAGGCAGGGATGCAGCTGGTGGGCCTGATGGTGGCATGCTTCGAAGTGGTCCCTTATGCTCAGTTCCACTTGAGGCCTCTGCAACTTCACCTATTGTCAGTATGGGACAAGGACCCTGGATGGGGTCTGTGTGCTCTCCCCTCTGGTCAGGAGGTCCCTCTTGTGGTGGATGGACTCAAGGAACCTGTTGGGGGGCAGATCCTTTCTTACCCCCTTAGACGGTCACCACGGATGCCAGTCTGTCAGGTTGGGGGGGCTTCTGGAGGTCCCTGTGGTTCCAGGGGAGGTGGGGTCCTCAGGAGGCCCACACACCTATCAATGTCTTGGAACTGCGAGCGATCAGGCTAGTTCTGGCTCACTTGACTACTCGCCTTCGGGGCCTGCCTGTTCAGGTGCGCTCGGACAACCAGACGGCAGTTGCCTACATCAATCATCAGGGAGGGACCCGGAGCAAGGGGGCCCTCCAGGAAGCGTCTCTGATCCTGACTTGGGCGGAGGCCAATGTCCCCTGCATATCAGCTGTGTACATCCCGGGGGTGGAAAATCGCCTGGCGGACTCTCTGAGCAGTGGGACCTCTGGGGCCAACCAGATGTGGATCTGTTTGCGTCCCGTCACAATCACAAGCTTCCAACCTTTGTCTCCCTGTCCCAGGATCCTCTGGCCTTGACCGCGGATGCTCTAGCAATGTCATGGCAGGACTTTCAGTTGCTGTATGTCTTTCCTGCATTCCCCCTGCTGGGCAGGGTTCTGCGCAAGATTGCTCTGGAGGGGGTGCCAGCAATTCTAGTGGCCCCCAGGTGGCCAAGAAGAGTGTGGTTCGCAGATGTGGTGCAGCTGGCAGTAGATCAGTACGATCTGCCCTTGGTGCCAGGTCTGGCAAACTCTGGCTTTGACTGCCTGGCTGCTGAAACCTCCATCTTAATGGAGAAGGGGCTGTCTTCCTCGGTTGTGAATACTTTGATAAAGGCTAGGAAGAAGTCTTCTTCTTCCATTTATTACAGGTTTTGGCGTGCCTACATTGACTGGTGTGAGTCTAAGTCTCTTCCCTGTCGTGTGTTCTCTATTCCCAGGATTCTGGAGATCCTGCAGCATGGAGGAGATGGGGCTCCAACTCGGTACCCTGAACAGCCCTGGCTGTTTTCTTCCAGAAGTCCTTTGCTCAGCACCCTCTGATCAGGACTTTCTTCCAGGGGGTCACTCATGTGCACCCCCCACGTAAGCCTATGGTGCCTGTTTGGGATTTGAACTTGGTTTTGTCAGCCTTGCAGGGTGCTCCCTTTGAACCTGTGCAGGATGCTGCCCTTGCCATTCTTACGCTCAAGATTGTCTTTCTGGTGGCTATCACTTCTGTTAGGTGTGTGTCTGAGTTGGCGGCGCTTTCTATTCAAGCCCCGTACTATGAGAGACACCAGGACAAGGTGGTGTTTCGTTTCAAGCCAGACTTTCTGCCTAAGGTAGTGTCTGCTTTTCATCTGAATCAGGACATTGTTCTCCCTTCTTTGTGCCCTAATCCTAGTAATACTAAGGAGAGGGTCTTGCATTCTTTGGATGTGGTTAGGTGTCTGAAGTACTATCTGGTGGCTACTGCACCCTTCAGGAAAACTGATGCTCTTTTTGTGGTCCCTTCTGGGCCTAGGAAGGGTTTGGCTCATGCCAAGTCTACTATCAGCAAATGGATCCGTCAGGCTGTGATTCAGGCCTACTCTGCTAAAGGGAAGAATCCTCCCTTCCGCCTGCTCATTCCACTCGTGCTATTGGTGCTTCTTGGGCTTTTCAGCACCAGGCTTCTGTTGAACAAGTTTGCAAGGCCACTACTTGGTCTTCTGTTCATACTTTTTCAAAGTTTTACAAGGTTGATGTTAGGGCCTCAGCTGATGCTGCTTTTGGCCGCAAGGTTCTGCAGGCGGCAGTGGTTTAAACTGTCTGCTGTTACCTTTGGGGATCCCACCCTACTTTATGGACCCTGCTATTGGATGTCCCACGTGTAAGTAATATGTCTGGAGCAGGACGTACTGTATACTAAGAATAATACAATTCTGTGATTACTCACCTGTAGAATTGGTATTATGAGTATACAGTATGTCCTGCTCCACCCCACCCTTGGTTTTGCATTATCTTGGATCCCCTGAATGGTGATTGTTATCATTGTTATAGTTTGATAGTTTGGGTTGTTTAATTCTCCCGGCTTCTCGTTAACTGCTTTTCAATGCTGGGGATTTGTGGGAGGTCACTGGGTATTTGAGGGGACCGACTGGCGGAGTAATTCCCACGTGTAAGTAATATGTCTGGAGCAGGACGTACTGTATACTCATAATACCAATTCTACAGGTGAGTAATCACAGAATTGTATTTTTCCTGCTCTTCGGAGGGTGGTGGGCGGGGTGGGTGCGGCACGACCCTCGAGGTATATATCCGGGCGCCATCTTGTCTCGGCGTTGCAGTGAGGCGGTCGTTCCGTGGGCGGTCTGTAAGTGCCCTCGCGGGCAATTTTTTATCGTTTACTATATTATGCTGGTGCTTACGGGATCTTTTTCTGTCTTTTAGGCCTATAGAATCAGTGGTTTCTCCCGGCCTTTTACATTCATTAAAGGGATATTGTTTAATATTTAAAATCCTCCCACTTCCCTTGCGGTGCATTGGGGGCATCCCGGGTTTGCTTCGGCATTATTCCCATTTGGCCTTGCGAGCCACAATAATCACCATATGGAGGCTTCTCAAGACATTGAGTCCGGGGTTCCTTCGGGACAAGGCCGGTTCTGTAATGATTGTAGGGTTTCCCCTGTACCTGGCGACTTCAAGGTCTGTCTCTCCTGCGCCCAGCAGACTGTTGCTCAGTTATCTTTCCCCTGTGACCTTGCCTACTCCCTCTCTCTCACATTCAGCTCAGGTGGCACATGCTTCTGGGGATGCCCAACCTGATTTTGCTTCTAGATTGGCCGATCTGGAGAGGTGGATGGGTGGTTATGTGCCGCACAAGGCTATTCGCAAGACACGGCATTTGATTGATAATTCCTATGTTTGCCCCATGACTTCTGAGGCGCTGGAAGACATTGTTGGTTATTCGCCGGAGGGGGAATTATTTTGTCTGAATCTGAGGATCAGAATAGGTCTTTTGATGAGCCAAGGTCTGGGTCCAGGCCTTGGGATGCAGCTGATACTGACAGGCTTCTTGCCCATTTGTTTGAGGTGCTTAAAGTATCTCCCCCTGTTGCTCCCCCACAGCAGCAGGGAGAGTTATTTTGTGCTGCTAAACCACGCTGGGAATTCCCTGCTCGGGCTCATTTTAATAATCTCATTTTACATGAATGGGAAAAACCCAGTAGGCTTCCAGGTGTACCTAAAAGCTGGGACAAGAGGTATCCCTTTCCCATGGATACTGCTAAATTATGGTGTACCCCACCTGAGGTCGAGGCACCGATTCTGGGACTGTCTCATACCTCTGTGCTGCACTCGCCTGATACTACCACCTTAAAGGATGTGGAAGACCGGCACATTGATCAGCTGGCTACACATGGTTTTGCCTGTGCGGGGACTGCGCTGCGTCCGGTGTGTGCATCTGCACTAATGTGGCAGAAGATTGATCAGGAGTGCCTTAGAAGGTGGTTCTGCGGCTTTGGGCAGAGATGTTTTTAACTGGCTTATGTGTTGTGAGGAATTTACTTCTTATGTCCTTGCTGCCCTAGAGAGGGAGGTGGTCACCACGGATGCCAGCCTGACAGGTTGGGGCGGGGCTTTTGAGGTCCCTGAAATTCCAGGTTCAGTTGGAACTGAGGGAAGTGAGGTTAGTGCTTTACCAGCTGACCATGCACCTTCGGGGTCTGGCGGTTCAGATCCGCTCAGACAACAAGACAGTGGTTGCTTACATCAATCATCAGGGAGGAACCAGGAGCAAGAGGGCTCTCAAGGAAGTATCCCTGATTCTGTCCTGGGCAGAGGATTATGTTCCTGCATATCAGCGGTGTACATTCCGGGAGTGGAGAATCTGGAAGCAGACTCTCTGAGCAGGGGGGCCTCTCGCATGGGCGAGTGGTCCCTCAGCAACAGGGTGTTTCACTCTCTGTGCCTCCGTTGGGGCCAGCCGGATGTGGATCTCTTTGCGTCACGCCACAATCACAAGCTTCCAACCTTTGTATCCCTGTCACAGGATCCACTGGCCCTGGCAGTGGATGATCTGGCAATGTCCTGGGAGAGCTTTCAGCTCCTTTATGTTTTTCCTCTGTTTCCTCTGCTGGGCAAGGTGTTGTGCAAAATAGCCCAGGAGGGAGTGCCAGCCATTCTGGTGGCCCCGTGTTGGCCAAGAAGAATTTGGTTCGAAGATATCGTACAGTTGGCAGTAGATCAGTTCCTCCTGCCCCTGGTGCCAGACCTGCTCACTCAGGGGCGGCTCCGTCACCCCAATTTACAAACGCTGGCTTTGACGGCCTGGCTGCTGAAACCTCCATCTTGATGGAAAAGGGATTGCTGGCCTCTGTAGTTAATACCATGATCAGAGCTAGAAAGAAGTCTTCCTCTACCATTTACTACAGGGTTTGGCGTGCTTACATTGACTGGTGTGAGTCTAGGTCACTTCCATGTCGAGTGTTCTCTATTCCTAGGATATTGGAATTCTTACAAAATGGCTTGGGCATGGGTTTTCAGCTTAGTACTCTGAAAGGTCATGTTTCTGCTCTGGCTGTTTTCTTCCAGAGATCTTTTGCTCAGCATCATCTGGTTAAGACTTTCTTTCAAGGTGTTACTCATTTGCGTCCTCCGCACAAGCCCATGTTACCTGTTTGGGATTTGAACCTGGTTTTGTCTGCCATGCAAGGGTCTCCCTTTGAACCCTTGCAGGAGGCGGCTTTGTCCACTCTCACTGTCAAGGTAGCTTTTTTGGTGGCTATTACCTCAGTCAGGCGTGTTTCTGAATTGGCTGCGCTTTCCATCAAGCCTCCTTATTTTGAAAGACACCAGGGCAAGGTGGTGTTTCGCTTTAAAACTGACTTTCTGCCTAAGGTTGTGTCTGCTTTTCATCTCAATCAGGACATTGTGTTGCCTTCTTTGTGCCCTAACCCTAGTAACCCCAAGGAAAGGGTGTTACACTCTCTTGATGTTGTTAGGGTTGTGAAATTCTATTTGGTGGCTACTGAACCCTTCAGGAAGACTGATGCTTTCTTTGTGGTTCCATCTGGTCCTAAGAAGGGCCAGGCTCCTGCTAAATCCACTATCAGCAAGTGGATCCGTCAGGCTGTGATTCAGGCCTATTCTGCTAAGCGAAAGAAACCTCTTTTCCGTCTTACTGCTCATTCTACTCGTGCTATTGGTGCCTCTTAGGCTTTTCAGCACCAAGCTTCTGTTGAACAAGTTTGCAAGGCCGCAACTTGGTCTTCTGTTCATACTTTTTCTAGGTTTTACAAGGTTGATGTTAAGGCCTGAGCTGATGCTGCTTTTGGCCGCAAAGTTTTGCAGGCGGCAGTGGTTTAGACTGCTTGCTGTTGCTTTTGGGGATCCCACCCTACCTTACGGACACTGCTATTGGATGTCTCATGTGTAAGGATATCTTTCGGAAGGGGACGGGATGTATACTAAGAATAACACAATTCTGTGATTACTCACCTGTAGAATTGATATTATGAGTGTACATCCCGTCCCGTTCCGCCCCACCCTTGTTGTTCTTGTTACCTCTTTATGGTGATTGTTGATTATTTCTCCCGGCTTCTGTTAACTGCTTTTTAAATACTGGGGTTCTGTGGGAGGTGCCTCGGTATATATAGGCCGGGAGGGGCCACTTTTTCTGCTCTGCAGTCACGTGACATCTGAAGATGAATAACCCATGTGAAAGGATATCTTTCGGAACGGGACGGGATGTACACTCATAATATCAATTCTACAGGTGAGTAATCGCAGAATTTTTTGTTTCTATGTATACAAAAATGTTAATCACAGATTATTTTTTAACAGGTCTGTCGTAAGCAAAAAAAGGACTACGGACTTTGAACATGTCCAAGCTCAGCTCACTCGTCTGAAGCAACAGTAAGCTGGCTTTGCTATCCATAAACTTGTGACCGGTGTGATACTGCCAGGAAGGTTTGATCTTTAAAAAAATTTAGGAGCGCAAATTTAGACTACAAAAACCTTGTTTGGGCAGAGCCAAGAATTAGACATATGTGTAAATGAGAAACTAGGTCAAACATGGATAGTATGAAAAGCATTAAAAGATTTTTCTTGTTTTGTTTTTTTAAGCAGGAAAGTTCAGGGTGACAGTTACAGGCTTTAGCGTACAGGTCACCCCCTACTGGGATCAATAGGCAAGTCTAACTTTTTACAGATAAAGTTGGGAAATAAAAGCATTAAAGGGGCCGTCCAGGGCTAATAAAAAGGCAATTCTTAACTTTTCTCCCCCTCAGCTGCTTCATCTATCCAATGCCTCGGCACACCCTCTCTGTAGAAGCAGACGCGTGCATGCGAAACCAGTGTGCTGCAGGAACCAGTCTCATAAACTGGCATGTTTTTAAGAACAGGGAAAGCTACTTTTGTTAGGTCTGGATATTTGGTGAAGGAACAAAAATTAATCTTCTCAAGTAAAGAGCTAGTGTAGTAAAGAGTCAGTGTAGTCGACAAAGTTTTGTTTTATTTGGACATGCTTTGATACACAACACAAGTTATGTCTATTAGGATGTTCCAGCACATAAAGAAGATGAAATGTCCTTCCTGTAAACTTGGAAACATGAAAAATCTTAAACGAGATTTGGCAGAAGAACAACACAAGTTGGAAAATAATCAAGAAATACTGAACTCTCTCAATGTAAGTGTCTATTTGCTTATTAATGGGTCAGGTGATTAGCCAAGTACACCTAGTTCAGTCATACAGTAAACCTCCTGCCCTGGTGCTGAGGCAGGTTGGGGGTTATAAAAAAAACAAAAAAAAAAACACCTAGCTGAGAATCCAGCGGTACCCCCACCCCTAGCCGTGGCCATTTTGACAAGACTGTTCAGAAAGTTTTTTCCTGGTATACAGCACGGGTTGCTTCATTTCAATTCTTCACGATTGGGTTAACCACCACAAGGTGGCGCAGTCGACTGCAAAACTTGTGGCTCCTCCCGGCCCATAAAAGGCAGGAAAATACCCCAAATCCCCAGTGTTCTTTTGCAGTCCTGACTGCGAAGACAGAAGATGGCTCTATCTGGATCGCAGGCGAGCGGGGCATCCCAAGCCCGTCGACCCTGCAGGCCTATTCCCACCTGTTCCGGACCATTCTGCCTCCCAGCCCCGGCTGAAGGTTCAGGTGATGGTAGGGGAGCACCTGGGGTTGGGTGCTCACAGAGCTGTGCTCTGGGCCGCAGACCCTATAACTAAAGGGTAGCCGGCTGAGGCTATGGTGAGCCTTGTGGGGGGAGGGGAGAAACCACTCTTGGGACCCCTGCCTGGTTTGTGCTGTTCGGTCACTTTTATTTATTTCTTGTCTTTTGTGTCCCCTGCACTGCTGCTCGTTTCTGTCTGGTCTCCCTCTCGCCCTCCCCTTCCATGCGGCTCCTTGCGGGCTTCTCTTTCTCCCGACCAGACTCCGCTGGCCGGTGGCGGGGATATTGATTAATGTGCCTCCGGCGGCGCCGCACGGCTGGGGCACGCTGCTAGGGGGCTCCCTCGCTTGTCTTCTCTCCGTCATTGGTGAGCTGGGTGCCATTCCTTCTCGGCGCCCGGAGGCCTTTGCGCGCTTTTGGGGGGCGGCGCCGTGCAATGACGCGTTCCGCGTCACCGCCTCGCGGCCCGCCTTTCGAGGTTCCTCTAGTCTGGTGCCATTTATGAGCGCGGGCTGCTGGCGGTGCGCATCTGGTGGTAATCCCTCGCTTTCGGTTGCACTGCTTCTCTGGCCTTGTCTTCGGGGCCCTTCTAGTGGGTGCCCCCAGATCTCCGAACGTCCCAGCTGGGACGCTACTGCGGGCCTCCCTGGTCGGGCTGTGTCTCAGCCGCCGCATCGAGGATCCTTCCTCCGGCTACGCCTGCTCAGGAGCCCCTGACACCATAGACGGTCCGTGAGTCCGCTCCTTGTTGTTTTTATGTATATTTTTATTGTGCATGCACTGTGGGATGCTAAATGTTTGTCCCTGTTGTGTCTTCCAGCCGGGTCCCTCGTTACTTGTGGTTTCTCCCGGTCTCTCCTCGCCCCTCCGCCCTTCTGAGGCTGTGGGGCATCCCGGGTCTGGGACCCAGCGTCCTTTTTTATTGGCGCCCCGTCCAATTACCATATGGAGGCTTCTGGGGATAGCGAGCTTGGGGGCCCCTTGGGGCGGGCTTCACGGTGTCTTGTATGTGGTATATGAGCGGCCGCAGCGTGGTTTGCGTTCCCTGTGCCCGGGGCGTTATTGTGGAACAGGATGGGCCTAGCGCCCCAGCCCCCTTTTGCCTACGGCTTTCCTGACACCGCCGTGTCTACATTTAGCCCCCAGTGAGGGGGAGGTCAGCCGGGGGTCACATTCGGATCTGGCGTTGCGGGTGGCCAGTCTAAAGCGTCAATTGGCACGCCCGCTTGTCGGTAAGGCTTCCAGTAAGAAGCGTCATTTAGAACCGGCCTATTCTCTCTTTGTCGATGATGATGACGCCTATGAGGCTCCTGGCGGTCGTGACTCCGTGGAGGAGGGTGAGTTATTCCATGACTTCGACTCTGCTGGGGACCGCCTGGGCGAATTTGATAGTGACCTTGGTTCCTCCTCGGATGAGGACACTTGGCTCCCTGGCAATACGGATAGGTTATTGTCCGCGGTTTTTGAGACCCTACACCTGGTCCCCCCTAAAGCGGCCAAAAGGAAGCAGGGGCAGCACCTAGTATTCCCGGAGCAGGGACATATTTCTAAGATGGTTTTTAAGGAATGGGAGAGGCCTAATAGGCTGTCATCGGTGCCCAAGGGGCTGGACAGACAGACCTGGTCCGTCTTTGGTCTTGTCCCCCGGAGGTGGACGCTCCGGTTTTAGGGCTTTCCAATACTTCCATGATGCCGTCTCCGGACACTACTACCTTGCGAGATAATGCTGATCGGCGCATGGACCAGCTTGCCTGCCATGCTTTCACCTTTGTGGGGGGGCCGGCCTGTGTCCTGTGTGCGCTGCCGCCATCGTCTCCATTGCCATTAAGAAGAAAATCAAACGTCTTGCTGAGGCTACTCGTTCCCGCGAGCGAGCGGATGAGTATAAGGAACTTTTGGCTTGTGCTGACTTTATTGCTTTTGTACTTTCAGCTATGGATGATGCCGTCCGGCTTGGTGGTAGGGCTTCGGCTCTGCTGGTTGCTCTCCACCGGTAGATTTGGCTGCGGCAGTGGGCGGCCGATGCTGCTCCTCCTTTCGACCTTTCCGAGGGGGACGCAGCTCCCCCTTCTCTGGTGGTCGCAGAGAATCCTGGGGACGAGGTAGGGCCCTCGGTCGACCCGGTGTTTCCTGGGGGTCCAAGTCTAAGCCCCCCTCCAAGCCCCCTCAGGCATGAGGGGGCGCCCTCACCCATTCGGGTGGGGGGACGGCTTCTGCTCTTTGCTCACATCTGGAGACCGCTTGTCCCGGACCGGTGGATTCAGGAGGTGGTGTCCTTCGGCTACAAGATAGAGCTTGCAGCTTGGCTGCCCCCAAGGTTTCTTCGGTCCCGGGTTTCCCACAACCCTGTCACTGCCCAGGGCCTAAGGTTGGCCGTCCAACGCCTCCTGTCGTCCTGAGTGATTTGCCCTGTACCTCTTCAGGAACGAGGTCGGGGCTTTTATTCCAATCTCTTCACGGTGCCCCAAAAGGACGGCTCTCTGAGACCCATCCTGGACCTGAAGGGTCTCAACAAATTTGTCAGGTTCAGGCACTTCCGCATGGAGACCTTGCGGTCGGCGGGGAGCTCCCTTCGGCCCAGCGACTTCATGACCACGCTTATCTGCACGTTCCTATCTTTCAGGGACATCAGACGTTCCTGAGGTTCGCTTTGGAGGATCAACACTTTCAGTTTGTGGCGCTGCCGTTAGGAATCTCCTTGGCCCCCCGGGTGTTCACCAAGGTGCTAGCGGGTGTCATGGCCCTCCTGAGGGGCCAGGGCATTCGCATTCTTCCTTATCTAGACGATTTGCTAATTGCCGCCCAATCTTTTCATCAGGCCCAGAGTGATACTCAGAAGTTCTTGTCCACTCAAGAGGCCTTTGGGTGGGTGATCAATTATCCCAAGTCGTCAATCACCCAGTCATTGGTGAGGTCCTTCCTGGGCATGACTTTGGATACGTCTCAGGTCAGGGTGTTCCTTCCTCAGCGGACGGTGGAGGGTCTTCAGACGCTGGTGCGGGCCTTGTTGGCGCATCCACATACCTCCATCCGTCTGGGGATGCAGTTGGTGGGCCTCATGGTGTCTTGCTTCGAGGCGGTCCCCTTCGCACAGTTTCACATGAGACCTCTTAAGTTGAATCTCCTGGCTGTTTGGGATCGATCACCGGAGTCCTTGGAGCAAGAATTTACACTGTCCCCTTCGGCCAGTCAGTCTCTTTCGTGGTGGTTGGATTCGAGAAACCTTCTAGTGGGCAGGTCTTTTCTCCCCCCGTGCTGGGAGATTGTCACCAGGGATGCCAGTCTGACCGGTTGGGGGGGCTTCTGGCAATCTCTGAATTTCCAGGGTTAGTGGGGCCTGCAGGAGGCTTATGCTCCCATCAATCTTCTGGAGTTGAGGGCGATCAGATTGGTTCTCTCCAACTTGACTCTGCACCTTCGGGGTCGATCGGTCCAGGTCCGATCGGACAATCAGACGGCGGTTGCCTACATCAATCATCAGGGCGGGACTCGGAGCAAATGCGCCCTCAAGGAGGTGTTTCTGATCCTGTCCTGGGCAGAGGAGAATGTCCCATGCATCTCGGCAGTTTACATTCCGGGAATGGAGAACCAGGAGGCGGATTCCCTGAGCAGGGGTTCATCTCACCTGGGGGAGTGGTCCCTCAGCAACAGGATTTTTTGTGCCCTGTGTCGCCGCTGGGGTCAGCCGGACGTGGATCTGTTTGCGTCCCGTCACAATCACAAGCTCCCCAGGTTCGTCTCCCTGTCGAGATCCTCTGGCCTTTGCCTCGGACGCACTAGCTATTCCTTGGACGGAGTTTCAACTTCTCTATGCATTTCCTCCCTCCTCTGCTGGGACGTGTGCTGCGCAAGATAGCTCTGTTCCCAGGGTTATATAGTTATTACAACATGGGTTGGAGTTGGCTCTCCTGCTCGGTGCCCTGGTGGTTCAGGCTCTGCCCTGTCCGTCTTCTGCAGAAGTCTTACTCAGTTCCTTGCCTGGGTTGACTTTCTTTCAGGGATTGCTCAGTGACATCCCCCACGTAGTTCTAGGGTCCCTGTTGGGATTGATTTCTATTCGGTTTGCCTTGCGGGGTGTTCCCCTTTGGCTCTATTCCGGATGCTGTCTGACTGTTCTTATCCATAAGGTTGCCCTTCTGGGGCTGTTACCTCAGTCGGCTGTGCGCCTGAGTGGGCGGATCTGTTTAGCTAGCCCTCGTTTTCTTTACTGTATCTTCACCGAGATGAGGTGGCGTTCCGCCTTACGCCGGATATTCTGCCTAAGGTGGTGTCTTAGGCTCAGGTATTAAGACATTATCCTGCTCCTGGGATATATTCCTTGTAATGCTGAGGCACGGGAATCTATTTTCCCTCAATAGGTGCTGGAATTTTTTTCCTGGATTGTCTCCTGTCCCTTAGGGGACTGATGTTCCTCGGGGTTGTGGGCACTTACATCTGGATGTGCCTGATCTCGTCTGCCTCTAGGGGTTAGGCGGCCTTGGGCCTGGCCTTTACCTGTATAAGATGATCCTTCTGGTCCTGGGGAAGGCTTGGCTTCTTCCTGGGCTACTTTTAGTTTTTGCTCTTGTTAGGCCTTTACTCAAGCCTATTCCTTAAGGGGAAGAGTTCTTCTCACTCTATTCTGATTACGCTGGTGCCTTGGTATCTTTGGGCCTTTCAGCACCAAGTCTTGTTGAACAGGTTTGCTACTTGTTTTCTTGTTTGTACCCTTTCAAGGGTTGTTTTGATGTTGAAGTTAGATCCTTGGTAGCGAGGTATTGCAGGTGACACTGCTTTCAACTGTCTGCTGTTGCCTTTTTTGTTGGGGATCCCACCCTGTTCTATGGACACTGCTATTGGATGTCCCAATTGTAAGTATTATATCTGGAGCAGGACGTACTGTATACTTAATAATACAATTCTGTGAAATACTCACCTGTAGAATTGGTATTATACGTATACAGTACATCCTGCTCCACCCCACCCTGGTTTTTGCATTATTCTGGATCCCCTGTATGGTGATTGTTGTTATCATTACCAGTTGTTTTTGGTGGTTGAATTCTCCCGGCTTCTGGTTCACTGCTTTTCAATGCTGGGGATTTGTGGGAGGTCCCTGGGTATATGAAGGGCCGGGAGGAGCCTGTTTTTGCATGTCTGCAGTGCACAGCGCCCTCTGGCGGAGGATAACCCAATTATATCTGGAGCAGGACGTACTGTATACGTATAATACCAATTCTACAGGTGAGTATTTCACAGAATTGTATTTTTTGCATACCAGTATAACCCTTTCGCTGCCAGCCTACCTGGAGTTTTCCTCACCCTTTGTGCCAGACCATTTTGCACCATTTTGCGCTCCCCATGTTCAAATGGGATTTTTGAAGGGATTTCCAGGGATTTCCCAGGAAAATGATATATTGTTTTTTCAGCAGAGTCTGGGCTTTAACATGAAATGTCTTGTTTGTTATTTTTTTAGGTGTATTCTCAATATTTTTGGGTGAAATATGTGAAAAAAAATATTTTTACAATTTGTAGTGTTTTTTGTAATAACAAATGTAAGTTTGTCAATAAAATCTTATTGCGTGTGAAATCCCAATTTCTCCCAGTTACAGCGATACCACATATCTATAGGTAGACACCTTTTCCTGCCCAGGAGACTCCCCCAAACTGAAATAGCGCTTTAGGGGATTTTCAGATAAAATACAACTATGCTATGCAATATGCGCACCTTGCAGTTTTTCCAGAAAAACAACCCTTTACATTTGAAATACCCCCAACAAACTATATATTCTCTGGAAGTACACACCTCAAGCTTTCTAGGTGTACCAGGCTTGTTGATGTGCCCATAGTTTTCTGGAAGTAATACCTCAATGTATTCTTTGGTTGCAAAGAGTTTCCCTAAAAAAAGGATAAAAAAGCAGAATCAAAGCCACATTTTCCTAAAAAAAAACTATGTGCAAACAAGAAAAACAAGTTTAATCTGAAAAAGCAACATCCCCCGAACAGAACGATACCCAACATGCATTGCTACTGTCAAGGGAAGAGTTGCCAAACACCCCAAAGTAAAGCATGTGCGCACCTTGCGATTTTTCAACCAAAACAACCTTGGAATATCCCCCATAAACCATATATTACCTGAAAGTACACATGTTACGCTTTCTATGCGTACCCAACTTGTTGTAGTGGGCTCATCTTTCTGGAATTAATCCCTCAAAGAATTCTTTGGTTGCGCAGGGTTTCCCTAAAAAATGTATAAAAAAGCTGAATAAAAAACACCTTTTCCTAAAATATAAATATGCAAACCAGAAAAAACAAGCTAAGTCTGAAAGCGCAAGATCCCCTGAACAGAACAATACCCCACATGCATAGCTACTTTTAACCCTTTTAATTGCCAGCCTACTTGAGATTTTGTCACCCTCTGTTGACAGGTCATTTTTCCCCGTTTTGCGCCATTTTTGCTGGAATTTTCAGGAAAATTATATATATATATATTTTTGCAGCAGAGTTTAGGCTTTAACATGAAATGTCTTGTTTGTAAATTTTATTTTGTTTTTTACAATATTATTAAGTAAAAAAAAAAAAAACAAATTTTTTTTTTAGAAAATTGACTCCTTTATTTTAAATAAAAAATGTATTTTATTAAGGAAAACCATATTGCATGTGAAAGCCCCATTTCTACCGATTAGAACGGTACCACATATTTATCGGTATCCCCCCGTTCCTGCCCAGGAGACCCCCCTAACTGAAACAAGTACTTTATAACATTTACAAATAAAATACAACTACCATCCACACTACAATGGGTTAAATCGAGAAAGGGGGGGGGACCCCATTTTTTGGGGGGATTTTTAAGGGTTAAAAACCCTTAAAAATCCCCCAAAAAATTGACATGGGGTCCCCCTTACCCAAAGTAACCAGCCCGGGACCAGCTATGCAGGGCTTGTAGGAACAGGGCGCAGGGGCCAGCTTTTGTGGCCCCTGGCCCTGCAGGCTACAAGCCCGTGGGCCCGGGCTCTTCTGCCCCCCGGGCTTTGGGGAGGCAGGTAATGGGGGTTCCGGGGGTTAATTCTAGTCGCAGGTGACTTACCACCCCCCCCCCAGCCTTGTGAACTGGTATAGGGGTCATGGACCCCTTACCAGTTCACAAGGGGTTAAATGTAAAAAAAACACAGACACACACAAAGAGAGAAAATTATTGTAATAATTTTTTTTTTTTAATACTTACCTCCCATCCCTCCTGGAGCACTGTGTCCCTGGCTTCTGCTCACCTGCTGGAAGCCTTTTATAGCTGCTGGATGACAGAACACAAAGGGTTAATTAAAAAAAAAATGACATAAGGTATCCCCCCCGGGGGGGGACCCCATTTTTTTTTGGATTTTTAAGGGGCCAGCTTTTGTGGCCCCCCCACCCTGCAGCCTACGAGTCCACATAGCCTATTTGGGCCTGGGCTCTTCTGCCCCCCCCCCCCCTGGGCTTTGGGGAGGCAGGTAATGGGGGTGCCGGGGGTTAATGGCAAGTCACCCGCTGCGGCAAGCGGGTGACTTGCCAGCCCCCAGCCTTGTGAACTGGTATAAGGGGTCTCATGGACCCCTTACCAGTTCACAAGGGGTTAAATGTTAAATAAAAAAGACACAGACACATAAGTAAAAGTAAAGTAAAAGTCTTAATTTTTTTTTTTTTTAACTTTACTCACCTCCGATCCTGTGTCCCCCGGTGATCTCCGATGCAAGTCTGCTCGCGTGTTTGAGGGAGAGAGCCTGGGGAGGGGGGGGGGGCATCACAGCCCTCCCCTGCTCTCTGCTCCAACCACCCGAGCAGACTGATTCAGAGTCTCGGGGGCTTGGACTGAAGAAGCCGGCTGCTGGTGACATCACAATGATGGGGGCGGGCTAGCAGCGGGGCTAGCAGTCGCAATGCAGGAAGTGGGGGGGAGGGCATTTTCTGCCCTCACCTCGCCACCGAAGTGAAGAGAAGACCCGGCGGGAGGTAGCGTGGCCACAGGTAAGCAAATGTCATTTTTTTTGCCTGCCGAAGCGGGGGGGGGGGGGGGCCTATTCCAGGGGCTCACCTGGAGCCATCCGACCCCCCACGGGGGATCGGATGGCACCAGATTAAAGAGGAGACCCAGCCGGATCCAACGAGGGGTCAGGTGAGTATTTTTGATTTTTATTTTTTTAACTAGCAGGGGGGGGGGGGGGAGTCAGGCAGGTAGATTCTACGTGCTTGGCACTTAAGTGGAGTAGAAGCGAGCACATAGAATCTACGTGCTTGGCACTGAAAAGGATAACCTTGGCTCCCCAATGATTGGAGGGAGTAGTGTGTGGCCTGCCTGGCAAAGCAGTGTTGTTCAGGGGCAGGCAGAAAATTAAAGTGGAACAAAACCCCCCAAAACACCTCTTCTATTTGCCCCCCCCTTCCCCCCGCCACCACCGTAGCACCCCAGGTACATTACCGTTTGGATGTCTGTCCTCCAATGTTGCTTGGTATTCCTGTTATAGTGAATTTAAATGTCCATTTTCCCCAGGTATGCCATTGGTTTCTGTCAGGATACCATTGTTCTGAACTAGCTGTTTAAGCCCCCCTCCCCACAACCTCCTGCTGGAAGCAATTAGAGGTTATTTGAAATTGTGCTAGAAGGAAGATAAGGGCCACTTTTAATTTATGTTCTTTGACTGTACGATGTCTTTAAAGTGGACCAACACCCACGGGTGATCGGCCCGGGAATCTATAAGATTCCCGGGCCGGTCACCTCCCTCCCCGCGGGAAATCCGAGATCGGGATGTCCCGCTGGGTGAAACCCCCCCAAACTCCTTACCTTATCTTCGGCGGCGGCCGGCCGCCGCCACCTCCCTCGCGCCCCTCTAGACGTGCCCGCGCCGGCCGTCTGTGAATGGCCGGCGCGGGCACGCGCGCGTCAAGAGTGACGTGCTGGAGGCGGCGGCGGAGGAGCCGCTTGTCCGCGGCTTGTCCGTCGGCGCTGGGAGCGGGGAGAGGTGAGTTTTTCGGGGGGTTTCACACAGCGGGGCACCCCGATCGGGGGTGCCCCACCGAAGTGGACCAAGACCCAGGATAGTCAAAATCCTGGGTGTTGGTCCACTTTAATTATCTAAAGATACAGCATTCTGATAACCGTACTTAAAATTATCCGTTTTGTTTTCTAAATTAGAATGAAGTTGAACAAGCAGTGGATGAGGCAGAAGCCATAGAAGACTCGACTAAGGCTTTAGAAGAGAAGCTTCAATCTCTGACGGAGCAACCTGCTGTAGGTGACGATTTTATGTAAAATGCTTGAATATCTATTATAATTATTGGGTTTTTATGGTGGTTGATTACAAACTAGATTTAGTGATAGATAATCTAAGACAAACGTTTGCAATGAAATAGGATTAAAGAATTCAGTGCCTTTTAGTCTGGCACTACGATATCTTTACTGCCTTTTCAAAATGTTCTGGATCATCTGTTGAGGGTCAAAGAATAACGCCAATAAAGCTGAGTGCTCTTTCACAATCTGGGATGTTTACTCACTCCCTCGGATCAGACCTCGCCTTGCCTGTTTTTATTTTGTTTCTGTTTATGTAAAATGGACCAAAACCTTTCTCTTTTAGACTTTGTCTGGCAGAATCCTTACCTAGAGGTAATGCCAAATCGGGATGCCTGAGTATAAAACACTCGTTTTAGGATCCCACAGCAGCCCTATTTGGCAATAAGCAGAGCTCTCTGCATTGCTGTGCCATCTCCTCCCATTCTGTGTGCCACTGATAGCAGACCATTTGAGAAGCTGGCTCATAAAATACTAAAGTGTCTGAGCTAGATCAACAGTCAAGTAGTAGGCTAGGCAAGTGCCCACAAAAGTGGCGTATTCTTGTAGGAATATTATACTTTGAAATGTCTGAAATCAGTCAGTGAAACTTGCATGATTATGTGCCATGTTTGTCACCCACGTGACTTCTGCTCCTCAAGGTGTTTAGTGATGGGTTCACCAAACAATATTGGCCGTTGAGGCTACAGAACACACTGGGTGTCATGAGAGTTTGCAAATTTTTTTGTACTTTTGGAGAGAGGAATTAAACAGACTGGCAACCCATATGTGGGCTACTTCTGGGTCTAGATCGAGTTTAGTGCTTTAGGTTTTAGCATGTCCGCATTAATAATATGCATTTTGATTTGAGTTACATGTAGTCACACAATATCGACCATGTAGCGTGTATGTTTCTTGCACATAATGAGGAATTTTATTTAAATACATGTTGATCCACAGGTCATAAATTCAGATCCTCTAGAGCTTCCGAAAGCCACCTTTGAGGCCCCAACCTTTCAGGTATGTGTTTTATTTTTTTTGTTTTTCCTTACATCAGCTTGAAAGCCTGAATTAAAATGTGTTGTTTAACTGAGGAGCAGCCTCACCCTCTGCTAAATAGGAAATATGGACACACACGACCTACATTTCAAATTTATTTTAAGGAACTTGGAGCATTTGTATTTTTTCGACTGTCAAAATCCTTTTTAGACACATAAAAACATACCTACTGTAAATTGTTCATGTTATACCAAAGATTATAAGGGTTTTGTTTAATTCCGCAGCAGCTGCTTAAATTGGCCCTGTGATCCTCCAAAAATTACAAATTTGGGCCTCTAGTATTAATCCTGCCTGTAAAAATGTAGGAAGAAATTTTCAAACACTTTTCAAATCATGAATGTTCGGTTGGTGGCTTCTATGAACTCTGAGTTTTAGTTCCTTCCATAAATTTTCATTTGGAATCAGGTCAGTCGATTGCTCAGGCCAATTTTTTGGCTTTATTTTCTTTCTCTAAACGTAATTGACAGTTTCCTTGGCTGTGTGTTTCGGATCATGGTCTTGCTGCAATGTCCACCCTTGTTTCATCTTCACTAGCCTGGTTGATGGCAGCAGACTGTCTCAGATTGCTTGTCTATGCATCCTTCCTTGCTGTATGCTGAAATGGGGATGTGTTTAATACTAATCTCAGCTGCTGTGCACATATATTCTAAGTATGTGACACACCCCGCTTCAGAGTAGTCATTACACTTGGGTTATACTGACCTGTAGATGGCGATCTTGCAGAGATGTCAATAAAAAAAGGAAGGCCCTCCCAGTCCATAAATGCCTGCTACCTCCCACTCATTCCCCAGTCTTTCATCTCTGCAGACGGCGAGCAAGTGAGAAGATGGATGTCTCCTCCTTGCAAGGTAGCCAGGGTGACTCCCGGTCTTCTATCTGATCTATTTCTGCCCGGATCCCTTTACTTTATTGTACTTGCCTCCCAGCCTAGGCTGCTGGTCCGGGCAAAGGTAGATGGCACCCTTGGTGCTTAGGAGCTACGCTCCTCCGTGAGACCCCATAACAAGGGGTAGGCGGTTAACCGGGTTGGTGATCCCGGTTTGGGATGCCCCGTCCCTTGCCCTCCGGGGTGGTGGAGTTCCTGGGAATGTCTCTGGATACTTCTCAGGCCAGGGTGTTCCTCCCCCGGCCCAAGGTTCTTCTGATTCAGGAGTTGACTCAGCGTCTCCTATCCATCCCTCGCCCGTCCATCTGGCTGGGGATGCGACTGGTGGGATTGATGGTGGCATCATTCGAGGCGGTTCCCTTTGCCCAGTTTCACACAAGGACACTCCAGCTCCATATCTTGGCGGCCTGGGACGGGTCCCCGCTGTCATTGGATCAGTCTTTTCTGATGTCCCCAGGGGTGCGGCATCCCTTCGGTGGTGGCTGACACCAAGCAATCTGACGAGGGGCAGATCCTTTCTGACCCCTCGTTGGGAGACGGTCACCACGGATGCCAGCCTGTCAGGTTGGGGGGGATTTTGGAAGGATCTTCAGTTTTAGGGACTGTGGGGGCCTCAGGAGGCTCACTATCCCATCAATGTTCTGGAGCTGAGAGCCATCCGGTTGGTTCTGGCATCAGTTGCGGGGCCTACCGGTTCAAGTTCGGTCAGACAATCGGACAGTGGTCGCCTACATCAATTGCCAGGGAGGGACTCGCAGCAGGCGTGCCCTCAGGGAAGTGTCTTTGATCCTGGCTTGGGCAGAGAGCGATGTCCCATGCATCTCGGCGGTGTACATTCCGGGAGTGGAGAACACGGAGGCCGACTCCCTGAGCAGGTGCTCATCTCGCCGGGGGGAATGGTCGCTCAGCCCCAAGGTGTTTCGGTCGCTTTGCCACCGGTGGGGGACCTCTTTGCCTCTCGTCACAAGCTTCTGGCAGCGGATGCCATGTCTCTGAACTGGAGGAATCTGGGGTTTCTGTACCTGTTCCCTCCGTTTCCCATGGTGGGCTTTTCAGCACCAGGCCTCTGTTGAGCAAGTTTGTAAGGCTGCTACTTGGTCTTCTGTTCACACTTTTTCCAAGTTTTACAAGATGGATGTGCGGGCTTCAGTGGATGCTGTTTGGCAGCAAAGTTCTGCAAGCTGCAGTGGTTTAAGTTGTGCATTGTTGCCTTGTTTTTGGATCCCCGCCCTTTATGGACACTGCTATTGGATGTCCCAAGTGTAATGACTATCTGATGCGGGGTGTGTGACATACTTAGAATAATACCATTTTGTGAATACTCACCTGTAAAATGGGTATTGTATGTCACACACCCCGCTTCACCCCGCCCTTTGGTATTCTGGATCCTTTATATGGTTAACCTTTTTACTGCTACTGGTTATTTTGGCTCTTCCTGGTCCCTTTGTTTCCTTACTGCTGTTCTAATACTGGGGAATGAGTGGGAGGTACCAGGTATTTATGGACTGGGAGGGCCTTCCTTTTTTTATTGACATCTTTGCAAGATCACCATCTACTGGTCAGTATAACCCAAGTGTAATGACTATCTGGAGCGGGGTGTGCAACATACTTACAATACCCATTTTACAGGTGAGTATTCACAAAATGGTATTTTTTGCTTTTCATGTTTTTTTTTTTTGTAAATGGGGCTCCCACCCCCAATACTATATGCATGTCTTTGTGTATGATAGGGTGTATAAAGAGTTTCCTCTTATGGTTTAATAAAACCTGTCATAGATCTAGGATATAAACATAAAAAGCATATTTTTTGTGTGTTTGGATATATATCCCTTTCGCTGCCAGCCTACCTGGAATTTTCGTCACCCTTTGTGCCAGACCATTTTGCACTATTTTGCGCTCTCCATGTTCAAATGTGATTTTTGAAGGGATTTCCCAGGAAAATGATATATTGTTTTTTTTCAGCAGAGTCTGGGCTTTAACATGAAATGTCTTGTTTGTAATTTTTTAGGTGGATTCTCAATATTTTTGGGTGAAATATGTGAAAAAAAATTTGTAGTGTTTTTTGTAATAAAAAATGAAAGTTTGTCAATAAAATCTTATTGCGTGTGAAATCCCAATTTCTCCCAGTTACAGCGATACCACATATCTATAGGTAGACGCCCTTTCCTGCCCAGGAGACTCCCCCAAACTGAAATAGCGCTTTAGGGGATATTCAGATAAAATACAACTATGCTATGCAATATGCGCACCTTGCAGTTTTTCCAGAAAAACAACCCTTTACATTTGAAATACCCCCAACAAACTATATATTCTGTGGAAGTACACACCTCAAGCTTTCTAGGCGTACCAGGCTTGTTGATGTGCCCATAGTTTTCTGGAAGTAATCCCTCAATGTATTCTTTGGTTGCAAAGAGTTTCCCTAAAAAAAGGATAAAAAAGCAGAATCAAAGCCACATTTTCCTAAAAAAACTATGTGCAAACAAGAAAAACAAGTTTAATCTGAAAAAGCAACATCCCCTGAACAGAACGATACCCAACATGCATTGCTACTGTCAAGGGAAGAGTTGCCAAACAGCCCAAAGTAAAGCATGTGCGTAACCGTGATTTTACTTGAAAATTTCAGCTCTGCAGACAAAGTGCGCACCTTGCGATTTTTCAACTTTCTAAGCGTACCCAACTTGTTGTAGTGGGCTCATCTTTCTGGAATTACTCCCTCAAAGAATTCTATGGTTGCGCAGGGTTTCCCTAAAAAATGTATAAAAAAGCTGAATAAAAAACACCTTTTCCTAAAATATAAATATGCAAACCAGAAAAAACAAGCTAAGTCTGAAAGCGCAAGATCTCCTGAACAGAACAATACCCAACATGCATAGCTACTTTTAACCCTTTTAATTGCCAGCCTACTTGAGATATTCTTAGTATACAGTACGTCCTGCTCCAGATATAATACTTACACTTGGGTTATCCTCCGCCAGATGACGCTGCACTGCAGAGACATGGAAAAACCGGCTCCTCCCGGCCCTTCAAATACCCAGGGACCTCCCACAAATCCCCAGATTTCTCTCCAGTGCTAACTGCGAAGACATGATGTATCACTCTCTCGCAGGTGAGCGGGGCTACCAAAGCCTGCGGCCCTGTTGGACTATTCCCACCCGTCCTCCCTGTGATGTGCCTCCCAGCCTGGGCTGCGCTGGTTGGGTGAAGGTAGGCAGCACCATGCGTGCTTAACGGAGCCATGCTCCACCGCAGTCCCCCACCAAAGGGTAGGCAGTTTAGGGCTGATGGTGAGCACTATCCCGCACTATTGCCCCATGCCCCGTGTAGCGGTGGGCCCTGTACAAAGGGTCGCCATCCTCCCTCATTCTCCCCCCCCCCCCCCCGTAGCCCGGGAGGAAAGATAGGGGGGGGGGTGTGTGTGTAGTAAGGTCTTGTGTATGTTTTACACGTTATGGCCTTAGTCTTCCCGGACTAGTATCCCTGGGGTCAGAACCGCGCTGTTTAGTTCTTACTGTGTAATTGTCTCCGCCGCGCGCACTTCTTCCTTTACTGAATGTGCGGTGCCGGGCGGCGACGTCGCCTCAGACGCTGAGGCGTCTTCATTGGCAAATCATCTCCTCTAAATGTAGTAAGGTCTTGTGTATGTTTTACACGCTATGGCCTTAGTCTTCCCGGACTAGTATCCCTGGGGTCAGAACCGCGCTGTTTAGTTCTTACTGTGTAATTGTCTCCGCCGCGCGCACTTCTTCCTTTACTGAATGTGCGGTGCCGGGTGGCGACGTCGCCTCAGACGCTGTGGCGTCTTCATTGGCAAATCATCTCCTCTAAATGTCCCATTCACTTCGCTCCTCATAACAGTTTGTATCCACCTCAGAGCTTCGCGCTCTTGGGGGGGGGGGGGGGGGGACATAGGTTGGCGCGCTCCGCGTCACTGCCCGCTCTGGCCCGCCCTTCGAGGTTCGCTTTGGCGCCATTTTGATGCTGGTCGCACGCATGGTGACGGTCCTCCTCCTCCCTGGGTCTGTAAGTGCCCTAGCGGGCGATTTTCATTATCTTTGTTTACTGCGCATGGTTCTGACACTCTTTATTCCCATTATGTCTTTCAGACTGGTGAACACCATTGGCTTCTCCCGGCCCGGTGTTAAATTATAGCGGGCCTTGTTAAATTCTCCCACTTCCATAGCGGGTCTTTGGGGCATCCAGGGTTACTTAGAGTGTAAATCCCTACTGGCATATTGTGCCTTGATTAATCACCATATGGAGGCATCTCAGAACTATGTGACCGGTGTCCCTCCGGGACAAGACCGGCGGTGTATAGCGTGTGGACAACCCCATGCTGATGCTGGCAGGGCACGGGTCTGCGTACCCTGTGCCAAGCAAGCCCTGGCCCTGCAATCTGGTCGGCCAGGGGGCTACACCTAGCTTCAATTCACCTATCTCCCCAGGCTTAAATCTCTCTCCTGCTGAATCGCCTGCAAGTGGGGAATTGCAGCCTGCCGGCCCTTCCAGGCTGCCTACGGCTGAACAGATTATTGCTAGGTTGTCAGAGCGTATGGGCCCTGGTAGAAAGCGGCACCTGTCGCCCCATGTTTCTGTATGCTCTATGACAACTGAGGGGTTTGCTACTCCGTGTGACTGAGGGGATTTGTTCTCTGACTCGGGCTCTTCTGATGAGAGGCCGAGGAGTCACGATGATTCTGGCCCGGAATACTGGGGCCAGTGTGACACTGACGACCTGTTGCTTAAGGTCTTTAAGGCACTGTCTATCTCTCCCCCCGGTCAGGTCCCCAAGCCTAGAGGGGAGCGTTTCCATACTGCGACTGTACGTTTGGAATTTTTAGAGCAGGCTCATTTCCATGCCCTTGTGCTCAAAGAATGGGAATGCCCCAGTAAACTTCCAGGGGTTCCAGGGGACTGGGATAGGAAATACCCTTTTCCCCCTGAGGTGGTTAATTGTTGGTCATCACCCCCCGTGGTGGATGCACCGATCATAGGGGTTCCTAACCCCCCATTTATTACAACCCCTGCCTATAGCGCCCTTCGGGATGTTGAGGACGCATTGAGCTGCTGGCCTCCCATGCCTTTTCTTGTGTCGGGACGGCGCTGCGTCCGGTCTGTGCCACAGCCATTACTGCGGTGGCCGCTAGAACCCTCATCAAGAAATTGCTCGATCATCACCCCGAGGATCTCCCCTGGGAGGTGTTCAATGCACTCTCCAATTGTGATGTATTTGTGAAGTTTATTCTATTGGCGCTAGATGACGCGATTATAATGTGTGCAAGAACTTCCGCCCTTGCGGTGGCTATTCGTCGCTTGCCCTGGGTGCGACAGTGGGGTGCTGATGATGCTACTTAAAAGACTTACTGGGCTCCCCTTCAGAGGGCAACGCCTATTTGGGGCCCGTCTAGACCTGTTCGGTAAAAAGGGCAAATCACCCCTTCGCAGACGGCCGTCCCGGCCCCCTCGAGGCAGGAGCACCCCCCTCCCCCCTACCTTAGTGTTAAACAGGAACCAGGGGTGTCTTTCCAGATTTTTTGGGCAGACTCCTGCCCCACGAGCAGCAGGCAACGCTCTGCCCCCTCAGGCGGGGCTAAGCCCAAATCTTCCACCAAACCCCCTCAAGCATGATGGGGCGCCCTCGCCCGGCTGAGTGAGGGGATGGCTGCAGCACCTTGTTCTTATCAGGAGGCATTTCACCTCACTCTGGCGGATTCATGAGGTTGTGTCCTCCAGATACAGGCTAGAGTTTGCTGCACGGCCTTCCCCAGTTTTTATCAGGCCCCAGCTACTCCTGGTCCCTGCCCCTGTTCAGTGCTGGCACAGGCCATGTTAGGCCTGCAAGGTCTGAGGGTCTCTTGCAGATTGCCCGTAATAGGAAGAGGCAAGGGCCGCTATACCACCTCCCACAGCCCCCCAAAGGATGGGTTAGGTGGCCCATTCTGATTCACAGCAATTCTCTAATTACAGGCAGTTTCCCTGCATGGATACTCTTGAGTTTGGCCATCAGCACCTTGCGCCCAGTGGGCGTCTTGCCGCCTGGGGCACTCTTCAATGCTTATGTTTACACTCCTGTGCCCTCAGATCTTTGAGGCTCTCCAGGTTCGTGTTGGAAGTCCAACACTGTTAATTGTGGCCCTGCTATCTGGCCTCTCTTCAATTCCCAGAGTCTTCATTCAGGTGCTGTCGATGGTGATGTCTCCGATGAGACCAAGGGACGTCCGCGCAATGTTTACCCGGACGCCCTTCCTCACTTCCCTGTCTCTGCGTCAGGATAGTTGGATACCCGGCTGGTGGGCCATTGGGAGTCATTGGATGGGTGTTCTATCACCTCGAGTCCTCGCTGTTACCTAAAGTGGTAACTCCATTAATAGGAATGATTCTGGATCAGGTTTAAACCAGATTCTCCCCCTTTCAGCAATTAGGTGGGCATTCTGGTCTCATGGGCCCAGTCCCTCACTACCATCCCGGTTTCTTAACACCAGGCAGGGATGCAACTGGTGGGCCGTTGTTAACTTGCTCGGCAGGAGCCCGAGTAGCTAAAGAGGTCCCTTATGCTCAGTTCCCCTTGAGCCGTCTGCAACTTCTATTGGTAACATAGGACAGGGATCCAGCACCCCTGGAGCAGGGCCTGTGGGCCTTCCCACCTGTATGACGGTTTTCTCTTGAAAGTGGATGAACTCAAGGGACCTGTCTGGGGGCAGTTCCCTCTTGCCTTTTCTGGAAACGGCCACCATGGATACCAACCTTTCAGGTTGAAGGGGATGATTTCTTCCGAAACTCCCTGCAATTCTGGTGTTGGTGGGACCCTTAGAGGGTCCTTACGCCTATGGAAGTCTAAGCAGTGAGCGTTTTTCAGTTGGCTCGTCTCGCTTGACCGTTCCCCTTCCGGATTTGCCAGGCTGGGGGTGCTCGGTCCGTCTGATGACAGGCGTACTACATTAACCATTGGAAGGGGCCTGGAGCTGGCGGACCTTCCAGGGAGTGTCTATGTTCTCTTCTGGGCGGAGACAATGCTCCCCGCATGTTTGTGATATTAGCTCCGGCTAAGCCCCTCTGCGACAGGATGTGCTAATCCCCGTGTCGTTATGGAATCCATCCAGTCGTGGATCTGTTGGGTTCCATCACCTTCACAGGCTCCTATGTCAGTGGTCCGGATGCCTTAGTACCGTCTTGACAGGACTTTTGGTTCTGCATGCCCTTCTCCATTCCCTCTGCTAGGCAGGGGTATGCGGAAGATTACTCTGGTAAGGAGACCAGTAATTCTGGTGGCCCCCAGTTGACCTAGTATAGTGTGGTTGCAGATATGGTTTTGTGTTCAGTAGTTCTGCACCTTGCCAGGAGTGCCAGTTGATCACTCAGGGCCCCTTTACATCACTATAGCTCATGGTCCCTGGCCTAGTCGATCTGACTGCTGAAACATACATCTTGATGGAGACACGTTTAGCTGTCTCGGTGTTGTGACTATGGGATGGCTAGGAGTGAGCCTCTTCTTCGTCTTCTTCTATTGTTGTAGGGTATGGCATACCCACATTTATTGGGACAAGTCTAGTCCTCTTACTTGTTGGACGTTCTCGGTTTCCAGGGTTCCAGTGTGGCCTTCAGCATAAATTGGAGTTGGTCCTCCAGCTCAGCTCTCTGATGGGTCAGGCTCTGCCCTGTCCACCTTGCCTTAACAGTCTCTGGTTCAGTCTTCCTTGGTTAAGACTTCCTTCAGGGGGTGCTCATGTGCACCCTCCATGTACTCATATGGCCCCTGTTGGGATTAAAATTGAATTCATTCCGTCTGCTTGCAGGATTGTCTCTTGGTCCTATTCAGGACACTGTCTGGATGTCCTTACCCTTAAGGTGGTCCTTCTGGGGACTGTTACCTTGGTCAGGCGTGTGTTAGCGGGCGGTTTGGTCTACCTAGCCCTCATTCCTTGAGATACACCAGGATAAGGTGGAGTTCCGCCTGAAGCCGGATTCTCTACATCTGTAGGTGTCTTATGTTCAATTATCCCAGATATTGTTTTCCACGGCTGTCCCCTGTTCCTTGCAATGCTGAGGAAGTGGTTCTGCATTCCTTATACAGGTGTTGGCAGTTTTTTTCCTTAGGAGTCACTGTGTCCTTTAAGGGAACTGAGGTTCCTTGGGGCTTGTGGTCATTACATCCTGAATGTGCCGATCTCGTCTGCGCTCGGGAGTTGGGTGGTTTGGTCCTGGTTGTTACCTTAATGGATGTTACTCCTGATACCTTGTTTTCGGTCTTGGCTTCTGCTAAATTTATTAGCTATCAGATTGTCAGGCTGTTACTCAGGCCTATTCAGGCAAGGGGAAGAACCTCCCTTGTTGCCTTGATTCCTTTTCTACGCGTGCTTGATGCCTATTGGGTTTTCAGCACCGATTTTGCTGTTGAACTGGTTGGTTAGGCCACTACCATTGGCCTTCTGCTCATACCTTTTGCAAGGTTTTTACAATGTTGATGTTAGGGCTTCAGCTCATGCTGTCTTGGCCGTCTGGTTCTGCAGGTGACAGTGCTTTAAACTGTCTGCTGTTGTCGTTTTTTGTTGGGGATCCCACCCTACTTTATGGACACTGCTTTTGGATGTCCCAAGTGTAAGTATTATATCTGGAGCAGGACGTACTGTATACTAAGAATAATACAATTCTGTGAAATACTCACCTGTAGAATTGATATTATTTGTATACAGTACATCCTGCTCCACCCCACCCTGTTGTTGCATTATTCTGGATCCCCTGTATGGTGATTGTTATCATTATTATCATTACCAGTTGTTCTGGGTGGTTTAATTCTCCCGGCTTCTTGTTCACTGCTTTTCAATGCTGGGGATTTGTGGGAGGTCCCTGGGTATTTGAAGGGCCGGGAGGAGCCTGTTATTCCTAGTATGTCACACCCCCACCCCGATATTCATGATACTTGTGAACCCAGCCTGTAGAGGGCGATCTTGCAGAGATGACATGGAAAAAAGGAGCCCCTCCTGGTCCATAAGTACTGGGTTCCTCCCACTATTCCTCAGTCTTTTCGCCTCTGCAGTCGGCGAAGCATTCAGAAGATGACTCTCCTTCAACCTGCAGGTAGCCAGGTTTGCCCCGGCCCTTTTTTTCTCTATTTCTGTCTGAAACTCTTTGAACCTGTTTGGTTATATTGTATGCCTCCCAGCCCTGGCTGTGTGGTTCAGGCAAAGGTAGATACATACACCTTCTGGTGTATACAGGAGTATTACTCCTCCGTGAGGCCTAAATGTGGGTAGGCGGCTTCCAGGTTGGTGTTCCCGGCATGGGATGCCCCTGTCCCTTTTATAATCCCCTTGTGCCTTATGGGTGCTTTTCTATCCCCTCCCCTTAGTTCTCCTTTAACCCTGCTGGGTAAAAAGGAGGGGGGAAGGGGGGTGCGTTACCTGGGCTTATTTGTCACCATGCACACAAAAAAAAAAAAGATATATAAAATAAGTCTTTATTTCTTATTTTTATTATGTATGTTTTACTATACTATTTAATAGGAAATGTTTTATTACGGTTACTAACTGGAATTCGAGTCCCGGCCTCCTCCCAGATTTTTCATGTCCCGGATGCCGTCAGATCCGGCAATTGCGCAGGGACTGCGGGCAGCAGTAGCAAATCTGTTAAACATGGCTGTTATCGGCCTAGTGCCTCCAGCGGAAAGGGGTTTGGGGTTTTACTCCAACCTATTCACGGTACCCAAAAAGGATGCCTCTGTTCGGCCTATCCTAGACCTAAGGAGACTCAATCAATTTATCCGTTTCGGAAAATTCCGCATGGAGTCTCTGCGATCAACAATCAATGCTCTCCGTCAGGGGGACTTCATGACATCCATAGACATCAAGGATGCTTATTTGCACATTCCTATTTTCCGGGTCACCAGAGATTTCTCAGGTTCTCGATAGAAGACCAGCATTAGCAATTTGTGGCCCTGCCATTCGGCCTTACCTCGGCCCCAAGAGTCTTTACCAAGATGCTGGCAGGAGTGATGGCTATATTCAGGGTCCAGGGCATCCGCATTTGTGCCTTTTCTGGACGATCTTCTTATCGCGGCCTCCTCCCTCGAACAATCAGTTGGACACCAGGATGGTGGTCTCTACGCTAGAGAGATTCAGATGGGTAATAAGTTACCCCAAATCCTCTCTCTGTCCGTCCAGGGAAATTCCCTTCCTGGGCCTGATTCTGATTCAGGATTTGATTCGTCTATTCTTGTCCAACCCTCGTCAGTTTATCTGTCTAGGGATGAGACTAGTGGGATTGATGGTAGCTGCATTCAAGGCAGTCCCGTTTGCCCAGTTTCACATAAGGACGCTTCAGCTCTTCCTCTTGGCAAAGTGGGACAGTTGCTCACTATCATTGAATCAGACTTGTCTGTTGTCTCCCCACGTTTGGCAGTCCCTTCAGTGGTAGTTAATATCGCACAACCTCCAGAAGGGCAAGTCATTTCTGACTCCGCGTTGGGAACTGGTTACCACGGATGCCAGCCTGGTGGGCTGGGGGGGGGGGGGGCTTCTGGAAGAAGCATCAGTTCCAAGGATTGTGGGGGCCTCAGGAGGCTCATTCTCCAATCAATGTATTAGAGCTTCGGGCCATACGTCTTGTTCTACTTCGACTGACCCATTTCTTACAGGGTCTGCCAGTTCAGATTGGGTCAGACAACCGAACAGCTGTTGCATACATCAATCACCAGGGAGGGACTCGCAGTTGGGGTGCCCTCCGGGAAGTGTCTCTGATCCCTCAGTGGGCAGAGATCAATGTTCCCTGCATATCAGCAGTTTACATTCCGGGGATAGAGAATGTGGAGGCAGACTCCCTGAGCAGGGGATGTTCTCGCCAGGGAGAATGGTCTCTCAATCCAAGGGTCTTTCATTTCCTCTGTCACAAGTGGGGGACTCCACGGTTGGACCTGTTTGCTTCTCGTCACAATCACAAGCTGCCAGCTTTTGTGTCTCTACCCCAGGATCCTCTGGCAGTGGCAGCGGATGCCATGTCTCTAGCCTGGAAGGATCTGGGGTTCCTATATCGGTTTCCCCCATTCTCCATGATCAGCAAGGTGGTGCGCAAGCTAGCACTGGAGGAGGTGCCAGCAATTCTAGTGGCGCCAAGGTGGAAAAGACGTCTGTGGTACGTAGACGTCGTAAGGCTGGCAGTGGATCGTGTCCATCTGCCTCATCTTCGAGATCTCATCACTCAGGGTCAACTTTGTTACCCCAATTTACAAACGCTGGCTTTGATGGCATGGCTGCTGAAGTCTCCATCTTGAAAGAAGGTCTTTCTGATGTGGTTATTCAGACTCTTATTACAGCTAGGAAGAAGTCTTCCTCTGTCCCCCCCCCCCCCCCCCCCCCCCCCCCCCCCCCGAGATGGTAGATATTTGGTCCTCGTCCCCAGTAGTGGACGCGCCGATTATTGGGGTCCCTAACCCCCCATTCCTTACATCTCCGGCTTACAGCTCCCTGCGGGATGCCGAGGATCGACGTATCGATAGGCTTGCTTCCCACGCCTTTACCTGTGCTGGCACGGCGTTGCACCCTGTCTGTGCCGCGGCTATCACGGCAGTGGCCGCTAAGACTCTTATAAGAAAGTCTCTGGAGCATCAGCCTGAAGATCTACCCTGGGAGGTGTTTTATGCACTCTCTAGTTGCAATATATTTGTTAAATTTATCCTTATGGCCTTGGATGACACCATCAAAATGTGTGCTAGGACTTCTGCCCAAGTGGTGGCTATACGTCGCCTGCTCTGGCTTCGTCAGTGGGGGGCAGACGATGACACTAAAAGGATCTTGACGGGGCTTCCCTTTAGAGGGCATCACCTGTTTGGGGCACGCCTGGACTTATTTGAGAAACAGGCCAGTCCACCCAGTCAGAGCCGGCCGTTGCGTCCCCCGCGGAGCAGGGAGACCCCTCCCCCTCCATATCATTCCGTTGAACAGGAACCGGGGTTGCCCCCTGCTGGGTCTGGTTCGATTTCCTGTCCCAGGAGTGACGTTCAAGGCCCGGGGCCCTCCGGTCGGGCTAAATCTTTTTCCTTCCCTGATTTCCCTCATGCATGATGGGACGCCCTCACCCACCTGGGTGAGGGGATGGCCACAGCACCTTACTCCTATCAGGAGGCATCCTGCCTCGCTCTGGTGGCTTTAGGTAGTTACCCCAGAGATGGAACGGTGTTTGCTGGGTGGTCCTTCCCTGAGTCGGTTAGGAGGACTATGGTTCCATGCCCGTCTTCGGGCATAGGTGCAGGCTTAACTGGGCCTGTCAGGTATGGCTTCCCTGCTGAACGCCATTATCATATAGAATCTGGGGCCCCTGAGCGGGTCTGCCCCTCTCTCTCTCCCTTCTAGGATGAGGGAGTTTAATCTGCCTAACACCTAGGGGGGGGGTGTGGCATCTGTACCATAAGCTTTCGGCCTGGCGCCCTTGACAGGGCTGTCTGTGCCCCATGCCCCAGGGGCCCTCTGGCGGCTGGGCGTGTTTGGATTTTTTCCTAGGCTCTGGGGAGCCTTCTGGATACTGAGCCCTCTACGACTGGTATTGGTGTTCACTAACACCGTTGAGACTTAAACTAAGCCCCCTGTTGCACCCTTGTACGCACTGGGCTCAGGAAGGGTGTGATGGCTCACACGGCACCAAGGGGCGTTTTTACAGGGGACCTTTTAGGCTCTCCCGTTCCCTCACGAAGAGCTTAGGTGTTGGAACTTGACAAAACCGGAGTCCTACTCGGCTCCACCCTCTAATCCCTGGTTTACACCAGGCGTAGGTTTCACCCAGTGCCCTTTTTTCCTTGACTATAAGGAGTTTACAGGTATGAGACCTCCGGTCCTCCGTCCTGTATAGTGATTCCTCCAGACAGCTTCGCTTCTGGTGAGCTGATGGCGGCTCGTCCTTGGACACCATTTGTCTCGGGGATCTTGGGCTCTGAGGTGACTTAGCCATTAGCCCTGGATGAGGGGTTTGCACCCTGGGTCTGGGTCTGCTTACCTTACCCCTTGTGGAGGCGCTTATTCTTCTACTGGTTACTCGTTAGTACCGTGGGGGAGCATTCCATACTCTTTGCCTTTCCCTGATGGTTACCATAGTACCTAATCTGGCAGGATGACAAAGGGGGCCTTTTCTTCTGAATCCCCCGGGGGTTACTAGGAAGGGACCTTGAAGGTTCAGGTTTCCTAGGTGATTTTTGGTCGTAAGGAGCACGTTGTGAGTCCTAGTTGGGGACGATTCCTTCTTGTACCCGTCCATTGGGGGACTTTTTGCCTTAATAAGACAGTGGTTGCTTCTTGTTCCTGCGGAATTCTTGGGTCTGGATCTTGTCCAGGGGAGCCCTGATTCCTTAGGGGACTTGTGGGACCCCACCTCTATCACAGGGGTCTTCCCCTGTTATTGGCCAGATTGGTCTGCCCTACCGGTTGCGGGGAGAGCTTGCGCTAGTCCCTGAGGGCAAGCAGCACCTTATGCTTGGGGCCTGGGAGGCCCAGTGGGGTGTGGGTTCTCAGGGAGCCTGGCTGGGTACAGCTGGACGGTAAGTTCCCTCATGAGGACTATTTTTACCATAGTATGGTTCCTTTCCTTTAGACCTACCTTAGCGTTGGCAGGATCGGGGGCTTACCCTGCCGAAGATCATGGATCTTGGGGTGTCCTGCTCCTTGGAGGCTCTGGACTTGGTCTTTCTCATTATGTTTCTTCCTGCTGCCACGCTGGGTTAGCTTATGTGCCCCTATGCTATTTGCTGGGTCTAAGCTCCTTCCATGACGGGAGGGTATCTGCCCCTGGGATTAGGGTCCTACAAGCAGTGTTTGGTATGGGCTCACTACTTGACTCGGTCTATGGTTGGGGCCTGATCTGTTCTTCTATTACGAGACCTGATCCATTCTTTTGTTTGCATTCTTCAGGGTCTGCTCAGGAGCGTTCCTGGGGCATCCCTAGTTCCCCCTTTGGGGGAGGACTTATCCTAAAGCCCTACCAAGGGTTCCCACAGGTCTTAGTCAGGTCCCTGTCTGACCTGCTCCCTCCATCAGGTTGCTTCTCTGGGGAGGTCACCCCAGGCAGTGGTGTGCCATATGGAACGGCACTATTGGTGGTCCTAGTCATTATATATATTTTCTTATATATATGCATGCCTTGGTATAGATCTATACCATGAGGTGAGGGTACCCGCCTCACTCTAAGTTGGATTCAGGCGTTATTTCGTCCTTTCTGCCTGGGACGGATCCTCTGGTCTTGGGACTATGATCTAATTTACTATGAGATGAAAGGGATCTGTGCCCCTCTACTGGGGTTAGAGATCTGCCGGAACTGTCTCGTCCCTGATGGGATCTTATCTTGGGGTCTACCGGTGCCCCCTTCTTGAAGTACCGGATTGTTTGTTACCATGGACTTAGGGCCCTCTGGCCTGGTCCTTTTTGGTTGGTTGTCCTTCCGGACCTGTAGGACTCTTTCGGCTCTGCTGAATATTCTTGTTAGCACTTCTGTTGGTTCCGTCTGCGACCTGGACATGTATTCCCCGTTGGGAAAAGAGTTACCATGGCTACCCCCTCTTGTAGCGGCATGGTTAGACAGTTATTTTGGCTTTTCCTTTTAGAGGAAGATTCTTCTTCCCTATTGTTATTCATTCTTGTACTTTTAGTGCTTGGCTTGCCCTGTAGCACTATGTTCTGGCGATCAAGCCGGCCAGTCCGCTGCTTGAGCTCAGTTCTCCCTTTACAAGGCTCAAAGGTTGAGGTTAGAGCATTGCTCTCGTTGTTGATAGCATGGTTTAGGGTGACAGCGCTTTACTGTTGGCTGTGCCTTTTCATGGGGATCCCACCCTATTGTGGACACTGCTATTGGATGTCCCATACGTTATGAATATGTTCTGGAGCAGGACGTGCTGTATGCTTAGAATAATACAATTCTGTGAGAATCTCACCTGTAGAATTGGTATTATATGCATACAGCACTTCCTGCTCCACCCCACCCTGGTTTCACTTTGTTCTGGATCCCCTGTATGGTGATTGTACTCACTTGGTGTTATTGCCAGACATTCTGGGTGGTTTGTTTCTCCTGGCTTCTCTTCTCACTGCTTTTCAATGCTGGGGATTGTGGGAGGTCCTCCGGTATATGTAGGGCCGGGAGGAGCTTGTTTTCTTCATGATCTGCAGTGCACGGCTCTGAAGGCGGAGGTATATCCATACGTTATGAATATGTTCTGGAGCAGGACGTGCTGTATGCATATAATACCAATTCTACAGGTGAGATTCTCACAGAATTGTATTATTACAGGACTTGGAGGTTCTATATTGATTGGTGTGAATCCAGGGCTTTGCCCTGTAGAGTATTTTCTATTCCTAGAATTCTGGAATATCTGCAACGAGGTCTGGATATGGGATTACAGATTAGTACTTTGAAAGGGCAAGTCTCTGCCTTGGCAATTTTCTTTCAAAGATCGTTTGCTCTTCATCCTTTGGTTAAGACCTTTTTCCAAGGAGTCGCGCATGTGCAGCGTCCCAGAAAGCCTTTACTTCCTGTATGAGATCTTAATTTGGTGCTTTCGGCTATGCAAGCTGCTCCCTTTGAGCCATTGCATGATATTCCTCTTCCTATTCTTACTCAGAAGGTTGCCTTTTTGGTTGCTATTACTTCTGTCCGCCGAGTTTCTGAACGGGCGGCTTTGTCTATTCAAGCCCCTTATTTTGAGAGGCATCAAGATGAGAGGTTGTTTTCCATTTTAAACCGGATTTCCTTCCTAAGGTGGTGTCTGCTTTCCACCTAAACCAGGATATAGTTCTTCCTTCCTTGTGTCCTAAACCTAGTAACGACAAGGAAAGGGTCTTACATTCTTTGGATGTAGTTCGTTGTGTTAAGTATTATTTAGTTACTACCTCGGCAAGACGGATGCCTTTTTTGTTGTTCCTTCTGGGCCCAAGAAGGGTTTTGCTCCTGCCAAATCTTCCCTTAGTAAGTGGATACGTCAGGCTATCATTGGGGCCTATATAGCAAAGGGGAAAGTTCCCCCTTTTCCTGTCACCGCTCATTCTACTCGTGCTATTGGAGCCTCTTGGGCTTTTCAGCACCAAGCTTCTGTTGAACAAGTCTGCAAGGCTGCGACTTGGTCTTCTGTGCAAACTTTTTCTAGGTTTTACAAGGTTGATGTGCGGGCCTCAGCGGATGCTGTTTTTGGCCGCAAAGTTCTGCAAGCTGCAGTAATTTAAGTTATGCATTATTCCTTTGGGATCCCCACCCATTATAGACACTGCTATTGGATGTCCCAAGTGTCATGAATATCAGGAAGTGGGGGGTGTGACATACTAGGAATAATACCATTTTGTGAGATACTTACCTGTAAAATGGTTATTACGAGTATGTCACACCGCCCCACTTCCCCCGCCCTTTTTTTGTTCGAGGGATCCTTTATATGGTGATTATTATTATTTCAAATAATTTTACAATTATTGAATATAATTGGCTCTTTTTGCTCTAAGGGATCCTTTATTTGGTATTATTATTTCAAATAATTTTACAGTTATTGAATATAATTGGCTCTTTTTGTTCTAAGGGATCCTTTATTTGGTATTATTATTCTCATATAATTTTACAATTATTGAATATAATTGGCTCTTCCTGGTTCTTCACTGCTGTTTAAAAAGACTGAGGAATAGTGGGAGGAACCCAGTACTTATGGACCAGGAGGGGCTCCTTTTTTCCATGTCATCTCTACAAGATCGCCCTCTACAGGCCGGGTTCCCAAGTGTCATGAATATCGGGAAGTGGGGGGGTGTGACATACTCGTAATAACCATTTTACAGGTGAGTATCTCACAAAATGGTATTTTTCCATGTCTCTGCAGTGCAGCGCCATCTGGCGGAGGATAACCCAAATGTAAGTATTATATCTGGAGCAGGACGTACTGTATACAAATAATAATTCTACAGGTGAGTATTTCACAGAATTGTATTTTTGTCACCCTCTGTTGACAAGTCATTTTTCCCCATTTTGCGCCATGTTTTGCGCCATTTTTGCTGGAATTTTCAGGAAAATATATAAATATATATATATATATATATATATATATATATATATATAATATTTTTTTTTTTTTTTTTGCAGCAGAGTTTAGGCTTTAACATGAAATGTCTTGTTTGTAAATTTTATTTTGTTTTTTACAATATTATTAAGTAAAAAAATAAATAAATAACATTTTTTTTAGAAAATTTACTCCTTTATTTTAAATAAAAAATGTATTTTATTAAGGAAAACCATATTGCATGTGAAAGCCCCATTTCTACTGATTAGAACGGTACCACATATTTATCGGTAGCCCCCCGTTCCTGCCCAGGAGACCCCCCTAACTGGAACAAGTACTTTATAACATTTACAAATAAAATACAACTACCATCCACACTACAAAGGGTTAAATCAAGAAAAAAATGACATATCGTTTGAGATCTCAAACGGGACAAGGCAAGGGTGCCCCCTGTCGCCGCTGATCTTTATCCTGACTCTTGAGCCTTTCTTGTGCAGAGTGCGTGGGAATCCAGACGTCAGGGGGCTGGAAAACACCTCGGGGCACTTCAAGGTTGCGGCTTACGCCGATGATTTAATCTTTTCTCTGTCCTGCCCGGAGGTCTCGCTGCCAAATCTTTTGAAGGAGCTCAGAGATTACGGGAGTCTTTCGGGCTATAAGATTAACCTCCAGAAGTCCGAAGCCTTGAACATCAATATTCCCCCATGCAGGTATGAGAGAATTAAAAATGCCTTCCCGCTCCGCTGGGCCAGTGGGAGTGTCAAATACCTGGGGACAAATATTAGCAGTGACCTCCTAAATATCTACACCCTCAACTTCCCCCCGCTGCTAAAGAATTTTGAAAAGGAGACAGCCAGGTGGAGTAAGGGGAAGCTCTCCTGGTTCGGGAGGTGTAGTGCGGTTAAAATGACCCTCCTCCCCCGCCTGCTCTACCTCCTTCAGGCTCTCCCAGTGTTCATTCCACGCTCATTCCTCCAGAAGATCCGCTCGGTATTCATTAACTTTATCTGGGCTGGGAAAAAGCCGAGACTGCGGAGGGAGACCCTGACCAGAGTGAAGGAGCAGGGGGGCGTGGGCGTACCGGATCCATTACGGTACCACTCCGCGATACATCTCTGCAGGGTGGTCGACTGGTGCGTCCACGGAAGAAACAAGCAGTGGGTTGGGCTGGAGCAAAGTTTCCTTGAAATCCCGGTTCAGGGGGCACCTTGGGTGGCAAGTGAGGGCGGCAAAACGGGGAAACAACATCCCACTATAGGCCCTACGCTTGGGGTGTGCGCGGCCACATTTCAGAGTCAAAAGATATCCCCCTCCCCCTCCCCCATGTACCCTGTCCTGGGAAACCTGCGTTTTCCGCCGGGCTGCGGGGGTCACCAAGTAGGAGCCTGGATAGAGGCAGGTATATACAGAATGGGTCACTTCGCCTCGGAGGGTGGTTGGGCAGACCTAGATGAGTTGGCTCTGAGGGCCGGGACCCCTAAGTGGTCCAGCTGGCAAGGTATGCAGCTGAGACACTTTCTGGCTTCCCTACGGGAACACAGGGAGAGTGGACGGGTGCTCACAACCTTTGAGGAGATGTGTAGAAGCAACGAAACGGAGAGACACGCCCTCTCAAGGATATACAAACTGCTGGTGACCCCCCCGGATGCAAAGGACCCGTTATTTCTAGAAAAATGGGAGAGGGATCTAAACACAACTTGGACGGCCAAGCAACGCCAGAGGATATTGGTGCTGCCGCACAAGTCCTCAATCTGTACTCGAATCCAGGAATCCGGGTACAAATTACTTTCTAGATGGTATAGAGTCCCATCAGACCTCAACAGATGGTTCCCAGACGTCTCCCCAAACTGCTGGAGATGTGACGAGGGGAGGGGAGACTTGTTGCACATCTTTTGGTCTTGCCCCAAGCTGAAGGAATACTGGACTCAGGTTAGGCGAGTCACGGAGAAGGTGTCGGGGGTGGCGATCCCTGATGACCCGGCTCTCTGCCTCCTTCACGCCTCGGAAATCCCATTTAAACGCTACCGAAACTCTGCGGTCTGCCACCTGTTGAATGCCGCAAAAGTGTGCATCCCGCGGGTGTGGAAGAGTACGGAGCCCCCCTCCATTGGTGACTGGTGTCGAAGGGTAAACGACATCATGAGGTTTGAGGATCTCATGTCCTCACGTAACGACTCCTACGAGAAATTTGCGGTGACCTGGTATGGATGGATGACTTTCATGGAAACGGCGGAGGGCAGAGAGCTACTGGGCCCGAGGGTCGGGTCTCCGCCTCCCCAGACACCCCCCTGAGATGGGAGATTACCGGGTGAGCAGTATATAAGTGTGACCTATGGCCCTCGGGGGGTTTTGAGCGGAGGATCCCTTCACTACCCTCCCCTCTCATCCCTTACCTTTCCCCTTCTCCCCTCACTCTTTCTCCTCCTTTATTTGTTTTCCCCCTTCCTTCGTGTTTAATTCCAGTTCTGATTGCATGTATATCTTTGATGTTAATTGTCCGAGCATTCTGAATGCCACACGGTTTGAAATAAAGTCTGAACACATGTGTGCACGACAACGAACACCGGTGGCAGGTTAGAAATGCCTTTATTGACTTGCATTTAAAGGAGAACAATTGACATTAGATGCTTTGTATCGGTCGCATACTGGAACTGTTATAATGTTTCTATTTTTTGAAAATCTTCGATAAATAAAGAATTAAAAAAAAAAAAAAAAAAGAAAAAAATGACATAGGGTCCCCCTTCCCGTGGGTCTGGGCTCTTCTGCCCCCCCCCCCCGGGCTTTGGGGAGGCAGGTAATGGGGGTGCCGGGGGTTAATTGCCACCCCCCCAGCCTTGTGAACTGGTATAGGGGTCATGGACCCCTTACCAGTTCACAAGGGGTTAAATGTAAAAATAAAAATAGGCACACACAAAGAGAAAAAAATATTTAATTAATTTTTTTTTTTTTTGTTAATACCATCCATCCTGGAGCACTGTGTCCCTCGGCGATCACTGGCTTCTGCTCACCTGCTGGAAGCCTTTTATAGCTGCTGGATGACAGATCACAAAGGGTTAATTAAAAAAAAAAACTACATGGGGGGGACCCCATTTTTTTTTGGATTTGGATTTTTTTTGGAACCGCGATGATGGGGAAGGGGCGGGGCCAGCCGCGGCACGCTGGCCCGCCTTCTTCTCCCTCTTCTGTCTTCACCTCTGGTCGGAGAGGCGCCATTACTGTGTTGTGAGTGCCCTGCAGTGCTTCTTGTTTTTTCTTATCCATGCTATTTTTTTATGCGCTTTTTTGTCTACCGCGGCGGCTGCCATTATTGACGCATGTATCATTTACATATATGTCTCTTATGCATCTATATATATAATATTCTAAATATGCCATACACTCCACTTCGATCTTCATGACATGTGGGTAATCTCCAGTAGAGGGCAAACTTCTGCAGAGATGAATATGCAAAAAAAGAAAGCCCCTCCCGGCCCATATATCCCTGGGACCTCCCACCAATTTCCCAGTTCCTTCTCTGCAGGGAAGGCGACAAGACAGAAGATGAAGACTTTTTACTTGCAGGTAAGCCAGGCCCACGCCCGGCCGTTTATTATATCTATTACTGCCAGGACCCTTTTTAAATTACCCCTATTTGAGCCTCCCAGCTTAGGCTGCGGGTCCTGGTGACGGTAGGAGCACCCTATGGGTGCGGAAGGAGCCTTGCTCCACCGTGAGGCCTCATTATGGGGTAGGCGGTTATCCAGATTTTTGGTGATCCTGGTGCAGGACCCGTCCCTACATGCCTGTGGCCTTATTATGGCCGGGTTCCCACCCCCCATTCCGGGTCCCTTACTTCCCTCTGGGGGGGGCTGGTGGGCCGTCATCCTCTGTCTCTCCCTTTTCATTTATTAAGATTAGTGTATGTGTGTGTTAGTGTTTCACTTTACTTTGTGTTGTGTGTGAGTGTGGATCTCCTGGAAGTATCCCTGGATGAATTGGTGCATGGTGCTTTACTAGCCCGTGGTGGCTTTCCTGTTAGCCTGGGGAGCTTCTCTCCCTCAGGCTGTGTTAAGAAAAGGGGGCGGGCCTGGCACTCTGCGCGGCCACGGTTGCCCCGCCCCCTCGTTCGGCGCGTTTTGCGGGGGCTTCACTGGCCAGATCCGTGGCCAGTCCTGGGGTCCCTAGTGTAAATTTGATCACCTCAAATCCTTCCACCGGGACTTTTAAGGGGCATCCCGGGTTTCTTAGGCATAAATTCCCTGCGGTCTTGCGACTGACCACAAAAATCACCATATGGAGGCTATGCAGGATACTGGGCTCGGGCTCCCTCTGGGACAATCCGGGCCATGTGTGGGGTGTGGGGTATCCCTTACGGGGGAGAATGTGCTGATCTGTATACCACGTGCACAAAAGGCCATAACGCGGCATTCTGGTACCCAGCCTTCTGGGTCGGCTCCTCCCGCTTCATCGCCTTCCCCTCCCCGCCTTATCCGTACCCCAAGTGACATTGGTGCCAGCGGGGAGTCGCACTCTGATGTTTGTGCTAGGTTGGCCAGCATCAAGGAATTTATTGGTAGCGTGGTGGGCAAGAAGGCCCAGGCTAAAGAGACATTTGTCGTCGGCCCAGCCCTTGTGGGATGTTGACAACGATTCCATTGATTTGTCAGATTATTCCCCGTTAGTGGAGGGGGAATTGTATGAGGAAACGGAGACTGACTATGTACAGTCTGGTGATGCTGATGTCGGGCAGGCGCTGGTGGATGCCGTCGATGCGGCCACTGTTTTGTCACATCTATTGGAGATGTTGGATATTGACCCGCCTGAGGCGACTCCTCTCAAGAAGGGGGAATTTTTTGGGGCCCGCAAGCTCCGTCTGTAATTCCCTACCCAGGGTCACCTTGATGCGCTGATCCTGAAAGAATGGGAAAGGCCCAGTCGGCTTCCTGGTGCTCCTCAGGGATGGGATAAGAAGTATCCTTTCCCGGTGGAGGCGGTTAAGCGATGGTCTTCTCCTCCCGAGGTTGATGCGCCAGTGTTGGTTTTGACCAACTCTTCTGTGCTGAACACCCCTGACACCACTTCCCTTAAGGATGGCGAGGACAAGTGCCTTGACAGATTGCGTGTCACGCATTTGCTAGCGTGGGCTTGGCCCTGCGGCCGGCTTGTGCATCTGCCCTAGTGTCGAGACAATGAGAACGTGTATGGACCGCACCAGCACTAATATACTCAGATCTACAGGGGTGTGCTCACTATACTTGGTGCTATATAACCACACAAGGGAAGAAAGGTATTTTATCTAGGGTCCCCACCCACCCAAAATATGTTAGCACCAAGACAGATAGAAAATAAAGTAATAGGGCACTACCTTTATGATAAGTAAAAAATAATCAATTTATTAAATTTTGTACATGATTTTAAAAGACACCACACAATACATATTAAAAAACATATATCACAATACTACAAAAAACACACACACTAGGGGTCACCAGGGTACCATATCAAAATATCATAATTTCATAGTTCCAATAAATATATATATGCAGGGCCGGATAGCTACACTAAATAAAATAAAATGAGAGATATGTATATATAGATGTGTATCCAAATAATTTATCTACCATATGTGCAAGATAGTTTACATATATTTACATAATTGTGCCAATATCATACCAACAATCACAATATTAAAGTGCCTATGCAAGAAAACTTGTACTAATCAAAATAACCTATGCAACTAAAATATTAGTCAGCAACAACCAGCCCAGACAGTTGAAAGAGACATGGAACAATCACACTAACATAAGAAGTAAAGAGTACCAACTGGACCTACCCCTGTTATACCCCGCCAACGCGTGTCGCAGTGACCCAGCACTGCTTCCTCAGGGCGACTAAGTGTCGACTAAGTGTCTGCCCTAGTGTCGCTTGCTACCAGGTCTCTTATCAGGGACTGGCTGAATGACGCTCAGTTTGATCCGGCTAGCGCTGAGTTAAGAGATGTGAATTGTTCATGGGTTCTGTCTTGGCTGCTATGGAAGATTCTATTGTCATGTGTAGCAGGACTTCAGCCCTATTGGTGGCTATGCGCAGATTGGTCTGGCTCTGACAGTGGACGGCGGATTTTGGGGCCAAGAAGTAATTTACATCTCTGCCCTTCCTGGGTGCGCGGCTGTTTGGAGATAAATTGGATGCTGTTGCTAAGGGATGTAAGTTACCTCACCGGAAGAAACAGCGCAGTCCCTTTCGGGGGGCTGGCTCGTTCACTCCTTCCTTTCGAGGGGTCAGAGCGGCTAGAGGTTTGGCCTTCTCGGGTGTCAGGAGCTCGACCTGGAACAGGGGCAGAGGTCGGGCACGTCCCGCGGCTGCCTGGGGTTCCAAGCCCAAACCCGCCGTTAAACCGGCTCAGCAATGAAGGGGCGCCCTCACCCTCACGGGTGGGGGGACAGCTGCGGCTCTTCTTCCAGGGCCCGGGAAGTCACAGACATTTGGATTTTGGAAGTGGTCTCCTCCGGGTGCAAACTGGAGTTCGAGTACTGGCTGCCTCCAAGATTCTTAAGGTCTCGGGTGCCCTCGGACCCTCAGGCTGCACAGGGGCAGTAAAAAACCTTCTGCACATGGTAGTTATTTGCCCGGTGCCTCAGTTGGAGAGAGGCAGGGGTTACTACTCCAACCTTTTCACGGTTCCCAAAAAGGAGGGTTCGGTGAGACCCATTCTAGATCTCAAGGTTCTCAACAGGTTTATCAGAGCCAAAATATTCAGTTTGGAGACTTTGCGCTATCAATTCCCTTCGCCAAGGGGATTTTATGACATCCATAGACATCAAGGATGCGTATCTGCATGTTCCCATTTTGTAGCCCTTCCCTTCGGACTGACCTCGGCGCCGAGGGTCTTCACCAAGGTCTTGGCGGGAATAATGGCTCTGCTCAGAGCTCAGGGCATTCGCATTGTGCCTTATCTGGATGACCTGTTGATCTCAGCTTCTTCCCTCCGTCAGGCGGAGCTGGACACCCACCAGTTGAGGTCGATTCTGGAGAGGTTCGGGTGGGTGATCAACCGCCCAAGTCTTCTTTATCTCCGTCACAAGTGATTCCATGAATCTGGATACCATTCAGGCCAGTGTGTTTCTGCCCCAGACCAAGGTGCAGGGGATTCAGGATCTGATCATCCTTCTTTGGGCCAGTCCTTGTCCCTCTATCCGACAGGGGATGAAACTGGCTTGATGGTGTCCTCCTTCGAGGCGGTACCGTTTGCACAGTTTCGCATGAGATCTCTTCAACTTCACCTATTGACGCATTTGGACAGGTGTCCGCAGTCATTGGATCAACCTTTCAGGATGTCTCCCGGGGTTCGGCAGTCCCTTCGGTGGTGGCTGGACGCGAGCAACCTGTTGAAGGGCAGATCCTTTCTGGTCCCTTGTTGGAAGACGGTTACCACGGATGCCAGCCTGTCGGCCTGGGGAGGTTATTGGAAAAGTCATCAGTTCAGCGGGGTGTGGGGTCCTCAGGAGGCTCACACCCCCATCAATGTCTTGGAGCTCAGAGCCATCCGGTTCTGGCACGGCTGACCTCACATTTACAGGGTCTACCGGTTCAGGTCCGTTCAGACAACCGAACGGGGGTAGCTTACATCAATCCCCAAGGAGGGACTCGCAGCAGGAGTTCCCTCAGGGAAGTCTCTCTGATCCTGCACTGGGCGGAGAGCAATGTTCCTTGCTTTTCGGCGGTCTACTTTCCGGGAGTGGAGAACACGGAGGCGGATTCCCTAAGCAGGGGATCCTCTCGCCAAGGAGAGTGGTCTCTCAACCCCGAGGTTTTTCTGGATCTTTGCCGCAAGTGGGGGACTCCGGAGGTGGATCTCTTTGCCTCGAGGCACAATCACAAACTTCCGCCTTTGTGTCTCTTTCTCAGGATCCTCTATCTCTGGCAGTGGATCCCTTGTCCCTTGCTTGATCTGGGTTTTATGTACCTGTTTCCGCCCGTCTCCATGCTGGGCAAGGTAGTTCGCAAACTGGTTCTAGAAGGGGCACCAGCGATTCTGGTGGCTCCAAGGTGGCCAAGAAGGGTTTGGTGCGCAGACGTTGTAAGGCTGGCCGTAGATCAGTACCGGCTTCCCATGTTGCCAGATCCTTTATCTCAGGGTCTACTACTTTACCCCAATTTACAAACGCTGGCTTTGACGGCTTGGCTGCTGAAACCTTCATTCTGAAGGAGGAAGGTTTGTCTGCGGCCGTTGTTAAGACTTTGATTAGAGCTAGGAAGCGGTCCTCTTCTGGCATTTACTATAGGATTTGGAGGTCCTATATTGATTGGTGTGCGGCTAGGGCCTTGCCTTGTAGGGTGTTTTCGATTCCTAGGATTTTGGAGTTTCTTCAGCATAATCTGGATCTTGGGTTCCAGCTTAGTACTTTGAAAGGACAGGTTTCTGCTCTGTCGGTTTTCTTCCAGAGGTCTTTTGCCTTACACCCGCTGATTAAGACCTTTTTTCCAAGGGGTTGCGCATGTGCGCCCCCCTCGGAAGGCTGTGGTTCTGGTTTGGGATTGGAATTTGGTTCTTTCGGCTCTCCAGGATCCTCCTTTTGCGCCGCTACAGGATATTGCTCTTTCGGTTCTCACTCAGATGGTTGCCTTCTTGGTGGCCTCTATTACCTCTATTCGGCGTGTCTCTGAGTTGGCGGATCTGTCGATTCAAGCCCCTTACTTTGAAAGACACCAGGATAAGGTGGTTTTTCGCTTTAAGCCAGATTTCCTTCTTAAGGTGGTGTCTGCCTTCCACCTCAATCAAGATATTGTTCTCCCTTCCTTGTGTCCTAAGCCTAACAATGACAAGGAGTGGGTTCTGCACAATTTGGATGTCGTTCGCTGTGTGAAGTTCTATTTGTTGACTACTTCTTTTCTCCACAAAACGGATGCTTTTTTCGTGGTGCCCTGCGGGCCCAGGAAAGGATTGGTGTCTGCCAAGTCTACCATTAGTAAATGGATTCGTCAGGCCGTTGTTGGGGCCTATTCTGCTAAGGGGAGGACTCCCCCTTTTAGGGTCACGGCGCACTCTACTCGTGCTGGTGGTGCATCCTGGGCTTTTCAGCACCAGGCTTCGGTTGAACAAGTTTGTAAGGCTGCTACTTGGTCTTCCGTTCATACCTTTTCCAAGTTTTACAAGGTTGATGTGCGGGCTTCAGCGGATGCTGTTTTTGGCCGCAAGGTTCTGCAAGCTGCAGTGGTTTGAGTTGGTACATTCTTTACTGTTTCTGGTTCCCACCCATGACGGACACTGCTATTGGATGTCCCACGTCATGAAGATCGAAGTGGAGTGTATGGCACACTTAGAATAATACCGTTTTGTGAGTACTCACCTTTAAAATGGTTATTATGAGTGTGCCATACACTCCACTTCACCCCACCCTTTTTTTTTTTTTCAGGTATTCTGGAGTTTTTTATTTGGTGAACCATTGGTTTTGATTGTTAAGGTTATAATTGGCTCTTCCTGGTCCCCTTACTGCTTTTTTACACTGGGAAATTGGTGGGAGGTCCCAGGTCCTGGACCGGGAGGGGCTTTCTTTTTTTGCATATTCATCTCTGCAGAAGTTCGCCCTCTACTCGAGATTACCCACATGTCAATGAAGATCGAAGTGGAGTGTATGGCACACTCATAATACCCGTTTTAAAGGTGAGTACTCACAAAACGGTATTATTACTTGTAGGCCTTGTAAAACTTATACTCCCACGTCCCTAGCGGGTTATTGGGGCATCCAGGGTTGCTATATAGCGTTATTCCCTATCTGCGTATAGCGCCGCTATAATCACCATATGGAGGCATTCTAGATAATGTTACCGGGGTCCCTTTGGGATAAGACCGGCTGTGTGTAGCGTGTGGGAAGCCCCATGCTGACGCTGACAAAGCACGGGTCTGTGTACCCTGTGCTGAGCAGGTGCTTGCATTGCAATCTGGCCTGCCAGTGGCTGCACCTCGTTTCACTTCACCTACTCCCCCAAGCTTAAATCTCACTCCTACTGAGTTGCATAGTGGGGATTCTCAGCCTGATGTGTCTTCTAGACTGGCTACTGTTGAACAGATTATTGCGAAATCCTTAGCGCGTAAGGCCCCTGCTAAGAAGCGGCACTTGACGCCTAATGTTACTGTTTTCCCTATGGGAACTGAGGAGTTTATGAATCTGTGTGGCTATACCCCGTCTGATGAAGGGGAGCTCTTTTCTGATTCAGGCTCATCTGATGAGAGACCAAGGGGTCATGATGATTCTGGCTCTGACCCCTGGGCCCCGGATGACACTGACAGACTATTGACCCAGATTTTTGAGGTTCTGTCTATCTCTCTCCCTGTTGAGGCTCCCAGGCAAAGAGGGGAGCTTTTCCATACAGCAAAATCACGTTTGGAATTTCCAGAGCAGGCACATTTCCATAACCTTGTGCTCAAGGAATGGGAGCGCCCCAGTAAACTTCCCGGGGTTCCAAAGAGTTGGGATAGGAAGTATCCCTTTCCTGCTGAGGTGGTTAAATGTTGGTCATCCCCCCCCCGAGGTGGATGCCCCAATCCTAGGGCTATCTAACACCTCTGTCATGCATTCCCCTGATTCTACTACCCTGCGGGATGCTGAGGACCGGCGCATTGACCAGCTGGCATCCCACGCCTTTGCATGTGCGGGGACGGCGCTGCGCCCTGTCTGTGCCCCTGCCATTACTGCTGTGGCCACTAGAACCCTTATCAGAAATATGCTTGATAGTGCCCCTGATGATTTGCCTTGTGAGGTGTTTAATGCACTCTCCAGTTGTGATGTTTTTGTAAATTTTGTCCTATCAGCATTGGATGACACCATCAGAATGTGTGCCAGAACTTCTGCCCTCGTGGTGGCTATACGCCGCTCGGTTTGGCTGCTGACAATGCTGCCAAGAAGGCCCTCACTGGGTTTCCCTTTCAAGGACTGCATCTGTTTGGAGACCGCCTGCACCTTTTTGCTAAGGGAGGCAGGTTACCCCAGCGCAGGCGGCAACCTCGGCCCTTTTGGGGTCGGGGTTCCTTCTCCTCCCCTTACCGTGGTGCAAGACAGGGAAGGGGGGTGTCTTTCCCTGGGGCCCGGGGCGATTTCTGGGGTAGAGGCAGAGGACGTGGGCGTCCTGGCTCCTCCTGGGGTCCCAAAGCTAAATCCTCTCCCAAGCCCCCTCAGGCATGATGGGGCACCCTCACCCGTCCGGGTGGGGGGACGGCTGCAGCACTTCGCTCACGTCTGGAGGCTTCATGTCTCAGACCGGTGGATTCAGGAGGTTGTGTCCTCCGGTTTGCGGCTGACCCCCCTCCAAGATTCATCAGATCCCGGATTCCTCAGGACCCTGTGTCAGCTCAGGAGCTAGTGCAAGCAGTGCAAGGCCTCCTGGAGCTGGGGGTCATCTGCCAGGTCCCTTTAAGAGAAAAAGGCAAGGGCTTCTATTCCAACCTATTCACAGTACCCCAAAAGGATGGTTCTGTCAGGCCCATCCTGGACTTGAAGATTCTCAACAAGTTTGTCAGGGGCAGGCGCTTTCGCATGGAGACTCTGCGCTCTGCCATCAGTTCCCTGCGCCAAGGGGATTTCATGACTTCTGTGGACATCAAAGATGCTTACCTTCATATTCCTGTGTTCCCAGGTCATCAAAGATTCCTCAGGTTTGCTCTGATGGATCAATATTACCCATTTGTGGCCTTGCCCTTCGGCCTCACTTCAGCTCCCAGAGTGTTCACCAAGGTGCTGGCTGGCGTGATGTCTCTACTCAGATGTCAGGGCGTCCGCGTGCTTCCCTATCTGGACGACATCCTCATCACTTCCCGGTCTCTACATCAGGCAGAGTTGGATACTCAGCTGGTGGTGTCCACTCTGGAGTCATTTGGATGGGTGATCATCCACCCCAAGTCCTCACTGTCCCCTTCCTTGGTAACTCCATTCCTAGGAATGATTCTGGATACAGTTCAGGCAAGGATCTTCCTTCCTAAGCTGAAGGTGGACAGTCTGATTGCACAGGCTCAGTCCCTCCTACCTTGTCCCCATCCCTCCATCAGGCAGGGGATGCAGCTGGTGGGCCTGATGGTGGCGTGCTTCGAAGCGGTCCCTTATGCTCAGTTCCACTTGAGGCCTCTGCAACTTCACTTATTGTCTGTATGGGACGAGGACCCAGCGTCCCCTGGACAGGGTCTGTGTGCTCTCCCCTTCCTGGTTAGGAGGTCCCTCTTGTGGTGGATGGACTCAAGGAACCTGTTGGGGGGCAGATCCTTTCATGCACCTTCCTGGGAGACGGTCACCACGGATGCCAATCTGTCAGGTTGGGGGGGTTTCTGGAAGTCCCTGCGGTTCCAGGGGAGGTGGGGCCCTCAGGAGGCCCACACACCTATCAATGTCTTGGAGCTGCGAGCGATCAGGTTAGTTCTGGCTCGCTTGACTACTCATCTTCAGGGCCTGCCTGTTCAGGTGCGCTCGGACAACCAGACGGCAGTTGCCTACATCAATCATCTGGGAGGGACCCGGAGCAAGGGGGCCCCCCAGGAAGCGTCCCTGATCCTGACTTGGGTGGAGGCCAATGTCCCCTGCATATCAGCTGTGTACATCCCGGGGGTGGAAAACCGCCTGGCGGACTCTCTGAGCAGGGGGACCTCTCGCCAGGGAGAATGGTCCCTATGCAGCAGGGTGTTTCAATCTCTGTGTCACCGTTGGGGCCAACCAGATGTGGATCTGTTTGCGTCCCGCCACAATCACAAGCTTCCAGCTTTTGTCGCTCTGTCCAGGGATCCTCTGGCCCTGACCTCGGATGCGCTAGCAATGTCATGGAAGGACTTTCAGTTCCTGTATGTCTTCCCCCCAATTCCCCTGCTGGGCAGGGTTCTGCGCAAGATTGCTCTGGAAGGGGTGCCAGCAATTCTGGTGGCCCCCAGGTGGGCAAGAAGAGTGTGGTTCGCAGACGTGGTACAGCTGGCAGTAGATCAATACGCTCGGCCCTTGGTGCCAGTTCTGCTCACTCAGGGCTCACTGCACCATCCCAATTTACAAACTCTGGCTTTGACGGCTTGGCTGCTGAAACCTCCATCTTGATGGAGAAGGGGCTGTCTTCCTCAGTTGTGGATACCTTGATGAAAGCTAGGAAGAAGTCTTCCTCTTCTATTTATTACAGGATTTGGCGTGCCTATATTGACTGGTGTAAGTCTAAGTCTCTTCCCTGTCGTGTCTTCTCTATTCCCAGGATTCTGGAGTTCCTGCAGCATGGGTTGGAGATGGGGCTCCAACTCAGTACTCTGAAGGGTCAGGTTTCTGCCCTGGCTATCTTTTTCCAGAAGTCCTTTGCTCAGCACCCTCTGATCAGGACTTTTTTCCAGGGGGTCACTCATGTGCGCCCCCACGTAAATCTATGGTGCCTGTTTGGGATTTGAACTTGGTTCTGTCGGCCTTGCAGGGTGCTCCCTTTGAACCTGTGCAGAATGCTGCCTTGGCCATTCTTACACTCAAGGTTGTGTTTCTGGTGGCTATCCCTTCTGTCAGGCGTGTGTCTGAGTTGGCAGCGCTGTCCATTCAGCCCCCCTACTATGAGAGACACCAGGGCAAGGTGGTGTTTCGTTTCAAACCTGACTTTCTGCCTGAGGTAATCTCTGCCTTTCATTTGAATCAGGATATTAGCCTCGATTCAAAGACACATTCGTCCGGACTTCCGTAGCTGTCTGTGAAAGTTTTGGTGGTTGGTTGTTATTTTTTTGCTTTTTTTTCGTTCATTTTCATTCGTACGAACGTTCAGGAATGTGCTTTCGATGAACGGAAGCAAATCAGAACATTTCCGTTAGTTCGGATCATTTTCCAAACAAAATCGGAAATTTTCCGTTCGTTCAGAAAACTTCCGGATGGGTTTCTGTCTGATTCAGAGAGCTGATTTCCGACGGACCACCACCCTATAAATCCGTTTCATTTCCGATCCACTTACGAGACCTTTGAGGGCTCGGATTGCTATTGTTGAACATGTTTTGCGGCTATGTGGAGGAGTCTGCGCGCCTTTAGCACCAAGGCATTGCATGTGTCAGCATGGCCGAGCCCATAAATTGTATAGCAATGCATACCTGAATCAATACATTTCATGTATGCCTTAAAGATGCATTTTAATGCTGACCTTAATTAGTCCTTAGCATGTAAACATTTATTTTCCCACACATCCATATAATTGCTATATTTTTTTAGACTTATGTCCTTTGTGAATTATATTTGGATTGTTGAACTTGAATCTTAATTTGTTGTAGGAGTTATTGTTTTAGTCGGTTACCTTTGCTTTGTGTAAATATTTTATATTTGGTTGCAGGAACCGCAAGATGTGCCACTCACACAACATAAAAGCAGTGATTGGTCCATCTATGCGATTCCTCAGTGTTCTTGCAGGGCATCCAGGGTCATCCCATGATGCTTATATATTGCGGAGCTCCGGCTTATTTCGTCAGTTTGAGTCAGGAGAATTATCTGGTGGATGGCTCCAGGGTAAGTTTGCTCACATTCCATCAATCCATTTTCACTGTATGGCAATGAATATAGTTGATGGCTCCTAATGCCCATTCTTTGCCTGCAGAATGCGGGCCAGGGGTTCTCTAATCGGGCACTATGCAAAACCCGGCCCGTGGTGGCAAGGGCCCTCTGGCTTTTGAAGTCCAGATTTAGGTGTTTGGACCATACAGGGGAGGGGGGCACGGCAGTATGACCCCAACAAGGTTATACCAATATTTTAATTTAAGTTTTTTAACAGGGACCACACATGCCAGAGTGGCACAACTGAGTGCCAGGGTTCTTCAGTTGGTGGGAGAGATGCAGGAGCTGCGCAACTCGTTGGGGATCACAGATGAAGAATAATGTTCTGTGGCCTGCCATTGCTATGTATTTTGTTTTTTATAGTTGTAAAAATTTGAAATTTTCAAAATTTTTATACATTTTATATTTTATGATGGAATCCCAAAAAAAATGTTAGTGTCATTTCATTTATAAAATACATTAACACAAAACTAATGGGCCCAGAAATATTTAAAGATGAATGTTCACATGACCGAGAAGTGATTTGGGTGAGCTTTAAGGTTCCAAAAGGGAAGATGGAGGATAGTGCTAAGTGGTTTGGCTGAGCTTTAAGGTTCCAAAAGGGAAGATGGAGGATAGTGCTAACATTGTAGTAGAAGTGAGGGTGGCAGATATGTAGGCGAGCACTTTAATGAGTTAAGTTTGTAGTGCGCAGGCGCAAGATCGTAAGGATTTCCGTCTGGACGAATATTTATTGAAAAAGGGAAACCGAATCGAACGGGAAACGTAAAGGATTCGTTGGAGGATACGATGGGAAAAGGGCAAAAACGAAAGCCTACGTTGTAACATGTGGAAATGAAACGGAAAAGTCTGGATGGAAAATGACATCCTCGTATTCGTAATCTGCCGTACGAACGGACGGAAACTTTACAGAAGGTTTTCAATGCATGCATAGAATAACTCGTACGCTCATACAAGAACGGAAACATTTCACAAAAAAAAACAGATCGGCACTAAAACGGGGACATTTTTTTTTTTGTATCTCTGAATCGAGCCTATTGTTCTTCCTTCTTTGTGCCCTAATCCTAGCAATGCTAAGGAGAGGGTTTTGCACTCTTTGGATGTGGTTAGGTGTCTGAAGTACTATCTGGTGGCTACTGCACCTTTCAGGAAAACTGATGCTCTTTTTGTGGTCCCTTCTGGTCCTAGGAAGGGTTTGGCTCCTGCCAAGTCTACTATCAGCAAGTGGATTCGTCAGGCTGTGATTCCGGCCTACTCTGCTAAGGGGAAGAATCCTCCCTTCCGCCTTACTGCTCATTCCACTCGTGCTATTGGTGCCTCTTGGGCTTTTCAGCACCAGGCTTCTGTTGAACAAGTTTGCAAGGCCGCTACTTGGCCTTCTGTTCATACCTTTTCAAAGTTTTACAAAGTTAATGTTAGGGCCTCAGCTGATGCTGTTTTTGGCCGAAAGGTTCTGCAGGCGGCAGTGGTTTAAACTGCCTGCTGCTGATTTTCTTGGGGATCTCACCCTACTTTATGGACACTGCTATTAGATGTCCCAACTGTAAGTATTAGATTTGGAGCAGGATGTACTGTATACTAAGAATAATACAATTCTGTGATTACTCACCTGTAGAATTGGTATTATGAGTATACAGTACGTCCTGCTCCAACCCACCTTTGGTTTGCATTTTCTTGGATCCCCTGTGTGGTGATTGTTATCATTGTTATAGTTGATAGTTTGGATTGTTTAATTCTCCCGGCTTCTCCTTAACTGCTTTTCAATGCTGAGGATTTGTGGGAGGTCCCTGGGTATTTGAGGGTCCGGGAGGAGCCTATTTTCGATGTCTCTGCAGTCCAGCGCCATCTGGCGGAGTATATCCCAAGTATTAGATTTGGAGCAGGACGTACTGTATACTCATAATACCTATTCTACAGGTGAGTAATCACAGAATTGTATTATTCTTGGTGTGCCACACACCCCACTTCACCTTTAATTCTTCACGATTGGGTTACTCACCGCCAGGTGACGCTGTTGCAGAGAGGAAGTCTTGTAACGAGCCCCCTTCCGGCCTATATATACCTGGTACCTCCCATTTATCACCAGTGTTTTTCTCTCTGCATGACGACAAGACAGAAGGTTGAAGTCTCCTGCTTGCAGGTAGCCGGGGTCTTACCCCGGCACCCCCCTTTTGGTCTATTTCTGCCCGGTTTTGATTGTTTGTTACCTTTGTGGTTGAATGGAAGCCTCCCAGCCTAGGCTGCTCACTGGGCAATTGGTAGACGGCACTATAGGTGCCTAGGAGCTTATCTCCTCCGCTCGACCCCCTGTTTTGGGGGCAATGCGGCTATCCGGCATGGTGATCCGGAGGTGGGATGCCCCTGTCCCAAGGGTCCCCTTGGCCCCTTGCTCTCCCGTTTCGGTCCCTTCTCCCTTCACTATGGGGGGGGGGGGGGTAGAGGGATGTGTATTGTGTGTATGGTTTACTGTATGTTCATGTGTTTGCTTATTTTTAACGTTGGTCAGGCTGCACCGCAAGCGAGTGTGCGTGTGGCCTGACTTAGATTCCTCCTTATATGGCAGTCTCTGTTATGCGGGCTGCTGCTGCTGGCCTGTAGGGCCAGAACTTTGGGTCAGCTTTAGGGGTGACTGGGGAGGGCTGTACGGTGTCAGGCTGCCTGCGCCCTTCTCAGTTTATTCAGCTCCCCCTCCCCTTGTCTCCTTGGTTTTAAACGGCCGCCGCTTGGCGCTTGGGGGCAGCACAGGTTGCCTAGGATCTCTGGCTCCCCCTCCCCCCTTCTCCTTTTTACTGAGGGCTTGTTAGCCCTCTGGCTGCTTTTGCACCGCCGTCCGGCGGGCCGCACTGTTCAAATTTGGCGGGGGGGGGCCGGGCCCGGTGACGTCAGGGGTGGGGGCGTGGTCCGGCGGCGCGTCGTTTACCGGCCCCAGCCGCACTTCCTGTTTATCAGGAGGCGCCGTGCGGGGCTCCCAGCCGCATATGGGTGCTGCTACTGCTGCCCGCTCCGCCGCTTCTTCCGTTTCTGCGAGCTCTGCCGCTGTCACTGCCGCCTTCGCTGACATTTGCTGCCTGTCTTCCACCACTTCCATGGTCGAGTGTTGGTCTTTTGCAAGCCTTACTTGGGCAGGTAAGCGGCCTCACCTGGCGTGGGGCCATCTATTTTTTTATGGCAGTTGACTGTTTATTTAAAAAAAATAAAAAAATAAAAGTAAAATGTTTAATGGAGAAATACTTTTATTTTTATTAAAAAAAAAATAAATAAAAAGGAGGAAAATCAGAGGCCAGTTTTCTTAGCCTCTTTAAAGGCACTCTGGTGCTGTGTGTGTGTGTGTTATATTGCATGTTGCCATTGGTTTCTGGGGGTCTTACTGTTGGTTTGTTTCTTCCCCACAGATCCTGGGATTCCCTCAATACAGTGGCCTTCCGGTTCTATTTTGCCTGGCTAGTCCTTTCTTTTCCTCCAAATTGGGACATATATATATATTTATTTATTTTAAGGGGATCTTTATTATAAATTAAATCCTCCCTCCCGGGACATTAACATAAAGGGGCATCCCGGGTGGCTTATGCCTTAAACCCAGGATTTTGCGAATACTATAAATCACCATATGGAGGCTTCCGATAATACCGGAAATGGTTCTTCTGGGCCATCTAGGGTGTGTGGAGGCTGTGGGACTCCGCTCCAAGACGATGATGTTTTTGTATTCATTCCTTGTGCAAGGCAGAATATTGCGCGTCAGTCCGTTGCTCCGGCTGCGGGCTCTTCGCAACTTCCATCATCCCCTACCCCTCCCTCCCTGTTCCGGACCCCGTGTGACATTGTCAAAGGTGGGGATTCGCAATCCGAGGTGGCGGCACGGTTAGCCAACCTCGAGAAGATAATTTCCGTTAAAGCAGGGTTAAAGGCCACTGCGAAACGGAAACACCTTTCTCCTGTACCTCCGGCTTCACAGGATGAAGTATGTGAACCTGTAGATTGGTCCGATTGCTCCCTGGACGAGGAGGGAGAATTCCTGGTGGAGTCAGATGAGTCTGCAGATCAGCTTGAGGTTGATGCTATTGGCGATTTGTCTGCGGGGGTTTCCCTTGACACCCCCTCCATTCTGGCTCAAATGTTTGAAATTTTGAATTTAGATCCGCCTGAGGCCGTCACCCTGCCAAAGGGTCAGTTGTTTAATGTGCCTCAGCCGTGTTTGGTTTTTCCCAGACAACACCACTTTGATAGGGTTGTGCTTAAGGAATGGGAACATCCCACACGGTTAACTGGAATTCCTTCCAGTTGGGAGAAGCGTTATCCCTTTCCGCCAGAATTGGTGACGCTTTGGTCGGTTCCTCCTGACGTCGATACCCCTGTGCTAGGGCTCTCCAGCACGGCTATGGTGCAGTCTGCTGAGACCTCTGCCTTTAAGGATGGTGAGGATCGTCGGATTGACCAGTACGCTCGCCATGGTTTTAGTTATGCCGGGTCAACGATGCGCCCGGTGTGTGCTTCGGCGCTTCTTCTATTGGCGGTTAGATCTGTAATTCAGGGTCTGTGTGTGGATCTTGATCCCACTTGCAAGGAGTTTACTGCTCTCAGGCAGTGTGAGTCTTTTGTTTCCTATGTTCTGTCCGCTCAGGACGATGCGCTGGCTATGAGTAGCAAGACAGCGGCAATGCTGATGGCTATTCGTCGGGCAATATGGCTGCGCCAGTGGTCGGCGGACGTAGCTTCTAAAAGGGTGCTCACAGCTCTCCCCTTTTTGGTATTGCGACTGTTTGGTGATAAAATTGATTCAGTTGCAAAAGGTGGTAAAATGCCGCAACGTAAGAGGCCTTGTCGTCCCTTTCGGGGGGCAAGTTCTGGTAGGCCTTCCTTTCGGGGATTCAGAGCGGGTAGGGGGGCTTCCTTTCCCGCTACCAGAGGTGCAGGTTGGACTCGGGAAGGGCCGTGGCCGCCCCGCACAGTCCTGGGGCCCCAAGCCTGCCAGTAAGCCCGCTCAGCAATGAGGGGCTGCCCTCACCCGTGCGGGTGGGGGGACGATTGCGACACTTCTCCCAGGTTTGGGTCCAGGAGATTCCGGACAGATGGATCCGGGAGGTAGTGTCGTCCGGTTACAAGCTGGAATTCGAGTCTCGCCCTCCTTCACGGTTCTTTCGGTCTCAGGTGCCTATCGATCCTTTGGCCGCACAGGGGCTCCTGGCGTCGGTAAGGAATCTGTTTGAAATGGCGGTCATCTGGCCGGTACCGCGCTTAGAGATGGGCCTCGGTTTCTACTCCAATCTTTTCGCAGTCCCCAAAAAGGACGGGACGAACCGACCTGGACCTGAAATTACTCAACAAGTTCATCCGTTTTCGGAAGTTTCGCATGGAAACTTTGCGTACGGCCGTCGGTTCCCTTCGGCAGGGGGACTTCATGACGTCCATAGACATCAAGGATGCTTATCTTCATGTTCCCATCTGCCACGCTCATCAGCGTTTTCTTCGATTCGTGATGAAAGATCAGCATTTTCAATTCGTGGCACTTCCGTTTGGCCTTACCTCGGCTCCAAGAGTGTTTACCAAGGTGCTGGCAGGGGTGATGGCCATTTTCAGATCTCGGGGCATTCGGGTCGTACCTTATTTGGACGACCTTCTCATCATGGCTCCGTCACTCAATCAATCGGAGACAGACACCAGGATGGTGGTCTCCACGCTGGAAAGCTTTGGTTGGGTGATCAACTTCCCCAAGTCCTCCCTCGCTCCGGCCAGGGTGGTGTCCTTTCTGGGGATGCAGTTGGACTCTCTTCAACACAAAGTGTTTCTCCCCCAGTCCAAAATTCATCTGATTCAGGAGTTGGCTCGGGTCCTACTTTCCAATCCTCGGCCGTCCATCCGTCTGGGGATGAGGCTGGTAGGGTTGATGGTCGCCTCTTTCGAGGCAGTTCCTTTTGCTCAATTTCACACGAGGACGCTTCAGCTTTATCTGTTGGCGTCCTGGGACCGGCAGCCTCGGTCGCTGGATCAGCCCTTCCAGTTGTCCTCCCGGGTCCGGCAGTCCCTCCAGTGGTGGTTGGTCTCGGCCAATCTCGTGAGGGGCAGGTCCTTCCTGACCCTTCTTTGGGAAATTGTCACCACGGACGCCAGTCTTTCGGGATGGGGCGGATTCTGGAAGGAGCTTCAGTTCCAGGGGCAATGGGGACCTCAAGAGGCCCACTTACCCATCAATGTTCTGGAACTGAGAGCCGTCCGTCAGGTGCTTGCTCTCCTGACTCATCACGTTCTGGGCCTTCCGGTCCAGGTGCGTTCAGACAATCGAACAGCGGCTGCTTACATCAATCATCAGGGAGGGACTCGCAGTCTGAGTGCTCTCAGAGAGGTGTCCCTGATCCTGACCTGGGCAGAGGCCCATGTTCCTTGTCTCTCGGCGGTATACATTCCAGGAGTGGAGAACCAGGAAGCGGACCGGTTGAGCAGGGGCTCTCCCCGTCTGGGAGAATGAGCTCTCCATCCTCAGGTTTTTCGCTCACTGTGTCTCCGATGGGGGACACCGGAGGTGGACCTGTTTGCCTCTCGTCACAATCACAGGCTCCCGAACTTCGTGTCGCTCTTCCGGGATCCTCTGGCTCTGGCAGTGGACGCCATGTCCCTGAGCTGGGGGGATCTGGGATTTCTATACCTGTTTCCTCCGATACCCATGCTGGGCAGGGTGGTTCGGAAGTTGGCTCTGGAAAGGGTGTCCGCCGTTCTCGTGGCCCCAAGGTGGCCAAGGCGAGTGTGGTTCGCAGACATCGTTCGGCTGGCAGTGGACCAGTTCGTTCTGCCTCTTCGGCCCGATCTGCTCACTCAGGGTCGGTTGTGTTACCCCAATTTACCAGCGCTGGGTTTGACGGCCTGGCTGCTGAAACCTCCATCTTGAAGGAGGAGGGTCTTTCTGACTCAGTCGTTAAGACTCTGATCAGTGCCCGGAAGAGGTCTTCTTCTATCATCTACTATAGGACTTGGAAAGCCTATATCGCTTGGTGCGAGATTAGATCTTTTCCTTGTAGGGTCTTCTCGGTCTCCAGGATTCTGGAGTTTTTACAATCTGGGCTGGACTCTGGTCTTCAGCTAAGTACTTTGAAAGGGCAAGTTTCTGCCTTATCTATCTTTTTTCAGAAGCGTTTTGCGCTTCATTCTTTAGTTAAAACTTTTTTCCAGGGGGTTACGTATGTGCGGCCTCCCAGGAAACCATTACTCCCGGTTTGGGATTTGAATTTGGTTCTTTCTGCTCTGCAGGCTCCTCCTTTTGAGCCTCTGCAAGATATTGCTTTGTCTACCCTGACTCAGATTCTTGGTAGCTATCACTTCGGTCCGGCGTGTCTCGGAGTTGGCGGCCTTGTCGATCCAGGCGCCCTACTTTGAGAGGCATCAGGATAAAGTGGTCTTTCGGTTCAAGCCAGACTTTCTTCCTAAGGTTGTTTCTGCTTTTCATTTGAATCAGGATATTGTTCTTCCCTCCTTGTGTCCTAATCCTAAGAATGACAAAGAGAGGGTTTTGCATTGTTTGGATGTAGTACGCTGTGTTAAGTACTACTTGATTATCACGTCTCCTTTTCGTAAGACGGATGCCTTTTTTGTTGTGCCCTGTGGGCCTAAGAAGGGTTTGGCACCAGCCAAATCTGCCATTAGCAAATGGATACGTCAGGCCGTTACTGCGGCCTATTCTGCTAAGGGGAAAGTTCCCCCTTTTCGTATCACTGCTCATTCTACTCGCGCCGTTGGAGCGTCTTGGGCTTTTCAGCACCAAGCTTCTGTTGAACAAGTTTGTAAGGCCGCCACTTGGTCTTCTGTTCATACTTTTTCTAAGTTTTACAAAGTTGATGTGCGAGCCTCAGCGGATGCTGTTTTTGGCCATTTTTCAGAAGAGTGGGCTTTAACATGAAATGTCTTGTTTTTCATTTGTGAGTACTCACAAAATGGTATTTTTTTATTACAAAAATAAACAGCAAATTTTTTTTTTTTTTTTTGCACATTTGACCCAAAAAATTTTTGAAAATACAGTTAAAAAATGAAAAACAAGACATTTCATGTTAAAGCCCACTCTTCTGAAAAAAAAAATATATGATTTTCCTGGGAAATCCCTTCAAAATCACAGCTGAACATGTGTAGCGCAAAACAGTGAAATATGGCCTGGGCAACAAAACCTCCAGGTAGGCTGGCAGCCAAATGGTTAAAGAGTAAATCGGACCTCCCTCACTGCCTTTTGGATGCTGACATTATCTAAAACACTGACATCTGCCAGCATAACTGGCTCCTTTCAAATATTTCGGGATTTGCACAAGTGTCATTGCAGCCTATGCAGTGAAACTGCACATGCGTGAGATCTGATGTTAGGCGCAGAACACGGGATGGCAAGATGGCGCTGGTCTACGGAGACTTTGCAGGACCGAGGGATGCTGGAGCGCAGTGCGAGCGGACAGGTAAGTCAGATTGTGAAATGTGAAACTGAGTCCAAGCCTGGTTTTGGGAAGTTTTTATTAACTCTCCAATACCTGCAATGTTCCTCCTTTAATCTTTTCAATAACATTTTGTGAATGTCTATCTTTGACTGTCTGCCAAGCTCTTTTCATTTTTGTTTGGCTTATTTCTTTTATTTATAATTTCTGATTTGCTACTTTTGGGACCAGGTCTTTAAGCTCTTGCCTTGCTTTTTTTTTTCGCTGGGCATAAATATTTTCAGATTATGTGCGGTTTCCAGTGAAGTAATTTAGTGCACCAAAGTATTAATTTATTGTTTGTTAATTGTTTGGATTTTTGCAGCAATCGAAATAAATATTCCTCTGATAAAACCTTTGGGTTTCCCAAATTGTATAAACCGGTACATCATCAGTTTCATTAGTCATAAAAAAATTCCTTCAGGTCCTGTGACCTCCTCAGTTTCTAGAATTTCTCTGTTTAGCTGCCATTGTTGGTCTATATTGTTCATATGTCCCCATTTCATTGTTAATCTTCCCGGTGCATGATCTGAAAATGTAATGTTTTCTATGGTGCATTCTTTGGTGTGCAAGCATTGTTTTCCGATAAAGTCAAGTCTAGAATATGTGTCTTGAGCCCTATTATAACACAAGTAATGTGTATGATGTCGGCATTGACTAAATTTAGTCGTTTTGAAGTGTTCCCATGTGTAAGAATGTGTAAGAAGTTTAGTATTCCTTCTTTTTATGCCAGTGGAATCCTTCTGTGAGTCAGCAATTAGGTTAAAATCTTCCGTCCATATCAACGTTCCATTTTTAAGCTGGTCTACCTTTTTTGCCAATTTGGCTATATATTTACCCTGTCCTTGATTTGGTGCCTATGAGTTTATAATTGTACATAACTGACCCCAGATTCTAGCTTTTATTATTATAGTTCTGGCTTCTTTGTCCAGATATCGATCGAGGATTTCCTACTGGCATTTTGCGTTGATTGATATGGCAACCCCCCCCGGCCTTTTTAGTACAGTATGAGTTTAGTATTGCTTGACCGAATATTTTAAAAACAAAAGGAGAAATGTTGTTTTTAAAATGGGTTTCTTGTAACAAAGCAATATCTACAAGTAACCTTTTTAGTTTGTTAATTATCGATTTCCTCTTATTTGCAATTTGCATCCTGTATATTAAATGTACATATTTTAATTGTTTTATTATTCATAGAGTGGGGCATAGACATCGAGTTTTCCATTCCATATGCCCTCGACTAACCAGGGAATATGGCTTTCCCTAGTTTTAATAAATTCCTAAAACTTTTAGTTTGAGTCCATGCTGCAGTCTCACCGTGATTTTATAAAGTTGTGGTTATATTTCACCGCTTCCACTCCCCCACCCATGTTTTCCCACCCCGTTCCCACTGTAATTTTAAATATATTTCTATCACCTAACTAGCAACACAAACAAGATTGAGAATATGTTTACAGTATCGTTGAACTTTCAATTCTTTACCAGTGACTTTTCACTGGAGCCCTAACCCTGAAAAGGACATATTTTTCTTTTGGAGCAATTTGCTTATAGAGATTGCTGTACATGGGAAACTCCCACGTCACTTGTCACTGCTCCTGTGGCATTTATAGATGTGTTTGGGAGCTTTGTACCTTTATGATCTCCCACAGACATCTGACCTGTAGGTGGGCATGTACAGAATATAATCCCAGACCATAGCACCCTTGGGTCTATGCAGAAAGATTTGGAGATGTTTTTCTGCACAGATCATAGGGTGCTGTTACATTTGGAATCTTAAAAAATACATCTTTATTGAGAAATGTCCCACCACGGATGTTTATTTTTATTACTTAAAACAAATAAGTTTTTTTTTTTTTTTTTAGCTGGGGATTCGTAGTGGGCAGCAGGCTTGCAGCTCTTAATGGTGGCCAGCCCACAGATAAAAGGTGGGGGGCACCTTTTGAGGCTTGACTTTTGCAAGTATACATCAGTTTTATAGGTGCTAAACAGATCTGTGGCGTTACATAATTTTCTTCTTTCATTCATTATTTTTCAGGAAAAGGCTAAAGCACTGAAAAATCCCAAGGCTGTCTTAAAAGAACTTTCTTTAATGCAGTCAAACCCAGTATATAAAGGCATGCAAGAACTTCTTAGGAAATCCTATGCAGAGGTTTATCTTGCCACTGAATCCAGTGGCATTTAAATGCTATATGTATGTGTTTTACTGTATTGTTTTCTTATCAAATAAATATAGGTTATTGTTATTTGGCTTTTTCCTATTTGCTGTGTATTGATTGGGATAAAGAACATTTTTCGTTATCTGTAGAAGACAACCTGTAGCTCAATATAGATGCTCAATAGTAGATAGTTTATATGTTTGCTGCTATTGCCAATTAGTTGGAACAAGGCCAACAGCATTAGGATACTTTTAAATGCGTTCTTTTCACATTTCTTTTTTTTTTTTTTTTTTTCAAAATAGGAGCACTGAAAAGCCCCCAAAAAGTTTTCTTAACCTGAGCACTTTCTATATTAGTAGATGAGAACACTCTATACATCAAGGCCAAAGCCTTTAGCTTGCACTTCATGTAAAGCTTACTTCATGTGACCCTGCTAGAAAGACAAAAGAAAGAAAGCGATAGGAGACGTTGCAGGAAGAGATAGTGTTCTGTTCCTAGATTTTTAAATAGAGATATTCTTAGTATACAGTACGTCCTGCTCCAAATCTAATACTTACAGTTGGGATATACTCCGCCAGATAACGCTGGACTGCAGAGACATCGAAAATAGGCTCCTCCCAGCCCCTCAAATACCCAGGGACCTCCCACAAATCCCCAGAATTTCTCTGCAGTCTGGCTGCGAAGGACGAGAAATTGTCTCTCTACTCGCAGGTGAGCGGGGTTATTAACCTGCGGCCCTGTAGGACTATTCCCACCCATTCCACTAGTAATATGCCTCCAGCCTTGGCTGCGCTGGTCAGGTGACGGTAGGCAGCACCGTCGTTGGTGCTTAGGAGCGCTGCTCCACCGCAATACCCCCCCAAAGGGTAGGCGGTTCAGGCTTATGGTGAGCCTCTATGGGATGCCCCTCCCGCACTATTGCCCCTGCCTATCGGTGGGCCCTATTTAAGTGGCCGCCGTCCTCCCTCATCCTCCTTGTAGTCTTCGGGGGAAAAGAGTGGGGTGTGTGTATGTGTATAGATATGTATGTTATGCAGTCTGTGCTTTCACTTTTCACATTTCTTTATTCTTGTGTCAGCCGCCGCGCTGACTTGTCTGTATTGCTTTTAAATTTGCCGCCGCCGCGCGCCGACTTGGCTCCGCGCTTGGCGGTGGCATTACCTCAGCTGCTGGTGCGCCATCATTGGCTGTTGGCCTTCTGGCTTTGCGCTCTTCGGGGGGGCAGAGCCCGTCCTTGGCGCGTTCCGCGTCATCGCTATTACTGGCCCGCCCCTCGAGGTATACCGACGCCATCTTTTCTGACTTGGTTGGACTATGCGCGACAGACTCCTACCTACCGCGGTCTGTAAGTGCCCTCGCGGGCGACCTTATCTGCTTCACTTTTGTTACGATGTACTTAAGGTCTTGTCTGCTTATGTCTTTCAGGCGGGACGAACCCTTCTTGGCTTCTCCCAGCCCTGTTTTTAGTATATTACTTGTAGGCCTTGTACAAATTATACTCCCACGTCCCTAGCGGGTTATTGGGGCATCCAGGGTTACTATATAGCGTCATTCCCTATCGGCGTATAGCGCCGCTATAATCACCATATGGAGGCATCCCAGGATAATGTTACCGGGGTCCCTTTGGGACAAGACCGGCTGTGTATAGCGTGTGGGCAGCCTCATGCTGACGTTGAGTGCCCTGTGTACCCTGTGCTGAGCAGGTGCTTGCATTGCAATCTGGCCTGCCAGTGGCTGCACCTCGTTTCACTTTACCTACTCCCCCAAGCTTAAATCTCAATCCTGTTGAGTTGCATACAAATGGGGATTCTCAGCCTGATGTGTCTTCAAGACAGGCTACTGTTGAACAGATTATTGCGAAGTCTTTAGCACGTAAGGCCCCTGCTAAGAAGCGGCACTTGACGCCTAATGTTACTGTTTTCCCTATGGGAACTGAGGAGTTTATGAATCTGTGTGGCTATACCCCGTCTGATGAAGGGGAGCTCTTTTCTGATTCAGGCTCATCTGATTAGAGACCGAGGGGTCATGACGATTCTGGCTCTGACCCCTGGGCCCCGGATGACACTGACAGATTATTGACCCAGATTTTTGAGGTTCTGTCTATGTCTCTCCCTGTTGAGGCTCCCAGGCAAAGAGGGGAGCTTTTCCATACAGCAAGATCACATTTGGAATTTCCAGAGCAGGCACATTTCCATAACCTTGTGCTCAAGGAATGGGAGCGCTCCAGTAAACTTCCCGGGGTTCCAAAGAGTTGGGCTATCTAACACCTCTGTCATGCATTCTACTACCCTGCGGGATGCTGAAGACCAGCGTATTGATCAGCTGGCATCCCACGCCTTTGCATGTGCGGGGACGGCACTGCGCCCTGTCTGTGTCTCTGCCATTACTGCTGTGGCCACTAGAACCCTTATCAGAAATATGCTTGATAGTGCCCCTGATGATTTGCCTTGTGAGGTGTTAAATGCACTCTCCAGTTGTGATGTTTTTGTAAATTTTGTCCTATCAGCATTGGATGACACCATCAGAATGTGTGCCAGAACTTCTGCCCTCGTGGTGGCTATACGCCGCTCGGTTTGGCTGCGCCAGTGGGCTGCTGACAACGCTGGCAAGAATGCCCTCACTGGGTTTCCTTTTTAAGGACTGCGTCTGTTTGGAGACTGCCTGGACCTTTTTGCTAAGGGAGGCAGGTTACCCCAGCGCATGCGGCAACCTTGGCCCTTTCGGGGACAGGGTTCCTTCTCCTCCCCTTACCGTAGTGCAAGACAGGGAAGGGGGGTGTCCTTCCCTGGGGCCCGGGGAGATTTCTGGGGTAGAGGCAGAGGACGTGGACGTCCTGGCTCCTCCTGGGGTACCAAAGCTAAATCCTCTCCCAAGCCCCCTCAGGTATGATGGGGCGCCCTCACCCATCCGGGTGGGGGGACGGCTGCAGCACTTCGCTCACGTCTGGAGGCTTCATGTCTCAGACCGGTGGATTCAGGAGGTAGTGTCCTCCGGTTACAAGTTGGAGTTTGCTGCCTTCCCCCCTCCAAGGTTCATCAGATCCCGGTTTGCTCAGGACCCTGTGTCAGCTCAGGAGCTAGTGCAAGCAGTGCAAGGCCTCCTGGAGCTGGGGGTCATCTGCCAGGTCCCTTTAAGAGAAAAAGGCAAGGGCTTGTATTCCAACCTATTCACAGTACCCAAAAAGGATGGTTCTGTCAGGCCCATCCTGGACTTAAAGATTCTCAACAAGTTTGTCAGGGGCAGGCACTTTCGCATGGAGACTCTGCCATCAGTTCCCTGCGCCAAGGGGATTTCATGACTTCTGTGGACATCAAAGATGCTTACCTTCATATTCCTGTGTTCCCAGGTCATCAAAGGTTCCTCAGGTTTGCTCTGATGGATCAACACTACCAATTTGTGGCCTTGCCCTTCGGCCTCATACAGCTCCCAGGGTGTTCACCAAGGTGCTGGCTGGCGTGATGTCTCTGCTCAGATGTCAGGGCGTCCGCGTACTTCCCTATCTGGACGACATCCTCATCACTTCCCGGTCTCTACATCAGGCAGAGTTGGATACTCAGCTGGTGGTGGCCACTCTGGAGTCATTTGGATGGGTGATCAACCACCCCAAGTCCTCACTGTCCCCTTGGTAACTCCGTTCCTAGGAATGAATCTGGATACAGTTCAGGCAAGGATCTTCCTTCCTCAGCAGAAGGTGGACAGTCTGATTGCACGGGCTCAGTCCCTCCTAGCTTGTCCCCATCCCTCCATCAGGCAGGGGATGCAGCTGGTAGGCCTGATGGTGGCATGCTTCGAAGCGGTCCCTTATGCTCAGTTCCACTTGAGGCCTCTGCAACTTCACCTATTGTATATCTGTATGGGACAAGGACCCAGCGTCCCTGGACAGGGTCTGTGTGCTCTCCCTCCTGGTCAGGATGTCCCTCTTGTGATGGATGGACTCAAGGAACCTGTTGGGGGGCAGATCCTTTCTTGCCCCTTCCTGGGAGACGGTCACCACGGATGCCAGTCTGTCAGGTTGGGGGGGTTTCTGGAAGTCCCTGCGGTTCCAGGGGAGGTGGGGCCCTCAGGAGGCCCACACACCTATCAATGTCTTGGAGCTGCTCACTACACCATCCCAATTTACAAACTCTGGCTTTGACGGCTTGGCTGCTGAAACCTCCATCTTGATGGAGAAGGGGCTGTCTTCCTCAGTTGTGGATACTTTGATTAAAGCTAGGAAGAAGTCTTCCTCTTCCATTTATTACAGGGTTTGGCGTGCCTACATTTCCTGGTGTAAGTCGAAGTCTCTTCCCTGTCATGTCTTCTCTATTTCCAGCATTTTGGAGTTCCTGCAGCATGGGTTGGAGATGGGGTTCCAACTCAGTACGTCAGTACTCTGAAGGGCCAGGTTTCTGCCCTGGCAATTTTTTCCAGAAGTCCTTTGCTCAGCACCCTCTAATCAGCACTTTTTTCCAGGGGGTCACTCATGTGCGTCCCCCACGTAAACCTATGGTGCCTGTTTGGTATTTGAACTTGGTTCTGTCAGCCTTGCAGGGTGCTCCTTTTGAACCTGTGCAGGATGCTGCCTTGGCCATTCTTACGCTCAAGGTTGTGTTTCTGGTGGCTATCCCTTCTGTCAGGCGTGTGTCTGAGTTGGCGGCGCTGTCCATTCAGCCCCCCTACTATGAGAGGCACCAGGACAAGGCGGTGTTTCGTTTCAAACCTGATTTTCTGCCTAAGGTAGTGTCTGCCTTTCATTTGAATCAGGATATTGTTCTTCCCTCTTTGTGCCCTAATCCTAGCAATGCTAAGGAGAGGGTTTTGCACTCTTTGGATGTGGTTAGGTGTCTGAAGTACTATCTGGTGGCTACTGCACCTTTCAGGAAAACTGATGCTCTTTTTGTGGTCCCTTCTGGTCCTAGGAAGGGTTTGTCTCCTGCCAAGTCTACTATAAGCAAGTGGATTCGTCAGGCTGTGATTCAGGCCTACTCTGCTAAGGGGAAGAATCCTCCCTTACGGCTCATTCCACTTGTGCTATTGGTGCCTCTTGGGCTTTTCAGCACCAGGCTTCTGTTGAACAAGTTTGCAAGGTTGCTTCAGAATAGTCATTACACTTGGGTTATACCGACCTGTAGAGGGCAATCTTGCAGAGATGTCATGAAAAAAAGGGAGGATTAAGGGGTGAGGTAACCCCGAAACGCGTTACCTTTGAATGGGGAGCCCAGGATATTCACTCCACACAGGTCATGCTATATTTTAAAATGTTACATTAAATGTTATGTTTTATCACACTTGGTGAGCTGGACCTACAGCACATGAAAAAAAGGGAGCCCCTCCTGGTCCATAAATACCTGGGACCTCCCACTCATTCCCCAGTCTTTCATCTTTGCAGACGGCGAGCAAGTCAGAAGATGGATGTCTCCTCCTTGCAGGTAGCCGGGGTACTCCCGGCCCCCCTCTTTTGGTCTATTTCTGCCTGGACCTAATGTTATCCCTTTTTTAATAAAGAGCCTCCCAGCCTAGGCTGCGGGTCCTGGCAAGGGTAGACGGCAGCTATGCTCCACCGTGAGACCCCATACTAAGGAGTAGGCGGTATTCCGGGTTGGTGATCCCGGTTGGGATGCCCTGTCCTTGCCCTTACACCTTGGCGGTGTCATTTCCCCCTTCCCCGGTCACCCATTGTTCCCTACAGCTGGGGGGAGTGGGCGCTTATTCCCGTTTAGTTTCTCCTTAGAGTGCATGCTTTGTGCAACATATTGTGTGTATGTGTGCGTGTTTTCCTTGGTACGCAAGATTGATATGTTTCCCTTGGCTGGGCCGGCGGTTTGCGGCGCCGCCGGCCGTTACTGACAGCCTTCGGGGGAGCTTCTTCCCCTCCGGTGCGGTTTCGGGGGGGCTGGGCGCGATCCTGTGGCCCGCCCCCTCCCTCCCTCCCTCCGTGCTGCTGGTGCCGCTGCGGAGCCCGGCCACTGGCCGGGAGCCACGTTGTGTCAGGGGAGAGGAGCGGGGTCGGGCGCAGTGTGCGGTCCGCACCTGCCCGCCCCTCTTCATCCTTGCTGCCTTCCCTTCGCCTCGTGCAGGACACCATTACTGTAAGCGCCCAGTGGGCTCCATTCTTTTATTGGCTGTGACTCTGCTTGTTCGCAAGATTTATATAATTATATTTATATGTATGTGTGCTTTGGCCCTTCTGTTTATGTGCACAGCATCTCTGTGATATGTGTGTGATAGTTCCTCTTTTTGTATTCCAGGCGGACCCTTGTTGGATCTCAAAGGGTCCTCCCGGTCCTAGGTTCCCTGGTTTAGTTTAGGGCTCCCTATAAATCCTCCCACTCGGGACACAGAAGGGGCATCCCGGGTCGCTTATATTGCGTAATTCCCTTGGGTATTGCGACTACCGATAAAATCACCATATGGAGGCTTCCCAGGATACCGGGCTCGGGCTCCCCTCGGGGCAATCTCGGCAGTGTTTGGGGTGTGGGGTATCCCTTACTGGGGATGATTTATTCCTTTGCATACCATGTGCGCAGCAGACTATTACGCGGCAGTCCGGATCCCATGCGTCTGGTTCTGCGCCGCCGGCCCCTTCACCTACCCCTCCCCGCCTGATCCGTACCCCATGTGATGTTGTCATGGGTGGGGAGTCGCAATCTGAGGTGTGTGCCAGATTGGCCAATCTTGAAAAATTATTTTCTAGCGCTGTTGCCAGAAAGGCCCGGCTAAGAGAAAGCACTTGTCCCCAGCCACGGCTGCTTCTGATTTTGAGGAGTTTGATTCCCTGGACTGGTCTGATTACCCCCCGCTAGAGGAGGGGGGGCTATTTGAGGAGTCGGACGGTTCTGACGATCAGCAGTTTGTTGGCACCGATGCCGAGCGGGGTCAGGGGGATTCTTTGGATACCCCTAAGGTCCTGGCTCATATGTTTGAGGTTCTGGCAATTTCCCCTCCTGAAGTGGCTTTACCGCAGAAGGGGGAGTTCTTTGAGGAGGCTAAGCCGCGCTTGGAATTCCCTAATCAAAGGCATTTCGGTGGCATTATTCCTAAGGAATGGGAGAGGCCTACTCGGCTTCCAGGTGTTCCTCCGGGTTGGGGTAAGAAATATCCCTTTCCGGTGGATGCGGTGAAGCGCTGGTCGTCCCCTCCAGAGGTGGACACCCCCTCCCGAGGTGGACGCCCCTGTTTTGGGGTTGTCTAGCACCTCTGTTTTGCATTCTCCTGACTGTTCTACTCTCAAGGATGGTGAGGACAAACGCATTGACCAGATGGCTTGTCACGGTTTTGCCAGTGTCTGGTCGGCCTTGCGGCCTGTTTGTGCTTCTGCGCTTTTAATAGTGGCTTCTAGGACAGTTGTTAGGGACCTGTTGTCTACTTCCAGGCTTGACCCAGCTAGTGATGAGTTCACCGCCCTTAAGCGGTGCGAATTGTTTTTGTCATTTGTGCTAGCCGCCCTGGATGACACCATGGTGATGTGTAGTAGAACTTCGGCCTTGCTTGTGGCTATTCGGCGGTCGGTTTGGTTGCGCCAGTGGGCGGCTGATTTTGTGTCCAAAAAGTCGCTTACTGCTCTTCCCTTTCTGGGATTGCGGCTCTTTGGAGAAAAATTGGATTCGGTTGCAAAAGGAGGTAGGTTACCTCAGCGAAAGAAGCAACGTCGTCCCTTTCGGGGGGCGGCTTCCTTTACCCCTTCCTTTCGTGGGGCCAGAGCTGGCAGGGGCTTGGCTGTCTTCTCCTCCAGAGGTGATTCCTGGAACAGGGGCAGAGGACGTGCCCGTCCAGGACACAGCTGGGGCTCTAAGCCCAAAGCCGCTGCCAAGCCGGCTCAGCAATGAGGGGGCGCCCTCACCCTTGCGGGTGGGGGGACGGCTGCAACACTTCTCCCAGGTCTGGGACCAGGAGGTCTCGGACAGATGGATTCTGGAAGTGGTGTCTTCCGGTTACAAACTGGAGTTCGAGATCCGGCCTCCTCCCAGATTCTTCAGTTCTCGGGTGCACTTGGATCCTCTGGCCGCGCAGGGGCTCCGGGCGGCAGTAAAAGATCTCCTGGATATGGCTGTCATCTGCCCGGTGCCTTCCTCGGACCGGGGCCTGGGGTACTATTCCAATCTGTTCACGGTGCCCAAGAAGGATGGCTCCGTTCATCCCATCCTGGATCTGAAGCTCCTCAACAGGTTTATTTGTCCCAGGAAGCTCCGCATGGAAACTCTGCGTTCAGCCATAAATTTGCTTCGTCAGGAGGACTTCATGACGTCCATAGACATCAAGGATGCTTATCTGCATGTTCCAATCTTCCCGGCACATCAGAGATTTCTCAGGTTTGTGGTGGAAGATCGGCATTTTCAGTTTGTGGCTCTTCCGTTTGGCCTTACCTCGGCTCCAAGGGTTTTCACCAAGGTGCTGGCAGGGGTGATGGCCCTCCTCAGAGCCCAGGGTATCCGCATCGTGCCTTATCTGGACAATCTTCTCATTATGGCATCCTCTCTCAGCCAGGCGGAGCTAGATACCAGGACTGTGGTATCCACTCTGGAGAGATTCGGCTGGGTGATCAACTATCCCAAGTCCTCCCTTTCTCTGTCCAGGGTGATGTTGTTTCTGGGAATGTCTCTGGATACTTCTCAGACCAGGGTGTTCCTTCCTCGGCCCAAGGTTCTTTTGATTCAGGAATTGACTCATCTTCTCCTATCTATCCCCCGCCCGTCCATCCGGCTAGGGATGCGACTGGTGGGATTGATGGTGGCATCGTTCGAGGCGGTTCCCTTTGCCCAGTTTCACACAAGGACGCTCCGGCTCCATCTCTTGGCGGCCTGGGACGGGTCCCCGCTGTCATTGGGTCAGTCCTTTCTGATGTCTCCCCGGGTGCGGCGTTCCCTTTGGTGGTGGCTAAAACCAAGCAATCTGAGGAGGGGCAGGTCTTTTCTGACCCCTCGTTCGGAGAAGGTCACCACGGATGCCAGCCTGTCAGGTTGGGGGGGATTTTGGAAGGATCTTCAGTTTCAGGGACTGTGGGGGGCCTCAGGAGGCTCACAATCCCATCAATATTCTTGAGTTGAGAGCCATCAGATTGGTTCTGGCTCACTTGACTCATCAGTTACGGGGACTACCGGTTCAAGTTCGGTCGGACAGTCGGACGGCGGTCGCCTACATCAATCACCAGGGAGGGACTCGCAGCAGGCGTGCCCTCAGGGAAGTGTCTTTGATCCTGGATTGGGCAGAGGGCAATGTCCCATGCATCTCGGCAGTGTACATTCCGGGAGTGGAGAACACGGAGGCGGACTCCCTGAGCAGGGGGTCATCTCGCCGGGGGGAATGGTTGCGCAGCCCCAACGTGTTTCGGTTGCTGTGCCACCGGTGGGGGACTCCGGAGGTGGACCTCTTTGCCTCTCGTCACAATCACAAGCTTCCGGCATTTGTGTCTCTCTCGCGGGATCCGCTGGCTCTGGCAGCGGATGCCATGTCTCTGAACTGGAGGGATCTGGGGTTTCTATACCTGTTCCCTCCGTTTCCCATGGTGGGCAAAGTGGTACGTAAGCTGGCCCTAGAGGGCGCGTCAGCAATCCTGGTGGCTCCAAGGTGGCCAAGACAGGTTTGGTGCGCAGACGTGGTAAGGTTGGCAGAGGATCAGTTAGTTCTGCCCCTTCTGCCGGATCTACTCACTCAGGGTCCACTGCTCTACCCCAATTTACCAACGCTGGCTTTGACGGCGTGGCTGCTGAAACCTCCATCTTGAAGGAGGAAGGCCTTTCTGATGCTGTCATTCAGACTCTGGTTAGGGCTCAAAAGAAGTCTTCCTCTGCCATCTACTATAGGATTTGGAGGTCTTATACTGATTGGTGTGAGGTCAGGGCCTTGCCTTGCAGTGCGTTTTCTATCCCTAGGGTCTTGGAATTTCTGCAACATGGTCTGGACCTACGTTTGCAGCTTAGTACGCTGAAATGGCATGTTTCTGCCCTGGCGGTTTTCTTTCAAAAGTCTTTTGCTCTTCATCCTCTGGTTAAGACCTACGCATGTGCGGCCTCCTAGGAAGCCTTTGCTCCCAGTTTGGGATATGAATTTGGTTCTTTCTGCCTTGCAGGGTCCTCCTTTTGAACCTTTGCAGGATATTGCACTTTCTACGCTTAATCAGAAGGTTGTTTTTCTGTTTGCCATCACTTCTGTTCGGCGTGTTTCGGAGTTGGCAGCCTTGTCCATTAAGACCCCTTACTTTGAGAGGCATCCGGACAAGGTTGTTTTCCGCTTCAAGCCAGATTTCCTTCCTAAGGTGGTCTCTGCTTTTCATCTTAATCAGGACATTGTTCTACCCTCCTTGTGTCCTAAGCCTAGCAATGACGAGGAGAGGGTTTTGCATTCTTTGGATGTGGTTCGCTGTGTGAAGTACTATTTGGTGGCTACTTCCCCTTTTCGTAGGACTGACGCCTTTTTTGTGGTGCCCTATGGGCCTAGGAAAGGTTTGGCTCCCGCCAAGTCTTCCATTAGTAAATGGATTTGCCAGGCCATTGTTGGGGCCTATTCTGCTAAGGGGAAGATTCCCCCTTTTCGTGTTACTGCTCATTCTACTCGTGCTGTTGGGGCGTCCTGGGCCTTCCAGCACCAGGCCTCTGTTGAGCAGGTTTGTAAGGCTGCTACTTGGTCTTCTGTTCACACTTTTTCCAAGTTTTACAAGGTTGATGTGCGGGCCTCAGCGGATGCTGTTTTTGGCCGCAAGGTTCTGCAAGCTGCAGTGGTTTAAGTTTGTGCCTTGTTGCCTTGTTTTTTGGATCCCCGCCCTTTATGGATACTGCTATTGGATGTCCCACATGTAATGAATGTCTTGAAGCAGGGTGTGTGACATACTTAGAATAATACCATTTTGTGAATACTCACCTGTAAAATGGGTATTATAAGTATGTCACACACCCCGCTTCACCCTGCCCTTTTGTATTCTGGATCCTTTATATGGTGAACCTTTCTTAGTTTTAATTGGCTTTCCTGGTCCCTTTACCTTACTGCTATCTTTATACTGGGAAATGAGTGGGAGGTCCCAGGTATTTATGGGCCGGGAGGGTCTTACTTTTTTTATTGACATCTCTGCAAGATCGCCATCTACAGGTCAGTATACCCACATGTAATGAATGTCTTGAAGCGGGGTGTGTGACATACTTATGATGTGACATACCCTTTTTAGTGAGTATTCACAAAATGGTATTTTTGGATCTGTCTGGCTATACCCCTTTGGAAGAAGGGGAGTTATTCTCTGACTCCGTCATCTGATGAGAGGCCCAGGGGTCATGATGATTCCGGCTCTGACCCCTGGGCCCCAGATGACACTGATAAGCTGTTGTCTCAGATTTTTGAGGTACTGTCTATCTCTCCCCCGGTTTTGGCCCCCAGGCAACAGGGGGAATTGTTTCATACTGCTAAGCCACGCTTAGAATTTCCTGAGCAAGCCCATTTTAATAATCTTGTACTCAGGGAATGGGAGCGTCCCAGCAGGCTTCCCGATGTACCTAAAAATTGGGATAAGAGGTATCCCTTTCCTGCTGATGTGGTGAAGTGTTGGTCATCCCCTCCTGAAGTGGATGCCCCGGTCCTAGGGTTATCTAACACCTCTGTCATGCACTCCCCTGACTCTACTACGCTGCGGGATGCTGAGGACCGACGCTTTGATCAGCTGGCGTCCCATGCCTTTGCATGTGTGGGGATGGCGCTACGCCCGGTCTGTGCCTCGGCCATTACGGCTGTGGCTATTAGGACCCTGCTTAGAAGTATCCTTGATGGTGCCCCTGATGATGTGTCTAGTGAGGAGTTTAACGCACTCTCTCATTGTGAGGTTTTTGTGACTTATGTCCTCTCTGCCTTGGATGATACATTAGAATGTGTGGCAGAACCTCTGTCCTTGTGGTGGCTATACGCCGCTCGGTTTGGCTCCGCCATGGGCTGCTGACAACGTTGCCAAGAAGGCTCTCACTGGTTTTCCCTTCAAAGGACTACGCCTGTTTGGGGAACGCCTGGACCTTTTTGCTAAGGGAGGAAGGTTACCCCAGCGCAGGCGGCAGTCTCGGCCCTTTCGGGGACAGGACTCCTTTTCTTCCCCCTACCGTGGTGTCAGACAGGGGAGGGGGGTCTCCCTTACAGGGGCTCGAGGAGGGGGGTCTCCCTTACAGGGGCCCGAGGAGATTTCTGGGGTAGAGGCAGAGGACGTGTTCACCCTGGCTCCTCCTGGGGCTCTAAGCTTAAGTCTTCTCCCAAACCCCCTCAGGCATGAAGGGGCGCCCTCACCCATCCGGGTGGGGGGACGGCTTCAGCACTTTGCTCACGTCTGGAGGCTTCATGTCTCAGACCGGTGGATTCAGGAGGTAGTGTCCTCCGGTTACAAGATAGAGTTGGCTCCCCCCCCCCCCAAGATTGATCAGATCCCGGATTTCTCAGGACCCTGCTAGTCAGCTCAGGCTCTAGTTCTGGCGGTGAAAAGCCTTCTGGAGCTGGGGGTCACCTGTCAGGTCCCCTTATGAGAAAGGGGAAAGGGCTTCTATTCCAACCTTTTCACCGTGCCCAAAAGAGATGGATCAGTCAGGCCCATCCTGGACTTGAAGATCCTCAACAAATTTGTCAGGTGCAGGCGCTTTCGCATGGAAACTCTGCGCTCTGCCATCAGTTCCCTGCGTCCAGGGGACTTCATGACGTCTGTGGACATCAAAGATGCTTACCTTCATATCCCTGTGTTTCCAGGTCATCAAAGGTTCCTCAGGTTCGCTCTGGAGGATCAGCACTACGATTTGTGGCATTGCCCTTCGGTCTCACTTCAGCTCCCAGAGTGTTCACCAAGGTGCTGGCAGGAGTGATGTCTCTCCTCAGGTCTCAGGGCATCCGGGTGCTGCCCTACCTGGACGACATCTCATCACTTCCCAGTCCCTACAACAGGCAGAGCTGGATACTCAGCTGGTAGTGTCCACTCTGGAGTCATTTGGCTGGGTGATCAACCATCCCAAGTCTTCCCTGGCTCTCTCCTTGGTGACTCCCTTCCTGGGAATGAATCTGGATACAGTTCAGGCAAGGATTTTTCTTCCTCAGCAAAAGGTGGACAGTCTGATTGCGCAGGTTCAGTTCCTGCTATCTTGTCCTCATCTCTCCATCAGGCAGGGAATGCAGCTGGTGGGCCTGATGGTGGCGTGCTTCGAGGTGGTCCCTTATGCTCAGTTCCACATGAGGCCTCTGCAACTCCACCTCTTGTCAGTATGGGACAAGGATCCTGCGTCCCTGGACCAGGTCCTTGTGCTTTCCCCCCTGGTCAGGCGGTCCCTCCAGAAACCTGTTGGTGGGCAGATCCTTTCTGGCCCCCTGCTGGGAGACGGTCACCACGGATGCCAGTCTGACAGATTGGGGGGATTTCTGGAAGTCCCTGCAGTTCCAAGGGAGGTGGGGCCCTCAGGAGGCCCACACACCTATCAACATTCTGGAACTGCAGGCGATCAGGTTTGTTCTGACTCATTTGACTCATCACCTTCGGGGCCTGCCTGTTCAGGTGCGCTCGGAAAACCAGACGGCGGTTGCCTACATCAATCACCAGGGAGGGACCCGGAGCAAGAGGGCCCTCCGGGAAGTGTCTCTGATCCTGGCCTGGGTGGAGGAGAATGTTCCCTGTATATCAGCTGTGTACATACCGGGGGTGGAGAATCTGCAGGTAGACTCTCTGAGCAGGGGGACCTCTCGCCTGGGAGAATGGTCCCTCTCCAACAGGGTGTTTCAATCTCTGTTTCGCCGTTGGGGCCAACCAGATGTGGATCTGTTTGCGTCCCGTCACAATCACAAGCTCCCGGCCTTTGTCTCTCTGTCCCAGGATCCTCTGGCCTTGGCCACGGATGCTCTAGCAATGTCATGGCAGGACTTTCAGCTCCTGTATGTCTTTTCTCCCTTTCCCCTGTTGGGCAGGGTTCTGCGCAAGATAGCTCAGGAGGGGGTGCCAGCAATACTGGTGGCCCCCAGGTGGCCAAGAAGAGTGTAGTTCGCAGACGTGGTGCAGCTGGCAGTAGATCACTACACTCTGCCCAGGGTGCCAGAGCTGCTCACTCAGGGTCACTTACGCCATCCCAATTTACAAACTCTGGCTTTGACGGCCTGGCTGCTGAAACCTCCATCTTGATGGAGAAGGGGCTGTCTGCCTCTGTGGTTGATACCATGATAAAGGCTAGAAAGAAGTCTTCTTCTTCCATTTACTATAGGGTTTGGCATGCCTACATTGACTGATGTGAGTCTAGGTCTTTTCCCTGTCTATGTGTTGTGTTCTCTATTCCCAGGATCCTGGAGTTCCTGCAGCATGGATTGGAGCTGGGGCTCCAACTCAGTACTCTGAAGGGTCATGTCTCTGCCCTGGATTTCTTCCAGAGGTCCTTTGCCCAGCATTCTCTGGTCAGGACGTTTTTTCCGGGGGGTTACTCATGTGCGTCCCCCATGTAAGCCTATGTTGCCTGTTTGGGATTTGAACTTGGTCTTGTCTGCCTTGCAGGGTGCTCCCTTTGAACCTGTGCAGGAGGCTGCCCTGGCCATTCTTACTCTCAAGGTTGTCTTCTCGGTGGCTATCACCTCTGTTAGGCATGTGTCTGAGTTGGCGGTGCTTTCCATCCAGCTCCCCTACTTTGAGAGGCACCAGGACAAGGTGGTGTTTCGCTTCAAGCCAGATTTTCTGCCTAAGGTGGTGTCTGCCTTTCATTTGAATCAGGACATTGTTCTTCCTACCTAATCCTGGTAATGCTAAGGAGAGGGTCTTGCATTCTTTGGATGTGGTTAGGTGTCTGAAGTATTATCTGGTGGTTACTGCACCTTTCAGATAACTGATGCTCTTTTTGTGGTCCCTTATGGTCCTAGGAAGGGTTTGGCATCTGCCAAATCTACTATCAGCAAATGGATCCGTCAGGCTGTGATTCAGGCCTATTCTGCTAAGGGGAAGAATCCTCCCTTCCGCCTTACTGCTCATTCTACTCGTGCTATTGGTGCCTCTTGGGCTTTTCAGCACCAGGCTTCTGTTGAATAAGTTTGCAAGGCCGCAACTTGGTCTTCTGTTCATACCTCTTCAAAGTTTTACAAGGTTGATGTTAGGGCCTCTGATGCTGCTTTTGGCCGTAAGGTTCTGCAGGCGGCAGTGGTATGACCTGTCTGCTGTTACCTTTGGGGATCCCACCCTACTTTATGGACACTGCTATTGGATGTCCCAAGTGTAAGTAATCTAATCTGGCGCAGGACGTACTGTATACTAAGAATACAATTCTGTGATTACTCACCTGTAGAATTGATATTATGAGTATACAGTACGTCCTGCTCCACCGCATCCTTGGTTTTGCATTATCCTGGATCCCCTGTATGGTGATTGTTATCATTGTTATAGTTACCAGTTTGGTTCTGTTTAATTCTCCCGGCTTCTCGTAAACTGCTTTTCAATGCTGGGGATTTGTGGGAGGTCCCTGGTATTTGAGGGGCCAGGAGGAGCCAATTTCGATGTCTCTGCAGTCCAGCGCCATCTGGCAGAGTATATCCCAAGTGTAGGTAATCTTATCTGGAGCAGGACGTACTGTATACTCATAATATCAATTCTACAGGTGAGTAATCACAGAATTGTATTTTTTCCCAACCTTTTTGTGAACTGGTAAGGGGTTCTATACTAGTTTAAAAGGCAGGAGGAGTCGACAAGCCACCTGTCCACAATCGAGTAACTTGCCATAACCCCCACCCCATTATCTGCATCCCAAATGATCAGTGGGTTGCAGAAAACCCTTGATATGTATTGCAAGGTGCACATAGTAGTTCTCTTTTCAGCTTGGGGTGTCAACTGAGCAGGAATGGGTGTCTACCAATACAACCTACTACCAATAATAATTTTGTATAAATAGTGATTGAGCTGCTCCCACCCCCCTTTATTCGTCTACCAATACATTTGTGTTGTAATTTTGAGGAATAGGGCTTTTACAAGCATGGTTTTCTTGAAAAAGATACATTTTTATATTAAAAAAAGAAATCACTACAAAATGTAAAAAATAGTTTATTTTTTCCCACATATTTCTCCAAAAATATTTAGAAAGCACTGAAAAAAAACCAAAAATAAAGACCTTTCAGGATACAGAAATTTAGGCATCACAGTTAAACATATACATTTTTTGCGACATGGAGGGACAACATCTTAAGGTATGCTGTTACTAAATGGGGTTTTAAGGGCACAAAACACTTGTTTCAAATACCCATACACATCCGGTGTCATCTCATACCTATACCAATCTCTTATCAATGCCTCCATAGTAAATAATATATATGTGCAAATGGGTGGCAGAGTTCCAGCATACAAAAACTTGGAAGAATAGGAAAACATTTGGGCCGCCAAAGGCATATTTAGTAGAAGAAAATCCCTATAAAGTGCTGGCTCAGTGGTACCCTTGAAAAACTCCATAAATGCTTCTCATGTCATTCAGCTTCTTTGTCAGGGATCGCCGGACATCCCTCTTTCATAAGCCAAGCAATCCCTAATTTCCACCGCCTCTTGTGCCTATAGACAAGCCCCCGCTTGCTGGAGACACGGGTTATGCCTCTCCAGACTCGGTTGCCCCCAGGACTTACTGGCGCAAGGATTGCTGGCTTATGGTGAAGATAGGTGAACGGCGGGGTATCCCAAATCAGAAGTTCAAGCGGGCTGAGTCCAAAACGTCGAGTCCAGCAGGTTAGGCAAGAATGGTCGAGACGAGCAGGGGTCAAAGCCGGGTGGTCACAGGGCACGGTATCCAAGGGGTTAGACGGAGAATGGTTGAGACAGGCAGGGGTCAAAAGCCGGGTGGTCACCAAAGCGCGGTATCAAAGGGGTAAGGCAGAGACGAGGTCAGACAGGCAGATGGTCGGTGTGGGCAGGGATGGTCAAAGACTGAGCCGGATCAGAGCACACTAAACGCAAATCCAATAGCACACCCAAGCTAATAATGGCTATAATGGGCACTGGTGGACTGGGCAGGAACGTATTTAAAGGGGAACTGGCCAATGGGAAGGGGAATGTGGTGATTGATGTAACTGTGAGGGTGATTGGTGCAACTACAACCGGATTCCCTATAGGAGCAGCCCCAGGGACTGGACCGCCCTGGCCAGTCAGGCTGTCCATTCCCTGGGTTCATCCCCACCCAGGTTTAGGACCTAACTGGTCCATTTAAACTTGCCCCCGGCGAAGACCGGAGCCAGGCGCCGCAGGACAGGACCACGGGAGCAGGTAAGGACCCCTTACATTGTTGTTTTAGGGGCTGCCCTGAACTGGGATCAGTGGCACACATATGGTGGTTCTGTCACCACTGCCTGGTCCACATTTCTATAAACTTCTCAAGAAACTTTGCTCAAAAGCCCTGGCACCAGACCCTGGTAATCTTTATTTTTCTGTAATAGCTACCGTCCATAGGAATGGAAATGAGCTTTACACATGTTCTCAGAACTAAACAGATTGGGAGATCTTGGAAGACTACTGGAATTCCTTAGGCAGCTACCCAGGAAAGGATTTTTTAGCACCATGGAAACGAATGGCTATTACTAAAGATAATTTAGAAATTTTGTTTACAGACTTAGGGCTCCTGAATCCAACAACTAAATCCAGAAACCTCTCAAACGGACCTCCAGTTGTAGGTCGGATTATACAGAATCCTTAAAGTGGAACAAAACCCAGGATTGTGACTCCTGGGTTTTGTATTCTAAGCAAACAGCACGTCCTGCTCCAGACATAGTCCTTACATGTGGGTATACCTCCACCTTCAGCGCCGTGCACTGCAGAATCATGAAGAAAACAAGGTCCTCCCGACCCTACATATACCGAGGGACCTCCCACAAATCCCCCAGATTCCTCTGCAGTGCTCGAACTGCGAAGACATGAAGTATCACGCTCTCGCAGGCGAGCGGGGCTTGACAGCCCGAGGCCCTGCGGGACTATTTCCACCCGTCCTCTTTGTGAGTAACATGCCTCCCAGCCTGGGCTGCGTTGGTCGGGTGAAGGTAGGCAGCACCTAGTGTGCTTACGGAGCCATGCTCCACCGCAATCCCCATCCATGGGGTAGGCGGGTTAGGCTAATGCTGAGCCTCATAGTGGATGCCCCTCCCGCACCTTGCCCCATGTAGCGGTGAACCCCGAGTGCTGGGTCACCTTCCTTAGTTCCCCCCGTTAGTGGGGGGAAAAAGAGGGGGGGTGGGTTGTGTACGTTGGCCTAATCTTGCCATATCACACGCCTTGTCTTAGCCCTATCGGTTTCCGGGGGTCAGAGCCGCGCTTTAAACTCTTATTCTAAGTATGTCACACACCCCACTTCAAACATTAATTCATTAACATGGGGTACTCACCGCTAGGTGGCGCTGCTTTGCAGAGAAGTCCAGAAAAAGCAAGCCCCTCCCGGTCTATACATACCTGGTATCTCCTAACAATTCCCCAGTGTTCTTCTCTGCAACCTGGCGACAAGACAGAAGAAAGAAGTCTCCTGCTTGCAGGTAGCCGGGGTATCACCCCGGCCCCCCCCCCCTTACGGTCTATTTCTGCCCGGCTTCTTTTTTATTAGTCCCTGGTTATTGGTAGCCTCCCAGCTTAGGCTGTAGGCTGGGCAAGGGTAGATAGCACCTTAGGTGCTTAGGAGCTTGCTCCTCCGCTCGTCCCCATATTATGGGGCATAGCGGCGATCCGGTTTTTGGTGATCCGGATGTGGGATGCCCCGGGCCTGATTTTCCCCTTAGGTTCTCTACCCTGTCATTTTTCCTTCCCCCTTGTGTGTGTGTGTGTTGTGAGGCAGGGACGGGTGGCCTGGCTCCGGCCCGTCCGGTCTGCCTTTTATAGGGTGCTTGGTGGTACGGTAGTCCCTGTGGCTGGTGTTGTCGGGTGGCCTGGCGGCGCGTCGCGCCGGTCCGCCAGGGATACTTTCACTGGGCGGGCGGGCCGGGCGGCATGCTCCGCCGGCCCACTCGACGGCTTATGTGGGCGTCATCGCGGCGCCCGCGGCTGGGGCCTTGGCGCGGCTGCGGTGGATGTCCCGCTGGCAGGAGGGGCCAGGCGGCATGCGTTGCCGCCGGTCCTCCTGTTGGCTGATGCGGGCGCCATGGTATTGTGGCGCTCGCGGCCTGATTTTGCGGGCTGCGGCCTGCGCGGGGCGCGTCGTGTCTGACGAGGTACGTGGGGGGCGGGGCTACAGAGGTCCCGCGCTCCTGGCGGGCCCGCCTTTCTTCCCCGTCGGCTCGTTCTGACGGCGTGTCTGTGCGGAGCTCAGGTGGGTGCCTGCTTGTTCTCCCGGCCCTTCATGTTGTCTGGACGCTCTTTTTAGTGTGAGCGTCCAGTTTTGCTGATTGTTCCCTTGGGATTACACTGGCTTTGGGTCCATTTGGTCTGTGCCTCCGTTCCCCTCCCCCCCCCCCTCTCTTGGGGGTGGTGGCGGGCCTTGGGGCATGCTGGCTCTCAATGCATGTATTATTATATGTATATATATTTATATAGCCGGCCCTGTGTTTGAGCCACCTATTGTGCCTCTGTGTGCATGTATTTACTGTTGTCTTTTCTTTGTTTTCCAGATCCCGGGATTCCTTCACTCTGGGCTCTCCCGGTCGTATATACCTGGCTATTGGGTTTTGGGTCCCTTTTGCTATTCCCTGACAGGCCTGTTTACACATTTCATCATATATATATATCTATATATATTTATAGATATTTTCTTAAAATCCCAGTGGGGCATCCCGGGTCGCTTAATGCGTAAATCCCTGGGGTCTGCGAATACCATAAATTCACCATATGGAGGCTACCAGAGATACCGGAACTAGTCCTTCGGGGCAGTCCAGGCTGTGTGGGGGATGTGGGACTCTGCTCCCAGGGGATGATGTTATCATTTGTATTCCATGTGCGCAGCGGAACATTGAGCGCCAGTCCGACACCTCGGTGCCTGGGACTTCTTCTACCGCGCCTTCTCCCTCCCCTCCTTGCCTGTTCCGGACACCACGTGACGCGGTCGTTGGGGGTGATTCGCAATCTGAGGTATGCGCCCGTTTGGCCAGCCTAGAGAAAATGTTTTCCGCTATGGTCGCTCAGAAGGCTCCAGCCAAGCGGAAACATCTGTCTCCGCCTCCGCGGGACTCAGATGAGGAAGTTGAGGTACTGGACTGGTCGGTTCGTCCCCTTGAAGAGGGTGAGCTTGTTGAGGAGTCAGAGGATGCCGAGGTTCAGCACTTGTCGGGCGCTGAGGGGGACCTGGAATTGGAGGGGCCCCCCCTTGATACGCCCACTATCCTGGCCCAAATGTTTGAGGTTTTGGATTTGGATCCACCGGAAGTTACTCCTCGGCCTAAGGGTCAGCTTTTTGGGGGGTCTAAGCAGCGCTTGGAGTTTCCCAGTCAGCAGCATTTTGAGGACATTGTCCTTAAGCAGTGGGAGCAGCCTACGCGGCTTGTCGGGGTTCCGCCTAGTTGGGACAAGAAGTATCCTTTTCCATCGGATCTGTTGAAGCGTTGGTCTGTCTCTCCCGAGGTGGATGCTCCTGTTTTGGGGCTGTCTAATACGGCAGCTGTTCATCTCCCTGACACTACCTTTCTCAAGGACGGCGAGGATCGCCGGGTTGATCAGTTGGCCCGTCATGGGTTTGTCTGTGCGGGTTCGGTTTTGAGGCCTGCTTGTGCTTCTGCCTTTCTGTCGTTGGCGGTTAGGTCCATGGTCAGGGACTTATGTGTGGATCTTGATCCCACTGGTGATGAGTTTCTAGTTCTTAAGCGTTGTGAATCCTTCTTGTCGTTTATTCTGGCCGCCCAGGAGGATGCTATGTTGATGTGTGGCAGGGCTACTGCTCTGTTGGTGGCTATTCGTCGTTCAGTTTGGCTGAGACAGTGGACAGCTGATTTTAATTCTAAAAGATCGCTTACGGCTCTCCCCTTTCTGGGTTTGAGGCTTTTTGGTGAAAAGCTGGATTCTGTTGCCAAGGGAGGCAAGTTGCCTCAGCGCAAGAAATTTCGTTGTTCCTTTCGGGGGGCGGTCTCCTTTAATCCATCCTTTCGGGGAGCCAGAGCCGGCAGGGGTGCCAGTTGGCCCAAAGGTAGAGGCCGTGGCCGTTCCGTTCACGTCTGGGGCGCCAAGCCCAAGCCTGCGGCTAAGCCCGCTCAGCAATGAGGGGGCGCCCTCACCCGTACGGGTGGGGGGACGATTGCGACTCTTCTCCCGGGTATGGGACCAGGAGGTCTCGGACAGGTGGATCCGGGAGGTGGTGTCGGCCGGTTACAAGCTGGAGTTCGAGTCCCGCCCTCCTCTAAGGTTTTTCAGGTCTCGGGTGCCCTCGGATCCTTTGGCCGCACAGGGGCTCCTGGCGGCGGTAAGGAATCTTCTGGAATTGGCAGTCATCTGCCCGGTCCCTCCTTCTGAGGTGGGGCGCGGGTTTTATTCCAATCTCTTCACTGTACCCAAAAAGGACGGTTCGTTCCGTCCGATCCTGGATTTGAAGCTTCTCAACAGGTTTATTCGTCCCCGGAAGTTCCGCATGGAAACTCTGCGATAGGTGCGCTTCGGCAGGGGGATTTTATGACGTCCATAGACATCAAGGATGCTTACCTTCACATTCCGATCTTTCCGGCTCATCAGAGGTTCCTTCGCTTTGTGGTGGAGGATCGGCATTTTCAGTTTGTAGCTCTTCCGTTCGGCCTCACATCTGCGCCGAGAGTGTTCACCAAGGTGTTGGCGGGAGTGATGGCCCTGCTCAGAGCTCAGGGGATTCGCATTGTACCTTACCTGGACGATCTCCTCATCATGGCGCCTTCCTTAAGTCAAGCGGAAGGGGACACCAGTTTGGTGGTGTCTATGTTGGAAAGGTTCGGCTGGGTGATCAATTACCCCAAGTCCTTTCTGGTCCCGGCCAGGGTGGTGACTTTTCTGGGGATGTCGTTGGACTCTTGCCAGCACAGAGTTTTTCTCCCTCAGGCCAAGGTTCTTTTGATTCAGGAATTGGCTCAGCTTCTTCTTTCCAATCCTCGCCCGTCCATTCGGCTAGGAATGAGACTGGTGGGGTTGATGGTGGCCTCGTTCGAGGCAGTTCCCTTCGCGCAGTTTCACACGCGGACGCTTCAGCTTCATCTTTTGGCGTCTTGGGACCGGCGACCGCGGTCGTTGGATCGGTCCTTCCGGATGTCCCCTCGGGTTCGGCAGTCTCTTCTGTGGTGGATGGTCTCGGACAATCTTCTGAAGGGCAGGTCGTTTCTGACCCCGCTTTGGGAGACTGTCACCACGGATGCCAGTTTGTCAGGATGGGGAGGTTTCTGGAAGGATCTTCAGTTTCAGGGGCAGTGGGACCCTCTGGAAGCTCACTTGCCCATCAATGTTCTGGAGTTGCGAGCCATCAGGTTGGTTCTGTCTCATTTGACACATCATTTGCAGGGCCTGCCGGTGCAGGTGCGGTCGGACAATCGGACGGCGGTTGCTTACATCAATCACCAGGGAGGGACTCGCAGTCTGGGTGCCCACAGAGAGGTTTCTCTGATTCTTGTTTGGGCAGAGACTCATGTCCCTTGCATCTCGGCAGTTTACATTCCAGGAGTGGAGAACACGGAGGCGGACTTTCTGAGCCGGTGTTCGTCCCGCCGGGGGGAATGGTCTCTCCATCACCAGGTGTTTCGGTCACTGTGTCTTCGGTGGGGGACGCCGGAGGTGGATCTGTTTGCCTCTCGTCACAATCACAAGCTTCCGACATTTGTGTCACTGTCCCAGGACCCTCTGGCTCTGGCGGCGGCCGCCATGGCCCTGAGCTGGAGGGATCTGGGGTTTCTTTATCTGTTTCCTCCGATTCCCATGCTGGGCAGGGTTCTGCGAAAGCTGGTTCAGGAAGGAGTTCCCGCCATTCTCGTGGCTCCAAGGTGGCCAAGGCGGGTGTGGTTCGCGGACATCGTTCGTCTGGCAGTGGATCGGCTCGATCTGCCTCTTCGGCCAGATCTTCTCACTCAGGGTCAGTTGTGTTACCCCAGTTTACCAACGCTGGCTTTGACGGCTTGGCTGCTGAAACCTCCATCTTGAAGGAGGAAGGTCTTTCGGATTCGGTCATTCGGACTCTTATTAGTGCTAGGAAGAGGTCCTCTTCTTCCATCTATTATAGGGCTTGGAGATCGTATATTGATTGGTGTGAATCTAGATCTTTGCCCTGCCGGGTTTTTTCCGTTTCCAGGATTTTGGATTTTCTTCAGTCAGGGCTGGACTCTGGTCTTCAGCTGAGTACTTTGAAGGGGCAGGTTTCTGCCTTATCTATCTTTTTTCAGAGGTCTTTTGCGAGCCATTCTTTGGTCAAAACTTTTTTCCAGGGAGTTTCGCATTTGCGGCCTCCTAGGAAGCCGTTGCTCCCTGTTTGGGATTTGAATTTAGTTCTTTCTGCCTTTCAGGCTCCTCCCTTTGAGCCTTTGCGGGATATTGCCTTGTCTACTCTGACTCAGAAGGTTGCCTTTCTTGTGGCCATCACTTCTGTTCGGCGTGTTTCAGAGCTGGCGGCCCTGTCGATTCAGGCTCCTTATTTTGAGAAACATCAGGACAAGGTGGTTTTCAGATTCAAGCCGGACTTTCTTCCTAAAGTGGTCTCTGCTTTCCATCTTAATCAGGACATTGTTCTTCCTTCTTTGTGTCCTAAGCCTAAGAATGACAAGGAGAGTGCGTTGCACTGCTTGGATGTGGTACGTTGTGTCAAGTTCTATCTGCGTACTACGGCTCCTTTTCGTAGGACGGATGCCTTCTTCGTGGTGCCCTGTGGGCCTAGGAAGGGTTTGGCTCCGGCCAAGTCTTCTATTAGTAAATGGATTCGTCAGGCGATTGTTGGAGCTTATTCTGCCAAGGGGAAGGCTCCCCCTTTTCGTGTTACTGCTCATTCTACTCGTGCTGTTGGTGCGTCCTGGGCTTTTCAGCACCAGGCTTCGGTTGAGCAGGTTTGTAAGGCTGCTACCTGGTCTTCGGTTCACACCTTTTCAAAGTTTTATAAGGTTGATGTGCGGGCTTCAGCGGATGCTGTTTTTGGCCGCAAGGTTCTGCAGGCTGCAGTGGTTTGAGTGTGTCTGCATTATTGCCTGGTTGGATACCCTCCCCATTTTGGACACTGCTGTTGGATGTCCCATGTTAATGAATTAATGTTTGAAGTGGGGTGTGTGACATACTTAGAATAATACCATTTTGTGATTACTCACCTGTAAAATGGGTATTATAAGTATGTCACACACCCCACTTCACCCGCCCTCTTTGGTATCCTGGTTCTTTATATGGTGAAGTTGTGTTTATTCACAGTTGAGGGTTACTTTTGTGTTTTGGTCTCCTGGTATCTTGCCTTTATTGCTGTTTGAATACTGGGGAATTGTTAGGAGATACCAGGTATGTATAGACCGGGAGGGGCTTGCTTTTTCTGGACTTCTCTGCAAAGCAGCGCCACCTAGCGGTGAGTACCCCATGTTAATGAATTAATGTTTGAAGTGGGGTGTGTGACATACTTATAATACCCATTTTACAGGTGGGTAATCACAAAATGGTATTTTTACGTTGGCCGCAGCGCCTTTAAAATATGTGACTTGGCGCGTAAGGCGGCTCTGTCTCGCGACGCCAGGAGTTATTCTGTTCTTTTCCTGTCTTGTTCCGCGGAGCTTCGCGCTCTCCGGGGTGGGCGTGGTCTGGTTTGGCGCGTTCCGCGTCGCCTATAGCTCTGGCCCGCTCTTCGAGGTTCGCTGGCGCCATTTTGTCGGTCTCCCGCGCGCGTGGTCACGATCCTCCTTCTCCCTTCGTTGCTGTAAGTGCCCTCACGGGCGTTCGTTTAATATTCTTGTTGTGCTGCGCATAGCCCTGACACCCTCTTTTCCCCTTATGTCTTTCAGACGCCAAGCTTCCAGTGGCTTCTCCCGGCCTGATATACATATATCTCACGGGGTTATATTAGAATCTCCCACATTCCCAGCGGGTTTTTGGGGCATCCAGGGTTGCTTACAGCATAAATCCCTTCCGGCATATTACCTAGATTAATCACCATATGGAGGCATCTCAGAATTTGGTGTCCGGGGTCTCGCGGGGACAAGACCGGCTGTGTACCATGTGTAGACAACCCCACGCTGACGCTGACAGAGCACTGGTCTGCGGACCGTGTGCTGAACAAGCGCTGGCCCTGCAATCAGGCTTACCAGTAGCTGCACCTCGCTTCGATACACCGGTCTCCCCGGACTTGAATCTCACTCCTGATGAGTCGCACTCGAACGGGGAGGACCAGCAAGTGGTGCTTCGCAAGCTTCCCACCGCGGAGCATATTATGTCAGGCTTGGCAGAGCGCTTGGGCGCTGGCAAGAAACGATCCCTGACGCACCCTAGCCTTAGGTTTTCCATTGAAACCGAAGAACCTGCCGCTATGCAGGATCTGGATCTGTCCGAGGATGGTGATCTGTTCTCAGGGTCCAGTTCTTCAGATGAGTTGTCTTGGAACCGCAACGGTTCTGGCCCGGAGTCCTGGGGCCTGTGTGAAACAGATGAGTTACTCATTAAGATCTTTGAAGTGCTGTCCATCTCTCCCCCGGGAGAGTCTCCTAAGCCCAAGAGGGAGAGTTTCCACACGGCTACGCCGCGCCTGGAATTCTTGGATCAGGATCATTTCCAGTATCTTATATCTAAGGAATGGGAATCCCCTTGTAAACTCACAGGGGTTCTGGGGGTTTGGGACTGGAAGTACCCCTTTCCCCAGGATTTGGTGGAACGATGGTCAGTCCCTCCAGAGGTGGATGCTCCAATTATTGGGGTGATTAACCCTCCCTTCATGGCGGCCTCCCCCTCTCGCACCCTTCGGGATGCCGAGGACCGGCGCATGGACAGATTGTCCTCCCATGCCTTCTCTAGTGTAGGGACGGCTCTGCGCCCGGTCTGTGCTGCGGCTGTTACCTCGGTGGCCGCCAGGACGCTGATCAGGAAGATAATTGGCCAACAGCCGGAGGATCTCCCTTGTGAGGTCTTCAACGCACTGTCAGATTGTGACGTTTTTGTGAGATTTATCCTCTCAACCCTCTCCTCCGATTTGGGTGCCTTGGTATGGAAGGGGCCTTGCCCTCTGCGTAATCTCATTACATTCACCTTGCGGCTGGTGGGCCTATTGCTGGCGGCCCAAGGCTGTTCCTTTTCCCAGATGCCCCTGGGGCCTGCGGCACCTTGGGTTACTTATCCTGGATGGGGTTCCAACACCCCTGGAAATAGCTCAGTACGTTCCCCCTGTTTTATGGGGGTTCCCTTCTGGTTGGTCTACTCATGGAAGTTGTTGATGGACATCACTTCTTTCTTGCTATCCCTGTAGATGGTCGCCATGGGGACCAGGTCTGGCAGGGTCACTAAAGGGGTTCTATTCCTTATGAATTTCCCTGAGGTACCTAAGGAGGGCCCATTTCGGGGGGCCATTCTCATACCATTGGTAGGTCATCACATTGTGCCTTGTTGGGCCCTAGCTTGCTGGTCTGATTCCCTTAGGCCTTGTCTCTTGGGGATTCTTGGTCTGTCTGGTCAGTGGCCTGTCCCAGCTTTTATCCGAGTAGGTCTCGGAACAGGTTGACCCTTCTTGTAGGGTCTGGTTCTGATCCAGTGGAGGTTTTTACACTCCTTGCGCTTCATTGGTATTGGCCCGTTGGCTGTCCTACGGTGCTGGGAGGGCCTTCCTTAGTGTCTCAATGAGCCTACTGGTTGGGGCCGTGGCCCAGTGACTGTTACAAAGACTCTGTCCTGGTTAAGGTCTTGATTCATTGCCCTGGGTGATTTTCCCAGGACTCTCTGGCCTTGGTCACGGTGACCTAGTCTGGCCGTTTGTCCGGGTATTCTACCCTTTGTCTGACCCTTCTTACACCCTGCTAGGTGGGGTTCTGCACAGGCTTGCTGTGGCAAGGGTGAACTGTTGCACTGGGAGCCATGAGTGGCCCTGTGTGGTTTGGTTCGCATTTTCTGCTGGATACAGTTGTACTGTGTGCCCTCTCTTGTGGGCTGTTATGCCTAAGTCAGGCTCCTTACTACGTCATTCCCTTCACAGGGTTTGGACGATCGCTATTCACCCTATCAGAAATGTTCCCTCTGGGTGTCTCTTCCTCTTGGAGGGTTGGGCCTAGATCCCTCCCTTTTTTATTCTTCTCCCTTTTCCACCAGCTATGGTGGGAGTTGGCGCCCTAGTTGGATGGCTGGGACTAGCTCCCTATTCCCTATGGAATGAGGTCTTACCACATGGGTACTAGAGTTCTTATGGCATGGCTGGAGTTGGTCCCCTTGAGAGGTTCCAGGGCTCGCCCTGTTTGTCCTCGGTAGAGACTAGTTTTCAAGCTTCGGCGTTGAGCTTTCCTCAGGGATGGCTCAGGCGCATTCCCCAGAGAATTCTAAGCTCCCTTGGGGGGGGGGGGTTGCTTATCCTGTTGCCCTGCTAAGGGTTTCCCTGGGTCTTATTCAGGTTCTTGTCTGAACTGTTCCCTGCCTCAGATGACTCCTTCGGGGCGGGTGCCTCAGTCTGGGGCGTGCCATAGGAGACGGCTTTCTTAGCCTAGTCCCTTTTTATATATTTCACAGCTCTTTATATCTGTACACCGTCTGGTGAGGATGTGTCCGCCTTGCACCAAGCTTGAGTCCAGGCAGAGGGTTGTTATTCTTCTCTATTCCAGAACCTATGGTCTTTGGACTGGTGTTCTGCTTACTCTAAGCTTAAAAGGGATCTGTATCCCTCAATAGGCGTTGGGAACCTCTGGACTGCTTCCTGTCCAGGGTTGGGGCTATGCCCGTTGGGCTTATAGACATCACCATCCTTCTTGCAGCAGGTTCTGGTTACTCCCATGAGTATGGGAGCCTGTTGGACTGGTCTTGCTTGGCTGGTTGCCCTTCTGAGCTCCTGATTATCATGTCGGCTCTTGAGGAGCCTTGTTAGCTCGTGTTCAGTATTACGTTGGTCTCGCCGAGACCAGGGTTCGTATTCCCTGACGGGAAAGGTTCTATGGTTGCCATGGCTACCCTGTTATCGTTAGTAGCATGGTTAGGCTGTTACTCTGGCCTGTTCCTTAAGGGAGATTCATTCTTCTCTCTTGGTTTGGATTTCTTCTACCAGTGCTTGGTTTGGCCCTTCTGCATTTGGTTGTTGAGCAGGCTGACTAGTTCTCTGCTCGTGTTTCATTAGCCTTGTACGGCTTCACAGTTAAGTTAGAGCTTTGCTCGAGTTGCTCCTGGTAACAAGTTTACAGGCGCTAGCACTTTTATTGTCGGCTGTGCCTTTTTCCTGGGGATCCCACCCTACTTATGGACACTGCTTTTGGATGTCCCACATGTAAGGACTATGTCTGGAGCAGGAAGTGCTGTCTGCTTAGAATAATACAACTCTGTGAAGTACTCACCTGTAGAGTTGGTATTATATGCAGACAGCACGTCCTGCTCCACCCCACCCTGATTCACCTTGTTCTGGATCCCCTGTGTGGTGATTATTATCTTGGATATTATTGCCAGTCTCTGGGTGGTTGTTTTCCTCCTGGCTTCTTCTCTCACTGCTTTTCAATGCTGGGGATTTGTGGGAGGTCCCTCGGTATATGTAGGGCCGGGAGGAGCTTGTTTTCTTCATGATTCTGCAGTGCACGGCGCTGAAGGCGGAGGTATACCCACATCTAAGGACTATGTCTGGAGCAGGACTTGCTGTCTGCATATAATACCAACTCTACAGGTGAGTACTTCACAGAGTTGTATTTTTGTTCCCCGGAGGCATCCCGATTGTTGATGCCCCGCTGTGTGAAACTCCCCAGTTCGCCCATTTAAACTCACCTCTCCTTGGTCCAAGGGCGCATGCGCAGATACTCGGCCAATGAGAGCCATTTGCTATGTTTATATCATTTGGCTGACAGTTCTCATTGACTATAATAGCGTGCGCAGCTGCATCCTCTGCATCCCTGGCCGTGTGCATGCTCCTGCCCCAGCCTATGTGAATGACTGGGGCAGGAGCGTGCGCACAATGCCGGGGATGTGGAATTGCACGCTTCCTATCATCAATGAGAGACTCCTGCCGAATTACGTGAGTTAAGCAGACGGCTTTTATTGGACAAGAGCCCGCACATGCGCCACTGGACTGGAGAAAGGTGAGTGTGTATGGGCTTCCTGGGGGGGTTTCATACAGCCAGTATGCCAGTAGCCAGCCCTGGAATCTTTTAGATTCTAGGCCGGCCGCTGGTGGGTGGAAGGGTGAAGGGGGGAATCAGAGCTTTAATCATCCCTATTTCTACTACTTTTACTTTCAATTATGTCACTTTCACCACATGTGCCACCAACACATTCCTTCAGTGGGAGCCAAGCAATCTTACGCCAACAGCTCTGCCAGTTGCACTTACTTGGCCCAAGAATGGATAGTTGTGTAATAATGCAGGGAAGATGAAAGATCAGGTTATGATGATAAACGAAGTGAAAAGGCCAATCAGACATTTATAGGCCTTATTTGTATATTTAAGTTTACAAATCAGAACTAAACCAGGCAAGCATTCATATTACTATAATTATTATTTATAAAGTGCCATCATTATCACAGTACAGTAGCACAGTACAATGCAGACATTCAAGAAAGTGATTTCTTAGCAAGAGAAAAAAAAAAACTCACTAAAGAACTCAGAACCCTCCCCAATTATATTAAGTTTGAGCTGGTCAATCTAAGGGACTCACCACTATTGTAGAAATTACTGGGGGTAGGACAGGTAAAATATATACTTTTAAAATACTATAAAATACTTATATAACAATGATGACAATGCAGATAAAACATATGGTATTATGAGTTAGTATTCTGAGGGGTGATGAGTCTGTAAAATGGTTGGGTTAAGTATTCTGATATGGCTTTCCAGAGGAGTGGCACAGCGCACATGTTGTTCTGAACTCGAGAGTGGGTGATCATGGTAGAGGAAAGGAGAGGTTTATGGGCAGAGCGGAGATTGCTTCTATGTCGGTATCGCTGGACTAGTGATAAAATATTTGCAGGCCTTGGCTGTAGAGAACCTTTTAGGTTAGGTATTTAAACTGAATTTCAGATAGTGGGAGCCAGTGGAGTGATTGACATAGAGGAGTAGCAGAAAAAAAGCAGGAGAATAAATAGATAAGGCAGACACACATAGAGGAATGTGTTGCAGTAGTCTAATCGGGAGATGATCAAGGCATACACTAGTATATTCTTAGTATACCGCGAAATTGGCTCCTCCTGGCCCCTCAAACACCCAGGACCTCCCACAAATCCCCAGAATTTCTCTGCAGTCTGGACTGCGAAGGACAAGAAGATGGCTCTCCTCGCAGGTGAGCGGGGCTATTAGCCTGCGGCCCTGTAGGACTATTCCCACCCGTTCCATTTTTAATGTGCCTCCCAGCCTTGGCTGCGCTGGTCCAGGTGATGGTAGGCAGCACCACTGTCAGGTGCTTAGGAGCGCTGCTCTACCGCAGGCCCCCACCAAACGGTAGGCGGTATAGGCATATGGTAAGCCTCTATGGGATGCCCCTCCCGCCCTATTGCCCCTGTCTATCTGTGGGCCCTATGTTAAGTGGCCGCTGCTCTCCCTTGTAGCTCTCGGGGGGGGGGGGTATATGCCTTGGTGCTTCACTGTATTATGTGCTTCTGGTTGGTGTCAGTCTCCGCGCTGACTTGGTTGCACTGGTTGCGTTTTTGAATATGCCGCTTGCGCTTCCACTGTGCTCCGCGGTTGACGGCGGCATTACCTCAGGCGCTGGTGCGCTGGTATTGGCTGCTTGTCACGTGTGCTGCTTTGCGCTCTTCGTGGGGGGCGGGGCGCGCAGATGGCGCGTTCCGCGTCACTGTCTCCACGGTCCGCCACTCAAGGTATGCCCGGCGCCATTTTTCTCTGGATTCGGCTGCTGCGTGGCTGGCATCTACCTACCGCGGTCCGTGAGTGCCATCGCGGGCGGCTTTATTTACCCTATGTCATTATACATGTCACTTATGGGGTTCTCTTCCCTTATGTCTTTCAGACGGGTCGAACTCTATTGGTTTCTCCCGGCCCTACTCTCTCTATTTAGTTATTAAACTTGTGAGGCCTAGTGTGTAAATTACTCCCACTTCCCTAGCGAGCTATTGGGGCATCCCGGGTTGCTTTTATAGCGTAAATTCCTATCTGCCTATTGTGCCGCTATAATCACCATATGGACGCGTCTCAGGATAATGTGCTCGGGGTTCCTTCGGGACAAGCCCGGCTGTGTGTAGCTTGTGGGGTGTCTCCTACTAGTGCTGACAATGTGCGGGTCTGTATACCTTGTGCCCAGAAGGTGCTTGTGTAGCGATAACCCTTATCGCCGGAGGGCTTCACCGCCCGAGACGTCCTTTTCCCAATCGTAAGAGGTGCTGCTGGAATTCCAGAGTCGTCCGTGAGGAAACAGGAACAGCCCTTACAAGGGCTAGTGAATTGTAATATAGCGTTTCCCCCAATAAGAGACAGAACTCAGTATTGAGGGTGAAGGTGAAGTGAACTTTATTAGTGCCACACTGGGCCTTATATACACAAGTCTCCATTGCATGACACACACACCGACCAATAGCAGCAGAGCACACAATCCCTCAACTCTGCCGGTGACGCAATCAGCAATACAATAGACGTCTGTAATACACTCAATCCGAACAATGCCATTGTCTGTGACGTAATCAGTCAATACAATGGCAGTCAGAACAATGAATAACGTAATCAATCAATACAATGGCAGTCAGAACAATGAATAACGTGATCAATCAATACACTGGCAGTCTGTAACATGCTTAAGAAAAGGAAAGTAATGAACCTGTGTAAAGTCCAAAGGGGCAGAGAGTCTGTCACAATGCCCCCTTTTTGTGGAACACCCGGCAGACCCGGATTGACCCTGTTCGGGTTAACGTGGGGCTGTCCGGACTCTTGTTATGGGCAGAGTTCTGTTTGCCGGGATAATCCATCTGCATTACCGTTTTGTCTACCGGGCCTGTATACACACACACACACACACACACACACACACACACACACATACAGTTGTACTCACAGGGTGCTGGTCTTGTCTTTTCCCCCCAATAAGAGACAGAACTCAGTATTGAGGGTGAAGATGATACACACACACACAGTTGTACTCACAGGGTGCTGGTCTTGTACACACACATGTACTCACAGGGGTGCTGGTCTTGTACACACATACAGTTGTACTTACAGGGTGCTGGTCTTGTACACACACATGTACTCACAGGGTGCTGGTCTTGTACACACACATATACTTACAGGGTGCTGGTCTTGTACACACATACAGTTGTACTCACAGGGTGCTGGTCTTGTCTTTTCCCCCCATTAAGAGACAGAACTCAGTATTGAGGGTGAAGATGATACACACACACACAGTTGTACTCACAGGGTGCTGGTCTTGTACACACACATGTACTCACAGGGTGCTGGTCTTGTACACACATACAGTTGTACTCACAGGGTGCTGGTCTTGTACACACACATGTACTCACAGGGTGCTGGTCTTGTACACACACATGTACTCACAGGGTGCTGGTCTTGTACACACATACAGTTGTACTCACAGGGTGCTGGTCTTGTACACACACACACAGTTGTACTCACAGGGTGCTGGTCTTGTACACACACATGTACTCACAGGGTGCTGGTCTTGTACACACATACAGTTGTACTCACAGGGTGCTGGTCTTGTACACACACATGTACTCACAGGGTGCTGGTCTTGTACACACACATGTACTCACAGGGTGCTGGTTTTGTACACACATACAGTTGTACTCACAGGGTGCTGGTCTTGTACACACACTCTCTTAGCTCTGGTTGCAAGGCATTGAGAAAATGTTCTAGTAAAAACAACTGTAGGCTTCCGGGGTGACAGCGTTCCGGGCTAACAAAGCCTCCTTTACCAGATGGTAGTGTGGTAAGTCCGCATCAGGGATGGCCCGGAAAGCATCGGAAGCTTTCCCAGATAGTTTCCCTGATAATATGGTGACCCATTCCTCCGTGGGTACCCGGTGTAAAGCGCACTGCCGTTCAAAATCGGCCAGAAATCCATGACTCATCGTCACTTTCCTGGAAGGACTTAAATGCTGCAAATGGAATCTTTTTCCCCCCAGTGTAACTGAGGCTCGGAGACACAGGGGCGCTGAGAGGCTGCTGGGTTGCGAGTCGCCGATCTTCCCTTCGCTTACTGGCCTCTGCCTCCGCTGCGGCGAAGACTTGGTCGATCAGTTCTTGTAATGGATTCGGCCATAGACCGACAATCTGTTCCGAACCGCTTGAACAAGAGCAGCGTCTTCATCAGTCTCTATATTGGTTTCGGTCCTCACTGCTGCACGATCCATTTCGATCAGCTTGGCTATCAGTTCCTGACGTGGGCGGTTGCTAGCCGACCTTCCCCGGCTCTCGAGTAGATCCTTCAGAGTCAGCCTTTTCAACTTGTCATACTGACTCTCCATCAGGGTAGCACTCTCTCTGGGTACAAAGGACCATCCGACCGCTTGCCACCAATTGTAGCGATAACCCTTATCGCCGGAGGGCTTCACCGCCCGAGGCGTCCTTTTCCCAATCGTAAGAGGTGCTGCTGGAATTCCAGAGTCGTCCGTGAGGAAACAGGAACAGCCCTTACAAGGGCTAGTGAATTGTAATATAGCGTTTCCCCCAATAAGAGACAGAACTCAGTATTGAGGGTGAAGGTGAAGTGAACTTTATTAGTGCCACACTGGGCCTTATATACACAAGTCTCCATTGCATGACACACACACCGACCAATAGCAGCAGGGCACACAATCCCTACTCCCCCAAGCTTAAATTTGACTCCCATTGAGTTGCATACCAGTGGGGATTCTCAGCCTGATGTGTCTTCCAGACTGGCTAGTGTTGAGAAGTTGCTTGCTAATATCTTGGCGCGTAAGGCCACTGCTAAGAAGTGGCACTTGACGCCTGATGTCACTCTTTTCCCTATGGAGGCTGGAGAGTTCTTGGAACTGTCTGGTTATACCCCTTTGGAAGAAGGGGAGTTATTCTCTGACTCAGAGTCTATCTATAGTCTACTGTCTATCTCTCCCCCGGTTGCGGCCCCCAGGCAGCAGGGGGAATTGTTTCATACTGCTAAGCCACGTTTAGAGTTTCCTGAGCAAGCCCATTTTAATAATCTCGTGTTCAAGGAATGGAAGCGTCTTTCCTCCATTCCCCCTGTTGGGCAGGGTTCTGCGCAAGATAGTTCAGCAATCCTGGTGGCCCCCAGGTGGCCAAGAAGAGTGTGGTTCGCAGACATGGTGCAGCTGGCAGTAGATCAGTACGCTCTGCCCAGGGTGCCAGACCTGCTCACTCAGGGTCACTTACGCCATCCCAATTTACAAACTCTGGCTTTGATGGCCTGGCTGCTAAAACCTCCATCTTGATGGAGAAGGGGCTGTCTGCCTCTGTTGTTGATACCATGATAAAGGCTAGAAAGAAGTCTTCTTCTTCCATTTACTATAGGGTTTGGCGTGCCTACATTGACTGGTGTGAGTCTAGGTCTCTTCCCTGTCGTGTGTTCTCTATTCTCAGGATCCTGGAGTTCCTGCAGCATGGGTTGGAGTGGGGGCTCCAACTCAGTACTCTGAAGGGTCATGTCTCTGCCCTGCCTGTTTTCTTCCAGAGGTCCTTTGCCCAGCATTCTCTGATCAGGACTTTTTTTCAGGCTGCCCTGGCCATTCTTACTCTCAAGGTTATCTTTTTGGTGGTTAGCGGCTCTGTTAGGCGTGTGTCTGAGTTGGCGGCGCTTTCCATCCAGCCCCCCTACTTTGAGAGACACCAGGACAAGGTGTTGTTTCGCTTCAAGCCAGATTTTCTGCCTAAGGTCGTGTCTGCCTTTCATCTGAATCAGGACATTGTTCTTCCTTCCTTGTGCCCTAATCCTAGTAACGCTAAAGAGAGGGTCTTGCATTCCTTGGATGTGGTTAGGTGTCTGAAGTACTATCTGGTGGCTACTGCACCATTCAGAAAAACTGATGCTCTTTTTGTGGTCCCTTCTGGTTCCAGGAAGGGTTTGGCTCCTGCTAAATCTACTATCAGCAAATGGATCTGCCAGGCCGTGATTCAGGCCTACTCTGCTAAAGGGAAGAATCCTCCCTTCCGCCTTACTGCTTATTCCACTCGTGCTATTGGTGCCTCTTGGGCTTTTCAGCACCAGGCTTCTGTTGAATAAGTTTGCAAGGTCGCTACTTGGTCTTCTGTACTTTTTCAAAGTTTTATAAGGTTGATGTTAGGGCCTCAGCTGATGCTGCTTTTGGCCGCAAGGTTTTGCAGGCAGCAGTGGTATGACCTGTCTGCTGTTACCTTTGGGGATCCCACCCTACTTTATGGACACTGCTATTGGATGTCCCAAGTGTAATGATTCTTATCTGGAGCAGGACGTACTGTATACTAAGAATAATACAATTCTGTGATTACTCACCTGTAGAATTGTTATTATGAGTATACAGTACGTCCTGCTCCACCCCACCCTTGGTTTTGCATTATCCTCGATCCCCTGTATGGTTATTGTTATCATTGTTATAGTTACTAGTTGGTTCTGTTTTCTTTCTCCCGGCTTCTCGTTAACTGCTTTTCAATGCTGGGGATTTGTGGAAGGTCCAGGGTATTTGGGGGGCCGAGAGGAGCCAATTTTGCGGTCTCTGCAGTCCAGCGCCATCTGGCGGAGTAATTCCCAAGTGTAATGATTCTTATCTGGAGCAGGACGTACTGTATACTCATAATAACAATTCTACAGGTGAGTAATCACAGAATTGTATTTTTAGTGTTTTAGGAGTGAGTAAAGGAATAATGCAGGTAATATTTGTGTTGGAAGCGACAGGAGGTGGTTAGTGACTGAATGTGTGCTGTAAATGAAAAAGAGGAGTCTAGTATAATGTTGAGACAACATGCTTGAGGAGCTGTAGTGATAGAGAGGGAACAGCCAGATATATTTATGTTGAAAATGGGAGCAGAATTGGATGATGGGAAGATTACAAGCTAATTTGTTTTGTCCCTTTTTAGCTTGAGAGAGAGGACATTAATGATGAGATAGCAGTCAGGGCCCAGAGATAGGAGGGAAGAGATGTCAGGGCCTGAGAGGTAGATCTGATGGTCATATGCTTACATGTGGTGCTGAAAGCCAAAAGGGTTTATAAGTTGTCCAAGGCCATAAGTATAGACTGAAAAATTGGGGGTCCGAGCATGGGTCCTTGTGGTACGCCAACAGATAAAGGGTGAGGAGAGTATACCATGTTGGAGTGGAATCTGAGAGGTAAGAGCCATATGAGCAAGGTCTGGAATTAGGGAGGGTGAGTATTTGGAGTAGAAGCAAGTGATTGACAGTGTCAAACACAGAGAATAAGTCAAGAAGACTAAGAATGGAGTAGTGGCCTGTGGATTTTGTGGTTTTTAGATTAATTAGTTTGGTGAGGGCAGTTTCAGTGGAGTGATTAGAGTGGAAATCAGACTGGAGCAGATCTAGTAAGGAGTTAGAGTGGACATAAGTTTTGGTTCAGAGGGGGAGCAGTGAGATGGACCAGTAATTGGTGAGGACAGAGGGGTCCAGGGATGGATATTTGAGTATCAGGGTTATGACTGTATGCCTAAATAGTGACGGCGAAAAGCCTGTCCATAGGGAGAGGTTAAATAGAGATGTAAGGGCAGGGGTGAGGGATGAGTTGTGGGATTTGGTGGGAAGGAATATGATCAATCGAGCAAGTATTGAGGCCAGATTTAAATATGAGGAAGGGAGGGAGGACAGCCACTTTTCAGATAGCATGGTGAAGTGGAATAGGGGACTAGTCAGAAGCAGAGTTAGATAGGGCGAGTACATTTGGGTAAAGCCTGCTAGGATATTGTCAATTTTCTGTCTTTAAAGAAAGAACACGTCTGCTGTGATTTGGGAGGTGGGCAGAATAGATTGCTGGGAATTCCGAGCCTGTGTTGATATAAGGGAAGTGAAGGGCATGTTTATATAGCAGGAAGTCACCATTAGCCTTTAGTCTTCTGACATTTACTTTCATTGACCTAAGAGTGCATTTTCAATCTAGAAACAGTTTATTCTATGTATGCAGCACGTCCTGCTCCAGATAATGATTCATAACATCTGGGATTACCTCCACAAGAGGGCGCTTTACTGCAGAGATGGCAAAAAAAGGCCCCCCCGGTCCATATATACCCGGGACCTCCCACTAATTCCCCAGTTTCTTCTCTGCAGTTGGATGCAAAGGACAAGATGATGGCTTCTCTTCTCGCAGGTGAGCCGGGTTTCACAGCTCGTGACCCTGTAGGACTATTCCCACCCGTTCCACCTTTTATTCTGCCTCCCAGCCTTGGCTGCGTGGTCGGGTGATGATAGGCAGCACATATTAGAGGTGCTTTACTTGGAGCTTGCTCCACCGCAAATCCCCCACCAAAGGGTAGGCGGTCCAGGTATGGTGAACCTGACTTGGGATGCCCCGTCCGCTATATGCCCTCCCTTACATATTTTGGGTGTCTTTATGGGCATCCAACTACCTCCTTCTCCCGCTATTCTGGTTCGTTGGGGGGGGGGGGGTGAGCGCCTGGTTGTGTGAGTGCTTGCCTTCACACCACTGTGCAAAGCTGTGGCTGTGTCTTTGACATTCTTGCGCTGGTACTCTGATTAGTGCTTCACCTGTCCCCTTGTCATATTTGATTCTCCCGCCGCAGACATGCGCGGTCAGCGGTGACGTTACTTCGGGGCCTACTGTGTACTGATTGGCTGCGGGTTGGCTTCTACTCGTCCTGTCCCCGCGCTTCCTGGAGGGGGCGTGGCTTGGCGCGTTCTGCATCTCACCTCATGCGGCCCGCCCCTTCAGAGCCCTCCAGCGCCATCTTGTCTCTGCTGCCTGGACGATTGCTAGCTCTTCGGCGGTCCGTGAGTGCCCCAGCAGGCCTTATTTTGCCATTATTATCCATTTTTTTTTGTATAACTGATGGGGTGTAATGTTTTTATGTCTTACAGGCGGGGAAACTGGTTTAGAGTTTTCCCCCCGGTCCTGTGCCCTCTATTAGTTCTATGTAACTTTATTAGAGGCCTAAATATTTAAATCCTCCCTCTATCCTAGCGGACATTTTGGGGCATCCCGGGTAGCTGTACAGCGTAATTCCTACTGGCCAGTTGTGTCACTAAAATCACCATATGGAGGCTTCACAGGATATTGTGCTCGGGGTCCCATCGGGACAAGCCCGGCTGTGTATGGTGTGTGGGGCATCCCCTGTGAGCGATGATGTGCTGGTCTGTGTACCCTGCGCCCAGCAGGCACTTGCGCGGCATTCTGGGCTGTCTGTGTCTGGGTCTGCGCCCACCATTTCTTCTCCCACACCCCCTTGCTTGATTATGACTCCCAGTGAGATTAATACTAGTGGGGAGTCTCAGCTGGATGTTTCTTCCAGGCTGGCCAACATTGAGAGATTGATTGCTAGCTCTGCGGCCCGTAAGGCCCCAGCTAAGAGATGGCATGTGGCGCCTGCTGCGTCAGCCTTTCCTATGGAGACTGAAGATTTCCTTGATTTATCTGACTATGCCCCTCTTGTGGAAGGGGAATTATTCTCGGATTCAGAATTTTCTGATGATCAGCATTGCCTTGGGGCTGATGCCGGCTCAGTGCATTGGGATGCTGATGACGCCCATAGACTTTTGACTCAAATCTTTGAAGTGCTTTCCATTTCCCTTTCTGCTGCGGCGCACAAGCAACAGGGGGAACTGTTCGGTACTGCAAAGCCACGTTTGGAATTTCCAGAACATGCACATTTTAATAATCTGGTTCTCAAGGAATGGGAGCGGCCTAGCCGGCTTCCTGGTATCCCTAAGGGATGGGATAAAAGGTATCCTTTTCCATCGGATGTGGTTAAATGTTGGTCAACTCCCCCAGAAGTGGATGCCCCTGTTTTGGGGTTGTCCAATACTTCTGTGGTGCATTCCCCTGATTCCACTACCCTGAAGGATAGTGAGGACCGGTATATTGATCAGCTGGCTTCCCCCATGCCTTTGCCTGTGTAGGATCGGCCCTGCGCCCGGTCTGTGCGTCTGTTATTACTGCGGTGGCTATTAGGGCTCTGGTCAAGGGCCTTCTGGAAGGTTCCCCTGATGATTCTTCTAGTGCCGAGTTCAGAGCCTTATCACAATGTGAGATGTTTATCGCTTATGTCCTTTCTGCCTTAGATGACACCATTAGGATGTATAGCAGGACCTCGGCTCTGGTTGTTTCTATTCGCCGCTCGGTTTGGCTGCGCCAGTGGGCAGCTGACAATGCTGCTAAGAAGGCTCTCACAGGGCTACCCTTTAAGGGGCTGCGCCTTTTCGGTGACCGTTTGGACCTTTTTGCAAAGGGAGGTAAGTTGCCCCAGCGCAAAAGACAGCAGCGGCCCTTTAGGGGTTCGGGGTCCTTTACTCCCTCCTTTGGGGGATCCAGGTCAGGGAAGGGGGGTGTTTTTTGCGGGGCACAGGGTTCTGGGGCAAGGGCAGAGGCCGTGACCGTCCCGGATCCTCCTGAGGCTCCAAGCCCAAATCTGCCACCAAGCCCGCTCAGCCATGAAGGGGCGCCCTCACCCTTACGGGTGGGGGGGACGGCTGCGGCTCTTCGCTCATGTCTGGGGACAACAGGTCTCAGACAGGTGGATTCTGGAGGTTGTGTCCTCCGGCTACAATCTAGAGTTCGCTGCATGGCCGCCTCCACGATTCCTCAGGTCTCGGATTCCTCTAGACCCCCTGGCAGTTTGGGGTCTGTTTCTGGCTGTACAGAACCTATTGGATATGGGGGTCATCTGTCCGGTCCCTACGTGGGAGAGAGGTCAGGGTTATTATTCCAATCTCTTCATAGTACCCAAAAAGGATGGTTCCATCAGGCCCATCCAGGACTTAAAGCTTCTCAACAAGTTCATCAGGACCAGATGCTTTCGCATGGAGACCCTGCGCTCCACGATCAGCTCTTTGCGCCCGGGGGACTTCATGACCTCCATAGACATCAAGGATGCTTACCTTCATGTGCCGGTCTTCCCAGGGCATCAGCGGTTCCTCAGATTCACAGTGGAGGACCAGCACTACCAATTTGTGGCACTTCCCTTCGGTCTCACCTCCAGAGTGTTCACCAAGGTGCTGGCGGGTGTGATGGCCCTTCTCAGAGCCCGGGGCATTCGCATTCTCCCTTATCTGGACGACCTTCTTATTACGTCTCATTCTCTCCAGCAGGCAGAATTGGATACCCAGACAGTGGTGACTGCCCTGGAAACATTCGGATGGGTGATCAATTATCCCAAATCCTCCCTCTCCCCGTCCCAGGTCACCCCCTTCCTGGGCATGAATCTGGATACCATTCAGGCCAGGATTTTTCTTCCTCAGCAGAAGGTGGATTCTCTTCAAGCTCTGGTTCATTTCATGTTGTCCAGTCCTCGTCCTTCCATCCGGCAAAGGCCTGCGGCCCTGCAGGACTATTACCACCTGTTCCGAACCCACTGCCTCCCAGCCTAGGCTGACTGGTTCGGGTGACGGTAGGTTAGCACCAGGGTCAGGTGCTGAGGAGCGCTGCTCCTACCGCAGTCCCTGCCTGACGGGGTAGGCGGTATAGGCTTATGGTGAGCCTTGTGGGATGCCCCGGCCTACACTCTGGGTTTCGCCTTAACCATTCCTCTCTAGGTTCCCCCCTCCCTCCTCCTTCCACCTACGTTTTACTATGGACCGCTGCTATCCTCCCTTACCTCGCTCTCTCCCTGGGGAGATCCCCGGGGGGGGGGGGGGGTGTCGGTGGTCACTTTAATTGGGTATGTTTTACTTTTTGCTTGTACGCCGCTGCTGCGCCGCTTGTACGGCGCTCCCCGGACGGCGGCGACATTGCCTCATATGCTGCGGTGCTACCATTGGCCGGTGTGATCACTTGGGGCGCGATTCGCGCTCTTCAGGGGGGCGGGCTTTGCGGATGATGCTTTTCGCATCATCTCTCCCCGGCCTGCCCCTCGAGGTCTCTGCAGGCGCCATTTTCTTCCTTCCTTGCTGCGTGCGTTGCTGGCTCCCTGTGCGGTCCGTGGGTTTTTTCTATATATCGTTGCACTTGTATTTACTTAGGGGGATGTCATTTATGTCTTTCAGGCGGGTTGAACTTCACTGTGGTTTCTCCCGGCCCTCTTCCCCCTGACAATCTCCCACCTCCCTAGCGGGCTTTTGGGGCATCCCGGGTAGCTATCATTAGCATTAACCCTATACTGTCTGGTTGTGCCAATCAAATCACCATATGGACGCTTCTGCGGATAATGTGCTTGGGGTTCCTTCGGGACAAGCCCGTTGTCCAAGTGTTGCGTGTGGGGTATCCCTTATAAGTGATGATGTCAGGGTATGTGTAACTTGTGCCAAGCAGGTACTTGCGTTGCAGTCTGGGTTGTCTGTTACGGGCCTGGGTGATGCGAGCCACGCTGGACCCCCTCTGGCTTCACCTACCCCCCCACGCTTGCATCTGACCCCCAGCGAGGGGCATGCTGGCGGGGATTCTCAATCTGATTTGGCTGCACGGGTGGCCAGCATTGAAAAACATATTGCTGGGTCTGCCCCGCGTAAGGCTTCTGCCAAGAAGCGGCATTTATCTCCCGCTGCCTCCCTCTTCCCTGTAGTGGATGAGGGACCTTACTCACTGTCTGGCCCCTACCCCTTTGAGGAGGGGGAATTGTTTTCTGATTCAGAATCCTCTGAGGAACAACCTAAGATGTATGGCGGTACCGGGTCTCCCTTTGGGGAAGACCCGTGGTCCCCGGATGATACTGACAGGTTGTTGAGTCATATACTTGAAGTACTTTGTATTTCTCCTCCTGCAGTGGCTCCGCAGCAGCAGGGTGAGCTTTTTTCATACGGTTAAGCCACGCTAGGAGTTCCCTGAGCAATCTCACTTTAATAATCTGGTGCTCAAGGAATGGGAACAGCCTGGCAAGCTACCTGGGGTGCCCAAGAGTTGGGACAAGAGGTATCCCTTTCCTGCTGATGTGGTTAAGCGTTGGTCATGTCCTCCCGAGGTAGATGCGCCCGTCCTAGGGCTGTCTAATACTTTGGTCATGCATTCTCCTGACACTACTACCTTGCGGGATGGTGAGGACCGGCGCATGGACCAGCTGTCCTGTCATGCTTTTGCCTGTGTGGAGACCGCGCTGCGCCCGGTTTGTGCTTCTGCCATTACAGCTATAGCTATTAAAGGGCTGCTTAAGAGTCTCTTAGATGGGGTCTCTGATGACGCGGGAGGAGAAGAGTATAGGTCTCTCCTGCTTTGCTGTGAATTTGTCACTTACATCTTTGCTGCCATGGATGATGCCATTAGAATGTGTGGGAGGACTTCTGCTCTTTTGGTGGCTATACGCCGCTCTGTCTGGCTGCGTCAGTGGGTAGCTGATAATGCGGCTAAGAAGGCTCTCACTGGTTTTCCCTTTATGGGGCTGTGCCTCTTTGGTGAACGCTTGGACCTGCTTGCAAGGGGCGGTAGGTTACCTCAACGCAGGAGGCCATCTCGGTCCTTTCGGGGGACTGGTGCCTCTCTCCCCTCCTTTTGTGCTTCCAGGGCTGGTCGAGGAGTTTCCTTTGCTGGAGCATGCAGGGACTATTGGGGCAGAGGACATGGCCGCCCCGGCCTCTCCTGGGGTCCCAAGCCCAAATCCTCCCCCAAGCCCCCTCAGGCATGAAGGGGCGCCCTCACCCATCCGGGTGGGGGGGCGGCTTCGGCTCTTTGCTCACGTCTGGAGGTTTCACGTCTCAGACTGGTGGATTCAGGAGGTAGTATCCTTCGGTTACAAGATAGAGTTTGCAGCCTGGCCACCCCCAAGATTCATCAAATCTCGGATGGCTCAAAACCCCCTGTCAGCTCAGGGCCTGTGCCTTGCTGTCTAGAACCTTCTGGAGTTGGGGGTCATCTGCCCGGTGCCTTTCAGGGAAAGGGGCAGAGGCTTCTATTCCAATCTTTTCCCTGTCCCCAAAAAGGACGGCTCCCTCAGGCCCATCCTGGATTTAAAGCGTCTCAACAAGTTTGTCAGATTCAAGCATTTTCGCATGGAAACTCTGCGCTCAGCTGTCAATTCTCTGCGCCCGGGCAACTTCATGACTTCTGTAGACATCAAGGACACTTACCTTCATGTACCAATCTTTCCAGGTCATCAGAAATTCCTCAGGTTCGCTCTGGAGGATCAGCACTACCAATTTGTGGCCTTGCCTTTCGGTATCACCTCGGCTCCCAGGGTATTCACCAAGGTGCTGGCGGGCGTGATGGCTCTGCTGAGATCTCAGGGCATTCACATCCTCCCTTATTTGGACGACATTCTCATCACGTCTCAGTCCTTCCATCAGGCCGAGTTGGATACCCAGTTGGTGGTGTCCACTCTGGAGTCCTTCGGCTGGGTGATCCACCATCCCAAGTCTTCCCTGTCCCCGTCCCGGGTGAGGTCCTTTCTGGGCATGAATCTGGATACATCTCAGGTCAAGATTTATCTCCCTCAGCAGAAGGTGGAGAGTCTTCAAGCTCAGGCCCAGCTTCTTCTGGCTTGCTCTCATCCCTCTATCCGGCAGGGGATGCAGCTCGTGGGCCTTATGGTGTCTTGCTTCGTGGTGGTTCCATACGCTCAGTTTCACATGAGACCTCTTCAACTTCACCTCACTTCAGTATGGGATCGGGACCCTGTGTCCCTGGATCAGGTGTTTGTTCTGTCCCCTCTGGCCAGGCGGTCTCTCTCGTGGTGGCTGGACTCAAGGAACCTGTTGGTGGGCAGAACCTTTGCCCTTGCTGGGAGACTGTCACCGCAGATGCCAGTCTGACAGGTTGGGGGGCTTCTGGAAATGCTTGAAATTCCAGGGTCAGTGGGGCCCTCAGGAGGCCCATACTCCTATCAACATTCTGGACTGAGAGCGATAAGGTTGATTCTCGCCCAATTGACTCCACATCTCCGGGATCGGGCTGTTAAGATCCTCTCGGACAACCAGACAGCGGTTGCCTGCATCAATCATCAGGGAGGGACCAGGAGCAAGAGGGCCCTCAAGGAAGTATCCCTGATACTGTCCTGGGCAGAGGAGAACGTTCCCTGCATCTCGGCAGTGTACATCCCGGGGGTGGAAAATCTGAAGGCAGACTCCCTGAGCAGGGGGACTTCTCGTCTGGATCCCTCAGCAGCAGGGTTTTTCGCTCCCTGTGCCACCGCTGGGGTCAGCCAGATGTGGATCTGTTTGCGTCCCTTCACAATCACAAGCTTCCAGTCTTTGTCTCGCTGTCCCAGGACCCTCTGGCCTTAGCCATGGATGCTCTAGCAATGTCTTAGAAGAGCTTTCGGCTCCTCTATGTGTTCCCTCCGTTTCCTCTGCTGGGCAGGGTGCTGTGCAAGATAGCCCAGGAAGGGGTGCCAACCATTTTGGTGGCCCCCTGTTGGCCAAGAAGGGTGTGGTTCGCAGACATCGTGCAGTTGGCAGTAGATCAATAGGATCCAAGGATCCAGACCTGCTCACTCAGGGGCAGCTACGCCATCCCAATTTACAGATGCTGGCTTTGACGACCTGGCTGCTGAAACCTCCATTTTGATGGGAAAGGGGCTTCCTGCCTCTGTTGTTAATACCATGATTCGGGCTAGGAAGAGGTCCTCGTCCTTTTATCTACTATAGGGTTTGGCATACTTACATTGCCTGGTGTGAGTCTAAGTTGCTTCCCTGTCGGGTGTTTTCTATTCCCAGGATTCTGGAATTCCTGCAACATGGTTTGGCCTACAACTTAGTACCCTCAAAGGACATGTGTCAGCTTTGGCTATTTTCTTCCAAAGATCTTTTGCCAATCACCGTCTGGTTAAGACCTTCTTCCAGGGGGTTACTCACGTGCGCCCGCCACGTAAGCCTATGTTACCAGTCTGGAATTTGAACTTGGTTTTATCTGCCATGCAGGGTCCTCCTTTTGAGCCTCTGCATGATGCTGCTTTGCCTGTGTTGACTCTTAAGGTAGCCTTTCTGGTGGCTATCACTTCTGTTGCGTGTTTCTGAGTTGGCGGCGCTTTCCATCAAACCTCCTTACTTTGCACGACACCAGGACAAGGTGGTGTTTTGTTTTAAGCCAGATTTTCTGCCCAAGGTTGTGTCTGCTTTTTATCTCAATCAGGAGACTGATGCTCTTTTTGTTCTCCCTTTTGGACCTAGGAAGGGTTTGCCTCCGGCTAAATCCACTATCAGTAAGTGGATCCGTCAGGCTGTGGTAAAAGCCTATTCTGCTAAGGGGAAGGAGCCTCCCTTCCGCTCTACTCGTGCTATTGGTGCCTCTTGGGCTTTGCAGCACCAAGCTTCTGTTGAACAAGTTTGCAAGGCCGCTAACTGGTCTTCTGTTCATACTTTTTCTAAGTTTTACAAGGTTGATGTTAGGGCCTCAGCTGATGCAGTTTTTGGCCGCAAAGTTCTGCAGGCGTCAGTGGTTTAATCTGCCCGCTGTTACTTTTGAGGATCCCACCCTACCTTACGGACACTGCTATTGGATGTTCCATGTGTAAGGAATACTCTGGAACAGGACGTGCTGTATACTTGGAATAATACAATGCTGTGAGACACTCACCTGTAGAATTGGTATTATAAGTATACAGCACGTCCTGTTCCATCCCACCCTTGTTCTCTTTATTCTTTGTTACCTCTGTATGGTGATTGTTCTAATGTTCATTTGAAATTTTGTTATTATTGATTCTTCCGGCTTCTTGTGTAACTGCTTGTCAATACTGGGAAGCCACAAGTCTTTTTCTGCAGTCCAGCGCCATCTTGTGGATCCATAACCCATGTGGAAGAAATACTCTGGAACAGGATGTACTGTATACTTATAATACCAATTCTCCAGGTGAGTGTCTCACAGAATTGTATTTTTCAAATTATAATTAGTGACCTATTCTTTCATCTTTTGCCTCATATACTACATCTCCTTTCATTAATTCTACATCACAACCGTTTGTACTTTATCTCACTTTATCAATCGTCCTTGGATTACCCCGGGCTGATAGCGAAATATGAAGCAGCGTATAAAGGTGAGCTGTCTGAGGTCAAATAACAAATATCTGCGGTCAGAACGAGAATAGTCACACTAGAATCAGCAGAAGCCACGGCATCCAGCCATTTGCAGACATTGGAAGCTAGGTGTGATGCACAAGAAGCAATGTTCTGAGCTAACCAACTCCATGTAGATATGGAAAACAGAAGGCATAGAAACAACCTGCGCTTGAGGGGCACCCCGGAAGCCTTGGCTGGGGAAGACCTGAAACAAATTGTGACTACAAAAGTCCATTTCTTCACATTAAAAGAGGACATTGCACACAGGGCCTGATCTAGGTACCCTTTTCAGGTAATAGCCTGTATAGTGCTCTTACTGCATCGGTGTGAGTGAATGGATTACTATCTGGCCCCCTCAGGATCTCCAATGGGACTAGGCAAGGATGTCCCCTCTCACCATTGATTTTCATTCTTGTGCTCTAGCCCCTCCTCTGCAGAGTGTGAAAGAACTGCACTGATGTGAGAACTGAGGCGCTATGGAAACCTTTCTGGGTACAAAAGTCAGAGGCTCTTAATGTAAATATCTCTACAACAAGATTCAAAGCTGGGCAAAAGAGAGTGTTGTGTACCTGGGAACTAAAGTAAGTAGATGGTTTGGCAGGTGAAACGCCCTGAAGAAAGACCTTTCTCCTCCATCTGCTATACCTGATGCAGGCATTGCCAGTTGCTGTTCCACGAGCATTCTTGCACAAAGTGAGAAATCTATTTCTTAAATTTGTATGTGCAGGGAAGAAATAAAGGCTGAATATGGGGTCTTCTAACAAGGGCAAAAGAACACGGAGGTCTAGGTTTCCTGGATCCAGTTCTATATCACGCGGCCTCCCATATGAACAGGACGATAGACTGGTGTCTCCATGGGAAGCACAAACAATGGGTGGACTTGGAACAGAGTTTTCTGGAGTTCCCTATATTTATCATCCTCTGATTAACGGGGGAAGTCAAGACAGCACTCAACGATCAGCCCAACCCTGAGCATTTGTCAGTAAAACTCACCTCTCCTCGTTCCAATGGCACATGAGAGGGCACTTGCCCAACTGCAGCCCTTTGTCATGTTTATATCATGCGGCAAAGGGCTGTCATTGACTTTAACAGGGAGCGAATGCGTTCGCATCCTCAGCGGCTTGTGCCTATCTGAATGGCTGGGCCAGGAGAGTGTGCAGAAAAAAGGCAAACCGCTCTGACTGGACAAGAGCTCCTGCATGCGCAATTGGACTGGGAAAAGGTGAGTGATTACTGGCTCCCCAGGTGTATTACCACAGGAGGGCATCCAAAATCAGGATGCCCTGGGGGGAGGCCAGCAGTTGGCCATTTGAATTCCAGGACTGGCCACACCGGGTTTTGTTTCACTTTAATGGCACAATGCCACTTTATTCTAAGTATACAGTACGTCCTGCTCCAGATATAGTACTTACACTTGGGTAATCCTCGGCCAGCTGTGCACTGCAGACATGCAAAAACAGGCTCCTCCCGGCCCTTCATATACCCAGGGACCTCCCACAAATCCCCCAGATTTCTCTGCAGTGCCAACTGCGAAGACATGAAGTATCACTCTCTCGCAGGTTGAGCGGGGCTATTACAGCCTGCGGCCCTGTTGGACAATTCCCACCCGTCCTTCGTTTGATGTGCCTCCCAGCCTGGGCTGCGCTGGTCGGTTGAAGGTAGGCAGCACCATGCGTGCTTATGGAACCATGCTCCACCGCAGTCCCCCACCATAGGGTAGGCGGTTTAGGCTGATGGTGAGCCTCTAGTGGATGCCCCTCCCGCATTATTGCCCCGTGTAGCGGTGGGCCCTATCCAAAGGGTCGCCATCCCCAGAAAGGGGGGAGTGTGTGTGTGGCGGTCTCAAGTGTACTGCGATTACACGATTATGGCCTTAGTATTGTCCTTGACTTGTAACTTGGTGTCAGAGCCGCGCTGTTTGCTTTTTTATTGTTATCTGCCGCCACCGTGCTGCGGCGTCTCCATTGGCAAAATCATCTATGCTATGTGTGGCATACACTCTGCTTCTCTTTACAATATTGACCCCAGACGCTGCGGCGTCTCCATTGGCAAAAATCATCTATGCTATGTGTGTCATACACTCTGCTTCTCTTTACAATATTGACTACTGCCTTAGAGCTTCGCGCTCTTCGGGGGGGCGGGGGCCTGGTTTGGGGCGCTCCACGTCACGGCCCGCTCTGGCCCGCCCTTCGAGGTTCGCTTGGCGCCATTTTGATGTTAGTCGCGCGCGCGTGGTTACGGCCCTCCTCCTCCCTTGGTCTGTAAGTGCCCTCACGGGCGATTTTCATGATTCTTATTACTGCGCATGGCTCTGACACCCTTTATTCCCATTATGTCTTTCAGACAGTTGAATCCAGTGGCTTCCCCGGCCTGGGTTAAATTATAGCGGCCTTGTAAAATTCTCTCACCTTCCTAGCGGGTCTTTGGGGCATCCAGGGTTGCCTAATGCGTAAATCCCTGCTGGCATATTGTGCCTAGATAATCACCATATGGAGGCATCTCAGAATTATGTGACCGGGGTCCCTCTTGGACAAGACCGGCTGTGTATAGCGTGTGGTCAACCCCATGCTGATGCTGACAGGGCACGGGTCTGCGCACCATGTGCCGAGCAAGCACTGGCCCTGCAATCAGGCTTGCCAGTGGCTGCACCTCGTTTCAATACACTTGTTTCCCCATGCTTAATTCTCACTCCTGCTGAGTCGCATACAAGTGGGGATTTGCAGCCTGCTGTGTCTTCCAGCCTGCCTACGGCTGATCAGATTATGGCGAGGTTGTCAGGGCGCAGGGGCCCTGGTAAGAAGTGGCCCTTGATGCCTCCTGTTTTCTGTTGTCCTATGGGAACTGAGGAGTTGACTACTCTGTGTGGCTATACCCCTTCTGATGAAGGAGAGCTGGTCTCTGACTCAGGCTCATCTGATGAGAGGCCGAGGAGTCATGGCGATTCTGGCCCTGAATACTGGGGCCAGTGTGAGATTTGTTAGTTAAGGTCTTTAAGGTCCTGTCTATCTCTCTCCCTGGTGAGGCCTCACAAGCCGAGAGGGGAGCGTTTCCATACAGCGACAGCGCGCTTGGAATTTCTAGAGCAGGCTCGTTTCCATGCTCTTGTACTCAAGGAATGGGATTTCCCCAGTAAATTCCAGGGGTCCCAGGGGACTGGGATAGGAAATACCCCTTGTTCCCCCTGAGGTGGTCAATTGTTAGTCATCACCCCCCGTTGTGGATGCGCAGATCGTAGGGGTTTCTAACCCCCCCCCCTTTTATTACAGCCCCTGCTTATAGTACCCTTCGGAATGCTGGGGACCCGCGCAAATGACCTGTGGCCTCCCACGCCTTTTCTTGTACAGGGACGGCGCTGCGCCCGGTCTGTGCCGCGGTCATCACTGCAGTGGCCGCTAGAACCCTCATCAGAAAGATGCTTGATCATCACCCTGAGTATCTCCCCTGGGATGCGTTTCATGCACTCTCCAGTTGTGATGTATTTGTAAAATTTATCCTATTAGCACTGGATGACACCATTAGAATGTGTGCAAGGACTTCTGCCCTTGTGGTGGCTATACGTCGCTTGGTTTGGCTGCGACAGTGGGGTACTGACGATGATGCTAAGAAGACTCTTACTGGGCTTCCCTTTAGAGGGCAATGCCTGTTTGGGGCCGTCTGGACCTGTTGGTAAATAAGGGCAATTCACCCCAACGTAGGCGGCCGTCCCGGCCCATCTGGGCAGGGTAACCCCTCCCCCTCCCTACCATAGTGTAAAACAAGAACCAGGGGTGTCCTTCCTGGGGGCTCGTGCAGGTTCCTGCCCCAGGAGCGGCATATAATGCCCTGGCCCCTCTGGCGGGGCTAAGCCTAAGTCTTCCACCAACATCCCCTCAAGCATGTTGGGGCGCCCTTGCCCATCTGGGTGAGGGGACGGCTGCGGCACCTTGCTCATGCCAGGAGGTATCACGGCTCAGACTGGTGGATTCAGGAGGTAGTGCCCTCCGGATACAAGATAGAGTTTGCTGCGCGGCCTCTCCCAAGATTATTGGTTCCCGGGTGCTCCTGGTCCCTGCCTCTGTTCAGGTGCTGGTGCAGGCCATGCAAGGCCTGCGGGGTCTGGGGGTCTCTTGCAGATTGCCCTTAATAGGCAGAGGTAGAGGCCGATACACTAACCTTTCCACAGTTCCCCAAAAAAGGATGGGTCAGTCTGCCCTAATCTGGTCTCACAGATTTTCAGCAATTCGTCAATTACAGGCGGTTTCTGCAATGTTCCCTGCATATCAGTGGCATTCGCTCCGGTGGAGGTCCCTCTGCGACAGGATGTGCTAATCCTTGTGTCACTATGAGGTCCAACCAGTGTGGATCTGTGTGTGCCCCGTCACTATCACAAGCTCTCGGCCCTTGTTTCCCTATCCCAGGATTCTCTGGCAGTGGTCATGATGATTTAGTAATGTTATGATCCATGCCTCCTGATAGGCAGGGTTCTGCGCAAAATTGCTCTGGAAGGGGGGACCAGTGGTTCTGGTGGCCCCTGGGTGGCCCAGTGGAGTGTGGTTCGCAGACATGGTACTGAGGACAGTAGATCTGTGCGTTCTGCCAGGAGTGCCAGCTCTGCTCACTCAGGGCCCCTTTACATCACCCTGATCTACAGACTCTGGCCTAGACGGTCTGACTGCTGAAACATCCATCTTGATGGAGACTATGGGAAGACTAGGAGCTAGCTTCTTCTTCTTCCATCTATTATAGGGTATGTGTACCCATATTGATTGGTGTGAGTCTAGGTCTCTTCCCTGTCTGGCGTTCTCTGTTCCCAGGGTTCTAGAGTTATTACAGCATGGGTTGGAGTTGGAATTCTCCAACTCAGTACTCGGAAGGGTCAGGTTCTGCCCTGTCCGACTTCCTGTAGAAGGCTTTGGTTCAGTTTCCTTGGTTAAAGCTTCTTTCAGGGGGTTACTCATGTGCGTTCCCCATGTAATTGTATGTTCCCTGTTGGGATTCAAATTTATTCTGCTTGCCTTGCGGGGTGTTCCCTTGGACCTATTCCGGATGCTGTCTGACTGTTCTTACCCTCAAGTTGTCCTTCTAGGGACTGTTACTTCAGTCAGCCGTGTGCCTGAACGGGCGGCTCTGTTTAGCTAGCCCTTGTTCATAGATATATACACCAAGATGAGGTGGTGTTCCGCTTTGGTGGTGTCTTATGCTCATGTATTCAAGACTTTGTCTTTCTTCTGGGCCTTATTCCTAGTATCGCTGAGAAAAGGGGGTCTACATTCCCTCAACAGGTGTTGGATGTGTTTTCCTGAATTGTCTCTCGTCCTTTAGGGGGACTGTTGCCCCTTGGGGTTTGCGGGCGTCTCCATCCTGTATGTGCCTGATTTCGTCTGATTCCAGGGGTTATGCGGTCTTTGGCCTGGTCTTTACTTTGGATGGGTCGTCCCTTCTGGTCCTAGGAAAGGTTTCGGCTTCTGCCAAGGCTACTGTTAGCTTTTGGACTTGTCAGGCTGTTACTTAGGCCTGTTCTTTTAAGGGGAAGAATCTTCTCGCCTTACTTCTGATTCTATTGGTGCTTCGGTATCTTTGGGCCTTTCGGCACCAGGTTTCTGTGGAACAAGTCTGCTAGACCGCTACTTGTTCTCTGTTCATACCTTTTCAAAGGTTTTTATGAGGTTGACGTTAGAGCTTTGCTCATGTCCCTCTTGGTAGCAAGTTTTGCAGGTGACAGTGCTTTTAACTGTCTGCTGTGCCTTTTGTTGGGGATCCCACCCTACTTTATGGACACCTGCTATTGGATGTCCCAAGTGTAAGTACTATATCTGGAGCAGGACGTACTGTATACTTAGAATAATACAATTCTGTGAAATACTCACCTGTAGAATTGGTATTATACGTATACAGTACGTCCTGCTCTACCCCACCCTTGTTTTTGCATTATTCTGGATCCCCTGTATGGCGATTGCTATCATTGTTGTTATACCAGTTTTTGGTGGTTAGTTTCTCCCGGCTTCTTTTTCACTGCTTTTCAATGCTGGGGATTTGTGGGAGGTCCCTGGGTATATGAAGGGCTGGGAGGAGCCTGTTTTTGCATGTCTGCAGTGCACAGCTCCATCTGGCGGAGGATTACCCAAGTGTAAGTACTATATCTGGAGCAGGACGTACTGTATACGTATAATACCAATTCTACAGGTGAGTATTTCACAGAATTGTATTTTATGGCTGTGGGTTGTTTCTTTCAGGTTCAGCTTGTTTGAAGTTATGTTGTGTCCTTTGCCTTTGTTATTGTATCTCTAGCTAAAACTAAGTTTGGCTGCTGGGAGATGGGTTATACCCTAAAGGTGAAAAAGCAATTTTAGGGTTTCACTGTGTTCCAAGAAAAAGACTTGGCAAGGTTATCACAATGACAGATGGTAAAGCATGATTAGTCTCAAAGAAATGATCACTTCTCCAAATCCAATTCTGACCAGTTTTCTCATCGCTACTTTTTGTTTACTAAAACCCAGGATTTTTACTCATAGATTCCCAGGCCGATTGGCGTGGGTTTTGGTCAACTTTAAGTGCCAGCTCACCTAGAGATTGTGTCACCCTCTGTTGCCAGACTATTTTGTGCTATACATGTTCAACTATGATTTTTGAAGGAATTTCCCAGGAATTTTACATTTTGTTTTTTTTTCAACAGTCTGGGCCTTAACATGAAATGTCTTGTTTGCCATTTTTTAGTGTATTATCAATATTATTGGCTGAAATATGTGCATAAAAATGTAAAAAAAAATCTATTTTTTGCAATTTGTAGTTTGTTTTTTTGTAATAAAAAACTTACATGTTTCAATAAAATCATATTGCCTGTAAAAGCCCCATTTCTCCTGGTTACAGTGGTATCTCTAGACACCATTTCCTGCCCAGGAGACACCCCAAACTGAAACAGCGCTTTAGGAGATTTTCAAATAAAATACAACCATGCACCCTTCCAGTTTTTCAAGATGCAAAAAAACCCTTTCCATTTAACCCCCCCCCAACACCCCCCTCCCCCAACAAACTATTCCCTGGAAGTACACTTCCAAGCTTTCTAGGCATATCAGGCTTATCGTTTTGGGTAAAGTTTTCTAGATGCAATCCCTCGAGAAATTAACTGGTTGCAGAGTTTTTCCATTAAAAATGTATTAAAAAAGCAGAACATTTTCCTAAAATATCAATATGCAAAAAAGAAAAAAGAAGCAAGATCTAAAAGCACAAGCCCCCCTGAACAGAACTATACTCAACATGCATAGCTACTTTCCCGTGCCGTTCACCGCCACGCTGTCACTCACAGCTGGCCAGTGATCGGTGAAAGCCAGGTATGTGAGCAGTGGAGTCCCCTGCTCTTGCACATGCCCCCTCCAATGATGACCAGCCAGCTTTTGACAGTTCTTTGGTGCCAGAAGCGTCTTTTTATACAGAAGGAGGGGGGTGACGTCATCCGCTGCTTGTATAAAGGCCCCTCCACAGGGTGGACACCAGAGCTGTCAGAATGTCGGGGACAGGTGCATGAAACTGACATTCTCCTGCCTGAAGGTTCCGGAGGGGGGGATTGGAGGCCCTTTGGAGGAAGAGAAGACTGAAAACCCACATGAGGTGTGTTTTTTTACAGAGCTGGCATTTAAAGGGTTAATGTAGGGTAAATAGGTTAATAGTTCATACTGATTAATATTGTTAGTGGGACACAGGTCCTTGTCCTCCAGTGAATTTACACTATTTCTAAGCTTGCATTCACATCTAAACTAGTTAAAGCAGAACAAAACCCAGCATTTTGACATTCCAGGGTCTTGTTTCTTGCCCCCAGGGCATCCCAAATCGGCTGTGTGAAACCCCCAAGATTGCCTATACAAACTCACCTTTCCCCATTCCTATAGCGCATGCACAGGCTGTCACCCAATCAGTACATATAGTATTCAGCAAACGTCTCTGTTTATGGCAATTGGAAGCGAAAACACAGGAGTGTGCGCACAGCCCCAAATTGCAGGGGATGTGGCTGTCCAGGAATCAGGTGAGTTTTGCAGCACCTTCACACAGATTCCAGGGCTGGCCGTGTTAAGCTTTGTTCCACTTTAAAATGACAGTAAGGAACATATAGAAAAAGTTTTATTTGCATTATTTCATAGACACGTCAAACTGCAATGGGTTTACTTGTGCTTGAGTGTATGTATTGTAACTGGTGGCTCATTCCTTACGTCATGTGACATTGCTTGCAGATAGCTTGTCACACATTTACACTGTTACATTACAGGCAGTGTGCGGGCATGCCAAATGCAGGCAGTGTGCAGGCATCCCAAATGCAGAAAGTGTGCGGGCATCCCAATTGCAGGCAATGTGCGGGCATCCCAAATACAAGCAGCGTGCAGCATGCCCCCCCACAAACATTCCCCAGCTCTCAACAGCTGTCTCCTGCTGGCATAAACACTCCCACACATTACAGCATTCACTGCCACCTCCCTGTCCCCATAGCCGCCGCTGCCTGCCGCCTCAAGCTCTTTCCGGTTCCGGCTTCCAGATGGGTGTGGCCTGTTACTCCTGCTAGCATCATCGAACGCTGGCAGGAGTCACAGGCCATGCCCCACCCAGTTACCGGAACTGGGTACTTGGGACAGCAGGCAGCGGTGGCCACAGCGACAACTGCTGAGGTGGCAGCCAGCGGAGGCGATGATGGAGGCAGTGGCAAAAGCATAGGAAGCCGGTAATGTATATATATATTGTGGAGATTAGCTCTGGTAGGCGACCGGGTGTCAGCAGTTTAGAGGCGGAGGCAAACAGTTCAAAGTAAAGTCTGTGTTTATTTCACACAAAAATCCACAAAAGCATATGTCCATACAGGTTACATCACCTTTTCAGGAAACCGCAGCATAAATGATTCAGACAGGCAAACAGCTTTTAGTCCTTGAGCAAAGGTTCTGTTCACAGTCAAATATGTCTCAGGTCCGCATGAAACAGCTTCCACAGGAGATTTCAGCCAGGCTCACAGAGTCTCACTCCCATGTGAGCTCTAGACAAAGGACAGGCCACAGCTGATTCCCCAGGCCATTTAAACAGCCCGCAAAACCCGGACCTGGGTAGTGGGATGGAGTCCCACCCTGCTCTACTCCATCCCAGTAAAGCCGTCCCAGGTTTGCCTTTCGGCTATTCTAAAGCAACAGCAGCAAACTGCCACCAGCAGCTGATGCTGGAAATCAGACTACACGGCTTTACTGCACCAATGCCAGGTACATTGGTGCTACATACCTGCCGTCAATAACGGCCCCTTGCACCTTACCATATACCCCCCCCCTTTGTTCAACCCTGAGGGGGTGGACACATGCCAAACAATGTGCTCGGGACAGGGCATCCGCGTTACCCAATAATCGTCCCGCTCTGTGCTCTACTGTAAACTTGAAGTTTTGTAATGACAAGAACCATCGGGTGACCCTGGCATTCCTGTCCTTAGCCTGGCACATCCACTTGAGGGGAGAGTGGTCCGTAATCAGCCGGAACCTTCTCCCCAGCAAGTAGTAGCGAAGAGACTCCAGGGCCCATTTAATGGCCAAACACTCCCTCTCCACTATACTATACCGGGTCTCCGCGGGTGTTAATTTGCGACTCATGTAGACAACGGGGTGCTCCTCCCCGTTGACTTCCTGAGACAGTACAGCACCGAGACCTACCTCGGAGGCATCGGTCTGCACTATGAACTCCCTCTTAAAGTCGGGTGTCACCAACACCAGAGACCCACACAGGGCAGACTTCAAAGCGGAGAACGCTTTTTCGGCCTGTTCATTCCACTTCACCATGACAGACTTGCGTCCCTTTAACAGGTCTGTCAATGGTGCCGCTAGGGTGGCAAAATTGGGAATGAACCGCATATAATATCCCACCAACCCCAGAAATGACTTTACTTGGCGGGTGGTGTTAGGACGTGGCCAGTTACGGATGGCCTCTAGTTTGTTGACCTGGGGCTTGACCACTCCTCGCCCAATCACATAGCCCAGGTATTTTGTTTCTTCTAGGCCTAAAGCACATTTTTTCGGGTTTGCTGTCAACCCAGCCTTCCTGAGGGAATCCACTACGGCCTGGACTTTGGGTAGGTGACTTTCCCAATCCGTGCTATGGATAATTATATCGTCCAGATATGCCGAAGCATACCGACGATGTGGCCTGAGGACAATATCCATTAACCTTTGGAACGTAGCGGGAGCGCCGTGTAACCCAAAGGGTAATACCTTGTATTGGAACAGTCCCTCTGGTGTAATAAAGGCTGTTTTCTCCTTGGCAGCCTCAGTCAAGGGCACCTGCCAGTACCCTTTTGTGAGGTCCAAAACCGAAAAGTACCTGGCTTGGCCTAGTTTCTCAATGAGTTCATCTACCCGGGGCATAGGGTAGGCATCAAACTTGGAAACTTCATTAAGTTTGCGGAAATCGTTACAGAACCGCAACGTACCATCGGGCTTGGGAATCAAGACTATGGGGCTGGCCCACTCACTCTTTGATTCTTCAATCACATCTAACCGGAGCATTTGCTGCACTTCCTCCGCGATAGGTGTCGCCGGGACTCAGGTACCCGGTAAGGCCTCAACCGGATCTTGACCTGAGGTTCCGTGACAACATCATGTTGGATGACCGAAGTGCGCCCAGGGAGTTCTGAAAACACGTCTGTGTTTCTGCTAATAAACTCCCTGGCTTCCTGAGTCTGTTTAGAGGAGAGGTTGTCGCCAGTTTTCACCTCGACTACTGCTCCTCTAATAACAGACCGAGGGATGGGAAGCTCCACCCCCACCATACCTGGTCGGGGACTGTCACCCCCAGGGGTCTCCCTGTCTTTCCATAGTTTCAGCAGGTTTACATGGTACACCTGCTCTGGCTTCCTCCGCCCAGGCTGATGTACCTTGTAAGTCACTTCCCCAACTTTTTCAGTGACCTCATAGGGACCCTGCCACCTAGCTAGAAATTTACTGTCCACCGTGGGTACCAGAACCACAACTCTGTCACCGGGGTTAAAGTTCCGTACCCTGGCTTGCCGATTATAAATCCTGCTTTGGGCCCGCTGCGCTGCCTCCATGTGTTCTCTGACAAGTGGCAAGACGGTCTCTATCCGTTCCTGTAGGTGAGTCACGTACTCTACCACACTTTTGTGGGGTGTGGGTTGCTGTTCCCAGGCCTCCTTGGCTATATCCAACAGGCCCCGTGGATGTCGACCGTATAAGAGTTCGAAGGGCGAGAACCCCGTAGAGGCCTGGGGCACCTCTCGCACTGCGAACATCAGATAGGGCAGCAGCAAGTCCCAATTCTTCCCATCCTTGGCGACCACCCTTCTTGGTCTTTAAAGTTTGATTAAACCGTTCTACTAGGCCGTCGGTTTGCGGGTGGTAAACGGATGTCCGCAACTGTTTCACCTGCAGCAGTTTACAGAGCTCTTTCATTACTTTCGACATAAACGGGGTACCTTGATCGGTCAGGACCTCTTTAGGCAGACCTACTCTGGAAAACATTTCCATAAGCTCCTTAGCAATGAGCTTGGCAGAGGTGTGACGCAGGGGCACTGCCTCAGGGTACCGCGTGGCATAATCCAAGATCACCAGAATATGTTGGTGCCCTCTAGCGGACTTTGGCACTGGACCCACTAGATCCATGGAAATCCGCTCAAAGGGTACCTCAATAACTGGGAGAGGAACTAAGGGACCACGGTAATGAGGCTGAGGGCTGGTCATCTGACATGTTGGGCAGGACTCACAATATCTCTCCACCTCCTTGTACACACTGGGCCAGTAGAATCGTTGTAAAACGCGGTCCAGAGTTTTCTGCTGGCCTAGGTGTCCACCCAGAACATGTTGGTGGGCCAAATCCAACACCATCTTGCGATATGGATTGGGTACCACCAATTGTTCCACCACCTCTTCACGTACCTTGTTTACTCGGTACAACATTTCCTGGTGAACCACAAAGCGAGGAAACTGTAACTCCGCCCCTGGCTGTTGTGGTTCACCTTCCACCTCAAGAACATTCTCCCAGGCCCGAGACAGTGTCGGGTCCTGGTGTTGAGCGGTACCAAAGTTAATTGTGGGGACATGGAGATCTGCCAACTCTGGACCTGTTGCCAACTCTTCCACATCTCCAACCATAACATTTAGTGGGGTTGACTCCCCCTCTTCCATTTTAGGGGCGGGCACCTCTTCCACGGTGCCTCCTGATTCCGGTTCCCAGGGCACCGGGGTCTCCCCTGAGTAGGGCCAGTCTATTGGGGACACACCCGCCTCGCGGGTTTCCGGAACTGCCAACTTGGCCCACAGGGACCTGAACCCTGGAAAGTCTCTCCCAATAATCAGTTCATACGGGAGTTTAGCGGCGACAGCGACTTCATGTTTCCAGCTGCCAGAGACGGTGGTGAGAGACACTTGTGCTGTGGCATAGTCTCTCAAGTCCCCATGAATGCACAAAACCCCGGTTTTCCGCCCAGTGTACTCATCGGGCAGTACTAAGGCGGGTCTTGCCAGGGTAACCATACTCCCCGAGTCCAAAAGGGCCACAGCCAGGGTGTCTCCCACTTTCACCTGACAGAGGTGACTTTGCCCCACAAGCTCAGGGACACCGGCAGCACACAGCCTCCTGGCATACATGGAAGGGCGGTAACCAAAGTTCACGTCCATGGGCTCCCCCTGGTGGGGACAATTGGCTCTGATATGTCCCGGCTCCTTACATCCCCAACACAACACTTGGGCAGGGACTTTGGGGGGTAGGTCCTGAGGGGGTTTAGGGGACGCCACTCGCCTGAGCTGGGGCGGGGACCTCCGGGGTTTCCCCGAATCCCTCCTCATGGAGCCGCCTTGCAAGTTCATGGTGGCCTCATATCGCTCCACTAGGTCCACCATCCCTAGTGCGTTGTCAGGGGATACCTGGCCAACCCAGTGCTGAAGAGGGTGCGGTAAAGCCCTCCAAAACATGTCCGCCAGCAAGCGGTCCAACATGGCAGTGGGGCTTAACAACTCCGGCTGCAGCCATTTTTGCAGCAGGTGCAGCAGTTTATAGTACTGGGGCCGGGCGGGCTCTGCCGACTGGTAGCTCCACTGATGCACCCGCTGAGCCCGAACCCTCTGGGAGATCAAACACCTGCTGGGGTCCAGACGCCAAAAATGGAGCGATGACATCAGCCCACTGGTCATGCGGCAACTTCTCCCTTGCAGCCACTTTTTCAAACACTGCCAGGTAAGTCTCAACGTCATCTGAAGGGGTCATTTTTGTGAGCGCCGAGCGGACAGCTTTCTGGGCATCAGGAATACTTTTGGGCGCACCTGCAGCTTGCTGCGCCATCATATGTTGCAAAATCAGCTGGTTGGTCTCCCGCTGCTGCTGATTCGCCTCCAAGAGCGCTTTCACGACCGCCTCCATTTTGTCTGCAGTCCCAGGTAGCAGCCTGGCAGGTTTAATATAGGACATGCACAAAACAAAAACTTTTTCGTCGGTTGCTCCTAGCAACGGCCTCACTGCTGTGCCCGCATCTGACACCAAATGTGGAGATTAGCTCTGGTAGGCGACCGGGTGTCAGCAGTTTAGAGGCGGAGGCAAACAGTTCAAAGTAAAGTCTGTGTTTATTTCACACAAAAATCCACAAAAGCATATGTCCATACAGGTTACATCACCTTTTCAGGAAACCGCAGCATAAATGATTCAGACAGGCAAACAGCTTTTAGTCCTTGAGCAAAGGTTCTGTTCACAGTCAAATATGTCTCAGGTCCGCATGAAACAGCTTCCACAGGAGATTTCAGCCAGGCTCACAGAGTCTCACTCCCATGTGAGCTCTAGACAAAGGACAGGCCACAGCTGATTCCCCAGGCCATTTAAACAGCCCGCAAAACCCGGACCTGGGTAGTGGGATGGAGTCCCACCCTGCTCTACTCCATCCCAGTAAAGCCGTCCCAGGTTTGCCTTTCGGCTATTCTAAAGCAACAGCAGCAAACTGCCACCAGCAGCTGATGCTGGAAATCAGACTACACGGCTTTACTGCACCAATGCCAGGTACATTGGTGCTACATACCTGCCGTCAATAATGGACCCTAAGCTAGGAATCGTTAACTTTGGTTTAATATTAAAGATAAGCATCACTTGATGTTAATGAATCCCAAAGTTTGGCTGAACATTCCAGTGCATGTGATGCTGTCACAATAATAAAAGGGGAGGATTACAAAGCAAGTGACCAACAGAAGTGGCATTGTGTGAAGCGAGAACGCTATAAGGTAATGTTAAAATCTTGACATGCAATATACCATACAGTAGTTAGTGTACCTAACAGGACTTTCTTACATGTCTCCATAGTCACCATAAAGTACAACAGTGTCTAAGAATATGACTCGTCTGTGAGTTCATACAAAATAGCTCCATATTGATATTTCAAAGATGACTTAACATATCTATATATATGGTGTTCTGTATACAGTTTTAAGCTAAATAGTCCCACTGCACTGTTACTTTCAGATTTTTTTGTTATTCTGAGTTTTGATACAGGGATTTCTCTTCTAATCCACTGGCTGTAATGCATTGGCTTCTCTCTTCATCCGCTGTTTAGCAGAGGTTCCACTTATTTTATATTATAATATTATATTTACTTTGAATTATTTTAAACTGACTCAGTCTAATGCAGTGGCCCTGGTCCAGTATGCAGAATGTTCTACTTCCAAACTAATGGTCCTTTCCTGGTGTGCTTACCAAGATTAATGCAAAGGTTCTCACTCATCTTCTAACTCTTCTACTTTAACACTGAGGTTCTTTGGACCCACTTACAAACTATCATGCCAAGCTTCCTGTTTTAATCTCTTGAAGAAGCTTTAATTCTGGTATGCAAATAGTATGTAAAGGTGTCTCCCTTGGTCAACTGACCACCTCTCATGCTGAGGCTTACCTGGTCAATATTTTGATGGCCGTGGCCATCTTGCAGTACCTGGGGGGCTTCCTTTTCCAGCAACCCGTCCCTACTGCTGCCTGGCTAAAAACAGCTAAAAAGGACATTACAAATGACCAAAACAAGACATTGAGGTGGCTTCGTCTCATGATCAGATCCAATACTTGGATCCAGTACAGGAATGGGGAAATAATTGCTACAGTACTGGTGTTGCAGACTCTTTTCGATTTAGGTTAAACAATGCATAGACAATGAGGAAAACCTGTCGAGGGATCCAGAAGACCCTGCTGAGGGATGAAGAGCACATCCACCAGTGGGGGAACGAAAGGAACGACACGGACCAGTAAGTAGTAAAATTTAATTTATTAAAAATGATTGTGTAGTATGTTTATTTTTTTGACTAATGCTGGCAAACTGGTAAGGGGTATAGGGAACCTGCTTTACCAGCTCACAGGGTAGGGGAGCTGGCATGCCACCTGCCAGAACTGTCCGGTATTGTCGACCCATCACCTACACCCTCTCTTGGGGCACCAGGGGCGAGGAAGAAATAGGAGCCCATTGGTATACCAGGGGCTCACCTGGAACAGTAACAGCAACAAAGGGCATAGGAGCTGGTAAACCATCAGGGCCAGTGGCTGACTGTGACCAACCCCTAAGCCTTGTGCCTAGGCTGGTTTTGTTAGGAAAAAAAAATATATAGTCATTTTCACTGAAATAAACATTCTGGCATTTGCAGCATGGTCTTTTCAGTGAACAAATGGGTGCCTTATTGTGCAGCTCTTGTGAAAAGTTAAATGTCCGCTCCAAAAACACAAAAAAAATTAAATTAAACTCATCCGAATTTGCCTTCAAGAGAGTTTTTCATCAAAGAAACAAAAAAGGTTTGATGAATCAGTAGACTGGCAAAATCAGGGCTTATGTGTATTTTACTCTTTATCTTAGAATAAATATATGTTTCCCACTCCATACTCCTGTTTCCCACTCCATACCCCATTGTACTAGTGATGTGTGTGTGAAGTGCTAAAGCAACATGGGCTGGTTGCCATGTTCATACATAAAGAGGCTCCTTTTGTGTTTCAGTGTCGGGGCTTTTAGGTAAAGCAGCTGTTGCCTCAGTGTGTTTCTGGGTTTAAAGCAGATAGTCATGTGATGTTGGTTGAAGATTTTCCTACACCCCAGCTACATGTGGGGTGACCATATTTTTTCTCTTGTCTTGCTTCCAGATGTTCTTTCATCTGCAAAAGGTTTGTAAAGGTTTTAAAAAGGATTATGGCTCTATTCACACCTCTCTGCTTGCACTGTGTTGGGCAACACAGTCACAGAGCAGGGAAAAATGCTGCCCATTGTTTTCAATGGCCTAGTTTACATATATTAGCTGGGTATATATGGGAACTGGGCCATTAAAAATAATGGGCAGCGTTTTCCTTTGCATTGTGACTGCATTTCCCAACGCAGAGCAAGCAGAAAGGTGTGAATATAGCCTAAAAGTGGAAGTCTGGTCTCCGGCATCTCCCCCCAGGCTCTGAGGAAGGGTGGGGGCAGGAGCTCAGTGAAAAAGATCCAGTTCCGTTCCACTTTTGTGTCCTGGGCACAGTCACCTGGAAGAAAAATCACACATTGCACAGAGCAGGGGATGGTGCAGTATCAGTTTTTTTTACACCCACCCTGCCTGAGTGCCAGGGGAGGGTGGCAAGATGGAGGGGTTATCGGAGACTGTACTTCCACTTTAAGGGTCCTTTTAAGGTGATGCAATTCCTTCTTCTTAGCTTTTATAGCAATGCTCTGCTCTGTGTCACAGTTTTGATAGCCCACAGTTTGTGGTCTAGAGCAGTGGTTCTCAACCTTTTTATGCCAAGTACCCCCTAGTGACAAGCAGTTGCTACCAAGTACCCGGGAAGGGGGGGGGGGGGGGTCGATAACCAAGGTTACTGAAATAAGTAGGTCACTGGCCTTGAATCACTTTTTTAAGCAAGAAAGAACAATCTTTTGCTGTTAAATTTATATACCAGACCTATCAGGGTGACTCTGTTGGAGCACCCTTGAACATTGCTTAGAACTCCCTGGGATACGCACACTGTAGTTTGAGAAACAGTGTTCTAGGGGATGGTAGGTGTCAAACAGGCCCGTGTAAGTAGGTTTTCTATAGATTTCAGTTTACAGTCAGAGAGTTTGGAAATAGCATTGTGTACAGTCCAGTGCCCAGACAGTATGAGGGTGAAGCTGTGGTTACACCAGTGTATGGCATAGCACAGAAGGGACAACTTTTCTGGCTCAGCAGAGTATCTACATCTAAAGGACACAGGACACTTTTGATCATAGTCAAATTCACATTTTGGATTCAGCATCTTATGTAAAAGAGGTTGGAAAACCAACATGAATAGAAACTTTAGGTCTAAAGGAAGAAAGAACCCTAAGTAATTTAAGTATCTTGCCATTGCAACAGGAATTATACATATATTTTCAACAAAAGTGTTCGGGTACAGGGGGCATCAGAATTGTCGTCTCCTAAAAAAACCTTGTTTGCCTTTAATGCTCCATGACGCTCCATTGACTAAATATGTCCCACAATTGGCCATCGGTGGTCATGTGGTCTGGGCAACTTTCAGCAGCTAATAGAGTATGGGGTGCAATATTTTGTTGGTGTAGTGAGTGCAGGTACGGAGACTGAGCATGCATGGGTAAGTGGGTAGTTTTGTTGAATATGAGTGTTGGTACACTTTAAATAAAAACAATAAAATAATGGCATTGATGTACTCCTTTCTGCCAATAGTGACCCCTCTAATCCTTGAGTTTTTTTTATAAAGAGGAGAAAGGGCTCAAATCAGAGAACAAAATTAAAAGGGGAGAGAAGGCAATGAGTCATAGATTATACTAGCAGTTTATTTACCATTGATGACAGCATCTCAGCCGTGCTTTCATGGTGTTATTTAACGATCAATTGTGTCATGGGAACATGTTCCCGATTAGCCCTGTGTCATTAATTTCTGACTCTTTATTTGTTAACAGAATGCTTTTCCTAAATTGCCCTTCAAAGCTTGCCACTTTGAGACGACTTCTAGTCCACAACTTCCCAGAATCGCTAAAGGTGGGTTAGCTCTTTATAGTAAAAGATTCAGCTATATCTGTAAAGTGAGCTAATTGTCAGTGTGCTGAAAATGCAGGTATGTGGAGCGCTACAGCATGTGATCAATGGCAACCTATTTAATCTACAAGTACTGGTTGACCAGTGGCCAGACTTCTCTGCAGTACTATGTCGTCCTGCACTAGAGGTAAGTTTCAACAAATGTGCATGTGCTGACACACACGTCTTCATTAATTAATGAATATATGGACCCCCACCCCCCCAAAAAAAAATGCACAAAGATCATTGCACACCTCATCTTTATTATGAATTGACCCGCAATCCATGTCACCTCTATATGATCCAAAGCCCTATTCATCTGTATCAAAACCTCAATCAGATGTTTATTAAAGCAGTCTAACACCCATTTTCTATAAAATGGGTGCTGGACCACATTGTGACAGGTGTGTGTGTGGGGAGTCCGGAGTACTCCCTGCACATAACCCATTCACCTGCACCACGAACCCCCGGGAACATGGGGCCCCACGACTGCTGGCAGTCATGTGGGCCCTGTTGTCACTGGCTGAAGGAAAATTAACACATTCCAGCATTCCAGCACCCATTTTCCGCAAAATAAAGTTGCTGTGGTGCATTGTGACATGAATGGTGGAAGGGCTTCCAGATTGATGGAACCTCTCTGATTTTTTCAGAGCAGGGGCATACATGCGATATTTCTTTTCAGCACCTGTGTAAATGCACAGACTTGTCTGCTGGGGGATTGGAGGAGCACTCTTGCTATCTGGAAGCCATAGTCATTTTCCTGCTGTTTCCCTACACATAGTATTTCCCGGCGCTATATTAAGGCTGTCAACAGGAAGGGGTGGGGGACCCAGGTTGTATGTTCCACAGGCCAGAACTAAGAATGCACCAGCTTGACTTCCCTCTATGCTCACTAGACAGTGCACATGGGCCCAGTGAATATGGCACACGCCAGAGATCCTTCTCATTCCCTAGCAATCTGCAAGACAGTAATGTGCTGGGGGGGGGGTGTAATCTACTTTTAGCAGGGCGTGTGCCCACCCTAGGCATTTGTGAATGGCTGGCACAGGCAGGCTCCCTGTTAGAGAGTAGTGGGGGATGTGGCCACAAGCGCGCTGATTAGACGAGCAGCCACGCATGCGTCATAGGACCGGTAAAAGGTAAATATGTTCTGGCCATCTAAGGGGTTTCACACAGCGGGGCAAGGACCAAAACCCAGGATAGACAAAATCCTGGGTTTTGATCCACTTTAAAGTGGTCCCACACCCGTTCTCTAATGAACAAGTGTGGTATGGGGCTATGACAGGCCCGGGTGGGGGGAATCCAGATTGCTGGCATTCCCTGGTGCAATGAGCCTTGCAAAAAATCCTTACCTTCACCTAGATCCTTGGCCAAAATGCTGTCCTCCAATTGGCTGCCGGCGGTCGCATGGGCCAGCCTTGACTAGGGGTGGAAAAAGGGAAGAGCTTTGCTATAATATTAAAGGTTGCTGACATATCTTGCGAGTAGGGCACTTGAATATAACTTTTCAGCGGGCTTTTATAACTTGAGGGCAGTATACAGGTATTATGTGTCAGTGGCTTTTTGACTTATGACGGAAGCCTTTTGGCTTCCATTTATGGAAATGTGGACAGCTTAGATTTTAATTCTAGGTGCTATTTCAATCTGGCTCTGACTACCATACACTTAATGTTTTATATCTAAATCTGTTCTCTGCCTCCATTTTTAGGACATGAAGGACCCCATGGACCATTACACAAATTCATACTTCCTGTTTAGTAAAGACCTTCACAATCTGCGACAGCTGCTGCAAGATCCACAAGCAGTAAACTGGAGTCAGAAATTACAAATACAGGGTAGGTGAAAGTGTAAAAATCTGTATGTTGATGAGGTATGGGGTGGGGCAAAGGGCGCTACCTGAAATTTTCCTAAAAAAGAAACTTGTCCTGAGTTGACTTTACTAACCAGAAAATAAGAGAAGTATATGCCCTGCAAGCCTTCCTTAAAGCCCACATTGCACAGGATTAGAGATTAAATAGAGGAGCCTGGCTGGAGAGAGATTTGCAGTTATGAGATTGACAGAAAGGAGTAGCACTGCAAGAGTGAGGGGAGAGGTGGATGAGGCAAAGAGCAGAGTTCAGAATAGATTGGAGAGGTGCCAGTCAAAATCACGCTATTACACATACCTCAGGCTTTTCTGTATTTTTGCATTTAAATAGAAGCATGAGCATAGGGTCAAATATCATTTGATTAATGGGATTTTTAAATTGGTCAACAGGGATAAAGTAATTGCTTAGCCTGGATCTGATTATTGCATAGGCTGCTTAGGCTAAGGTCTACAGAAACAGGGATGCACACACAATAATGTCAGGGATCTCTTGTAGAAAATTGAAGATATAAGGCAATACCTTTTGTAGGACAACTGAGTATATTTTAAGGTGAGCTTTCAAGAATACCTAGTTCTCTTCATCAGACATAATCTTATACAATGGAACCATAAGTGAACCTTTATATAAAGAAAACTAGCACACAGCAAAATACGTAAAAAAAAACTTTATAAAGCTTCAGGAGATAAGATGGTCATTGAAAGCAAGTTACTTATAATCATCCAGGACATACATTTCGGATTAGCCAGGTGTGAGTCCACATCAACTCTTGCTGGTGTGTGTTTCTTGTCAGGAAAAACATGAAAATGCACCACACTTCATCCCTCAGATAGAGTACCAAACAGTATTGTCTTGTACCACTGAAAATAGTAGAACAAGTGAAGAAATAGTTTGATACCCTCTGTGGGACCCCCAAGGTGAGCTCCCATTTGCCTCTATATCTGAGGAAAGTGTGGTGCCTGTTCTTGTTTATCCTGACAAGAAACAGACACCATCAAGATTTAAAGTGATTGGCAAGTCAAAAGTTAAAAAATAAATATCAATATCAGCTTACCTTTCATTAAGTCCCTCCAGCACTCTCCTTCCTGCTATGTCGGTCTATTTAGTGAGGAAATCACTAATTCAGCTTATTCAGCTTTCAGTCTCCCTTTCCCAGATATCCTGATTGGCTGCCTCTCTCTGCAGCTATGAAACCCTGTCAGCCTCCCTACTCTCTGGTCACACTATGTGCTGGCAGACTGGAGATGCTCTTAGCCTGCAGCATCTCTCACCCCCTTTTTCTGGTCACACTATAGGCTCGATTCAGAGACACATTCGTCCGGACTTCCGTAGCTGTCTGTGAAAGTTTGGGTGGGTGTTAGTCTTTTTTTTGCTTTTTTTTATCCATTTTCTACTTGCACGAACGTTCAAACTAATACGTATATGCTCTTTCGATGATCCAAAGGAAATCGGAAGTTTGAATTTCCAATCCAAATCGTAAATTTTTCGTTTGTTCAGATAACTTCCGTTATTGGGATGGGTTCTCGTCTGATTCAGAGAGCTGATTTTCCGACGGACCACCGCCCTATAAATCCATTTCATTTCTTTTAGGGCTCGGATTGCTATTGTTGAACATGTTTTGCGGCTATGTGGAGGAGTCTGCGTGCCTTTAGCACCAAGGCATTGCATGTATCAGCATGGCCGAGGCCATAAATTGTATAGCAATGCATACCTAAATCAATACATTTCATGTATGCCTTATAGAAGCATTTTAATGCTGACCTTAATTAGTCCTTAGCATGTAAACCTTTATTTTCCGACACATCCATATAATTGCTATATTTTTTTGAATTCTTTTCCTTTTTTGTGTTCGTGTGTTGGGATATATGGTATACACTTTGCATTCCTGGGCATCATGTATGGGGACTGTCATTTCACTTATTAAACCCCTAATCCGGGTAAATTTCTTTGGGCCCATAGCGGGGGTTCTCTTTCTATGGGCTCCTTATCTTTCACATTTGCTCGATAGTAGGTATCACGTTTATTCCCTTATATAATATATATATATGTTCACTTTACACTTTTTGGTACCCTTATGTTTGGATATCACAGGTTTTCACTAGGTTATATGGTGGCGGTGATAGGGCATCATGGTGGAGCACATAGTGTGTTATATATTCATATGTACACAATTATGCTTATATTATTATGTTTAGTTTTTCAGCAGTTTTCAAATACACTCTTTTGGTGTTATGGACTTTTTGGCTTGGACCACCTGCCGGGAGAGAGATAAAGAAAAAGGAATAAGAAAATGACTGAAAGAGAAGTATTAGGAATAAAAATAAAAAGTAAAACAAGAAAATTGGGAGAGGATAAGAAAGAAGGAAGGAAGAAAGAACAAAGAGAAATAAGCATCTCTTACCCCCCATAACCCCCCCCCCCCCTTTCCCCTCTGTCTCTCTTCCCTTTACAGCTCCCAGTAGTTGTATGAGATATCCTTTTTTGTCTTATTTTTCTTCCAATCCATTCCATACACTCCTTACTCTTGGGTTTCCTCCTCCTTGCTGATCACATGACTGCAAGAAAGAAACAGGCGCGGCCCTCCCGGCCCATAAGTAGCAGCTGCCCCTAATCAGATCAGTTTTTTCTTTCTTGCAGTGGCAAGATGACTGACTGAAGATTCAGGTAGCTCTCAAGGTTTTGGCAGCAAGCGAGGGACTGAACCCTGTCTGCTCTCTGCAGAGCCTTATTCCCATGGATCCCTCAAGACCCAAGTTTATGCCTCCACAGCATTGGCTGTTTTGGGGTCCGTGAAGGTAAGGTGGAAGCGCCGGGGTCTTGGGGCGCATACAGAGTGTATATGCTCTGGGCTGCAGGCTTCTCAGAAAGCAAGTCAGCCGCAGGTTTCTCTCTGGTGTACCTGCTGAGGATATTTTTATTTTCACCCAACCCTTCCTTCTTCCAGTTTAGGTAGGCTTTATTTAGGAAAAAAGGAAAGATTTTTTTTTTCTTTGGTATATGCCTTTAAGAGCTTGACTGAGGTCACACAGGTGGAGGTGGAGTATACCAGAACCACCTGGCTGTTCACTCACTCTCCTTCTTGTGCTGGAAGGAGGTGGATGTGCTGTCTCTGTTTAGCAGGTAAGAAGCTACGCTTGTGACCTGTGCTATGCCCCCCTCCCCTCGCACTTATCTTCGGGTGTGCATTAAGGACGGCTGTGCGCTCTTTTTTTCCTCTCCTTAGCAGCGCAGCCTATGTTGTAGCCTGGGCCTCCTACCCCCCCCCCCCCCAAAACCCTGATATGCGCGCCGGGCGCCTCTCCCCCAGACCTCCCCTCTTCAAGATTTCAAGCGGCCATTCTATGGCCAGGGGGACATGCGTGTAGGAGGTTTTGTGAGTTGCAGGTGAGGCCTGATTTATTAATAAGTGCCTGTGCAGTTTGATTCTGCCATCTCCCTTTCAGGTTGAAAACTTGTAGCAGGGTGAGTGGAGGTTTTGTGAGTTGCAGGTGAGGCCTGATTCATTAATAAGTGCCTGTGTAGTTTGATTCTGCCATCTCCCTTTCAGGTTGAAAACTAGCAGCAAGGTGAGTGGAGGTTTTGTGAGTTGCAGGTGAGGCCTGATTCATTAATAAGTGCCTGTGTAGTTTGATTCTGCCATCTCCCTTTCAGGTTGAAAACTTGCAGCAAGGTGAGTGGTTATATTATTATAGAATATAAGGATTTGACTTTGGTTTGGATTCTTTATATCAATCCTTTATTAAACAATTTTAAATATTTTTAAATATTGTTAAACTTTTTCCAAGTGTCTTTTATACTAATGATCATTATATTTATTTTTTACAGTATGAGATGTTTTATTAATTAGTTTTTTTTTTTCTCTTTAATAATAATTAGTGTTCTGTTTTTGTTATCAATTAATTATTTTGTATTTACTCATAAGATAATTATTTTATCGCTTTTATTGCTTTTATTTATTATAATATCATTACAATGTAATTATAATATCTTTAAGATATTACTATAATACTCTTATATATAAGCGATTAAAAGTAAGTTCATTTTTTGAAAGAATGCTTTTAAAGAAGGAAGAAAAGAAAAGAGGGAAAGAGATCAGTTATTAATCCATTTGCCTCCTCTTTTATTTTTAGATTTGGAAGAAGGACAAAAAACAGGGTTGCGGTTCCTCCCGGTCCCTTTTTTAGGGGATTGGTTCAGGCTCAGGCCCTCTTGGGTCGGTTGGCATATATATATATATATATATATATATATATATATATATTTAAAAAAAAAAAAAAAAGAGATAAATATAATAAACACCATGTGGGAGGCATTGGGGATAGCGATACGGCATCCCTCTGGAGCAGGAAAAGATCTGCCCTTTGTGCAAACTGCATCCTCTAGGCAGCTTTTGGCACAGTATATTCCGCCTGCGCCGTTACGATCGGCCTAGATCACAACAGAGCGGCTGTTCTAGTATCTAGCACAGCGAATGCTGGAGGGAGCACGGCGGCTCATCCATCCCCTGTTTCCCCTCAAGGGGGTGAAGGCAGTGAGGGACAAACAGGTTTTGCTTACAGGCTGAATAATCTGGAGAGGCAGTTGTCTTTGGTTTTGCCAAACGAGGCCGCCTATAAGAAAAGACATTTAGAGCCTGTGGCGGTAGTTGCCTCCTTCGGTGAAGAAGAGGATGAGGATTATATGGACGAGCAGGCCTCTGAGGGCAAGCTGCAATCGGAAGAGGATAGTAACTCCATTTTGTTTTCATCCGATGAGGATCCTCTCCTTGTGAATGAGACTAAAGGTCTACTTTCGGTAGTTTTTGATACCTGGAATATCACCCCTCCTGAGGTTGTGAAAAGAAAGAAGGATGATCTGTTTAAGCCTGTCAGGCAAAGCAGGTGTTCCTTGAACAACCACACTTTTCTGGGATGTTTCTTAAGGAGTGGGAAAACCCTAATAAATTACAGGCCGTTCCTAAGATTCTAGAGGTCAGATATCCTTTCCTGGCAGACATAATCAAACTTTGGTCTTATCCGCCTGATGCGGACTCCCCTGTGGCAGGGTTATCTAACACTTCAGTGATGCCATCCGCTACTATGGGGTCCCTTAGAGATCCCACAGAGAAACATATGGATCAGTTGGCCTGCCATGTCTTCGCCATGATAGGCTCCCTTCTCCGCCCGGTTTGTGCCACGGCCATTGTATCCCTGGCGTCGAGAAAGAAGATGAAGAAGAAACTAGCCAAGGCCAGGTCACGCAGGCTGTCCCAAGAGTCCAAGGTCTTTAAGGACTGTTTTGACTTTAATGCATTTGCCATTACTGCAATGGAGGATGCAGTCAGGTTGGCAGCCAGAACTTCTGCGCTCCTTGTGGCATTACGCCGTTCATTATGGCTTAGACAATGGTGAGCGGACGCCGCCACTAAGAAGGCACTGACGGATTTACCCTTTTTAGGGAGCAGACTTTGTGGGGAAAAGCTGGACGGTATGGTTAAGGACGGCAAACTGCCTCAGAGGAAAAAATCGACTAGGCCTTTTCAGAGGTCATCATCTTTTCGGCCCTTTCGGAGGGGCAGAGGGGCCTTTCGGCCTTCCTCCCGCAAGAATTTTTGGGGTAGAGGCAGAGCGCGTAATAGGGCAAGAGGATCCTGGAGAAGTAGGCCTAAACCTCCAGCCAAGTCCACTTCAGCATGAGAGGGCGCCCTCACCCGAGCGGGTGGGGGGACGGCTTTTGCAGTTTGCTCATATCTGGAGGCGCCGCGTAAGGGATCAGTGGATCCAAGAGGTGGTGTCCTCAGGTTACAAGATCGAGTTTGCAGCCAGACCGCCCGCAAGGTTCCTTCGGTCAGGGGCATCCCGGAACCAGTCAAAGCTAGATGCCCTGAAGTCCGCAATTCAGCATCATCTTCAAAAAGGGGTAATTGCTCGAGTACCCTTTCAGGAAGAAGGTCAGGGGTTTTACTCCAACCTGTTTACAATCCCCAAGAAGGATGGGTCAACTCGTCCCATTTTAGACCTGAAGGATCTGAACAAGTATATCCGCGTGAGACACTTCCGCATGGAAACGGTGAGGTCAGCTTTAACAGTAGTTCGACCCGGGGATCTTATACTACCATAGACATAAGGGACGCATATCTGCATGTGCCAATTTTTCCGGGACATCAAAGATTCCTGAGGTTTGCCCTGGAAGACGAGCATTTCCAGTTTGTGGCACTCCCGTTGGGGATATCCTCGGCTCCAAGAGTTTTCACTAAAGTTTTGGCAGGTCTCATGGCAATTTTCAGGAGCCAGGGGATTTGTATTGTCCCCTATCTGGATGATCTTCTAATATCAGCCGGATTGCAGCAGCAGATCCTGAAGGACACACATATGATCCGATCGGCTCTGGAGGAATTCGGCTGGGTGATCAATTACCCGAAGTCTCATATCACTCCGGCACCAGTAAGGAACTTCTTAGGTTTGATTCTGGGCACCGTCCAAGTCAAGGTTTATCTTCCAGAACAGAAGACTCGACTAATCCAAGATCAGATAGTGCTTTCTGGCTTGCCGACAGCCGACTATTCGGCTGGGTATGAAGTTGATGGGCCTGATGGTGGCCTGCTTTGAGGTGGTGCCCTTTGCTCAGTTTCACATGAGGCCCCTTCAATGGAATCTATTGGCGAGCTGGGATCGAGCCCCACAGTCGCTGGATCAGATCTTTGTGCTAACGCCCTTGGCAAGACATTCCCTTCTGTGGTGGATGGACCCTCTTCATCTGTCTGTAGGCAGGTCCTTCTTGACTCCACAGTGGCAGTTCATTGCCACGGATGCCAGTCTCACAGGATGGGGCGGCATTTGGCAGACTCAGAAAGTCCAGGGCCAATGGGGACCGAGAGAAAATCAGCTTCCCATAAATGTATTGGTATTAAGAGCCATCGGGCTAGTTCTTCAGTATCTGACCCCCAGCTTGAAGGGACAGGCAGTCCAAGGCCAGTCGGACAACCGGACGGCGGTTGCTTATATCAATCAGGGGGGGTACCCGGAACAAGGGTGCTCTTCGGGAGGTAAGCCGGATTCTGATCTGGGCAGAGGAGAATGTTCCCTGCATCTCGGCAGTTTACATCCCGGGGGTAGAAAATCAGGAGGCCGACGCTCTGAGCAGGAAGATTCTGCATCGGGGAGAATGGTCCCTCAGTTGGAAGGTTTTTTCAAGCCATTTGTCTTCGCTGGGGACGTCCGGAAGTGGATCCCTTTGCATCCAGACACAATCACAAGCAGCCGAGATTCATGTCCCTGTCAAGAGATCCTTTGGCTATAGCCACGGACACCCTTTCGGTCCCTTGGACAAGGTTCAAGCTCCTCTACATTTTTCCCCTGTTTCTGCTTCTGAGTCGAGTACTAAGAAGGATAATTCAGGAAGGAGTACCTACCATTCTAGTAGCTCCTCATTGGCCAAGAAGTTGGTTCTCAGACATAACAAGGATGGCGGTAGACCAATGGCGCCTACCGATGGAGCCAGATCTTCTCACTCAGGGGGCGCTTCGGCACCCGAATTTACAGATGCTGGCTTTGACGGCTTGGCTATTGAGACCACGGTCCTAGCCGAGAAGGGATTATCGGCTAAGGTCATTCATACCATAATTCAGGCCCGGAAGAAGTCGTCTTCCATGATTTATTACAGGTTCTGGCGGTCATTCATATCCTGGTGTGAGGCTAGGAATGTCTCATGCAGATTGTATTCAATTTCCAGAATTCTAGAATTCCTTCAGAATGGCTTAGAAATGGGCCTACAATTAAGCACTCTAAAGGGACAGGTATCTGCCTTATCCATTTTTTTCCAGAAGTCTATCGCTAGTAATAGACTCATTAAGACTTTTTTTCAGGGAGTCACTCATGTTCGTCCACCACGCAAGTCTATTCTACCGGTGTGGGACTTGAATTTGGTGTTGACGGCTCTTCAGGGTGCTCCCTTTGAACCTATGGTTGATTCTCCAATAAGCATTTTGACGCTTAAGGTAATATTTTTAGTGGCAATCTCCTCTGTGCGGCGTGTTTCAGAGTTAGCCGCTTTATGCATGAAGTCTCCTTATTTTGAGTTACACAGAGACAAGGTAGTTTTTCGTTTTAAGCCTGATTTTTTTACCTAAGGTCATCTCTCCTGTTCACCTTAATCAGGAGGTAATTCTACCCTCCTTATGCCCAGTTCCGGCTAAGGAAAGGGCGCTTCATTCTTTAGATGTGGTTAGACCCATCAGGTATTATTTGGCAGCTACAGATGCCTTCCGCAAGACGGTTTTTCTTTTGTCATTTCAGAAGGACCAAAAAAGGGGCTTCCGCCAGCTAAGGCCACTGTCAGTAAGTGGATTAAGCAGGCAGTAGCTAGAGCTTACTCGGCCAAGGGAAAAGAACCCCCTTTTCAGGTCACAGCCCATTCCACTAGGGCCATTGGGGCTTCCTGGGCTGTTAGAACCTCAGCTGACGCTGTCGTTGGTCGGAAGATTCTACAGGCAGTAGTGAAGTGAACTTCCTGCCGTTCTGCATTAGAGGATCCCGCCCATAGATGGCACTGCTTTTGGAGATCCCAAGAGTAAGGAGTGTATGGAATGGATTGGAAGAAAAAACGCAATTCTGTGAGATACTCACCTGTAGAATTGGTTTTTCTGGGAATCCATTCCATACACTCCGGCCCACCCGTTTTTTGTGGGTCATGTTATCTTCCGATGCTTTTCTGATGGTGTGTTTAATCATTTTTTGATTATTAATTCAGAGCATTTAAAGAGAAAGAGAAGATATATATAAGATTATATATATATATATATGCATAGAGATTTATGAAGAGGTAAAAAAAAAAAAAAAAAAAAAAAAGAATATAAGTAATTTGACTTAATTTTGAGAGCATTTTTTGGTTGAGTTTGATGTGTACTAACATGGGTTCTTATTGCGGCCTCCCGGCCTGCCTCTAAATTATTTACTGCTTTTTAAGTAAACTGATCTGATTAGGGGCAGCTGCTACTTATGGGCCGGGAGGGCCGCGCCTGTTTCTTTCTTGCAGTCACGTGATCAGCAAGGAGGAGGAAACCCAAGAGTAAGGAGTGTATGGAATGGATTCCCAGAAAAACCAATTCTACAGGTGAGTATCTCACAGAATTGCGTTTTAGTTTTGATTAGGTTGCTCTTTTCTTCTTTTTTGCTTTTCCTTGAAAATATGTAATTGACCTGGTAGAGTAGTGTATCCTATGCCATAGCATGCATTGGTGGCTTTGTAATTTTGGTCCTTTGACATCGGGTGACAGGATGTGTCTATTGGTATAGGAGCCACTAAATACAATGTGATGTTCATGGATGTAGATCCAAAGTTCACTGTGGTTTACTTTAGTTTTTACTTCAGTCCCTATTGTCCCTTGTAATGGAACGAGCCTGTTAACACTATGCTATAGTATGCCTTATTTGGCAATGTGTGCATTGGTGAATTGCTCATCTTTACATGTTGAAATATTGGGATATAGCTTTGATTAAAATGCCAATATGTGTTGTCGTCTGTATAAGGATTTGTACAGTCATAGGAGCTTGTTATTGTTTGCAATTTGTGATTTTTGTGTTTGCCATCACTTTACTGTTCACCCCTCCGGCCTGACCCACTCACCTTTCCTTGCTCCGTCTCGCCGCGGGCCAGCCACTGCGCACGCGCGCCCGGGCGGAGGCTCAGGCGCGCGCGGTGCTCGTTCTCCCGTCCGGGAGCATGCGCACTGCAGGCTAGGGCTCGGCCTCTGTTTCTGGGGGCTGGGATCCCCTCTGCCCTTGTCATTTCCGCCGTTTGGATTGGCCCGTGGTGCGTGGGAGCGGTGGCGGGTGAGCTTTAAAAGGGTCGGGGTATGGGGTTCCTCACACGCTTTGAGAAAGTGATGCGGTGACGTCACAAAACACGTCGCGGCGAGGAGGTCCGGGGCTTTGTTGGGGGGGCTGTTCATGTGAGTCTGCTCCAAGAGATGGGAGTGCTTTTCCCTTTATCATTATTGCTGCTGTTGTTTACTGCCTGCTTATTTTTCATTGTTATTGTAGATAGGTTTCATCAATCATTATAGGATGGTTGGCTCACTTGCACAATAATTTATTTATTTTGTAATGTGTGTAAAAAGAAAAAACCTTTTGCACTGTATATATATATATATATATATGTACACTTTATTAATTATTTATTTGATATATTATAAGTATTCTATAAGCACATTGCACTTTATTATTTTAGGTTAGCACTAGTGGGTAGTAACATTTCTCAGAGCAGACAGTATTTCTATTAGTATAGAGTGAAGGGAGCCCATGGATCATCATCTGTTAGGGCCCCTCCAGATTGTGTAGAGCAGTGTTTGCCTTGCCCCTCCCTTTCCCCTTCCCTCTGTTAGTGTTGTGTACATGTTTTTTAAAATGTTTTTAACTTGTCCTCAAGCATCATTCATGTAAATAATTGTAGATATATGTATTAATAAAGTTTATTATAGTATTCGTTATAGTGGTGCTGCTGCCTTTGTAGGGGTTTTTGGGAGGTGTGTGGGACCCCCTGCTCTTTTTCTATTGACTAACAGACTTCGTCTGGTTAAATCCCGGGTAGTTAGCACACTGATTTGTATGCAAAAAAAGTTGGTGCGGTCTTTCTTTTGTGCACTTTGGTTTATATTTTTTTAGACTTATGTCCTTTGTGAATTATATTTGGATTGTTGAACTTGAATCTTAATTTGTTGTAGGAGTTATTGTTTTAGTTGGTTACCTTTGCTTTGTGTAATTATTTTATATTTGGTTGCAGGAACCGCAAGATGTGCCACTCGCCCTTGCTCCTGATGCCCGTTCTTTGCCTGCTGAATGCTGGCCAGGGGTTCTCTAAACGGGCACTATGCAAAACCCGGGCTGTGGTGGCGAGGGCCCTCTGGCTTTTGAAGTCCAGATTTAGGTGTTTGGACCATACGGGGGGGGGGGGGGGGCACTGCAGTATGACCCCAACAAGGTTATACCAATATTTTAATTTACGTTTTTTAACAGGGACCACACGTGCCAAAGTGGCACAACTGAGTGTCAGGGTCCTTCAGTTGGTGGGCGAGATGCAGGAGCTGCGCAACTCGTTGGGGACCACAGATGAAGATGGATAATGTTCTGTGGCCTGCCATTGCTATGTATTTTGTTTTTTATAGTTGTAAAAATTTGCAATTTTCAATATTTTTTAAAATGTTATATTTTATGATGGAATAGAAAAAAATGTTACATTGTCATTTCATTTACAAAATACATTAACACAAAACTAATGGGACCAGAAATATTTAAAGATGAATATTCACATGACCGAGAAGTGATTTGGGTAAGTTTTAGGGGGCTAAAATGGAAGAAGAACCTAACTGCGAAGTGGTTTGGGTGAGCTTTAAGGGTCCAAAAGGGAAGATGGAGGATAGTGCTAAGTGATTTAGCTAAACATTGTAGTAGAAGTGAGGGTGGCAGATATGTAGGTGAGCACTTTAATGAGTTAAGTTTGTAGTGCGCAGGCGCAAGATCGTAAGGATTTCCGTCTGGACGATAATTTATTGAAAAAGGGAAACAGAAACGAACGGGAAACGTAAAGGATACGATGGGAAAAGGGGAAAAACGAAAGCCTACGTTGTAACATGTGAAAATGAAACGGAAAAGTCTGGATGGAAAATGACATCCTCGTAATTCGTAATCTGCCGTACGAACGGACGGAAACTTTACAGAAGGTTTTCAATGCATGCACAGAATCGCTCGCACACTCATACGAGAGCGGAAACATTTCCAAAAAAAAACAGATCGGCACTAAAACTGAAGTTTTTTTTTTTGTCTCTCTTAATCGAGCCTTATGTGCTGGCAGTAATAATTACAGGCACAACAATGCACTTATACTCCAAGTATACAGCACGTCCTGTTCCAGAATATTCCTTACACATGGGGTTATACATCCACAAGATGGCGCTGGACTGCAGAAAAAACTTGTGGCCACTCCCGGCCCCTAAAATAGCCAGGAACCTCCCACCAATTCCCAGTTCTTATCTGTAGTCTGGACTGCGAAGATAGAAGATGGCTCTCTATACTGCGCAGGTGAGTGGGGTTTATCACCCACTGCCTCCCAGCCTTGGCTGACTGGTTCGGGTGAAGGTAGGACAGCACCAGGGTCAGGTGCTGAGGAGCGCTGCTCCTACCGCAATCCCTGCACTGCCGTGGGTAGACGGTATAGGCTTATGGTGAGCCTTGTGGGATGCCCCTTCCTGCACTCTGGGTCTTCCTTACCCAACCCCCCCAGTCGGGGGGGACTGGGGGGGTTGGGTAAGGAAGAACCCTCCTTCTTCACTTTATTATTGTGTTGCTGTGTTTTTTTACTTAATACGCTCGCCGCCGTGCCGCTTGTACAGCGCTCTGTGAGTGTCCCTGTGGGGTGTTTTTTCTTTCTGCTTCTCACTTGTAAATGCTTATGGGGATGTCTTTCAGGCAGGATAAACGTCACTGTGGTTTCTTCCGGCCCTCTTCCCTTTGATAATCTCCCACCTCCCTAGCGCGTTTTTGGGGCATCCCGGGTGGCTATTACTAGCCTTAACCCTATACTGGCCTGTTGTGCCACTCAAATCACAATATGGAGGCTTCTGGGGATAATGTGCCTGGGGTTCCTTCGGGACTAGCCTGGCTGTGTGTTGCGTGTGGGGTTTCCCCTGTGAGTGACGATGTCAGGGCATGTGTAAACTGCGCCCAGCAGGTACTTGCGCTGCAGTCCGGGCTGTCTGTTGCGGGCCCTGGTGCTGCGCCCCTTTTGGCTTCGCCTACCCCCCCACGCTTACATCTGACCCCCAGTGAGCGGCATACTAGCGGGGACTCTCAATCTGATTTGGCTGCATGGGTGGCCAGCATTGAAAAACATATTGCTGGGTCAGCCCGCGTAAGGCTTCTGCAAAGAAGCGGCATTTATCTCCCGCAGCTTCCCTCTTTCTGGCCCTTACCCCCTCGAGGAGGGGGAATTGTTTTCTGATTCAGAATCCTCTGAGGAACAACCTAAGATCTATGGTGGTACCGGGTCTCCCTTTGGGGAAGACCCATGGTCCTCAGATGATACTGACAGGTTGTTGAGTCACATCTTCGAAGTGCTTTGTATTTCTCCTCCTGCAGTGTCTCCGCAGCAGCAGGGTGAGCTTTTTGATACGGTTAAGCCACGCTTGGAGTTCCCTGAGAAGACTCACTTTAATAATCTAGTGCTCAAGGAATGAGAACGGCCTAGTAAGCTACCTTTCCTGCTGATGTGATTAAACGTTGGTCTTGTCCTCCCAAGGTGGACGCGCCCGTTCTAGGGTTGTCAAATACATCTGTCATGCATTCTCCTAACACTACTACCCTGCGGGATGGTGAGGAGCAGTCCCCACACATGCTTTTGCCTGTGTGGGGACTGCGCTGCGCCCAGTTTGTGCCCCTGCTATTACGGCTTTTGCTATTAAAGGGCTGCTTAAGTGTCTCTCAGATGGGGCCTCTGATGACGCGCGAGGTGAAGACTATAGATCTCTCCTGCTTTGCTATGAATTTATTACATATATCCTCTTTGCCATGGATGATGTCATTAGAATGTGTGGAAGGACATCTGCCCTTTTGGTGGCTATACGCCGCTCTGTCTGGCTGCGTCAGTGGGTAGCTGATAATGCTGCTAAGAAGGCTCTCACTGGGTTCCCCTTTGAGCGATTGCGCCTCTTTGGTGAACGCTTGGACTTGTTTGCCAGGGGCGGTAGGTTACCTCAACGCAGGAGGTCTTCTCTGCCCTTTCGAGGATCTGGTGCCTCTTTCCCCTCCTTTGGGCTTCCAGGGCTGGTCGATGAGTTTTCTTTGCTGGAGCACGCGGAGACTATTAGGGCAGGGGACGTGGCCGCCCCGGCCTCTCCTGGGGTCCCAAGCCAAAATCCTCCCCCAAGCCCCCTCAGGCATGAAGAGGCGCCCTCACCCACCTGGGTGGGGGGACGGCTTCAGCTCTTTGCTCACGTCTGGAGGCGACGTGTAGCAGACAGGTGGATCCAGGAGGTGGTTTTCTCCGGTTACAAGATAGAGTTTGCAGCCTGGCCGCCTCCAAGATTCATCAGATCCCGGGTGGCTCAAAACCCTCTGTCAGCTCAGGGTTTGTGCCTTGCTGTCCAAAACCTTCTGGAGTTGGGGGTCCTCTGCCCAGTGCCTTTCTGGGAAAGGGGCAGAGGCTTCTATTCCAATCTCTTCACGGTCCCCAAAAAGGACGGGTCCCTCAGGCCCATCCTGGATTAAAGCGTCTCAACAAGTTTGTCAGATTCAAGCATTTTCGCATGGAAACCCTGCGCTCAGCAGTCAATTCACTGCACCCAGGCGATTTCATGACTTCTGTAGACATCAAGGACACTTACCTTCACGTACCAATCTTTCCAGGTCATCAGAAATTCCTCAGGTTCGCTCTGGAGGATCAGCACTACCAATTTGTGGCCTTGCCTTTCGGTATCACCTCGGCTCCCAGGGTATTCACCAAGGTGCTGGCGGGCGTGATGGCTCTGCTGAGATCTCAGGGCATTCACATCCTTCCTTACCTGGACGACATTCTCATCACGTCTCAGTCCTTCCATCAGGCCGAGCTGGATACCCAGATGGTGGTGTCCACACTAGAGTCCTTCGGCTGGGTGATCAGCCATCCCAAGTCTTCCCTGTCCCCGTCACTGGTGCGGTCCTTTCTGGACATGACTCTGGATACATCTCAGGTCAAGGTTTTTCTCCCTCAGCAGAAGGTGGAGAGTCTTCAAGCTCAGGCCCAGTTTCTACTGTCTTGTCCTCATCCCTCCATCCGGCAGGGGATGCAGCTGGTGGGACTGATGGTGTCTTGCTTTGAGGCGGTACCCTATGCTCAGTTTCACATGAGACCTCTTCAGCTACACCTTTTGTCAGTATGGGATCGGGACCCTGGATCAGGTGTTTGTTCTGTCCTCTCTGGCCAGGCGGTCTCTCTCGTGGTGGATGGACTCAAGGAACCTCTTGGTGGGCAGAACCTTTCTGTCCCCTTGCTGGGAGACTGTCACCACGGATGCCAGTCTGACAGTCTGGGGGGGCTTCTGGAAGTCTTTGAAATTCCAGGGTCAGTGGGGCCCTCAGGAGGCTCATACCCCTATCCACATCCTGGAACTGAGGGCGATAAGGTTGGTTCTCGCCCAAATTACTCCACACCTTCGGGGTCGGGCTGTTCAGATCCGCTCGGTCAACCAGACGGCGGTTGCCTACATCAATCATCAGGGAGGGACCCGGAGCAAGAGGGCCCTCAAGGAAGTGTCCCTGATACCGTCTTGGGCGAAGGAGAGTGTTCCCTGCATCTCAGCTGTGTACATCCCGGGGGTGGAGAATCTGGAGGCAGAATCTCTGAGCAGGGGGACTTCTCGTCTGGGAGAATGGTCCCTCAGCAGCAGGGTGTTTCGCTCCCTGTGCCACTGCTGGGGTCAGCCGGACGTGGATCTGTTTGCGTCCCTTTACAATCACAAGCTTCCAGTCTTTGTCTCTCTGTCACAGGACCCTCTGGCCTTGGTCATGGATGCATTAGCAATGTCTTGGAAGAGTTTTCAGCTCCTCTTTGTATTCCCTCCGTTTCCTCTGCTAGGCAGGGTGCTGCGCAAGATAGCCCAGGAAGGGGTGCCAACCATTCTGGTGGCCCCCTGTTGGCCATGAAGGGTGTGGTTCGCAGACGTCGTACAGTTGGCAGTAGATCAGTATGCCCTGCCCAAGGATCCAGACCTGCTCACTCAGGGGCAGTTACGCCATCCCAATTTACAAACGCTGGCTTTAACGGCCTGGCTGCTGAAACCTCCATCTTGATGGAGAAGGGGCTGCCTGCTTCTGTAGTTGATACCATGATTAGGGCTAGGAAGAAGTCCTCATCCTTTACTATAGGGTATGGCATGCTTTCATTGCCTGGTGTGAGTCTAAGTCCCTTCCCTGTCGGGTGTTTTCTGTTCCCAGGTTACTGGAATTATTGCAACATGGTTTGGATTTGGGCCTTCAACTTAGTACCCTAAAAGGTCATGTTTCATCCTTGGCTGTTTTCTTCCAAAGATCCTTTGCCAACCATCGGTTGGTTAAGACCTTCTTCCAGGTGGTTACTCACGTGCGACCTCCATGTAAGCCTATGTTACCAGTCTGGGATTTGAATTTGGTCTTCTTCGCTATGCAGGGTCCTCTTTTGAGCCTCTGCGGAAGGCCCCTTTGTCTAAGTTGACATTTAAGGTAGCATTTTTGGTGGCTATCACTTCTGTTAGGCGTGTTTCTGAGCTGGCGGCGCTTTCCATCAAACCTCCCTCCTTATTTTGAGAGATACCAGGACAAGGTGGTGTTTCGGTTTAAGCCAGATTTTCTGCCTAAGGTTGTGTCTGCTTTTCACCTCAATCAGGACATTATCTTGCCTTCTCTGTGTCCTAATCCTAGTAACCCTAAGGAGAGGGTCTTACATTCTCTGGATGTGGTTAGTGTTGGGGTTTCTAAGGGTTGTCTGGCCTCCCTCGCCCAAGGTCTGTCAGTGTTCCGTCAGCAGCTGCTTGAGATCAGATACTAAGAACCACGAGCTTGTACACTAGGTACGGTTCAAAGACTGATCTACGTTTAATTAGAAATCAATGCGTATTTATACAGAATGTCACACACAAAAAATTAGTATTTAGCCCCCACCTTTGTGACGTAACTAAAAACCTTCACACAAGGTTGGAAATAAATCTTGTGGTTCCTGTGTAAAGTATTTTCCTATATGTCTGCTGATAATGAAGTTCAAGGGATTCCCGTGACCTACATCTAGATAAATCACTGAGAGAAGGACATTCCTACACACTAAAATGTCTGTTGGCGTTATGTGCAGAACTTAACATATCACATGTATATCTATATAACTAAGTTTAATATCAAATTATAGAATACAAAATGGAGTCTTCTTTTTAACATGGCCACCATTAGGCTAAGCATTTCACCCTTCAATCCCCTCTTAGATCATCTCTGGATGATCTCCTTAATTCACGTTCTGTGCCTATGGGCTAGGTAAGCCATAAATGTAGCAGCTGGGCTCTCTGTCCTACAGCTTGCAATCGGGCACATAATAAGTTTGAAGGAAACGAAAAGCATATTAATCACAAAAATGACTACAAGGACATTGATGGCCATATCTCTTAACCATTTGAAAATTCCTCCAAAGTTACCTAGGTTACCAAAAGTTCTCAATTTTTGGGCAAAATATCTTTCTCCTCTACCAGAAATCTTATGGAGAAATTAGTCAGGAGTGGGTTGATTAGCGTTATATTCCAGCCAATTGCATTGTATTGAGCATTATTCGTTTTAAAATAGATCCCACCTTTCTCAGTTGGCTTAGAGATATTAAACTAGGATTGGACACATGTTTTCACAATCTTATTAGATTTTCCAACCTTAAAACACCAGTCTGGGTCGTGTTTCCTATATTGGGTGTGAAACATAATCATTCTGCTTTGGCTACTGTCAGCTCAGGGTTTGTGCCTTGCTGTCCAAAACCTTCTGGAGTTGGGGGTCCTCTGCCCAGTGCCTTTCTGGGAAAGGGGCAGAGGCTTCTATTCCAATCTCTTCACGGTCCCCAAAAAGGACGGGTCCCTCAGGCCCATCCTGGATTAAAGCGTCTCAACAAGTTTGTCAGATTCAAGCATTTTCGCATGGAAACCCTGCGCTCAGCAGTCAATTCACTGCACCCAGGCGATTTCATGACTTCTGTAGACATCAAGGACACTTACCTTCACGTACCAATCTTTCCAGGTCATCAGAAATTCCTCAGGTTCGCTCTGGAGGATCAGCACTACCAATTTGTGGCCTTGCCTTTCGGTATCACCTCGGCTCCCAGGGTATTCACCAAGGTGCTGGCGGGCGTGATGGCTCTGCTGAGATCTCAGGGCATTCACATCCTTCCTTACCTGGACGACATTCTCATCACGTCTCAGTCCTTCCATCAGGCCGAGCTGGATACCCAGATGGTGGTGTCCACACTAGAGTCCTTCGGCTGGGTGATCAGCCATCCCAAGTCTTCCCTGTCCCCGTCACTGGTGCGGTCCTTTCTGGACATGACTCTGGATACATCTCAGGTCAAGGTTTTTCTCCCTCAGCAGAAGGTGGAGAGTCTTCAAGCTCAGGCCCAGTTTCTACTGTCTTGTCCTCATCCCTCCATCCGGCAGGGGATGCAGCTGGTGGGACTGATGGTGTCTTGCTTTGAGGCGGTACCCTATGCTCAGTTTCACATGAGACCTCTTCAGCTACACCTTTTGTCAGTATGGGATCGGGACCCTGGATCAGGTGTTTGTTCTGTCCTCTCTGGCCAGGCGGTCTCTCTCGTGGTGGATGGACTCAAGGAACCTCTTGGTGGGCAGAACCTTTCTGTCCCCTTGCTGGGAGACTGTCACCACGGATGCCAGTCTGACAGGCCGGGGGGGCTTCTGGAAGTCTTTGAAATTCCAGGGTCAGTGGGGCCCTCAGGAGGCTCATACCCCTATCCACATCCTGGAACTGAGGGCGATAAGGTTGGTTCTCGCCCAAATGACTCCACACCTTCGGGGTTGGGCTGTTCAGATCCGCTCGGTCAACCAGACGGCGGTTGCCTACATCAATCATCAGGGAGGGACCCGGAGCAAGAGGGCCCTCAAGGAAGTGTCCCTGATACCGTCTTGGGCGAAGGAGAGTGTTCCCTGCATCTCAGCTGTGTACATCCCGGGGGTGGAGAATCTGGAGGCAGAATCTCTGAGCAGGGGGACTTCTCGTCTGGGAGAATGGTCCCTCAGCAGCAGGGTGTTTCGCTCCCTGTGCCACTGCTGGGGTCAGCCGGACGTGGATCTGTTTGCGTCCTTTTACAATCACAAGCTTCCAGTCTTTGTCTCTCTGTCACAGGACCCTCTGGCCTTGGTCATGGATGCATTAGCAATGTCTTGGAAGAGTTTTCAGCTCCTCTTTGTATTCCCTCCGTTTCCTCTGCTAGGCAGGGTGCTGCGCAAGATAGCCCAGGAAGGGGTGCCAACCATTCTGGTGGCCCCCTGTTGGCCATGAAGGGTGGGGTTCGCAGACGTCGTACAGTTGGCAGTAGATCAGTATGCCCTGCCCAAGGATCCAGACCTGCTCACTCAGGGGCAGCTACGCCATCCCAATTTACAAACGCTGGCTTTAACGGCCTGGCTGCTGAAACCTCCATCTTGATGGAGAAGGGGCTGCCTGCTTCTGTAGTTGATACCATGATTAGGGCTAGGAAGAAGTCCTCATCTTTTACTATAGGGTATGGCATGCTTTCATTGCCTGGTGTGAGTCTAAGTCCCTTCCCTGTCGGGTGTTTTCTGTTCCCAGGTTACTGGAATTATTGCAACATGGTTTGGATTTGGGCCTTCAATTTAGTACCCTAAAAGGTCATGTTTCATCCTTGGCTGTTTTCTTCCAAAGATCCTTTGCCAACCATCGGTTGGTTAAGACCTTCTTCCAGGTGGTTACTCACGTGCGACCTCCATGTAAGCCTATGTTACCAGTCTGGGATTTGAATTTGGTCTTCTTCGCTATGCAGGGTCCTCTTTTGAGCCTCTGCGGAAGGCCCCTTTGTCTATCTTGACACTTAAGGTAGCATTTTTGGTGGCTATCACTTCTGTTAGGCGTGTTTCTGAGCTGGCGGCGCTTTCCATCAAACCTCCCTCCTTATTTTGAGAGATACCAGGACAAGGTGGTGTTTCGGTTTAAGCCAGCTTTTCTGCCTAAGGTTGTGTCTGCTTCTCACCTCAATCAGGACATTATCTTGCCTTCTCTGTGTCCTAATCCTAGTAACCCTAAGGAGAGGGTCTTACATTCTCTGGATGTGGTTAGAGTTGGGGTTTCTAAGGGTTGTCTGGCCTCCCTCGCCCAAGGTCTGTCAGTGTTCCGTCAGCAGCTGCTTGAGATCAGATACTAAGAACCACGAGCTTGTACACTAGGTACGGTTCAAAGACTGATCTACGTTTAATTAGAAATCAATGCGTATTTATACAGAATGTCACACACAAAAAATTAGTATTTAGCCCCCACCTTTGTGACGTAACTAAAAACCTTCACACAAGGTTGGAAATAAATCTTGTGGTTCCTGTGTAAAGTATTTTCCTATATGTCTGCTGATAATGAAGTTCAAGGGATTCCCGTGACCTACATCTAGATAAATCACTGAGAGAAGGACATTCCTACACACTAAAATGTCTGTTGGCTTTATGTGCAGAACTTAACATATCACATGTATATCTATATAACTAAGTTTAATATCAAATTATAGAATACAAAATGGAGTCTTCTTTTTAACATGGCCACCATTAGGCTAAGCATTTCACCCTTCAATCCCCTCTTAGATCATCTCTGGATGATCTCCTTAATTCACGTTCTGTGCCTATGGGCTAGGTAAGCCATAAATGTAGCAGCTGGGCTCTCTGTCCTACAGCTTGCAATCGGGCACATAATAAGTTTGAAGGAAACGAAAAGCATATTAATCACAAAAATGACTACAAGGACATTGATGGCCATATCTCTTAACCATTTGAAAATTCCTCCAAAGTTACCTAGGTTACCAAAAGTTCTCAATTTTTGGGCAAAATATCTTTCTCCACTACCAGAAATCTTATGGAGAAATTAGTCAGGAGTGGGTTGATTAGCGTTATATTCCAGCCAATTGCATTGTATTGAGCATTATTCGTTTTAAAATAGATCCCACCTTTCTCAGTTGGCTTAGAGATATTAAACTAGGATTGGACACATGTTTTCACAATCTTATTAGATTTTCCAACCTTAAAACACCAGTCTGGGTCGCGTTTCCTATATTGGGTGTGAAACATAATCATTCTGCTTTGGCTACTAGCAAAACTCACATTTTTCATTTAGTTGTTATAACTTTGATTAAAGACTTGAGTGAAATGGTGAAAGGTATAGCTATTAGGGATGAGCGAATCGATCCGGACGAACCCGGATTCGATCCGAATTTCAGGAAAAATTCGATTCGGATCGAATCCGAATTTCCCCGCGATTCGATCGCTCGAAGTTTTCCTTTAACATCCATTCATTTACATTACAGGCATTCTAAGATGGCGGACGGGACATGTGCAGACATCAACCCCGCGCCAGTGCAAGCTGGGACAGTCACATGCAGCCTATCAGCAGCCAGCAAGCCCGGTGACGTCACAGCGGTATTTAAGGCCGGCCATCTTGCTTTCCTGCCTCATTTCTCTATTGCATTCGTGAGAGACAGAACGCTGTGTAGCTGAGGGAGAGACAGTTAGACAGTTAGACAGGCAGGGACAGACAGGGACAGGCTGGAGACAGGCAGGAGACAGACAGAAAGTCAGCGAAAAACAGGGAAAGGAAGGGAAAATCGGAGGCTGTCAGTTTTTTTTTTTTTTTTCATCCAGCCTGACAGGCTTTGTTAGCGTTTTCAGGCTGCTTATACTAACTAACTGTGCATATATACTGAACTGATCTTAAGTCTGCTGTGAGGCATCCCATTCTGTGACTACAGCAGCCTCTGTTTAAGACCATATAACCATTTGCTCTTATTATATTTGAAATTAGCCTGATAAAGACACTTTTGCTGGGCATAGTACTTCTGGACCCTGCCAGGGCATCCCATTCTGTGACTAAAGCAGCCTCTGTTTAAGACCATATAACCATTTGCTCTTATTATATTTGAAATTAGGCCTGATAAAGACACTTTTGCTGGGCATAGTACTTCTGGACCCTGCCAGGGCATCCCATTCTGTGACTAAAGCAGCCTCTGTTTAAGACCATATAACCATTTGCTCTTATTATATTTGAAATTAGCCTGATAAAGACACTTTTGCTGGGCATAGTACTTCTGGACCCTGCCAGGGCATCCCATTCTGTGACTAAAGCAGCCTCTGTTTAAGACCATATAACCATTTGCTCTTATTATATTTGAAATTAGGCCTGATAAAGACACTTTTGCTGGGCATAGTACTTCTGTACCCTGCCAGGGCATCCCATTCTGTGACTAAAGCAGCCTCTGTTTAAGACCATATAACCATTTGCTCTTATTATATTTGAAATTAGCCTGATAAAGACACTTTTGCTGGGCATAGTACTTCTGGACCCTGCCAGGGCATCCCATTCTGTGACTAAAGCAGCCTCTGTTTAAGACCATATAACCATTTGCTCTTATTATATTTGAAATTAGGCCTGATAAAGACACTTTTGCTGGGCATAGTACTTCTGGACCCTGCCAGGGCATCCCATTCTGTGACTAAAGCAGCCTCTGTTTAAGACCATATAACCATTTGCTCTTATTATATTTGAAATTAGCCTGATAAAGACACTTTTGCTGGGCATAGTACTTCTGGACCCTGCCAGGGCATCCCATTCTGTGACTAAAGCAGCCTCTGTTTAAGACCATATAACCATTTGCTCTTATTATATTTGAAATTAGGCCTGATAAAGACACTTTTGCTGGGCATAGTACTTCTGGACCCTGCCAGGGCATCCCATTCTGTGACTAAAGCAGCCTCTGTTTAAGACCATATAACCATTTGCTCTTATTATATTTGAAATTAGGCCTGATAAAGACACTTTTGCTGGGCATAGTACTTCTGGACCCTGCCAGGGCATCCCATTCTGTGACTAAAGCAGCCTCTGTTTAAGACCATATAACCATTTGCTCTTATTATATTTGAAATTAGGCCTGATAAAGACACTTTTGCTGGGCATAGTACTTCTGGACCCTGCCAGGGCATCCCATTCTGTGGCTACAGCAGCCTCTGTTTAAGACCATATAACCATTTGCTCTTATTATAATTGAAATTAGCCTGATAAAGACACTTTTGCTGGCCATAGTACTTCTGGACCCTGCCAGGGCATCCCATTCTGTGACTAAAGCAGCCTCTGTTTAAGACCATATAACCATTTGCTCTTATTATATTTGAAATTAGCCTGATAAAGACACTTTTGCTGGGCATAGTACTTCTGGACCCTGCCAGGGCATCCCATTCTGTGACTAAAGCAGCCTCTGTTTAAGACCATATAACCATTTGCTCTTATTATATTTGAAATTAGCCTGATAAAGACACTTTTGCTGGGCATAGTACTTCTGGACCCTGCCAGGGCATCCCATTCTGTGACTAAAGCAGCCTCTGTTTAAGACCATATAACCATTTGCTCTTATTATATTTGAAATTAGGCCTGATAAAGACACTTTTGCTGGGCATAGTATTTCTGGACCCTGCCAGGGCATCCCATTCTGTGACTAAAGCAGCCTCTGTTTAAGACCATATAACCATTTGCTCTTATTATATTTGAAATTAGCCTGATAAAGACACTTTTGCTGGGCATAGTACTTCTGGACCCTGCCAGGGCATCCCATTCTGTGACTAAAGCAGCCTCTGTTTAAGACCATATAACCATTTGCTCTTATTATATTTGAAATTAGGCCTGATAAAGACACTTTTGCTGGGCATAGTACTTCTGGACCCTGCCAGGGCATCCCATTCTGTGACTAAAGCAGCCTCTGTTTAAGACCATATAACCATTTGCTCTTATTATATTTGAAATTAGGCCTGATAAAGACACTTTTGCTGGGCATAGTACTTCTGGACCCTGCCAGGGCATCCCATTCTGTGACTAAAGCAGCCTCTGTTTAAGACCATATAACCATTTGCTCTTATTATATTTGAAATTAGCCTGATAAAGACACTTTTGCTGGGCATAGTACTTCTGGACCCTGCCAGGGCATCCCATTCTGTGACTAAAGCAGCCTCTGTTTAAGACCATATAACCATTTGCTCTTTTTATATTTGAAATTAGGCCTGATAAAGACACTTTTGCTGGGCATAGTACTTCTGGACCCTGCCAGGGCATCCCATTCTGTGACTAAAGCAGCCTCTGTTTAAGACCATATAACCATTTGCTCTTATTATATTTGAAATTAGGCCTGATAAAGACACTTTTGCTGGGCATAGTACTTCTGGACCCTGCCAGGGCATCCCATTCTGTGACTAAAGCAGCCTCTGTTTAAGACCATATAACCATTTGCTCTTATTATATTTGAAATTAGCCTGATAAAGACACTTTTGCTGGGCATAGTACTTCTGGACCCTGCCAGGGCATCCCATTCTGTGACTAAAGCAGCCTCTGTTTAAGACCATATAACCATTTGCTCTTATTATATTTGAAATTAGGCCTGATAAAGACACTTTTGCTGGGCATAGTACTTCTGGACCCTGCCAGGGCATCCCATTCTGTGACTGCAGCAGCCTCTGTTTAAGACCATATAACCATTTGCTCTTATTATAATTGAAATTAGCCTGATAAAGACACTTTTGCTGGCCATAGTACTTCTGGACCCTGCCAGGTCCACTTCTGTTGTGGCATCCCATTCTGTGACTACAGCAGCCTCTGTTTAAGACCATATAACCATTTGCACTTATTATAATTGAAATTAGCCTGATAAAGACACTTTTGCTGGGCATAGACTTACTGCTGCCTGCCAGGTGCACTTCTGTTGGGGCATCCCATTCTGTAACATAGCATACCCCTCTTTATTTACACTAAACAGCTCTCTTATTTACACTAAGCAGGCCTGTTGGAGGCTGAGTGTTACTGCTCACTTTTGGTGTGCATTATATTCTGTTTCATATAGACCCACCGCTGCCCGGGGGTTCTTTAAATATCACCTACTACCACGCCAGTTAGACTATGTCGGGCAGACAAGTGCCTGGAAGTGAAAAGAGGAGTGGCAGAGGCCAAGATTCCGCAGGCAGAGCTCGCATCAGACTGGGGGCCAGTAGCAGCAGGAGTCACGCTGAGAGACCTAATCTGCCAGTATCTGCTAGCGGTCGGGTCTCCACCAGTAACGCATCTGCCGTGGTAGATTGGTTGACGCGCTCATCAACAACATCATCACAACTTACGTCTGAGACCCCCAGTCTAGGGTCGGTAGGTTCCTCTGACACAACCCTGAGTTGGCATGCCCCGAGAGCAGTCCCTGTCCTCCCATTGCCTCTGTCCTACGCCGTTCCCTCCCCCAGCGACGTATCCTATGCTTTGGGTTCAGCTCCACTCTTTAGTGAGGAGGACCATCAGATACAGGAGGACAGTCAGCAGCTACTGCCCAGCCAAGAAATGGAGGTGGCTTCTTTAGCTAGGCAGACAAATAGTGATGTGGACAGTGTCGTGGGTGCTGCGAGCGTTCCAGCTCCTGCGCCAGACACTGTTGACGAATCCACGAACATCAGTGACGTACAGCCACAACTCGGTGATGATGATGATGACGATGAAGCCGATCGCACTTGGGAGCCGGGTGAGGAAGGGGCTTCATCGTCATCATCAGGAGAAGAGGGGCGCAGGTTGCCCCGGAGTCAGCAGCTGAGGCAGCAAGGTGGTAGCAGTCAGCATGGGGGCACAATTCCAAAGGCTGGAGCCGGCCGGGGCCAGGGCCGGGGTAGAGCACCTGCTGTGCGGCAGTCTACCTTATCAGGAGGTAGTGGAACAGGGGTTCCTGGAGTTGGCAACAGCAGCAGTGAATCAGTGAGGCCAGGGGGTGGGAAAAGTAGCTACTCGGCAGTGTGGCAGTTTTTCCTGAGGCATCCACAGGAGGGTAACATGGCCACATGCAAGATATGTAGGCAAAAGGTGAAGCGTGGCCAGGGTCCAAATGTTGGCACCACGGCCCTGCGTCAACATATGATGCGTCACCATAAAACGACCTGGGAGAACCGAGGCTCCCAAGGGGTGGTCCAGTCTGCTTCCTCACCAAGTGAGCTCCCAATTTCTGCCAGCCAAGGCTCCAGCACCTCAGCCGAAGGCAGCTGTGCGTCATACCCATCCTCTGTCGCTCCTGCTCCTCCTCCTCCAAGTCATGCATCCCGCCAGCAATCCATCAGCGAAGCCATGTCCAAGAGACAGCAGTATGCGCCCACTCATCCTAAGGCGCAGAAGCTGAATGTGCTCCTGTCCAAGTTGCTGGTGCTGCAGTCGCTCCCTTTTCAGGTGGTGGAATCTGCACCTTTCAGAGAACTGATGGCTTGTGCCGAGCCGAGGTGGAGAGTCCCAAGCCGTCATTTCTTTGCCAAGAAGGCAGTACCAGCGCTGCACACTTTTGTTGAACAGAAGGTGGGCCAGTCCTTGAGCCTGTCGGTGTGTAGCAAAATACATGGCAGCGCCGACATCTGGAGCTGTAACTACGGTCAGGGGCAGTACATGTCGTTTACGGCCCACTGGGTGAATGTGGTCCCTTTGCAGCAGCAACTTGGACAGGTCACGTCGCTTCGGCCTCCGCGCTCTCTGCCCATTGGACCTGTGACACCGTGCGACTCGGCCTCCTCATCCTCCGCCATCTCCTCACCCTCCACTGTAGGCTCAAGTCTCAGTGCCCCTCCAGTCTACCATGTGTGCAGGGCACGAAGGTGTCACGCAGTGCTTCACATGGTTTGTCTTGGCGAACGGAGTCACACAGGGGAGGAACTGCTTAAATGTATTCATCAGGAAATCCAAACATGGCTTACTCCGAGAAAACTTAAAATGGGAATCATGGTTACCGACAATGGGAAGAACATTTTGTCTGCGCTGCGCCAAGGAAGCCTGACCCATGCCCCCTGCATGGCTCACGTCTTCAATCTGGTTGTCAAGCGGTTTCTGAAGTGTTCCCCCCATCTGCAAGACATCCTAACAACTTCAAGGAAACTTTGCATGCACTTCAGCCACTCCTACACCGCCAAACACACCCTTCTTGAGCTACAGCGTCAGAATGGTATCCCCCAACATAGTCTGATTTGCGATGTTTCCACCCGTTGGAATTCCACCCTTCACATGTTGGACCGATTATATGAACAGAGAAAAGCCATCACGGATTTCCTGATGATCCAAGCAGATAGGGGGACTCCCCTGTGTAACTTCAATGTCAACCAGTGGCAGCTCATACGTGACACCTGCCGTTTGCTCAGGCCCTTTGAGGAAGCCACTTTATTTGTCAGTCGGCAGGATTACGGGATGAACGACGTGATTCCACTGCTTCATGTACTACAGCACATGTTGGAAACCATGGCTGGTCAGGGCACTGGAGACATGGCGTTTACATCTTATGGCCACATGAACCCCGTTGGAGCTGAACAGGAGAAGGAGGAGGAAGAGGAGGAGGAGGAGTTGCCCAGCGAAACACAGTTTAGGCTTGGCGAAATGGCTGGTTTATCTAGTCAGCGGACAGGAGAGGAGGAGCAGGAGCAGCCAGAGGAGCTAGAGGTTTTTGAGGAAGGCGAGACAGAGGACCCGGGCACACCGTGGCAGTATGCAGTGGAGATGGAGACAGGTAGTCCATCCGAGTCACTTGCGCAAATGGCACGAAGCATGCTCACGTGCTTGCGTAGTGACCCCAGAATTGTTTCCATCTGTCGGCGGGATGACTTCTGGCTGTCCACCTTATTGGACCCTCGCTTCCGGCACAAAATGGGGGCATTTTTTAAACCCACCGAGAGGGAGGACAAACTCAACTACTACAAAGACATTCTACGTAGGCAGTTGGCCGATGCCTATCTGCGCCATGGTCCATACTCTCGCAGGTCTGACTCGAGGGGACCTCTGCGCTCACCTTCCACTGCCATGGCCGCTGGGGGGGTTGGCAGGAGCAGCAGCAGCAGCTCCATCAGCAGCAGCAGCCTCAGTCTTCAGTCGCTAATGAGTAGCTTTCTACACCCGCATAGTGAGGCTACTCATGAGCAGCAGGAAGACCTGGAGCAGGACCTCAACCAGCAGGTCATGTCATACTTTGACATGACCATGCCAACACACCTTGAGGATCCGCTGGACTTCTGGGCAGCCAAACTTGATTTGTGGCCGCAACTAGCAGAGTTTGCCCTGGAAAAGCTGTCCTGCCCGGCAAGTAGCGTGCCATCTGAGCGGGTGTTTAGTGAATCAGGGATGGATCAGCCAGGATTTCCACCCACCAATGCCTGATGCATGCGACTAGATTCAGCATGGTGCCACGTTTTACACTTTCCAAATGGTGCAAAACATATTTATGTCTTTAGGCCATTTTTTGGGCTCCTGCTGCTGCTGCTGCCAACTTCTGCCAACTCCAGGGTGTGATTCATCCAATTGTTGGGCTCCTGAAGCCAACCCCAGTGTCTCTTTAAAGTAATATTTGGGCTCCTGCTGCTGCTGCTGCTGTCAACTCCTGCCAACTCCAGGGTGTGATTCATCCAATTTTTGGGCTCCTGAAGCCAACTCCAGTGTATATTTGGGCTCCTGCTGCTGCTGTCAACTCCTGCCAACTCCAGGGTGTGATTCATCCAATTTTTGGGCTCCTGAAGCCAACTCCAGTGTATATTTGGGCTCCTGCTGCTGCCAACTTCTGCCAACTCCAGGGTGTGATTCATCCAATTTTTGGGCTCCTGAGGCCAACCCCAGGGTCTCTTTAAAGTAATATTTGGGCTCCTGCTGCTGCCAACTCCAGGGTGTGATTCATCCAATTTTTGGGCTCCTGAGGCCAACCCCAGGGTCTCTTTAATGTAATATTTGGGCTCCTGCTGCTGCTGTCAACTCCTGCCAACTCCAGGGTGTGATTCATCCAATTTTTGGGCTCCTGAGGCCAACCCCAGGGTCTCTTTAAAGTAATATTTGGGCTCCTGCTGCTGCCAACTCCAGGGTGTGATTCATCCAATTTTTGGGCTCCTGAGGCCAACCCCAGGGTCTCTTTAATGTAATATTTGGGCTCCTGCTGCTGCTGTCAACTCCTGCCAACTCCAGGGTGTGATTCATCCAATTTTTGGGCTCCTGAGGCCAACCCCAGGGTCTCTTTAAAGTAATATTTGGGCTCCTGCTGCTGCCAACTCCAGGGTGTGATTCATCCAATTTTTGGGCTCCTGAGGCCAACCCCAGGGTCTCTTTAATGTAATATTTGGGCTCCTGCTGCTGCTGTCAACTCCTGCCAACTCCAGGGTGTGATTCATCCAATTTTTGGGCTCCTGAAGCCAACCCCAGTGTCTCTTTTAAGTAATGTTTGGGCTCCTGCTGCTGCTGCCAACTTCTGCCAACTCCAGGGTGTGATTCATCCAATTTTTGGGCTCCTGAGGCCAACCCCAGGGTCTCTTTAAAGTAATGTTTGGGCTCCTGCTACTGCTGCTGCTGCCAACTCCAGGGTGTGATTCATCCAATTTTTGGGCTCCTGAGGCCAACCCCAGGGTCTCTTTAAAGTAATATTTGGGCTCCTGCTGCTGCCAACTCCAGGGTGTGATTCATCCAATTTTTGGGCTCCTGAAGCCAACCCCAGTGTCTCTTTAAAGTAATGTTTGGGCTCCTGCTGCTGCTGCTGCTGCCAACTCCAGGGTGTGATTCATCCAATTTTTGGGCTCCTGAGGCCAACCCCAGGGTCTCTTTAAAGTAATATTTGGGCTCCTGCTGCTGCCAACTCCAGGGTGTGATTCATCCAATTTTTGGGCTCCTGAAGCCAACCCCAGGGTCTGTTTAAAGTAATGTTTGGGCTCCTGCTACTGCTTGCAACTCCAGGGTGTGATTCATCCAATTTTTGGGCTCCTGAGGCCAACCCCAGGGTCTCTTTAAAGTAATATTTGGGCTCCTGCTGCTGCCAACTCCAGGGTGTGATTCATCCAATTTTTGGGCTCCTGAAGCCAACCCCAGGGTCTGTTTAAAGTAATGTTTGGGCTCCTGCTGCTGCTGTTGCTGCTGCTGCCAACTCCAGGGTGTGAATCATCCAATTTTTGGGCTCCTGAAGCCAACCCCAGTGTCTCTTTAAAGTAATATTTGGGCTCCTGCTGCTGCTGCTGCCAACTCCAGGGTGTGATTCATCCAATTTTTGGGCTCCTGAAGCCAACCCCAGTGTCTCTTTAAAGTAATATTTGGGCTCCTGCTGCTGCCAACTCCAGGGTGTGATTCATCCAATTTTTGGGCTCCTGAAGCCAACCCCAGGGTCTCTTTAAAGTAATATTTGGGCTCCTGCTGCTGCTGCCAACTCCAGGGTGTGATTCATCCAATTTTTGGGCTCCTGAAGCCAACCCCAGGGTCTCTTTAAAGTAATATTTGGGCTCCTGCTGCTGCTGCCAACTCCAGGGTGTGATTCATCCAATTTTTGGGCTCCTGAAGCCAACCCCAGGGTCTCTTTAAAGTAATATTTGGGCTCCTGCTGCTGCTGCCAACTCCAGGGTGTGATTCATCCAATTTTTGGGCTCCTGAAGCCAACCCCAGGGTCTCTTTAAAGTAATGTTTGGGCTCCTGCTGCTGCTGCCAACTCCAGGGTGTGATTCATCCAATTTTTGGGCTCCTGCTGCTGCCAACTCCAGTGTCTCTTTAAAGCAATGTTTGGGCTCCTTCTGCCCCTCATAGTGATGCCACTTCAACTCTCTTGAATTCAATTGTGCCGCTCTGCGATTCTATTAGCGATGCCTCTGATCTGCATGTGATATTTCTTCAAAGTATTATTTAACTAACCCAGCACGCATCCTGTGCGTGTTACAGCAAGGCAGAATGGTTTACAACCCTATTGAGGCTCTAGGAGGCTCAGAAATAGCCGTTTTTAATAGCGATTCGTCGCGAATTTATTCGGGTCGAAACGATTTTTGTCGGAAAATTCGGCGAATCAGTCGAATCGAATTTTTCAAAAGTTCGCTCATCTCTAATAGCTATCAAAGGGACCTGTGATGTTTCAGGGTGCCATTTACTACAGATCCAACACTTGTCATAACCTGATTTCCAGGCATATGCATATTTAATGTAATGCCCTGTGAGTCTTTCACCTTCTGTGAGATAGCAGCCCCCAATCTCCGCCGCCGCTTCTGCATATAGCCAAGCCCCCGTTCCCCGGGACGCATGATACGCCTCGCCGGACACGGTTGGCCCCAGGTCTTAAAAGGTGCAAAGGATGCCAGCTCACGGTGAAGATGGAAGGAACACTAGGTTATACTATGGCCAAGGTCGTTCACGGAAATCAGTCCGAAAGTATGTCTACTCACAGGGATGAGGCAGAAGAGTAGTCGGATACTAGCCGAAGATCAAGCCGGGTCAATCTCAAGTACAGCACTGATAAAGTCACACCCTGAGCAGCACTAGCTATAACGGGCAACGGGTCAGGGCTAAACTCTATTTAAAAGATGGCAGACCAATAGAAACACTGAGAGAAATAGAGTAGATGATTGGTGCAACTTTGAACCTGGAATTGATTTGAGAACTGATCCCAGGCTTTACCATTCTCTTTCTGGCCTACTCTATTTTTTTTCACATCGGGGCCTAACAAATGTGGGTCGGAAATGCATGAAGTAAGCACATATGTTAGTATAAAAAGGATAAAGGCAGCTATCAAAAGTTTAGCAATTTCTGTCCCACAAAGAAGGTCTGGTCAAGGGCTGGGGCTTCTTCGTCTGTTTTTCCTTCTTCGGAGACCCTAGATCCCCCGCATTGGTCATCATTTTCCTGCTTTTGCTGTGCTCTAGGTAGCATGGTCTGCTGGTCCTCTGCTCTAGGTAGCAGTGTCTGACCCTTCTTTTCCGGAATCCTCTTCACTCTGGAAGCATGTATCCACGACTGGCAGTTCTCCACAAGATTGTGGTTCTGGTCACTGCGATCACCGTGGCTGGGGCACCAATGGGGTAGTCTTGCTTCTTTCTGCGATTCAGCTACAGGACCACGACCGCGTCACCTACTTCAAAAGGATGGGTGGTGTCCTGTGAAGAAAAAGAGATGTGAGACAGAGGTGCAAGCCACATTTCTTTTAACATTATCCAAAGTTTTAATCAGCTTCCTCCCATATCCTGTATCAGGTCTAAGTCCCCTCTTTCTAAAATAAGAAGGCACCCTAACCCAGGGGGTGGGTAATGGTCTTCCCATTAAAACCTCAAATGGTGACTACCCAGTGACCTTAGAAGGGATCATCCTAATTACTGCCAATCCTACTCCTGGAAGGACCCTTTTCCATTTAGCATAAGTTCCCCTCCCCCCTGTGGCTTTTCTGATTTGATCCTTTTTGGTCCTATTCATTCTTTTAACTATTCCTAAGCTCTGAGGGTGGTAGGGGATGTGAAACTTCCACTCTATTCTGAGGGTTTTCTACTAGATCCTGACATACCTTCATGGTAAAGGACAGGCAATTTGAAATGATCTTCAAAGGGCATCCCCATCTAGGAATAATCTCTTGTGTGAGAATGCTTACCACAGTCCTGGCATCTTCCCTTGTCATCACAAAAAGTTCAACCCACCCTGAGAACATATCCACTCTCACTAAAAGGTACTCCTGTCTTTTCCTAATCTAGGCATGTGAGTAAAATCAATCTGCAGATGTGTGAATCAGGTTGTTGGATATGTCAGGTGCTCATGTTTACACATCGGCTTCTAGCCACACTATGGCCTACACTATGATATTGGGAAATAAAAAGAGGTGCACTAGCTGTTGCACGGTTTCCCTAGTTTTCGCTAGTTTCCTCCTCTTTGCACAAAAGTCCATTCTGGTCTTTGTGCACTCTTACGTTTCCCCAATTCTCCCTGTCTTCTGTACTAGCATATTTTTGTAAGTCAGTCAAGGTCTAGTCAGGGAGGGGTATTTCTGGTGCTAACATGGGCATTTACATGTCCCAAGGTAAAGGCTGCGGCCATTTCCACCACCATTGCACATGAGGCCAGGGCTCTGAGACACACCTGCCCTGTACCTGCCTAGGGCTCACCTTCGAGAGAAAAAAAAACAACCGGGCACCTCCATGCGCTTGTGCTAGGACCCCCTGCCATCGTTTTACATTTTGTCCTTGGCAAATTAGTGAAACATCTTGCCATAAACGGGAAAACCTAACCCCGGGGCTGTCACCATACAGAAAAGCATTGCACATTGCACATTTTATTTAACCATTTCAGGGTGTCAGGTTTATTAGCATGCGTCTGAGCTCTGAATATTCTGTCACATTATGAACAATCTGAAATTGGCTTCAGTAACCAATCATACCAAGGAAGGTTAGAGTGTCCTTCTTGGTAAGTGGGCGGGGCAGACCCACAACAGCAGCTACTCTCTCATGGCTCACTTCTCGTATTCCCTGGGAAAGCACAAAACCCAGGTATTCAACCTTTTCTTTCGACACTTTATGACCACTTTCAAAAAGACATTTAACAAGATTCCTCCCATCCCCCAGGGTGGCCTCCCAATGAAAAACTGAAGAGGAGAAGGCTGTCTGCAGTAGGACGGAACCATGGCCGGGTGTCCAGGCATTGGAGGACTATTGCAAAAACTACTAGCCAATACACATAGCCCTAGGGCAAAAGTGACCTGAAATGAAAGGTGTGTTGTGTCTCATCCACTGGGACGCTTACCAGCCCGTGTCATGAGGAATGGAGGTTTGAAGAAATGGCACAGACACCATCAGGCACTATTGGGTCAGTTGGTGTCACTAGACCACTTATGGGCCTGGTGTCCTGGACAAATCTCCTAGTTTCAATGTGGCTTTTTAAGGTGTGCAGGGAAAAGAATCCCACATCCAGTGAGCCCTCAGCCCACAGCTGCGGATTTATGTCCATGTCATCTGTCAAGAGGCAAGAAATCCAAGCCTTCTATATGCTTATCTGGTTAAAGTCTGCATACAACCCCCCTTTCCTATAAGTTTTATTGTGATTTGCCTAGCAGGTCCTTGCCCAGGATGTTAATAGGACACCCTGGAATAAGTCTGAAACAATGTCTGATTCTCAGTTTTGCCTGGAGGGGGTCAGAAATCAGTAAGGACGGTGTTGTTGCCAACTAAGCAGGTTATCTGACATTATGCTAGGGAGAGCTAACTGGCTGCGGCGCAGAGGCTGCAGGGTTAATTATTTCTTTCTCAGCATAGGGGTTAATTTCCTTTAAAAACTCTGTCTGATGCTGCTCTACTATCAGCACGTAGCGTGGGCTGAGCCCCTCAAAAAAGAAAACTGTACATATCTGCACTTTTCATCTCCATCTGTGACCCTTTTCCACACACACTTTTCGTTCCTGCCAGTTTGCGTGTTTTTAACCCATACGCTCCCCACAGCATGGCATATCTCTAAAATAATTTTCACATTATCCCAATTCCAAACTGATGTGGATCAAAGCATCTATGATTTGTTGTTTTACAGTTAAAACATATCTCGGTTTCAGATTACCCAGGAAGGTCTGAATAAAAAGCGGTAGCCCATACATCTATCAATCTTTTAAAGAAATCTGAGACAGATACTCTCACTTTCTGTTTACCAGCTATGGCAGTAGACAGAGAAGATTTATGTGGAGAAGCACTCTCAAACTTTTCTAATTCTTCCTCATGGTAGCCTGACCTTTTTCAGTAGTTGGGAAAGGGGCTTCTATATTAACTCTTATAACAAATTTGCTCCTAGTATTTGCAGGGGGACCCCCATAAGAGGCCCAGCTGTCACTTTCACCTAGCTCCTTTTACTCTTTGGGTTCCTCTTTTCCTAGCTGATAAGCTGATCAACAGACAGCTTCTGTCTATCACTGCCAATTTGTTTCCTGACTCCGGGATAGAGGCTGTTTTTCTTAGGTGGTACATAAGGCCAGTGGGGACCTTAGTTTTAGGCCTAGACTTTTGTTTACATTTTAAATTTGTTCCTAGCTTGTGTTCCAGGGCATGAAATCCAGGGTACTCTTTTGTCTCCTGAATTGGATGTCCTTTTGGCACTTTTAGTCATCCTTCTAAACCAATAGGGGGCATATTCTAGCCAGTTTTCACCTCCCTTATTGATAAAATCTTTATCCCAATTTTGGTCTCCTTGATAATAGGGGAACGCCTATTGATCACCCAAACATAAACCTTTAATCATTATATCCATGTGAAACTTGTCATTATCTCCAACCTGTGGGAATGGACTGGAGCTACCCATGGATCTACATAATAATCAGACTTTGATATTCTAATTACAAATTCCTTACAAGTTTCCCCTTATCAAAGGTTTAGATTTGCTATCATTCTTCCCATATTAAACAGTAATTCAAGGCGTGCTTACCTTCACACCTATCAGTAACAGTGGTTTAAGGCGTGCTCACCTTCACACCTATCAGTCCCACACAACAAAGACAAATTATCTTACACTTCTATGCGACAGAGAAGAAAAAGCTAAAGTTTGGGACAGAACACTGAACACCTTGTCAGGGAGCCTTTTATCTAGTAGCTCTACTCTTATTTTCCTTAGAGCACTTCTCAGAGTCCCTTTTTCTCTTAGGGCACTTCTCAGAGTCCCTTTTTCTTTTATCTGTCTCTCGGGACAGTTTCAAACCCTTCCAATTTACCCCACTAGGTTCTTAATAGGTCCGCCCTATGGCAGAGGTCTCGGTAAGTGAAAATATAAATCCACCTACCTAGACTTGCACGGCGGATCCCACCCGCTGCCACCATTGATTGTTGGGGTTTCTAAGGGTTGTCTGGCCTCCCTCGCCCAAGGTCTGTCAGTGTTCCATCAGCAGCTGCTTGAGATCAGATACTAAGAACCACGAGCTTGTACACTAGGTACGGTTCAAAGACTGATCTACGTTTATTCAGAAATCAATGCATATTTATACAGAATGTCACACACAAAAAATGAGTATTTAGACCCCATCTTTGTGACGTAACTAAAAACCTTCACAAAAGGTTGGAAATAAATCTTGTGGTTCCTGTGTAAGGAATATTCTGGAACAGGACGTGCTGTATACTTGGAATAATACAATTCTGTGAGTACTCACCTGTAGAATTGGTATTGTAAGTATACAGCACGTCCTGTTCCATCCCGCCCTTGTTATCATTATTTTTGGTTACCTCTGTATGGTGATTGTTCATTTTGTGTTTATTATTCTCCCGGCTTCTTGTATAACTGCTTGTCAACACTGGGAATTGGTGGGAGGTTCCTGGCTATTTAAGGGGCCGGGAGTGGCCACAAGTTTTTTTCTGCAGTTCAGCACCATCTTGTGGATGTATAACCCCATGTGTAAGGAATATCCTGGAACAGGACGTGCTGTATACTTACAATACCAATTCTACAGGTGAGTACTCACAGAATTGTATTTTTTTACTACGATATATGTAAAGCACACAGTGTGCTTACATCACATCGCTGTTGCCATACCCACTGCTTCTCCTTATTTTTTCTTTGCATCTCCAATGCTCTTAGAGTTTTACAAATAACTGAGAAACAACGGGGTCTTTTTAAAAACAGGTTGACATTTAGGACTTGCAACGTGTAGCCCGAGAAAATGGGACAACAATCGGGCTATTTAAAGTAAATTCTTTAAGCCTGACTTTTATGAAATATATGTCCTGGATGATTGTAAATAGCTTACTCTAAATGACCCCGTTATTTACTGATGCTTTTATAAGTTTTTTTTAACATGTTTTGATAATATTTTCTTTATATAAAAGTCAGCTTATAGTTCTAATGTATAAGATCATGTCTGATGACATGAACAAAAGGTATTGTTTACATTTCTTTATTTTTTTCTTTAAAATTTCTTTATTAAATTCGAAAAATAGGATAAGGGTATAGAATGGATTCTAACTGATTTTAGATGGGATTATTTTAGGTTGTGTTGGCATTATATGCATTCAAGGGGTATTAATAATTTTGTTGAGTGAAAAGGAAATAATTTTTATTGGGGGAGGGGTCTATCCATTAACGATGGTATTTATTTGGTCTCAAGGACATCACTAATACCCGTGTCATCTAACCGTACACAGGTTGCCAGCCAGCACTCGGGGGTGTGCTGCAAGAGATCAGTTTAAAATATGGAACCCAGATGCAGACAACCAGTAACTTTTTATACATGAAGGACAGAGTAACAGACGATGACCGAGAGAGGCTCAGAAACATAAGGTACAGCAAATACAGTATATACAGTTTATTTACAGTATGTGTTGCTATATTTTTCAAGAGACTCAGATATTTGTGTTACTGTTAATACTTTCATAAGTTATACAATACACTATTAAAGATATGCTGACACAGCCAAATCCATGTGTACACCCATCAGTGATAATAAGGCAGAAAGCAGCTCAAACTGATGCCTGTCTGGGGTGCAGGGTAGAAGCTGTAGCAGGGGTCTCAAGTTTGTCCTCCTTTCAATTTCATTTCTTCAGGACCGTGCAAAAAAGTAGTGTGAGCCAGCCTGGCTGTCCCTGACCACTCATGATTCATGCACTATTTTAGGAAACTGTGTTTTTATTTTGCTATTTTGTTACTTTTTAAGGGAAACGTTGTGCAACCAATAAAATCTTTGAGAGTTTTGCATCCAGACAAAACGTAAGCCCTTGACAAAAAGTATGGTACACCTGGAAAACTTTGAGGTGTGTTTTTCCAGAGAATATATAGTATGGGAGGGGGGAGTATTTCAAATGTAAAGGGTTGTTTTTCTTGAAAAACTGCAAGGTGTGCATAGTAGATGTATTCAATTTGAAAATATCTGTTTGGGGTGTCTCCTGGGCAGGAAAGGGGTGTCTATCGATACATCTTTGGTACTGTTGTAACCGAGAGAAATGGGGCTTTATTGAGAAACTTACATTTTTTATTACAAAAAATACTACAAAATGTTAAAAATATATATTTTTTACTTTTTTTGCACAAAAAAATAACAAACAAGACATTTCATATTAAAACCCAGACTCTGCTGAAAAAAACTAAGGTAAAATCCCTGGAAATTCCTTCAAAAAGCAAAGTTGAACAAGCATAGCAAAAATTAGTGACCTGGCAACAGAGGGTGACAAAATCTCTAGGTAGGCTGGCACTTAAAGCGATAAAGCCTTGAGGCAATTCAGTGAGTTGGTAAGTAGGGATGAACAGACCCATGGATGTTCTTGGATGGAAGTCAATAGGGACCCAAACGTTGGTGGTGTAAAATGGCTATTAAATGGTTGTTGTAAGGGCTAGGGGCTGCTAAGCCCAGAGCCAAAAGTCCATGAGGCCTGCCCCCAGCCCTATAGCATTATCTACCCCTATGCCCCTTTGCAGGGCCCAGATGCTCTATCAGGAAGAGCACCAGTCCCATGCCAACAGGCATAAGAGTTTTCTGCCCCCTCCCCCCTGCTGGTGGGGGTGTGGGTTATAGGGCAGTGATACCTGCAAGCTACCTGCCTGACATGCAGGCAGGTGTCTTGCCGGTAACCCTGCCAATTTACCCAATTGCCCAGTGCAGCCACCTTATCCTTTGAATTAGTATAGAGGTTCACTGGACCACAATAGAAATAACCACTCTACAAAAACAAATTTTTGTTTGCTGAAAACTACAGACGCATTTGGCTTTCAGTAGAGCTCAGATTGCACTGTTCGGCATATAAACATGTACACAGATCTCTGGGAGAAGTTCCTGTCCGGGGGGGGACACAGACACCAGCTGAACCCCAACATTACAGTTCGGGTTTGCTCAGCCCTATTGGTAAGCTTTTACAACAACATACACAAATTGGGCACCACAAATCAATAAGGAAAGAATTTTTCCAATTGGGGGTGCGCCCTAACCCCAAATTACAGGGAACCAAAAGAAAAATCTAATGCGACTAGAAAAAGGGGAACTACACCCAAAATATTGAGCAGGCCAGCCCCATAAACCTCCCTTAATCAAAAGAGCTTACATAGTACCCCAAAATTAACAGAAATATATATATATATATATATATATATATATATATATATATATATATATATATATATTAAAGTGGCACTTTATTATCTTTATATAGATTTATAAATATATATTTCTGTAATTTTTCTACGGGAGGTTTATGGGGCTGGCCTGCTTAATATTTTGGGTGTAGTTCCCCTTTTTATAGTCCCATTAGATCCATTAGGTCTGCTCAATATTTATTGCATGGTGGACAGCCACCCATTTTATTTAATGATTTATTATTGATATTCTATGTATTATCTTGGTTATATTTGTTTGTGGTGTATCATTGATTTTTATTGCTTTGTGGCCAACAATAAAATTAATAATGTTTTTAAAGATATTTTGGGTGGAGTGACCATTTTCTAGTCCCATTAGATTGTTCTTATTGGTAAGTTTATAGCGGTGAAGGGGATTAAACCCATTAATAACAGATACATGTGGTGAAAATATAAGGTGTCTTTTGATTCGGAGCTATGTGGTTTGATCAATATACTAAATGATTACATCATGGGGAACATGCGTGATTTTGAGATCTGGCATTGGTAGCTCATCAGGGCCATGTTCTGCCCAATAAGGACCTGATATTTATAGTGCAACAAATGAAGGAAGTAGGGCAGAATATGGAACTCAAGTTGAAAAGGAAGGGATCATGAGCACAGCTAGGGGATGAGGCTGACTTACTGTGGAAGAGATGACAATGATAACGATGATGATCATGCTGCTGGTCAGGACCAACCATCACAGTTCAGGGCACAGAACAAAAAAACAGAGGTAAGCAGAATGCAGCCGGTGGCGCATGCTCCATTCAGTTTTCTTTGCTGCTTCGAGCTCAGAACAGCATGTAAAATCTGAATCGCGAGCCCCAAGAATCTCAAAGACTCGAGAGGGGGGGGGGGGTGTTGCTCCTCTATAACTTATAGCTTATTATGGACCTTTAATCAGGCTTGCCGTTTTACACCACTTGGCTTCATGTTATTATACTCCAACAATTATACCTCAAGGGCCTTTAAACCTGGCCATGTCCTCTCCGTTTGACCTATTAATTACAGAGGAGATTTATTATGGAAACATGCATAGATTATACTGACAATGTATTTATCTTAATTGTTAGCTTGCTCCACACACATACACACAAGCAGAATTTTGCTAAATGATGGCTGCAATTAGAGTGTTTCCACCAAGCTGGTCCAGAACAAAGAAATATAAATTATAGTTAGATACATTAGCTTTCACTGAAATGGAAGTTTATCAGCAGTGTCTCATGAAGATAAAATCAGCCACTAAATTAGACCAGTCCTTTATTGTCTGATCCTCTCTCTTCATACAGTTCAAAAGAATTTCAGTATACCCCACTGTCTGTCCATGAAGCGTCCCTCGTTAACAATCACTGGGCATTTGGCAAGAACCAGCACAGTCTTCATTTTATCGAACGCTGCATTCAGAACCTTTCTTCTATTTGTGTCCGGAAAAAGGGACTAGACCAGCCCATTGCATGGGGGGTTACTGAACACTCTATGGAAATTCGCATGGGCTATACCGACCCCGCCTACAGGAATCGCAAACTTTCACAAACTGTAATTCTCCATCTATTAGCAGCTAATTATGAAAGTGGAGGTCCACTCTATGCACATGTTGCACCTGATAATAAAGTAAGCCAAATGTCAACAACAAAGACAGGACTTCAACTTACTGGGAGATGGGTACAGTGGAACTTCAATCAACATAAATGCTAAAGAATATATATTTTAACCCTTTAAAGCCAAAAATACAGATTCCTGCAGGATCATGATTTATTTACAAAACAGAAAATAAAAATATGTATGTTCGAAATGTTTTTATAAATGTGATGTCATGTTTTAGTACATACACTAGAGACCTCTGATGTTAGCATATCAGGGCATCCCGGCAAACGGGCTTGGCTATAGATTGGGGGCCGGCATCTGAACTGTCATGCATCACATAATCACGGGTCTGACAAAAATGGATAAAATTATGGAGCAATCATGGAGCAGCGGTGAAGCAGCAGTCCTGAGTGTGTATCCATTATCCTTGCACTGGCACTAATCCATTCCATATGCAAATTCAGGTCAGAAAATCAGCCTGTTGTCTCCTTGTGGTTAAGCATTGGTTCTATTTGTCTGCCCAGGAGTAATTGTCTTTATAACGTTTTTTATCTGGCCAACTTTTTCCTCTCTTGTCTATGGCTCTGGTTCCCGGCGCTCCTTGTATACAGTGCACTGCACCCTGCTGGGATGCAGTTGCCTCCTCTGCCCCTATGGTATGTATGCCAAGGGACCTCGTTGCCTGTTTGTTTTGCTTGTATATTAATATCTTTCTCCTCACACTTTCTCTGTGTCTGAGGTGGAGCCGAGCCGGGTGGGTGTGTTGCATTATAATGTGTGGGTCAGGGCTGGTGAAATTGTGCTTTGGCTGTGTCACAGCTATGTGCTATAATGCAGGCAAATCATAATGCTGGGGGCACCCCTGGAGAAACACCAAGCACCAGGCTCAAAAGACCCTAAACCAGTTTAAATGGCAGGGGCGGCAAGCCACCTGTCTGACATATGGGCAGGTGGTTTACTGAACCCATTTGCCTCATTACCCACACTTGCAATTTCCAGGGAGGTGCAGAATCACATGGTGCTCCTTTATATGTTCCAACTTTTCAGCATGGGAAAGAGGAACACATTTTAAATTAAGCCACACACCCTCATTAAGGGTTGAATAGGAAGTTGTAACAGTTACAACAATATAAACACTCTGTATAGGTAAATTAATCATGTATTGATGCAGATCTGCATGTTACACCTCAAAGAGGGACAAATGAGAACAAGGGACAGGGAGACATGGACTCAAAAAAAGGACAGTCCCTCCAAATCAGGGACAGTTCAGAGGTATGCTCCTGTGCTGAAGGGCATAGATTCGGGTAATTACCTTAGCCAGGGGCCAGCAGTTCAACACTTGATCTCTGGATTATTGGCCCCTAATCTTGATTTGCGGGGCTGGTAAACTTGAATTTTTATATCACAACTTTTTTAGTAAAAAAAAACCATGCCAGCATAGCTTGTTTTTATGACTCGCATGCTGATGCAAGAGTAAAATGTATTGTATACAATTACTCACAGTACTTATCTGCCTATCTAGGCTCCTTTCAGGATAACATCTCCTGGTACCCCTATAGGCTGCCCAAGCTCTTTGAGATAATTGAGAACATTCTAACATATAGTAAAAGTGGTCTGTTTTATTTTGTACTGTAATGTAATGTAGTGTATCATTGACATGTTTGTAGAAGCCATACTAAAAATGAAGATCTGTTTGGATGAAGGACAAAGCTGCTTACAAAAACGTAATAGCTGGGTTGGTACAAGGTGAGGCTGATCTGCTTCCATCTAGTCTTTGGGCAAGCCTGATTTGCTGCACAAATACAAAACTGCTCCACATTGGATTGAAGACCATGTGTATTCAGTGTATGTTTCATTAAATGTTAATAGTTGTTTAATGCATGTGTAACAGAGATTTGGGTGATTTGTGAAACATACGGATCACCCAGGTGGAGATAATTACAAAGTGAAACTTGATTAAAAAAGGGTAACCCCTGGACTGACTGCTAGGACTCTTGACCTAGATAGACTACTGCAACCCTTAGATACACACTGCACAGTTAACCTGGGCATTGCCGGTCTTCCACTGGACCTCAATCTCCTAGCACCAATCAGTTCTTATAGCAGTAATTCCAAGTAAATACCAAAAAGGTATAGACCAAATAAATAATTCAGCAGTCTCAAGTAAAATAGGGAAAAGTTGGGTTTTAAAAGAAAATAGCGAGAGTTAAAGCAGACCGAAAGTAAAAAAAAGCATGTTCAGTAAATTGCACCCCTAAGGCCCCACTCTAGCAATCAGTGACATAAACTATTTGAGAGGGCTTAACCTTATGCACATGTTATGTAATAGCAGGCAGCTTCTATGCTGCATAACTGCATGGGAGCGGCCATCTTGCCACATACATGCGTCCAGTTTCAAATTTCAACTTCAACAGTCAAACCTGCCTCAGGTATCAGTGCAATCCTCCCTATTTCTAGTAGAACGCCATCAGCTGTGATGACTTATTGCTCTGCTGCACATCTGAAAGAATTGTAACATTTTAATCTGATTGAATGGTTTTGGTAAATCCAGAGTCTGCAGTGAACAGTGATAAAGATACATTGTTGCAGGCTTCTCTTCACACACAAAATCTCACTAGCAGCTGGTTATTCAGTGTGTGTGTGTGTTTATCTAACAAAATACACAAGCTGCCCGTGTTTCTGAAGCATTTATCTCTCTGTTTGGTGTGGGCTGCTGCAGCTCTCCCCTCATGCTTATGTATGTGACAAGATGGCCAATCCCCTGCAGTTCTGCAGCAAAGAATCGTCCTGTTATTCCAGAACATCTGAACGTTGTTAAGCCCTCTCAAATTTTTTTTGTCAGAGTGGGGCTTTAGAGGAGCATTTTTCTAAATGTTCTTTTTTTGACTTTTGGTCTTCTTCAACAATGAAATAGATTCCTGACATAGGTCGTTCCTATACTGTGCTAAGCTATTACAAATGGACCTGTTATAAGATACAAAGTGCAAATTTACAACCTAAGTACTGTATATTCTAAGCATACAGCACGTCCTGCTCCGGATATAGTAATAACATGTGGGTAATCCTCCGCCTGAGGCGCCGTGCACTGCAGACATGTAGAAAACGAGCTCCTCCCGGCCCTACATATTCAGAGGGACCTCCCACAAATCCCCAGATTTCTCTGCAGTGCTGGAACTGCGAAGACATGAAGTATCACGCTCTCGCAGGTGAGCGGGGCTTACAGCCCGAGGCCCTGCGGGACTATTTCCACCCGTCCTCGTGTGAAGAATTTGCCTCCCAGCCTGGGCTGCGTTGGTCGGGTGAAGGTAGGCAGCACCTAGTGTGCTTACGGAGCTAGACTCCACCTCAATCCCCCACCATAGGGTAGGCGGTCAAGGCTAATGGTGAGCCTTCAGTGGATGCCCCTCCCGCATCATTGCCCCACGCCCCATGTAGCGGTGAACCCCGAGTGCTGGGTCACCTTCTTCCCCAGTTCCCCCCGTTAGTGGGGGGAAAAAGAGGGGGGGGTTGTGTGTACGTTGGCCTAACCTTGCCCTATTACACTGTATGCTTATAGCCTTTAACCCTTCTAGTGCCAGCTACGTGACTCTCACGTAGCTGCCTCTCCAACCGTTAAGTGCCAGCTACGTGAGAGTCACGTAGCTGACTTTAGAGGCCCATAAAAAAAAAAAAGTAAAAAACATACAGACTTACCTTACCCCTCATTTGAAAGGGCCAGCGATTCTGTACAAGAACCCTTTTAGATCTTCAGGAGGGGGCCCGGAATAGCCCCCCCCCCCCGCCGGCGCCGACATCTGTAAAAAAAAAAAAACTGTAAATAACATTTACTCACCTCGCAGCGCGATGGCTCTCCCTGGGTCTTCTCTTCACCAGGGGGGGCTCCGATCCCCCCCCTGGGCTTTCCACGCTGCTTGTGAGGGCCCAGAAACGGGCCCCGTCCCTAGCCCCGCCCACTTGATGACGTCATCCCGCTCCTCGGGTTACCGGAACCCGGGCTCCGATCTGTCAGTTGTCAGCAGCGATCGCTGCAGGGAGGGAGGCTCTGATCTCCCTGCCTCCCACCCTCCCTGCTCCGATCACTACCGACAACTGTCATCTGCAGCAGCGTGGGACATTGGATGAGAGGTAAGTATAAGTCAAAAAAAGAATAATAAAATATTTGTCTGGTGTCTTTTTTTTTAACTTAACCCTTTGTGAACTGGTAAGGGGTCCATGAGACCCCTTATACCAGTTCACAAGGCTCTGGGTATGGCAGGTCACCTGCGGCAAGCGGGTGACTTGCCATAACCCCCAGCCCCCCATTACCTGCCTCCCCAATGGCCAGGAGGGGGCAGAAGGGCCCGGGCCACGTGGCTATGTGGGACAGTAGCCTGCAGGGCCAGGGGCCTCCAACGCTGGCCCCTGCGCCCTGTTCTACAAGCCCCCATAGCTGGTCCGGGTCAGTAATGCTGGGTAAGGGGGACCCTATGTCATTTTTTGGGGGGGATTTTAAGGGTTTTTAACCCTTAGAATTCCAAAAAAGAAATGAGGTCCCCCCCCCCCCCCCCCCCGGGAGGGGGAACTCTATGTCATTTTTTTTTTTTTTTATTAACCCCTTACAACTATGCAATCATATTGCATAGTTGTATTCTATCTGAAATCTCCTAAACTGCTGTTTCAGGAAAGGGGGTATACCTATACATATGTGGTACCATTGTAACCGGGAGAAATAGGGCTTTCACACGCAATAATATTTTATTAACAAACTTACATTTTTTATTACAAAAAAAACACTACAAATTGTAAACAATAGGTTTTTTTCATTTTTTTGCACATATTTCACCCAAAAGTATTGAGAATACACTAAAAAAAGGCCAAACAAGCATTTCATGTTGAAGCCCAGACTCTGCTGAAAAAAACAATATATAATTTTCATGGAAATCCCTTCAAAAATCAAGGTTGCACACGTGTAGTGCAAAAACATGAAAAGTCGTCGGGCAACAGAGTGTGACAAAAAAATCTAGGTAGGCTGGCACTCAAAGGGTTAATGGTTATTGGGGGTCAGAGCCGCACTTCAAACATATGTTAACGTTGGCCGCAGCGCCATTAACGTACTTTGACTTGGCGCGTACGGCGGCTCTGTTTCGCGACGCTATGGCGTTTATTACTGTCTCCTTTTTCTGTCTTGTTATGTGTCCGGGGTCCCGCGGGGACAACCCCACTGCGTGTGGACAACCCCACGCTGATGCTGACAGAGCACGGGTCTGCGGACCGTGTGCTGAACAAGTGCTGGCCCTGCAATCAGGTTTACCAGTAGCTGCACCTCGCTTCAATACTCCTGTCTCCCCGTGCTTAAATCTCACTCCAGATGAGTCGCACTCGAGCGGGGATGACCAGCAGGTGGTGCCGCGCAGGTTACCCACGGTGGAGCAGGTGATGTCTGGTTTGGCGGAGCGCTTGGGCGCTGGAAAGAAACGGTCCCTGATGCCCCCTGGTTCTAGGTTTCCCACTGAAACTGAGGAGTCTGCTGCTATGCAGGACCTTGATCCTTCTGATGAAGGTGAACTGTTCTCAGGTTCCAGTTCCTCAGATGAGATGTCTTGGAGCCGTGACAGTTCTGGCCCTGGTTCTTGGGGCCTGTGTGACACTGATGAGTTACTTATAAAGATCTTTGAAGTACTGTCCATCTCTCCTCCGGGAGAGTCTCCCAAGCCCAAGAGGGAGAGTTTCCACACGGCGACGCCGCGCCTGGAATTTCTGGAACAGGATCATTTCCAGACTCTTATATCTAAGGAATGGGAATCACCTTGTAAACTTACAGGGGTTCCGGGGGTCTGGGACTGGAAGTACCCTTTTCCCCCTGATTTGGTTGATCGATGGTCAGTCCCTCCCGAGGTGGATGCACCTATTATTGGGGTTGCTAACTCTCCCTTCATGGCAGCTTCTACTCATCGTACCCTTCGGGATGCTGAGGACCGGCGCATTGACAGATTGGCTTCCCACGCCTTTTCGTGTGCAGGGACGGCTCTGCGCCCAGTCTGTGCTGCGGCCGTCACCGCAGTGGGCGCCAGGACCCTTCTTAGGAAGATACTTGACCAACAGCTGGAGGATCTCCCTTGGGAGGTCTTTAATGCACTGTCTGATTGTAATGTTTTTGTGAGGTTTATTCTCTCAGCGATGGATGACACTATTAAAATGTGTGCTAGAACCTCGGTTCTTGTGGTGGCTATTTGCCGCCTGCCTTGGCTGCGACAGTAGGGGGCTGACAATGATACTAAAAAGGCTCTTACTGGTCTTCCTTTTAGAGGACGACGCCTATTCGGGGCCCGGTTGGACCTTTTTGGAAGAAAGGGTAAGGCACCCTCGCGCAGAAGGCCGTCCCGGCCGCCCAGGGGCAGAAATACCCCTCCCCCTCCCTACGTTAATGTCAAGCGAGAACCAGAAGTGTGCTGCCAACTTTTTGGAGTGGAGGCCCGCCCCAGGGGGGGCAGGCAACGCCCTGGGACCTCTGGCAGGGCGAAGTCCAAATCTGCCAAAACCACACAAGCATGAAGGGACGCCCTCGCCCTGTTGGGCAAGGGGGCTGCCGCAGCACTTGGCTCCTATCGCAGGGCGCTATGCTTCGTTCAGGTTGTTACAGGAGATAGCCCCCCTGGAGGCAGAATGGAGTTTGCTGGGCGGTCCCTTTCTGAGGTTGTCAGGTTGTCTAGTCCCTGCTTTCCCTTCAGGGGTTGAGGCAGGCCGAGTTCGGCATGCGGGGTCTGGGCTCTCTTACAGGTTGGCCCTTGACTTGTGATTGTATCCACATACCTTTTTCCTCTGGGATGAAGCAGTCTGACCCGGGCTGGCATTCTGGACCTAGCATTTACATTTTCACAGGCAGCCCCTACATGGTATCTACCTGTTGGGCCGCAGGAGCTCTTGTCCAGTGGACCTCTTGATGCCTGTGAGGATCTATATTCCTTTTTAGTCCCCTGTGCCTTCAGGACACCTAGGCCATTTACAGACAGTGTTGCAGGACCAACTCTGCGGATTGGGGTCTTGTCTTGGGTCTCTCTCTTGCTCCCAGTATGGTAGGGGCCTTGCCCTCTTTTTTGTCACGCTACCTTCACCTTGCAGCTGGTGGGCCTGTTGGTGGCGGCCCAGATGCTGTCCTTTATTCTCAGATGCCCTTGGGGCCTGCGACACCTTAGGTTACTTATCCTGGACAGGGTTCCAACACCTCTGGAACTAGGTCAGCACGCAGATGAGATGTCGTTCTAGTTTGCCTTCCTGGGTCTGGCTCTCTCTCCTGCGGGATGTTGCCTGATCCCTGGGTCCTAGAGTTATTACAGCACGGTTTAAGTTGGCTCCACCAATTCATTTCTCTGAGTGTTGTCAGGGCTCGCCCTGTTCGCCTACTGTAGAAGTCTAGTTCAATCTTCTGTGTTGAGCATTCCTCATGGGTTGCTCAGGTGCATTCCCCAGGGACTTTCTAAGCTCCCTTTTGGGGGGGTTACTTATCCTGATGCCCTGCTAAGGGTTCCCTTGGGTCTTATTCAGGTTCTGGTCTGAACTGTTCCTTCCCTCACATCCCTCTTCTGGGGCGGTTGCTTCAGTCAGAAGAGTGCCATAAGGGATGGCTCTGTTAGCGGTCTTAGTCAATACACCGAGTTTAGATCCAGGCTGAGTTTTTATTCTCCTTTATTCGAGACCCTCCGGCCTCTGGGCTAGTGTCTTGCTTACTCTGAGCTTACGGGATCTGTATCCCTCAACAGGCGTTGGTGATTCCTGGACTGTTCCCTGTCCCTGGTTGGGACTCTGCCCCTTGGGGCTTATAGGCGTCTCCATCCTTATGTAACAGGGTTTGATTGCTTCCATGGGTGTAGGAGCCCTTTGGATTGGTCTTGCTCGGTTGGTTTGTCCTTCTGAGCCTAAAGTAAACGTTTCGGCTCTTGCCGAGCCTTGTTAGCGTTGTTTTCAGTATTCCCGCCGGTCTCGCCTGAGACCAGGGTTCATATTCCCCGACGGGGAGGGTTCTAAGGTTGCCATGGCTACCCTTTCTTTGCAGTAGCATGGTTAGGCGTTAATCTGGACTACTCGTGTAGGGGAGATTCATTCTTCTCTCTTGGTTTTTGTTCTCTTTATACTTGTGCTTGGCTTGGGCCTTTCGGCACTCGGTTCTGTTGAGCAAGCTGACTAGTTCGCTGCTTGTGTTTCACTCAGCCTTTGTAAGGTTTCACATGTTTGAGTTAGAGCATTTGCTCACGTTGCTCCTGGTAGCAAGGTTGCGGGTGACAGCGCTGTTACTGTTGGCTGTGCCTTTTCTCATGGGGATCCCACCCTACTTTATGGACACTGCTATTGGATGTCCCACATGTTATTACTATATCCGGAGCAGGACGTGCTGTATGCTTAGAATAATACAATTCTGTGAAGTACTCACCTGTAGAATTGGTATTATACGCATACAGCACGTCCTGCTCCACCTCACCCTGGTTTCACGTTGTTCTGGATCCCCTGTATGGTGAATGTTATCATGGATATTATTGCCATTTTCTGGGTGGTTGGTTTCTCTCGGCTTCTCTTTATCACTGCTTTTCAATGCTGGGGATTTGTGGGAGGTCCCTCGATATATGTAGGGCCGGGAGGAGCTATGTCTGCAGTGCACGGCGCCTCAGGCGGAGGATTACCCACATGTTATTACTATATCCGGAGCAGGACGTGCTGTATGCGTGTAATACCAATTCTACAGGTGAGTACTTCACAGAATTGTATTTTTTTGCTCCATAGGTGGAGGGGGGTATTGGTGTGTCTTATGGAGTGAATGTGTGTCTGAGGAGGGAATGCAGTGGGGGACCAGCATGCAGGAAGCAGTCAAACTTACACTTGCTGTCTGCCAGTCATTTAATTCCACACACACAGACACACTGCCATACCTTACAGCGTTCCCACACAATTTACCATGTTCCTAGCTCTTGTGGGTGAGTATGGCCTATGAGACTGGTGTCCATTTATGAAAAGGCGACTGTAACTAGAGCACGCCCACTGCCAGAAGCAGGAATGCATACAGAGATGCAGGAATGCTGTGAGGTTTGACAGTGAGTTTGTGTGTCTGTGCTTATTTGTGTTTGGCGATAGATATTGGGGGACCAGTCGGCAGCAAGTGTACATTTAACTGATTCCTGCCACTGGTTCTCCATTGCAATCCCTTCTTATACATGTGATGGGGGAATGGGTCATGCCCTACACTGCCTGTAATGAGGGATACCACACACTGCCTGTAATGCGGGATGCTGCACACTGCCGTTAATAGGGGGATGCCGGGCACTGACTTTATTGGGGGGGTACAGCACAATGCCTGTAATGGGGAGATTCTGCACACTACCTGTATTTGGGTAATTTAGCGTGGATTCTGCACACTGTCTGTGATAGGGTGGTTGGGGGAATTCTGCCCACTGCCTGTAATGGGGTGATTGGCAGGGGATTCTGCCCACTGCCTGTAATGGGGTGATTGGGAGTGGGTATGTTAGCACACCATTTGATACAGAATGTTTTTTGGTTTATTCCTCTTCTAAACCCTGGGTGCGTCTTTTGGTCAGGTGCAAGAATTACTGTATTTGAGATGTATTTTACAAAAACTTGCAAATCTACAACCTTTCTCACCCTAGACAGCCTCCAACCAATTAGGAGGCTGTATGCTCCACATGGAGCATACAAAGCCATTTTGGCTTCATCCAATCATTTGGACAATAATTTAGACAAATGTGTCAAGGATCAGTGTTTAAAAATATGTCCATAGCACCTTGGCATCTATAATTCAAAGCTCTACTTTCATGCTTAACTTTTTAAACACGCAACAAACTTTTATAAAAAGGGGGACATATGAAATCCTATAAACCAAGCTAAACTGCCACAGTGCATGCAGAAGTTCAAGTTCAAAGTTTAGTATGCTAAGCTCTGAAGCTATAAACAATATAAAAACAAGTGAAGTTACCATGTTGATTGACAAATCTACTTTTAGGATATTAGAAAATTTCTGTTAAACGCAGTTATTAGGATCATCAATGTTTTATTATGGTTTTTAATTGGTAGGGTAGAACATACAGTACATAGACGTTACAAATGCAGAGTTCACAATTAATATTCTGGGTACAAAAAATCCAAGGCTAACAGGAATGTCTCATGAAGGCCAAAGCAACCTTTAAGCTAAGTCAATCCTTAACTGTCTTTTCTTCTCTTTTCTCACAGTTCAAAAGAATTTCAGTTCACCCCATTGTTGGTCCATGAAGCTTCACTCGTTAACAGTCAGTGGGTATTTGGAAAGAACCAGCAAAGCCTTCATTTTATAGAACGCTGCATTCAGAACCTACCGTCTCTTTGTGTCCGAAAACAAGGATTGGAAAAGCCCATTTCCTGGGGAGTTAATGACCACTCCATGGAATTACGCATGGGCTATACAGACCCCGCCTATAGGAATCGTGGTTTCTCACAAACTTTACTTCTCCACCTTTCAGTAGCTAGTTATGAAAGTGGAGGTTCAATATATGCACACATTGCTCCTGATAATAAACCAAGCCAAATATTAGCAACAAAGGTAGGATTCCAGCTTACCGGGAGATGGGTACAGTGGAACTTCAATCAACCCAAATGAAAACATGTAATTTTCAAGCCAAAAAAGCAATTCTGTGAGTACTCACCTGTAGAGTTGTTTTTGTTCTTGCATGGCATGGCCCGCTTCGGCATTCCTAACAGATGGGTTATTCCGCCACTAGGTGGCGCAGTAGCACTGCAGAAAGCTGTGGCACCTCCCGGCTCCCTATAAAAATGGGATTAACCAACAAGTTCCCAGCGTAGATGAGCAGTGAGACAAGAAGCCAGGAGAGGATAAAGGTAAGAATGTAGAAAAGGTAAAAAAACCCAAATTAACTTGGAACAATCACCATAAAGAGGCAACCCGCTGAGACCTAAACATCAACTTGTAGAACTTAGAAAAAGAATGAACAGAAGACCAAATAGCGGCCTTACAAACTTGTTCAACAGAAGCTAGGTGCTGAAAAACCTAAGAGGCACCAATAGCCCGAATGGAATGAGCAGTCACCCTAAAGGGAGGATTCTTCCCCTTAGCAGAACAGTTTTGAACCACCTCCTGACGGATCCACTTGCTGATAGTGAATACAGCAGGAGGCAAAAACCTTTCCTAGGCTCAAAAGTGAGAACAAATAGAACATCAGACTTCCTAAGAGTCTTAGTAGCAATCAAATAGAACTTCAGAGCCCAGACCACATCCAGAGAATGTAGAGTTCGCTCCTAGGAATTAGTAGGATTGGGACACAATGAAGGCAAGACAATGTCCTGATTGAGATGAAGAGCAGACGCAGCCTTAGGTCAGAAATCTGGCTTAAGCCTAAACACCGCCTTATCCTGATGCCACTCAAAATAAGGAGGTTTGATGGAAAGTGCCGCTAGCTGAGAACTCGCCTTACAGAAGTGATAGCCACCAAAAAAGGCTACCTTAAGAGTCAAACCGGGCAAGGCAGCCTCCCGGATAGAATGAAAGGGAGGCCCCTGCATAGCAGACAACACCAGATTTAGATCCCAGACTGGTAGCAAGGATTACGGTGTGGACGCAGGTGAGAAACACCCTGTAAAAAACCTGAACTAGCCAGTAAGTGGCCAAAGCACATTGAAAGAAAATTGCCAGAGCAGAAACATGGCCTTTGAGTGTACTAAGTTTAAGGTCCAAATCCAACCAAGTTGCAAGAATTCCAGAGTCCTGGGAATAGCAAAACACCCTAAAGGGAAGAGACTTAGAGTCCTACCGGGCAATGTAAACAAGCCAGACCCTGTAATAGACGAAGTACAAGGACTTCTTCCTAGGCCTAATCATGGAATCAACAACAGAAGCAGACAACCCCTTTATCACCAAGATGGAGGTCTCAACAGTCAAGAAGAGGCCACCAGGATGGCTGGTACCCGCTCCTGGGCTATGTTGCATATAACACTGCCCAGAAGAGGAAACAGAGTGAACTCGTAGAGAAGCCGAACTCCATCCAAGGAAATGCCAAGGCACCCATAGCAAAGACAGGATGATCCTGAAACAGAGACAAAATCTGAAAGTTTGTGATTGTGTCGGGGCCCAAGGTCCACGTCCGGATGACCCCAGCGGTGAAACAGGGAGAGAAGCACCCGGTTTTTGAGGGACCATTCCCCCAGACGAGACAACCCCCTATGCAGGGAGTCCGCCACCCGGTTCTCCACCCCTGGAATGTAAACCGCTGAGATGCAGGGAACATGCTGTTCCGCCCAAGGCAGAATCAGGGACACTCCCTGGAAGGATCTCAACTGACAAGAGGTTCGACTGAAGATATCTCATGTGAAACGAGCAAGGGGGACTACCCAAAGCAGAACACCATCAGGCCAACCAACTGCAACCCCATTACAGATGTAGGGATGAGGACACGGTAGCAGAGCCCAAGCCTGCAGCTGAAGACCCTTCACCTTCTACTGAGGAAGGAACACTTGACCTAAGATATCCAGGGTCCTACCCAGAAAAAAACTCACCAAGGACGGGAACAGAGAAGACTTGGGATGGTAGATCACCCAGCCAAGGGATTCTAGAGCAGAGGTCACCGTCTGAGTGACCTGCATGACCTGAGGAAAGGACTTGGCCCCAATCAAGATGACATCCAGGTCATGAATGAGGCGGATGCCCTTGTTCCTTAGCAGAGCCATTACCCCTTCCACTACCTTGGTGAACAGCCGAGGTGCCAAGGTGACACCAAAGGGTAGAACCACTAACTGATAATGCTGATTCTCCAGCGCGAACCTAGAAATCTCTGATGACCAGGAAAGATAGGCACAGGACGTCTTTAAGCAAAAAAAAGTTGAAATCAGACAATTTTGTTGAGGCCCTTCAGGGCCAGAATGAGCCTCAGAAAGCCTTCCTGTTGGGGGACTTATGAAAAGACTCCTGACTGTAACAGTCAAGGAACCACCAGAAACACCCCTTGAGCAGACAGGGGGTTCAAAGACATCCGGGGTCTGATGAATCCTGGAGGCAGCCTGGCTACAAACTCTATCATGCAACCAGAGGATACTAGCTCCTGAATCCACTGGTCTGAGACGTGAAGCCTCCAGAGATGAGTAAAAAGCCAAGGCAATTCCCCCCATCCGGATGAGTGAGGGCGCCCCTTCATGCCTGAGGGGGCTTGGGAGAGGGTTTGGGCTTAGCACTCCAGGAAAAACCGGGACGACCACAGGATCTGCCACGGCCCCAAGAATCTCTGCGGCCACTAGAGAAGAGGGAGCCAAGACCTTCTCTGGGAGTACGAAAGGAAGGGAGGGGGGTGGAGGACCCCTGAAAGGGCCGAGACTGCCTCCTACGCTGAGGCAGCCTGCCATCCTTGGCTAAAACATCAAGACACTCCCCAAAAAGCCGCAGCACTGCAAAGGGGGGACCAGTGAGAGCTTTCTTAGCCGCAGCGTCAGCTGCCCATTGGCGCAACCAGACAGAGCGGCGCATAGCCACCAAGAGGGCGGAGGCCCTACCGCTCAGCCGCACAACATCATCCATAGCAGTAAGGATAAATGTAACAAAAGCCAGATCAAAGCTCGACTCCCTGCTAACGTCCCCCTCATTGGGACCCAATTGCAGGAGCGGGGGAGTAGGTGAAGCCGAGGGATGCGCAGAGCTGGGAAGCGAAGCAGGCGAACCAGCTTGGAGCGCAAGGACACTTTCAGGGCACGGCATGCACACCGTGACACTGTTACTCACAGGGGATACCCCACACATGGAACACAGCTGGGCTTGCCCCGAAGGGCCCCCAAGCACGCCATCCCCAGAAGCCTCCATATGGTGATTAATACAGGCACAATAGGCCAGTGGTGGGTAAAGGCTATACAAAGGCCGCCCCTGGATGCCCTCCCACGGGATGCCCCCAGAAGTAGTGAAGGGGAAGATAAGGGGAAGGAAGGAGTGGAGCCGGAAGAAACCACAACCCAGGGGTATCCCGCCTAAAAGACATAAGTAAAAAGACACATGAGCATCCCGCAACAAATACACCCCATGCAATAAAAAAATCCCAAGGGGGACTCACGGACCAAAGACACCATAGGGTCGCTCAGGCACAGACCACAGGATAAGTCGAGACTCCGGAGGAAGCAGCACTGCAGTCAGGAAGGGAGAAAGCCAGACGCGCAGCTCGTCCAAAATGGCGCCGGCAGAGGTACCTCGGGGGGATGACGCAGTATGCGTCATCACCAGGCCCCGCCCCCTCGAAGAGCACGAAAAAACGGTGCTCACGTGACCCGGCCGGCGCCTTGACTAAGCAAAATCACCTCAGGATATAGCGCCCACAGCCGCGGAATGCAGTACAAAGCAGCGCAGCAGCTAAAAACACCACAAAAAACATCAAAAACACCACAGAAATCACCGCATGCCACCACCATCCACCCCCCAACAAAGTCAGAGGGGGGGGGAGACGAGAAGGCAGCGGCGAGCAGCCATGGCCAGGGGGGGGGACTCCAAAAGTTAAAATAAGGGGACACGGTCCCCGAGCAACTCACCCCATCAGAAGCCTGGACAGAAACTCTGCATCCCTATTAGGCTCACCATAAAGCCTATGGCCGGCTACCCTTTGTGGTACAGGGTCTGCGGCTTGGAGCAGTGCTCCTGGAGCACTTGACCCTAGTGCTCTTCTACCTTCACCCTATCTGTCAGCCGAGGCTGGGAGACAGTGAGGGTCCAGAAACGGATGGAAACAGACTTGCAGGGCCGCAGGCTTGGTTGCCCCGCTCACCTGCGCAAGAGAGAGAGCCATCTTCTAAATTCACAGTGTCACTGCAGAGGAAACTCTGGGAACATGTTGGTTAATCCCGTTTTTATAGGGAGCCGGGAGGTGGCACAGCTTTCTGCAGTGCTACTGCGCCACCTAGTGGCGGAATAACCCATCTGTTATGAATACCGAAGCGGGCCGTGCCATGCATTAAAGAAAAATACAGATTCCTGTAGGATCACTACTTTTCTTTTCATATACTGTAATATAGATTGTTAGGGTTCACCTACCACAAAGCTGGACATTATGCAAAGTTGTGCAGAGTTTTTCCCTTTGGGGGGTTATATCGCGGAAGTATCACTTATTCCATCTGGCCCTCTTTCCCCTCTTCAATTTGTGTGTCCTAAATATTTTACTAGCTCTGCTCTATTGGTGCTTGGAACAGATCTTCACTCCCACTCTCTGCTGAGCCACCTTACCTTCATTTTGGATGAGTTTCTATGGTTACTCTAGGTCAGCAGTCACTTTTTCACTTGGAACTGCATTACTGTGCCTCTCCCTCTGCTGTAGATTTGGGGGTGGAGTAGGGGCATAGGCACAGATACATAGGCCTTGAAAAGGTGAAATCGAAATGTACCTGGCTTTTACTGCATTATGTTCCTTAAACTATTTGTATTGATTGTTCCACAGATACTGAACACTAAGTGGCAAAGCAGTAAGGAAAGGGTTACTCAAAAGTGCCCCAGTGTGGAGAGTGGTCACTACAGAGCTAGTTCCACCCTAGGCATAAACAAGGATATGTGCAGCACTTTGCTGGTTGGCCTGGCAGTTTCATATACAGTCAGCAAGCTGTCTGTAGCTCTTAGGCTCCATTCACACCCCTTCAATTGCACTGCATTGGGCAACGCAGTCACAATGCAAGGGAAAATACTGCCCATTATTTTAATGGGACAGTTCACATATAAACACAGCGTATATATGTAAACTGACCCATTAAAAACAATGGGTAGCATTTTCCCTTGCGCTGTGATTGCGATGCCTAGAGCAGAAAGCATTGTGAATAGAGCCTTAGGCGTTTTCAGTTGTCCAAGAAGTTCAGGGGACCTCCATCTGGCATTCACCACCTATGTGAGTCAGTCCCACAATCATGTATTGAATCTTTTCTACAGGAAAAAGGTTGCCATACTGTGTCTTCTCACCTAGCCAAATCCTCTTTGTATTAGAAACTAGCTACCATTTCAGGGTGCACGGCTACCAATGTGTTTTCTTTGCTCTCTCTACTCTACACTGTCTCTACTTAGGCTACTAGCAAAAAAGGAGCATAGTCATGATTTGGTGTTCATTGTAAGTTTTATGAAATTCTGAACTCCTACAGACAGACAAGCTATAAACTGACCACTATGCCCAGGGCTGGCTCCCGGTTTCAGGGGGCCCTTGGGCAAGACAGTCTTAGGGGGCCCCAAAGTAGTGAGTCACTTGATGTCACTTTTCAGCTCACAAATTGTTAATCTCCTGCTGCTGATCACCTTCCAGTCCTTGTCAGTTGTCATCTGGTTCTCGCCATCTTCTGAGCTTCCAACAATTGCCCTTCCTCCATTCCATGCTATCTTCTCCATTGTTGCTGATCATCCCCTGTTGCTGAGGCCAGCCATGAGTAGGTCTGCACACAGCACCCGGCATTTGGTGGTTCGTGTCCATTGTAAAATAATACCATGGCCAAGTGTGAGCCTGAGTGGGCCCCTGAAGATGCCAGGGGCCCTGACAATTGCCCAGGTTTGCCCTGTGCTGGCGCCGGCCCTGACTATGCCAACAAGCAGAAGCAATGTAAAGTACAAAGTAAATAGAAGTGACCTCTGAACCAGTGAATGAGGGTTCTCTGGAGTTATGCTTCACCATCATGCCATGTGGTAAACAAACATAGTCATTGCTCATAGGCATGTTTTTAGCTGGCAGCACTCTGGAAGGGCTTTTTTGGTTTTAGCACATACTATGCCCATGTACAAAATGACGTTTTGAAAATGAGAAAAAAAGAGAAAAAGTAGGAGCAAAAGGACAAAACAACAATGATGATAGTTCACATAAGTTTAGCTTAAGTTTGTAAAGGAGGCATTTCTAATAAACAGATAACCTTTAAATTATTCCTCTGTGACAATTGTCTCTATTTGTGTAGGTTAATGCTAATTGTTATTTCTAGGGTTTTACAGTTGCCAATCAAGAAATTACTCTTACTTTCAGTAAACTGATGTCCAGTTCCAGTTCTAGTTGCATTCCAGCGCAATTCATACTGTATACTGTACGTATTTATGTGTTGCCCAGTATATTTCTTACCATATATTAACCTCCCTGTAAAACTTAAAGGGACTCTGTAGGCAAAGTGCATAAAATGTCATCCATTCATTCCACCCATCAATTCCTTCCTGTCCAAACACACCTGCTTCTGAAAGTAGAAACAAGGCAAAGATTAGTGGAACACACCCTGAATTACTTAGACCACCAATAATATGGCTAAGGTGGTGGTCTATACCTTCACATCATCAGACTCTGGACACTGGGAGAGAGGAAGAACAGCCAGGGTGATGAGAATGCCTGTCTTACAGACTCCGCCCATTAGGCTGATTATTATGCTGCATCATAGAGTCAAGGGCCATGCCCACATTCTTCAGAAGATAAATTATAAGGCGAAATCGTAAACCTTAATATCTCAGCCATTGCTTCTTCAATTTAAAAATGGAAAACAGTTTAGGACAGTGCTAAATGTAGCCCAAGACAATGGTCTAACAATTGCCTTTGCCTTCTGTATGCCTTTAAAATGCCTTGGGTGTTTTCTTCTTGCATTTGTGTTTACTTGTGCGCTAGTACTTGAAGCTAAGGTTACTGTTGTATTGTGCATTGCTTTAATTGAATTTTTTCCAGTCAACACAAGACTCCTGTGCTAAATCTCTGGTCATAATCCCTGTCTCGTAATCCCTGTCTCGATTGCAAAGAATGGAGTCTATCAATTCACAAACAAACCTTACTCGAGGATAGCAGTGCATGGAGGGGAGTCTGGTCTCCCAGTGGGAAACAGATCACATATTTCCTAGATTACATGAATGCAAATAATGTCAGCTTCAAGGGTTATTGGCATAAAGACATCATTCATTATCTTGATTTAACTTTAAAGTGGACCAACACCGAGAGGTGATCGGCCCGGAAATCTATAAGATTCCCGGGCCGATCACCTCCCACCCCGCGGGACATCCGAGATCGGGATGTCCCGCGGGGTGAAACCCCCCCAAACACCCCAAATCACCTACCTTATCTTCGGCGGCGGCCGGCCGCCGCCGCCTCCCTCGCGCCCCTGTAGGCGTGCGCGCGCCCGCGCCGGCCGTCTGCGAATGGCCGGCGGGGGCGCGCGCGCGCCGAAAGTGACGCGAGGGAGGCGGCGGCGGCGGCAGCCGCCTGGACGTTCCTGATCCCCGCCTGGACGTTGGCGGGGATTGGACCGTCCAGTCACGTGGGAGCGGGGAGAGGTGAGTTTTTGGGGCTTTCTGGGGGGTTTCACACAGCGGGGCACCCCCGATCGGGGTGCCCCGCCGAAGTGGACCAAAACCCAGGATAGTCAAAATCCTGGGTGTTGGTCCACTTTAAAGTGGACCAACACCCAAGATTTTGACTATCCTGGGTTTTGGTCCACTTCCCCGGGGCACCCCGCTATGTGAAACCCCCCAGATCGCAAGTCACAACTCACCTCACCCCGCTCCTATGGCGCATGCAGGCCGCTCGTCCAATCAGCGTGCTCGGAGAAGCTGTGGTGTGCGCGTCAATGCGACGTCTTACTGCAGCGGCTCCGAGCACACTGGCAGCCGCATCTCGCGCTTCCCTGTAACAGGGAGCGCGCCCTGCTAGAGAGAAGCGCGAGATGCGGCCACGACCCGTGCATGTGCCATTGGACCGGCAATCAGGTAAGTGCAGCGGGCGTCCTGGGGGGTCTCACACAGCTGGGCATCCCGATTTTGGATGCCCCATGGGGAGGGATCAGATCGGCTCTGGAATCTTATAGATTCCCGGGCCAATGCCTCTGGGTGTTGGTCCACTTTAACTATTAATCATATGAGTAATGAGATTGTGTCAACTACTTATGGTGAATATCTGGGAGCATGCCATCATTGCTGCAGTACTGTTCAAACAAGAGGCAGCTAAAATTACAACCCATCTAACAGCTAGAGGGCATAATTGTCAATTACTTGAAGGACTGGACGCCAGGACACAAGGTAGAAGTCTCAGTGAAATTCTACTTAATAAAAGAAGAGCAGAAAGGCATGCACTGACGCGCACTCTAGCCATTTGGCTTACACCATCAGTATTGACTAAAAGGGGCTCACCATCAGAGTCTTGGCTGACCTGCAAGGGCTCTTAGGCTTGCGGGACCATACTAATGCTCATGCTGTTTTAAATATGTCAATAAATCCAAAGAAATCCAGTCTTTTGCATCCATCCACCCAATCAAACAATTTTTGAACTGCAACTCCTAGAACATACTATATGTCATCTTGTGTTCAGCATGCACACTCCAATATGTGGATGCCATGCACACTGCCTGTAATTGGGATGCCATGCACACTGCCTGTAATGGGGATGCCACACACACGGCCTGTAATTGGGATGCCACACACCATCTGTAATTGAGACGAGACACACACTGTGTGTAATGTGTGTTGCCGCTCAATGCCTGCAAAGTGGAATACCACTCACGGCCTGTAATGAGGGATGCTGCTCACTGCATTTAAACCCTTAAGTGCCAGCCTACCTAGAGTTTTTATCACCCTATGTTGCCAGCCATTTTCACTATTTTGCGATATACATGTTTAACTGTGATTTTTGAGGGAATGTCCAAGTATTTACTAGGAAAATTATATATTTTTTGTCAGCAGAGTTTGAGCTTTAAAGCGGACCTTCACCATGAAAGAGAGGATATCTTATATGTTTCCCACACCCTGTACAAAGATTGCTCACATTAAAAATAATCCTACCGGAATCTACTGAATGTTATGAGCCTTTAAACATCAAATATGGCGGCTCATGGAGCATCAGGCTGCCTTCAAACAGGAAGTGTTTTCTAACTGTGTCGCTCTGCATTCTGAGATTGCTGTCCTTTCCCTGACCCCAGCTCTGCTCTGTCTGTGCAAAGCACAGCTATAACCCCACCCCCTGTACTTTATCTCGCTCACCTCTCCCCAGTATGTGTGATGCTTCCGAGTCAAGATGGTGGCGCCTGTATCCTAGAGTCCTAAACAGAGTTTCAGCCTGGTGGGGGAAAGAATAATAGGTAAGTGACTAAAAATGTAAAATATATTAATTTTAGATGCCGGGGAATAGTTTAAGGGATTGGGCTTTTCATTAAATCATGCTGAAGGTCCGGTTTAACGTGAAATGTCTTGTTTGTAATTTTTGCAGTACATTTGCAATATTTCCTAAAATAAAAAAATGTTATCAATAAAATCATGTGTGTAAAAGTTCCATTCCTCCCGATTACAACGGTACTATACATGTATTGGTAGACACCCTCTCTTGCCCAAAACACATACCAAACTGAAAAGAGCGCTTTAGGAAAAAATACAACTACTATGTATGTATATTATCTTATATATATATATTTTTTTTTCTGGAAGTATTCACCTCAAGCTTTCTAGGTGTACCAGGCTTGTTGTCTTGCTTGTTGTGTGTAGTTTTATGGATGCAAACTCTCAAATTCTTTGGTTGCTCAGCGTTTCCCTAAAAATGCATGATTACAAATGACATGTTACTAAAATGTTAATATGTAAACAGGAAAAAACATGCAGAGGTACATTTAACCCTTTAGTTGCCAACCTACTTGCGATTTTGTCACCCTCTGTTGACAGGCCAATTTTCGCCATTTTGTGCTATGTAGTTTTAATTGTAATTTTTGCAAATTAAAACCAGGGATATCCAGGAAAATTATATATTGTTTTTTTGGCATAGTTTGGACTTTAACATGAAATGTCTTTTTATGTGTTTTCATTTTAATTTTAAATGCAATTTAAAAAAAAATAGTCTCATTTATTTTAATAAAAAAAAACATTGCATGTCTAAGCCCAATTTCTCCTGCTTACAACCACATATGTATCAGTAGCTCCTTGTTTCTTCCCAGGAGAACCCCCAAACTGAAAAGAGCACCTAATTACATTTTCAAATAAAATACAACTACTATGACTATCAAAGGTTAAATAAAAAAAAATCCATGCCCCCCCCCCCTATCCAAGCATAAGCAGCCCAGGCACCAGCTATGGAGGCTTGTAGACCAGGATGCAGAGACCTGCCTCAGTCACTCCCGGCCCTGAAGGCTATAAGCCCACATAACCCAAGAGGCCCTGGGCTTTGGAAAGGCGGGTAATGGGGCAGAAGAGTTAATGGCAAGTCACCTGCTTGCCACAAGTGACTTTCCAGCCCCTCAAGCCTTGCGAAATAGTATAGTGGTCTCATGGACCCCTTACCGAGAAAACTGTAATTTATTAAGTTAACTTTTTTTTTTTTTACCTCTGTGTCCCAAGCCAATCATCACTGTCATTCGACAGATGGTAGTGTTCATTGGGGGGCAGGGGATCAGACACTTAACAGTAGGCAGCTATGACTCACGTACCTAGCATTAAAAGGGTTAATGTGGGGTCAGTTATGGGGTGATTGGGGGGATTCTGCACACTGTCTGATTGGGAAGGTTTTTTTAGCACAACATTTGTTTCATAATATTTTTCCTATTTTTCTCCTCCAAATCCTTTGCAGTTCACTGCTCTGTAAAACCAATCGCTTAAACCATTTTGTTCTTTAATACCAATTGTTCATACCATGTGGGTCACTGCTCTGCAATACCAATTTTTCAGGTCACTTGGGAGTCCCTGCTCTGTGATAACAATTGTTCAGCCCAATTGTGTGTCACTGCTCTGTAATACCAATTATTTTGGCCAATTGGGTGTCACTGCTCTTTAATATCAATTGTTCAAACCCCTTGGGGGTCACTGCTCTGTAATACCAATTGATCAGGGCACTTGGGGATCACTGCTTTGTAATACCAATTATTCAGCCTACTTGGGTGTCACCACTCTCTAATACCAATCGTTCAGGCCACTTGGGGGTCACTGTACTGTAATGCCAATTGTTCAGGCCACTTTGGGGTCACTGCTCTTCAATGCCAAATGTTCAGTCCACTTGTGTGTAACTGCTCTGTAATACCAATTGTTCAGGACACTTGGGGGTTACTGCTCTATAATACCAATTGTTCAAACCACTTGGGGATCACTGCTCTGTAATGCCAATTGTGCAGGCCACTGGGGGTTCACTGCTCCTTAATATCAATATTTTAAATCACTTGGGTGTTCAGGCCCCTTGTGGGTTCCTGCTCTACAATATCAATTGTTCCGTCCCCTTGTGTCACACTGATCTGTAATTCCAATTGTTCAGGCCACTTGGGGGCACTGCTCTGTAATACCAATTGTTCAAACCACCTGGGGGGGTCACTGCTCTGTAATACCAATTGTTTAACCCACCTGGGGGCCACTGCTCTGTAATACCAATTGTTCAAACCATTTGGGAGTCACTGCTCTTTAATATCAATTGTTCATACCACTTGGGGGGGGGTCACTGCTCTGTAATACCAATTGTTCAGGCCACTTGGATGTCACTGCTCTTTAATAACAATTGTTAGTGGTGTTCACTGGTTCAGGTCACTTGTGTCTCAGTACAGTTTAATTTAATTGTAACTATTTAATTGTGGGCACACCTGCTATTATATTCTTTTGAGCTTTGATAAACTATTTAACTGTGGGAACACCTGGTATTAGACCCTTTTGTCTTTGATAGACTTGTGACTTGTTGGCAGACCTTGCATTGTACAAAGAGGCACTCATGAAGACTTCAGATTGCATTCTTATCTGTAGATGGCAACATAAACATATTGTTCACCCATAATGCCTTCAGCATGGATGATGGAAGCTAAAATATACAGACACCTATTGTAAGGAAATTATATATACCAAAACAGTGCCTGGAAGGTAAATAATGAGTGCTTAAGAATAACTTTCATACTTCCTTATTTCCCTAAGCACCTGATTTGTCAGAATTGGATTATTCTTATGTAAGGAAGAATGAATTGATGTAATCCAAAAATTGCATCTCACATTCTCTTTAGTTCACAGGAATACAAGATTATAATTTGAAAGTTGGATTTTCTCTAAATATTACACTTGGTAACTCCACAACCTTGATAAAGTTCAAGAACATCACTTAGGAGGTCTTCAGCAAATCGTAGACATAAATATGGAAATTGTCATCATAATTGATGAAGTACACTGAAGGTTTGGCTTCCACTTGATGAATTATCTTGCCAGTCCTTTTTGAGCAATCTTCTTTGGTATATTCCATTTGTTTCCAACTAGGCTGTTCACACTCTCTCCTGGCTCTCTTTCTGCTGGAGAAGAATCATTAGAGTCCAGACATAACGTAAAGATCTCCTTCTTTATCATCTTCTAAAAGGTGATACATGTATAGAACAAGGTCTATTTAATATGTTATATAAAACCATGTGTTCATGTTTGGAGCTTTGGCTAAAACCATCCCTCACCATTCATCTTTGGAACCGTCTTCCATTTCAACCATATCTTCCCTAGCTTTACCAATCATTGTGTCAGTCAAATGGGCATCGCTTATCCTAGAGGAAGCAACTCTGTCTAGAAGTACTTCAAGTGTAGACACCCTTTCATCCTTGTGAAGTTCTAGTCCATAAACACAGTCAACACATGCCACACTGCCTATATGGGGATTGGGAGGGGGTAATGCCACACTGCCTATGGGAATAGGATGAGGGAATGCCACACTGCCCATGGGAATGGGAGGGGGTATACCACACTGCCTATAGGGAATGGGAGGGGAAATTCCACACTGCCTATATGGGGAATGGGAGGGGGATGCCACACTGCCTATATGGGGATTGGGAGGGGGAATGCCACACTGCCTATGGGAATGGGATGGGGGGAATGCCACACTTCCTATAGGAATGGAAGGGGGGAATGCCATGCTGCTTGTGGGAATGGGAGTGGGAAATGCCACACTTCCTATGGGAATGGGAGGGGGGAATGCCAGAGTGACTATGGGAATGGAAGGGGGGAATGCCAGACTGACTATGCGGAATGGAAGGGATAATGCCACACTGCCTATGGGGAAAGTAAGGGGGAATGCCACATTGGCCATGGAGAATGGGGGAGAATGTCACTCTGCCTGTAATAGTGGGATTCTGCACCTTGCCTATTATTTGGTTCTTGGGGTATGGTGTTTTAGCGCAACATTTGGTTTCAGAATATTTATTTTCATATTTTCCTCCTCCAAATCCTATGTCCTTCTAATGTCCTCCATGCACTGCTTGAAAAAATGCCATGCTGGTAAGATCCTTTGAGTCAGCTTTTCTTTGCCCAGTCCCTAGGGGTGGTGGGCAGTAGTAGCAATGGGATGACCGCTGATTGCTTGCACCCTTCTGCTGGCTGCGTGGCCACCACCTCTTGCACCAAAATCCGATTGCCTTCAGTCCACGTTGGCTCTATGACTTATTCATCGCCCTTTGGATACTCTTCCACCCACTCCTCCTCACATTACAGAAAGCCCCAGCAGTTGGCACTTGGTTTTATCCAAGCTCCAAAGCTCAAGTACTCCAAAGCTCAGTAATCTATCAATGCTTCAATTTGGTCTTGCCTCGGGATGCCCCAGGTAAATTGACCTGCCTCCAGGATAGTAAAAATCCTGATGATAGGTCCACTTAAAGTGGACTAAAACCCATCTTGGGCAGCCCTGGAATCTATAAGACTCCATGGCTGCCTGATGCTCCTCTGCTATGTGAAAACCCCTAAATCCTCTGATCCCCAATCAAAAGGTGCATGCATGGGCCCAAAAAACAGGTACAAACCAACACCCCCCAAGAGACTTTGAAAGCGGAACAAAACCTTGTGTGGTCTGCCCTGGAATTTAGAATATGGTCCCCAGTTGGGATGCCCTGCTGTGTGAAACCCCCAAATCGTCAGTATTTACTCACCTCTCCCGGGTCCAACGGCTCTCAACCAGTCAGAGCCATCTGGTGGGTTTCACACAGCGGAGCATTCAAATTCAGAATGGCCTGGGGGATGGCAAGAGGCCAGCCCTGGAATCCTTCAGCATTTCAATTATAGCTTGATTGCTTAATTGCAATATTATTTTAAAGTGAACCAAAACCCAGGATTTTGACTATCCTGGGTTTTGGTCTTTTCCCCCGGCACACCGATCAGGAATGCCCCGCTGTGTGAAACCCCCCAGGTCACCCAATCTCACTCACCCTTCCTCCGTTCATCCGGCGCATGCACAGCCTCTCATCCAGGCAGCACACTCGGATCTGGTCCCTTCCTTTTGTCCAGAGCTCCTCTGAGGCAAGCAGATCTGAGCAAGCTGGCGGCCACATCCCCCGCTACCCTTTAACAGGGAGTGTTCCCGTAACGGCTATTCACAAATGTCTGGAGCAGGCACGCACCCTGCTAAAGGGATAGCGAGGATGCGGCTGCTGCTAGCGCATGCCCCATTGGACTGGGAATGAAGATGAGTTTTCGAGCTACCAGGGGGGTATGACACAGTCGGGCACCCTGAATCTGCATGCCCCAGGGGAAGCGAATATGCCTACTCTGGAGTCTCATAGACTCCAGGGTGGGTTTTGATCCACTTTAAACTAGAAGGGGGTGTTGAGCCTCTTAAAAAGTGGACCTTCCCTACTTTTAGTGCACGTTTCTGAGCCATACCAATTTTGAATTTGAAATGGAAAACAAAACCCAAACTGTCCGCCCAGGCTTTCCACTGGGGCATGCCAAATCAGAAAAATAAAAACTTGGCACAACAAATTTACACTTTCAAGCATATTCCACAACTGTCCAGAATCGTCCTGGGTGGTCCCTTTTTTATGCCCCAGGTCCTGGTCCCGTCACGGACAGAGTTTGGATGCCCTGCATTGTAGGTTTTGATGTTGCCTGAGCAGCGAGCCTGTGCCGGCTGCTGCTAGAGCCATTAATGTGAAGCAGTGTCGCTGTCTCTCTCTCTACCCCCTGTGGGTGACTTGCAGTCACATGACAGGATCAGAGGGACAGGAAGGTGGCTGCTGTGTTTCAGGCATCGGCATCATCGCTCAGCAAGGAACTGTAAGTGCATCCAGCCCTCTCCAACTTTATTAGCGGCAGGGGCTGCCCCCTCCCAACTCAATTGCTATATTTTATTGTTCCCTCAGAATCTCTGTGAGCTTCCTCTAACAAGCTTTACCCCCCTCTGCTGAAACTTAGTTAAATCAGACCAAAACCCAATATTTTTACTTTCATGGGTTTTGGTCCATGTTATGTAATACCACAAAGGTCACCCTTAATATTGTACCTCCAGATGTCCCTATGGCTTATGCACAAACTCTGATACAATCAGCGATGCAAGCCATGCATATTAGTAGACCAACAGCTGCTGTCCTCTGCCACTCACCTAACCTCTCCACCCCCTGCTGCTGTCTTCTACCGCACACCTAACCTCTTCACCCCTGCTGCTGTCTTTTACCGCTCACCTAACCTCTCCACCCCCTGCCACTGTTCTCTACCACTCACCTAACCCCTCCACCCCCTGCCGCTGTCTTCTACCACTCACCTAACCTCTCCACCCCCTGCCGCTGTCTTCTACCGCTCACCTAACCTCTTCACCCCTTACCGCTGTCTTCTACTGCTCACCTAGCCTCTTCACCCCCTGCCGCTGTCCTCTACCACTCACCTAACCCCTCCACCCCCTGCCCCTGTTGTCTACCGCTCACCTAACCTCTTCACCCCTTGCCGCTGTCTTCTACTGCTCAGCTAACATCTTCACCCCTTGCTACTGTCTTCTACTGCTCAGCTAACATCTTCACCCCCTGCTGCTGTCCTCTACCACTCATCTAACCCCTCCACCCCCTGCCACTGTCTACTGCCGTTTTGCTTGGGTGTAAGTTCACAATTACATTTGCAGCCCTTGTATAAAGTATAAGGCAATTTAAAAGATCAAATATATGGATATCTCTAAAATTACACCACGTTGTCTGATAAATTCATTTGCCAGTAACTCCAAGGAAAAGCTAGATGATGTACTTTAAGGAGTTATCTTTATACCTTGCTCGCAAAAAAAGTATGTATACCAAAATGCTACAAGCATTGTTACACCACAGAAAGCCTAACAGGGCAAAAGCATATATTAAAATAAATTACTGATCTGTTTAATCTAGTCCAGGCATAAATCAGCAGGCCTCATCCAATCTCCAAACAAGATGGCTGCTGTATTCAAGTTCACAAAGCAGGTCTCTCTATCCCAAAGCAAATCTCATCATCGTCACTATCCCCTCGATTCAAAGAGCAAAAGTTAATTGATTTCGGATCGAGAATCGTAAGTTTGGGTGGGTGTTAGTCATTTTTTCCTGTTTTTTTGGCCATTTCCGACTCGCACGAGCCTACGTACGAATGCGTATATGCTCTTACGATCATCGCAAGTTCGTTCCTAAATTTTAGGATCAAAACGTAAAACTTAGGATCAAATCCTAAAACTTAGGATGAAAACGTAAAATTTAGGATAATCGAATGTGTTTAGGTGTGATTCAGAGAACAGTTTTCAAACCTCTAAATACGTTTTAAAAGAAAGCCACTGCCGACACCTTTTAGCAGTCGGATTGCTGTTCTTGAACAGGTTTTTTGGCTATGTGGAGGAGTCTGCGCGTCTTGAGCTCCAATGAACTGCATGTATCAGCATGGCCGAGGCCATAAATTGTATGGCAATGCATACCTGATTCATGTATGCCTTATAAAAGCATTTTAATGTGGACCTTAATTAGTCCTTTGCATGTAAACCTTTATTTTGCAATATATTTGCGTTAACTAAAGAAACTTATGTCCTTTGTTATTTATTTTTAAATTGATGTACTAGAATAATATTTTTAGATTGCATTTATTGGTGTAGTTGTTTACCTTTGCTTTGTTTAATTATTTAAGCACATCTTTGGTCAGATGCATCACACTTACTGAGGAGAGGAGAGCGGGACAAAGTGCAGGATGTGGGTTACTGCTGTATTTTGCACAGACACAGCAGAGCTGGGGGCACGGAAAGGTCAGAAATCAAAGAATGCAGAGCAACACAGTCACAAGGCCCTTTCTGTTTGCAGGCTGCCCGATAATACCTGACCCGCCATCTTGGCTGTTTCTAGACTCATAACATGCAGAAGTTGCTGGGTGTTTTTTTATATTTGAGAGCAATCTGTATGTAGAGGGTGTGGGTAACCACACACAAAATTTTAAGTTGTACCATTTGAAGCCAAAATATTAAAATTAAATCCACAAGTAAAAAATGCAAGTTAACTAAAAATTAAACAAAGTAAGATTTACTTATGCAAATGCATTCATTAATGGTTGGTTACTACAAAATGAATGAAATAAAGAAAAATAAAAGACCAAATATTTAGAATGCACTTTAATGAGGTAAGTTTGTAGTGCGCAGCCGCAAGATCAGAAGGATTTACGTCCAGACAAAAAAGGAAAAAGGGCAAAACCAATGTTGCAACCTGAGAAATGAAACGGAAAATTCAGGATGGAAACTGACATAGGTCTGATTTTACGAACGGACGTAAATTTTAGGATAGAAACGTATTTGCTTATAGAATCACTCGCAAGTTCATACGAACGCACGAGCGTTCGGGAAAAATAGGATGATCGGCACCAAAATCAAAGCTGTTACATGTTTCTTTGAATCGACCCTTATGTGTCTCCATTCAAAACACGACTGTGTGTGTCCTTCAGCTACCTGAGCGATTCTCCTGTCTCTCAGGGGGCCAGGGCTTTTTGCGAGGCTTTGTTTCATTTGAAATAACCAAGATGCTACTCTGTTTGGCTCAGATAAAACCTATGATGAGATCCACCATTGCCCGCCGGGTGATAACTGCCACTGTTCTGCCTCTCCAGTCTAAGCACTGAAAGTGTGATCTCTGTAACTTACAGTTGTGATGAGATGGCTGTAACATTCAGTCTCAGGTAGATTGGCTGACAGTGACTCGATCCAAAAGACACCTTGTAGAAGTTTATTCAAACTGCAGATCATACACCGATGAACAGATGGATAGGTCAAAAAATTATGCTGTGCACAGATAAGCAGCTAGCATGTGCATGAGATGAGGATAAGAAACAAGTGAGGGGAGAGGGGAGGAGTTATAGAGCAGAGAAGGAGAAGGGGAGAGCAAAGGGACAAACAGCATAAAAGGCAAACTATGCATGTGAAACATGACAGCCACATTCCTCTTACACCTAAGCAGGACCAGGTTGCACCTGTTGAAACCGCTGGCAGGGGCATTGGCCTCAATGGACACAGATGCCCTCTCACCAGCAGCTTCTCCTCCACTCCTGGCCACCTGGGCATAGGACACGGGGGGGCCGCACTGCAATACCAGCACTGCAATACCAGCACCACTCCCTGCACCACCCCACTGGATAAAGTGCAAGGCAGGACGCCTTCTAGCAGGGGCTTCATTACTTGCTTTTCCAAAGCCCATGGGGGCAGAAGAGACCGGGGCCATTTAGGCAGTGCGGGCTTGTAGCCTGCAGGACGGGGGGGCCACCGAAGCCGACCCCTGCGCCCTGTTCTACAAGCTCCCATAGCTGGTCCTCTTGCTGTTTATGCTGGGTAGGGTGGACCCCACGCCATTTTTGGGGGGAATTTTCAAGGGTGTGGATAGTAGTTGTATTTTATTTGCAAATGTTATAAAGTGCTCTTTTCAGCTTGGGGGGTTTCCTGGGCAGGAACAGGGGGCTACCAGTATATATGTGGTATTGTTGTAATCAGGAGAAATGGGGCTTTCACATGCAATATGGTTTTATTTAATAAAATTAATTGAGGGCTTTCTTCCAGAAAACTGCGCCCATGTCAACAAGCCTGGTACACATAGAATGCTTGAAGTGTGTACTTCTAGAGAATATATAATGTAAAGGGGGTGTTTTTCTTGAAAAGGTGCGCATAGCAAGTGTATTTTATCTGAAAATCTCCTAAAGCACTTTTTCAGATTAGGGGAGTCTCTTGGACAGGAAATTACATGTGCTACCGCTGTAACCGGGAGAAACTGGGCTTTTCTGCGCCATATGATTTTATTGAAAAACATATATATATATTAATTTGCTCATATTTCACCCCAAAATATTCAGAATACACTAAACATTATCTGGAAGATCCCTGGAAATCGCTTAAAAAATCACAGCTGAACATGTGTAGCACAAAATAGTAAAAAAATAGTCTGGCAAAAGTGGATGACAAAATCTCCAGGTACGCTGGCAGTTAAAGGGTCAGCCATTCGCTTGACACAGTCAAGGCAAACGGCTCTGATTGGATTCACACACACAGTGGGGCATTCCAAATTAGACTGCCCCTGGGCCAATGAACTAAACCCAGGATAGTCAAAATCATCGGTTTTGTTCTGCTTTATAAAATGTTTTTTTTTTTTATAATGTTTATTGTTTTTTTTTTGGAAACAGTTTTTTCCCCCTGCAATCTGTTGCTATCAACAACTGTACATAAAGATATACAAGAAGAGAGTCCTGTACATACAGAACACTGCTGCTAAGGTCACTACTGAGGTGAAATATGCCCAAAAGCAGTGCTCTTGTAAATCTTGGCATTTGGTGCCAATAGCAATGGACTGTAGTAGTGAGAACTTCTTCCATAAAACACACATTTACTAACATAAGAAAAAAATGCTAGCTCAGCACCTTGAGGACATAATTTATTTGTGTACAAAACATGTACACATTCAAGTGCCCCTGGGGCATCCGGAATCAGGATGCCCAATCATGTGAGCATGCTGTGCGGGCTTGCGCAGTACCCTTATAGATTGTAAGCTCAAGCACAAGAGCCTTATATTAATCTAACAGAAATGCAATGGATGTCACTAGGAGTGGAGGGGGTGACACCAGCATGGGAGCCCCATATTTATCTAACAGAAATGCCATAGGTGTCACTGGGAGCAGAAGGTGTGTCACCAGCATTAGAGCCCCATATTTATCAAACAGAAATGCCATGTGTGTCATCCGCAGTCACTCAGGCCAGGACTGGCCAAAAGATAAGCGTATTAAGTGACCACCAGATTCTCACACAATGGGGCATCACAATTTGGGATTCCCCATAAAGCGGGAAACCACTGCCACCCCTTGACGCTTATAGACTGTAGGGTGGTGATTGCTCCTATTTAATGGAACAGGTAGGGTTTAGGTATGCTTTAAAATGAGGTTACATTTAAAAAATTAAAAAATAAAAGATTTTCATTTTCATTCAGTAGCAAAACATACCCTGAGAGAATAAATCACAAGCTTGGCAGGAGTTTTATTCAGTTTGGGTGTATAAGTGACCCCTCCTCTCATTAGCTGACGTGTTTATATGGCTTTTGAAAATGACACAATTTTGCGATTGCAATTGTGCTCCTTTAAACATGAATACGTGGAGGCTGATTCATTACTAACGCCAGGTATCGGCAGATGAGCGTCTGTACAGCGGCGCTTAGAGCGACTGCTAGTAGACGCTATAAGCAGGTATCGGGCGCTGTGACAAAGCGCCTCAGTCGCTGTAGTAACCTGGCCGGCATTGATGAATGTGATGTATGTTGGGCGCTCTAACACCAGTACGGTGCTGCAGTGAGAGAAAGGTAGTGCCAGCTCAGTGCGACCGACTCTCGGCGCTCCACACCATACTTATCCAAAAAGGACACACAGCGCCGGCGCTCTAAAGCTGGGCGCTATAGCATAGAGCGGCAGACGCTGTGTGTTTTTGAACACATAGCCACCAGTAACAAAGCGAAAACACAGGAATTACATTGTTGTAACATTTGTGACATTAACACTTTAGTGCCAGACCTGTAATGACAATACTGCATAAAAATATAAAAAGTCAAAAAAAATTCTAAAAGTGTTTGTTTGCAGCCAGGAGAGGTCACACAATGATTTGAGCAAAAAAAAAACATGCTGTTTAAACACAAGCAAATGAACGTCCATTGAAATGTATGGGAGAGCGAAAGTGAGCAAAAGGTAATACCTGGCGCTCTGGAAGCTAGAGTGCCGGCACTATACCCCGAGCCACCTGTAATAGTACATCAGACGCTACATGGAGCTGTTAGAGTTACTCACCAGATTCACTTTCATAAATGTGGTTTTGCGTACAGCTTCAGTCGTTCACCAGACGCTACCTGCCGCTACAAGGCACTACCTGGCGCTAGCCGTTCTTAAATAACCCCCTTAGTGGCACTATGTTAGACCTAGATGTTCTTGGCGCCAGTTATATTAAAGCATTGGCCTTGATTCACAAAGGGTAGAAAAAAACTCAACTGGTAGAAAAAAATTCAATTCATGAGAAAAAAGCTTGAGAATTTCACTGTTAGTGAATCACCAGATAGGAAAACAATGAAAGTCAATGGCACTTTTTTACTCCTGAAAAAGGGATTGAACTTTTTACTCCCTTTTTACCTGTAGTAAAAAGTGCCATTGACTTTCACTGTATTCCTATCTGGTGATTCACTAACAGTGAAATTCTCAAGCTTTTTTCTCATGAATTGAATTTTTTACTACCAGTTGAGTTTTTTTCTACCCTTTGTGAATCAAGGCCATTGGATGGCAATGGATGGCTCTGCTTGTTCTTTTTTGGATGCAATGTCTTGAGAAAGGGGTGCTGTGACTTCCCCAAACGTTGGCTAATCATTTTCTACTATCAATGTGCTTGCTCTTGTTGGATGTTCTTATTCACTCAAGGAGCCACCTCTCCAGCAGCGACAAACCAATGGAGAGGGGGAAAAGGGCAAAGAACGCCACACACACTGAACCCAAAAATGAAAAAGCTCACCTAGATATCCAAAACCAAAACGAGGAATAACAGCCTTACATAATAAATAAAACCGCAACAATAATGTCAAAATATAAAAAGCACACACCTAGGGGTACACTATCATTACGAGAAATGAAAGCAAAACTTAAATAGGAACATCGGGCCTAAAATAAAAAGGGGCCGCCCCCCAGCCTCTACTTACCTTATCGGGCCCTGAAGCAGCCGGATGTCACCGCCGCAGGCAGCGGTGACATCCGGCTGCTTCAGGGCCTGATCCTCTGCCCCCCCTCCCCCCGGTTGGCTTAGTTGTCTGTGAATGAGAGCACGGCTTTAGTCCCACGCCAATTAGTGAAGTTTCATGGGATTTCTGGCAGCTTCATCCCGTTCATGGTCACTGCGCAGGGGCAAGATCGGGGTCACGTCCGAGGGACCTAGAAGACGCCCTGGCGAGGTGAGTAAAAATTACCCAAAGGTAAAATCGAAGAGGGGGAGGCATCAGTTTGGTGAGGTTCGGGGGAGATTTTATCCTCCCCCCGATGTTCCTCTTTAACGCACACCAATACAAATAGTACATGCAAGGAAAAGGGCTCAGAAAATTCAAAAAGGGGACAGTTTAACCTTAAATCAGACATCAAGTATTCCAAGTATGCACACACTCATAGGACTAGAGACCGTATAACAAGCCCCCAAAAAAGGGGACATTACACTCGATCTAATACACCCCCAACCGGGACAACCTGTCTATTACCTAAAATGACATGACATTACGAGACAGCACCAAACTGCCTCATAATCCTACATGCAGACCTGTGCCCACATTCAAGCCCCTAGGGGCCAATGTTCCTAATTTGAAGATTCAGCGTGCCTCAATTTGTAATAAAGATGGATCTAGATTACTGAACCTACCATTCCCTTTAACTACCAGAATGCCACATGCACTATTGAGATTTGTTGGAGGCCCACCATGCATACCCAGAAAGTGTGTGGCTACAAGACTTTTCTCATTATGTGACAAAATGGCACGAACATGCTCACCTAAACAGACCTTAAGAGCCCGCTTAGTTTTTCCCACATATTTTTTTCTACAAGGGCATATAAGGAGGTAAATCAGTTTCTTAGTATTGAAATTAATAAATCCCTTTATATGATATTCACATGAAGACTTCATACCCACAAAGGTTTTTAAATGACTAACCCCCCATTATTGGAGGACACTTGGATTTGGGCTCAGTGGTAATGCTGTGGGCTGGTCATGGGCTCACCAGGCCGCTATAATCCCGGGCTGATTTTTAGCCCCAGTCTGCCACTAGTCACATCAGTAGCCTGTGTGCAGATTCTTAACAACCTTTCCTGAATCCAGGACTTATTGTCAATAAACTATAACATGGCAGCAGAAATGAGTTTTTAGTATTAAAGGGCCAGTCCAGCCAGACTGCCTGATTTTTGAGCCCCCTCAGCACTGAAGCAGGGCACTAAACCATTTAGCAAAACTTGTTTGGCCAGCTCAATCCTTACATTGGGCCCAGATAACCGAGGCTCAGGACAAGCCAGCAAAGCAACAGTCCATAATATGTAAACTGCTGACACTCAGGTATATCTAGACAATAACCTTTATTGGTTCCATTAAAAAAGTTTGGTAAAAAGAATCAACACTCACATATCTGACTTTCCTGATGCGTTTCAGGGCGCTGAGATGTTGCACCCTTAGTCATAAGCCCAAACGCTTCAAGAAATCCTGCCAGTTTCCGCCAGGAGTGCGCGCTCCCCACACCGTGCGGGCTCCCACCCATTCACAGCACCTGATATGAGTGGCAGGAGTGGCCAAACCAAAGGTGGTGGCAGCTAGCACCGGAATCACCTGATGATCGTTGCTGGATTGTGGGTGAAGTAAGTGTTTTTTTATGTAAAAAATGGGTAGTCTGGCTATAAGGTCACATCCACATTCTTTCAGTGGGAGCCAAGAAATCTTCCGCCAACATTTCTGGCAGTTGCACTCTGTTTGCTGGAGAATGGATGGTTGCGTAATAATGCTGGGCAGATGAAAGATCAGGTTATGCTGATAAACAAAGTGAAAGGGCAAAGACCTTGTTTTATTTTTATGAGTTTACAAAGCAGAACAGAAGCGGGCAAGCATGCATGTTATTATAATTATTATTGTTATTTATAAAGTGCCACCAGTGGCGAAATTAAATGTGAGCGGGCCCTATTGCGAACATTGAATAGGGCCCCATCCTGGCTCATATAGTGCCCTTTTTCCATTAATTTGAACTAAATTGGAGACAAATAGACAGCTTAAGACTGAAACAGCAAAGACAAATTATGCTTCTTATTTCTGTACTTGATGTCATAAGCACGAATATAAGAAATAAGCTGGAGAAACAATAATAATGGGCCCCTTGACCTTATTGCCCCTGGTGCGGTCGCAACCTCTGCACCCCCCTATAGTTACACCACGGAGTGTCATCATAGTCCATGGCACTGTGAAAGGTAGAAATTACAGGGGGGGACAAGTATAATGCTTATAATAATTATGATAAGGCATGTAAAACACTGAGGAGTAACTAAACCAATAGATGCAAGAATACATTAGGAGAGAGGGCCCTTTAGCTTACAATCTAAAGGAAAGACGAGGAGACAAGAGGCCAGGTCACAAAGGGTCCCTACTAAACAGTTGGCCACTTTTCTGAGGGATGGTAAGACAGGTGGGTTTGAGTAAGATGATATAGTCTTATAAATAGCTGGGGTTTAAGAGCCCTTCTAAAGGTTTTAAGGGATGGGGAATGGTGAATTGTATAAGGGAGGGCATTCCAGAAGAGTGGAGTGGTGCTTGTGAAGTTCTGAACTTGAGAGTGGGATGAGGTGATCAAGTTAGAGGAAAAGAAGGGCAGAGTAAGCACTACTTCTCGGTTGGTATAATTGGAATAGTGATGAAATGTGTGTGGGGGGCATGCACTAGAATTTTAGGCATGCACTAGAATTTTAGTGGTATAAGATGAGAGAGGAAGGGGAGGATGCAGGTGATATTTTTGATTCCAGTATAACACAGACACAATGTGCTTGAGGTGCTGCCATGATAGGGAGGTCATTGTCTAATTTATTTATGTCGGAGATGGGAGCAGAATTGCTAGGTGGGAAGATGAAATTTTTTTTGTTTTGTCCCTGTTTAGTTTAAGAGAGCAAGAGGATATGAATAAAGAGATAGCTGATAGACAGTAAGGGGCCCAAGATAGGAGGGAAGAGAGGTCAGGGCCTGAGAGGTAGATATGAGGATCATCTGCATAGAAGTGGTGTTGGTAGCCAAAAGGGTTTATAAGCTGTCCAATGCCATAGGTATAAATTGAAAAAAAAGTGAGGGTGAGGGATAGATCCTTGTGGTACCCCAACAAAGAAGAGGGTAAGGAGAGGATTTTGTGTTAAAGTGGGATACTCTAAAAGTGTTATCTGAGAGATAAGAGGAAAGCCATGAGAGAGCAAAAGCTTGAATTCTTACATTGGCAAGTAGAAGTGAGTGTCAAATGCAGAGGATAAGTCCAGAAGAATAAGAATGGAGTAGTGGTCTTACATTTTTTCATTCGTAGATCGTTAGTGACTTTAGTGAGGGCAGTTTCAGTGGAATGATTAGAGCAGAACCCAGACTGGAAGGAATCTAGTAAGTAGTTAGCGGAGATGGTGTGTCAGTTCTGAGTGGACGTGCTTTTCTAGAAGTTTGGTTGAGGAAGGGAGCAGTGAGATGGGCCACTAATTGGTGAGGACAGAGGAGCCCAGGGAGGAATTTTTGAGTAATGGGGTTATGACTGAGTGCCTAAATAGTTACTGGGAGAAGCCTGTCCATTGGGAGAGACATGTGAGGGATGATGACAGTTGCGGTATTAGGTGGAAAGGAATAGGCTCAAGGGAGCAAGTAGTGAGGCCAGACTTGAATATGAGGGAGGACAGCCACTGTTGGGATAGGGGGATAGGGAACTGGTCAGAGGTGGAATTGGGTAGGGTTATTATATTTGGGAGGTGAAGCCTGCTAGAATGTTGTCATTTTTCTCTACCTAAAGAAGGAGGCATATTCCTCTGCTGTGATTTTGGAGGTGGGAGGAATATGTTGTGGAAGGAGTAGAGTGTTGAATGTGCTGTCTGGGATTTCGAGCACGTGAGTATATGACGGAAGTGAAGTATGCTTGTTTAGCAAACTTAAGGGCGGTCATGAGTTTCTGAAGGGCATGTTTAAATAGCAGGAACTTGACATTGGTTTTGTTCTTCTGCCATTTACTTTCAGTGACGTGAGAGTGCCTTTTCAATCTAGCAACATCTGTGTTGAGCCAGGGTTGTCTGTTTTTATGGCGAGGGTGTCTGTAGGAGAGGAGGGCAACTGTCAGTATCCACTTACCTGCCTCCCGTTCCTGCGGCGCTCCCCGTCCCGCCGCACGGCTCTCTGTGCGGCGGCCGCGGCAGGCGGCGGCCTCTCTTCCGCCCGGCGTGCACGCGCCTCTGCCTGCGTCGGCCGGCGGCCCCGGCTCTAGGTCTCGTGCTCGCGCGGGCGCGCGAGCACGCTTCACTTATAGGTGCAGCTGTGGGTTAGGGGGGTGTTCATATTATCACTGGCCAATCTCCTTCTGATTTCTGACGCTATCTGTATGTTCCTATCAGCCTTTTCAGACTCCTGGGCGGTACGCCCTGTGTTATCCAATTAAATTTAAGATTCTAGTTGCACCAATCATCAGGCTCTCTTCCCTGGCCCAATCATACCTGCTTCCTATATAACCCCTCTTCAGCCAGTTGGTCATTGCCTGTTATAGCGCCTAGACCCTAGTAATTGTTTATCCCTGATATTGATCCTGATTCCTGTTGCCGACCCTCGCTTGTTTGACCATCCTCGATCTCCTCTCCTGTTGCCGACCCTCGCTTGTTTGACCATCCTCGATCTCCTCTCCTGTTGCCGACCCTTGCTTGCCTTTGACCATCCTCGATCTCCATTCCTGTTGCCGACCCTCGCTTGTTTGACCATCCTCGATCTCCACTCCTGTTGCCGACCCTTGCCTGTCTGTTGGACTTCCACCTTACGCTCACATACCGGCTACCCGATTCCACTTCCAGCCGCGGGCTCTCCAGTTCTCTGTACCGTAAGATCTCATCCTTTGAGCCATAAAGTCCTGGGGGCAACCGATCCCGAGCAGGCGTGTTCTGCGTCTCGGCAAGCGGGGGCTCCTATAGGTGAAGCTGGCTGGGGAGATTGGGGGTTGAGGTCCTTACCAAGAGAGCTGGAGTTGTCCAAGTGGTAAATTGTGGTTCCGGGAGCGTGACATTATAACAGGCCTATTTATTAATATGGAAGACCTGGTACAGCAAGTTCAGGCGATGGCCACCGCTATCAACCAACTTGCCCAGAGAGTAGCCAATCAAGAAACCCGCCAGATTTCAACACCCGCTGTACCACCTCATATTCCTGAACCTAAGGTTCCTTTACCCGAAAAGTTCTTTGGAGACCGGACCGGTTTTTCGAACTTCAAGAATTCATGTGAACTTTATTTCGGGCTGCGGCCTTTATCTTCTGGCACTGAAACCCAACGGGTGGGTTTAATTATCTCTCTGTTGCAAGGAGATCCCCAGTCATGGGCTTTCAGCTTGCTTCCTGAAGATCCTGCCTTACACTCCGTTACTTCCTTTTTCTCAGCTATGGGAGTGCTGTATGCGGATCCAGATCGTCAGTCCACGGCGGAAAACAGGCTTCGGGCCCTGAAGCAGGGTCAGAATTCCGCCGAGGACTACAGCACCGAATTCCGGCGCTGGGCGGTGGAGTCTACTTGGAATGATCCAGCCCTATGTAGCCAATTCCGTATGGGGCTCTCTGAAAATATTAAAGATGTCTTGGTCAATTTCCCCACTCCAAAAGATTTGGATCAACTTATGCAGGTCTCCATCAGGATCGATAGACGTCTTAGGGAGAGAGCCAGAGAAAGGGTTAGGGTTACCACTCCCTTTAGACCTCCACAAACTCCCAACCCTTCAACCCCTGGTGGGGTAAACACCTCCTCCTCCTCTCAAGAGGAGCCAATGCAGGTTGGCAGAGCCCGTCTTTCTCAGGATGAGAAACAACGGAGACGGTCTTTGGGTCTTTGCCTCTATTGTGGGTCCCCGGGTCATTTTGCCAGGTCCTGTCCGAATAAGGGGTATCCGGCGGGAAACTTTCTCGCCTAGATCAGGAAGAGGGTACTGATCTAGGTGGGTTGAAGCATTACTCTCATCATTATAAAATGTTAATCCCTACAGAGCTTTTCTGGGGTCTTTCCAAACAGGCAGTATCTGCTTTTGTCGATAGTGGAGCTGCAGGTAACTTCCTGGATCGGAGCATAATCTCCATCCTAGGGGTTCCACTGGTACCCCTTGAAAAGTCTCTTCAGGTTTTGGCCATAAATGGGAAGGCTATCCTGGGAGGGCCGGTCTGTCACAAGACCCCTCCTCTCAGATTGGTGGCCGGCTCATCTCATACTGAACATATAGAATTCCTGGTGTTTGATTGTCCGGAAACACCAGTAGTTTTGGGATACCCATGGCTAAAGCTCCATAACCCCGTATTTAATTGGCAGTCGGGTGATCTGGTTAAGTGGAGTAATTTCTGCAGATCACATTGCTTCTCCACTATCCTTAGGAGTGTGCAGATTTCGCCCCAAGAACTGCCTCTGCCTTATATAGATTGGGCAGATGTCTTTTCTGAGCGGTCCGCTGATAATCTTCCCCCACACAGACCCTATGACTGTCCCATCGACCTACTTCCGGGAACTATTCCTCCTAGGGGCAAAATCTATAATCTGAATCGAGCTGAAGAGCAGGCCATGAAAGAATATATTTCTGAAAATCTGAGTAAAGGCTTTATCCGCCCATCAACTTCACCGGCGGGTGCCGGCTTCTTTTTTGTTGAGAAGAAGGATGGAGGTTTAAGGCCTTGCATAGATTATAGAGCCTTGAATAAGATCACTGTTAAAAATCGTTATCCTCTTCCCTTAATAGGTGATTTATTTAATCAGGTAGTGGGGGCTCGAATTTTTTCTAAACTAGATCTAAAGGGGGCCTACAACCTGATCCGTATTCGGCAAGAGGATGAATGGAAAACGGCGTTCAATGTTAAAGATGGTCATTATGAATATTTAGTGATGCCTTTTGGCCTTTGTAATGCTCCTGCGGTCTTTCAAGACTTCGTTAATGACGTGTTTCGTGACTTTTTGGGTAACTTCGTTGTGGTTTATTTGGATGACATCCTCATTTACTCTAAGAACCTTTCCGAACACAGGCAACATGTAAAACTGGTCCTTCAGAAATTGAGAGAGAATAATTTATACGCTAAAATTTCTAAGTGTATGTTTGAGGTCGCCTCCGTTCCCTTCTTGGGATATATTATTTCTAGTCAGGGGTTGGAGATGGATGGGGGAAAAGTTTCGGCAGTACGGGATTGGGTACAACCCAAATCCTTAAAAGAATTACAACGCTTTTTAGGATTTGCTAATTTCTATCGACGTTTTATCAAGGGTTTTTCTAGTATCGTTGCGCCTCTCACCAATCTCACCCGCAAAGCCGCGTTCACTGTTAACTGGTCACCATCAGCTATTGAAGCCTTCCGTGTCCTAAAACAGGCTTTTACTTCGGCGCCAGTTTTAGTGCACCCCGACGTCAACAAACCTTTTGTTATTGAAGTAGATGCGTCTGAATTAGGTGTTGGAGCTGTTTTATCGCAATTTTCCGGATCTCCTGAACGTATGCATCCATGTGCCTATTTTTCTCGGAAATTTAATACAGCAGAACAAAATTATGATGTCGGCAATAGGGAACTATTAGCTATTAAACTGGCATTTGATGAATGGCGTCATTGGTTGAAGGGTTCCTTACATCCTATCACTGTATATACCGATCACAAAAATCTCGAGTATATAGGCGCCGCCAAGAGGTTAAATTCTCGACAGGCCCGTTGGGCATTGTTTTTTTCACGTTTCAATTTTATTATTACCTTTAAGCCGGGCGTGAAAAATACTAAGGCCGATGCTCTGTCGCGCATGTTTGGTGAGTGTAAGGATCGGGGGGATACTGATGAGCCTATCTTACCTGCAGGTTGTGTAGTCGGGGCCTTGCTCCCTGATCTCTCTAATGTTTTGGCGCCGTTCCAAGATGAATCGCCTGTAAACGCACCTATAGGATGTCAATTTGTACCGCCGCATTTGCGTTCTGATGTTATTCGCGAATTCCACGACGCAAAGACTGCTGGGCATCTGGGAGTTCGTAAGACTTTTATTTTAGCTCGGCGCCACGTATGGTGGCCTTCTATGAGACGTGATATCACTACCCTTATCGACGCATGTCCTATTTGTGCACGAAGTAAAGGGGTACACAAGGCCCCTAGTGGATATCTGATTCCGCTTGAGATCCCTAAAGAACCATGGTCTCACATCTCAATGGACTTTATTGTTGATTTACCTCTTTCGCATGGGAACACTGTGGTTTGGGTAGTCGTCGATAGATTCAGTAAGATGGCTCATTTTATTGCTTTACCCAAGCTACCCTCGGCTCCTGAACTTTCGCGCCTGTTCATCTCGCATATTTTTCGTCTTCATGGTATTCCATTAAATATTGTTTCCGATCGGGGTGTGCAATTTATATCACGATTTTGGAAAAATTTTTGTTCACGTTTGGGGATTCAGGTTTCTTTGTCCTCCGCGTATCATCCCCAGTCTAATGGGCAGACTGAAAGAACAAATCAAAGCTTAGAACAATATTTAAGATGTTACATCTCTGACACTCAGGAGCAGTGGTCGGAATTTATTGACTTTGCCGAGTTCGCGTATAATAATGCGCCAAGTGACAGTACCAAAATATCCCCGTTCTTTTGTAATTATGGAAAGCATCCTAGAGCTTCTTCTATTTCTGCAGCACCTTCTGATTTTCCGGTCTTAGAAGAGTGGCTTCAGAAACGGAAAGAGGTTTGGGCACGCGTCAAGGAAAATTTAGAAACTATGCGCGTTAAATATAAAAAGTTTGCTGATCGTCGCAGGTCTCAGGAACCTATCCTTCAGTGTGGAGACCTTGTTTGGGTTTCCACTAGGAATATTGCTCTCCGTCAGCCTTCTTATAAACTGGGTCCTAAATTTATCGGTCCTTACCCCATTATCAGGAAACTTAAAAACGTGACCTTCAAAGTTCAGCTCCCTCCTACTATGAAAATTTCCAACTCGTTTCATGTATCACTGTTGAAACCAGCTAAAAACTCTTCTCCTGCTGGTCCGCCTCCTGTTTTAGTGGATAATGTGCAAGAGTATGAAGTGAACAAGATTCTGGATTCGTGTAAGGTTCGCAATACGTTACAATATTTAATTGATTGGGTTGGTTACGGTCCTGAGGAGAGGTGCTGGGTTTCTTCTTGTGATGTCCATGCCAGGGCTCTTGTACGGAAATTGACCATCCTCGATCTCCTCTCCTGTTGCCGACCCTCGCTTGTTTGACCATCCTCGATCTCCTCTCCTGTTGCCGACCCTTGCTTGCCTTTGACCATCCTCGATCTCCATTCCTGTTGCCGACCCTCGCTTGTTTGACCATCCTCGATCTCCACTCCTGTTGCCGACCCTTGCCTGTCTGTTGGACTTCCACCTTACGCTCACATACCGGCTACCCGATTCCACTTCCAGCCGCGGGCTCTCCAGTTCTCTGTACCGTAAGATCTCATCCTTTGAGCCATAAAGTCCTGGGGGCAACCGATCCCGAGCAGGCGTGTTCTGCGTCTCGGCAAGCGGGGGCTCCTATAGGTGAAGCTGGCTGCGGAGATTGGGGGTTGAGGTCCTTACCAAGAGAGCTGGAGTTGTCCAAGTGGTAAATTGTGGTTCCGGGAGCGTGACAGCAACTTAGTCCAGGGAAGAGATTAGTGTGTTATGGTAGCTGAAGTTTGGAGAGGTTGCAGAGAATTAGAGAGACACTGAAGATCAAGAGCACATAGGTTTTCACACAGAATTGTCTGTGACTGTGTGGTAGGAGCAGTGTGAGTGGAGGAGAGATTCAGTACTAGGTTGTGGACATAGAGGGGCAGTGAAGTTTACAGTCCCACATCTTAGCCATGTTCCCAATACTCCCAAAAGCTCCCACCAATGCTAAGCATACATTTATTATAGAAAAAATGTTTTATAAAATTATTCAGCCAAAGATTTCCCATAGGGGTGGTGTCGTGCAATCAAGGTCACTGTGTTCCTTCAAGCCACCGCTATCACCTCTTTTTGCCAATGTTCCGCTTCTGTAGCACCCTCCGTGCAATTGCCCATACTTACTGTACCCTATTTAACTACATTTACATGTCTGTACTGCTGAGCAGCCCATGAACCTGCTTCACCTAAGGGTGCAGGTGCTGACAGGAAGAGGATTGTAGGGCGAGGTGAGTTACAGCAACTTCCTGCTGCACACTCCCCACTCCCACCACAGCCACCCCCAAAGCTCGGGTCCACATTGACTTCAATAGGGATCGGGTTCAAGTCTCCTGTGTCAGACTTTGGGGTGTTCGCTCATACCTACTGCTGGGAGATAGGTTCAAAGTAAATGACTTGGCAAGGTCATCCCAATGACAGATGGTAAAACAAGATTAGTCTCAAAGAACCAATCACTACTCTAAATCCAATTATGACCAGTATTCCCAATGCTTTTTTCTGTTTTAATGTACGGTGAAATAGGTTAATTGTTCATACTGATTATTATTATTATTATTATTATTATTATTATTAATAATAATAATGGTACACAGGTCCTTCTCCTCCAGTGAATTCACACTATTTCTATGCTTGAATTCACATCTCATCTAGTTAAATTACAGGAAAGAACATGTAGCACTAAGAAAAAGTTTTATAAGCAATATTTAATAAAAAAAAAAAAACGCTTCAAGTTGCAAATGAATTAGAAGTGGTTTTACATGTGTTTGAGTGTATGGATTGTAACTGGTGGCTCACCCATTAGGTCAGCTTTAGGTGTTCACACGTATTACATGCTTGCAGATAACTTGTCATTATAACAAAATGAGTAGAATTATCCAGAATCCTTTATGAAGTCTACTATAAGAACATAATATTGGTAAGTCATTAACAAAGTCAAAAATGGCCCATAAGCTAGGAATCGTTACCTTTGGTTTAATATTAAAGATAACCATCATTTGATGTTAATGAATCCAAAAGCTTGGCTGAACATTCCAGTGCACGTGATGCTGTCACAATTATAAAACGGATGAATTACAGTGCAAGTGACCAACAGAAGTGAAGCGACAACACTAAAAGGTAATGTTGAAATCTTAACATGCAATATACCATACAGTAGTGTATCTAACAGGACTTTCTTACATGTCTCCATAGTCACCATAAAGTACAACAATGTCTAAGAATGTGACTTGAGTTTATACAAAGTAACTTTATTGATATTTCAAAAAGGACTTAACATTACTGCAGGATTATTATGTTTTATGTATGGTGTTCTGTATAAAGTTTAATGCTAAATAGTCCCCCTCAACTCTTGCTTTCAGACTTTTTTAGTTACTCTGAGTTTTGATGCAGAAATTGCTACTGATCGATGCATCGTTATGCATTGGCTTCTCTCTAGCTACACTTAGCTCACAAGCAGAGGTTCCATTCATGGCTAAGTGGTCTACTAAGATTCTTCTCTTGGTCCACTAACAGACTCATGCCAAGGTTCCCCTCCCAATGTACTAGATTATCATGCTGAAGTTATATTTCTAGTCTATGAATGGCTCAGCTGCAATGCCACCCAATCCACTGACCATGTTTTATGGCAAGGTCACTTTACTAGTCCACTGTCTGAAATGTATGCAGCAAGTTCCTTCCCTGGAACAATAACCGCTCAAAGTTTCAGATTCAGTTTATTTGCCAAGTATATACAGAGTACACACAAGAAATTATTTTTGCAATACAGATTTCTCAATACTGACAGTAATTCTTAGCAGTATCTAGTACATTTACGATAAGGAGAATTTACAGTCCTATGTTAATAATCGGTTTCAAGTTCATAATCTAAATTTACCATTCAAGACAGCATTCAACAGCATTCTGTACCTCTGGCCTGATGGTAGGAGACCGATGAAATGATGTGCTTGTTGTGTAGGGTTTGCTCGAAGGGCAAGTCTGCACCTAAACTGTGTTTCCAGTGAGGGGAGAGGAACATCAGTTATTCTTTTGGCAGTTCTGGTTATTCTCCTTAACTGCTGTTTATCTTATGGTAGCACCATAAGATGAGCTGAGAACAGACACAATGGCTGCATTGTAGAAAATGCATAGGATGTTCGCTGCCATTCTATACTTCTTCAGATGTCTTAAAGAGGAACATCGGACCTAAAATAAAAAGGGTCTGCCCCCTCATCGACCCCTACTTACCTTCTGGATTTTGCTGCTGCCTGCTGAAGCAACGTCCGGCTGCTTCAGGGCCCGATCCACACCCCGCCGTCCGCTTAGCCCTTCCTAACTGACAAGCACAGCCTTAGCAGTGCTCGTCAATGTCCCGCAGTGATGTCGCAGCTCCGCAAGCCTCGCTGGATTTCGGACGGCTCCATTGCATCCCATTAATGGGCACTGCGCAGGCGCGAGATGGGGGGCTGCGAGCAGTGCCTGATGGGATACAAGATAGCGTTGCCCGTCAGAAGGTCGCCCGGAATCTGGGGGACCCAGAAGATGGATGCCCTGGTGAGGAGAATAAAATTGCCCAAAGGTAAAACTGGAGGGGGGAAGCAACAGATCAGTGAGGTTTGGTAGCGAATTTAACCTCCCCCGATGTGGCTCTTTGAGAAAAGTCTTTGTTGAGATTTCCTGAGAACAAAGTGTGTTTATTCCATTTTAGATCCTGAGTGATGCTGGTGCCCAGAACTTGGTGTCAGATACTATCTTTACCTCTTTGCCACCGATGCAGATGGGTAGTGGTTTCAGATGAGAATGCCAGAAATCAATTACTATCTCCACTGTTTTTTTTATGTTTAGAATCAAGTTGTTCGTTTTACACCAAGTTGTCGACTAGAGTCCTATATTTAGATTCATCATCATTGCTGATGAGACCTATAACTGTTGTGTCATCTGCAAATTTGAATATTTTTTACAGAAGAGCATGTGGAGGTGCAATCATTTGTATACAGGGAGAATACATGGGGAAAGAACACAACCCCGGGGCACTCGGATATTTGTTGTTGTTTCCAAGGAAAGCAAAGAGCCAAGTTTAACCTGTTGAGTTCTACCTATCAGTCAGCTGCTGATCCATTTGGTGATAGATAGTGGCATTCCCAAAGACACCTGCTTGTCATAAAGAATAACAGGTTCAAAAATGCTTAATAGCTGATGAAAATTCTACAAATAAGATCCTGGCACAGGTCCCTTTCCTCCTCTAGCCCACTGACTAATTCATTGAGAAGTTTTACTTCTGGTAAACTGAATCAATTGAATGAAAAGGCTCTAGTCCACTAAATTGCTTTCATGCAGGATGTGTAACCGAGGTCCTCGATGGGGGACAAGAAACACATGGTGGGTGCAAACGAAGTTCTTTCCAAAAACAGTCCGTACTTGTTTCAACAGTGGTCACAAAGAGCTTCAAAGGCTCACAACCCAACAGTTTCTTCTAAAAGTCCAATCAGGGTGCCGGCAAGCCGCAGACCACCCCACTGCAAGGTTACCACTTTGTGGTACAAATAACAGATGGGCAAAGGGGAGGAATGGCACACATTTGCCTTGGGGTGGGTGGTGAAACTTGGTTAAGCTTGTCGAGGCCTACTAGTCTGTGCCCTGCATCCGCAGCCCTCGCCTCACAGTGCCTCCTCATGGCTCCTGCTTCCTGCGCTTCCTGGCCCTTCTACTTTTATAGTGAACCTGCTTTCATGAGAGCATGCAGGTCTCAGACAGCAGAGAACCCTGGACCAAATGGCGACAGTGCCCCAGCTGGGCGCTTCCTACCCACCCCAGAAAGGTTTGTCAACAACAGGGCATACTCATCTGGCCTACAATTACACCCCACTCAATACCTCCTCACTCGCTGGTACCTCTAGGGGTCTAACTCTTCTACCCATTGGGCCACCCACCTTATCAGCCTGCTTAATCTCATAAGCAGGATTACCCCCCTCTTATGGCTTTCAGACTATGTACACCTGAGCATCCCCTAACAGGCCAAGCAATTCAGAAAAAAGGTCCGCACTCCTTAAAAATTCCAATGCTTTATTCTTAGAAAAAGTTAAAATGGTCTCCAATCAATAGATGCAGCATAAAATCCAGTAAATGACCCTGGCAGTTGACAGTTACCACATGTAGTCTAACGCATTTCGGACACTGAGCGGGTCCTTATTCATAGAAGATCATCCCCTAACAGGCCTAATTTTCTCCTCCTGTGGGCCCCCTTCACTCTTAATAACACATTGTTGCTGGGGTTGTCTCTGTCCTAGGTAGAAGGGTCCCATCCCCCTCAGCATCTTTCTCCCTCTGGAGTACCTGATTAACATACAGTAGGTGCTTCCTATGGCAACCTACTTGTTCTAAAGTGTGTATAAACCGATCGCTTGTCCCTTGGGGGTCGTAGGGTACAATTGACACAGCTGTTTGAAGAAAGGCCCACACGTCAGTGCTGGTTCTGGGTACGTCCCAACCCTCAGCGACCACCTTCTTCGGGTTTGGCCGGACACCCTTCGGGGACACAATAGGGTCGATTCTAAATCCAAAAGTTAATTGATTTCGTATAGGGATTCGGAAGTTTGGGTGGGTGTTTTTTTTGGCCATTTCGGATTTGCACGAACGTTCGGGCATAGACGTATATGTTCGTTCGATTTTCGGGCGTCAATTGTATTATTTGCGTTAGTTCGGGGTTTTTTCCCGTCCAAATCGTATTTTTTTCGTTCGTTCCTAATTTTTCTGTTATTGACATGGGCTTGCGAGCAATTCAGAGAGCTGATTGCTAAGTGTTTCGAATCACATTTAATTGTTGAGTTGGGAAATCTTTTCCGGCACCTTTTTGGCCTCGGGATTAGGATGAGAGGAGTGAGTTCGAGGAACATCAAGGCCTAATGCTGTTTGGCATTGATTTGATCCTGATGTCTGAGGGCAGATTACTTGGTAAGTGACCAACATTTTTTTGGGGTGTTTTTGGCCCGATTTTTTTTTTTAAATTGATTGTTGGACTTTTTCTGATTTGTGGTTAAACAACATTTTGCAACTGTTGCAACATAATAGTTAAAGTTTTATCAAACAAACAAGCGGTGGACTCACTTTGTCCTTCATCATTTGTTAGATTTTTGGCCGACGTCTGTTACTTCCATTTCTCAAACTCCCTCGTATAGCAGATTGACCAGAAGTAGCTGCTAGTTTATGGCCCTTTTTTGTATTTGACTGTAACTGACAAACTAGAGTAGAACTGCATACAGTGCATTTTTTTTTGGAATGTTTGGGGCCCCACAGCAGCATCATAAATCGTACATTTCTGAACCCTACAATACAAACATCTTTCCCAGCACACTTGTCATAGCAGATGTGTTATCAGTCTGTTTTTCCCTTATGCTGCATTTTTCTTTATGGCACACATCTGTTACATTAGTCATTTATATCATTGGCCCTGGGTGAAATGTTTGTTTCTTTAGCTGACATAATTGTGCTATCTACTAATATTTTTTTTTGGGATGCCTTTCCTTGCTTAATTGTGTTTTTAATTGGTTTTGTTAAGGGGACTCTGGTTACCCACTGCTTCCGTGGCTCATGACGCCTGTGCTCCGGCCCCAGGATGCCTCTCAGGAAGCATACAACCGAGCGCACCGCAAGACCAGGGCTGTGGTTGAGAGGGCCTTTGGACTTTTGAAGACCCGTTTGAATGAAGAAGAAATGCAACCGGAAAGGGGTTTGGGTAAGTTTTAGGGTCTGGAAAAGGAAGAAGAATGGAACCGGAAAGGGGTTTGGGTAAGTTTTAGGGTTAATAAAGGTAAGTGTTAGACTGGCGCAAAGTAGTTGGGGTGAGCTTGGTAGTGTAAGATATGGGGCACATTTGTTTGAGGAGTGTAGCTTGTATTGCGCATGCGCAAGATCTTCTACATTTCCGAACGAACGAATATTAGAGGTTAAAAACCATTCTAACCCATCGGGAAACGCCAGGAATTCGTAGAGGTGGACGATGGAAGAAGGGAAAAAACACATGCTGCCGTCGCTACAATAGATCAATCAACCTATAATTTACGATGGAAAATGACTGAGCCAAGGTCGGAAGATAGCATACGAACGGACGGGCATTTTACGATAGGAAACGGATTAGTGTATAGAATCGCTCGCAAGTTCATACGAGTGCACGAGCGTTCGGAAAAAATACCATGATCGGCAACAAAAACAAAGCTTTTACATGTTTCTCTGAATCGACCCTAATGTGCCCAAGGTGTTGTACCTCTTGTTTCAGCAGGTGGCACTTTTTCAGCTTTAACAGACAAAAGTCTGAGAATACACAATGACATCATCCAGGTAAATGAATGCACATTCAAAATTCATATGCTGAGGTCCCCTTCCCAGTCCAGGGACCAGGCTAAGTGACCAATAGATACTGTAGGAATAGAACAGGGGCAGGTAAAAATCACTGTTCCCTTAAGGTGATTTTTACAGTTTTTTTCAGTCTTTGTGACACAGAGCAAAAACTGAGAATACACAATGACATCATCCAGGTAAATTAATACACATTCAAAATTCAAACCCCCAATCATCTCTCCATGAGTCTTTGGAAGGTCACTGGTGCATTCATGAAGGCAAACGGCAAAGTGTTAAAGTGATGGGGGTCCAAAAGGAGTGACAAAAGGGGTCTTCTCCTTGCCTTTTTTCACCACTGACACCTGCCAATAGCCCCTGTCAAGGTCCAGGGAGAAGATGAATTTGGCCTGGCCCAACACAGCCAGCGACTCTTCAATCCGAAGCAACTCGTAACAATATTCTGCACAAAACCTCAGGGTCTCATCAGGCTTTTTTACTAACACAATAGGGGCTGCTCAGAGGGGAATATTTTGATACCTTTCCTGGATAGGGAGGGAATAGAGATGAGCTCCCTGACCTCAGCAGTGTGCATAGCAGTAGTGGTCTGTGTGTGCAGGACTTCTCTCTTACAGATTGGTGGTAGCGATAAACTGCACCCGTAAACCACACATTTGCTAACATAAAACAAATAATAGATCAGCTAAGCACCTTGACATTATTTTTTGCATTTTTTGCTTTTAAAAAAAGTCAGTCGAATGTAAACTTTCCCTTTCATGACTTGCAAATATTCTAGTTCAAGTCCATTGACCAATTCTAATATAGAGATTCCTGTCCTGGTCTGTTTACCAGATTTTATGATCCACTGACCTACTTTTACTCAATGATTTTAACTCAGGTCAACAGACCAAAGCATATGCTGAGGTCCCCTTCCTATTCCAGTTACCAGGCTAAGTGACCAATAGATACTGTAGGAATAAGAAATCTAGGAATAGAAAAGGCACAGGTAAAAATCTCTGTTCCCTTAAGGTGATTTTGACAGTTTTTTCAGTCTTTGTGACACAGCAAAAACTCAGGACTATCTGCTGCATGGGTAATAAATTACCTATGTCCTGCAATAAAGAGTTTGCAAAAAAAAACAAAACAGAAAGTCCACTTTCATTGTCCTTGACAGACCTCAGACCACGTGTGCCTAAGGACACAAAGCAACACGTCTTGCCTTCCAGTGCTCACACGCTTAACAACAGTCACCTGCCAAGCCAGGTGGGCGTAGCTACCATTCAAGGTGCTCCCATTACATCAATAGGTGCCTCTGTACATGGAAGTTCAATTATCCATTAACATTTATTAAATATTAACTGCATCAACAGGACTCAAATCTTCCTGTTTTCTCACTTGAATTAAAACAATACCCTATACAGAGGGCCCTGGAACATCCTAGTGGTAGTGCCCCCTCCCCATAACCCCAACAGGACACAAATCTGTCTGTTTTCTCTCGAAGTGTACTGAAACCCTGTTCAGAGGGCCCTGGACCATGGCAGTGTTCCATCCCCATTACCCCCATGATTTAAATATGGTGTTTTGAGGGACCTGGAGTATGTTTCTGCGCTACTAACCTAACAGCCATATATAACGTGGTACATTATATTCTACTTCTATATCTATAAAAATCTTTGTGATGGTGGAGAACCTCATGTAGAGACAACGTGGGGTATAACCTGTCTAAGCAGAGATGTGTAAAAGATGTCGCTACCATTGCATACCATACGTCCCACCTGGAGAACTTCCCTACCTCAAAACAAAATCAGGTGTGAAGAATTAAATATTTTTGCCATTGGTTGTGGATTGAGATGTAGAAGCGGATTATATACTGGGCAACTGAAGCAGCGTTAGTCAGGCTAAAGACAGATAAAAAGGAAATTGCAAATGACAAACTCAAGACATTATGGTGGCCTCATCTCATGATCAATAGATCAATAGATATATGTTTATCTCACCACATTACTGTTTTAACCCATTGGATTAATGATGTGTGTGTCTGAAGTGCTAAACCAACATGGGTTGGTTGCCATTTTCATAAACTATGTTGCTCCTCTTGTGTTTCAATGTTTGGTCTCTTAGGTCAACCAGCTGTTCCCTAAGTGTGATTCTGGGTTTAAAGCAGACAGGCATGTGATTTTGGTTGAAGATTTGCTTACATTTTTTTGACACCCCAGCTACATGCAGGGTGACCATATTCTTGTAATGTCCAGCTGATCACCCAGCTAATGCCCAGCTGATCAAGTTCAGGTGCCAACCCCCTATCTAACACCGCCTTCTTCACCTATAGACAAGCCCCCGTCTGCCGGGAGACATTACACGCCTGCCCGAACACGGTTGCCCCCAGGACTTAAGGGGGTAAAGGATGGCACCTGAAGCCGCAAAGGCTGATGTACAACAGGGCAAAACTAACAGTACACAGGGGAAGTCAGAGATAGCCGGGTCTGCAACAGATTATCAGTCCTACCAGTGTCTTGACAAAAGGAGTAAACAAAGCCAAAGTCCAGGGAAAGCCAAAGGTCAAAGCCGTAAATCAGAGGACCGCAGTATCCAAAGGGTCAGGCAAAAAATGTCGAGATGCAAGGCAAACGAATTCGGTCAGCAGGAAGTAAACTAACAGCGTACCATACCACGAGCTAGACGCTATCACAGGCAGTGTGTGCTGAAGCCTGGACAGCTTTATATGACTGCTGACCAATGGGAGGTTGGAAGGCCGGGCTACACAGCAGTCGCTTAATTGACACTCTACTCCCAGTGAGCCAGACAGAACCTCTGAGTTAACCCTTTCGCTGACCACAGCGAGCTGCAATACGGCGCCGTAAGGCATATGAGGAGCGGGCCCCTAGACGTTTATCTGTGTTTCCACAATGATGTTTTAATACTCTGCGGACAGGTAAACGCTTGGCTCTAACAATTCTCTTGTCTTGCTTCATATTGCTCTTTCCTCTGCTTTTTGTGTTTTTTTACAAAAGCCCAGTCTGGGTAGCCACAGGTGTGAAGCGGAAGTCCCGGCCTGCCACCTTTCCCTGGCACTGAGGCAGGATTGTCAGGTTGCAAAAAAAGAAAAGCATTAACTTGGGATCCAGTGCCATTCCCCTTTGTGTTTTGGGTTCTGGGGGCTGCTTGAATAGAAAGCACAGAGTGGCTTCCTCCACATTGTGGTACAGTTTGTGGTCCAGTGGCTTCATCCCACCCCTGGATACAGTTCTGTGCACAGAAAGCTGTGCCCAAGGGTTCTGCTGTTCTGGGCGCAGCAGGCTGGGCCCAAGAAAATGACGCAGGAACCTTTTTTTTTTAAGGGCCCCTCTGAGGTGATTCAATTCCTTTTATTTTGTACTGCTCTACTCTGTGTTGTAGAGTTTTGATAACCCCCACTTTGTGTTCCAGAGGGTAGTGGGTGTCAAACAGGTCTGTGTGAGTAGGTTTCCTATAGACTTCTGTTTCCAATCAGAGAGTGTGTAAGCCATTCTCGTAGGCTGGGACAGGAGTGCGAATGTCACCTGGGATGCGAGGGAAGTAGCAGCATGCGCTCTCCATTCTAGTCAATGAAAGCCGTTTGCCAAATGACAGTCACAGCAGACGGCTCTCATTGGACGAGAGCCCTTCCATGCGTCATCAACAGTGAAGAGTTGAGTGAATAGCGTAGTTCTGGGGAGGTTTCACACAGCTAAGAATAGCATGTCATTGCTTTACTCCTTTCTACCAATAGTGACCCCTCTAATCCTTGAGTTTTTTTATAAAGAGGAAAAAGGGCTCAAATGAAAGAGCAAAAGCCTGAGATGAGTCATTGAGTCATGGGTTATACTAGCAGTTCATTTACCATTGATGGCAGCATCTCAGCATTGCTTTCATGGTCATATTGAATATTTTATTGAACATCTTATTAAAGGCTTATTAAAGGCCAACTGGTATCAATATGTGACTGGTCATAGGAACATGTCATTTGTTCCTGACTTTCAAACTGTTTTTTTGTTCACAGAATGCTTTTCCTAAATTGCCCTTCAAAGCTTGCCACTTTGAGACGACTTCTAGTCCACAACTTCCCAGAATCGCTAAAGGTGGGTTAGCTCTTAATATAGTAAAAGATTCAGATCTATTAAATGAACTAATTGTCAGTGTGCTGAAACTGCAGGCATGTGGAGCGCTACAGCATGTGATCAATGGCAACCCATTCAATCTACAAGTACTGGTTGACCAGTGGCCAGACTTCTCTACAGTACTTTGTCGCCCTGCACTAGAAGTAAGTTTCAAAAATGTGCCTGAGCTGCCACAAATGTCTTAATTAATTAATGATGATTCAACAGTTCATATCAACTGTAAATGATCTGCAGCCCTATTTCTCTGTATTAGAACCTAAATCACATTCCCTTTGAAACACCTATTTTCTACAAAGTGGGTGCTGGACCACATTGTGGCAGGCCTGGGAGGGGCATCCAGATTTCTGTAGCGCAGGTATAATCTCCGGTTTCACTCACTTGCACCGGGATTTCTCAGCAACATGGGGCCCTGCCAATGTCTGATGGCGGTCATGTGGCCCCTGTTTTCTCTGCCAGACAGAAAACAAACGAACATGGACCGGCACTAATTTTCCACAAGATAGGTACTGGACAGCATTAGGGTGGGAGCTCCAGATCCCTCCATCCGCAAGAATATTTAGAGCAGGGCCGTGCATGCCATACCACCTTACAGCACTTGTAGAAATGCCCAAACTGGCCCCTGGTTTACAGGAGCCATGTTCCCATCTGGATCAGTGTCGATGGGACCCTGGAAGCCACTGACACTGAACATGGGTAGGAGTTATTTTCCTGCGTACTGCCCAGATTTATAGTGGAATTTGACTTTCCTGGGTTCTGTTCTGTGTCCCGGGGTCATCCTGATTGGGGATGCCCCCAGAAAACCCCAAACAACTCACCTCCTCCAGTTTCCAATGTCGCATGTGCGGGAACTTAGCCAATGAGAGCTGTTTGCTGTGTTTACCTCTTATGTCAAATGGAAATCTCAGGGTTACTTAGGCTGAGCAGGAGGTCATCAGCATATGCTAGAATCTTAGTTTCTTGCTTGGTGACCCTATTGCCACTGATCTCCTTCGAGTGTGTGATTGTAATGTATCAGTGTCATTACAGGTGGAGATTGTAGAGAGGAGCAGAGAGCGGACATCCCTGCTTGTGCCATTTTGAAGAGTTATCCTATCAGTGTTAGATCCATTTCATTTGACGGTCACTGATTGATGTTTATACAGTGACATTGCTTTTTCTATAAACATATCTATATATTATGAAAGTATAGACGGCCAGCTCAATCCCACTGCAGCTTCCACAGATGCACTGTGGCTCAGGACTCACTAGCATATATAGTATATATCTATATATTACCTAGACCATATAAGATTAAAGTTTGATGGATAAACACCCTGTAGATCCTGTCAAATGCCTTTTCAGCATCAACTGACAGGCTAACTAACTGGGTTTCTTGTTTCTGAATTTGATGGATGACCGAGGAGATATTCTAGTAATTTTCCCTGGCATAAAACCAATTTGGTATGGGGAAATTATTTCTAATAGTACTAGTATTAGTCTTGTTGCCAGTATTTTGACAAAGACTTTTAAGTCACAGTTAATTAATAAGATTGGTCAGTAATTACAGCAATACAGATCTGAAATCCTCGAATGGTTTTGGAATCAGAATGATATTTGCTTGTTTTGACTGAAAGCAGTGATGATCATTGATTAGGTGAAAGAGTTTCTTTAAATGCGTAATATGGTTCTTCTTGAAATTAACTCAATTTCAGTTGGTCTCCACCTCCTCTATTGGTTTATCCAGTTCTGTTGTCAGCTCGTCAGAGATTTTGGGAAGCTTTAGGCTCTCCAAATAGCTATTGTGGTCCTTTCCTGTATGTGTTTCTAGATTGTATAATTCTGAGTAGAATTTACTAAATTCAGTTATTCGCTATTCAAGTGATTGCACTTTGGTATCACCTGACCGTATCATTTCTTCTATGTAGCACTTTTGCTTACATTCCTGCGCATTCTGAAATAAGCGGTTGTTATGTGTGAGGGCTCTGCTATTATCAGTCTGCCTGTCAGTTTGTTGAATAGTGATGGCGTTTTAATCTAAGTTTGGTGCCATTAATATTTCTTCTTTTCCATTTCTATAGACTGTTGAATTTTGTATTTATTAACTGCATTTTCTAGTAAATAAAATCCCAAGGCTGCTTTTTGTGTATGGATTCTAAATAGCTTAACTGTTCGATTAGATTGTTTAGTTCCACTTTTCTTTTCATCACCCTGCAGCAATAAAACAAGCTGGTGCTTTCACCTATCCTGCCTGCCGTTGAGTGTCTGTCTGCTGAGATACCATCTTCTCAGCTCCCCTTGCTACCGTCCCATTGCCTGAGATAAAATACCATTTTGTGAATACTCACCTTGTAAAATGGGTATTATAAGTATGTCACACACCCCGCTTCAAGATATTCATAACCTGTGGGTATACTGACCTGAAGAGGGCGATCTGCAGAGATGATTGGAGGAAAGAAAGCCCCTCCCAGTCCATAAATACCTGGGACCTCCCATTCATTACCCAGTATAAAGAAAGCAGTAAGGTAAGGGACCAGGAAGAGCCAAATATAAGTCATAACAACGCAAAGTTCACAAAATGAAGGATCCAGAATACAAAAGGGCGGGTTGAAGCGGGGTGTGTGACATACTTATAATACCCATTTTACAAGGTGAGTATTCACAAAATGGTATTATTCTAAGTATGTCACACACCCCGCTTCAAGATATTCATAACCTGTGGGACATCCAAAAGCAGTGTCCATAAGGGGTGGGGATCCAAAACAAGGCAACAAGGCACAACTTAAACTACTGCAGCCTGCAGAACTTTGCGGCCAAAAACAGCATCCGCTGAGGCCCGAACATCAACCTTGTAAAACTATGAAAAAGTGTGAACAGAAGACCAGGTAGCGGCCTTGCAAACTTGCTCAACAGAGGCCTGGTGCTGAAAAGCCCAGGAAGCCCCAACCGCACGAGTAGAATGAGCTGTAACACGCAAGGGAGGATTTCTCCCCTTAGCAGAATAGGCCCCGACAATGGCCTGACGAATCCACCTGCTGATGGAAGACTTTGTGGGTGCTAGACCCTTCTTGGGCCCAAATGGCACCACGAAGAATGCATCAGTCTTGTGAAAGGCAGACGTTACCACCAAATCATACTTCACAACACGAACCACATCCAAAGAATGCAGGGCCCTCTCCTTGTCATTGCTGGGATTAGGACACAGAGAGGGCAGAACAATATCCTGATTTAGATGAAAGGACGAAACCACCTTAGGAAGGAAGTCCGTCTTAAAACGGAAAACCACTTTGTCCTGATGTCTTTCAAAATACGGAGCTTGAATAGACAGAGCCGCCAACTCAGAAACACGTCTAACGGAAGTGATAGCTACCAAAAAGGCCACCTTCTGCGTAAGGGAAGACAAGGCAATATCATGCAAAGGCTCAAAAGGAGGACCCTGAAGAGCAGAAAGAACCAAATTCAAATCCCAAACCGGAATCATAGGCTTCCTGGGAGGCCGCACATGCGTAACCCCTTGGAAAAAAGTCTTAACCAAAGGATGAAGCGCAAAAGATCTTTGGAAAAACACCGCCAGGGCAGAAACCTGCCCCTTCAGAGTACTGAGTTGGAGCCCGAGATCCAAACCGTGTTGAAGGAACTCCAGAATCCTAAAAATAGAGAATTCCCTACAAGGGAGTGCCCTAGTCTCACACCAGTGAATGTAAGACCTCCAAGTCCTATAGTAAACGGAAGAAGACCTCTTCCTAGCACTAATAAGAGTCTGAATCACCGCATCAGAAAGACCTTCCTCCTTCAAGATGGAGGTTTCAGCAGCCACGCCGTCAAAGCCAGCGTTGGTAAATTGAGGTAACGTAGTTGACCCTGTGTGAGCAGATCCGGTAGCAGGGGTAGAACGTGATCTTCTGCTAACCTTACCACATCTGCGAACCAAACCTGTCTTGGCCACCTTGGAGCCACCAGAATTGCTGACGCTCCCTCCAGAGCCAGCTTGCGCACTACTCTGGCCACCATGGGGAACGGAGGGAACAGGAACAGAAACCCCAGATCCCTCCAGCTCAGGGACATGGCGTCCGTCGCGAGAGCCAGCGGGTCCTTCGCCAGAGACACAAATGCTGGAAGTTTGTGATTGTGACGGGAGGCAAAGAGGTCCACCGCCGGTGATCCCCACCTGAGACACATCGAGTGAAAGACCTCGGGACTGAGAGACCATTCTCCCTTGCGAACTGACAACCTGCTCAGAGAGTCCGCCTCCGTGTTCTCCACTCCCGGAATGTAAACCGCCGAGATGCACGGGACGTGGCTCTCCGCCCAGTCCAGAATCAGAGACACTTCCCTGAGGGCACTCCTGCTGCGAGTCCCTCCCTGGTGATTGATGTAGGCAACCGCCGTCTGATTGTCCGACCGGACCTGAACCGGCAGGCCCCGCAGGTGATGAGTCAATCGGAAAAGAACCATCCTGATGGCTCTCAATTCCAGAACATTGATAGACTCGTGGGCTTCCAGGGGTCCCCACAAACCCTGTGGATCCTTCCAGAAGCCCCCCCATCCTGAAAGGCTGGCATCCGTGGTGACCACCTCCCAAAGAGGAGTCTGAAAGGATCTGCCCTTCAACAGATTGGCTGAGTTCAGCCACCACCGAAGTGAGCGGCGAACCCGTGGAGACATCAGAAAAGACTGATCCAGCGACAGAGGAGACCTGTCCCAGACAGCCAATAGATGGAGCTGTAACGTCCTTGTGTGAAACTGAGCAAAGGGGACTGCTTCGAAGGAGACTACCATCAGCCCCACCAGTCTCATCCCTAGACGGATAGTCGGATGAGGGGTGGACATGAGCAACTGAATCAACTCCTGAAGCAAAAGAACCTTGGACTGAGGAAGAAACACCCTGGCTTGAGTCGTGTCCAAAGCCATTCCCAGAAAGGACATTATCCTGGACGGGTAAAGGGAGGACTTGGGGTAGTTGATCACCCAGCCGAACCTCTCCAGAGTGGATATTACCGTCCTGGTGTCCAATTCCGCTTGGCTGAATGACGATGCCATGATGAGGAGATCGTCCAGATATGGCACAATGCGAATCCCCTGCACTCTGAGGAGAGCCATCACCCCAGCGAGCACCTTGGTGAAAACCCTTGGAGCTGTGGTGAGACCAAAAGGAAGAACTACAAACTGAAAGTGCCGATCCTCCACCACGAACCTGAGAAATCTCTGGTGCGCGGGAAAAATTGGAACATGGAGGTAAGCGTCCTTGATGTCTATGGACGTCATAAAGTCCCCCTGACGAAGAGAATGGATAGCTGAGCGCAGCGTTTCCATGCGGAATTTTTTCAGCCTGACGAACCTGTTGAGAATCTTCAGGTCCAGAATGGGCCGGATAGAGCCATCCTTTTTGGGGACTGTGAACAGATTTGATTAAAAACCATGACCCCGGTCTGATGGGGGCACTGGACAAATGACCGCCATCTCCAGAAGACTCTTCACCACCGCCCGGAGCCCCTGCGCGGCCAGTGCGTTCGGGGGTACCCGAGACCTGAAGAAACGCGGAGGGGGGCGGGACTCGAACTCCAGCCTGTAGCCGGAAGACACCACTTCCCGGATCCATTTGTCCGAAACCTCCCGAATCCAGATCTGGGAGAAGTGTCGCAGCCGTCCCCCCACCCGCACGGGTGAGGGCGCCCCCTCATGGCTGAGCAGGCTTGGCCGCGGGTTTGGGCTTTGAGCCCCAATTGTATCCTGAACGGGCACGTCCTCTGCCCCTATTCCAGGAATCTCCTCTTGTAGAAGGGAAGGAAAATCCTCTTCCCGCTCTGGATCCCCGAAAGGAAGGATTGAAAGACGCCGCTCCCCGAAAGGGGCGTCGTTGCTTTTTGTGCTGAGGTAACTTACCACCTTTAGCGACAGAGTCCAATTTTTCTCCAAAAAGCCGTAACCCCAAAAAGGGAAGAGACGTTAACGACTTTTTTGACCCAAAATCAGCCGCCCACTGGCGCAACCAAACTGAACGCCTGATAGTCACCAGCAGACCGGAAGCCCTGCTACACATCATCAAGGAATCATCCAAAGCGGCTAACATGAAGGACAAAAACAACTCACATCGTTTAAGTCCAAGAAATTCATTACTGTCCGGATTCAAACCGGAAGAGGACAACAAGTCTCTGATCACCGACCTGGTAGCCACCCCCAACAGCGATGAGGCACAAACCGGCTGGATGGCTGCACCAATACTGGCAAAACCATGACAAGCCATCTGGTCAATGCGTTTATCCTCTCCATCTTTAAGCGAGGAACAATCCGGGTTATTCAAAACGGCTGAGTTTGATAACCCCAGAACTGGTGCGTCCACTTCGGGAGGGGATGCCCAGCGCTTGACCGTATCCAAAGGGAAGGGATATCTTTTATCCCAACTCTGAGGAATGTCTGGAGCTGAGCAGGCCTCTCCCATTCCTTAGAAATAATCTTATCAAAATGCTTTTGATTAGGAAATTCCAATCGCGGCTTGGATTCCTCGTAAAACTCCCCTTGTTGATGAGGAGCAGCCGCTGGAGGAGAAATAGCCAGAACCTCAAACATCTGAGTCAGGACGTTAGGAGTATCCGAATAACTCCCAGACCCCCGCTCGGAATCAGCGCCAACAAATTGCTGATCATCTTAATTATCTGATTCCTCAAATAACTCCCCTTCCTCTAGAGGAGAGTAATCTGACCAGTCGAGACAGTCCACATCATCATCGTTTTCAAAAGCCGGAGTGACCGGTGACAAATGCTTTCTCTTGGCCGGTGCCTTCCTGGCAACCGCGGTAGAAATACATTTTTCAATATTGGCCAATCTAGCACACACATCAGATTGCGACTGCCCACCCATGACAACGTCACACGGGACACGGGCCAAGATGGGAGGGGATGAAGCCGGCGGTGCTGACCCAGAAGCCTGGGGTCCTGACTGCCGTGTAATAGTCTGCTGTGCACCTGTATACATAAAAATACATCATCCCCTGTTAGGGATACCCCACAACCCATGCACTTCCGGGATTGCCCCGAGGGGAGCCCGGTATCCGGGGATGCCTCCATACGGTGAACTTATATGTAGTCGCTATGACCGAGGGAATTACGCATATAAGCAACCCGGGATGCCCTTTTAATTGTCCCAAGTGGGAGGATTTTTAATCAGAAAGTTTTAACCCAGGGACCTAAGGACCGGGAGAAAACCCCCTAAAACCTAAAGTAGTCTACCTGAAAGACCCAACAGAAAAGGAGTATAAGCATAAAAGTGACTGCCAGGCATAAAAAGTGTATATATACACTATAACTATAATTATGCAATAGAGGGGGCCCATAGGGCCACTCACTGTGCCTTCCTGGTAGAGGAAATGGCGTCCACACCACACGCAGCTCACGGAGACAGAGAGGAACAGGGGGGGCGTGGCCAGCACGGAGCGTGCGATGTGCGTAGCTCCGCCCCCTTCCAGGGCGGATAGCATGCTCCGCAGTGGCGCCTGCCGTACGGGGGCGGGCCGTGGCGTCCCGCTCGAAAGCCCAGCCCCGCCCCCTATATCCAATGCGTGAGAGGGAATCACCCCTCACAACTATACAGCGCGCACACAGATACTGGTGCCGCAGCAATAGCAGCAGCCGCGGCGCCGGTAACAGTAAAGAACAAAGCAAAGTAATGGGGGCGGGCCGCGGCGATGCGCCAACGCCCGGCCCTGCCCCCTGTGCCCAGCGTGTGAGGGGAGATCTCCCCTCACCAGCATAATACCGCCGGCAAAAGGACCTGCGCCGCGGCCATAGCGGTGGCCACAGTAGCAAGGGGTAGCAAAGACAGGGGGGCGAGCCGCGGCGAAGCGCCAACGGCCTGCCCCGCCCCCTACCAACAACATCTGAGGAGAAAAGTTCTCCTCAGCCCTGGTGCCGGGAGCGGCCGGCGCCGCTGCTAAAGTAAAGAAAGTACCACAAGCACTGACCTAAAACATTAAAGCCTAACACTGAGGAAAAAATGGGGGCCCCCGACTTCCTATCCCCACCCCCCCCAGGAGAAGGGCATCAGGAGAGGGGAACACCAGCTAGGATGAAATGGCCAAGGGACAGGGCATCCCAAACCGGGGTCACCAGCCCGGATAACCGCCTACCCTCTGGTACAGGGTCTCGCGGTGGAGCATGGCTCCAGAGCACGTAAAGTGCCATTCTACCCTCACCCGGGATGCAGCCTAGGCTGGGAGGCATGTGTATGGGACTTATAAAAGTATCCGGGCGGAAATAGAGAGAAAAGCGGGCCGGGATTAAACCCAGCTACCTGAAATCCCCCTGTGCAAGCAGGAGACATCATCTTCTGACTTGCTCGCCGTCTGCAGAGATGGAAAACTGGGTAATGAGTGGGAGGTCCCAGGTATTTATGGACTGGGAGGGGCTTTCTTTCCTCCAATCATCTCTGCAGATCGCTCTCTTCAGGTCAGTATACCCACAGGTTATGAATATCTTGAAGCGGAGTGTGTGACATACTTAGAATATTGTCACTGTGACATATGTTGGGGGGCACTATGAATTATACTATGGGGCCCTGTAAACTATGCAAGCACCTGATCTATCCTATATTTTCAAACTAGCTACGAGCTACACAGAGAGCTTTTCCCCATGTGTCCTGTAATTAGCTGTATACTGCTTGAACGTCCAATTTACAAAAAAAGTGCCTAGCTTTCTCCCTCTACCTTAACTTCTGTTAAATCTGTAAAGAATCTGCTAGTTGCAATGTAATTTAAAACTGTTTGTATGTACACATTTGTATACATCATGTATACACTAGAATGAAAGGAGCACTATTGCGCAAAATAAGGTCCAGTAATAAAACCCCACATACATATGATGCATTGCATCGCATAGCAAGGTTCCAAGCTTGTTCCTTACTTTTAGTGGAGGGAAGAAAATCGGGGTGACACTTGATCATACCATTCTAACTTTTAAGGTGCCAATACTATTGACCTTTCTTCTATGCAAGCCTGTCCTGAAATAACAGGTTATTGCTATTGCAATTCTCCTGATGTGTGGATATGTTTTTACCCATCAGGCAATGTAGTTACTATAACTATTCCCCACAGGCTGGCTTAGGAGACAAGTGGTCATGAGCAGTTCTCCCCTGTTAAAGTGGAATACTCAAAAACCTGTCACCCTCAGATTTTATTCCTATTAGTAAAATCAAAACACAAGATTTGTGGTCATTTTTCTGTTGGCTCCTCACTATCCAGCATGTTTTTATGAATTTTTACCATTACACGTTCTTGCAATAGAGCTCCTTTAGGTACAGCTAACCTAATCCACATTACCATATACCTGTAACCCAACCTGACCCTGATGACATTTAATAACTTCTTCTGAGGGTGGTTCTCTATGAAACTGAAAATGCAATGCTTTGCTATAGGGTAATTGACATGCCTTGTGAGTTTGGTTGTCAACGGTCTTTTAAAGGTTGTAATGGCGGTATACAGGTATTATGTGTCTGTGGGTTTTTGACTTATGAGGGCAGCTTATTGGTCACATATGGGAATTCTTGGCTGCTTGGAGGTGCTGTGTCAGTTTGGCCCTGCCTACAAAACACTAAATGTTTATATCTAAATCTTTTCTCTGCCTCCATTTTTAGGACATGAAGGATCCCATGGACCATTACACAAATACATACTTCCTGTTTAGTAAAGACCTTCACAATCTGCGACAGCTGCTGCAGGATCCCCAGGCGGTAAACTGGAGTCAGAATTTACAAATACAGGGTGAGTAAAAGTGTAAAAATCTTTATGCTGATGAGGTATTGGGGGGCACAAATAATGGGGAAAGGGTGTTACCTGGAATCTCCACCTTGGGTACTTACTGAACTTGTTCCTGGGGTGGCTTTACTAACCAGATCATAAGAGAAGGATATGCCCTTCAAGCCTTCCTCAAAGCCCACATTACACAGGATTAGAAATTAAATTTAAGGAGGAGCCTGGCCAGAGAGAGCTTTGTTGGTAAGAAATAAAATGTAAAACTGAATTCTTAGCACTGTGAGAGTAAGAGGAGAGGTAGATGAGGTGAACAGTAGAGTTCAGAATAGATTGGAGCGGTGCCAGTCTGATTGTTGGTAAACCGCAAAGGAGGGTGTTGCAGTAGTCTAATCAGGATATGATCTGGGCATTCATTATTAATATATATATATATATATATATATATATATATATATATATATATATACACACACATAGTGAACCTAGCCTCTCTGCTGCCTGGGGCAAACGTGTGAGGTAGGGAGTGGAGGTGGGGCCCATTGGCTGCTGAGCCAACAAACTATAACAGCATGCAGCAGCACTACAAGCTCTACTGAACCACTAATGATATATTAGAAAATTAAAATAAGAATTAATTAAAAAAAGCAGGTCCAGCTTTTGCCATCCCTGCAGTGCCACCTGAAACGGCTGCCTCCCATGGCCTCATTACAGGTGCACCCCTGTACAGTATATATAACATGACAAAAGATATGAAAATACATCTAGTCCTTTAACAGAAATTGTTTAAAACACACACACACACACACACACACACACACACACTACTGCAAAGTCTGTATTTGTCTACCCAATGTTAACTCAATAGCCCATACATATAAATACCTCCACTGCAAAACATGAATGCCTTTCTTCTCCCCACTGATCGGCTAGCAGATGCCACTAAATGATAGGCTGGCCAGCCATTCCCTCACTATTGGCTGTCTCTGACTCCTTCTAAGTGTCTGGTTGGTGTGGTCATCAGCTCTGGTAGACAGCAGGATGTTTACAGTATAGAGGCACAGAGGCGAATGTTCAACTTAAAGTCCGTGTTTATTCACACAAAATCCATAAAACAGAATGTCCTTTTTTCAGGAAAATACAGCAGAAATTAACCAGACAGGCAACGGCCTTTTTAGTCCTCTTGCAAGCTTGCTAAGTTGCAGCCGAATCCGCCTCTGGTCCACATGAAATAGCCTGCACAGGAGTTTCCAGCCTGGCACACAGAGTCTCACTTCACAAGTGAGCTCCAGTCACAGACCGTGCACAGCTGACTCCCCAGGCTATTTATGCGGCCTGTAAAACCCGGACCTGGGTAGGGGATGGAGCCCCACCCTGCTCTACTCCATCCCAGTAAAACCGTCCCGGGTTAGCCTTTCGGTTATACTAAAACTTCAGCACCAGACTGCCATTAGCAGCTGATGCTGGCGAAAACTATACAGCTTTACTGCACCAAGACCAGGTACCTTGGTGCCACATACCTTCCGTCCATGACGGCACCTTGCACCTTACCGCATTGGCTAGATTAGTCCATAGGGTGTGGCAATGGTAACCTGTCAGCCTTAGAGTTGGAGGAACAGTGCAGTGACTGCTGAGCACTCTGATTTGATCACTGCAGAATCCTGGACGTGGGTGAGTATGCTCTGTGGGTTCTCTAGGAATTTACATTGTGGGGCATACCTAATCAGGCTGTCCCCAAAGATGCAATCGAAGTGGAACAAAAATATGTTTAGACTTTTGGTCTGCTTTCATTTCTGGTGCGTGGATTTCAGGATGGAAGGCTGGCACTCTGCATATTTCATTTCAATTCAAATATAGTGGGTACACTGGGGGATTCCCATGGAATGACCCAGCCCTGGAGTATTTTATACTCCAATACTAGGTCTTAGAGGTTTAGGTCCACATTTGGAGACAGCACCCAGCAGTCCTGCTCTGAATCCCCATTTCAACCAGATGATGCTGCAGACCACACAAATTTCCCATTTCTTTTCTTTGTCTCTCCTCATTTCATCTCCCATTATTTTCCACGTTCCCCATCATGTAAAAGTCATGTATTTTTATAACGTTATATAGCCGCCCTGCAACATGTATAATGTATTTATGGCAAATTTACAAGGCATAATAAAAATACTTGATCCACAAATTTCCAAGGAATAATAAAAATATTTGATCCACAAAAGCCAGCGAGTAAGCCATGCCTATAAATCACAGTACACCCTACCACGCTCAGCACCTTGTAAACTGGTCTCTCAGGTTGGAATCTCTGTGCTTAGTCTGAGGACTACAACAACAGAAATGTCAGGGTTTTCATAGTCATATTCCAAATTCCAAAAATAGGCTGAGGGTATACAATGGATTATAATTGATTAAAGATGATGTTGGTGTTGATATTATATGCATTCAAGGGGTATTTATTATTTTGTGGATGGGAAATAATTTTAATTTGGGGTGCAGTCCATAGATTAACGATGGATTGTATTTATTTAGTGGAGGGCATCACTAACACCCGTGTTCTCTAACCGTGCACAGGTTGCCAGCCAGCGCTCGGGGGTGTGCTGCAAGAGATCAGTTTAAAATATGGAACCCAGCTGCAGACAACCAGTAACTTTTTATACATGAAGGACAGAGTAACAGACGATGATATCCAAGAGAGGAACAGTAATATAAGGTACAGCAAATGCATAATGTATCCAAATTTTATGTACATTACAGATGTAGCCACCTTTACTGTTTCCCATATCTTAACTCAATTAGTTAAGTGAAAATATATTATCCAACTATTGTGTTGAAACTCAATATCCTGGAAGGGCGCTATTCAGTGTTGCTACTACAACAGACACATTGGCCTCTTTTCAGTAACAGTTGAAAAAAAAAAATCAGCTAATATTAAAAAATGCACTTTAGCTGAAAAAAAAATCATAAGAGTTTCGTTGTTACTAAATTATCATCTAGAAAGACAATTAAAGTCAGTGGCACTTTTACACCCAAAACCTGGGCCTAGCCAATACAAAAAGGTAATGGGGGCCCAAACTATACATGTTATAGTGCCTGGCTGGGCCCCCATAATCTAGAATCTGAATATAATCTTCAACCGCCCACCTGTTCAAAGAATGGGGCCAAGCCATTACACATAGGTTATGGAGGGGCCCAGCCAGGAACTACAGACTGACTGTATGGTTTGCACTCCCCCCCCCCCCCCCCCACATAACCCTTATGCCTAGAATCTGATGGGGAAAGTGGTGGGGCCCTGGGCATGACATGGGCCGGGAAGTAAAGGCTAACCCCTCATATCCTAGAATGGCCTGACATGGGCCCAGGGACATTACATGAGCCCCAAAGTAAAACTTGCCAGTGTGCGGCACTCACCCCAGCAGCAGCCAGAGCAGCAGTGTTCTGTGTATACCGGGCTCACTTATCTCTCTTTGTAGATCTTGGTGTAAAGTCACACCAAGGTGTAAAGATGGTGTAAAGTTACCAGCGGCCATAGCAGCAGTGTTCTGTGTGTACCGGGCTCACTTATCTCTCTTTGTAGATCTTGGTGTAAAGTCACACCAAGGTGTAAAGATGGTGTAAAGTTACCAGCGGCCATAGCAGCAGTGTTCTGTGTGTACAGGGCTCGCTTCTTGTAGATCTTGGTGTACAGATTTGCCTCATGCGATTGCTAATAGCAACAGGTTGTAGTTAATGAAAACTGCAATCTGTTGCTGTTAGCAACTGTATGCCAAGTCTGTAAACTAAAATCCACAAGTAGAGAGAAGCGAGCCCTGTACACACAGAGCACTGCTGCTATGGCTGCTGCTGAGGTGAGGGAACTCACTCACATCTACACATGCCCTTCAGCAGTGTTTACAGGGATATACATATAGAGCATTGAGTGAGCCTGTGCATGTGCCGGTTTTGTATGTGTAGTAGAGCTATCAACAACAGATTCCAGGACTGGCCATTTCACTATGTTTTGGGCAGCAATTGAGGATGCCCGAGGTGAACGGTGCGCCGGCCATGCAGGGTTTTCTTCAGCTTTAAAAGACTCCTGGGGGGTGTTAGTCTACCTCTTTGTAGGGAATTTCAAATTCATCCCGTGCCTTTGCCATTGGATCATGGGTCAGGTAGGTTTTACTACAGCTACAGCAGAAAACAAAACTCAACTTGGCCGGCCCTGGAATCTTTTAGGCTCTGGCCTTCCCATGGGGCATCCCAAATTGGTAGCTGTCTTGGTGATGAAAGCAATCTGGATCCCCAGCATCTTTGGGCTAAGGCGTGTTCCCGCACTGAGCTATTCAGGTTGGGGCAGGAAAAGGAGTACACCCAAGTCTGAGGATGTGGCTGCTCTCTCTCCCCGTGGCCATAAACAGAGCCATTTCCAAGCAATTAATATGCATGCCAAATGGCTCTGCACATGCACCATAGGGCCGAGGAAAGGTGAGTTTGTGTGTATATGGGGGAGGGTTCACAAAGCGGAGTATGCCTCAAGCGCAATGAACAAAACCCAAAATCAAAACCTTAGGTTTGTTCAGCTTAAAAAAAAAATGTTGAATGTTTTTAGGGAAGCAGTTTTCACTATCTCCAATCTGTTTCTAGTGGCAACTGTACACCTAGATATACAGGAAGAGAGAAACGAGTCCTGTACACACAGAACATTGCTGATATGGCCGCTGCTGAGGTGAGGGATCTCACTCAAAGTTACACATTCCCAGCAGCGGTGTTCTGTGTGTTCTCTCTTCTTGGTGTACGGATGCCAATAGCAATAGATTGTAGTAGAACAATTTGTTTCCATAATACACACATTTACTAACATAAGAAGAAAAAATGTACACTTTGTAGTGCCCCAGGGGCATCCAGAATCAGGATGCCCAGCTGTGTGAATCCCCTGCACAGGCCCGCACAATGGCCCCATATTAATCTAACATTAATGCCATGGTTGTCATTGGGAGTGTACTGGGTGACCCCAGGAGTCTCACAATGGGGCATCCCAAGAGAGAAGCCACTGCTGAGGTGGTTGCTTCTATCCAAAGAAATGGCAAGGAGATTCAGGCAGTGTTTAGGTCTGCTTTAAAATGAGGTTATATTTCAAAAACATTTCATTGACTGCATCCCCCCCCCCCCCCACACACACACACACACACACACACACACACACACACATGCACACACGCAGGCACACACACACACACACACACACACACACACACACACACACACACACACACAGTGACTAGTATGTGGTGCAGTCGTGACCTAGAGGTAAGGAAGTGGCCTTGCGATCTGAGGGTTTCAGGCTTGAATTCCGGCCATGGAACATGACTGAAGTACTCTAAGCTCACAAATGCTCCCGGGTGCTTTAATTAGGGCAGCACACAGCTCTGGACAGGTGTATACTCACTGCACAGGTGGGTTGTGCCACCAATGCCATTGCAAAAAATGACAAATGTCAGTGAGTAAGGGGAGGGGATTTCAGCTATTTTTTCATTATTAGCTAAATCATCCTATTGTGTTTTAATCAGTTAGAGACCCCCTCCCCCACCCTTCAGGTACTGTACTGTACTGTATTAGCTTTTTGTACAGTGCACATTTAATAAAGAAAATCAATGGAAACTAATTGTTTGTATTTAACCTAAACACTTACCTTCCCACCAGTCCCATGGCACAAGCACAAGCTATCATCCAATAATCCAAATTGGGATGCCCCACTGTGAGAAACCCTTTCCATATTCTCATGGTGCATGAGCGGGCTCTTGTCTTTTATATTCCAGGGTCACCAAACCAGTGGTTGGTCCACTTTAAAGAGGGGCAACACCCCCCTCCAGTGCTTTACTGAGGCATCCCATATAAGCCCATCTGCACTTCATTTGAAGTGGACCAAAACCCAAGATTTTCATTATCCTGGGTTTTGGTTTTTGCCCCAGGGGCATTCTGATTTGTGATGCCCCACTGTGTGACACCCCCCGTTGGCCCCAATAACTCACCTTTCCCCAGTCCCACACCCATGCACCGGCTCTCGTCCAATCAGCGGGGGTGGGAACAGAGGGGTGTCACCAGCATGAGAGCCCCATATTTATCTAACACAAATCTAATAGATGTCACTGGGAACAGAGGGGTGTCACCAGCACGAGAGCCCCATATTTATCTAACACAAATCTAATAGGTGTCACTGGGAACAGAGGGGTGTCACCAGCACCGGAGCACCATATTTATCTAACAGAAATGCCAAGGGTGTCTCCAGCTGGGACTGGCCAAAAGATGAAGATATTGGGTGACCCCCAAAGTCTCACACAGTCTCATCCCATTTTGGGATGCCCCATAAAGATGGCCCCTAGACTCCTATTACCTCTTGAGGCTGTTGCTCCTATTTAAACAAATGGCAAGGAGCTTCAGGCAGGGTTTAGAGCTGATTTAAAAGGGGGTCCCATTTAAAAAATAAAATATAAGAGAAAAGACATCCCAACTAATTAAGTGATGGAAGTAATTTCACAAAAAGGGCTCAATGTAACCAATTTGGAGGTGAGCCTGACTACATCTGTACGTCTTGCTACAGGCTCAAGAGACTCTAATTTTTATATTTCTGTTTATTGAATCCTGTCATAAGTTACACAATACACTGTTGACATAACCAAATCCATGTGTGCTTATTAAACACTCAAGGTTAACCAACATCCCGCGTGATGCTGAGGCCCTAAAACCACCCTTCTGCCATCCCCCAAGCCCCCATATTGCCCCCTACCTCCCACTGTTCCTCAACATAGAAAACTTTTGTACTCCCTCACCTAAAATTTCTTTTTACTATAAATACCAAGATAAAACTATTCGACTACCCAAAGCCTACCAACATTATTGTCTTATGTACAGACAGTATTTTGTTTGCACATAGTTAAAGAGGAATAAAACTTTGGATTTTGACTCTCCCGGGTTCTATGTTTTGCCCCTGGGGCATCCCGATTTGAGTTGTCTTCCTGTGTGACAGGTTGCCCACTGCAATGTGGGCATCCAATCGTAGCAGTATGGAATGAATATTAATGATCAGCAATATGGCTCAATTCAGATACAGAGCATTGCAAGCAGGAGCGAGAGTGGGCGCATAACTAATTCCCTTTAGATTGGGGTCTGCTGCCAATGGATCTGAATGGCTGACCGCGGGAGATACTGCAGATACGGCCGCAATTGTTTACATTGAGGAAGCTGCTGTAAGAGTTTTGCAGTGAACCAGATTCATGGGTTGGCACTCCAGTTTTTTTTTTAGTTTTTAAGTGGACCAAATGCCTCCCTGGAGTCTATGAAACTTCGGGGTTGGCATACTCGCCCCCCCCCCCCCCAGTACATCCAGAAATTTGTTTGTGGAATTCAGTGAATCAAATGATTTGCATTTATAGGAAGTTCGATCATCTCATGCAAGCAGAATAAAGCTAATTTTGTATAGGAGAACCAGGGGTGGATAGGGGTTAAAAAACATCCTGGGACATTTTTGGTCCAGCTATACTATACGGCCCAGCCTGGTATAGTATGTAACATTACATGCAGGAAGCACCCCTTGTCAGTTGTACAGACTGGGTGGTAGTGTGAGGGGTTGAACCAAAAAACCTAGTGACTTCCCAGGTTTTCACTAGAGGTCCTCTTTTTAGTCTGTGCCCCTGCAGTATCCTAGTTGGGGATGGCCTGCGCTATGAAACCCCTTATGGTTCACCTGTATTCTTACCTTGTTGGTGATCCTATGGTACATACATTGGCTGTCCTCCAGTAAGCTTTGCTAGCCGTACTTATACATGAGCACCTAAGAAAGCCAAATGAATGGTTAGTTACTGGCCACTCCCCTCCAGTTGTGTGTACCTGTACCGTAAGCTTTTAAAATGGACCTGGCCCAGGTGCACACATGTGCTAAAGAGAAGAAGGAGGTGCTGTCTGCAGCCTGTGCATGGGCCATGGAATAACTGGGGAGGTGAGATTATGGGTGTTTCACAGAGTGTGGGGCATCCTGCAATGTTTTGGTCCACCAGAATAAATGTTTTCCTCATTTAAGGGACATCCCAATTTAGCCTGACATGCTTTGTGTGAGTCCTGAGAAAGCCAAATAAGCTTACCTAGCCGGTGATCCCATGCTGATTGGCTGCAGGTCTGATTTGCTTCATTCATCTTTTGCTAGCCGCTTTAATAAGATGCCGAAGACGCTATGGGATCAGCGGGATGACAGAGCACAATCTCTAAAATAAAAACCACAGGGGAAGGATGGCCAGGCAAGCCAAGTTTGGGGAGTTTTTATTAAAAACTTTCAGTTTCGTGCTATAACTCTTGCTATAAGCCTTCGGACCAATGCAGTCCTCAGTATTGCATGATAGGCTTCCATAAAGAAGAACATTGTACTGTCTGGGGAGTTCTCAAAAATTCCCCTAAACTTCGCCCTCTGTTCTACAGATTCTACATTTGGCAGGTTTAGGGGCGGGGGAAGGCTGCTTGGCCTTTTGAACCTGGGATTTAAATGCCATTGCACCAATTTGGTGCTGGGCCATGCTTTTTTTTTCCTTTTAATTGAAACAGAAAAAAAAATTAACTCCCACAGGTAATAGCTGTTTTGATTACTTCAACATGTTTCACAAGTCATCCAGCTGACTTTCCCAATAGGCAATGTTGAATTCTTACATACAGTGGGATAAATAACAAAACATGGGATGCAAGCGAAAACAGCAAGTCCAGTTTCCTTGATTTATTGCTAAATGGGATTATCAATTCAGGATGCCCCTAGGGTAAGGAAAAAGAAAAAATCACAGGTTTTGTTCCTCTTTAACTACATGCTTATTATAATAAAGGGATTTTGTTAATTGCACATATATTAAGTAAGTATAAGTGTGAAACAAGTCATTTATGTTAAAAAGAGAAAGCAGGATGGATGTTGGGGTATGGTGTCTATCACGTAATGCTGTCCTGACATTACTTCTTCAACAATAAACAATACCTTACAGCCAGGGTCGGACTGTGGAGTCTTGGATCCACCAGTAGAACTGATTTTGCGGGTCCACTATATAGTCAAATGCCAAAATGATGTTTATTTTTAGGGCTCATGTCACTATTACAATAACTGGCAGTACTTCAGTCTCTACCTAGGCTTCTTTCAGCATGGGCCGCTGCTCTTGACACAAGTTCCTGCGCACATTAGAAAATACAGTTTGTAACTGGATTGAAAACTGGATGAAGGATCGTATGCAGAGAGTTGTGGTTAATGATACCTACTCTGAATGGTTACTGGTTGTAAGCGGTGTATCCCAGGGTTCAGTGCTGGTCCCACTCTTATTCAACTTGTTTATAAATGACATAAAAGATGGAATTAAAAGCACTGTCTCTATTTTTGCAGATGACACAAATATATGTAGCACAGTGCAGTCTACTGAAGATGTTCACAAGCTTCAGGCTGACTTGGACACTTTAAATGTCTGGGCATCCACTTGGCAAATTAAGTTCAATGTGGAGAAATGTAAAGTCATGCACTTGGGGTCTAACAACCTGAAGCCCACATATGTAATCGGGGGAGTAAAACTGGGAGAAACACTTGTTGAGAAGGATCTGGGGGTACTGGTAGACCACAGGCTAAATAACAGTATGCAATGTCAAGCAGCTGCTTCCAGGTAAAATCCTCTCTAAGGACAAGGGGGCACACCCTTCGACTAAAAAAAGGAAATTCAATCTCCGGAGGTGACAATCATTCTTTACCAAAAGAAATATAAATCTGTGGAATAGCCTCCCACAGAAGCGTGTTACAGCATCAACTTCTGACAGCTTCAAAAAAGGATTAGATGCTTATTTAGAAGAGAATAACAATAACATGTCAGTAAAAAAATAAATAAAAAAGAACTTCCCCTACCCCAACACCCTTGGTTGGACTTGATGGACTTGATGTTTTATTTCAACCGTATTAACTATGTAACTATGCAACAATGTAACAAAAGGGTACTTACTTTTTGTCCCCCACTGCTGATCGGTGCTTGTCCTGTGATCAGCAATTTATCAGCAGCCAGCGCTGCTACCATTGCTTTCTGTACTGTCTGGGGCCCAAACATGGGGAAGGGATTGATGGTGGGTCAGGATCTTAACCAGCCATCAGTCACAGATCAACATCAATAACCATTTTCTTTAAATCATGTGAAATATGTGACATTTTTTTTACAAATCTTACTTTATTTTTAATTTCTAGCGGCCTGCAGTTTTCATCACTTGTACCCGAAGAAGCAGATATCGTTAATGCTGTCTGGGCTTTTGGTGGTGACAAGAATGGTGAACGTTACGTCCGACGATGCATCCAGAGCTTCCCCTCAGTGTGTCTGAGAAAAGAAGGCACGCCTATCGCATGGACCATGAGTGAACAGTCAGCAGAAATGCGCATGGGGTACACAGACAAACAGTACCGAAATAAAGGAATCTTTCGAACCTTGATCAGAAAACTGACCTCTAAGATGGATTCCCTTGGAACCCCACACTACTGTCATGTAGCCCCAGACAACAAAAGCAGCCATACTGCCACAGTAGCAGCAGGGTACCCGAAGGTGGGGAGATGGCAGCAGTGGAGTTTTAATGCTTCATGACTTCAAGGGTGATATACAAGTGTAACAACCCTGACACCTGCTACATGTGTGACATATATCATCTCACTTGTAATTTTTCCTAATAAAAGTCACCTAAAACCCTGTCTTAATTGGGAGCTTGAAAAACTATTAAAACAGATTTGTAAATATTTACATAGCAGGTCAGAAAAAATATATGGATAATATTTCAATTTTAAATATACAAACCATAGCAAATCACTGGAAATATTATTCTTAGTATACATCACGTCCCATTCCGAAAGATATCACACATGGATTATTCATCTTCAGATGTCACGTGACAGAAAAAGTGGCCCCTCCCGGCCCATATATACCAAGGCACCTCCCGCAGAACCCCAGATTTTCTCTGCAGTCTCGGACTGCCAGGACGAGAAAGTGGTTCTCTCTATTTCAGGCAGGTGAGCGGGGTCTTATGGCCCTACGGCCCTGTGGAGCTATTCCCACCCGTTCTGTCTTTATTATACTGCCTCCCAGCCTCGGCTGTAGTGTTCGGGTGAGGGTAGACAACACCAGATTTAGGTGCTAAGGAGCTGTGCTCCGCCGCAATTCCCCCTACCAAAGGGTAGACGGTTCAGGCCATGGTGAGCCTTATGGGATGCCCTGCCCGCATTACGTGTGCCTATCACCCCATATCCCTCAGTGGGTTCCCTTATGGGTGACCGCTGACTCCCCTCGTTCCTCCGAGTCCCTTAGGGGGTGTTTTTCTATATATATATTGTGTTATGTGGCACCATTTGTTATCATGCTCCCGCTTATGCGGAGCACATTATGCAGCGATCTCCGTTTAAATTGGTTGCACTGTTTTCTTTTAATCTGATACCGCGCTCTTGTACACCGCTCTGCATATGGCGGCGACGTTTACCTCAGGCGCTACGGTGCAGTCATTGGCTGTTTAGTTCACGTGGGCGCGTCTTTTCGCGCTCTTTGGAGGGAGGCGGGCGGGGCGAGTGACGCTTTTTACGTCACTCCTCCACGGCCCGCCCCTCGAGGTGTATGTGGGCACCATCTTGTCTCGGTGGTGCTGCGTAGCTGGCGTCTCCGTTTTCCCGGTCTGTAATTGCCCTCGCGGCAATACTCTTACGTTATATATATATGTCTTACGGGATCCTCTCTTATGTCTTTCAGGCCTATAGAACTAGTGGTTTCTCCCGGCCTTTACATTTGATTGAGGGAATTTTTTTTTTTTAATACCTTAAATCCTCCCACTTCCCTTGCGGTGCATTGGGGCATCCCAGGTTTGCTCTTGCATTATTCCCAATTGGCCAATTGAGCCACGATAATCACCATATGGAGGCTTCTCAAGACAATCCCCTCGATTCAAAGAGCAAAAGTTAATTGATTTCGGATCGAGAATCGTAAGTTTGGGTGGGTGTTAGTCATTTTTTCCTGTTTTTTTGGCCATTTACGACTCGCACGAGCCTACGTTCGAATGCGTATATGCTCTTACGATCATCGCAAGTTCGTTCCTAAATTTTAGGATCAAAACGTAAAACTTATGATCAAATCCTAAAACTTAGGATCAAAACGTAAAACTTAGGATAATCGAATGGGTTTAGGTGTGATTCAGAGAACAGTTTTCAAACCTCTAAAGACGTTTTAAAAGAAAGCCACTGCCGACACCTTTTAGCAGTCGTATTGCTGTTCTTGAACAGGTTTTTTGGCTATGTGGAGGAGTCTGCGCGTCTTGAGCTCCAATGAACTGCATGTATCAGCATGGCCGAGGCCATAAATTGTATGGCAATGCATACCTGATTCATGTATGCCTTATAAAAGCATTTTAATGTGGACCTTAATTAGTCCTTTGCATGTAAACCTTTATTTTGCAATCTATTTGCGTTAATTAAAGAAACTTATGTCCTTTTGTATTTATTTTTAAATTGATGTACTAGAATAATATTTTTAGATTGCATTTATTGGTGTAGTTGTTTACCTTTGCTTTGTTTAATTATTTAAGCACATCTTTGGTCAGATGCATCACACTTACTGAGGAGAGGAGAGCGGGATAAAGTGCAGGATGTGGGTTACTGCTGTATTTTGCACAGACACAGCAGAGCTGGGGGCACGGAAAGGTAAGAAATCAAAGAATGCAGAGCAACACAGTCACAAGGCCCTTTCTGTTTGCAGGCTGCCCGATAATACCTGACCCGCCATCTTGGCTGTTTCTAGGCTCATAACATGCAGAAGTTGCTGGGTGTTTTTTTATATTTGAGAGCAATCTGTATGTAGAGGGTGTGGGTAACCACACACAAAATTTTAATTTGTACCATTTGAAGCCTAAATATTAAAAAAAAATGCAAGTTAACTAAAAATTAAACAAAGTAAGATTTACTTATGCAAATGCATTCATTAATGGTTGGTTACTACAAAATGAATGAAATAAAGAAAAATAAAAGACCAAATATTTAGAATGCACTTTAATGAGGTAAGTTTGTAGTGCGCAGCCGCAAGATCAGAAGGATTTACGTCCAGACAAAAAAGGAAAAAGGGCAAAACCAATGTTGCAACCTGAGAAATGAAACGGGAAATTCAGGATGGAAACTGACATAGGTCTGATTCCCGAACTGCCATACGAACGGACGTACATTTTAGGATAGAAACGTATTTGCTTATAGAATCACTCGCAAGTTCATACGAACGCACGAGCGCACGGGAAAAATAGGATGATCGGCACCAAAATCCAAGCTGTTACATGTTTCTTTGAATCGACCCTAATGAGTCCGGGTTTCCTTCGGGACAAGGCCGGTTCTGTACTGATTGTGGGGTTTCCCCTGTACCTTGTGACTTCAAGGTCTGTCTTTCCTGCGCCCAGCAGACTGTTGCGCGGTTGTCTGGGATGCCCCTTCTGCCCCGTGTGGCGCACGCTAGTGGGGATGCTCAATCTGATTTTGCTACTAGATTGGCCGATCTGGAGAGGCGGATGGGCGGTTCTGAGCCACGCAAAGCCATTGGCAAGACTAGGTTTGCCCTATGACTTCTGATGCGATGGATGACATTGTTGGGTTTTCCCCTGAGGGGGAATTATTCTCTGAGTCTGAAGATCAGAATAGATCCCATGATGATGCCATGTAGGGATCCAAGCCTTGGGATGCAGCTGATACTGACAGGCTGCTAGCCCATTTATTTGAAGTGCTTGAGATCTCTCCCCCTGTTGCTCCAGCAGAAAGAATTATTTTATGCTGCTAAACCGCGCTGGGAGTTCCTCGCACAGGCACATTTCAACAATCTCGTTTCCCAGGAATGGGAGAAGCCTAGTAGGCTTCCTTTTGTACCTAAGAGCTGGGATAAGAGGTATCCCTTTCCTCTGGAAACAGCTAAATTATGGTGTTCCCCACCCGAGGTTGAGGCACCAATACTTGGAATATTTCATACCTCTGTGGTGCACTCACCTGACACTTCCACTTTAAAAGATGTGGAAGACCGGCGCATTGATCAGCTGGCCTCTCATGGTTTTGCCTGTGCGGGGACCGCGCTGCGCCCTGTGTGTGCATCTGCTATTACAACTGTTGTGATCAGAAGATTGATCAGAAGTGCCTTAGAGGGCGTTTCTGCGGCTTTGGGCAGAGATGTATTTAACTGGCTTATGTATTGTGAGGAATTTACTTCATATGTTCTTGCTGCCCTGGAAGATGCCATTAGAATGTGCGGCAGAACCTCTGCCTGCTGGTTGATATACGCTGTTCTGTTTGGCTGCGCCAATGGATGGCTGATATTGATGCTAAGAAGGCTCTTACTGGGGCTCCCTTTAAAGGACTGCGCCTTTTTGGGGAATGTCTGGATCTGTTTGCCAAGGAAGGCAAGCTGCCTCAGCGCAAGAAGCCACTCAGGCCCTTTCGGGGTTCCAGATTTGCTCTGTCCCCCTTTTATTCCCCCAGGAGAGGAAGGGGGGCTCCCCCCGCTGGGGGCCGGGGTGAGTTATGGGGCAGGGGCAGAGGACGTGGCAGGCCTGGTCCTTCCTGGGGTTCCAAGCCTAAATCCCCCCCCAAGCCACCTCAGGCATGAAGGGGCGCCCTCACCCCTCCGGGTGGGGGGACGGCTTCGGTTTTTGGCTCACATCTGGAGACGCCTTGTCTCAGACCGGTGGATTCAGGAGGTAGTCTCCTCCGGTTACAAGATAGAGTTTGCAGCCTGGCCACCCCCAAGATTCATAAAATCCCGGATGGCTCAAGACCCCCTGTCAGCTCAGTGTCTGTGTCTTGATGTCCAAAACCTACTGGAATTGGGGGTCATTTGCCCTGTTCCTCTGTGGGAAAGGGGCAAAGGCTATTATTCCAATCTTTTCACTGTCCCCAAAAAGGACGGATCTGTCAGGCCTATCCTGGATTTAAAGCTCCTCAACAAATTTATCAGATTCAGGCACTTTCGCATGGAGACTCTGCGCTCTGCCATAAATTCTCTTCGTCCAGGGGACTTCTTGTCCTCTATAGACATCAAGGATGCTTACCTTCATGTGGCAATTTTTGCAGGCCATCAAAAATTTCTCAGATTCGCAGTGGAAGATCAGCATTACCAGTTTGTGGCTCTGCCATTTGGTCTTACCTCTGCTCCCAGGGTGTTCACCAAGGTGCTGGTAGAAGTGATGGCTCTGTTGAGATCTCAGGGCATTCACATTATTCCTTACCTGGACGACATTCTTGTAGCTTCTCAGACTTTGCAACAAGCAGAGATGGACGTTCAGACAGTGGTATCCACTCTGGAAATGTTTGGCTGGGTGATCAATCTTCCCAAATCTTCCCTGTCTCCTTCCAGGGTAAAGTCATTTCTGGGCATGACTTCTGAGTCATGCCCAGAAATGACTTTACCCTGGAAGAAGACAGGGAAGATTTGGGAAGATTGATCACCCAGCATCTCAGGTCAAGGCCTTTCTCCCTCAGCTGAAGGTAGAGAGTCTTCAGTCACAAACACAGCTCCTTCTGTCTTGCCCTCATCCGTCCATCAGACAGGCAATGCAGCTGGTGGGTTTGATGGTGTTCAGCCTCGAGGCTGTCCCATACGCTCAGTTTCACATGAGACCTCTCCAGGTTCATCTCTTGTCAGTATGGGATCGGGACCCTGGGTACCTGGATCAGGTATTTGTGCTGTCCCCTCTGGCCAGGCGGTCTCTGTCATGGTGGCTGGCTGGATCCAAGGAATCTGCTAGTGGGCAGATCTTTTCTGACTCCCTGCTGGGAGGTGGTCACCACGGATGCCAGTCTGACTGGTTGGGGGGCTTTTGGAAGTCCCTGAAATTCCAGGGGCAGTGGGGTGCTCAGGAGGCCCATGCCCCAATCAACTTTCTGGAACTGAGGGCAATAAGGTTAGTGCTTACCGATCTGACCACGCGCCTTCGGGGTCTGGCGGTACAGATCCGCTCAGACAACCAGACGGCGGTTGCCTACATCAATCGTCAGGGAGGAACCAGGAGCAAGAGGGCTCTCAAGGAAGTATCCCTGATTCTGTCACGGGCAGAGGACAATGTTCCCTGCATCTTGGCTGTGTACATTCCGGGGGTGGAGAATCTGGAAGCAGACTCTCTGAGCAGGGGGGCTTCTCACATGGGAGAATGGTCCCTCAGCAACAGGGTGTTTCACTCTCTGTGCCTCCTTTGGGGCCAGCCGGATGTGGACCTGTTTTCGTCCCCTCACAATCACAAGCTTCCAGCCTTTGTCTCCCTGTCGCAGGATCCCCTGGCCCTGTCAGTGGATGCTCTGGCAATGTCTTGGAAGAGCTTTCAGCTCCTTTATGTTTTTCCTCCATTTCCTCTGCTGGGCAAGGTGCTGCGCAAAATAGCCCAGGAAGGGGTGCCAGCCATTCTGGTGGCCCCATGTTGGCCAAGAAGAATTTGGTTCGTAGAAATCGTACAGCTGGCAGTAGATCGTTTCGTCCTGCCCCTGGTGCCAGTCCTGCTCACTCAGGGGCGGCTGCGCCACCCCAATTTACAAATGCTGGCTTTGACGGCCTGGCTGCTGAAACCTCCATCTTGATGGACAAAGGGTTGCCGACCTCTGTAGTTAATACCATGATCAGAGCTAGGAAGAAGTCTTTTTCTACCATTTACTACAGGGCTTGGCGTGCTTACATTGACTGGTGTGAGTCTAGGTCACTTCCATGTCGGGTGTTCTCAATTCCCAGGATATTGGAATTTTTACAACATGGCTTGGATCTGGGTTTTCAGCTTAGTACTCTGGAGGGACATGTTTCTGCTCTGGCTGTTTTTTTCCAAAGATCTTTTGCTCAGCATCATCTGGTCAAGACCTTCTTTCAAGGGGTTCTCATTTGCGTCCTCCACGCAAGCCCATGTTACCTGTTTGGGATTTGAACTTGGTTTTGTCTGCCATGCAAGGGTCTCCTTTTGAACCTTTGCAGGATGCGGCTTCGTCCACTCTCACTGTCAAGGTAGCCTTTTTGGTGGCTATTACCTCAGTCAGGCGAGTTTCTGAATTGGCGGCGCTTGCTATCAAGCCTCCTTATTTTGAAAGACACCAGGACAAGGTGGTGTTTCGCTTTAAAACTGATTTTCTGCCTAATGTTGTGTCTGCTTTTCATCTCAATCAGGACATTGTGTTGCTTTCCTTGTGCCCTAACCCTGGTAACCACAAGGAAAGGGTGTTACACTCTCTTGATGTAGTTAGGGCTGTGAAGTTCTATTTGGTGGCTACTGAATCCTTTTGGAAGACTGATGCTTTCTTTGTGGTTCCGTCTGGTCCTAAGAAGGGCCAGGCTCCTGTTAAATCCACTATCAGCAAGTGGATCCGTCAGGCCAGGATTCAGGCCTATTCTGCTAAGGGAAAGAAACCTCCTTTCCGCCTTACTGCTCATTCTACTCGTGCTATTGGTGCCTTTTGGGCTTTTCAGCACCAGGCTTCTGTTGAACAAGTTTGCAAGGCCGCAACTTGGTCTTCTGTTCATACCTTTTCTAAGTTTTACAAGGTTGATGTTAAGGCCTCAGCTGATGCTGCTTTTGGACGCAAAGATCTGCAGGGGGCAGTGGTTTAGACTGCTTGCTGTTGCTTTTGGGGATCCCACCCTACCTTATGGACACTGCTATTGGATGTCCCATGTGTAAGGATATCTTTCGGAACGGAACGTGATGTATACTAAGAATAATACATTTCTGTGATTACTCACCTGTAGAATTGTTATTATGAGTATACATCACTTCCCGTTTTGCCCCACCCTTGTTGTTCTTGTTACCTCTTCATGGTGATAGTTGTTTATATTCTCCCGGCCTTTGTTAACTGCTTTTTAAATACTGGGGTTCTGTGGGAGGTGTCTCGGTATATATGGGCCGGGAGGGGCCACTTTTTCTGCTCTGCAGTCACATGACATCTGAAGATGAATAACCCATGTGTAAGGATATCTTTCAGAACGGGACGTGATGTATACTCATAATAACAATTCCACAGGTTAGTAATAACAGAATTGTATTTTTGGTGAAACTGGAAACACACATAATAAAATACTCAGCTACAAATGAGTTTCTTCTTTGTTTTGGATAGAATGGGTTTGATTCATGTCCGTGAGTAAATACATTTACACACACTTTTGAGGAGTAAAAGTGGTTTCCTCAAGTTTTTCCCCTTACTCTTACTGATTCAGCAGACACTTTTTTGTGTGCAATTTTTTGGCGTAAGTTTGCACATGTAGTGAGATTTTATGCCCAAATGTACTCAAAGAAGTATATTTGTGTGCAATTTAGGGATTGCTTTAGGGGTGAAAAGTGTGCGCAAATAGTTCAGTAGTTTTAATTTTAAGACAATTCCACATATTTAAACAATACATTGGGAATAATTGTCTTTCAAGGCAACAGATAAGCCTTTAATATAAAATTGTAAAGTATAAAGCAATATATACAATTCGGCCTCCATTTCAATCCACTTAGAGATACAGAACAAAAAAGCATGAAAACCTCTCTAAGCCTCAAGTGAAAGAGATCACTAATTCAAAAGATATATATAAAACATATATAGACTTAACAACCCTCCCCCAACCAAAACAAAAAGAGTGAAAACTTAGGGAAAAAGATTATAGAAAAGGAAAGAAGGAAACGGTTGTGTCCGGTACTCACAATCTGCCTCTCCAGTTCTTCCCTGGGCCCATCATCTAGAGCCAGCGTTTAAATATGCTAGCCACGGGTCCCAGAGTTTGGAAAACAAGGGGAGCCTATCTAATAGAACAGCTGTAAGATGCTCATCAATCATAAACCCGTAATTCTATTTTGCACTACATGAAACACTAAGCTAGATTTGAGACAGGCCTTTGTTATGGTTTGTTTAGTTGCAATAAACATGAACGTCAACAGCTTTCTCACAGGCTTCGAAGCTTCATTAACCTCTCTAATTAACAGAGCCTTCAAGGGCTCCATTATTAGGTTTCTATGAAGTACGGAATTAATTAAACAGCATACCCTGAGCCAACGCCTCCTCACTTTGTTACAGTTCCAGAAAATGTGTAATAAAGTACAGTCTTCACCGCATCCCCTAAAGCAGGAAGGAGATGAAGGATGAGAGGAAGGATATTTAGCAACCCTGGTGGGAGTAAGATACCATCTAAACAGTAGTTTGTAACCACTTTTCAAAGCTATAACATTTTGTGAACTCTTAGACGTAGCCATGCAAATAGCAAGCCGGTCTTCAGAGGACAGGGTTTCACCCAAGTCCGCTTCCCAACATATATGGCAATTTACCTGCAGTTGAAGCCAACACCAAAGAAAGATAGAAAGAAGAGATTAACCCTGGGGCCAAAGGTAATTGGAGACATCATTTCTCAAAACCCGTCAAGGATTCCACATCTGGGTAGTCCTTAATAAGGCCTTCAATATAATGCTTGATCTGAGGATATCTAAATATTTCACATCTGGGCACATTATAGGTGTCAACTATGGTTTGAAAAGACTTAACACAATTAGAAGAGAAAAGATAACATAATTATAGAAAACCTTGATAGTTCCACCAATGAAATACATGAGACTTTTCGAGTCCTGGGGGAAATAATGGGTTCCATAACAAGGCATTCAAATACCACAGAATACCGATTACCATCCCATATCATTAACGTATGTTTAAGGGTCAGGAAAGAACCAGGGGGCCTAGAGGACAATGGAATCCAAGGTAATGAAATTAAACTAACAGGAGAGGTAACCGCCAAATCAATAAAGGCCCGTAAGGGTAGTTCATTTTTACCGAGTAGCTGTCCATGTGGAGCTATTTGTGAAGCAGCATAATAATCCTTTATTTTTGGGACTCCCAGTCCTACCTGAGACCGGGGCTGATAAAGAGTTTTAGCATTAATTTGCAGGCGATCCCCACCCAAATGAATGTATTAATGTGTAGTATATGATTGAAGGTGCTATATCAAAGTCACATAAGCACCACCATTGAAGTACCCAGTCATTTTATTTGGGGGGACAGTAGCTTCTGTATTCTCCGGCTAAGTGGTGAACATAAGGGTATGACTGCTGCAGGAACATCAATGGTTATTTTAAATGACTTTCTGGGTGCTCTTTAACTGCTGCTGAAATCTGTTTGGACAGACACCCACACTCTGCACCTTCTAAACCATAAAAGCTTGCTCCTTCTCCTCTTGAGCCTCTTCTGCCTCATCTTCCCTGCTCCCACTTGAAACATACTGTAGTTATTATTGCCTTGCTGCTCACTGCCCCTTGGCAGCCTTTAATGCAAATAGCAGCAATGCTACATTCAAGAGTGCCACAGGGGAAAGCCACCTCCCTGGGTCACCGCCCCCCCCTTGTGTGCTCACCTAAGTAGCACTGTGTGTCAGACTTCAAAGAGAGTTTTCTGCAGTGTCAGAAACTGAGTTAAAGCAAATGCTGCTCCTTTGAAAGTAAATATGATTGTGTGATGCCAACTCCAATTCACTGCTCCCACGGCTCCTGTCATTATTGCCTGAATGGCAATGCAGAAGGAAGGGAAACCTGTGTCCCCCTTCCCCCCAGTGCTGGTGGACTGTCTGAGATAGATGCGCACAGTGGCCTTAGCCATGGGCCTGGTGCTCAGCAATTGTCCTGTGCGGAAGGGCATAAAGGATGGTAATTACCAGGGGGTTGGGGGTTCAGCCTTTGAACCCTGGGTTACCAGCCATTATTCTTAGCTTGCCAGGCTGATAAGTTTAGGGGAGGGGCCACGCTTTTTTTGGGGGGCATCTGTAGCGGCCTCACCTCTGTAGACCTTCCCTATGTGACTCATAAGGCACTGAAGGGGCATGGGGGAAAACCCCCTCTCCAGTGATGTATTTAGTCACATGTGGGGTGTTTCCAGAGGCTCCGCCTCTAAACTGCAAAAGCCTCCCTTCCCGGCTCCCAGCCATCACTCCTAGCTAGAAGCCAGGATAAATGGAGGGGGAACCTCTGTCCACACATTCATGAAATGCTGCCATTGAAGATGCCAGCAATGGGCCAAAAAGCTCCTGACCTGGCGGAGGAAAGTAAGGAAGCCACCCAGCAGGGAACAGCAGATGCAGGGCAGTAAGTAGTTTATTTATATTAATAAATGTATTTTTGGTGTGGTATCGTTTTTTTATTCCTGGGGTGATCTGGTTAGGTGGTCCAGAAGGCCTTTATACCAGTTCACAGGGTAGGGGGGGGGTCGGCATGCCACCTGATGGGACCAGCAGTTTCTTACCCTCTCTAACTAGGGGTGCTGCAGAGCCTTGTGCCCATCGATATGGGCCCTGTGTCTTTTTCAGATTTTTTTGGTGAGCTGATTTTTATTTGGTACCCCCCCACAAAATATAAAAGGGCATAAGGGCTGTTTAATGGGCAGGTCTAGGGACCTGGCCCCTGAGCCCTGGGTTACCAACCCCATATGCGTGATGCCCAGGCTGGTTGGTTTTGAACACCTTTTTTTTCAATAAAAAAAATTATGCTGGCATTTGCGTCATGGCATTCTTCATTGGAAAAATTCAGAACTCACACACTGTTATTCTCTTGATACGCAAAATAAAAAACTCTTATGTGAGTAAAAATCTTGCTTGTGAGCTTGCACCTTCTCTCACATACAGAAATAATTATGTGTTTCTCTGAATTTCCCAAGACCAGAATCACCTGTCCCTAGTAGATTGTCATCTCCTGAAGAACCCCGCCCATGCTGATGGGCACCAGGCCCTTTCACAACCCTGGTGTTCAGTAAGGGGTGTAAGTGATCTTGCGGGGGTATCGGGAAACCTCCCAGAACTACCATCAGGGGGGATACCTGATCCCCTTACCCTTTGAGGTAGTATAGGGATCCACAGAAGTAAAAAACACTGCACAAATAAAATAATAATAAATAAAATATAACAATTCTCACTCCTCTGTGTCTTAATTACTCTGTTCCCATGGCGTGAGGGGCTGCGTCCTATCTGCAGGTGCAGATCTTCCTCCAGGTTTGGCGGCAGACTTCTCTTCTGCCAGGGATGATTGCTTTAGAAATCCCCCTCGCTTGCATCTGAAGCACCCCAGATTTTTGCTGGCAGCAGACTGTACACAACACTCTTCTTGAGTGCAGATACAACAGCTTTTTTAAATCAGCAAGATATCTCAATATGGAGTAAAGCAAACATCTTCTTTCTGTTAGCAGGCTAAACACAGATCTTATCCAGACTTCAGTGCTTTCCTTTTCAGCATCTGGAGCTTGTGACTTAGATTCTTGTTCTTCTTGCTTTGGTTGAATTACTGGCAAAACTTCAATTTAAGTGATACAGTTCTCATCTATCACTACATTTTTCTGATTGTGAGAATAACAAAATCTTTCCTATATAGCACCACCTAATTGTTAATCAATAAAGGGATGGACAGTGTGCCAAATCAGCAACCCAAAGCTGCTACCACAACACACATAAACAATTTCTAGACCCAGTCGCTTACAGGCACCACTCCAACCCTATAGCAAATTAATCAATGATACCAACTGATCCAAATAAGCATATTTAATTAATCAATTTCATCTACAAAAGATAAAAAAACATATAACAAATACATACAACATCATGACATACATTTAAAAACACATATGTATACACAACATATCTACACCATAGTACCAGCAGGAGTAAGCCCCATATTGTCCCAACTTCCCCAAAAAAGTCCCTATATTAAGAAAAAACCGTTGCCTAATATAAAGTGCCAATACCTAAAGTGACCAGTGCAAAATACAATCAATTATACAAATTATTATTCATTCACCTCTGTATGTGCGGCAAAAATCTCCTGCTGGACCGATTAGTTCACCCACGCGTTCCGTAGCATTATGCTACTTTCTCAAGGTGCTATAAGGTACTGTGTCCTGAGCTCCAATTATAAAGAGAGGAAAACGGAAGCGCACATTTTTCTGATTGTTACTGTATTGCTCTCTGGGTGTAGGATCCTGTATCTCCTTTGAGTTTCACTATAGCCAACTAGGACCCCTTCTTTTGCACGAGATTCCTACTTGGAAAGTTTTGTTTTGGGAACATGCACAAATGTTTTGCTTTCAAATATCCTGAGGTGGTTCATATCAGGCTACTTGCAGTTCCCTAGATTATATGGAGTTTCATCTGTAGCTCCACCTGTCAGTCTGTTTTGAAGATAGCACACTGTTATGGTGGCTTCTTCACAAATTATTGTAGGTAGACAGCACACTTCTTGCACTTTCACAGAGCGAGAGGTTCTTTCTTTCTGCAATGACATTTTTTGTGGGTTGTATGAAACAGTACTCTGGAACACAATTCCTTTCTTCTCTAAAATGGTTTGCACCTTGCTACTTGTATATTACATTCCATTGTCTGCATGCAGGGCTTCTGGCATTCTTTCAAATTTGTTAAACACTAAAACGTTCTTCAAGCTGTAATACTTTATCTTTGTTGTGCAGCAGGTAGACAATTAAGTATCTGGAAAAATCAACAATGAATGTGAGAAAATATCTCTTCATGACGGGGGTTTAAAGACTCATTGGACCACATACATCTGTGTGTATCAAATCCAGTAGATGTGCAGATCTAGTGCTGCTATTTTTAGGAAAGGATTTTCTGGACATTTTCCCTTTAAGACAACTGATGCATTTCAGCACTTGACTGCATTGGCTTATTGCAATTTCAACTGCAATCTGTTGCTCTAGATTCCTTATTGCTTCTGGGGGTCTATGCCCAAGATGTCTGTGCCAGACATGGATACAATTCTTATGCAGATTTTGTCTAGAACACTTTCTTTGCCGTTTGGCTGATAGAGTTCACTTATAATTGTCCCTCCTGCTAGAGTGTGTCCCTCCTTTGAAATGATACAGCTGCCATCCTTAGTAACTACATTCCCATGTTTAGTGAGGTGTTTCACTGACAAAAAATAGCTTTCAAGACTGTTAACATATAACACATCCTTCACTGGGATCTTTCTGGTTTGCAATGGGAAAACAAGACAGTGGATATAACCATTCCCCACACCTTCTGAAGTTATATAGGGACCATTAGCTAAGATAACACTTCCTGACTTGCCTTCATCAAGGTTAGCGAAAAAGCTTTTGTTGTTTGTCATATGGCTGGTTGCACCTGAGTCTATACATCATACATTACTTGCAGCTGTGCCTGAGTTTAAACGCAGCTTGGATATAAGTTATGCCTACTCCAGGAGCATCAGCTTCCTCCACAGCAGACTTAACCATTTGCTTTGCTTCTAAAGATGAAGATTCTAGCTTTCCAAACTCTGCAGCATGGGTTTCCTTTAGATAGCTTTTATTTTTAGAGAAATCCTGTGTCTGCCATGCTGCCTCTGATCTGTATTCATTACTGTTGCTTGGAGACTCTGCTTTCCTCTTGTGCTCATCAACAAGTTTGCCCTCAACATACTCTAGTGTGGGATCATCATCTGGCGGGCATCTAGCACAGTGACAATTGTGTCATAAGATCACTCAGTAGAAGTGCAGGAACATCTTTAATCTTTAAATTCTTCCCCAATATCTTGAGGCACCCCAGAAGCTCTAGGGTTTCTCATATATAGTCCTGTATCTTCTGGCTGTCACTTAGCTAGGACTGATACAGTGTTCTCATGAGATAAAGCTTATTGCTTAAGATTTGATCTTTCATGCACTTTTTGTAACTCATCCCACATCTCCTTTGCAGTTGCACACTTGCATATATGCACAATATGATTATCACCTATGCTGAGGGATATAGTACTGTGTGCTTTTTGATTAGGATAAGGCATAGGTTCCTAAGTAAATGTTCATTTACCTTCAGTAGCATCTTGACCTTGAATTTGCAGGACTGGTAAGTCTGGTTAGTCAGAAATGGCACTATGAATTTGACAGGATTGCTGATAGTAGACATTTTCTGTGTTTCTCACGCGTCTCTGATTCACTGTTGCTATAGACTGTTCAAAGAAAAGGGGAGTCTTTGTTTAAATACTCAAAGACTACTATAAGACAACTGCTATTAAAGAGGAACTACACACAGGAATTTCACTTTCCTATGTGTTGTTCCTCTCAGGAGGGTATCCTGAAATGGGATGCCCTGCTGTGTGTATCACACTCATCTTACTGCAAAAACTCATCTTCCTGTTCCCACAGCGGCCAATCAGCAAGCTCAATTTCACCTAGCCCCCTTTGGCTGTGTCAGCAGCTAAGCCACCTGAATGGCTAAACAGCCGAACAGAGCCAAGTACGCCGCCAGTTGCATGACCCTCTCAGCTTTTAGCTGTGGTGTGCCTGCCCATTCAGAAAGGCCTGGCGCTGGTGCACGCACAGCTAGAGGTGAGTGAAGATGCGGCTCGGTGATGAGATGTGTCAGGGGCTCCAGGAGAAGTTGAGTGTAATGGCGAATCCGGGGTGATCGGTGATCTCAGAAACAGTCTCTGTAAGGAACAATTAGCAGACAAATCTTCCATGTCCAAATGCAAATCGACACACATAAGTCCTACATCTATTTACTCAGGGAACGGTCAATTTATCTGTTCATGGAAATGGCCCAATAAGCATCTGGAACAAATAGATTTTAGAATTTCACATTTTTATTAGCCACTTATTCTCATACTTCACTTTCATTGCCCTGGTCAGTGTATGGGACATTTTTTTAAATGTTTAATTGTACAGCACCAACAAAATTTAAAAAGATAAAAGTTCTAAAAAGTTTTCTGTGAAGTTTACTGAGTTTTACTACTGAGTTTATTTGAAATACTCCTTTGGACAGTAGTGGTACTATGCATGTGCTAGTTCCACAATTCTATGTGTATACATACTGCCTATTTTCCAGCATGAATTGAACACAGTGTGCTGTCTTTCGTGTCAGGGATTGCTGGCGTCCCGCATGAGAGGAAGGGGCTGGAATGAGAGCTCAGCTCAGCAAGCAAAGGAGGGAAAGGTAACACAATGCTGGGACACATCCCACTTCCTGCTACAGACAGAACTCACACTACACTTTGTACACACACCTACTTGGCACAGGTAAGGTTTTATGATACAAGGTGACTGTAGAGCTGCACTTTAATCACACACATTGTCTGTGAGAATATAAATGGAAGAATGAGGTTTATCAGCAAAAGCAAAGCAGCCAGCTTATGAAGTTCCCTACAAACATCTGAGGACTGTCCATGTTTATGGTCACCCTTCAGAGATTTCTCATCACTTCTTTTAACCCAAGCTATATCTTCATAGATGTAATTTTATTTGCATGCCTCCCAAAAGTCTTGCTCTTTCTTCATCTAAGTCTTCACAGCACATAAATAGTTAGTTTGTTCATACATTTAAATGAATTTAAACAATCTAAAACATTGCTGGGAGAAGGTCCTGCATATCTAGACAGAAGACCTTCAGCCCTTTTTAAAAATGGGCACCACATTTGCCTTGCGCCAATCCCTTGCGCCCTATACCAGTTGTTGGTGAGTCTTTAAAGATCAAGAAAAGGGTTGATGAGATAACTGAGCTGAGTTCTTTAAGAACTCTTGGGTGAAGTCTATCTGGTCCTGCAGTCATATTCACATTTAAATTATTGAGTCTTTCTTGGATGATATCCATGTTTAGCTTGTTGAGTATTATACTTGGGCTGTTGCTGTCAGTGGCATCTCCTGTGTTGGCTCCTTGCTCCTCTCCTGTGTACACAGCACAAAAGAACCCATTTAACAGCTCCACCTTCTCTTCATCCCCAGTGACCAATTCCCCATAGGGCACCTACCTGTTCTGATTTAGTTTTCTTTAAATTTATTTATTTAAAACATTTACTCATTTATACCTTTCAAGGGTTACAGCTGAGAGCTCAGCCTTGTAATGTTTAAATGCCCTTTTCTTGTTCTTTATTGCCCATTTAACTGCAGGTGTCAGCCATGAGGCGTTTAATTATATTTGTTACTCATAGAAATACATTTTGCAACGTTGGTACTCACAATTACTTCAAAGCACTCCCATTTGGCATCTGTATTCCTCAACAGATGCTCCCAGTCAATGCCCTGGAGTGCAGCTCTGAGCCTGGAAAAGTTGGCCATTTATGACAGCTTATGTTAAATACAGCTATATTGGGGTCACTGTTTCCAAGATTTTCACTGACTTTTAACGTCTCTATCAGGTAATCATCATTTGATATTACCAGATCCAAAACAGTATCACCCCTAGTAGGTGCCTCCATGAACTGATTCATATAGTTATCTTGCAGCAAGCTGAGGAATGCTCTCCCCTTGTAGTAGAAGCAGAACCATGTCTCCAGTCGATACCTGAGTAGTTGAAGTCCCCCGTCACCACTACTGTAGCAGCCTCAGTTATGTTTGGGGGTCTATAGATTACACCAAATTGTATTTTAACATTGTCTATATATATATATATATATATATATATATTGTTTGCCACATCAGAGGTGTTTCTGCACTGGATAATATTCACTTTGTATACATGTTTTGATTTTCTTAGAATGATTCTGCTCTCCTGTCCTTACAAACTGGCCTTTCTAAGAAAACTACTAAGATGCAGCTTCCCAGAATCACTAAAGGTGAGTAAATCTTCAGCTTTCTAAGCTCATAAAAAATACACATTAAAAAAGCTGACATGTGCACCTAGCTTTAAACATTCCAAAGTGCTGCTCAGATTGCCCTCAAGTCTAAAAGATCCCAGGGCCAGTCGATTTTCTCACCCTGAGGCATCCGGATTTAGGATGCCCCGTGGGTGTAGTGCCCCTTCCACCCCCTTCCATGATTGCTGCAAACCTTACCTGTCCCGTGATCCCACAGCTCTTTCCCAGGCTGCAGCTGCGTCCCCAACATCCTATTCAGATAGGCTGGGGGCAGGAGTGTGCCTTAGACCAGGGATTCTCAACCTTTTATGCCAAGTACCCCCTAGTGACAGGAAGTTCCAAATGAGTACGCCCAAAGAGGGGATCAATTATAAATGTTAGCAAAATGAGGAGGTCACAGGTCTCGTAGCACTTTTAAAGCAAGCAAGAAAGAATAGTATATTTTTTTATAGTTAAATATAATAAACCAGACTCATCAGACCCCTCTGTACGTACACAAAAAGTGTGTGTGGCCCACAACGCTTCCCCTTCCCTATATAGCCCATGGTATTCATTCATAAAAATAACACTGAAAGGAGACACATGTTACAGGCCTATTGTGGGGGGGTAGTAGAGTTGGATTCTTGTATTTCGGGAACCTAAGTCATGCAGGTACTCACTGCGGGGGCAGTGACACGGGGAGTGACTGCGGGGGCCAGGGTTCCCCTTTATGCCCTCCAAAACCAAAAGAGCCTTCCCTTGCTACTTTCTAACTCATACATCCTGTTTATTGGCTTTCCATTTTTTTCTCTAGTGGTCATGTGCTCTCATTACACCTAAATATTACTCTCTATGTTCTGCTCTATAGAGATCAATAATGCTGACCTCTTTTTATAAATTTTTGCTTAATTTAATGGTTGCTACCTATACAGGCCCTACATCTCTCCCTGGCTTTTTATAATGGCTTCCTGCGCACTCACCTTTAAGTCCATTGAAGCAAGTTAGTCAGTTCCTCCAGGGCACACAACTGAAGTGGAAGAGGGGACAGGTTAGCCAAGTGCCTTGTTTTTGTTTTGGTCCAGCCACAACACAAGGGCTTAGTCTTGCGCTACTGGCACCCATTTTCAACCAGTAGTCCTGCCTGAACCTGTGGTCATGAATCAGGTCCCTTGGACTACTCTCTGACCCACAGCCCAGTGGACCAAAACCCACGCCCCTGGAATCTATAAGAACCCTCCAGGTCGGCCAGAAACTCACCTTCTTTTCTGGTCTAATGGCGCATGCACGAGCAGCGACGCATCCCCGCTATCCCTTTAGCAAGGAATGTACCCGCACCAGGCATTTATGAATGGCCGGCACAGGAACGCTCCATGTTAGAGGGTAGCGGGGGAATGCGTCTGCCAGCGTGCTCGGATCTGCTCGCTTTAGACAAAGGGGTAGGAGCGGATCTAAGAGCACGCTGATTGGATGAGAGGCCATGCATGCGCCATAGGACTGGGGAAGGGTAAGTCAGATCAGGCAACTTGGGGGGTTTCACACATAGGGGCATCCCCGATCTGGGTGCCCCAGGGGAAGGACCAAAACCCAGGATAGTCAAAATCATGGGTTTTGGTCAACTTTAAACACAGAACAGACCTTTTAAAACACAGTTACACCGTACCTGGAGCCTGTAGATATCCAACTGTTCTACAGCTTGTGACATAAACACTTTTCACTGCAGTGCACCTCCCAGCCTTCCCATGACCCATCAGATATCCCTGGGTTACTGTAGCTCTAACCACTAAAGACCTTTATCTCATGAATTTAACCTAGGGCAGGGTTCGGCTCCCTGTTACCTCATTATCAAACACTTTAATGCATTACACAATCAATCTGGATAACCAACTACGGTGCAAGGATGCAGATCCACCATCCCTCTTACTGAGTAGTGCCGGTCGTGCATACCTACATCTGGGATGTTTTTAGTTTTCAGTTGATCAACCTGGGGATCAACGGTATCCTCTCACTAGAATATATGTAAATTCCCAATGTACTTATTCTGAATGTGGCTGATCCAGTCTAGAAACAGGATATTCTTCTTCCAAAGCAGGAAATCCAAGGTTAAGGTAATACCATTTATTGGCTAACTCAATAAGATTGAAAATGCAAGCTTTCCAAGCTGTTCAAGCTTCTTCTTAAGGTATATTGCAGATCTGTAACTTAGACACACATTTATACAGAAGCTACATATAACAACTACAAAGGAGTGACAATTGTTTTTACACTGACACACATGAAAAAGTTGTAAAATCGTATACTGCGAGATAAGAATCAGGGGGATTATAACAATTAATGGTGGGCTGATACGAATGAGAGGGGGAGAGAAAGTGTGTTGAATTTACTTCCAAATAAATGGTTTTCTCGTAGCCACATACACTTTCACCCTCTTGTGGTGAATTACCATTAATACCTTTTAATTTTACACATAACTATTCCAATACATCATATTACCTTACCCACGGCAGAGACCATCCTTTCAGTCACATATTTTACCTTTGTCCACTGCTTAACTCTTTATTTAAAAAGATAGTAAAGTAAAGTTATATTGTCACTATCCTACTAGTGACAACACTCTATTCTCTGCATGGAGTTTCAATGGCTCGTGCTTCCACAAAGCAGTCTAGACACCACTCTTAATGCAATCAGCAATTTTCCTAAGAGTAAACGTATACCTGAGAGGTTTAGCAACTCAGGTGTGTGGGGAGTGGGGTCTTTGTCATGGGCTTGGGGAACCTCCCAATGTGTGTCTGTACCCAATAACTCCAATGAGACCGACTTTATGAAAAGGGCACTTACTTTATTAGCAGGACTTCAGGTACACTTGAATGTTCATAGCAGGTCATACAGTCATAATCCAACAGTTGTTTCATTAGCAGTTTCCCAATCATAATCCAACAGTTGTTTCATTCGCAGTTTCCATAGCACAGCATTACATCCGGGTGGACTTGTACAGCTGGTGGTCATGTATTCTGGTGCCTGCAGGATACTGAGGCCTTAGCCTTTAACCTCTCAATCACTGTACCAACCACTTCCTACCATCTGTGCATATCATTAACAATGTTTTCAACATTTAAAAGTGCAATTTCAACAACATATCATCATACCAATATCTCATAGTCCTGAACCTAAAATTGGAAAGAAATGGGCATTAACACGTTCAAGTATCAAAACTATTTACACCGGCAGTATTGTGCACCCTTTATCTGCACACTAGGGGCGGTAGTATTCAGGGTCTGGTAGGTCCACTTTCACTCCATTGCATCAGACCGTAATTTTCTTGTAAACATTTCCCCTGTTAGGGCCATAAAGAATGACCTTGTCCATAAAAATGTTTCTTCCCTGGTTCAAGAAATTAAAAGTCTTATCCCACTCCACTTGGGACTAGCGGTCGAGACTATAGGAGGCAGGTAGTCACATTTTTGCCTAACAAGTTTGTCCACCCAACATCTTGATTGTCTTCTACCCAAATCATCCCCTCTTCACTGAGATATGGAAAATAATAGCCTGTTTGGAACGCCACCTCCCAGTTTACCTGTCTCTGAGCCTCAGAAATCTTGGTCAAGCTTTTTGGGTTTCCCATCCCCCTCTTGACTCGGCTCTTTGAACTCGGCTGTTTGCATATATCGCTCAAGGTTTGAGGTGGGCACAACCAGAGCCCAATCCCAGCTATTTCCTCCCTCTGATGCCCAAAAAGGTGCCCTCACCACAGCGATGCTAATTGTACCTGTACTGAAAGGCTGTTGCCCTCCATGGCTAGAGCTGTGGGGTACGTAAGTAGCTCCCTTCCTCCTCCGTGTCTTCTGACGGGAGCATAACCGTGCCAGCGCTGGATGTGGCCCTCACAGGTGGCACCACTTCCCCTATGCTCGGGGTGCTGGGCGAGTTCACCATAATGTCCCAGGAAGAAGTTGGTGCAGCCATAGGAGAGTCATCCACGTTCTCCTCAGAAGCGATCCGTTCCTCTAGTTGCGCCTCTAGTGTTGGCATGGGCCCCGACTCTGCCTTCTCTAACAGTTTTACTGGTGTCCTGGGCCTCTGCCACATCCTCGACTGCAGGCTCAATCACCACTGGTGCTCACTCCCGGGGGCTCAGTCACCTCTGGGCTGGGGCTGGTGGGTGACCAGTCACAGTAGCACCCACAGTCACTGTTGCAGTCTGAGTACGAGCTGCAAGTGCAAGTCTTATCCGCACTTGTCTCAAACAAGTTCAAACAATAGCCACACAATGCAGCCTTCTATGCAGCATCTTACACAACATCAGTCCACACTGCATTTAGTCCTGCTATAAGAACTCGATCATCCTCTCTCTCCCTGTTTGCACACACTGAGGAACCTTTGGACACCCCTCTATCTGTCAGGGGTCCACTTTATGTCCTCTGTTGGTTTTCCTCCAAAACCACTAGCCCAATCACTAGAGCCTCCCCTTGCTACGTTCTAATGCATACATCCTATTTATTGGCTTTTCTATTTCTGAAATCCTTCCATTTGTTATCCTGCACTCTAGCAGCCATGTACTGTCATTACACCTATATGGTTGATATGAGTATATACTATGGATAATTAAATTTAGTGGATTATTTATTATTGTTGACACTAGAGTATTGAGTGTCTTTATGTATTCTAGCCCTGGAGTTCCTCCCCACTTGGGTTTTTAATATATATGTTTTTTAATTTGTGATGTGTTGTCTTGCTGTATATAAAATTAATGTATTAGTTTTTGATTAATAAATATATGAATTGTATTATGAAGTGGTGTGCAGCCTGATCTATGAGGACTGTATGGAGGGCTAGCCCTGGAGCCTTACTGATTGAGAGAAGTGTGTATAGAACTATGTCCCTAGGGCTAGCACCCTGAGTATATATTTATTGTGTGAGCTGTGCATACCTATTAGTGCTGAGCTGTCATTACACCTAAACATCACTCCCTATGTTCTGTACTTTTGAGATCAATGCCGCTCACCTCTTTTTATAGGGTTTTGCTTAATTTACTGTTACTACCTTTACTGACGCTACAGACAACTTGGCGTAAAACTTTTCAGACCAGTAATGGTTGCTTTATTTAAAATATGCTGATACCAAGGAGGTAAATCTCACAAGACCTGGCTCTCTATCACTTCCATATCGGCCAAACATCAAGAAGTCCCAGAATACGTCCAAGCTCAGATCAAGCTATACCCTTTTGAAGTTTAAAGAAATGATCAACCACTCTCTGTCAATGTATTTAGTCCATATTATATTCGATTTTTAGCCAGTCGTGCCTTATCATATTTAGCGATACTAATCTGCTTCATACACTTCAGCATGACTGTGTCTATTATACAGGTTCATGGAGCCCTACATTACGTGATCAACAAAAACCCATTCAGATTAGAGGTTCTGGTAGACCAGTGGCCAGACTTCACTTCCGTGATATGTCGGCCACTAATGGAGGTAAGTAAAGTCATCTTTCAACAAACAATTACTGTGCAGCAGGGCACCGGGGCTGCTAGGCTAAATAACAAACACCCCTTTCCACACAATGTAGCATGGGAAGCCTGTGACATTGTCATTTGGGAAAAAAAAGAAAAACTGTCAGAAAAATAATGGCCATGCAATAAAATACTGACCCCTGCACACACAAGCATTGGCATGTCTGATCAAGGAAGTCTACCTCACAGTACTAACAAATGTGGACAGAAATAAATAAAAAAAGGGCTGGGCGTTATTCAGCAGCACTCTAGGATGAATCTTGGAGGTACACAAACAATTTCATTTTACACTTAGTCTAGGTGAGTCCTATCATTGCAGTTATAGGAATGTGGGACTGTTCTATGTATTGAATGTGGGCTGCCATGTAATGGCTGTACAGATAGAGCGGAATCTATGTATTTACTTCAGGGGTAACTAGGAACAACAATCAGCCACAAAATTACTGACCCCAGCCAGGCCACTAGCTGCTGTGCCCCGCCCCAGGATGCTGTCCGACTGGTCAATAAGCACATTCATGAGCTGCGGCTATAGCACTGGATCATGGGCAGGGGGGAGAAAAGCCCCTCTTTTAACTGTCCTATACCAATATGCTTAATGGTTTCATTCATGTTTCAACTGTTTATTCATGTATAGCTGCCAATTAAATGACTTCCAATGATCAATCAGGATTGCCAAGAGGCCTTGCACATCAAACCTGAATAGTTGCTGGTGGTGACAGCTATTTAATGCCATACAAGTGAATAAGGATGCAGTGATTTGACTATTGTTCCTCTCTAAAGAGATGGTACTGAACCTTTGTAGGGGTAGATACTGTGTATGGGTCACTGCCATGATGCTGAGGCCATAATTCTGGGGGCAAAGCAATGGCTGGGATGTGTTGACCTGGGGGTACAATGGGAATACTGGCACAAGGTCTGGGTGAGGTCTGGGTAATGATAGAACAAGGGGGCAGAACCTGAAGCTAGTCGAGGGGAAGATTAAGAGCAATGTTAGAAAATATTATTTTACAGAAAGAGTAGTAGATGCTTGGAACAAACTTCCAGCAGAGGTAGTTGAAAAATCAAAAATCAACAGTCACTGAATTTAAACATGCCTGGGATAAGCACACATCTATCCTAATATAAAGAGCACATACAGTATACACATAAGGGCAGACTAGATGGACCGTATGGTCTCCTTCTGCCGTCAACTTTGTTTCTATGTGAGGTGCGAACCCAAAGCAGTGCAGCCCTCCAAGAATTCTCCTTGTGCTCCCCGTGGCCTATCCATCACTGATTTGTAAATTTGAAACAATTTCCAGTGTTTTTTTGTAACAATTCCAGCTGTAATTTATAACAATTTGTAACAATTTCTAGCTGATTATGCAGTGGCAGTAGAAGCGGGAGGGGCTATTATGGGCCCTCTCCTGAAGCGGGAAGAGCCTGGAGGGAGGGTTGGAGGCCCCCTGGGTGAAGAGGAGACCTGGCCGGATTGATTGAGGGGTCAGGTGAGTGGCTTTTTTCTTGCCCATTAGCAGGGGGGAAGCCATAAATTAATGTGGCTTGCGTCTAACAGTAGGAGAGGCAGACACGTGGATTTTATTTGGCTGGCGTTAGAAGGGATAATCTTTAGCCCATTAGAAACAGGTTTATTTTGAGATCGTGTAATACTTTAATATCATACTGTACATGAGCACTGTATACAACTTATCTTGCTACCCCAGGAGTTAACTGCTTCAGAATGAGGGTTATCAACAAAAACAATAAACTTGTACATGTATCTTTCAAAATTACAAACCTGTATCTTCTAGACATGCATTCAGAATTCAAACAACTTTAAAGGTACATGTTTTATCTCTCATTTTGCTTCTTTTTCTTCCATTAGGAGATGAAAGATCCCTCAGACCCACACACTAACACATACTTTGTGTTTAGTACAAACCAACATAACCTGAGTCACATGCTGCAAGATCCACAGGTTGTAAACTGGAATCATTCATTTCAGCTACAAGGTGAGATTTGCAGTAGGTGCCAGATTACCTGTGTTAGATGCCAAAGAACATATTTACATGTTGATTTTCAGTTCATAATGATGTAAGTCTCCAATTTGGATTTTTTTTTTTCACACACCTTTTTTTGCACCTACAGCCTGACCTCTTCGAGTAAGATTTAGGCCAGGGGTTCCTGACCAGTGATACTAGATATCCTATCAGGTGATACTCAACAAGTCTGCAGACTGACCTGTATCCCAACCTGATCTATATTTTACCTAAGTCTAATTTGCCCAATAGGTACAAAACTGCTCCCAAAAAGGCCATAGTTCACAATGGGCGTGATAGTAAGCTATGCACATATGCCGGCCCATCTTCGCACGTGGTACTGTGGATGAGCAATGAGTGGCACAGGAGGGGGTGGCAGGTAAGAGAAGTCTTGTGCCTTTTGACATATTCTGACAAATTGCCTAGATAAGGTCCCCCCAGTGTCCACACGCACCCTCAGAGCCATGGACATTGAAGTGAATGGGAAGGGGAGTGACATGACATAGCAGGGATGGTCCGCCTTCTTCCCATTCACTGTTAAATGGAAGACAGCATTCATGTTATCACTGGGGTTAGTGTTGGACTGGCATGCATGGGGCCCACCAGTAGAACTGACTCTGGGGGCCCACCCCACATTTAGATGAAAGTATTGCATTAAGGGCCCTTACACAGAAACATTATGCCAGACTGTACTGCGTATGTGCACTTGGAATGGCACAAATAAGTTATACATAGTTCAGGTTTGGTGATGGAGTTCATCAAATGGGTCAATGGGGCCAGGGCCCCTCCTTTTTTTTTCCTGGTAACCCTGTGGACCAGTCCGAGCCTGACTGAGGTATGTTCACAATGGAGGACCCAATCTTGGCATTGGCTGATTATTACTTAGCCAGACATCTTTTGAGCAGCTGTCGGAGAAAGGAGGTAATATCTCTTTATTTTAAACCCAATCTACTATAATTGGCAATTACAATTAAGTGTCTGTCATAGGTTGCCAGCCTGAACTGCAGGATGTTCTACATATTATCAGCTCCAAGCAAGGGAGCCACATTCAGACTGTGAGTAATGTGTTATATATGAGACATGGGAAGAGATGTGCCAATGAACTGGCAGGACTTCACAGCACAAGGTAACAACTGCTGAAAGCTTATAGGAGCACTATCGCAAAATTGTGTAATAATAAAAATCCATATAACCTCTTTGGCTAATGAAAGGAGGGGTCACTTATACACCAGAACTGAATAAAACTCCCACCAAACTTATGGTTTTCTTCTCCTGGTTGAAATAAAATACAGGGATGACAGGTTTAGTCTATGAGGGGTGACAGAACCTGTCACCCCAGATGTCCCCTTCCTTCCATCAAAATAAAAAAAACAAGCCTGGCTGGATATTTCCTGATGCCGGGTGTGTATGTGACCCCTCCCCTCGCCATCCAGCATATTTATATGGATTCTTATTATTGGGTAATTTTTCGCGATAGTGCTCCTTTAATGTAAATTTGATGGCAATATTTTTGAATGACAAAAAACATTATCAAGCACCATGTGCTGCTCATGAGTGGTAACCAATCAAGCCTTTGCCGGGAGAATATAAAGGATCATTTCACTGATAACACCTGGGTTATTTATATTTCTGAGGTTAAGTTTTGAGTTTCTATTTGAAAGCAGATGTGCCTGAGTATATGCAAGGGGAAATCAGTGGGGCATATGGTAGTGGTGCAGTGGTCAGGAAGGGCAATGCAGTTGCAGACACTTCGCAGTACCCCAACACTATGGGCTTGGGTTTGTACCACTGAATCCGGCATAAATATAAATATAGGCAGTGCCTCGAAAAAGTATTTATACCCCTTAAACTTTTCCACATCTTTAAACATTACAGCCAGCCTTAAATTTATTTTATTTAGATTTTATTAGAATAAGCAACACAAAGTAGCAAGTATTTGCCAAGTTTAAAGAAAATGATACATACTTTTCCAAATTTACAACAAGAAAAACTGAAAAGTCTGGGTTATGTCTATTTCAACTTTGCACATCTAGAGGCTAACATTTTTTTCAAAATAGCTCTAGTTCAGTCAGATTGGATAGAGAGCATTTGTGAATAGCAATTTCAATGGGATTTGGGTCTGGACTTAGGCTGGGCTATTCCAGCACATGTTTTAAACCAATCCATTGTGGCTTTGGCTGTATATTTAGGGTCTGTCGTGCAGGAAGGTGAACCTACTTCCCAGCTTCCTAATCTCTAATAGGTTTTCCTCCAGACTTGTCCTGTATTTAGCTCCATCCATGGGTTACATAAAAAAACCAACTTACCTTGCCCGGGAGACAGCACCACAGGAAGAAAGATGGCGGCATCCCAGCGCTGGTATCAACCGACAAGGGGCAGATAGATTTTTTTAATCTAACCCCTCTGATCTGCCACAGGGTGGAGGACTTTCAATATCTGTCTGGACTGTCCATTTAATGTGGACCAAAACCCAGGTTTTTGACTATCCTGGGTTTTAGTCCTTTCCACGGGGGCACCCTGATCGGGGGTGCCCCGTTGTGTAACCCCCCCCATAACGCGCCCGTCAGTTTTGACTATCCTGGGTTTTGGTCCACTTTAAGTCAAACTGCAAACAGGACTTGACTTGCTTTCAAAAATGCCCATGCCATACTCAGATTTCCCCACCCGAACTATGGATCACTGCAGCTCCTCCAGTGTGACCCTGGGGCTCTTGTCTGCTTCTCTAATTTCTGGTAGGTTGCCAGTTGAACCATACTTTTGCCATGCATTGACAAAGGATACAACACTTCTCTGTGACACTTTCAGAGCTTGAGCTATTTTTCATACCCTAACCCTGCAATACACTTTTTCCCTACTTAATTCCTGAGTTGTCTGGTGTGTTCCTTGGTTTTCATGATGCTGTGTCTTCACAAATGATCTCTAACAAACTCTGAGACCTTCACAGTTATACTGAGTTATAACATAGTTATACTGAGAATAAATTACATATATGTGTGCATTATTTACTAATTAGGTTAACAACCTTTAGGCAGTTGGTCATGCTGGATTTTATTTAGGGGTCTCATACTACAGGGGGCTGAGTACATGCCACACTTTTTAGATTCATAGTCTTTTTTTTTTTATTTGGAAAGTATGTATCCTTTTCTTTACACTTCTAATGCTTCTTGCTACTTGTGTTGTTCGATCACATAAAATCACAATAGAATACATAGTTTGTGTATTGACTGGAATGCCTTTAAATAACTACCTGTTCTCTGTCTTACACCAGTGAGTTCCAGTTTTCGCCACTGAGACCAGACGAAGCACAACTTGTAAATGCACAATGGGGATTTGGTGGTAATGAACGAAGTGAAAACTATATCAAGCGATGCATTCAAAACTTCCCCACAGTCTGTGCTAGAAAACCAGGACTGCAACAACCCATTAGCTGGGTACTAAGTGAACAATCAGCAGAAATGCGAATGGGATATACTGAGCGCGCCTACCGCAGTCACCGGCTGTTTGGGAATGTAGCCACCAAGTTAATATCTACGCTGGAGTCAGCAGAGGTCCCCATGTACTGTCATGTTGCAGCGGACAACATAAACAGCCACAGGGCCTGTATGGCAGTTGGATATTCTCCTGTTGGAAAATGGCAGCAGTGGAAATTTCAGCCACACTAACACCACTCTGATCAGATATAAGGGAAAATGTTTGTTTAGTCCATATGTATTGCAATAACTTTCTACATAGCAATGTTATTAAAGGGAATGTACAGTTTAATACTATATTTTTTACTGAATATTATATGTTGAGTTTTGGATTAATTTTACTCAATATATAGGTTTTAAACCTTCGTATACTTTCTGTAAGGTAAATATTCAAACCTACTTCCTAAAATGTTTTCCTTCCACTTGGATTAGGCGAACCCAAACTGCAAACCGAACTTAGTGAGTTTGGGTCCCCGAACCCAAGCACGGATTTCAAATTGAAATCAGTGCTCGGCCTGAACCCAGAAGAAGGTTGATTGCATTGGCCCAGCAGGACACGTGACCTTATACGTGGCACATGACCATATAAAAGGTGGGGTCCGTGTTACACCCATCACGCTGCTGCTTGCTCTATATTAGATAGAGAGAGGTGCTGAAGTCAGGGCTGAAGTCAGGGCTAGATAGATGTTTAGGCATGCTATTGTCCTTTTCAAAGCATTTAGTCAACAAAAGTGGCTGGAGTGAGGACTAGATAGGTTGTATGTCAGCACTCATTAATAGAACTTGAGTGTCTGTACTCTGTAATAGCAGTTGAATGTCAGTACTCTGTAATAGCACTTGGGTATTAGTACTGTGTTATAGCACTTGAGTGTCAAAACTCTGTAATAGCACTTGCTCCAAGCTCTTGGGTGTCATTACTCTGCAATAGCATGTGAGTGTCTGTATTCTGTAATAGCACTTGAGTGTCAGTACTCTGTTATAGCACTTGGGTGCCAATACTGTGTTATAGCACTTAGGTGTCAGTACTGTGTTACAGCACTTGGGTGTCAGTACGCTGTAATAGCATCTGAGAGACAGTACTCTGTAATAGCATTTGGGTGTATGTAATCTTTAATAGCACTTGCTCCAAGCACTCGGGTGTCGGTACTCTGTAATAGCACTTGGGTGTATGTAATCTTTTATACCAATTGTTCGGGACACGTTGGCGGTCACTGCTCCTTCATACCAATAGTTCAGGGCACTTGTTTGTCAATGCTCTTTCTTACCAATAGGTTAGGGTACTTGTGTGTCATTGCTCTTTTTTATCAATAGTTCCTGGCAATTGTGTGTGAGTGCTCTTCAATGCCAATAGTTCAGGACACTTTGGGGGTCACTGCTGCTTTTATACCAATAGTTCAGGGCACATGTGTCAGTGCTCTTTAATACCATGTAGGGATCTTCCCGGGGGATGGTGTGTTTGGACACAGTTCACGGCAGACTCAGACGTTATAAAAGCAGACCTTGGCGTTTATTCATAGCATAAACAGTCCAGCAAACAAAACATACAGCAACCACGTGCTTCTTTTGTGTCCAAACAAAATAAAAGACCTAGCCCGTCTGGGCGCTTACTAACAGGTTCTTCTCACCTATCTGGCAGTTTCAAAACACAGCGTTAGCCTGGATATCGCAGGGTGAGATTTTAGCTCCAGCAGTGGCTGCGTTCGCAGCTTCCTTCAAACACACACACAGGCTGTTCATTCCTGGCTGAGAGCAATAGCCTGCAGTCTCTGCAGAGCTTTTACCTCCCAGGCTAATTAGGATCAGAGCTCACCTGATTCAAAACCCAAACCGGATCGGGGAGGTGTGGAATGACAGGTCCCTCTACCAAACCTACCTGCCATTCCATATAAATCCAGGCCCGGCAAAATTAACAACACCTCAGCAGCATATCACTGCTGGGAAACAAATCAATCCTGGACTTACCATCTCACCCAGCGTAGTAACCTAGGTGAAATGTACACCCCCTCGATCACTTCTCCAGTGACATGTCTACATATCCCCCCCCCTCTTCTTCAGACCGGAGGGCTGAGCATTTTGTCCCCACAGACAATGTACCCTCGACAATGCGTCAGCATTAGCCTGTAATTTCCCTGGCCTGTGTTCCACAGTGAAATTAAAGTTTTGTAGGGACAGAAACCATCTAGTCACTCTTGCGTTTCTCTCCTTGTTTAACTTCATCCATGTTAGGGGGGCATGGTCTGTCACTAACTTGAATTTCCTGCCTAGCAAGTAATATTTTAGGGATTCGAGGGCCCACTTCACCGCCAAACATTCTCGCTCCACAATGGCATAATTTTTCTCGGCCGGGGTTAGCTTCCTACTCAAGTACATCACCGGATGCTCCTCACCATTTACTACTTGTGAGAGTACTGCACCTAAGCCTGTGTTAGAAGCATCTGTCTGGACCAGAAATTCTCGCCTGAAATCGGGGGTAACTAACACAGGTTGTTGGCACAAGGCAGATTTAAGGCTTTGGAAAGCCTTCTCGGCCTCTGGAGTCCACGTGATCATTGCTCTCTTTCCGCCCTTTGTCAAGTCAGTTAGGGGAGCAGCAACTGAGGCAAAGTTCGGCACAAATCTACGGTAATAGCCCGTAATACCAAGGAAAGCTCTGACCTGTTTCTTTGTCAGGGGTCTAGGCCAATTCTGTATTGCCTCAATTTTATTTAGCTGTGGCTTAATCAACCCTCTTCCAATAATGTAGCCCAGATACTTGGCCTCTTCTAGGGCTATTGCACACTTCTCGGCATTTATGGTCAACCCTGCATCACTTATGGTATCCAATACGGCCTGTACCTTACAGAGGTGACTTTCCCAATCAGGGCTAAAAATGACCACATCATCGAGGTAGGCAGCTGAGTAATCACAATGTGGTCGCAAAATCAAGTCCATCAACCTCTGGAAAGTCGCAGGAGCTCCATGTAACCCGAACGGCATCACTACATACTGGAATAGCCCATCAGGGGTGGAGAATTCAGTTTTCTCTTTAGCCTCATCAGTAAGTGGAATCTGCCAGTAGCCCTTTGTGAGATTGAGGGTGGTTATGTACCTGGCATTACCCAACTTCTCAATCAACTCATCTACCCTGGGCATAGGATAGGCATCGAACTTTGAGATCTCATTCAACTTTCTGAAATCGTTACAGAACCTCCAAGTTCCATTAGGCTTTGGGATTAATACAATCGGGCTGGACCATTCACTCTGTGACACCTCAATTACTCCCAGATCAAGCATACGTTTTACCTCGGCAGATACGGCTTCCCTACGGGCTTCCGGGATCCTATAGGGCTTGAGGTTTACTCTGCTTCTGGGCTCAGTTTCAATGTGATGATAGATGAGGTGTGTACGCCCTGGAAGGTCAGAAAACTTGTCTTTGTTTTTCTGTAAAAATTCCTGAGCCTCCTGTTTCTGTGACACTGATAGGGTATCACCAACCTTGACTGGAGGGATTGGTTGTGACAAATTATTAACAGTATTTGTCGCCCCCAAGGATTCCCTGTCTTTCCAGGGCTTAATCAAGTTTACGTGGTAAACTTGGAAAGGCTTCCTTCTACCTGGTTGGTGCACCTTGTAGTTCACCTCACTGACCTTTTCAACAATCTCATAGGGACCTTGCCACTTCGCCAGGAATTTACTCTCAACAGTGGGAACTAGTATAAGGACCCTATCGCCTGGGTTAAATGTCCTGATTCTTGCAGACCGGTTGTAAATTCTACTTTGGGCCTCTTGCGCCCTCTGGAGGTGTTCCCTTACTAGGGGCATTACAGCGGCTATACGGTCCTGCATTTGTGCTACATGCTCAATAACGCTCTTGTATGGGGTGGACTCGCTCTCCCATGTCTCTTTTGCAATGTCCAGTAGACCCCTAGGGTGACGACCATAGACCAACTCGAATGGTGAGAACCCTGTGGACGCTTGGGGCACTTCCCTAATAGCAAACATGAGGTAGGGTAACAAATGATCCCAGTCACGGCCATCTTTTTCCACCACTTTTTTCAACATATGTTTCAAAGTTTTGTTAAATCTCTCCACCAATCCGTCCGTCTGGGGGTGGTATACAGAGGTACGGATGGGTGAGATTTTAAATAGTTTGCATAACTCCTTCATCACCTTTGACATAAAGGGTGTACCTTGGTCAGTCAGGATTTCTTTGGGGATTCCAGTCCTAGAGAACATATAAAACAACTCACGTGCAATTGTTTTAGATGCGGTGTTTCTTAAGGGCACAGCTTCAGGATAGCGGGTCGCATAATCCATGACCACCAGAATATACTGGTGTCCCCTAGCGGATTTTACAATGGGACCCACTAAATCCATGGCTATACGCTCAAAAGGCACCTCTATAATAGGGAGCGAAATCAAAGGACTGCGAAAATGTGACACTGGGGCACTAAGCTGACATGTGGGGCACGACTCGCAGTGCTTTTTAATATCCCCATATATCGCCGGCCAGTAGAACCTCTGGAGAACCCTCTCCTGCGTTTTGTCAGTCCCCAAGTGTCCCCCAAGAACATGGTTATGTGCCATGTCCAGCACCTGACGCCGGTACGGCTTAGGCACCAGAAGCTGTTCCACAATCTCGTCCTTAATCTTAGTGACTCTATAGAAAAGATCATTAGTCACAAAAAAATGTGGAAATCTTTTCTCAGCATCTGGTTCCTGAGGTACCCCATTCATGACAGCAACCTGCTCTCTCGCATTTTTGAGAGTGGGGTCCTGTAACTGTGCAGTCCCCAAATTATCCCTAGACACCTCTAAGTCTGGTATATTTTGCTCAGTGGGAGGAGCCTCCTCCTCTCCAGCCAGGACCTGCAAAGGAAAACAATCATTTTCATCCTGCACACTTTTATCACTTAGAGGGGGTAATGCAACAACCTTAGGAGTATCCTCACTCCTTTCGGGGGATTTTCTTTTTCCCCAGAGAGCCCAGAATAATGGAAAATCGCGCCCCAATATTACGTTATGCATGAGGTTTTTAACCACACCCACTTCATATTGTACGGTGCCTTGTTCAGTCCCGACTTCAGCCAGCACTATAGGGTACACTTTTGTATCCCCATGTATACAAACGACACTCATATGCTTTTTACACTCAAAGTCGCCAGCCACCAGGCTGGCATGCACCAAGGTTACGAGGCTTCCTGAGTCCAGCAACGCCTTAACAGGAAAATCATTAATTGTAACGTTGCAGATTTGCGGTTCAGTCTCTAGTCCAGGAACTGCAACACAAGATGGTTCCGCAAATAGCGACTGACGTCGATTAGCCTCACATTCCATGGGCTCAGTGGTAAGAGGGCAATGGGCAGACACGTGTCCCATCTCATGGCATCTCCAGCACTGGATAGAGCCTGGTCTCCTTGGCAAGGAGTCCTTTTTAGGGCCACTTAGCCACCCGGGACCATCCCCAGTCTTTTGCCCCTGAGACACCACTTGAGCCCTTTTTCCTCCCTCAGCACCCCTCCACACTCCCCCAATAGATGGAAGTCTCTTACCAGCTGATGGCACAGATCTGGCACTCCGGGGAGGTGAGGAGGCTGCAGAAACATCACGGAGGTAATCCTCAGTCGCCTGGAACCTCTCCACAAGGTTGACAAGTTCGTTTGCATTCTTAGGGTCACCTTGTCCCACCCAGCGTTGCAGGTCAGCAGGAAGTGCTCGGTGGTAGCGATCCATCACAACCCTCTCTAGGATATGTGCAGGAGTAGAAGTGTCTGGCTCCAACCACTTTCTCGCCAAATGGATCAGGTCATACATCTGGGACCTCGCCGATTTGTCCAAACTGTAGCTCCAGTTGCTTACCCTCCTGGCACGGACCGCAGTAGTAACGCCTAGTCGGGCAAGTATCTCCGCTTTTAGCCGAGTATAGTCCTTAACCTCTTGCTCACTGAGGTCATAGTAGGCCTTTTGAGGTTCTCCTGTTAAATAGGGCGCAATTACCTCTGCCCACTCAGCGACGGGTAACTTCTCTCGCTCAGCCGCACGCTCAAACCCAGTTAGGAAGGCCTCAACATCATCCTCAGCAGTCATCTTTTGCAGCGCTCGCTGCACAGCTCTTCTCACATCAAAAGTCTCTGGAGCGGCTCGCACCACTGTTTGGGGGTTAGCAACCACAGGCGCCTCCTGTTTTGCTATCAGGTGTTCAATAAGTTGTTGTTGGGCAGCCATGGTCTGTTCATGTCGTCTATTAGCCTCTATCTGAGCCTGTTCATGTCGTCTATTGGCCTCTATCTGAGCCTGTTGTTGTTGTCTATTGGCCTCTATCTGAGCCTGTTGTTGTTGCAAACTTACTTGCATAAACTGCTTCAGCATCTCCTCCATGTTGCCCGACTGTTCTTGGAGTGTAGTTGCAGCTTTCACCCAAGACATAAGCAGCTGTAGCCAAGTCTGTCCACACCGTTGCCCCTAGCAACCGTTTTGCCCGCTCCGCAGCACCAATTGTAAGGATCTTCCCGGGGGATGGTGTGTTTGGACACAGTTCACGGCAGACTCAGACGTTATAAAAGCAGACCTTGGCGTTTATTCATAGCATAAACAGTCCAGCAAACAAAACATACAGCAACCACGTGCTTCTTTTGTGTCCAAACAAAATAAAAGACCTAGCCCGTCTGGGCGCTTACTAACAGGTTCTTCTCACCTATCTGGCAGTTTCAAAACACAGCGTTAGCCTGGATATCGCAGGGTGAGATTTTAGCTCCAGCAGTGGCTGCGTTCGCAGCTTCCTTCAAACACACACACAGGCTGTTCATTCCTGGCTGAGAGCAATAGCCTGCAGTCTCTGCAGAGCTTTTACCTCCCAGGCTAATTAGGATCAGAGCTCACCTGATTCAAAACCCAAACCGGATCGGGGAGGTGTGGAATGACAGGTCCCTCTACCAAACCTACCTGCCATTCCATATAAATCCAGGCCCGGCAAAATTAACAACACCTCAGCAGCATATCACTGCTGGGAAACAAATCAATCCTGGACTTACCATCTCACCCAGCGTAGTAACCTAGGTGAAATGTACACCCCCTCGATCACTTCTCCAGTGACATGTCTACAACCAGTAGTTCAGGGCACCTGTGTGTCAGTGCTCTTTCATACCAATAGTTCAGGCATTTGTGTGTCCGAGCTCTTTAATATCAATAGTTCAGGCCACTTTGGGGATCATTGCTCTTTCCTACCAATAGTTCAGGGAACTTCATCGCCAGTGCTCTTTGGTACCAATAGTTCAGGACACTTGTGTGTCAGTGCTCTTTCATACCAATTGAATTTGTTTTTATTTGTCCATGACGGGCCTCTGTAACTGCAGGTGCCTAAGAATGCAGAAAGCAGCAAATAAGGGACATGAACATGGCCATGGTGCTGCTAATGGTAACAAAACTGGGAGGGAGAGAACATGTTTCATCCTTGGCTTCTATACCTACCTTGGGTGCAAGCCAGCACCAGGGTTTGGATCACATTTTTGTAAGCCCCAATACTGCTGGCAGAGTGGTGAAGCCAGAACAAGTTGAGACAGTCGCAGATTATATGGCACTCAGTGGTACCAGTTCCATAGGATTGTCTTCCACCCACTCCATTTCTGCCGAGTGCTGAGCCCTCCACCTCACCCACCATTAAAATCAGCAAGGCCATTCCAGCCACAAGTCACGGAGTCAATAATGCTCTATGATGACACTCCTAGCTGGCATACCGTGGCCCATCCACCTGCCTGACCTAGGGTTCCCAGATTCCTAACATCTTATGTTGGAGGATGAGGACATGGCCAGCGGACCATCACAGGACACCCTCGATTATGATAAAACTCTTGCAGGTTTTTTTTCGAGCAAGGCATGCTATAAGGATCTCACCAATGTGGCATTTTTTCAAGTAGTCCACAGAGGACAAGACATGAGCCATTGGAAATCTGTGCCACCTGTGCCTGAAACAAGGGAAAATTCTTAAAAATCTCAGCACTACGTCCATGATCAGGCATCCAAACACTAGCTGCAGTGGCAAAAACACCTAAAAACATGGAAACAACTGAGGCTCCCTCTGCTGTTTTGGATGACTCAGCCACTACCACTGCCTCCTCAATGACAGGCCCACCTGTTTCCTCCCAAAGGGAGGATGTGGGACCATCACCACCTCCAGCACCCACAGCAGCAGCACCACCACCACCAAGCCAGTCCACACCATCCCAGGCATTCAGCTTCCCATCCCGCAAACTTTGGATAGAAAAGGGAAATTGGGCCCATCCTACCCATGAGCCCTGGCCCTGAATGTAAGCATTTCCAAATTGCTGGCCACCCTTCTGCTGGTGGAGACAGATGGCAGCGGCAACAATATACTGTTCCGACGCGCTACTATGTTTCTTGCCAGGCTATCCCTGCTCTGCACAAAAGCTTGTAAAAAAAAATAGGATGTAAACTGGGCAATGTCATTAGTTCCAGTGTTCACCTCACCATTGACATGTGGACAGGTAAGCATGGGCAGAGATATTAAATCTCTCTAACTGCCCACTGTGTCAGTGTATTGTCAGCTGGGACTGAGGTGGGAAGCAATGTGGCGCATGTCCTTCCATCACCCAGTATTACTGGAAATCACGGGGGCCTCCTGTTGCCTTCTTCTCCTCCCTGGCTTCCTCCTCAAGCAATGTGTTGCAGGTCCAGCTCACCAAGTGTGATAAAACATAACATTTAATGTAACATTTTAAAATATAGCATGACCTGTGTGGAGTGAATATCCTGGGCTCCCCATTCAAAGGTAACGCGTTTCGGGGTGAGGTGAGGTAACCCCGAAACGCGTTACCTTTGAATGGGGAGCCCAGGATATTCACTCCACACAGGTCATGCTATATTTTAAAATGTTACATTAAATGTTATGTTTTATCACACTTGGTGAGCTGGACCTGCAGCACATTACTACAATTGGGACTTACAGAGGTCTGTCCGTGCTCCCAGGTGAAATATCTCAGGGGATTTCTGAGCTGTCTATCTTCTTGGGACTTCCTCCTCAAGCAGTCAGCGCAGCCCCTGCACCACCAATTTAAGAACTGCCTTGGGACTAGCCAGGGTTAATGAACATCCCTTGCCTGGAGCATGTGCTCAACTTGGTGGTGCAGAGCTTCCTGGCTCTTTATGCAGACATTCCGGAGCTGCTGCAATAAGTGCATAGCATGTGCCTACACGTTTCCACTCTGACTGCAGTGAAGGAATCCACCACCATCGCATATGGCCCGTAGTACCAGGAGGCAGACTTTGACTCACATGGTGGATGACTACCTGTCCACATGTCTCCTGGTACTGGAGTGATGGGTCCCCCCCATTAAATTTCTGAGCCGGTAAACTGGAAAAGTGGACAGAGCTTGCCCTCTATACCTTAGAGGAACTGGGCTGCCTTGCACCGAGTGTCCTATCAGAACGTGTGTTCAGCACCACAGGGGGTGACATCATCAACAGGAGGATCCACCTATCCACAGCCAATGTGGACAAGCTTTTTTTTTATTTCTGTATATATGTATGTATTTATTGATGTTATTAATTATTTATTTACTCATTTATGTATATATTGATTGATTAATTTATTTATGTATCCATGTATTTCTTTAATTTTTTAGTTTTCTATTATTATTTTGAATACTTTTCCTAGCCCATTTTGTGCAGGTGACCCCAATTTGGCCTGCAAGCCCCTCTAAAGAAAAATATTTTTTTTTATTTATGTATGTATTTTCTTCATTTTTTCAATTTTCTGTTGTTATTTTGAGTGCAGGGCAATCATTCTGGTGTTCCCCTCCATTTGCAGTCCTCTAGCCCTTGCTACCCCCACTTTACAGCCATTTTTGGTCCCCCAAATGCAGGTCCCTATTGATTTCAACAAGGTTCGGGTCGAGTCCAGGGATCTGAACTATGCTACCTATTTACATTCACTGATGATTTTACTATGGATATTTTTTGAGAAATAACACATAGAACTCAAAAAGCTCAAGAAAACTATTTCCATCATGTCTCTTGATTTATTATCCACCCAAAGCTGATATTATAATAAGTATATCGTTCTAGATTGCATGTGCGTAAAACCATCAGCATTAGGGTAAAAGGGTAAACATCTTAGTTAAGACCCTGTTTCATTTCCTTTCCCAAGGCACAATTTTGGCACAATAGATTAGATCCTCAATTTGGATATATGTTTCATCACCTTCCTTATCTTCTCAGCATTATAGTACCTTATTATTTCAGGACAGGGAGGGTTATCAAAATGATTTTGAGAGCTTCTGTCAATTTTGACGAGAGTTGAGAGGCCTTTTATCATCCTATTATCCTATGCCTGGGGTGTACAGCCCTGCTATGAGCATGCCCACTTGACTGCAATGGAGACCTGTCCCGGCACTACCTCAGCACAACCCCACTGTAGGTGACCCTGGAAGCCTACAAGGAGACACACTTGGGACCCAGTGAGTTTCAAACAGGCTGACCTAGACACAGCAGCTGCAGGGAGAGAAGAGATGACTATTATTTTTGCCTCTTTCAGATTGGATGGTCCCTTTAAAAATGTTATCTTCATTAGTTTGTACTTCCTTTGCTCTATTGCTCAAAACCCACACCGTTTCAGGAATATAGAAAAGAATGAGTATAATAAAATAATTTAGTTTTATTTTTTTGTATGTGTTAAGTGATTACAGTGGAGTAATCCAAAATATTTGGTGATGTGAGGCTTACTTTGGGTGAGTTTGAAGTGAGGCTTTTTACCTAACATGATGTAACAGGATAGTCCCCAGGCGAGGGGGTACACCTGCGGAGGGTTCCCTGGAGAATGGAGGATGCCCTGGGATACCCTGGGTGGGCTGGACTGTGATAGAATGGGAATTTATTAATAAGTGTATAGTTTAGGTGTAGTTACTTAGGTAGGTCACTAGTGTAGAATAAGTACTGTAGTGAAGTTACCTAGGTCATTAGAGGGCAGTAGAGGGCTAGACTATAAAAGGAAGAGTTGAGGAGATTCTGGAGAGTTCCAGTTCTAGTGGGCATGGGAATAGAGCCTAAAGCTAATTTACTGATCCATGGTGTGTCAAGGTCCGGATGGACTTGTGAGAAGGTGAGGGGCAGGTGGAGTGCGCCCCTCGAGTGTAGCTGCTGGAAATCCCTTGGAGTAGATGCCCAGAGGAGGACGCCCCCCCGGAGTGCTACTCAGTGAGATACCTGGGAGTGGCATGGAACATGCCTTAGTGCCTGTTGCCCCTGTTAAGCCTTCAAAAGAGAGGTGAGGAAGCCAGCTTGGGACCTGGAAGTTATGGATCACAGGAAGGTGCCCATAGAGCGAGGCTCGTTGGGATCCCAGGAGGGGATGTCCGGAGTAGGAGAGAGAACAGAAGAAGACCTCATTGAGAGGTACTGGGGAAGAAACCATGTTTTTCTGTTGACCTGTGTTGAATAAGAATATGATGAAAATATGATGAAAAGTGAAGTGTTTAATAAAGACAACCGTCCCCATATGTATCCTGTATGATGAATTATGGCTCTTTACCTATGCCCTCTTACCATCATCACTATCAATATATACATATTTTGCTTGCTTTGTATTTGAATCTTTCGGAATTTGGTGCTATGTGCATTAATACAGTAGGATTGAACCGTTGTTTATGAGGATTGCCCTCCGGTTATAGATCATGCCTTGACAAATAAATTTATACCACGTCCTCTACCCATATGTTTTATGTTAGAACTATCAGTGCACAGAGAATTTTTACATGATGACTTCTTGAAATAAATGGATGCATGAAACCCCTGTGTACTGGTATTATATGATAGATACATTTTTGTAAATAACATAGTCTATCTCCCTTGTTTTTAAAATTTGCTCCTCCTTAGGCCATATTAGCTGAAATGTGTCATGTATTAATAACAGGTGATAATATCTTAATGTTTTTTACAAATTTGTTAATGTTATAATAGATAGCGTATTTGTGTTTGGATTACTGTTGTTAATGATTACATTTAGTGTAGTGTTGTTTGATTGCAGACAGGAGCTAGCGCTGTGCTGATTTCCTGGTCACCCCGCCAGTCTGATATCAGCTGCGAGGCAACTGTAGCGGCATCCTGCCGCCTGGGGTCTCCTCTCTGCCCAATGCGCAGATCACCGACACACGCCAGCTGATCTGACTGTTGTGCGGGGCGCGCTCGGAGGGCAGAATGGGGGATGTCGGGTGGGTGGACACAATACATGCTGCATATTTAGATAGGAGTTCCCTGATGACGCAAGCCCTGCGCCTGTTGGCGTCTGTCGACTGGATGGGGTATATAAGTGGAGCACAAGGCGGCACAATGCTACATCCTGAAGAAGTGGCTGGGTACTTGGCCACGGAATGCGTGGAATCTTATCTCCTGTCTCGGGGGACAGCGGGGCACTATTCCCTTGGGCATCACATCTAGGAGACTTACACTTTTTACATTGCATATTTTTGCACATTATTCAAGCACTTTATTTAGCACTATAGCACTTTGTTTCTGCATCAGCAGAATGATGTATGTATATAATAGATACATTCATCAGTTTACAGTTAGGATTAATTTCAAGATTAAGTTTTGTCTTGGTTTTTCTCTTGCCCGGGGGTGGTCTCCTGCTATGGAATCATGTAAACGGATGTTTCTTATGATGTAGTGAATGGGAATTTTTACTAATAAATTTCACTTGGATGGATTGAGGCGTTACTATTTGTATTTGTTCTGGATTACTTATCAGCACATAGCCCTGTTTATGTTAATTCATTGATAAGTTGTGGATTGGTGATGCACTGAGCACAAAACAATCTTTAGGCTTCTCGGTAAATCCATTTCAACTGTATTTAAAGTAAATTTTTATATTTTTGTGTGGCAAAATTATATCTTAAAGGGGCTGAGCTGATCTAGCATCTTTTATTTTTTTCTTATGTTGGTAAATGTGTGTTTTATGGAAGTAGTTTTCATCTGTTGCTATTGGCAATGTACACTGCAATACTTTGTGCACATTGCCAATAGCAACAGTTTGCAGAGAACACTGCTGATGGGCATGTCCAAGTTTGGGTGAACTCCCTCACCTCATCAGTGGCCATAGCAGCAGTGTTCTGTGTGTACAGGGCTCGCTTCTCTCTTCTTGGTGTACAAACTTGATGTACGTTGCCAGTAGCAACCAACTGCAGGTAGTGAAAAGAATACACATTTTCTTACATAGAAAAAAAATTGAGATTAGCTCAGCAGAGTCAGCATCTTAAGCATATATGTTTGCCACAACTTACACTTTAAAAAATTCCATTGAAAGTGGACTTACACTTTGTAAATAATCCCTGTGGACTAAAAAGAAAAACTCAATGAGATGGGCAATCTGGTTTGGAAACCCTCTGGCTGGACAGTCCCCAGTAATCCCGCATTCTGTACTACTGACTGTCGGATACAAAAGTTCCGGCCAACACAACCAGTTTACAGAATGTTACAAAACATTTAAAAACAAACAAAAAAGATGCCCTTCTTGATGTTCTCCTCCTGTCCCTTATCAGGCAACGTCCTCTCTTCCGGTCCACTGGGTCAGGGGCTCCCTCCTAGAGACCCCATACCAGTTCAAACGTTGCGGTGGCCAGCTATTGGCATGCCCATGATCTGAACCGTATCGTGCTGGTAACCAGCATGGGTTGAACACTAGTGGTGGGCTTCGGATCTGGGCTGAAGCTAGATCATTACTGCTGAACTGCATGGAAGCAGCCATTTTGCTACACACCTGGCAGCCCTGCTTCTGAAAAACCCAGCCCCCCAGTGGAAATTGCCAAAAAGCCATCAGTTGTAATCATTGATCTCCTACAAACATTGTTTCAACTGTTTAAATGACCTGTGGCTGTTGACCCCATAGAGATACATAAAGCTACATATTAGCATAGCTTCCCTCATACAACGCATTACACTTTTCCACCAGCTGTTAATTTAGTGTGTGTTTGTCATGATAGAGATACTAGACCATGTTTCTGAGGCATATATTTCTGTTTGGTGTGAACTGCTCATAGCAAAAAATCCAAACTTTTCTGCTGCATTGAATGGCAAGAAGGAATTTACCAACGAAAAGGCTGTTAGCAATTCAATTGGTGACACAAGGCTGAAACAAGCTTAGAACACCTTTTCAAAGTTAAAAAGTACACAATATACTTCAAATAATATATGGCAGTTTATTACAGTCAGAGCACCTAGCTCAACATTTAATCCCAGCCAGGCTGGGCAACCCCTCAGTACAGTGGCATAACTAAATGTGATAGGACCCTGGTGCGAACATTAAATGGGATCCTTTCACTATTTCTTTCTTTTAACTCAAATGGATGCAGCTAAACAACTAAAGGCTGAAATAGCAGAGACAAAATGTGCTTCCTTTCTCTAAATCACAGGTGTCAAACTCCCTCCTGTAAGGCCATCAACAAGCGCATTGGTGGAGTAATTAGTGCTCATACAGAGCTATAGAGACAGATATGCGGAGATCCACAAACCCTGGCCTGTTGCTGCCCCTTCAGGAGTGAGTTTGACAATAAATGATGGCAATTGCCTGATAAATAAGGTGGAGGAGCAACAATGATGAGGCCCTCCTGACCTTCTGGGCCTCAGTGTCGCACCCTCTGTACCCCCCATAGTTATACCCCTGCCTCGGTACCATTGCCTCAATCTATAAATAGAAAGCATAGAGAGAAAATACAGATTTAAGGAGACTGGGAAAGTGTAAAGTAAGTTGGCTAGATTAAGGAGAGGATAGGAGTGTCCTGGTCAAAGTGCCACCACAATAGATAATAAAATGCACTTGGGCACATAAAAAAGCAAAACCATAAACATTAAGAATGCTGGTGAACTTTTGATGGATTTCCGTGATATGCAGTATTGCACTTGGTCTCCATTTCATCCTTTTAGTCTCTATGGTTCACTTGGTTTGTACATGCAGATAAATGGAAGCTTCTGACTACAGTTTATTTGACTCCAAAGATTGCCACCTATGGGACAAAACAATGTAAATAGTAAGGTGGAAATCTAATTGAAAACGTAAGATGCCTCACATCTTTTTATAGTGTTCAGGGCACAGTATAATTATGTGTTGGGAGCAGGGTTTTTTCCAACTCATCTCTGTTGAATGGAAAAGTTAAGGACAAGTACACAATAGTTATGGTCAAATACACGCACACCCACACATGCACATACATGCAAAACACAGAAACTCCATGTCCTAAGTGATTACCACCACTAGTGATTTGTGACATAAAATCCAATATTATCCCTTTAATATTTACTGTAAACTGGTAAAGTAGCCCTTTTGACCTTTAGTACACTTCATTATGCTTTAGCTTTTGAGGTCTCCAATGGCATGGCACAGTGTTGAATCTGACTTATCACAGTCAAGTCATGTCTATGTGTTGTTTGGGTCATGAAGATTGACAGGATGGGAAATGCTGGAATGACATGTAACTGCATATATATATATATATATATATATATATATATATATATATAGTCCTTAAATGCAATAACTATGACAGCATTTTTGAGTAGAAAAGGTAACTTAATGATCGGGCAAATCTAGTTGTTCCTGTTTGGTCAATGGAAACTAAAGATTTCCAATTGTGAAAAGAAAGAACATTAAAGTTATTCAGTAGGCAGCAAAATTACAAAAAGGGTACTCACCTTTTATCCCGCACAGCTGATTGGTGTCAGCAACTCACCTGATTGCTGGATCTGAGCCCCATGCAGCAGCCCAAGATTCCGAGCCTCAAACTTCAAGAGATATTACATTTTGGCTCTTAATAGCGGACTCAATAAAATAATGGTTTAACCATTCTTGAAGTCCATATCCAGATTCATACTAACTCCCTCCCACCTTATATCCCTTGGGAACCACATAAAATAAGCCACTTCAAAGCATCTAAAAATCTCAAATTGCATGTGAATACCTTATGTATTCTAAATGAAGCCACTTTCTTGTCTGTGTGACTTGGCCATTGTATTATGTTACAGTGGACCCAAACCATCAAATGCCGGGAGTTGTGTGCAGACCTGCTCTTGGCTGGCCTCAGCAACAGGGGATGATCAGCAACACTGGAAAAGATGGAATGGAATGGAGGGCAATCAATGGAAGCTCAGAAGGTGACGAGAACCAGGTGACAGCAATGATGAAGTCTTTAGTTGCAGTGGAGCAAGCAGTAAAGGCTGAAGGGTGCTTGGTGGCAGTAGATAATGCACCAAGGACTAGAGGATGATTGGTGGCTATAGGGAAGGCAATAACTGGAGGGCGAACAGCAGCAGAAGATGACCCATTTGAGGCAGCGGAGCTGAAAGGTGACATCATGTGCCACACTAATTAGGGGCCCACTAAAACTCTCTTGCCCAAGGGCCCCCACAAACCTAGAACCGGCCATGGTTAGACTACTTTTTTGCTTCAGCTTTTATCCAGCACTGCAGGAAATGGAGGAGAGGCACATTGGAAAGGCATCAGTTGAGCTGCTTTCTGCCCTATTACAGTCCCTTTAAACAAAACATCAGTTACACATTTAAAAAACAAGTATTTACAGTACCTCCACGCTTAAGGCCAAGACAAAGCTTTCCGCCAAATAGTTTGTTTAGGGCAGCACCTGGAAATTTCAGAAAGTTGAGTGGAGATCCATCCGCCCAATTTTTTGATCCCTAATAAAAATTATAATGGATATACTGTATTAAAATTATTTAATTAATAGGGAAGTAAAGAGACAAAAGTAAACAAAAGTTTCAAAACAGAAAGTATTTAAATAAAATGTTGCAATGCTTGGGTCTGTAGCTGAACTTAAATGGTTATTAAACCCAAAATGAAAAAAAACAGACACTCACCTTCACTCCCATGCAGCCTGGACCGACTGGGCTGGCTCTTCTGGTTTCTGAGAACAGCGCTCATGGTGCTTCTCGCTGCCATCCCACCCCTTACATCAGTCACACAGTGCCGTCCAATAATTGCAATAGAGAGGTGTGCCAGGCCCACTCTTCCAAAAAAAATCGCCCCTAGCCCTTGCTCTTGGAAACCGAGGTTTTCATGCAGCGGACAGGGCTGAAGCTGCTATGAGTGCCTGTTCGTTTTTTGGGGGGGTTTAGTGACCCTTTAAATTGAAAGCTGTTTTCACGGTGCTCCAGGTCCTGGGCACTGCCACCTTGAACAGGAAGCACAACTCGGCTTCCCCCGCTCTATGCGCGTTCCTGCCCACCAATTCAAGGTAATGGGCAGACGGGAGCACGCACATAGCAGGGAATGCCGTGTGTGTGGCTTCCGCACAGGCCCGGGAGAATGGGGCGTGATTCAAGTGAGGTTAGGGTTTTGTTTTTGCTGTAACCCCCCACCCCTCTCAGCACCAGGGGAGGTTGGCAGGGCCGGGGGCAGGGTACCAGACACTGGACTTCCTCTTTAACTTGTGTCTTGTAACACTCTAGACATATGACTGAACATCAAAAGATTAGATTGTATGTGAGACCAATACCTGGAGCACCGGCGTGGCTTTTGCCATTGATTCCTAAAAAATTAACCTTACACATAAATGCATGACAGAGCAGTTCCAGTCCTGGAAGGTCTAAATTGCACAAGCTGCTTCCTGGTTCTGCTCACATAATAAAGTAGTTAACAAGCAAGTGGCTTTACTAGTCCTGTGAAACAAAAAGCAGCCTTTCACTCTCCACAAGTATAGGATACCCAGAAGTTCCCAGCATATAAGGTTCTCCTGTGATGGTACTTGATACCTGCCTGTATAACCAAGACAGTCCCTAACTACCCTGGAAACTGTGTTCAGGCTTTAGCACTGATGGGGGCATGCATCTCATTTGGTGGTCGGCCCTTTTGCCATCAGACTCTGGTCTAAAGTCTTTGACCTGGCTCATCAACTTTTTGGCAAACCTATCACCAGAGACCCTTGGGTTCCCCTTTTAAACACCAAACAATTTGTCTGCTTAGCAAATAAACATGAGTACTGTAAAGGCCTAGAAGCAACAGTCCCTGCCATTTGGTGAGGCTGTCTCACGATTGGACGGCTTTCTTATCAATTAAAAGCTTAGGAGTATAGTGGATGACATTCATCATTCTATTTGGTAGCCCTGGTTGGGATACTCTAATCCTCATCTGGATTCTTTTGCACTACAATAAGAATGCCATCTTGTGGAACCTTCGTGGGGGCAATGTGACCCTTCTGTTTCATCCTCTTTATCCATATCACTTCATAACTCCATTAGTCTCTTGACCTCCAATAAACACTGCATCCGGGGGACGACTCATGACTAGAGCCCGGGAGGAGAGTCAGCCCGTCTAAAACTGGATAGGAGGGTTCGGAGATATAGAGCAATTTTCTTCTCAAGAGAACACAGTGTGACATTCGGGTCTTGGCATGTCCTGACCCCACTACAGGATAGGAGGACCGCTTAGAGCCCACCAGCATAGGATCAGATTCCCTGCATGTGTTAAGGTCAATGGATTCTTAATGTCTTTTTGATCTGGCTAACATTCCATTGTTTTTATTGTTGTATTGTACTTATCACTCCATATGGGCTATGAAAATGTTCAATAAATATCCATTGCTAGAGAAAAAAATTATTAGTAAAAATATTCACAAAGTTTAAGTGGAGGACACAAAATCATTATTGTATTAATGTTTGGAAACACTGGCACCTTTATTGGTAGCAGTGCCAGTGTGTGCCAGCTAAACTCCTACTCAATAAAGTTGCTGTTGCTGCCATACTATCTAATGGATTGCATTGCCTCTAGATATGTGCTGATTGAGGGTATCTAGCTGCCATTATTTTTCCTGCCTTGTAACCTTATGTGGTGGAGCAGGTGAGCAGCTCCCTGGAATTGTTGCTGCAGGTCAAGGTGCACACCTGAAGCATTATGTCTCTAATCGGGTTAATGTTTTGAGTGGCAGCAGTGATGAGGCAGCACTGCAATGGTGCTAAGGTTTTAGTGACACCTTGACCAAACCCTTATCTAGCTCTTCCATGCCCTTCTCAAAGGACAACATGCCGTCATCCCATTCCCAACGGCTAAAGCAGAGCGGCAGGGCATTCCTTTCACTCCCAGTATCTGGAACATAATGAACAAGTTGTTTTATCCGCTGCATTAGTTATTGCCACACCAAAGTCAACAACATTATCCACCACAAGTGTGAAAAACCTTACATCTCTGAAAGTGAATAAAAAATGTCACTACTCACTTTTTGTCTAGCACAGATCCACTGGCCATGAAAGTGTCGGGTTAATGGCCTACAACATGCCTATTCAATTCACTGCAATGGAGGAGGTGCTGCGGTGGAAGGGTCATGTGGGCACGGCCCCTACATTGCAATTAATAAAATGGGCATGCCGTGGGGTGCAAACTCAACATGTTCATGCCGCCATTTTGGAATAGAGAGGACCACCGGGGCACTCAATCTCCGTTTTGTTGTACACTGGTGGGTCAGGGGCAGTGGAGCTGCGCTGGACAAAAGTGAGTAGTGCAGTTGGCTGGACAATCCCTTAAAAGTAAAAAAAGTGTTCAAATTTTGCTATTTCTATTTGTTGTCTGTGGCCCCATTGGAGAGTTACAGCCTCATTTCCATCTAAGAAACATTATGGCTGTAATAAGCAATGGAATACACAGTAATCTAATATTGTGCTGTCTCCGCTGTTCAGTCTCTATGACACAGAGAGCTCTGGCTATCAGGAAAGACCAAAGGCCTTAAAAGCTCAATGGGATAACAGACAACTGGAAGAACATTAGAACAGTTCCATTCTCTAGCCAAAATGTTGACTTAGTAACAGCGTGATCCTGCATATGATGCCAAATGTGGGATTACCTTTCTCAAATGCTGGTTTTCCTGTGCCAATCTTAAAAGGAGAGCTAGACTGATTTCCCGAGGGGCTTATGCAGCACCTTGCACTCCCACTGCTGTGGAGTCACTAACTGCATTCATTTTATAGAGTTTGGGGCATAGATAGATGGCTATTGTATGCTTGCACACACATGGGGATTCTTCCTCCACATTTAACCCATCCATGCAGTGAGTGTACAATTGCCCAAAGCGGTGGCCTGTCCTAATGCTTATTTACCTTTTCACTATTGGCTCCAGTCCAGAAATTGTCCTCACGCAATCCTTGTGACTCAGCAAGAGCCAAGAGGAACTGGTTGTGCCTTTCATTTAGGACACTGGTGAGGTGAGCACGACTAAAGACAGACTGGCAGCGGCCCTGCAGGAATAAATAAATAGAATTTAAAACCACATAAAGAAGGTTTTGTCAAGTATGGAACTGCCAATGCTATTTTACAGTGCATTCATTGGTTAAGCCCTGTGAAACATAGTGTGGCACAGAGGGGCCATCAAGAAGAGTATACATTGTATACAGAAGACAAGGTTATTGGATTCCTCCTGCTGAAAATCCAGGTCCCATTCCAGAATAAACTGCAATCACAAATCAACAAAGACTCGCCACACCCAGAACACATATACTAAAAAAAACTTCCACCATGCTGATGCTTCGGGGTGTCAAGAAATCAAATCATTTATGATTTTATTACATATCTGTGGGAATGATTAAGAATCCTTAGTTCTAATAAGCCCCATCAAATGTTCCCTTGTGAGCTGGTAAGTAAATGCCTTTTCATTCTTTTGCTTGGTCTTTCCTGATAATCTCATCTAATCTAGACTAGATTCGGGGGGAAGGTTAGTCCCTCTTGGGCTTTCAAGGGGGAATAACCTTATGATCTGGGAGTTTATTGGACTCTTGTGAAAGGTGTCCCTTTACCTTCCATTGTTATTGCTGAATCCAGGTTTCATTTGCAAAGTACATTAGCCAAAATTCTAGCAGATAATGTATAGTACGAAAACAATTGTTAGGGTAAGTAATATCCTTAAAATTATTTTTATTTACAAGTTCTAGATTTTAGTTCATATTAATCCTAATATCCTAATAATTCAAATTACCCACCAGGCACAAGCTTCATACCTACTAATATATACACTATACTCCTGCCGGCGACGTGCACAAGATATAGCTATTTTTTGTCACTGTTAACAAGCACCAACTTAATTAAAACTGAGACTAATGTCTATTTTTAACTATGTCTTAGACTCAATGGCACATTACACTGAGGGAGCGATAAACTGCGAAGCACGTCTGTAATCAGCCATTCCTGTTATTACTTGCTACAAACTGAACACAATTGCTACAAACAACAGCACTTGCTACAAACTGTATATGTATCCTGTTAATATGAACTAAAATCTAGAACTTGTAAATAAAATTTTTAAGGATATTACTTACCCTAACAATTGTTTTCGTACTATACATTATCTACTAGAATTTTGGCTAATGTACTTTGCAAATGAAACCTGGATTCAGCAATAACAATGGAAGGTAAAGGGACACCTTTCACAAGAGTCCAATAAACTCCCAGATCATAAGGTTATTCCCTCTCGAAATCCCAAGAGGGACTAACCTTCACCCCAAACCTATGTTCTAAATATTGAGGGAGGTGGACTCATACACCTAACACCAAATACCAAGTACAGCACATTCTTACCTTGAGTCCCCCTAAGGGTACTAACAAATAGTTAAGTTCCCTTCCCCCCCCCCCACACACACACATAATCTAGACTAGTAAAATCAGGCCACAGGTTACAGCTCTCAGTGTGGCCTAGCGTTACTCCCTAATGTTTCAGAAACGTCATGTATTATTCACACCACACTGAACTAGTTTATTATATGTATTAATATTGGAAATTTGTTATTTATCTTTATTAAAAGTTGGCATTTCTGATGGCGAGTGGGGAGGACAGCATAGACGTAATTTCAGTGCAAAAAGCTGTAATTTTCACCCTGAGCATCTCCGTTTCACATAAATGAAAAATAACTGGAGACACTGGCGTGAGGTGATTTGAGGATCTGCGGTGGTTCCCAGTATCTGCTGGAGAGCCTGGAACTACAGTGAGTGTAATCCATATTCTATGACCACAGCTTATACAGTTTATTTGTTGCTGAGTGTGAAGACAACCAACAATTAAGAAGCTTTTATATATTTGGACCCTTTTAGTATTTTTAAGGGGTCGCATAGAGCATCTGATTACAGCTCATACATTTTTTGTAATTATCCTTTAAAACTGAACCTTTCCTGTCTAACCTCCTGCAGGTAACATTTTTTCTTAAAAGTCAGCCTGTGTGAAATTTTCCAGCTCCAGGGATCCTTAGAAATGCAACTTTGGGGGTTACTTAAGAAAGGGTAGTGCCAGGTAGTGCCTCCTAGCAGCAGGCAGCATCTGGTGAATGTTGTGCGCAAAAACACATTTAAGAAAGCAAATCTGGTGAGCACCTCTAACAGCGCCATGTAGCGTCACATTTATTAATCCAGGTGTCTCAGCGTATAGCGCCGGCGCTCTAGGCTCAGGAGCGCCATGTAGTATCGCTCTCCCATACATTTTTTTTTTTTGCTCAAATCATTGTGTGACCTCTCCTGCCTGCAAACAAACACTTTTATAAATTTTTGGGACTTTTTACATTTTTATTCAGAATTGTCATCATTACAGGTCTGGCACTAAAGTGTTATTGTCGCAGTGATAAAGCAATGTAATTCCATGTGTTTTCGCTTTGTTACTGGTGGATATGTGTTAAAAAAAACACACAGTGTCTGGTGCTCTATGCTACAGCGCCCAGCTTTAGAGCGCAGACACTGTATGTGTATTTTTTTCTTAAATATGGTGTGGAGCGCTAAGTGCCGGACACACTGAGCTGGCGCTACCTATCACTCGCTGCAGCGATGTGCTCTTGTTAGATGTGTTGTAGTCTTGGGCGCTTTGACCTTAGGACACCACCTAGCATTCTCCATTGACTCTGCAGTGAATCAGGGACAATGCTTCTGCAGCACCCACCACACATCAAATGCATCAATGCCGTCCAGGATACTACAGCGACTGCTAGGTTACAGCGCCTGACACCCGCTTACAGCGTCTACTAGCGGTCACTCTATGTGCCGCTATACAGATGCTCACATGGCGATACATGGCGCTAGTAATGAATCAGCCTCCATACTTAGCATACTTAGTTCACACAATCAAAGCATATACAGAGAAACATTGCACTGTTGCTTAGTTCACCTGAATAACATAAAATAAATTCAGTCTTGTCTTTACCTCCGCATCCTTCCATGTGAGTTGCTGGGAGACATAGATGTGGCAGTATCCTAGATAGGATATCCACCCATCTTTACATGGACCTTGACAAAAAAAATCTGGGTTCAAATCATCCCCAACTGGAGGCTTTGGATGATTTTCATGATGTTCCTCTGAAGATGATGATGAAGAGTCATGTCCAAACTTCAAAAACGGAAGATGGATTTCACCAGAGTGAGACTGTTCATGGCTGCCATGCTTCCCAAATAGCCAGCCTACAGGAAGAATAAAAACAAGCACATAATGTTATAAAAGCAGTTACAGGTATTTTTAAATTCAATGCATTAGGTAGAAAGCTGAAATCAGCCTTTCCATTCATATTCCTGCGATCTACTGTACATTGATGGCAGGCGGTGGGGGCACATACAGATATAATTGCACATTTTCACCACCTATAATCCTACAAATAGTCCAAAAGAAAGACATCAGCCAAACCATATAAGCTCTACAGAAAAAGGGGATAAATCCTAACTGTATGGCCACCCTGATTTTTCAGAGACTGTGTTAAAAAAACAAAGCAATTAAAAAGGTTTCAACTGTCTCACATTTTAAAGACAAAGCCCCCGACTTGCAATACATTTCTCATTATAAATTAAATGAATGTAAAATTAAATGAATGTACTGTTAGTAAGTAAGTAAGTTAAAAAAGCCGAATCTGCAGTGTCTTCTTGAAGTCTAAAATATCTAAAACCCCCAAATAAAATAGCAAAATTGTTAATGCTGCACATGAATGTACTTTAGGCCAATAAGCTGGAATTCATAAGACTACACAAAATCATGGCCAATTAGGATCTTGTAATAACTGTTTACTGCTTGTGCATTTGTTTCTGTACGATTAAGGTTCCGCAGCAGGCAAAGGTAACTGTTACACCATTGTGTCGGGCTATGTTTGGCACTGTCCTCAACCGTTTGAAGAAGAAAAGGCCAAGATATCAAGGTTTACAGTTCACCTTATGATTTCTATTCTGAAGTAATGGGTCTGGTCCCAAATGTGCATGTGTGCACTCCCAATGTGCATGCGCATACTCCCAAAGTGCACGTGCGCACTCTCAAAGTGCATTCACACACTCCCAAAAGTCCATGCATGCACTCCCAAAGTGCATACACGCATTCCCAAATACACAAATGCACGCATACTCAAATGTGCATACACACACTCCCAAAGTGCATGCATGCACTACCAGCATGTGCACACTCCCAAATTAGATTATCTAGGTTGGTCGGTGGGTCGGTAGGTGGGTCGATAGGTGGGTGGATTGATTTGGGTTGGTTATTTAGTCAATAGGGACTGGGCAGCTGTCAGCAACCCCCCCCCCCCCGCTGCAGGAGGAGAGATAAGGAAGGGGGGGGGGAGCCGCTGCTCTCTCCTGACATCAGCCCAGGAGGAGAGCAGAGGAAGGGGGGACAGGCACCGCTGCTCTCTCCCGGTATTGGCCGGGAGGAGAGGAGGAAGGGGGAAGGCGGCGCTGCTTTCTCCCGACATTGGCCTGGGAGGAGAGCTGAGGAAGGGGGTGAGGCACCACTGCTCTCTCCCAACATTGGCCTGGGAGGAGAGCTGAGGACGGGGGAGAGGTGCTGCTGCTCTCTCCCAACATTGGCCCAGGAGGAGAGCTGAGGAAGGGGGGAGGCGCTGCTGCTCTCTCCCAACATTGGCCCAGGAGGAGAGCTGAGGAAGGGGGGAGGCGCTGCTGCTCTCTCCCAACATTGGCCCAGGAGGAGAGCTGAGGAAGGGGGGAGGCGCTGCTGCTCTCTCCCAACATTGGCCAAGGAGGAGAGCTGAGGAAGGGGGAGAGGTGCTGCTGCTCTCTCCCAACATTGGCCAAGGAGGAGAGCTGAGGAAGGGGGAGAGGTGCTGCTGCTCTCTCCCAACATTGGCCCAGGAGGAGAGCTGAGGAAGGGGGAGAGGTGCTGCTGCTCTCTCCCAACATTGGCCTGGGAGGAGAGCTGAGGAAGGGGAGAGGCGCTGCTGCTCTCTCCCAACATTGGCCTGGGAGGAGAGCTGAGGAAGGGGGAGAGGTGCAGCTGATGCTCTCTCCCAACATTGGCCTGGGAGGAGAGCTGAGGAAGGGAGGAGGCGCTGCTGCTCTCTCCCAACATTGGCCTGGGAGGAGAGCTGAGGAAGGGGGAGAGGTGCAGCTGATGCTCTCTCCCAACATTGGCCTGGGAGGAGAGCTGAGGAAGGGGGGAGGCGCTGCTGCTCTCTCCCAACATTGGCCTGGGAGGAGAGCTGAGGAAGGGGAGAGGTGCCGCTGCTGCTCTCTCCCAACATTGGCCTGGAAGGAGAGCTGAGAAAGGGGGGAGGCGCTGCTGCTCTCTCCCAAGATTGGCCTGGGAGGAGAGCTGAGGAAGGGGGTGAGGCGCCGCTACTCTCTCTCAACATTGGCCTGGGAGGAGAGCTGAGGAAGGGGGAGAGGTGCTGCTGCTCTCTCCTGGCATCAACCCAGGAGGAGAGAGGGGGGGGGGAGGTACTGCTATGAATGGCCAAGCTGAATGGCCAAGGTTGTCTCCTGCGATGTTTGCAGGAGGAAGCAAAGTGCAAACGGTTTTTATTGCTGCTTACATGGTTTTACATGTTCAGTTACAGGTAAAAGATCTTGAAAACCTGCAACTTACAAGATAGGGCGTAGGCGGGAGTCAAATAAACTAGCCTGCTTAGGTTCAGGCAACCAGGGGTTATAAACTGTCTTTTCAGAAAGGGCTTAGAACCTTGAGGTGTTTACCAGGTATACAAGCAAGGATATAAAAAAGGAACTACAGAATTTTTTCTTGTATATCCAAAACTATAACATCTTCCCCTGCTATCCCATCTTTATATACAGTACACACCGCAAACTCACTTTCAAACAATTTAGAAATAAATGCTGAATTATCCTAAAGTACAAGGTGAAGAGCACTTTCTTAAAATGTACATTTACATGGCACATACAGACCAAGAATCGCGGCATTAACATGATGCATAATGACATGATGAGTATCGTGCAAATAATATCTTTGATTCTATTTAATATTTCAGGCGTTTCAGGAGTATACCTTCCAATATTTACACAGCCATCACGTCCTACTTGTGGAAACTTGTTTCTGGCTACTGGCACTCATCAGAAAATATTAGAAGACATACTCAAGCACTGCACATTGTAATTTTATTGATACTTAATATTTGTATATAATATATTAGATTTCATTATATCTCACAAATATCAATAACTGGATAACAGAGTGTAGGTTCTATAGGTACTCAGACAGTGGTTAATGAAAAGATACACTGTATATATTGTGAGCGATTGGGGCGAACGGCAGTGACACGGACAACAGTTCTTCAACAGCAAAAGCAGGTTTATTGAAAAATAAAGTGTTCAAAAGCAAAATATCTCTCACTTCAGAGGTTGCAGCAACAACACAGTAAATCAAAGTGGTTACTTCACCAGCCAGCTGCAATTCCAGGGTAAGTCAGGTCCATTTTGCAGGGCATACAAGCCCTCCGTTGCTCATCCCTACAAGTCCAAGTTTAGGGGGCGCAGAAGCCAAGTTCTTCGGCTTACGTTCAGTTCTTTTGTTCACCACTTGTGCAATGCAGCCTGGGCTCCTTCCTTCAGGCTGGTCAACAGAGAACTGACAGGCTCAGTGGCACCTTTTTATTCAGGCTTCCCCTGCAATCAGCCGGCTCATCTGTGCAAGGCCTAAGATCAGGGAACAAACCTAAAAGGGATTGGGGAAAGTGACCTGGATCCTGAAAACCCGGCATGGACCGTGCCTGATACAGCATAGCAGGGGAGAAATACACACTAGTTATGACATTTTCATACACTTTACCACAATATATATATATATATATATATATATATATATATATATATATATATTGTGACAGAGTGTCTGGACAAGTCATAGAGGGTGTGTATATCTGCCCAAGATTTCTTGTATCTGTCAGGTAAAAGCAACCAGGAAGTTAGAAACTAGAGATCTAGGATCTCTAGTTTGGGGACAGCCCGGGTCTTGGGCTGTCTGATTAGTCCAAGGTGTGCTTGCCTGATAGAGGGGGCAGTTCACACACACACTCTCTCTCTCAACCTGGGAACAGGACATCTGCTAGGAGCCTGTGGGAGCATTGCCGGTGGTATGTTATGATCTGTTATGTTATGGTGCCCGGTACTAGGCCGGCACTGGGTTAGTCAGGAGCACCTAATGTTTAGTTAGAGCCGGACAGGCATAGGACTGTTTAGTTTTGTTTTACTTTATACCACAATCTGGCAATAAAACTGGCTGAGGTCAGTTAAATGACCCTTTCTTGTTCTGTGAACTTTGTGCCTGCTGAAAGTGTGCCTATCTACCCAGGAGAAGACTAACCCGCTACCTAACCCCTTACAATTGGTGGAGGATGATTTAGGCACTAATTTTCGGCAAAAGAAAACAAAACTGGAAATTTAAAGGGCCGGAGTCCCTTTTATTGCAGACTGTTTCTTTGCATCTGGAAAATGGAGGATGTAATTAAAGCTATGTTGCAAGCTGTGGCATCTCAACAGGAGGCTACCCGAGTGCAGCAGGAGGCTACCATGGTGCAGCAAAGAGCACTTGAGGAATCAAGCCGCAGGCTGACAGCTCAACTGGAGGCGACACAGGAAGAGCAAAGAAAAGACCGGGAGACCTTAAAAGTTGTTCTACAGCAGCTAGCCAGGTGTTGCAGATGCTACTCAAGCCTCCATAAGAGCTAGTCATTTCCTACAAAAGATGACCGCAGCTGATGATGTGGAAGCCTATCTGACAACCTTTGAAAGGACTGCCGAGCGAGAGTGTTGGCCAAGGAAACAATGGGCGGATCTTTTGGCACCCTTCCTTTCAGGAGAACCTCAAAAGGCCTATTTTGACCTGGAAACCTGGGATGCTATGGACTATGGAAAGCTAAAAAAGGAGATTTTAACATGCCTTGGAGTCACAGTTTCTGTCCGCGCACAGTGCGTGCACACCTGGGTCTACAGCATGGACAAACCTCCACGCTCTCAAATGCATGACCTCATTCACTTAACCAAAAAGTGGTTGCAGCCGGAGATCCTGACAGGCCCCCAGATGGTGGAACGGGTTGTGATGGACCAGTATTTAAGATCCCTCCCCGTTACTTTGCACAAGTGGGTGAGCCATGGAGACCCCAAAGATGCAGACCAGATGGTGGAGATGGTGGAGAAGTACAAAGCAGCTGAGGAACTGAGGAGTCTGCCACAGCGCCCCTTAGCCCCACAGCGGAGATCTCCAGGACTTCCTGGTAAGACTGTTCTAAGGGAAAAGGGGACTGGTAGGTCTGATGGGTTGGTGCATGCAAGTGGAGAGACTGAAGGCCCAGGCTCTAGAAGCTGGCAAGCCATGCCAGGGAAGTTGGGGGCCTATAAGAGACTCAGTAAGGAAGTTATAAAGTGTTTTCGATGTCAAATGCCCGGTCATGTTATTGCCAATTGCCCAATGTATGATGATGCCATGCAATGTGATGTCTCCTACATAAACCGCCGCTTATCACTGTATGCTCAGCTTGTGTGTGTAGCGTTACCAAATGCTGGGGATGAGAAACACATGTGTCCTATTACGGTCGAAGGTAAAGTTGTAAATGCACTGTTAGACTCAGGTAGTCTAGTGACCCTGGTAAACGCAGATTTGGTACCTCCAATAACCCGTCTGGTGAAAACTATTGGGGTTACTTGCATTCACGGGGACACTCGACATTACCCCATGGCTGTAGATGACATACATACACAGTTTGGTGCAGTAAAATTCATGGTGGGGATAGTGCCAAGGATCGGTTTGATGCTGAACAGTTGAAAGATCCCACTCTTACCAGAGCCCGGGAAAATGTTAAAATGATTGATGGTAACCTGGTGGAGCCACCAGACTGTCCTATCCATACATGGCGGTTAAACATGACTTGCTGTACCAAGTGGTAAAAAGGGGAGAGGATCTGGTGGAGCAACTAGTGGTCCCTAAAGCATATAGAAGGATTGTGGTAGATCTGGCTCATGGTCACCTTATGGGGGGCATTTGGGGACAGAGAAAACTATAGATAGAGTCCTTCAACGGTTCTTCTGGCCTGGGGTTCACAAAGACGCGAAAAATTATTGTGACTCCTGCCCAGAGTGCCAAGTTTCAGCTCCTTGGTCACACTACTGTAGTCCCCTGGTTCCTCTACCAATTATTGAGAGAATAGCGATGGATTTGGTGGGGCCCATTGTAAGATCTGCTCGTGGCCACCAGCATATTCTTGTAATTATGGATTATGCCACCCGTTACCCGGAAGCTATACCCCTACGCAATACGTCATCCAACGCTATAGCTAAATAGTTGGTGCACGTGTTTAGCCGGGTAGGACTACCAAAAAAGATCCTTACAGACCAGGGTACCCCCTTTATGTCCCGGGTCATGAAAGAGCTGTGTAAATTATTCCAGGTGAAACAGCTGTGTACTTCTGTCTACCATCCGCAGACCGATGGACTGGTAGAGAGATTCAATAAAACCCTAAAAGCCATGTTAAGGAAGGTGTTGGACAAAGATGGGAAAAATTGGGACTTCCTTCTCCCTTACCTCATGTTTGTCATCCGTGAGGTCCCTCAGTCATCTACAGGGTATTCTCCATTTGAGTTACTATATGGCCGTCACCCAAGGGGCCTTCTAGATATAGCAAAAGAAACCTGGGAAGAAGAAGCTACCCCCTATAGGAGTGTCATTGAACACGTGGCCCAAATGCAGGATCGAATCTCGGCAGTGTTGCCTATTGTGCGAGAACATATGGCCCAGGCTCAGGAGACACAACAAAGAGTATATAACCTCAGTGCCAGAATACGTACCTTTGCACCCGGTGACTGGGTTTTAGTGCTGATCCCTACAGTAGAAAGTAAATTTCTGGCTAAATGGCAAGGGCCCTTTGAGGTATTAGAAATAATAAATGAGGTGAACTATAAAATCCACCAGCCAGGTAAACGGAAGCCGGAGCATGTGTATCACGTCAATCTTATAAAACTGTGTCACTTGCTGCAGACACCTCATCCCAACCAGAGCAGCTCGCCTCTGCGAAGCCCTTGTTGCCAGTAGTAACAGTACCCGACTCCCTTGCCGATACACAGAAAGTAGAAATGCAGGGGTTCCTCTTTAAGAACAGGGGTTTTCTCTCTTATACCCCAGGTCATACCTCTCTGATTAAACATGGCATTCTGACTGAACCAGGTGAAAAGGTTAAGCTGAGGCCCTACAGGATACCAGAGGCCAGGAGAGAGATTATCTCTGCAGAGGTGAAGAAAAAAAATGGAGGTTTTGCAATGACTTCCGTAAGATTAATTCTATATCTAAATTTGATGCTTACCCAATGCCACGTGTGGATGAGCTCATTGATAGACTGGGAAATGCCCGTTATATAACAATCCTAGATCTAACCAAAGGGTACTGGCAGATACCATTAACAGATGAGGCCAAAGAGAAAACTGCCTTTGCCACTCCGGACGGGTTGTTTCATTATGTTGTTTTGCCGTTTGGGTTGCATGGGGCACCTGCCACCTTCCAGAGGGTTATGGATAGAATTTTGAGACCTCACAGAGAGTATGCAGCAGCCTATCTGGATGATATAATCATCCAAAGACCAGACTGGGAGTCCCATTTACCTAGAATACAGGCTGATATCAATTCTCTGCGTGAGGCAGGATTTACAGTCAATCCCAAAAAATGTGCCATGGGACTGGAGGAGGCCAAGTACCTGGGTTACAACATAGGCCGTGGCTTGGTAAAACCCCAACTAAACAAGATTGAAGCCATACAAAGATGGCCTCAGCCTGTTAACAAGAAGAAAGTCTGTGCTTTCTTGGGAATTACTGGCTATTATAAAAGGTTTAATTTTAATCTAATTTTGCCTCCCTTGCGGCACCTTTGACTGACCTGACGAAAGGCAAAGACTCTGTCATGGTTAAGTGGACGCCACAGGCGGAAAAATCATTTCAGACCCTTAAAAGCCTACTGTGTGCTCAGCCGGTGCTGATAACGCCAGACTTTAGGAGAGAGTTTGTCCTTCAAACGGATGCATCTGATGTGGGACTGGGGGCAGTACTGTCACGGGTGCGGAATGGTGAGAAACACCCGGTGCTGTACTTAAGTAGAAAATTAAATGATCATGAGACAAAGTATGCGATTGTAGAAAAAGAATGGCTAGCCATTAAATGGGCCCTAGAAGCCCTCCGTTATTACCTGCTTGGCCGTCAGTTTGAATTGATTATGGACCACACTCCCCTCAAGTGGATGTGTGAAAATAAGGAAAAGAATAGGAGGCTTACAAGATGGTTCTTGGCCTTACAAGAATACAGGTTTACAGTAAAACACAGGCCAGGGACCCAAATGAAGAATGCTGATGCCTTATCTCGGGTACATTGTATGATGTCCAGTTGTGTTCCAGCCCCGGGTCTGAAACAGGGGGGGAGGATGTGTGACAGAGTGTCTGGACAAGTCATAGAGGGTGTGTAGATCTGCCCAAGATTTCTTGTATCTGTCAGGTAAAAGCAACCGGGTCTTGGGCTGTCTGATTAGTCCAAGGTGTGCTTGCCTGATAGAAGGGGGAAGTTCACACACACTCTCTCTCTCAACCTGGGAACAGGACATCTGCTAGGAGCCTGTGGGAGCATTGCCAGTGGTATGTTATGATCTGTTATGTTATGGTGCCCGGTACTAGGCCGGCACTGAGTTAGTCAGGAGCACCTAATGTTTAGTTAGAGCCGGACAGGCATAGGACACTTTTGTTTAGTTTTGTTTTACTTTATACCACAATCTGGCAATAAAACTGGCTGAGGTCAGTTAAATGACCCTTTCTTGTTCTGTAGACTTTGTGCCTGCTAAAAGTGTGCCTGTCTACCCAGGAGAAGACTAACCCGCTACCCAACCCCTTACAATATATATATATATGCATTAACCTAACCTTAAACAGAATATGTGATGACACACACTACACATTAGGAAATACAGACAATGCATACACAGACAATCTCCTACAATAGTTTCAGATCTGTAGTTACAAAAGGTTTGTTCAGAGCCTGCTTGTAATGACACTTCAGAACCTTCGACCTGCTCACTGTCCTGGTTCCCCCACTTGTCCTCCTAGTGGATCTTCTGGCCAATCAAGGAAGGTGCTTTGATTTGTGAGCCTGACAACTTTGCCTGTTTGAATATTGTAAATAAAACTCTCTGAGACTACAGCTTGCATAGTTAACAAAGTTGAACCCTTGTTAAAATTTATCTATGCTTGTTAAGATTTATCTGTGTCCAAATATTAAACAAACCCTTTGATTTGCCCAAGAAGATATTTAAATAACCCTCGCTGTAAATATACTTTATTAGATTTGACTTATGGCCTGTTGAGACGGATCGATTATTGAGTGAGAAAACGCTAAAGTGACCACAATTTAGCTATATTGTCGCCGTGGAAACGAGCGTTGCGATCAAACGAAGAATGAGAATTGGTTAATCGGTTGACCGTCATATCATTTTTGCTGACCAAAAATTTCTCATTCATTGTTTAATGGTTGGAATGTGGAAACAGAAGTCGCCCACAAAAAAATGTGTTTTGCTATGACAACGAGCACACGCTCACTCGCTGTGTAAACCCAACATTAAGTCTCGTTGTGTCCTGGCCCAAAGAGATGAGTCACTAAGCTCCTCTGTCTTTACAATTGCAAATGATCTGATTGCAAGCTCTGGGTAAAAGAAGTGCTGAGAGAGGGCAAGTTCACTTCTTGCTCTTCTTGCACATTCCTTGCTGAAGAGTGGATTAAGGTGGCCTAACTCTAGGTCTCCCAAACCAAACCAGCTTCCTCTCTCACAGGATCCCCAGCCTTTTCCTACACTTCCACCTAGGCCTATGAAGTGCTAAACAGTCTATCCCCTGGAGTCCCTATAACTAGAGAACCTTGCCACCTCAAGCCAGAGCCCTGAAATCGGTCCCTATACTAACATTCAACAATATTATTTTTTTGAAGGACCTCCCTTCTGCTACTCATTGGTATTCTACAGGTTACTCTACCCTGTTTACATACAGAGCTAGTCTAAGAAGGTATGTTTCTTCACATAAACCAACTGTAACAATGGAATAACATAAGCATTTTTTAGGAAGGCTTTATTTTTTTTATAAGTACTAAATGTTCCAGCAGCATCTCTACATGTATCTGTTACCTTGAGATCCTGGAAGGCCCAGCAGAATTATTAACAACACAAACGTCAGAAGAGACATGTCCAACCTATAGAAATACAATTTAGTAAAAAGATTACTGTTTTGTGTATGTAAACTGCAAAGGTTTGCTCCTATTTATTTTTATTGAATAATCAGTAAGGTAAGGTTGATGATTTCACTCATTTGAGTTATTTCAACTTTGTGATGACAAAAGAGACTAGTCATGCGGTCAGGGGCTCCTAGCAAGCCAATGATCACCATTAAGGGCAATAAACAGGAAATACAATCACTGTTTGCCTTATAGAGCTTATTTTTGTCTGTAAGTACCTGTCTTCTACAATGAAGGAAGTTTTCTACAATGAAGGAAGACAAACTTTCCCTTTTTCTTGTCACCACTGTTTGCATGAAAATTGAGGCAGCTGCTGACCAACATTTCCTCCCCATTATCACCTGATCTCACTCCTACCACTATTCCTTGTTCCTGAACAGGACTTTCCAGTCATGCCTAGTGGGAGTAGTTGTTGCTCACCTCCCAGAACCACATCTTTGTGCCTATCCTGAAGATCCCTCTAACCTGTGTCACAACCCAATTCCTTTCATCTTTACTGCAACCAGTCCAGACAGCAACCGATTGTTCTGTACTGCTGCCTGAACATCAGCCCTCTCAGCTTTCCTGCAACTCTCAGCACTCTCACATCCTTTCCATGGCCAGTGGCCAGCAAATTAAAAAACAAAATAACGGCCAGGTGGCAACATTAACTGCAACCAGCACCAACATACGCTTCATAATGCCACAGCATGTTTACTATCAACTAAACAGCGAATGCAAAAGATCACTTCTTAGTGCAACACTCAATTATATTTCTTTAAGGATTCACATTTTGCATGTGTTGGAGTTTTAGGTCCAGACTTTAACTTTATTTCACTGAACCCTTGGTTTACCCTAAATGGTCTTTGTGTGATATGTGCTGCTACTAGCCATTGTTTTAGGGGCCTTGTTTGTTGAAGTTTGTAGAGGGTGGTCGATGGTTACACATAAGCCTCGATTCAGAGACACATTCGTCCGGACTTCCGTAGCTGTCTGTGAAAGTTTTGGTGGGTCTTTTTTTTGCTTTTTTTCGTCCATTTTCTACTCGCACGAACGTTCGGGAAAATGTGTATATGCTCTTTTGATGAACGGAAGCAAATCGGAACATTTCCAAACAAAATCGAAAATTTTCCATTCGTTCAGATAACTTCCGTTGTTGGGATGGTTTCTGTCTGATTCAGAGAGCTGATTTCCGACGGATCTCCACCCTATAAATCCGTTTCATTTCCGATCCACTTACGAGACCTTTGAGGTCTCGGATTGCTATTGTTGAACATGTTTTGTGGCTATGTGGAGGAGTCTGCGTGCCTTTAGCACCAAGGCATTGCATGTATCAGCATGGCCGAGGCCATAAATTGTATAGCAATGCATACCTGAATCAATACATTTCATGTATGCCTTATAGATGCATTTTAATGCTGACCTAAATTAGTCCTTAGCATGTAAACATTTATTTTCCCACACATCCATATAATTGCTATATTTTTTTAGACTTATGTCCTTTGTGAATTATATTAGGATTGTTGAACTTGAATCTTAATTTGTTGTTGTTGTTGTTATTGTTTTAGTTGGTTACCTTTGCTTTGTGTAATTATTTTATATTTGGTTGCAGGAACCGCAAGATGTGCCACTCGCCCTTGCTCCTGATGCCCGTTCTTTGCCTGCAGAATGCGGGCCAGGGGTTCTCTAATCGGGCACTATGCAAAACCCGGGCCGTGGTGGCAAGGGCCCTCTGGCTTTTGAAGTCCAGATTTAGGTGCTTTGACCATACGGGGGGGGGGCACTGCAGTATGACCCCAACAAGGTTATACCAAAATTTCAATTTACTTTTTTAAACAGGAACCACACGTGCCAGAGTGGCACAACTGAGTGTCAGGGTCCTTCAGTTGGTGGGCGAGATGCAGGAGCTGCGCAACCCGTTGGGGACCACAGATGAAGAATAATGTTCAGTGGCCTGCCATTGCTATGGATTTTGTTTTTTATAGTAGTAAAAATATGATGGTATAAAAAAAAAGGATACATTGCCATTTCATTTACAAAATACATTAACACAAAACTAATGGGCCCAGAAATATTTAAAGATGAATATTCACATGACCGAGAAGTGATTTGGGTAAGTTTTAGGGGCTAAAATGGAAGAAGAACCTAACCAAGAAGTGGTTTGGGTGAGCTTTAAGGGTCAAAAACGGAAGATGGAGGATAGTGCTAAGTGGTTTGGGTGAGCTTTAAGGGTCAAAAAGGGAAGATGGAGGATAGTGCTAAGTGGTTTGGGTGAGCTTTAAGGGTCAAAAAGGGAAGATGGAGGAGTGCTAAGTGATTTAGCTAAACATTGTAGTAGAAGTGAGGGTGGTAAATATGTAGGCAAGCACTTTAATGAGTTAAGTTTGTAGTGCGCAGGCGCAAGATGGTAAGGATTTCCGTCTGGACGAATATTTATTGAAAAAGGGAAACAGAATTGAACGGGAAACGTAAAGGATTCGTTGGAGGATACGATGGGAAAAGGGCAAAAACGAAAGCCTACGTTGTAACATGTGAAAATGAAACGGAAAAGTCTGGATGGAAAATGACATCCTCGCAAATCGTAATCTGCCGTACGAACGGACGGAAACTTTACAGAAGGTTTTCAATGCATGCATAGAATCGCTCGAACGCTCATACGAGAACGGAAACATTTCACAAAAAAAACAGATCGGCACGAAAACTGAAGTTTTCTTGTGTCTCTCTGAATCGAGGCTATAGACTTGATAACAGTGAAAATATGCCGGCTACCTAACATCGCAATTTGGAGCAAATGTAAACTGACCAATTTTTGGGTGCCTCAAAGTGGGACATCTTAAATAAGTTTGTGGGCAATGGGTGTGAAGAAGAGTGGTTTAGGGGTGCTGCTTACCTATGGGATTTTGAGGAGCAAATATCCACAGCATTCTATGCTACTCATGTGTGAAAGTAGGAGTAGCACCACTGGTCACATGCCCTGAAGATCTTTGGTTCTTAAAGTGAACCAAAACCCAGGATTTTGACTTGACCGCTGTGTGAAACCCCCTAGATCGCCCAAACCCAGCTCACCCTTTCCTGGTCCCACCGCGCGTTCAAGAGCAGCGGCTCTGGCGGACGCATCCTCCGCCTCCCTCTAACAGGGAAAGGTCCGGGGAAAGGATCAAAACCCAGGATAGACAAAACTATCGACTATCCTGGGTTTTGGTTCACTTTAAAAGATGTTGGTGTTTGAGCCAATGGTCAACCAATCCAGGCATTACCATTACCACCATTCCGCCAAAGAGTCAGAGCAGTTGTAAACCGACCAGACATCCTGCATTCAGTAGTACAGTCATCCCCATAATGTCAGCAAAGTGGGTGCTCTGGTATCCCTAGAGTTTTTGAGCGGGCAGTGGCACAATAGGGTTGATTCAGAGCCTCTTTCTCCCCATTTTTTTGTGTGAAAATTTCCGTTCTCGTCCATTTTTCCACCTCGTCTGATTGAGGGGAGCCTTTTTTCAGCAAGATTTTTTGTGTGAAATGTTTTAATTTTTCTGTGATTTTTCGTTTGGTAGCAAGACCTCCAAAAAACATTCAGAAAGGGCTCTGAATCAACCCTAATATGTCAAACTGAGACTGTCCCACCGAAAATGAGACATCAGGTCCAGAGCTGTCACCGACCCACCAGCCCTCCAGCGGCAGCCCCACAGACAGTGCACATAGCCAATTTTCCTGCTCTATGTACGTGCTTGCCCATCTGTCCATCTAAGTGAAGCTACTTTGTAAGCATCAGATCCAAGGTGGCTGCACCCAGCACCATAACCAGCGATGGGTTTGAGCCGAGGTGAGGAGCTTTTTTTATTGTAACCCCCCGTCCTGCTTCAGAGCCAGTGGAGGGTGGCAGAGCGGGGTGGGGGTCCTATACTGAACATTCACATTGGATCTGCCAATGGCCTGCAAAGAGCAAGTGTTGCTGGCTTTCTTGCCACTTTGCATTGTAGGTTAGGTCCAGGCACCAGGGCTGGAATGCTAGGAAGGAAAGAGAGGAAAGCAACATACCTGGAATGTGATTCCTGCTGCCTTCACTGCAGAAATGTGCCAAGATCCTTTCTGAAATGACCCAACGCGCAGTAAAGTGTTGGAATTTATTTGGTCCCTCCTGGTAGCTTTAAAATGTAAATGAAAATAGCTTTACACGCCCCTCCTGGTAGCTTTAAAATGTAAATGAAAATAGCTTTACACGCCCAGTATGCAAACACTGTGACTAACCCCTCAACCCTTACACTTGTGCATGACAGTCATTTCTCTGAGATGACACAAGATTCTTATCTCTAAAGCTGGACAAATAAAGGTGTCCACAAAGGGTCTGATATTGTGATAGCTGGCAGGTGACATCTGGGGACCCCTTAACAAGTTGTTTGCATTGGCCATCTACTAAGGGGGGCACATCTGAATGTAGTTAAAAATGTAACAATGAATGTAAAAAAACATGCATTACTGGAGTCATTAAAGTGGACCAAAACCCCCAAGAACAACTCAATCTATTTTGCTCCTCCTCCCAAGGTACATTACCATTTGGGTGTTTTCTGTCCTCAATGCTACTTGGTATTCCTGTTATAGTTATTTTAATTTCAGTTTTCCCCAGGTATGCCAATGTATGCCATTAGTTCCAGGACCGGCCTCTAGCCTGCCCCTGGGGCATCCAGCATAGGAAGTGTATCATACGACTGTGATGCTAGCAAATAACATATGCATGTGGATTGAAGTGGCTGAAAGGCCATGAGAATGATGTTACCACTGCCAAGCAAGAGATATTTTGATAGATATGCCATCTCTTGAAAGAAATACTGGAGGCTTTATATATGTGTGATGTGGCTCTGTAGGGAACACAGCGCCGGCCAGCAAAGCACCCGGCACTCTTGATACATGAAATGCTACATGGGGCTAGGAGGGTCGTAAATATGACTTGCTGGTGGAACTCACTAAAAACACTTGCCCCTGCATGTCACTATGTGGCGTTAGCATTTCTTAAATAAACCCCTCAGAGACATTATCACATGTAACTTTGCTCCACCCAGTCTTTTGATGGTCATCTGCTCAATTGTGTGGGCAGTTTTAGAGTCCTAAATCCTTATCCAAGCACATTATCACATGAAGTTGTTCTCCACTTGGTCTGGAGGGGCACCTGCTCAAGTGTGTGGATATGTGGCCTTTGTCAGGGAGGGTTAGCACATCCAGTCTCCAGCACTACTTTTTAAAATGGTAATGATGACAGCTATCCTCCAGACCAGGGGTTTCAATGTTACACCCCGTTAGGAATATCTAGCTAGGGTATATATTTAAAAAAGATTACAACCTTTAAAATGGGGCAGTACTTGCTTTTCATTAAGAGCTGAGGCAATAGTTGATGGGGTAAACCATCCTCATAATCATTGTTGAATTTTGTATCATTTACCATCCTCATAATCATTGTTGAATTTTGTATAATTTACCAACTATAGCTTCCCTTTGCATGATTTAATCAGCATGATGGAAGGGGGCTCTTGTGTTGCTATATTCACACCCTGAATTTTATTGAATGGAACCTTACTATAATTTGTAATGGATTGTAGTAAAGGTTATATTTTATCTTGTATTACCTTTCTCCTGGAGAACCTGCTGGACTTTTTCTTCACTCGTAGGACTTACAGGATTACAGCTTCCCTCTGTGCAACCACCCAACAGGAGATCTTTTATGTGGGATTGTGGGGAGCTGTACCTTCTTTGTGTACATGCTTCCCTTTGCTGGTTTCAACACCTAGCTGAAAAGCATACTGGTTAGACTTCAGTTGGGTGAGAAATCATAGGGCAGTAATGTTAGTGGTGTCTAGGATTCTTACCTGGGTGGAGGAGCATGCCTTGGTGCTGCACATCTACAGTATGGCCAGTTCCTCATTTGGGAAGCTTCATCCCAGAGAAGGGTATGCACACTGTTTTTTATCATATCTGCCGCACTTACTACTCCCTCATGACAGTAAGATGCAATTTCGAAAAATCCATGGAGGATTCTGGATGTTCCATGCCTGCTATCTTAAAAGTTAATATGCCATTGTTGTTTGCAGTTCCTATGACAATCGATGCAACTTTTCACAGTTGGTCCTCCTGCTAATAGAGATACTTGCAAATATTCTAAAGCCATTACCACAAGACATTAAATGGTACAAGGTGGCGGGTTGTGACCCTTTCTCTAAATGAGTCTGGACTGGGGTCAGTACTATAGTTCCAGCAAGGGACTGATCTCCACTCTTGAATGTCTTCTATGTCAAGCTATTATCACACTTATGCTCATCTATACCTTGTAGTCACTCCCATAGATCTCTAATTCCCAATAGGATCAATTTAGCATTGCTTGCCATTTAGAACCATCCATTTAAGGTGTACCTAAAGTTAAATAAGACTTTCGGACCTCTAATGTCAAACCAACCACTTTGTAAACTTTCTCATAAATATGCTCCCATTACCTTATAAAAACAGTACTCATATGAACCTCTCCCTAGGGCAATTCAAATAGAAACTCACTGATCATGCATGCATAGCACTGTGCACACCCACTCACAAACCAAATTGGTTGCCAATGGTCACATGAGAATTTGTTGTGGCTGCCATATTAGAGAATAAGTAATATAGCATGTTTCCTGGCTTCCCGAGATCGGGATGTCCCAGAGGGGTGGGGGTCAAGTGAACCTAAGGTCTACTATAAAGTACTTCTTGAGACCCTTCTATCTTCCCAAAAGGTGACTTTTTTAGAGACCCTTGTGCTGCGAGCCTCTTTTCCCTGTCCTTCATGCAGATTAAGCAATGATATTTTTCTATGGCCTATTTCCAGGAGTAGCCTTTCATGTGTTTTAGTCCATAATTTTTTTATCTTTTTGTCTTTGATTCTTGATAAATGCAAACATTCAAAAGCCTGATGAAAAAAAGAAGTTCTAGACATTACAAATTAATAGAGTTTGCACTCTCTATGAAATCTATGTATATGCGTGGTTCACTGGTTCACTCGAACATTCACCAGTCCAGTATAATCATTTATCATTCCTTTATCAAATAATAGGCAGTAACTAAAGTAAAAGAAAAAGTGTAAAATCAAGAGTGATGCATTGACAAGGGTGTGTTAATGCTTCACAACGCCTCTATATCTGTTGATTCTACTGTTCAGCTGTTATGTATTTATAGAACCTCACCCTCCATTTCTTGTATATTTGTTCTTGTTTTAGTAAACCAGGGTGGGACACAGAGAGCCAAAAAAAACACCAAGATTTTATCACTGAGGAATGTGAGGTAATAAATCCAGTAAATTCATTATAACAAAAGTCGACCTAGTCCCAGTTGTAACACACTAAATAGGATCATGTGTATAACTGGTTGGGAACCCCTACTCTAGACTACTTGTTCCAGACATAAAGGTAATATATGTATCCTGCTTCTTTTCCTAGACTCCACATCTGCATCTATAATAGTAGGACTGCATACAAAACCCTTCAATGTAAAATGTATTGCCTTTTTTATCATTTTACCTTGAATAGCCTCCCTTAAAGTGCTACAGGCAAAGCCAATTGTTACACCATTGTGATGAGCTACATTTGGCACTGTTCTAAACTGTTTTCCATTTTTAAATTGCCCCGCTGCATGAGACCCCCCAGGTCGTCTAAACGAAACTCACCTCTTCCCTGTGGAAGATAGGTTACTTAGGGGACAGCATATGATGGTGGGTAGAGAATTAGAAGGGGGAGGACTTCTATGATGGATATGGGGATCCATGTGTTGCAAACCAGCAGTAAAAAATTAGGCGGATGCATTACTGCAAAAGCCAATGCTAAACCTCAATGTGTCAAACTAGATGGGAACTTAAAGTGTATGTTCACAAATGCCAAAAGTCTGGCTAGTAAAGTGGGGGAGCTTGAGGCTCTGGTACTGGAAGAAAATATTGAGTTATTGGTGTGGCTGAGACATGGTTGGATTCCACACATGACTGGACTTTCAATCTTCAAGGTTTTGCTCTATTTCGGAAAGACAGAGCAAAAAGGAAAGGGGCGGAGTGTGTCTCTATGTAAAGCATATATTAATGAGGGGATACTAGCAGAAGATCTATAGGTCCCTAAATATAACTGAGTGTCAACTGCATAAGCAGATAGATCGGGCTTCATAGGCTGGTACAGTGGTGGTGATGGGGGACTTCAACTACCCAGGAATTGACTGGAGACATGTGGGTTGATTCAAAGAAACATGTAACAGCTTGGATTTTGCTCACGATCATCCTATTTTTTACGTCCGCTCGTGCGTTCGTATGAACTTGCGAGTGATTCAATAAGCAAATACGTTTCTATCCTAAAAGATACGTCCGTTCGTATGATATCTCCCGAACTTGCCTCAGTCAGTTGCCAATCGTAAAAATCACGTTCATGTGCTCACCTGTTGCGGCGGCAGCCTGTTTTGTCGGCGGCTTCCATCGTCCAGCTCTTCCAATTACTTGCGTTTGCCTCTGGTTTTCATTGGTTTTTGGCCTCTTAGATTCGTGCGTTCGTATGTTTATAAGATCTTGCGCATGCGCACCCTCAACCAGAAACTTACATAAACCCCGTAGCGGCTGCATCCAACTTCATTTCTCGGACCCTAAAACTTACCTAAACCCCTTAGCGCCTGCATCCAACTTCATTTCTCGGTCCCTCAAACTTACCTAAACCCCTTAGCGCCTGCATCCAACTTCATTTCTCGGTCCCTCAAACTTACCTAAACCCCTTAGCGCCTGCATCCACCTTCATTTCTCGGTCCATAAAACTTACCTAAACCCCTTAGCGCCTGCATCCAACTTCATTTCTCGGTCCATAAAACTTACCTAAACCCCGTAGCGCCTGCATCCAACTTCATTTCTCGGTCCCTCAAACTTACCTAAACCCCTTAGCGCCTGCATCCACCTTCATTTCTCGGTCCATAAAACTTACCTAAACCCCTTAGCGCCTGCATCCAACTTCATTTCTCGGTCCCTCAAACTTACCTAAACCCCTTAGCGCCTGCATCCAACTTCATTTCTCGGTCCATAAAACTTACCTAAACCCCTTAGCGCCTGCATCCAACTTCATTTCTCGGTCCATAAAACTTACCTAAACCCCGTAGCGCCTGCATCCAACTTCATTTCTCGGTCCCTTAAACTTACCTAAACCCCGTAGCGCCTGCATCCAACTTCATTTCTCGGTCCCTCAAACTTACCTAAACCCCTTAGCGCCTGCATCCACCTTCATTTCTCGGTCCATAAAACTTACCTAAACCCCTTAGCGCCTGCATCCAACTTCATTTCTCGGTCCCTCAAACTTACCTAAACCCCTTAGCGCCTGCATCCAACTTCATTTCTCGGTCCATAAAACTTACCTAAACCCCTTAGCGCCTGCATCCAACTTCATTTCTCGGTCCATAAAACTTACCTAAACCCCGTAGCGCCTGCATCCAACTTCATTTCTCGGTCCCTTAAACTTACCTAAACCCCGTAGCGCCTGCATCCAACTTCATTTCTCGGTCCCTCAAACTTACCTAAACCCCTTAGCGCCTGCATCCACCTTCATTTCTCGGTCCATAAAACTTACCTAAACCCCTTAGCGCCTGCATCCAACTTCATTTCTCGGTCCCTCAAACTTACCTAAACCCCTTAGCGCCTGCATCCAACTTCATTTCTCGGTCCATAAAACTTACCTAAACCCCTTAGCGCCTGCATCCAACTTCATTTCTCGGTCCATAAAACGTCACCAAACCACATAATGTACATCTGTCTTTATTTTTTTTAGTGTGTATGTAATTTTGTGTGTAGTTGTTTTTTGTTGCGCATATTAGAAAAGACACATTTATGAAGGCTTAAAATATTTTTTTATTTAAATATTAATTTTTTAAAATTTCCTATATTTATTATAAATTTTAAAAATTTGTAGTTAGTTTTTTTACTAACTTTTTTTACTTAAATAGTTATCTGGGAAACATTTTTTTTTTTGTTTTTTTTTCTTTTTTGTAAGTAAAATTTTGGGTAGAACATTTAAAACATATAAAATTTTTATAAAATACAGTAAAATGTATCAAACAATTTTAACAAAGTAGCCAGGACCAAGGGCACTATTCATCCTCCTCTTCTTCATCTGTTGGCCCCAACGTCGCCTGTATGGCCAGCAGCTCGGCCACCAACTCCTGGATCCTTTTTTTTTTCTCTGCCTTGGTTTTTGGCATAATCCCTGTAAGCAATAGAGAAAAAAACCTAAATAGGAGTACCAGACCGGTTGGTATGCTGTAAATAGATTTGTGGTTAATCCAATACATGTAAATGCATGACATATGTCATTCTTCCAAGGGCTAAAGTTAATGCATTTCCAACAGGTAAGTATTTAAACTCCTTAAACCGGACCTTCAACATTATTTAATGACAACCAATACCTATTTCTAAATGATTATGCACCAGATCAAAGTACAGTTTTGACGTTTATGGCTTGCAGCGCCGCCATCTGAACTCTGAAGCCTAACAATTAATGAGGAGTGGAGAGTTGGATAAAGTACAGGGGAGTACGTTACAGTGGTGCGTTGACAATCCAGAGCATAGCTGGGTTGAGGGAAAGGTCATCAATCCCACAATGCATGCCAGGACCTTACTTTTTACAATCTGTATCCCATGCTGCCTGTAAATATTGCGCATTCCATATTCCGCAATATGGGCTGTTTTCACGCTCCTAACATGCATTAGATGGCTGAAGTCTGTTTTTCTATGTTTCAAATCTGTAGGTACAGTGTGTTGCCTAATTATTAGCTATGTTCTTAATACGAGTTAGGGTCCGCTTTAAGCTAAAGAAGTGGCCACATGAAAGTGTTAACTACACATTGGCTACGCCTTTAGTTATGTGTGTGTTATTAGCTTACAAAACATTAATCTGAATCATGGCATGGAGACTTACGGAGTTGGTGGCCGACAGATGGCTGGTTGGGGCCAACAGGCTGCCCTTGGTCCTGGCTCTGCTGTGAAGAAGTCCCTGGAGAAACATGTGACATTTGGTTAGTATTTGTAGAGAGTCACTATCCCCAACATATCTGGCTCCCAGTCTGGCTGACATCACTCACCTTCGCCAGGATCGACTTCAAGCATCTCTGCTGCCTCCTCCTCCACTATCTCACCCGCTCCTGAAGCTTCTACAAATACATAATAAAGGATAACTTAGTTTTTGGCCTGACATGTATATCTTTGTGCCTATACATGAAGAGTGACATACCAGAGCCTTCCCCATGCGTGGCCAGGTATGACTCCACGCCCACGCGCCTTGGCCCCTCCTCTGTGGTAAGGTCCAGGGGCTGGTCTGAGGAGGCCACAGAGGAGGGGTAGGTCCGTCGCCCGGGAGATCCACCACCTTCACTCACAGATGCAGAGTCATGCAGCACTGGTCGGCCTGTACGTCTCCGGGTGCGGCGAATTCTGAAATCCATTTCCAACACTACCAAAGAAAAGTCATTATAAATAAAGGCATAACTTAGACATTTGGAACATATACCATGCAATTGCTTGGTACTTACTTGGGAAATGGATCCCAAAAAACCTCCGCACCCGGGGCATGTGCAGACGCTTCAGGTCCGACCAATGCTGCATTATCTGGGTGTGAGTGAAGGTGGTGCTGGTCACACGGTGGATCTCGGCGATGATCTCCCGGGCGATGTCCCTTTTCTCGCACACATTGGGCGCGAAGTCATACCGGCGCTGAAGCATGATCTGAAAAACATAATGGACACAGAGCTTTTACTTTTACACACAGACCCATATGTGTTGCATCACAAGTTGAGTATTTAATGTCATTAACACACACATTTCGAATGGCCGCCATTTTTGGGGAGTGCCTTAAAGAGGACGTTGACTGTGATTGACAGTCTGGTCTTATGTTATATGTATCACACACCATGTACATACAGATAATAGCCAACATCAAGAATCAGGCCACCTGCATCTATGGCATGTTAGGATGTTTTAAACATCCAAGATGTAGCCTAATGCTTAGGCTTTTGGACCACGTGTGTGGCTTCCCGTTGTGTTTTTATGGCTTAGGAAAACAGTGTTCCGCAAACATCCGCATCAAGGTCCGAGACAGGCCAGGTTTGACAGCTCGCCCCGCTACTCCACAGGTTAATTAACTGTTGCTAAGCCGGAGCAATTGGCCGAATTAGGACATCAGCATAGACAGGTGAAAACGTGGCCAGGCTCGGCCCTTGAGGATGAAGTGTGAGGAGCCAGTGATTAAACATTAAGAGACCCCAAACTAGTTCCCAACGCATCATTTACATTTAGGCCATCATTGACTATTCTATTAAAATGCACAGGCAGCCACTTACCAGCATGAGGATCTCTTCCTGTTGACGGGTGAAGATAGTGGGCGCCATCTTTAGTCTTCTTCCAGGCAGCAGATAAGTGAAACCCCAGCGGTTTCCTGGTTCCGCTCGAACGTACGTTCGTACGAGCGCGTAGTCGTGCGCATAGGCGTCACACGCTGGGCTCATTATTTAAAGGTCCTTTCCCCCCAAGCTCATTCTCTTTGAGCATTTCTGTACGATGGCACCAAAAAAGGCGATGAGCAAGCGACCCCAGGCAAGCAAGACCGCGGAGGGCCCCACCACAAGGTCCCAGCAAGCTGGCCGAAAACTGAGAGGCAAGACTCCCACCTCGGCCCCACCAAGGGATCCTGGACCCTCAGGTACCAAAAAAAGGGGCCCCAAGCCCCGTGCCCCTGCAGCCAAGAAGCTGGCAACTGCAGCACCCACCACCTCTGCCCCCAGAACAGGCAGCACAAGTGAGACCACACCGGCCATGCCTTCAAGTAGGGCAGTTCGGAAACCCATGCCCCGCAGCAGGGCCCGAAGCCCATCCAGGGCCAGAAGAACCCCATCCAGGGCCAGAAGCCCCTACAGGGCCCGAACCCCATCCAGGGCCAGAAGCCCCTACAGGGCCCGAACCCCATCCAGGGCCAGAAGAACCCCATCCAGGGCCAGAAGCCCAGCCAGGGCCAGAAGCCCCTACAGGGCCCGAACCCCATCCAGGGCCAGAAGAACCCCATCCAGGGCCAGAAGCCCAGCCAGGGCCAGAAGCCCCTACAGGGCCCGAACCCCATCCAGGGCCAGAAGAACCCCATCCAGGGCCAGAAGCCCAGCCAGGGCCAGAAGCCCCTACAGGGCCCGAACCCCATCCAGGGCCAGAAGAACCCCATCCAGGGCCAGAAGCCCAGCCAGGGCCAGAAGCCCCTACAGGGCCCGAACCCCATCCAGGGCCAGAAGAACCCCATCCAGGGCCAGAAGCCCAGCCAGGGCCAGAAGCCCCTACAGGGCCCGAACCCCATCCAGGGCCAGAAGAACCCCATCCAGGGCCAGAAGCCCAGCCAGGGCCAGAAGCCCCTACAGGGCCCGAACCCCATCCAGGGCCAGAAGAACCCCATCCAGGGCCAGAAGCCCCTACAGGGCCCGAACCCCATCCAGGGCCAGAAGCCCCCGACCTGGCACCAGCCGGGAACAGAGCCCCCGACCTGGCACCAGCCGGGAACCTAGCCCCCCAAGAGGGCCCCGAATTGCAACCATGACCACATCTACACCTGGAAGTTCGGTGGCCAGCCACGCAAGAACACCCAGTCCCTTGGCCAGTCCAGTCCAGTCATTGGGAAGCCACCAATCCGGCCATTCCCCTACCCAGCCCCAGGCCATAATGTCACCACATGTGTCTGCACACATGGAGGAGCAGCCAAGCCAACCATCTGGCCGCACATTGCGCCGCGGCCAGTTGAGTGGGAGATTCTCCCATGACCAAAATATGGCATTGGCTAGTGGCCTTACATTATACTATGACGAGCTATATGGGAGCAAATCCAAACACACCACCAAGCAGCGCAAGATGGAATTGTTTGAAACCATCCTCCGACAAGTAAATGCAGCGGGGGAAGAGAGGAAAGATGTGTCCCAAATTCAGAAGAAAATCTCTGATCTGAAGTATGCTGTACGGCAAAAAGAAATTAAAAGGCATAATTACAGGTAAATAAATGTTTTCGCTAAATATAATGTTTGGGATGTGCTGTATGCCCCTTTTCTGAGTACCAAACGATTTTCTCTTTTCAGCATGAAAACTGGAGGTGGCTTTCCATCTAAATTGGAGTTTACCCCTGCTGAGGAGATTGTGCTTGGACTTCTCCATCCGGTCGCGGTCGGTGGACATGCTGGTCTAAGGGACACAGACTCCCCGACCCGTACCCACGGTGAGTACTCTTAAATCTGCATGTTTGCCTGTTTGCTAAATAATCTACAGTTCACTAGTAAGAAGATAACGGGATGCCCCTATGGTTTGCCTTGCTTGGCCTCGCACTACTGTGGCTGTTTGTGTCCTCTTTTGGTCCCTGGGAATCACACATTTAGGCCCACAGCCATTATGGCAAAGATCAAATGTCCAATTGGATTGTTAAAGTCATGAAGTTTCGCAAGATAAGTGAGATATTTTGAATCAATCACAAAACACACATCATTATGTATGGGTTGCCTTTTGCTTGTGTGAGTTGTGTTTGAGTTAACAATTTAATTAGCCACCCACAAACATATGTGACCAAGAGCAGCGAGACTCAACTGGCGGCCCGGGGTCCCAATGCGGGCCTTGCCACCACATTCAAGGACCCCTGCCCAGACAGCCCTGCACTCAGTTACTTCTGTGTTGACGTGCTCAGAGCTGCCCCCTTGATCGGCCATGTAGTGGTTGGTCTCCTGCCCAATGTCATGGCTCCCTGAAACATAGCATTGCAATATGAAGTACTGCACAGGAAGTGGCATTGCAAGGTACACAGTAACTTATTTAAATTTTCACTGGCCACAATCGTGTCCCGCTGCCCCTGCTCTGGCCCATGTGCCACAGTCCCCCCATGCCCCCCCCCACATAAGGCCCATACATTTGTAACAGATTGGCTCCATCCATCCCATCACCATCAATACGTTAACTCCCCCCTTTAGCCATCCAATCCCTGTCCCCTCAGCTCTGGCCCATCCAGCCCAGCAAGGGCAAGCAGCCTTTATTAGTTGGCACTTAGAAATCTCCAGCCCCTCCACCAGTGTCTTTATTTGTAACTAGACACCCCCTGCGTCAGCACCATGGCCAGACATTCACCTCTCACCACATACCTTTAAATGGGCGTTTCAAACTATTGTTTGAGTAGGCCGGACCTAGCGAATGGTAGGCTAAATCCAAAAATGTGCCTTGAAAGTTGGATGCTGACTGGGTACACTTCATGACTTAGAACTGAGGTCACTTAGCAGTTTGTCCGAGCCATTGCACCTATGTAAACTTGCGTGGGTTTGAACAAAGGTCACCATTGCTCTAGAGTTGAATAATATTACAAATAGAGCTATATTTGATTACATATCCAAAACAAGGTTATGTGTGTGTGTTTACGTGGTTTTTTTTTCTCTTCTTCAGCCCAGCATGATCCCTCAGCAAGGGTAAACTCACCCCCCAGTTTGGTTATGCCTACCAGGTCCGTACAGCATCGGAGCCCAGATCAGAGATTTTCGGTAAGTTAATTTAGTAGCATAAATACTAACAAGTGCTTAAGAATGTGTTAAACTGTTGAAATCCAAAATTGGGATGCAAACTTAGCCTTTTTTTTTTGATATGTCCCTACAGACCCCCACACTCATGGAAGAGATCCAGGACATGGAGGAAGATGATGATGTCTCCGTACAGGGCACGTCGGATGAACTCCCCCTGGGTCCCAATTTGGAACTGCTCCATAATGTTTCTCTGGCCAATCCTCAGCAGCAGAGTGAATCTCCATCCATTGTGCTTGCACATGGGGAGACTGACACTACAGTCCCCAGTGTTCACTCTGCTGCTGAGGATTTGCTAAGCAGGCCGGTTGCTGTTGAGGGTACGACACCACGCGGCAGGGCACGCCCAAGAGCCAGGGTAATTGTGCGGCGGACGCCATTACGCCGCCCCACAATTTCCCAGGGGAGGCAGAGTGCCCTGCTTCAATTATGGACCCAAGAAAGGGAGTCTTATCAGGCACAGCTCGTTACAGAGCGTGAGGAAAGGCATGCCGACATGGTGAACATCCATACCAGTCTACAGGGCATCCTCGCGGAGTTGCGTACCCTCAACAGCAACGTGGCCAATGCAAGTAATGGCATCCAGTCAGCCATGGCTGAGATGACCAATATGCAGAGAAACATTGTGGAGCAGTTTCAAATTCACAATGCTGCCATGGCCCAGGCTAGGTCCCATTCCCATGGACCTCCACCTGGACCTCCACCTGGGTATTATGGGCAGCCACCCTATTAAGCCATGGGTGTGTGGGACATCTTTTCTCTTAACCCCCACTGTATTTACTTGTCCTTTGAGGTTTCAAACAATCCATTTTGTGTTGCTCTGGCAGGTTGTGTTTTGTATTTGCTCCCATATAGCTCCTTAGAGTAATGCTTAAGGCCACTAGCCAATGCCATAGGTCTATGTGGAGTTTCTCTGGCCACTTATGGCTTTACCTATGTATTTGGTTGGTGCTCCTCCTGTTTGCAGACATGTTTGTGTGACATTATGGCCATGCCCAAATATCCCTGGGCACAGGCAATATTAATGACTGGACTAGGCTGGCCTTTGGACTGGGTGTCCTTGTTTGGTTGTGCCACTCACTTCCAGGTGTAGATGTGCTCGATGTTTTTTTTTTAATGTTATCCATTTGTTACCACAGATGTATGTGGACTGATTTCTGTTAACCACTATAATTTTTCAGTTTCAAAGTAAAACAAATATTTCACTTCCAATACTTGTTGCGTTTTTAGTGGGAAGACATTTTTAACAGCTTGGGCTAAACCAGATACTTTGGGTTTGAAGAGGTGTAACAATGCAAAGCGAAAGCTAAGGAAACTACATGAAATACATTAGGCAACAATTAAGGTCTAAATGTTTTACTTAGAGGTAATGCCACATTACGGCAAAACAACATATGTTTCAAAAAGGATAACACAGACATACAGAATGGTGAGACAGGGAAAAAAGTTAACTAAAATGCTGGCTGATCAGGTTGGCTCGAACAGATTGGCCAGACTCACTGGGGGGCCCCTCAAAATTCTCGGCTTCATCCTCGACGGCTGAAAAGGGCAGGCTGTCCACATAACGTGGGACACGTTCCATGATGGCAAAATTGTGCAAAACAGCACATGCCATTATAATGTCGATCACTTTCTTGGGATCATATTGCAGGGCCCCCCCAGTATGGTCAAGGCAACGAAAACGTGTCTTCAGCAGACCAAAGGCCCTCTCCACAACAGCCCGGGTCTTGCGATGCGCACGGTTATACGCTTCCTGAGAGGCATCCTGGGGCCGCAGCACAGGCGTCATGAGCCAGGGTAGAAGTGGGTACCCGGAATCACCTTAAACAGAGAATTAAATGTAATCAAAATTAAAAAGGCAACACAACCAACACCAAAAAATTCACAGATATCATAATGATGTAAGGTAAAGTGTTCCCAAAAAAAAACAGGGCACATTAGGGCCCACAAAAATTGCACTAAGGTATCACCTAAATAAAAAGGGCACTTCTATATACCAATTAATTAACAAACATCTGCACGGCCAAGGGTATTTGTATTTTACATATATTTGTAGTTTTCAGACATGTTACAATTAGGATGCTGCGGAGGGCCTATCCACATTTCTCTGGAAACTACAATGTATGCAGTTTAAGTCCACTTTGACATTTAAAGACCAATAGTCCCAAAGGAGCCAAAGGTCAAAGATCCCTATCCACATTTCACTGGAAAATACAATGTATGCAGTTTAAGTCCACTTTGACATTTAAAGACCAATAGTCCCAAAGGAGCCAAAGGTCAAAGATCCCTATCCACATTTCACTGGAAAATACAATGTATGCAGTTTAAGTCCACTTTGACATTTAAAGACCAATAGTCCCAAAGGAGCCAAAGGTCAAAGATCCCTATCCACATTTCACTGGAAAATACAATGTATGCAGTTTAAGTCCACTTTGACATTTAAAGACCAATAGTCCCAAAGGAGCCAAAGGTCAAAGATCCCTATCCACATTTCACTGGAAAATACAATGTATGCAGTTTAAGTCCACTTTGACATTTAAAGACCAATAGTCCCAAAGGAGCCAAAGGTCAAAGATCCTTGGGTATAAACTCCAAACCAATATATTTAGGCACAAGGAACTTACAGACATCCTAACTAAAGGGAAAACATTCTGAAGGCCACAGCGAGCCAAGGATTTTTTGGGTAAGTTCATAATATATGAGCCAAGAAAAAGGCAGTTGTACGCTTCTGTAAATTTATCCTTAAAAAACATATCAACAAATACAAGATTAATGCCACATTTAATAACACACAAATAGGACACACTTACCAAGCAGCCATGCCCCCGAAAATTCACCTGCCTCAAATCTCCGAAACAACCCAGATCGCCGGAGGATATAGGAGTCGTGGGACGATCCGGGGTAGCCGGCAAGGACACTCATAAACCGCATATCCGGACCAACCACGGCCTGGACATTAAGTGAGTGTCCCATTTTACGATTCCTTAAGGCAAAAACATACCAAAAGGGTAATTGATATTTGACCCAAACTAATAAATTAACCACAAAACATGTCTGCACTCTATTGGGAAAGACTAATGAAAAGCCGAGATAAAGCAGCTACACAAATGAGGGATAAACAAATATGCTGCCGCAAAGGAAAACAGGTTACATGACACGTTGGGCAACATAATAACCAATCTCAATACCTATATATATACTCGTCGGCTGCCCTAGGTACGAGTGCCACATGTGTGCAGTCAATTGCACCAATAACGTTGGGCATGTCGGCCACATTATAAAACCCAAGCTTAATGGCGTTTCTGGCTGCCATATCATCAGGAAAATAAATATATTTTTGAGTTATGGCAGCCATGCCTTCCAAAAATTTAGACAGTGCGCGGCTCAGCGTAGGCTGTGACATCCCCACAGAGAGGGCACCCAGCCTCTGGAACGAGCCGTTCGCCAAAAATTGCAGGCAGCCAAGCATCTTGGTCATACCTGAAATTGCATGCCCCTTCCTTGTGGTGCGGGCTAACCATGGCCGCAGCTCACTATATAATTTATGGAGGGAAGCGCGATTAAGCCTGGTCAGCTCGAACAGCTCAACATCATTCATGCTATCGATGTTCATGCGACGACGCAGGGGCAATCTGCTCTCAGACATCTCGATCAACTCAATGCCAAAAAGCATAAGCCCTTGATGTGCCACAAACTCGCTCCGCTCCATCCTACTCCCGAGGCCAAATAGCTGCCGGCAAACATTTCGTAAAGCAGCTCTTTAATGGGCTTCAAAACAATTAACAATCACCTCTCTGAATTGGGCGCAAGCCCATGTGAAGGACGTAAAAAATAGGATCGGACGCAAATAATACGATTTGGACGGGAAAAACACACGAACTAACGCAAATTATACGATTCTCGTACGAAATGCGTATGTTCATATACGTCTATGCGCGAACGATCGTGCGAATACGAAATGGCCAAAAAAACAAGAAAAAATGACAAACACCCACCCAAACTTACGATTCTCGATACGAAATCACTTAACTTTTGCTCTTTGAATCGAGGGGTTGGTTCTGCTTCTTCTACAAGGGGGAGACCATTCCTCAGCTTGCTACAAGATAATTATTTATAATTATTTGAATCAGTTTGTGGAGGCACCTACTAGGAATGATGCTCTTTTAGATCTGGTGATATCAAATAATGATGACTTGATGGGGACAGTAACAGTTCATGAAAATCTTGGTAACAGTGACCACAATATAGCTGTATTTAACATATAATGTAAGAAAGACTTTCTGTCTGGGAGGACAAAAACACTGAATTTTAGGAAGGCCAACTTCCCCAGGCTCAGAGCTGCACTCCATGACATAGACTGGGAGCATTTGTTCAAGAATAAAGATACAGATGCCAAATGAAAGTGCTTTAAATCAATTGTGAGTTGAGCTGAGTTGAATGTATTCCTTAGCTCTGTTTACACAAGAGAGGAGCAAAGAGCCAACACAGGAGATGCCACTAATAGCAATAGCCCAAGTATAATACTTAATAAGCTAAACATGGATATCATCCAAGAAAGACTAAATAATTTAAATGTTCATAAGACTGCAGGACCAGATGGACTTCACCCAAGAGTTCTTAAAGAACTCAGCTCAGTTATCCAACCTGTTCTTGATTTTTAGGGTTTTAGGTCTTCTCCAGGCAATTACAGACCGGTAAAATTTAACATCCATTGTGGGAAAATTACTTGAGGGGCTATTAAGGGACTATGTACACGAATATGTAACTATCCATAATATTATGGATATTAAAGCGGACCTTCACTCTAAATAAGAGTCTATCTTATATGTTTCCCACACCCTGTACATACAGATTGCTCACATTAAAAATCATCCTACCTGCATCTACTGCATTTTATAAGCCTTTAAACATCCAAGATGGCGGCTTATGGAAGCTGCCATTTTTGCAGGCAGCCTGCAAACAGGAAGTGCCTGCAAACAGGAAGTGACTGTGCTGCTCTGCATTCTGGGACTGCTGACCTTTCCCTGACCCCAGCTCTGCTCTGTCTGAGCAAAGCACAGCTATAACCCGCCCCCCTGTACCTTATCCCACTCTCCTCTCCTCAGTAAGTGTGATGCTTCTGAGTCAAGATGGCGGCGCCCGTATCCTAAATTCCCAAACAGAGTTGCAGCCCAGAGGGGGAAAGTATAATAAATTAGTGACTAAACATGTAAAATATATTAATTTTAGATGCTGAGGAATTGTTTTTTAAGAGTTTGGGCTTTTCATTAAATCATGGTGAAGGTCCGGTTTAAGTGACAACCAGCACGGTTTTACTAAGGACAGAAGCTGCCAGACTAACATGATTGGCTTCTATGAGGAGGTGAGTAGAAGCCTGGACAGAGGGGCGGCTGTAGATTTAGTTTTTCTGGATTTTGCAAAAGCATTTGACACTGTCCCTCATAGACGCATATTGGGAAAATTGAGGTCTTCAGGATTAGATAATACCTTTTGTAACTGGATTAAAAACTGGCTGAAGGATCGTGTGCAGAGAGTTGTGGTTAATGATACCTACTCTGAATGGTTACCGGTTGTAAGTGGTGTATCCCAGGGTTCAGTGCTGGGCCCACTATTATTCAACTTGTTTATAAACGACATAGAAGATGGAATTAGACTGTCTCTATTTTTGCAGATGACACAAAGATATGTAGCACAGTGCAGTCTATTGAAGATGTTTACAAACTTTAGGCTGAAATGGACACTTTGAGTGTCTGGGCATTCACTTGGCAAATGACGTTCAATGTGGAGAAATGTAAAGTCATGCACTTGGGGTCTAACAACCTGAAGGCCACATATGTCCTCGGGGGAGTAAACACTTGTTGAGAAGGATCTGGGGGTACTGGTAGATCATAGGCTAAATAACAGCATACAATGCCAAGCAGCTGCTTCCAAGGCCACCAAGATATTATCATGCATTAAAAGAGGCATGGAATCACAGGATAGCGATGTAATTTTGCCTCTTTACAAGGCACTGGTGAGCCCTCACCTGGAAAATGCCATCCAGTTCTGGGCACCCATTCATAGAAAGGAGGCTCTGACTATGGAAAGGGTGCAGAGGAGAGCCACCAAACTAATAAGAGGAATGAAGGATCTTAGTTATGAGGAAAGATTACGAGAATTAAATCATTTTAGTCTTGAGAGGAGACGACTGAGGGGGGACATGATTAACTTGTATAAATATATAAATGGCCACTACAAAAAATATGGGGAAACACTATTTCAGGTAAAATTCTCTCTAAAGACAAAAGGGCACTCCCTTCAACTGGAAAAAAAGAAATTCAGTCTCCGGAGGCGACAATCATTCTTTACCATAAGAACTATGTTCTGTTAGCATGTGCCATAAAATTAAACCCATAACATTAAATCCATAATTATGTTGATTTTCCACATGATGCACAAAACTAACCTGTCTTAGAAATTAAATAGGTGGTCCTACAGGAAGAGGACCAAAAATGCTGGGGGGGGGGGGGGTGCTGGGACAGAAAGTAACATTAGGGTTCTATCAAGATTAGGGTGTAGACACATTATCCTTGGCATGAGGCCATGAAGGTGTCAGGAAAATTGCTTCTTGCTATGTGTAGATGATTTTACGCATCATGCAGTGCTTTGAACAGATATGGTTATTGGTGGTTATTGATATGCCCACACTCCAGTTCAGGGAACAGGCAGTTACAGGTGAATATTTCTCAACTGCAAAAGCAAAATTACCAGTACATATTCAAAACCCGTCCAATCTGTTTTTTCCTTCTAGTAAAGGAAAACAACAAACTTGGCTGACATTATTTTCACATGGGGTAACACCCCATCTTGTAATCTAGATGGATAATTAATAATACACTATTTTGCAATATATTTTTATTAAAGTGGACCACGATCCTAGAAGGCCCTTTGAAATGCTGCTGCAGGTTTCTGATCTATTGTTAGAAAAATGTGGGTATCTCTGCAGAACCACCATTGAAGTCTGCTGCGGAGTAGGGGAAGGGTTTGGACACGTGTTGTGACCCAGGATATTGAACTGCTTGTTCAGGATCTTTGCAATCATCTTTACTAGCACTGTATCTTTAAAAAAATACAGGATTCAATAATCACTAAGAGTAACACATGAAAATAAAGACAACCTCCTCCCATAGACTGGAAAACAAACAAGTCCAGCATCCAGTCGGTCCAAAGAAGGAAAACATCAATAAAAAGTTTAACTTTTACTTACCTGTACTCCCTTAGTCAGCAGCATGATTATGGGGATATATCTTAAAAAGCTTTGCCAGCGGGTCGGGGGACTGGGACCACAGTCTCATTTTTAGTGGAAGACATACCTCTTTCTTTTAACCATGACAAGTAAAGGTTACACTAAATTTAATATTTATCTATTTTGCTTCTCTGACAATTTGGGCGCTGGGCTTGTTTGTCTTCCATTGTTGCCCTGCATTGTGGGCATCTGTGCAACCAATTCCAGATTTAAAGTATGTGATTTATTTATTTATTTGAGCTGCAAATGACTTTTTTTCTTCTGCCCTGCCCCAGAATGATGAATTGTAAGGGTGGAATAACATTTTCTTCTGGTCTATTTTTGCAATATTTGTGTAGACTATGCTATTTAGCCCTTATGTACCTAAAGATCCCCACCTTCCATTTATTGTAGACATTAGGAAAGAAAATGATTGTATTCTAAGTATGTCACACACCCCGCTTCAAGAATCCATAACATGTGGGTAATATCGTCCTGAAGAGGCGTTCCTGCAGAGATGATAGTAAAAAAGAAAGCCCCTCCCTGATCCATAAATACCTGGGACCTCCCACTCATCACCCAGTCTTCCATCTCTGCAAGACGGCGAGCAAGTCAGAAGATGATGTCTCCTCCTTGCACAGGGGGATGTCAGGTAGCCGGGGTAACTCCCGGCCTGTTTTCTGGTTATTTCCGTTCGGGTTTTCTCTTTCCTATCATATTGACAAATTGTGCCTCCTCAGTCTTGGCTGCGGGCCCGAGCGAGGGTATGCTGGCACCTTGGTGCCTTGCAGCAGAAGTTTCCCCGTGAGACCCTAAATAAGAGGGTAGGCGGGACGCCGGGTTGGTGACCCCGGTTTGGGATGCCCCGTCCCTTGGTGCTGGGCCCCGGGGGGGGGGGTTCCCCGTTAATTCCCTTGTCCCATTCAGTGGGGTCTGGGGGGGTCTCTCCATATTTAAGTTGTCTGGTAGTCAGGGAGCATTTTATATTGTTTATCTTTATTTGTTATGTGTGTATGTATGTTTTTTCACGTTACTGTGTGACACCGCGGCCGCCATTGCGGCCGGGGTGTTCACTTCGGTGGTTGTGAGGGGAGCTTTCCCCTCACGCGAGCTGGGGGCGGGGCCGGGCCGCGGCGGCTGCCGCGGCCGGCTCTCCGCTGTTGCTTGACAGTCTGCTGGCTGGGCGGGTGTGCCGCCGGTGCCGGCGGTCACACCCGCCCGCTCGACATTCCATCTCCGGCGCCGCGGTAGACGGCGGCGCCGGTCTCAGTGTCCCGGCCGGGGGTCTTTCTTCCTAGACGCGTCGGGAGGGGAGGGCGGGGCCGGGGCCTTCGCGCGCACCCCGCGGCTCCGCCCCTCCCCCGCTGCCTGGCCGTCTCTGGAGGCTCCGTTGCGGAGCTTGCGGTGACTCTGCTGAGGGCGGCGTTGGGCGGTCCTCCATCTTCGCGCGGTCCGCGTTGCCACGCCTCCTTCTTCCTTCCCTCTGCGTCTCGTGCTGTGCGGCGCCATTGCTCCTCGCTTCTGGACACGTGAGTGGCCTTTGGGCCTTATTTTGGTTTTTGACATATGTTGGTGCCTTTTTTCCTGTCAGTCATTTATTGGGGTCCCTTTTTCCTTCTCTTTTAGAGCGGTGGAGTTACCAGGAGGACCCTTCCTTAGTAATTAGGGGGTTTCTCCCGGTCCTAGATCCCTGGGTTTAGTCTTGCAAAAATCCTCCCACTCGGGACTTTAAAGGGGCATCCCGGGTCGCTTACCAGCGTAATTCCCTGGGTCTTAGAGACTATTCAAAGTTCACCTATGGAGGCATCCCCGGTTACTGGGGCAGGGATCCCTGCGGGGCATCCCAAAAAGTGCATACTGTGTGCTGCATCCATTTCTGGGGACGATGTATTGCTTTGTATACCGTGTGCTCAGCAAACTATTGCGCGGCAGTCCGGATCCCAGGCGTCTGGGTCAGTACCGCCGGCCGAGTCATCTCAACCTCCCACCCTGACACGCGCTCCTTGTGACGTTGTCATGGGTAGGGATCTGCAATCCGAGATGTGCGCCAGATTGGCCAACCTTGAGAGAATTGTTTCCAGCTCGGTCGCTCGCAAGGCTCCGGCTAAGAGGAAGCATTTGTCTCCGGCTGCGCCAGTTGATGTTCTGGATGAGTTTAATAATCTGGATTATTCTGATTATTCTGGGCTAGAGGAAGGTGAAGTTTCTGAGGGCTCAGAGGTCTCGGACGATGAGCAGTCTGCTGGCGCTGATGCGGAATTTAGTGAGTTGGGGAGATCCTCGGATTCTTCCCACGCCCTGGCGCTGATGTTGGAAGTTCTGAATATCTCCCCCCCCGAGGTGGCGTCACAACAGGAGGGTGAGTTGTTTGAGGAGTCCAGGCCGCGCTTGGAGTTTCCTACGCAACGGCACTTTGACAAAATCATTGACAAGGAATGGGACAGGCCGGCTAGGCTCCCTGGTATCCCTCAAGGTTGGGATAGGAAATATCCTTTTCCTTCGGAGGCGGTTAAGCGCTGGGCTTCCCCACCCGAGGTCGATGCTCCGGTTTTGGGATTGTCTAACTCCTCGGTTTTAAATAGACCGGATTGTTCCACCCTTAAGGATGGGGAGGATAAACGTATTGATCAAATGGCTTGTCATGGCTTTTCTAGCATTGGGTCAGCCATACGGCCTGTGTGCGCCTCAGAGCTTATGGTTTTGGCTGCCAGGTCTGTGGTCAGGGACTTGTTGACCTCTTCCGGGCTTCGCCCTGGTAGTGCCGAGTTCCTTAGTCTCAAACGGTGTGAGTTATTTTTATCCTTTGTATTAACAGCCTTGGATGACGCCTTGATGATGTGTGGTAGGACGTCGGCTTTGTTGGTGACTATTCGGCGGTCGGTTTGGCTGCGCCAGTGGGCGGCCGATTTCATGTCAAAAAAGTCTCTGACGGCTTTACCTTTTGTTGGCTTGAGGCTTTTTGGTGAAACTTTGGACTCCGTCACCAAGGGTGGTAGGTTACCTCAACGTAAGAAGCAGCGCCGTCCCTTTCGGGGGGCGCCTGCCTTTTCAACTTCCTTTCGTGGAGCCAGATCTGGCAGAGGCTCTGCATTTCCCTCTTCCAGAGGAGACTCCGGAAACAGGGGCAGAGGGCGTGCCCGCTCTGGATACAGTTGGGGCTCTAAGCCCAAGCCGGCTGTTAAGCCAGTTCAGCAATGAGGGGGCGCCCTCACCCTTGCGGGTGGGGGGACGGCTGAGACACTTCTCCCAGATCTGGGATCAAGAAGTCTCGGACAGATGGATCCGGGAAGTGGTGTCTTCCGGTTACAAGCTAGAGTTCGAGCTCCGCCCCCCCTCCAGGTTCTTCAGGTCTCGGATGCCTTCGGAGCCTCTGGTGGCGCAGGGGCTCCTGGTGGCAGTAAAGAATCTTCTGGACATGGCTGTCATTTGCCCAGTGCCCCTCTCGGAGCAGGGCAGGGGCTTCTATTCCAATCTGTTCACGGTTCCCAAGAAGGACGGGTCGGTCCGTCCTATCTTGGATCTGAAGTTTCTCAACAGGTTTATTCGGCCGCGCAAATTCCGCATGGAAACGCTGCGCTCGGCCATTCACTCTCTTCGTCAGGGAGACTTTCTGACGTCCATAGACATCAAGGATGCTTATTTACACGTTCCGGTTTTTCCAGCACACCAGAGGTTTCTCAGGTTTGTGGTGGAGGATCGGCATTTTCAGTTTGTGGCTCTTCCTTTCGGTCTCACCTCAGCCCCTCGGGTTTTCACCAAGGTGCTAGCGGGGGTGATGGCACTGCTCAGAGTTCAGGGTATCCGCATTGTGCCCTATCTGGACGATCTACTGATCATGGCCTCTTCTTTCAACCAAGCGGAGTTGGACACCGGAGTGGTGGTGTCCACTCTGGAGAGGTTCGGTTGGGTGATCAATCACCCCAAGTCTTCTCTTTGTCCGTCCAGAGTTGTGACTTTTCTGGGGATGTCTCTGGACACCTCGCAGGCCAGGGTGTTTCTGCCCCAGGCCAAGATTCTTTTGATTCAGGAGTTAGTTCAGCTTCTCTTGTTGGCTCCTCATCCGACCATCCGGCTAGGGATGAGGCTGGTGGGGCTCATGGTGGCCTCGTTCGAGGCGGTTCCCTTTGCCCAGTTCCATACGAGGACTTTTCAGATGCATCTGTTGACGGTTTGGGACAGGTCGCAGTCGTCATTGGACCGGTCCTTCCGGTTGACTCCCCGAGTTCGTCGTTCCCTTCAATGGTGGCTGGGGTCTGTCAATCTGTCGATAGGCAGATCCTTCCTGGCTCCATGTTGGGAAACGGTCACCACGGATGCCAGTCTGTCGGGTTGGGGGGGTGTTTGGAAGGACCTCCATTTTCAGGGTCTGTGGAGTCCTCAGGAGGCTCACGAGCCCATCAATATTCTGGAGTTGAGAGCCATCAGGTTGGTTCTGTTTCGCTTGACTCCTCAGTTGAGAGGTCTGCCAGTTCAGGTCCGTTCGGACAACAGGACGGCGGTTGCTTACATCAATCACCAAGGGGGGACTCGCAGCAGGAGTGCCCTCAGGGAAGTGTCTTTGATTCTGGACTGGGCGGAGACCCACGTCCCGTGTATCTCAGCAGTCTACATTCCGGGTGTGGAGAACACGGAGGCGGACTTGCTGAGCAGGGCCTCCTCTCGTCAGGGGGAGTGGTCTCTCAGTCCCAGGGTGTTTCGTTCGATATGTCGCAGGTGGGGGGTCCCAGCGGTGGACCTCTTTGCCTCTCGTCACAATCACAAGCTTCCAGTCTTTGTGTCTCTCTCGCAGGATCCTCTGGCTCTGGCAGTGGATGCCATGTCTCTGTCTTGGAGGGGTCTGGGATTCCTTTATCTGTTCCCTCCGTTTCCGATGCTGGCCAGAGTAGTTCGCAAACTGGCCTTGGAAGGTGCGGCGGCGATTCTAGTGGCCCCGAGGTGGCCACGGCGCGTTTGGTTCGCAGATCTTGTAAGGCTGGCAGAGGATCAGTTCGCTCTGCCTCTGCTGCCGGACCTGCTCACCCAGGGTCGGCTACGCTATCCCAATTTACCATCGCTGGCTTTGACGGCGTGGCTGCTGAGACCGCCATCTTAAAAGACGAAGGTCTTTCTGACGCGGTGATTCAAACTCTTATCAGTGCCAGGAAGCGTTCTTCTTCTTCTGTTTACTATAGGACCTGGAGGTCCTATATTGATTGGTGTGAAGGTAGGTCTTTCTCTTGTCGTGAGTTCTCCATTCCTAGGATTCTGGAGTTTCTTCAACATGGTTTGGATCTGGGGCTCCAAATTAGTACCTTGAAAGGGCAGGTTTCTGCCTTGGCGGTGTTTTTCCAACGATCCTTTGCACTTCATCCTTTGGTCAGGACCTTTTTCCAAGGAGTCACGCATGTTCGTCCGCCTAGGAAGCCCTTGGTTCCAGTTTGGGATTTGAATCTTGTTCTCTCTGCTCTTCAGGGTCCTCCGTTTGAGCCCTTGAATGAGGTTGCCTTGTCTTCGCTTACTCAAAAGGTGGCCTTTTTGGTGGCTATCACTTCGGCTAGGCGTGTTTCTGAGTTGGCAGCTTTATCCATTAAAGCTCCATACTTTGAGAAGCATCAGGACAAGGTTGTCTTTCGTTTCAAGCCGGATTTTCTTCCTAAGGTGGTCTCGGCTTTTCATCTGAATCAGGACATAGTTCTGCCTTCTCTATGTCCTAATCCTAGCAACGACAAGGAAAGGGCGTTGCATTCCCTGGATGTAGTTCGTGTTGTGGAACATTATCTTGAGGTTACGTCTTCCTTTCGTAAGACGGACGCCTTTTTTGTGGTGCCCTCCGGGCCTAGGAAAGGTTTGGCTCCTGCCAAATCTTCCATTAGTACGTGGATTCGTCAGGCCATCATTGGGGCCTATTCTGCTAAGGGGAGGAGTCCCCCTTTCCGTGTTACGGCTCATTCTACTCGTGCGGTTGGAGCTTCTTGGGCTTTTCAGCACCAGGCTTCTGTTGAGCAAGTTTGTAAGGCCGCTACCTGGTCGTCTGTTCACACTTTTTCCAAGTTTTACAAGGTTGATGTTTGGGCATCCACGGATGCTGTTTTTGGGCGCAAAGTTTTGCAAGCTGCAGTGGTTTAAGGTTGTGCATGGTTGCCTGGTTTTTGGATTCCCGCCCTTGTTATGGACACTGCTATTGGATGTCCCACATGTTATGGATTCTTGAAGCGGGGTGTGTGACATACTTAGAATAATACCATTTTGTGAATACTCACCTTGTAAAATGGGTATTATAAGTATGTCACACACCCCGCTTCACCCGCCCTTTTCTGTTTTCAGGATGCTCCATTTTGTGAACTTTGCGTGGTTGTGTTTTATATTTGCCTCTTCCTGGTCCCTTATCTTACTGCTTCTGTATACTGGGTGATGAGTGGGAGGTCCCAGGTATTTATGGATCAGGGAGGGGCTTTCTTTTTTACTATCATCTCTGCAGGAACGCCTCTTCAGGACGATATTACCCACATGTTATGGATTCTTGAAGCGGGGTGTGTGACATACTTATAATACCCATTTTACAAGGTGAGTATTCACAAAATGGTATTTTTACTAAACTGGGGCGAGCCTCCTGCAGAAATAGGTTAGTCTGAGTAGAATGTGATCAATGGCATTTTGTAAGAAGCTCAGGCTGGAGTGTACAATAGGTCGGCCACTATGATAAACTCTCAATCAGGGTGGGGTAAGCATTTCCAAAGATTTAACCATAAACCATGGGAGGGCTGTGCCCCCTTATTATACAATACTGTGGTATCTCTGCAAGCTGGTCCACGCAGAGAAGCTTATTTTGTGGAAGTTGGCAAATGTAAATGAGAACGCAGAAATAAAGCTAACAGATGTAAAGTAAATAGAAACTGGTCATAGACAGAGGCAAGGAAATAAAGACCTGTTGTCACGTGCCCCTTGTGCATGTCTGTGAGAAGCAGAGGGTGGCTATATAAAATAGTGAGGAACTATGTGGTAATATATATTTCACCTAGCCTAGGTCAGCATTTCTTATTGGCCAGGTTAATGGTGTCCATCATACGGAGTAGTTCTTTCATGGGGTCTCCCAACATCATCCCAATTCCCCCACTGTCTCACCCCACAACCAGAGACAAACAAATACAAGAGACCTGCACTTACATAACTGCACACTGCACCAGACCACATTAGGTGCAGCAAAGAGAGGGGCAATGATGGGGATGCAGAAAAAGGAGGGAAGAGATGGGGTTCGGCAGCAAAGAGCAGGGCAGTGCAAAAAAAGTGCAGAGAAAATGCAGAAAAGGGGGCAGAGATGGAGGTGCAGGAAAAGCAGGGCGGGCATAAGGGGTTCCACAAAGAGAGGGGCAGAGATGCAGTGGTTCCATGCAAAAAGGGGGCTTAGAAGGGGGTGCAAAAAGGTGCAGAGATAGATAAAGGGCAGAAAAATTCGGGTAGAGATGGAAAGATGCAGCAAAAACAGGGGCTGGGATGGAATGTGCAGCAAAGAACAGGGCAGAAATTGGGGTGCAGCAAAGACTGATGCAGATATGGGACGCTCAGAAATAAGAAGAGCAGAGATGGGGGTGGAAAATAAGTGGGGGGCAGCATGGGAGATGGTGGGTGCAAAGAATTCTGGGGTGCCCCTTGATCTTGGAAACCAGGAGGTTTCTGAGCAGCAAACCAACCAGGAGACTTTTTTTTTTGGGGGGGGGGGGTTACAATACCTTTAAGAGATACTTGCCTCTTCCCCATGGACCTCTGTATAACAGTGGCCAGAAAGCAGCTGCATACTGCATTTGATTTACAACTCTGATTGGAGGAGGTGCAGCAGCTGCATAGTGCATAGTAGTGATCTAGGACCCCTCGCCAGCACAGGAGGGTATAGGTCCTTGTAGAGATAACGCTTATCGCCGGAGGGCTTCACCGCCCGAGACGTCCTTTCCCAATGGTGAGAGGTGCTGCTGGAATTCCAGAGTCGTCCGTGAGGAAACAGGAACAGCCCTTACAAGGGCTAGTGAATTGTAATATAGCGTTTCCCCCAATAAGAGACAGAACTTCAGTATTGAGGGTGAAGGTGAAGTGTCTTTATTAGTGCCACTCTAGGCCTTATATACACAAGTCTCCATGCAATGACAACCACACTGACCAATAGCAGCAGGGCAAACAATCCCTCAACTCTGCCGGTGACGCAATCAGTAGAACAATAGCAGGCTGTAATACACTCAATCAGGACAATGCCATTGACTGTGACGTAATCAACAATACACAATGGCAGTCAAAATACAATGACATTGCCTGTAACCTAATTAAGAAAAGGCCAGTGAATGACCCGGTGGGCAACTGAATAGTGATGACATCCAAAAGACAGAGCCTCTGTCACAATGCCCCCTTTTTGTGGAACACCCGGCAGACCCGGATTGACCCTGTTCGGGTTAACGTGGGGCTGTCCGGACTCTTGTTATGGGCAGAGTTCTGTTTGCCAGGATAATCCATCTGCATTACTGGTTTGTCTACAGGGCCTGTATACACACACACACACACACACACACACACACACACACACACACACACAGTTGTACTCACAGGGTGCTGGTCTTGTACACACACAGTTGTACTCACAGGGTGCTGGTCTTGTCGTTTCCCCCCAATAAGAGACAGAACTCAGTATTGAGGGTGAAGATGATACACACACACACACATACAGTTGTACTCACAGGGTGCTGGTCTTGTACACACACATGTACTCACAGGGTGCTGGTCTTGTACACACACACACAGTTGTACTCACAGGGTGCTGGTCTTGTACACACACATGTACTCACAGGGTGCTGGTCTTGTACACACATACAGTTGTACTCACAGGGTGCTGGTCTTGTACACACACACACTCTTAGCTCTGGTTGCAAGGCATTGAGAAAATGTTCTAGTAAAAACAACTGTAGGCTTCCGGGGTGACAGCGTGCCGGGCTAACAAAGCCTCCTTTACCAGATGGTAGTGTGGTATGTCCGCATCAGGGATGGCCCGGAAAGCATCGGAAGCTTTCCCCGATAGTTTCCCTGATAATATGGTGACCCATTCCTCCGTGGGTACCCGGTGTAAAGCGCACTGCCGTTCAAAATCGGCCAAAAATCCATCAATCTCATTGTCACTTTCCTGGATGGACTTAAATGCTGCAAATGGAATCTTTTTCCCCCCAGTGTAACTGAGGCTCAGAGACACAGGGGCGCTGAGAGGCTGCTGGGTTGCGAGTCGTCGATCTTCCCTTCGCTTACTGGCCTCTGCCTCCGCTGCGGCGAAGACTTGGGCCCTTATTCATCAAGCGATAGCGCCAGGTAGTGTCCGACGAGCGCCAGGTAGCGGCAGCTAACGGCGACTACCGACTCAAGTACGCCCGGCGGCGGTCACAATGACGCATTTATCAAGCAAAATGAGGCTAGCGCCGGCGAGAGCGACGGCTAGCGCGGCATTCATCATGAAGCCGCCTGGACCGAACAGCGCCGCTGCAAATTCCCTCACAGCGCCAGGTATGAGCTGTCGCTCCCTGGCGATGTCCAATGCATTTCAATGGAGCAATCTATAATAATTCATGATTAATTGGTAATAATTTTTTTTTTAATTTTTTTAATGTCAAAAAATCGGAGAACACTTCTGCAATGTTAGGATTTATTTTTAAGTAAAAAAAATATTTTAAAAAAATTTGTGCAGAATTGATCCAACAGGTCTGAGATTAATGTATTCATATAACAAAATGATTCTAAAAACATGTATAATGTTACATTCAAAAAATATGGTTGTTTAGGGGTTAAAAACTAGTTAATACAGATCGCCGCCAGCGCTCTGGGGTTTAAACAAGGAATGGACAGCGACAGCACATTCGGAGCGTCATTTTTTGATGAATATGAAGCTAGCCGTTCGCTCTGGCCATTCGTTGTCAGGCGCTCACATACAACGCTGGACCTGTGAAACAGCGACCCCCCAGCCCGTATTCAACATTACCGCACACCGACTGAGTCGCTGTCATCAAGCTAATGCCGGCCAAGCACAGCGAATACTGGCTGGCGCTGAAAAAATCACGCTACAGTCGCTCATCTGTCGCTACCTGGCGCTATTGATGAATCGGCCTCTTGGTCGATCAGTTCTTGTGATGGATTCGGCCATAGACCGACAATCTGTTCCGAACCGCTTGAACGAGAGCAGCGTCTTCATCGATCTCTATATTGGTTTCGGTCCTCACTGCTGCACGATCCATTTCGATCAGCTCGGCTATCAGTTCCTGACGTGGGCGGTTGCTAGCACAGTCCTCTATAAGCCCTGGTCTACCACTGGCTCTGTTTAAATCACTCCAGATACAGAGGGGAGAAACTTGCCTGTACTTCTCTATAACAGGAAAATGCACTCATCCTTTGATTGTAGGCAGGAAAATAAACAGGGGATGCTATAATCTTTAATAATTGTATTCCCTCCAGGTATGAGATCATTTTGCCCAATGACATGATTTTTTATGTTTTGTTTTCAGAACTAGTTTAAACACCACCTGGGGCCTGGTGTATGCGCTTGAGGATGCCCGATGAAAGTGGGCTCACGGGGTTTCCCAGGGACGGGGCAAAGTATTCAAACTTGAAGCTTTTATTGGTGGACACTCTTGACTCCGGTGGGCAGGCAAAGGAACTCAAACACAGGCAGCTTCAACTGAGGGATGCCCCTCCCTTTATTCAGGCACAGACAGTTCATTCTTGCATCACAAGCAACTTTATGTTACACTTCAGGTCCCCGACTCCAAGTATTCATGGGTGGGTGGCAAGATCTCCACCTGCACCGTCTGCTGGCCGGCCTGGTGCCCCACTCAGGGTCCCCAGATTCTCCTGGTCGTTCCTCTACATAAGGCTGCTCTCACCAGGGCCCACTTCCCACGTCTGCACATTAGGGATCCTTCCTCTCACGTCTCAGCTCAGTCTGGCTAAAACTCTCTGGAACTCCCTATACCCACTCCCTCTGTACCTCTTATCCCCTCCTAAAAGTAATCAGGGGAGTGGGCTGTACTCCTGTTAACCCTTGTGTGCAAGGAGGCATTTCACTTAAATTCTATTCTTATTCTATTCTTATCCTTAGTGGCCTACTAAAGTCATTACATTTACTCTAATCTAACCACTAAATGTATAGCTCAATCTAATCTGCCCCCACCAAGGGTATCCCAGGGCATCCCCCATTCTCCGGGGCCCCTCCTCCAAGGTGCACCTCGGGGACTATCCTGTTGGATAGCTGGAACTAAATTCTGGGACAGGTACCACTGGGACAGGTATTTTCTAAATATTTCATGTATGCAAGGCTGTCTTTATTTCTGGAGCAAATCAGGGTTAGGTAAGGTGTTGATGGCAGCAGATCAGGTTGGGGTACAGGTAAGTCACCGACGTGGCCACCAAATTGGATCCCATATACCACCAGTGTTACGAGTACCACCAGTTGGGAAACCCTGGTCTAAAGGTATTTAAAAAGAAGGGACATTTAGGAAGTATCGCCTTAAGATTTTAGAAAGATTTCTCATGCAGAATTATTCGATTTTTGCACAGATAAAAAGCTAAGGATTTAGCACAACATTTTTACAATGGATTGTGCTCAGTTGTCAGCAATTTCCTGTGTAATCAGAAACACTTTAACACTGTCACTAACACTCCTCCCATCGGTAACTAAGTGCTGCATTGCCACAACACACAGCCAAACACATAGACCCGGGACAGGTATGGAAACATTTTTCTGGTTCAACTTTAAAATTCAGTTACAGACCTACTAGCCGGGTTCACTCATGTAAGGGTGACTAGAGATCTTGAGAATTTATATATCCAACGCACATTAGAGAGAGAAAAAGAGAAAGAAAGAGAGAGACAGAAATAACTACCATATTTTCCAACATAGTTTGTTCCCTTTCACATCATTAAACTAGTATCTGCTACCACCTACAAAGGAATGATCAAAGCAAACTAGGCAGCTGCTGTTTCATGTATATGGCCAGGACTGGCTCCAGGTTTATTTGGACCCTTGGACCTCTTTGTGCTGCATCATGTACATACCATAGTCATTCACCCTTCAGCTCTACTGCCCCCAGTAGGATGTCTTCCGCTGCTGAAAGTTTCACCACTGCTGCCAATCGCCCTTTGGTCCTTGCTTCTGACCTGCCTCTGATCACCCTTTGGTCATCTAGGGTTCAATGGCCAGACTGCCCCTCGCCCTAGTAATTACCAGCCTTTATTTCCTACAGCAGGACAAGGGGCACGGGGCTCCCCCTGGCCATTAGGATTGCGTGTAATAAGGCAGGGGGCCTCAGCAAGCCCCCCACTGGTATTTTGGGCAGGTAGCTTTCTGTCCCCTGTCATTGAACTGGTATAGTGGTCCTTTGGAGGTGGGGGAGTGAAGCTTTTATGCTACGGAGACAAAGCCTCTGTTGAATCTCCCCTACATGATTTTTGTGTCACTGGATAGGAGGGGTGGGGCATTGATAGGTATAGTCACATGTGGGGAATTCACAGCGCCTCCACCTCTGTACTACAGAAGCTTCCCTCCCCAGCAGCCCGGCACTATTCCTGGAAGCCATAATGGAAGGAGAGTATCTAAAGGGTGTCTGCTTTAGATACTGGCGCTTGACCCTAAAGCTGGACCCGGAGGAAGACAGTGCTGATGGATGAGACTTGTTTAATTTGGGATATTGTTTGGGAACCAGTAGGGGATCCAGGGGACCACGTCTAAACCAAGAAGAGAGAAGTGTGCCCTGTACATGCAGAACACTGCTTCTATGGCCACTGCATGCACATGCACAGCAGCAGCTTTCTGTCTGTACAGGGGTCACTACTTGTAGATCTTGGGTGTACAGCTGGCAATAGCAACAGATTGAAGACAAAATGCACAATTTCCTAACATAAGAAAAAGTAAAAAATATACTAGATAAGCTCAGTGCTTTGTGGACATAATTTACGCACACAAAAATATAAACTTTCAAAAATGCCACCAGAGGTGGACTTTAAGCACAATGTTTTTGCATAAATGTCTATAACGTTTTTTGTCTAGAATGCTATAGTCTGGTTTGAACAAATTAGACAGAAAACTTCCTAGTCACTCTTGGAGGAAGAAAAGGGAAACAGTTCATGGTGAGAAGCAATTTTAATAAAATAAACTGACTTTTTGTTTTTTGTTTCAGTTAATGTAAATATTTCTGTTATATCCATATAATTTACAAGGTAAAAAAATGCATTACTGCTCAAAAACAAATATTGCTGTTCTTTATTTGGTTGTTTTTCCTGCTTCTGCCCTCATTCTTGGGTTATGGGTACAGGGATTCACACAAATGGTATTTACTGCATAGTATGTAACACACTTCTAAGATAGGTTGTTGGTAGAGGCGGACCAAAAATCAGCCCTGGATTTTACCAGCCCCTGGCCAGCCCTAGACATCCCTACTGATGCCCTCCCAAAGATGATGCCGTGGCTATAGCATTTGGGGATGGGGTTCCTTGGCTTGTGGGTACAGTGGGGCTGGGTATAGGGGGATGAGAAGAAGACTAAGAGGGCAGGGAGTGAATGTGAATGTGTATTAAAAGCAGCAGCCCAACAGGCAGTGCGGCCAACCGGCTATTGTCCAGGGCCCCCCTATAGCCAGCCCACCCCTGGGTGTTGGTGTGTGTACTACTACTTATCCTGTTCTGAAAATACACTACTGCCACATTAAAATTACAAATAAAACTTTTATTGAACCATTTTTATGATTTAGGATCCAGAAGCACCATTCAAAATAAAACACAACCTAGAGAAAGTGAAGATCCCAAAGGCCGAGAGGCACAATCCATTACTACAGGTAAGCAGGAGAGTTTGAAATTTACTGCTGTTATCCTGCCAAACTATAACTATATAACTATAGCTGTCTAGCTGGGACAATGTTCTCTATGCAGTACACTAAAGCTCTGGCCATACCCAGGCCACCTTAGTAGAAAAGAAAGAAAACCCCACAATGGTAACTGAAATAACTTAAGCCAAATAACCACTCAAATATTTTTTTGGTCCTAGCCCATTTCTTACATGGCAGTTTAAGTAAAGCAGCAATTCCATGTTTTTCATGCTTCTGTCAATGATTTGGGCTTCAAAAAGGTGTCCCTCTCCTGTGCCTCAGTAAAGTCTGTCCACCAAAGAAAACACTTGTTGTGTGACATTTTCTGAGCCCTCTCTCTCCCTCCCTGCATCTCTCCTTGCTGATCTCTTGGCTGAGTCACAGGTTGTCAGGAATCTGCAGCCTTCATAGCCACATCAAAGTTAGTGTACGCACAATGTTTGATCCCTGCCACCCATCCTCCCATTCCCAATTCAACCTTTTTCTAAAGCTATGCCCTCCTGACTAATATTAATGCAGTGGGCATAGGTCTCAGATATAGGATAAGGAAAATCTTTGCAAATATCACCCAAATAGTAAGTAAAAATACAATTCTGTGAGTACTCACCTGTAGAATTGGTATTATAAGTATACAGCACGTCCTGCTCCAGAAGATTCCTTACACATGGGTAATACATCCACAAGATGGCGCTGGACTGCAGAAAACAGCTTGTGGCTCCTCCCGGCCCTATATAAACCAGAGACCTCCCACAAATTCCCCAGTATTGACAAGCAGTTAACAAGAAGCCGGGAGAACTATAATAATAACCATAATTCAAATGAACATTTGAACAATCACCATAAAGAGGTAACTAAGAATAATGATAACAAGGGTGGGACGGAGCAGGACGTGCTGTATACTTATAATGCCAATTCTACAGGTGAGTAATCACAGAATTGTAGTATTCCAAGTATACAGCCTGTCCTGTTCCAGAAGATTCCTTACACATGGGACATCCAATAGCAGTGCCCGTAAGGTAGGGTGGGATCCCCAAAAGCAACAGCGGGCAGTTTAAACCACTGCTGCCTGCAGAACTTTGCGGCCAAAAGCAGCATCAGCTGAGGCCCTAACATCAACCTTGTAAAACTTAGAAAAAGTATGAACAGAAGACCAAGTAGCGGCCTTGCAAACTTGTTCAACAGAAGCTTGGTGCTGAAAAGCCCAAGAGGCACCAATAGCACGAGTAGAATGAGCAGTGAGGCGGAAAGGAGGTTCCTTCCCCTTAGCAGAATAGGCTTGAATCACAGCCTGACGGATCCACTTGCTGATGGTGGACTTAACAGGAGCTAAACCCTTCTTAGGCCCAGAAGGGAGAACAAAAAGAGCATCAGTCTTCCTGAAAGGTTCAGTAGCCACCAAATAGAACTTCAGGGATCTAACCACATTGAGAGAATGTAAAACCTGCTCCTTAGAATTACTAGGATTAGGGCACAGAGAAGGCAAGACAATGTCCTGATTGAGATGAAAAGCAGACACAACCTTGTCCTGTGTCTCTCAAAGTAAGGAGGTTTGATAGAAAGCACCGTCAAGAAACACGCCTAACAGAAGTGATAGCCACCAAAAAGGCTACCTTAAGCATCAAAATAGACAAAGGGGGCGCACGCAAGGGCTCAAAGGGAGACCCTTGGAAGGCTGATAATACCAAGTTCAAATCCCAGACTGGTAACATAGGCTTACGAGGAGGACACACGTGAGTAACCCCCTGAAAAAAGGTCTTAACCAGACGATGGTTGTCAAAAGATCTTTGGAAGAAAATAGCCAAGGCTGAGACATGACCTTTGAGGGTACTAAGTTGAAGACCCAAATCCAAACCATGTTGCAGGAATTCCAGAATCCTGGGGATAGAAAACACCCGGCAGGGAAGCGACCTAGACTCACACCAGTCAATGTAAGTATGCCATACCCTATAGTAGATAGAGGACGAGGACTTCTTCCTAGCCTTTTTCATCAAGATGGAGGTTTCAGCAGCCAGGCCGTTAAAGCCAGCGTTTGTAAATTGGGATGGCGTAGCTGTCCTTGAGTGAGCAGATCTGGAACCTTGGGAAGGACATACTGATCTACTGCCAACTGCACGATGTCTGCGAACCACACTCTTCTTGGCCAACGGGGGGCCACCAGAATAGTTGGCACCCCTTCCTGGGAGATCTTGCGCAGCACCCTGCCCAGCAGAGGGAACGGAGGGAATACATAGAGAAGCTGAAAGCTCTTCCTAGACATTGCTAGCACATCCATGGCCAAAGCCAGGGGGTCCTGGGACAGAAAAACAAAGACTGGAAGCTTGTGATTGTGACGGGACGCAAACAGATCCACATCCGGCCAACCCCAACGGTGGCACAGGGAGTGAAACACCCTGCTGCTGTGGGACCACTCCCCCAGACGAGACTTCCCCTGCTGAGGGAATCTGCCTCCAGATTTTCCACCCCCGGGATGTACACAGATGATAGACAAGGGACATTCTCCTCCGCCCAGGACAGAATCAGGGACACTTCCTTGAGGGCCCTCTTGCTCCGGGTCCCTCCCTGATGATTGATGTAGGCAACCGCTGTCTTGTTGTCCGAGCGGACCTGAACAGCCCGACCCCAAAGGTGTGGAGTCAATTGAGCGAGAATCAACCTTATCGCCCTTAGTTCCAGAATGTTGATAGAAGTGTGGGCCTCCTGAGGACCCTACTGACCCTGGAATTGCAGAGACTTCCAGAAGCCCCCGCAACCGGTCAGACTGGCATCCGTGGTGACTGTCTCCCAGCAAGGGGTCAGAAAGGATCTGCCTACCAACAGGTTCCTTGAGTCCAGCCACCATGAGAGAGACCTCCTGGCCAGAGGGGACAGAACAAACACCTGATCCAGGGACACAGGGTCCCGATCCCATACTGACAAGAGGTGAAGTTGAAGAGGTCTCATATGAAACTGAGCGTATGGAACCGCCTCGAAGCAAGACACCATCAGGCCCACCAGCTGCATCCCCTGCCATATGGAGGGATGAGGACAAGACAGAAGAAGCTGGGCCTGAGCTTGAAGACACTCCAGCTTCTGCTGAGGGAGAAGGATCTTGACCTGAGATGTATCCAGAGTCATTCCCAGAAGGGACCTCACCAAGGACGGGGACAGGGAAGACTTGGGGTGGTTGATCACCCAGCCGAAAGACTCCAGTGTGGACGCCACCCTCTGGGTATCCAGCTCTGCCTGCTGGAAAGACTGAGAAATGATGAGAATGTTGTCCAAGTAAGGAAGGATGCGAATGCCCTGAGATCTCAGTAGAGCCATTACTCCCGCCAGTACCTTGGTGAAAACCCTGGGAGCAGAGGGGAGACCGAAAGGCAAGGCAACAAACTGATTGTGCTGATCTCTGAACCTGAGAAATTTTTGATGACCTGGAAAAACTGGTACATGAAGGTAAGCATCCTTGATGTATACAGATGTCATGAAGTCGCCCGGGCGCAGTGAATTGACTGCAGAGCACAGGGTTTCCATGCGAAAATGCTTGAATCTGACAAACTTGTTGAGAAGCTTTAAATCCAGGATGGGTCTGAGGGACCCGTCCTTTTTGGAGACAGTGAAAAGGCTGCAAGCTCTGTCTTGTAACCGGGGGACACTACCTCCTGAATCCACCGGTCTGAGACGTGAAGCCTCCAGACGTGAGAAAAGAGCCGAAGCCATCCCCCCACCCGGATAGGTGAGGGCGCCCTTTCATGCTTGGGGGAGGACTTAGGCTTGGGACCCCAGGAGGGGCCAGGGCAGCCATGTCCTCTGCCCCTTCCCCAAAAATCTCCGCGGGCCCCAGCAAAGGAGGCTCCTCGCCCAATTCTGGAACCACAAAAGGAAGGGAGAAAGGTACTTGTTCCCCTGAAAGGACCGGGACTGCCTCCTACGTTGAGGCAACCTGCCGCCCTTAGCAAACAAGTCCAAGCGTTCACCAAAGAGGTGCAGCCCCTTAAAGGGAAAGCCAGTGAGAGCCTTCTTAGCAGCGTTATCTGCTACCCACTGACGCAGCCAGACAGAGCGGCGTATAGCCACCAGCAGAGCAGATGTCCTCCCACACATTCTGATGGTATCATCCATAGCAGACAGAACATATGCAACAAATTCATAGCAAAGCAGGAGAGAACCGTACACTTCTCCTCCCGCGTCATCAGAGGCCCCATCTAAGAGACTCTTGAGCAAGCCTTTAATAGCAACAGCTGTAATGGCAGAAGCACAAACCGGGCGCAGCGTGGTTCCCACACAGGCAAAAGCATGGCAAGCCAGCTGGTCCATGCGCCGGTCCTCACCATCCTTCAGAAAAGTAGTGTCAGGGGAATACATGACGGAAGAATTGGACAGCCCCAGAACAGGTGCATCCATTTCGGGAGGACATGACCAACGCTTAACCACATCAGCAGGAAAGGGATACCTTCTATCCCAACTCTTTAGCACCCCAGGAAGCTTGCTAGGCGTTCCCATTCTTTGAGCACCAGATTATTAAAGTGAGTTTGTTCAGGAAAATCCAAGCGTGGTCTAGCCATATGAAAAAGCTCACCCTGCTGCTGCGGAGCCACGGCAGGAGGGGAAATACAGAGCACCTCAAAAATGTCATCTGAGGACCATAGGTCAGCCCCAGACCCGGTATCACCATAAACCTTAGGCTGTTCCTCAGATGATTCTGAATCAGAAAATAATTCCCCCTCCTCTAGGGGAGTATAACCAGGAACGCCAAATATTTCCTCGGCTTCCATTGGAAAGAGAGAAACAGCGGGTGATAAATGCCGCTTCTTAGCAGAAGCCTTACGCGGGGCAGACCCAGCAATATGCTTTTCAATGCTGGCCACCCGTGCAGCCAAATCAGGTTGAGACTCCCCACTGGTATGCACCTCACAAGGAGTCAGATGTAAGCGTGGGGGGGTAGGCGAAGCCAGAGGGGGCGCATGCCCAGCCACAGGTAACACAGACTGCAGCGCAAGCACCTGCTGGGCGCAGGGTACACACACCCTGACGTCATCACTTATAGGGGATACCCCACACGTAACACATAGCCGGGCTTGTCCCGAAGGAACTCCAAGCAAATTATCCTGAGAAGCCTCCATATGGTGATTAATGTGGCACCGCAGGCCAATATGGGATTAACGCTAAATATAGCTACCTGGGATGCCCCAAGAGCCCGCTAGGTAAGTGGGAGATATATAAATACAATAGCCCTCCAATATATTAACACTAAACCAAGGGGAGAGGACCGGGAGAAACCACAAAAAGTTTGACCCGCCTGAAAGACATAAGCAGAAAACCCCATAAGCAAACACTGAAAATAAATCAGACATAAAAAAAGGCCACCCCACAGGGGCACTTACGGACCGCGTTAGGAAGAGAGCAGCCACGCAGCACAAGAGGCAAAATGTCGGCCGCATATACCTTGAGGGGCGGGCCGCGGAGAAGTGATGCGGAAAACGTCATCCGCAAGGCCCGCCCCCCTGAAGAGCGTGAAAACGCGCCCACGTGAGTGAGCCAGCCATGAGGCGATGTCGCCGCTGTCCGCGGAGCGCAGTACAAGCGCGCGGCGGCGGCAACCAGACAAAACACATGAAGCGGATCTAAGAGAAAGCAATTCTACAACCCTGCAGTGGCTACCGCAGCACACATACACCCCCCCCCAGAGATGTCCCCAGGGAGAGCGAGGCGGGGGAGCAGCAGCCAACCTTAGAAAGGGGCCCAACTAAGAAGACAGGGAGTAAAGGGGGACCCCAGAGAGCGGGAGGGGCATCCCATAAGGCTCACCACAGGCCTATACCACCTACCCTTTAAGACAGGGTTGGAGCGGCGCTCCTTAGCACCTGACCCCGGTGCTGCCTAACTTCACTTGAACCAGTGCAGCCTAAGCTGGGAGGCAGTGGGTTCGGAACAGGTGGGAGTAGCCCTACAGGGCCACAGGCTAATAGCCCCGCTCACCTGCGCAGCATAAAGAGCCATCTTCTATTCTTCGCAGCACAGACTGCAGATAAGAACTGTGGAGTTTGTGGGAGGTCCCCGGTTTATATAGGGCAGGGAGGAGCCACAAGCTGTTTTCTGCAGTCCAGCGCCATCTTGTGGATGTATTACCCATGTGTAAAGAATCTTCTGGAGCAGGACGTGATGTATACTTGGAATATTGACTTTCTTGAGTGTTGTTGCTCTCTGGCAGGGCATCACCCCGGAAATCACCGGTAAACGTACCCTTTCCCTATGTCCAATGCGCATGTGTGGGCCAAGCAGCAGCAATCATTCCATTTAGATTCCCTTTACCACACGGACATCAGCACAGCAAGGAAATCAGAATAGAGTGAGGACCACCAGCCGCATTCCCGTCGCTGCCTCTAGTTGCAGGCCTGTCGAATAGTTAGAGGTATGCAGGGGAAGCAGGCCCATTGAAGAGATGAGCAGAGTGGGCGTTCTGGGGGGTTTCACACCCCATAGAGAGGTAGACCACCCCTCCAAGAGTTTTATAGACTTTGAGGGGAGGGTGCTTTGTTTTAACTTAATATCTGTTGAAGCAATAACTGCAGACTATTTCTGTAAATCCTAATGTGACTTCTGCACCTGCCCCTGGGTATTTTGGCCCACTCCTCATAAGCAAAGTGCTCCGGCTGTCTCAGGTTTTAAAGGTGCCTTCATCAGATGGCATGACTCAGATGCTACTTCAGAAAGTTCCAATGCTTTGCTCTTGGGTGTTTTATTCTGTGCTTTTGGGTCATTATCTTGTTGGAGGGCCCATGACTTGTGACTGGCACCAAGCTTTCTGAAACAGGCAGGACATTTCACACCAGGATGTTTTGGGATTTCATTGTAAACTGCAAGACACCCTGTGCCAGATGAAACAAAGTAGCTCTGAAACCTAACCAAGCCTCCTCTATGTTTCACCAAAGCTACACTGTTCTCCTTATATGCTTCATTCATGTCTGTGAACATAAAGCTGTTTTGTACAACCTGCCCAAAGACATTCTCCAGAAGCTTTGTGGCTTGTCAATATACATTTTGCCCAATTTCATTTTTTATTATATGCTTTCAATAGTGGTTTCCTCCTGTGCCATCTTCAATTAAAGTAGAAGGTCCAAAATGTAAACATTGCCCTCCCTTTCCATGTGCTAAGCCTGATTCGGGCATCAAAACCTAAAATATACTGGGAATTGCCTTGGTAATAGATCTAGCCTGTGCTAGGAAAAAAGAAGTCTATCCACAGAATTGCAGGGAATTAAAGATGAGTATAACTTTTTTTTTTTACTGCCAGCAGAATGTCTTTAACTACTCAGTAATCTGAGGAAACATGCCAAGACCGAATTTCATAAGATGTGGGATGTGAATGCTCATTTTGATATTTTTTTTAGGGCATGTCTCAGGGAGACCGTCGCTACATGTACAGCCTCATCAGCGTGTACGATCCATCACCAGCGAGACAGCAGCTGTACTACAAGCATAAAATAGGCTGCAAAATGGCGCTGTCGTACTGCAGCTTCCACGGATGCCAAAAATAAAAGGATAGAGCTGTAAGAAAGATGTTTATTTAAAAAGCACAGCGTATACGATGTCGCCATGAGTGCCGTTTGTCCAAGAAGGTTTTCTCTCCCTTCGGCCCTCATACAGTCATATAAATTATGGTAAAACCCACAATCCTACCATTTTGTGCAAATTAATATCAGCTGGTTTAACTGGCAGTCTATAAAAATGTGTCTCATTATCAAGATCAACTTCTGCAACATAAAGGCCCGCCCTCCATTCACCAGCGACCCCTGGGAATAAATGGCCACCACTCCACATCGGACACAGTAATGCAATGGAAGGCACAAGATCTAATACTAATGTTAGTCTGTGCAAATAAAAAAGAACTCAGTTACCCCCCCCCCCTCCACAAGCAGCTGTTCAGTCCTACAGAGAAGTGGGAATGTCCAGATTAGCTGTTAGCTGCGCAAGCCTACAATTCTGGTCGTATGAGTTTTCTTTAGTACCTGTTGCATAGCCAGCTTAAACATCAATGCTGAGCAGTATATAGAGGTTATGGAACAACATATGCTCCCATCCAGACAATGTCTCAATCAGGCAATGTCTTGCATATTTAAGCAGGACAATGCTAAACCATTTACTGCATGCAACCAAATGGAATGGCTTTACAGAAGCTTAACTAGCCAGCCTGCAGTCCAGACCTTTCACTTAAAAACATTTGGTCCATTATGACCTGAAAAAATGTGGCAAAGTCAACCCAGGATTGTTTAGTAGCTACAATCTTCATAGCACAAGAATAGAAAAACTACAGCAATTAGTCTTCTAACTTCCCAACTGTCTACACACGGTTTGCTTTACAAATACACATGAAGACATGACATTAGAAATCATTACACCTGCCAGCCCTAGCATGCTGAGGAATGAGGAGGGGCTGACCGTATTAATGTCAAGGGTTAAAATATTAGGGTTATGGTTTAGAATAAAGAAGAACGTCTAGTGGAGACCAGATTATGACTTTTGTTTATTATCTAAATTGGGCTTAGCCAGGAGAGAGGGGATGTGACAGGCAGAAAGCAATGACAGACCAAGTGGTAAAAAGGGGCTTGTTGGGCATTGTTTTTAAAGTAATGAAAATGTAACTATTATAATAAATTTGAATGGTTAACTGAATACATCTATTTTTAGAAATTAATGTTTTATTTTAATGAATAGTTCTATAACATTATTTCATTAATCAGCAATAGTTTTTGATATAAAAAAAATAACATTTAGAGTGGTGAAGAAAGAAAAGTTGTTGCATTTCTTTGCAGGATTAAAAAAATACCATTTTGTGATTACTCACCTGTAAAATGGGTATTATAAGTATGTCACACACCCCGCTTCAGATAGTCATTGCACTTGGGTTATACCGACCTGTAGAAGGCGATCTTGCAGAGATGTCATGAAAAAAAGTGAACCCCTCCCGGTCCATAAATACCTGGTACCTCCCACTCATTCCCCAGTATTAAGACAGCAGTAAAAGGGCCAGGAAAAGCCAAAATAACCAGTAACAGTAAAAAAGGTTCACCATAGAAAGGATCCAGAATACCAAAGGGCGGGGTGAAGCGAGGTGTGTGACATACTTATAATACCCATTTTACAGGTGAGTAATCACAAAATGGTATTATTCTAAGTATGTCACACACCCTGCTTCAGATAGTCATTACACTTGGGACATCCAATAGCAGTGTCCATAAAGGGCGGGGATCCAAAACAAGGCAATAATGCACAAGCTTAAACCACTGCAGCTTGCAGAACTTTGCGGCCAAAAACAGCACCCGCTGAGGCCCGCACATCAACCTTGTAAAACTTGGAAAAAGTGTGAACGGAAGACCAAGTAGCAGCCTTACAAACTTGCTCAACAGAGGCCTGATGCTGGAAGGCCCAGGACGCCCCAACGGCACGAGTAGAATGAGCAGTAACACGAAAAGGGGAAACCTTCCCCTTGGCAGAATAGGCCCCAACAATGGCCTGGCAAATCCATTTACTAATGGAAGACTTGGCGGGAGTCAAACCTTTCCTAGGCCCAGAGGGCACCACAAATGGGCATCAGTCCTACGAAAAGAAGAAGTAGCCACCAAATAGTACTTCACAAAGCGAACCACATCCAGAGAATGCAAAACCCTCTCCTTGTCATTGCTGGTCTTACGACACAAGGAGGGCAGAATAATGTCCTGATTAAGATGAAAGGCAGAAACCACCTTAGGAAGGAAATCTGGCTTGAAACTAAAAACAACCTTGTCCTGATGCCTCTCAAAGTACGGAGCCTAAATGGACAAAGCCGCCAACTCCGATACACGCCGGACGGAAGTGATGGCAACCAAAAACGCAACCTTCTGAGTAAGCGTAGAAAGAGCAATATCCTGCAAAGGTTCAAAAGGAGGACCCTGAAAAGCAGAAAGAACCAAATTCAAATCCAAATCCCAAACTGGGAGCAAGGGCTTCCTAGGAGGCCGCATATGCGTAACCCCCTGGAAAAAGGTCCTAACCAGAGGATGAACAGCAAAAGACCTTTGAAAGAAAACCGCCAGGGCAGAAACGTGCCCTTTCAGCGTACTAAGCTGCAAACCCAGGGCCAGACCATGTTGCAGAAATTCCAAAACCCTAGGGATAGAAAACACCCTGCAAGGCAAGGCCCGGACCTCACACCAATCAATATAAGACCTCCAAATCCTATAGTAGATGGCAGAGGAAGACTTCTTTCTAGCCCTAACCAGAGTCTGAATGACTCAAACAAATATGGGATCCCACATGACCCACACACAAAGCCTACCCTAAATTATGGCACCACCACACTTGTATATGATCATTTTATTATTTGTCCAATACAAAAGAATTAATTAAAAACAATTAAAAGACCAGATTACATACGGGGCGCTATGGGTAAAAAATGTCCCTCTTAAAACCATATGTGTTCCATAAATTGTGTCAGTTATTTATACAACAAGTGCTCCTATATACATACTACATAAGCACACATCAAAAAAATCTACACTCTAACAATATATATATAATACATTGATGCATATCATAATAAAGTGCAATTACAGTGCTAAACTTAAACTAATATATATACCCCTGAGGACAAACCGAGGGAGAGAAAAGCTAAACAAGAGATCAAAACAAATGTGCTATGTACATCACCACTGAGGAACAGTTTTGGCCAAGCGCTGCACCCCGTCCCAGCCGACGCATTTCGTAACGGTCTCCCCGTTACTTCATCTGGGCAGAAGGATAAATGAAGCTGTCCACCGCGTGTCCTTTAAATACCCTCGTTAGTAAACAAAGCGCGCTCAGTGGCAGCGCACGCACAACCGGCCGTTGGTCACACAAGAGTGTTACCCGGCGGCCCCAAGACTGTCAGCGGAACCCGGAAGGTAAGTAGGACACGGATGGGCAGCCACAGATCCTCTGTCAAACCACTTTACTGGACTAAGTTTAACATCAACCAACGATTATATGTAAACACCATACCATAAGAGATAGTTTGCTATCTTAGTTATAGACCCCGGAGACTAACAACAGAACTAAATATCCACTAATCTATATATATATTTCTCAACTATCACTGAGGGGATATCTATTATATACACTGGAAAGTGGTTTGACAGAGGATCTGTGGCTGCCCATCCGTGCCCTACTTACCTTCCGGGTTCCGCTGACAGTCTTGGGGCCGCCGGGTTTGTTTTGATCTCTTGTTTATCTTTTCTCTCCCTCGGTTTGTCCTCAGGGGTATATATATTAGTTTAAGTTTAGCACTGTAATTGCAATTTATTATGATATGCATCAATGTATTATATATAGATTGTTAGAGTGTAGATTTTTTTGATATGTGTGCTTATGTAGTATGTATATAGGAGCACTTGTTGTATAAATAACTGACACAATTTATGGAACACATATGGTTTTAAGAGGGACATTTTTTTACCCATAGCGCCCCCATATGTAATCTGATCTTTTAATTGTTTTTAATTAATTCTTTTGTATTGGACAAATAATAAAATGATCATATCTTTATTGTAACAAGTGTGGTGGTGCCATAATTTAGGGTAGGCTTTGTGTGTGGGTCATGTGGGATCCCATATTTGTTTGAGTGTATAGTAAATAGCTAGCCAGGCACACCAAAATTGTGGAGGATTTTGTAGGCTGGTGCGGTCTAAGGTTTTGTATTGAGTCTGAATGACAGCATCAGAAAGACCTTCCTCCTTCAAGATGGAGGTTTCAGCAGCCACGCCGTCAAAGCCAGCGTTGGTAAATTGGGGTAGAGCAGTTGACCCTGAGTGAGCAGATCCGGCAGAAGGGGCAGAACTAACTGATCCGCTGCCAACCTTACCACGTCTGCGAACCAAACCTGTCTTGGCCATCTTGGAGCCACCAGGATTGGTGACGCACCCTCTAGGGCCAGCTTGCGCACCACTTTGCCCACCATGGGAAACGGAGGGAACAAGTACAGAAAACCCCAGATCCCTCCAGTTCAGAGACATGGCATCCACTGCCAGAGCCAGCGGATCCCGCTAGAGAGACACAAATGCCGGAAGCTTGTGATTGTGACAAGAGGCAAAGAGGTCCACCTCCGGAGTCCCCCACCGGTGGCAAAGCGACCGAAACACCTTGGGGCTGAGAGACCATTCCCCCCGGCGAGAAGAGCACCTGCTCAGGGAGTCCGCCTCCGTGTTCTCCACACTGCCGAGATGCATGGGACATTGCTCTCTGCCCAAGCCAGGATCAAAGACACTTCCCTGAGGGCACTCCTGCTGCGAGTCCCTCCCTGGTGATTGATGTAGGCAACCGCCGTCCGATTGTATGACCGAACTTGAACCGGTAAGCCCTGTAACTGATGAGTCAAGTGAGCCAGAACCAACCTGATGGCTCTCAGCTCCAGAACATTGATGGAATCGTGAGCCTCCTGAGGCTCCCACAGTCCCTGAAACTGAAGATCCTTCCAAACCCCCCCCCCCCCCCCAACCTGACAGGCTGGCATCCGTGGTGACCGTCTCCCAACGAAGGAAGGAAGAAAGGATCTACCCCTCATCAGATTGCTTGGTTCCAGCCACCACCAAAGGGAATGCCGAACCCGGGGGGACATCAGAAAAGACTGATCCAATGACAGCGGCGACCTGTCCCAGGCCGCCAAGAGATGGAGCTGGAGCGTCCTTGTGTGAAACTGGGCAAAGGAAACCGCCACCATCAATCCCATCAGTCTCATCCCCAGCCGGATGCACGGATGAGGGATGGATAGAAGAAGCTGAGTCAATTCCTGAATCAAAAGAACCTTGGGCCGTGGGAGGAACACCCTGGACTGAGAAGTATCCAGAGACATTCCCAGGAATGACACCACCCTGGACGGAGAGAGGAAGGACTTGGGATAGTTGATCACCCAGCCAAATCTCTCCAAAGTGGCTACCACAGTCCTGGTATCTAGCGCCGCCTGGCTGAGAGAGGATGCCATAATAAGAAGATCGTCCAGATAAGGCACGATGCGGATACCCTGGGCTCTGAGGAGGGCCATCACCCCCACCAGCACCTTGGTGAAAACCCTTGGAGCAGAGGTAAGGCCAAACAGAAGAGCCACAAACTGAAAATGCCGATCTTCCGCCATGAACCTGAGAAATCTCTGATGTGCCGGGAAGATTGGAACATGCAGATAAGCATCCTTGATGTCTATGGACGTCATGAAGTCCTCCTGCAGAAGTCAATTTATAGCTGAGTGCAGAGTTTCCATGCGGAACTTCCTGGGACGGATAAACCTGTTGAGAAACTTCAGATCCAGGATGGGACGAACTGAGCCATCCTTCTTGGGCACCGTGAACAGATTGGAATAGTATCCCAGGCCCCGGTCCGAGGGAGGCACCGGGCAGATGACAGCCATGTCCAGGAGATCTTTTACGGCCGCCCGTAACCGGAAGACACCACTTCCCGAATCCATCTGTCCGAGACCTCCTGGTCCCAGACCTGGGAGAAGTGTCGCAGCCGTCCCCCCACCCACGAGGGTGAGGGCGCCCCCTCATTGCTGAGCCGGCTTGGCAGCGGCTTTGGGCTTGGAGCCCCAGCTGTGACCTGGACGGGCACGTCCTCTTCCCCTGTTTCAGGAATCACCTCTGGAGGAGAAGACAGCCAATCCCCGTCCAGCTCTGGCCCCACGAAAGGAAGCGGTAAAGGAAGCCACCCCCTGAAAGGGACGACGTTGCTTCTTTCGCTGAGGTAACCTACCTCCTTTTGCGACCGAATCCAATTTTTCTCCAAAGAGCCGCAAGCCCAGAAAGGGAAGAGCCGTAAGCGACTTTTTGGACACAAAATCAGCCGCCCACTGGTGCAACCAAACCGACTGCCGAATAGCCACCAGCAAGGTCGAAGTTCTACTAAACATCACCATGGTGTCATCCAGGGCGGCTAGCACAAATGACAAAAACAATTCACACCGCTTAAGGGCGGTGAACTCATCACTAGCCGGGTCAAGCCTGGAGGTAGACAACAGGTCCCTGACAACCGACCTAGAAGCCACTATTAAAAGCGCTGAAGCACAAACAGACCGCAAAGCCGACCCGACACTGGCAAAACCGTGACAAGCCATCTGGTCAATGCGTTTGTCCTCACCGTCCTTGAGAGTAGAACAGTCAGGAGAATGCAAAACAGAGGTGCTAGACAACCCCAAAACAGGGGCGTCCACCTCGGGAGGGGACGACCAGCACTTCACCGCATCCACCGGAAAGGGATATTTCTTATCCCAACCCAGAGGGACACCCGGAAGCCGAGTAGGCCTCTCCCATTCCTTAAGAATAATGCAGTCGAAATGCTTTTGATTAGGGAATTCTAAGCTCGGCTTAGCCTCCTCAAAGAACTCCCCCTTCTGCGGAAGAGTCACTTCAGAAGCAGAGATTGCCAGAACCTCAAACATATGAGCCAAGACCTTTGGGGTATCCAAAGAATCCCCCTGACCCCGCTCGGCATCAGCGCCAACAAACTGCTGATCGTCAGAACCATCCGACTCCTCAAAAAGCTCCCCTTCCTCTAGCGGGGGGTAATCAGACCAGTCCAGTGAATCAAACTCCTCAAAATCAGAAGCCTGCGTGGCTGGGGACAAGTGCTTTCTCGTAGCCGGGGCCTTTCTGGCAACAGCGCTAGAAAATAATTTTTCAAGATTGGACAGATCTTTTTCAAGATCTGGCACACACCTCAGATTGCGACTCCCCACTCGTGACAACATCACACGGGGTACGGGTCAGGCGGGGAGGGGTAGGAGAAGGGACCGGCGGTGCAGAACCAGACGCATGGGATCCGGACTGCCGCGTAATAGTCTGCTGCGCACATGGTATGCAAAGGAAAACATCATCCCCTGTAAGGGATGCCCCACACCCCCAAACACTGCCGGGGTTGCCCCGAGGGGAGCCCGAGCCCGGTATCCTGGGAAGCCTCCATATGGTGATTTTATCAGTAGTCGCAATACCCAAGGGAATTACGCAATATTATTAAGCGACCCGGGATGTCCCTTCTGTGTCCCGAGTGGGAGGATTTATGGGGAGTTCTTAAATTAAACCAGGGACCCTAGGACCGGGAGGACCCTTTAGGATCCAACAGGGGTCCACCTGGAATAGAAAAGGGGGACTGTAACACATATGTCACACAACGCAGGGCACATACAGAAGGGCCAAGGCACACATACATATAATTAGGAATATATAAATCAATCTCGCGCTGACAAGCAGCTGCACCGGCAATGAAAGACTGGAGCCCACTGGGCGCTTACTGAATGGCGTCCTGCACAAGGTGGAGGGACTCGGCGGCAAGGATGAAGGGCGGGCCGCCCCTGCTGACAACAGGCGGCTCCCAGCCAGTGACTGGGCTCCGCAGCGTCACCAGCAGCACGGGGAGAGGGAGGGGGCGGGCCGCAGGATCGCACCCCCCCCCCCCCCGAAACCGCGTTGGAGGGGAAGAAGCTCCCCCGAAGACTGACTGTAACGACCGGCGGCGCCGCAAACCACCCCCTAGGAGTAGGGAACGATGGGTGACCGGGGAAGGGGGAATTAACACCCCAAAGGTGTAACGGCAAGGACAGGGCATCCCAACCAGGATCACCAACCCGGAATACCGCCTACCCCTTAGTATGGGGTCTCACGGTGGAGCATTGCTCCTAAGGCACCTTAAGGTGCCGTCTACCTTTGCCAGGACCCGCAGCCTAGGCTGAGAGGCTCTTAACTAAAAAGGGGGATAACAGTAGGTCCAGGCAGAAATATACCGAAAAAGGGGGGGGCGGGAGTTACCCTGGCTACCTGCAAGGAGGAGACATCCATCTTCTGGTTTGCTCGCCGTCTGCAGAGATGAAAGACTGGGGAATGAGTGGGAGGTACCAGGTATTTATGGACCGGGGGGGGGGGCTCACTTTTTTTCATGACATCTCTGCAAGATCGCCCTCTACAGGTCGGTATAACCCAAGTGTAATGACTATCTGAAGCGGGGTGTGTGACATACTTAGAATATAAACATGACTTTATTAGGACTAAGTATTTAACTGCTAAATGTTGGTTTATACCTTTATTTGTGCAAAGCCATCAATTGTGTTTGATCTTATAGTGCAGTCCCTGATGCATTTTTATTATTGTATTTATGATTTGTATGAAAGTTTAAGGCTCGTTTCACTGGGGCGATTTGCTTAGATTGCGGGGGCGATTATGATTGTCCTGCAATCCCCTAAGAAACTCTACACATAGTAACCTATGGGTGCTCTCACATCTGCGTTTGGCAATTGCAGAGCTGATGAACTGCTGATCAAATTCAAAAGTTTAATGCTAGTGCATATAAAGTCTCATAGCCACATAAGTTCAAAATAAAAGAGTTGTAGGACAAAATGTGTTGGCCCAAGCTATTAGTGGCGCCGGCTGAGCACTTGGCTTCTTTGTACACCCAGGATAGGCCACTCAAAACACCGTGAACAATATGGCAACTAGATTTGATTATTTTAAGCTGCCACCCGGGGCTTCCTTCCCCATCCTGTCATGGCTGTTACATAAAAAGACTTTTTTAAATGTTGGGAGTGCAGTTTTAATAAATATACCTTAACAGAAATAACTGGTGAAACCAATCGTATAAGGCATTGGCATCCTCAGTGAACCAGTAGGACAATGCCCTATGTGCAGAATTTGATGTCTTACATCCAGGATTAACTGGACCTCCTGGGTACCTGTGATATGGAATCACTGTACACAACCATTGTGCATAATGAAGCAATGGCAACCGCTGGGTATCTTTCTGAAAATGGAAGACACGAACAATAGAGACTGAAAAAGATCTTTAAATGCATAATTGCTCTTCCACCTCTGGGGGGGGGGGGCTTTATGGACCTACCCCCTGTAATATTCTTGACCAGGTTGTCAAGTGGCTCTCAGCACAGATGACTGCCATATGGGGAAAAGCAAGGAGCAATGTTAGAAAATATTATTTTACAGAAAGAGTAGTAGATGCTTGGAACAAACTTCCAGCAGAGGTAGTTGAAAAATCAACAGTCACTGAATTTAAACATGCCTGGGATAAGCACACATCTATCCTAAGATAAAGAGTACATACAGTATACACATAAGGGCAGACTAGATGGACCATATGGTCTCTGTTTGCCGGCAACTTTCTATGTTTCTTTTTGGAGCAACTCTAACTTTTAACTTGGTTAAAAACAGAGGGCTCGGTCACACACATCTGCAGATTGTAGGTTGGTCAGCAAGCTAACTGGTTTGAGTGCTGTGGCTCCTTTAAGACTTTTGTATCCTAATTGCCCTGCTAACGTGCACCTCCCAGGTTAGTTATAAAATGGTCTGAGCGGCTGCCACCCCTCCTTTGTCTCTTTTGAATTTGTGCAAGCACATGGTGTGTGGGGTCTAGGCTGTATTGCAAAGTCTTTGACCCTTCCACCCCATGGCTTGCACTTGAGGTTTAGGGCAACCTCAGGTAGGCCTGCTCCCAATTTATCTATTGCACTGTATGTCCCAGATGGGCTCTAAGAGATTAGAGTTAGGACTGCACCCCACAGGGGCACCTTGGCGCTGGTGGTGCAGCTTAAGCATACTTCTGCAGATGTGTGTGACCGAGCCCCCTGTTTTTAACCAAGTTTAGAGACAGATTGTAGGTTGGTCAGCAAGCTAACTGGTTTGAGTGCTGTGGCTCCTTTAAAAACACACAATTCCCACAAATGTCTTGAAAAAGGTGCAAAACAAATGTTAAAATAAAAGAAATTAAAAATCTATAGAGATGATTACTCCGTGTCTTCTCCTATTACACTGAAAATCTAGACTGGAATGATCTAGCCAGTAAAGGGGGGGGGGGGGTTAAAGTGATACAGCAGGCAAAGGTAATTGTTACACCATTACGTCAGGCTACAATTGGCACTATTCTTAATTCTAAATAGTTTTATGTTTTGTTTTCGGTTTTTAAATTGAAACAGAAATTGCAGATCTTTTAGGGTTTACAGGTTCAGACAATGACTCTTTTTCATCCTGTTCCCCAATCAGCTCAGCAGAGCGAGTCAGGATTGCTGGTCCCCACTCCCTTCTCCAGGCAATTCATCACATTGCTGATTATTATGCAGCATCACAGATCCAAGGGCCACACCCACTTTTCTCAAAAGAAAGATAATGAGGTGAAACTGTAAACCCCGATATCCTGGCCATTCCTTCTTCAATTCAAAAATGGAAAACTGCTTAGGACAGTGGCAAATGTAGCCCGGTGCAATGGTGTAACAATTATCTGTGTCTCCAGTAGTGATTTAAACACAGGAGGGGCTAGATTTTTACTGCTGTCCCCAAAATGAAGTGAAACATACCCTTTAAACTATTGACAAATCAGAAAATAAGGGACACTTGAGAAAGGTCACATTAAAAGGGAGGTACAACAAAGGAATGTATTTTATATTAACACAACCATCTCAGACTGGTCCACTACATTCTACCTGTGCATTAAATATTTACAAACCATCACAGGATTATAGTGACACTGGAAGATGGTGCCGGAGAACCACAGATACAGATGTCTTTTTACAGTAACAACAAAAAGGAGCATTTATACAGGCGCACACTAGGTCTTCTGGGAGGTCTGGCAGTGTGAGCATAGGACACGTATAGGCTCACGATGATGTTTGCACCATATTTGTCCGTTAGGACTGCTCCTTTAGCATTGCATTGAGGGGAGTAGCAGAGCATTAGGAAAATCAACGTTCATCCAATGTAAATACGATGGAAGTCATTGGCTCCGAAAGCTGTATTGCACTTGGGGCATTTGCGCTGTCGAGTGTCATAGCGGGTCTTGACGCACTCAAAACAGAAGACGTGGAAACATTTTGTTAAGACGGCATCCATTTTTCGGGAATTGCAGCACGGGCAGGTGAGTTGAGACTATGAAAGAAAGAAGAGGGATTGAAAAAGGATTTAAACTTTAGGTTATATGTGAATATTTTAAGGAAGGAAGAGAGTGGGCACTCCCCTTACCATCAACATATGTGAACTTTATATAGAAGCTAGCATATTTCTGGTTTCTTGGGCCACTTGTGTCAGCACCCACCTCGGTTAGGTATCAGTCAAAAGTCCTACAGAATTTTTAAAGGGCCACTCCAGCCCTGCCACCATTTTCCTGAAGCGAATGCCTGCTGCCAATCTTTCTGAAGTCCTGACCAGCTGCTGGGAGCTGATGTTCTCTGTATCGCGCGTGCGCGCTCCCACTGCTTATTCACAGAAATGGCGGACGGGAGTGCACGCGATGCGGACAGCCCGGGACTTTCGGGAAGATGGCGGCGGGCGCTCTGTGCCGCATTTGCAGATGGATCTGGGGTGAAGGCATAAGTCTTTTTTTTATTACATGAGCTGTAACACTAATAGGAGGAGGCAGTGTGGGGGGCAAGTTATTGCTTTTAGGATGGGGCTGGAGTGGCCCTTTTAAGATAAAAATCAGTGCAGTAGCAGCAGGGTTGTTTCAAATTGACTGGCTAACTAGGCACTGAGCCGGGCAGTAAGCAGAATATACATTATATAATAGAATAAATAGAATAAAGTGCAAGTGCAAGCTTACTTTAAACTCTTTGATTTCCTCCATTAATATTTTGTCACAGGTGGGCACCATATCGGGTTTCTTGGTGGATTCCAACTTTTTCCTCAGTCGTGAAATGTCCTCCTGCAAAAGTGGCGCACAGCACAAAGAAATCAAAAATTTCAATTTTAAATCTACAATTACACACTCCGGCAAGTGACAAGCAAAGATTTTTAGCATGTAGAGAACCATGGCCTCTAAGCCAGGCCTCATATATTCTTGTAGGACCCTTACCTGTGCTCTCTTGTAATTAAAGGCATCCTTTTCTCTGCCTGCACTGTTTTCTATTATTTCCTGCCGCAGATCCTGAAGCTTTTGTTGTGACATCTCCAACTGGGTTCTGAGCTCCTCTGCCTGCTGTGAGGCTTCCGCTGCCTGAAAATATGAAAATATATTGAGGTGAATGAGGTCACAAGGTGCAAAAAAAAAAAAAAAAAAATCCCCTTTAATTCGAGCAGATTATCACTCCTAGTCCAGCACTCTGAAACATAATCTTAGCTCGGCTTAGCCACACAGCTTGCAGCATCCCCTGCTACTCCCAGGGGAGCAGACACAGTGAATTTTATATTGATGCACCTACAGTAACTAAACCCCAGATGAGAACAATATATCTAACTTTATGTCACCTTAAAGAGGATCAACCAACTACAGTGCCGGCTGCTACCAATTCGGGATGCCCTGCTGTGTGAACCCCCCTGTAAACAGTCGCATTCACTCACTTTTTGGGGGTCCCACTTTGTGCTCAGGTGCCACATCCCCGGCCTCCCTGCAGCTGGGAGCGCTCTTGCTTCCAGTCATTCAGATAAGCGAGGGGCGGGAGTGCTCCACAGGCTGCAAGGAGACTGGGATGTGGCCACTCAATACTTTTAATGCCAATGCTGTTTTACAAACAATTCTTTATTAAGGCACTGCATACATAACTGCATGTGCATGCACCATGGGAATGGCAGAAAGTTAAACTGGACAAACACCAGTTTTTACTTTAACAGGTGTTGGTCCCTCTGTCTGCTGATAACAGGAAGCTTGGGGGGGCATCCAGAATGCTGGAGCCCCCTCGCAGCTAACCGCACAGAACACTCGTAAAACTCACCTTCATTACGAGCCAGCGCCAGGAAAGGAGTCCTGCGATTGGCCGCCAGGCGGTCACGTGGGCAGGTCCTACCAGTGGCTGGCACAGAGGACACTAATATGGCCCGTGTGACCATAAAACGGTTGTTGGTCTGGTTAATGTCTTAGGGCAAATTGGGATTGCCCAGGAAAGTAGACCAAAACCCAGGATGGGTCGAAATCCCACGTTTTGGAACACATTAGGTTGTTGTTGACTGGATACTGGAGCAAAATGGTGTGAAAGGTATGGTAAGCACCATCAAAACCATGACCCTGTAAAAAGGTCAGCCATTATAGACCCCAAAACCCTCCAAACTCTGTCCTGAAGAATCATTTCCCCACCAGTAGGTAGATCCCCACTGAAACTGTGTGGGTGTCCATGTCTGGAAACGACACAGTAATTGAATGCATTAGGATGAACATTCACAATCCACCCGAACGTCTCCAGTGTGTCCAGCAGAATTCATAGGCACTCTGTGGCATCCACAGGAGACTATATAGGGGTTATCAAAGTAGAGGGATCATGAAAAACCCCTTGCTGCCCAGACAGGAAAGAAAAACAATGCAATACTGTGGGGAAGGAATGAAGAGTAAGTGACAGACAAAAGCAGGGTACCTTGCGTTTACTAAGGTCCAGCGCTTGCGTGCGCAATGTCAGCTCTTTCTCTCCTGTGGTGATGCTGCTCTGCAATAAATGCTCCTTTTCTTCCAGCTTGCGCAGGACCTGCAGCTGAGCATCCACCTGTTATCATAAAATCACAGTTACACATCTTGAGGAGTGGGTTGTTTTTAGACACAAGAAAAGTACTGCTGCCTTCTAACAAGATAAATGATGGAATTGGGCATGTTGCCAAAATTTATATGAAAAATCTAGTTGCAGAACTATTGGTGGCAAATAGGACAAAGCCACACACCTAAATAGTCTATGCTTCCTGGGCTTACAGTCCAGTTCTGCCTGGTACGTGGTCTGCCAACAAAGGACATGACATAACAAAAGGAGGACTAAAGGCTTATATACATTTGTTGATTTTCTTCATTTAATCAGATGTCAACTACATTTGTGCGCTTTTCCTGAGCCTCCAGGGCCAGCCAGTGACATGGGCACTAGAAAATTCAATTATACCACGGTTCCCATGCCAGCGAACATCTTCTTGCAGCCGTGGTTTGTGAAGCCATTGAAAACAATGGACACCTAGCGCCCATGTCAATGACTGGTCTTTGGAAAAGTCCACAAAAGCATACTTTTCCTTTAAAATAATGTTGATTGCATTACGGTCCACTCTAAAAGGTGCCTTAGGTGAGCAAAAATACAATTCTGTGAAACTCACCTGTAGAATTGTTTTTTTAATATATCCAGTCCAGGTCGTCCCAGAAGTAATGATGTGGGGTATTCCGCCCCCAAGGGGCGCTCGACTGCAAGATCAAAAGCTGTCGCTCCTCCCGGCCCCCTATAAAAGCAGGTGTCTCACTATGATTTCCCAGTGGTTAAAAAGCAGTAAGAAAAAGAGACAGGCCGGGAGGCCAAGAAACCATGTTACTTCACATAGCTTCAGCATGTACTCTCTCCAACAAAAAACTTAAGGACAACGGTCCAATATAAAAATGGTAATCACCATAAACAGGCAATTAAGAGATAATGAAACAAGGGCGGGGTGGGACGACCTGGACTGGATATATTCAAAAACAATTCTACAGGTGAGTTTCACAGAATTGTATTTTTCCCTTATATCCATTCCAGGTCGTCCCAGAAGTAATGACATGTGGGACATCCAAAAGCAGTGTCCATTAGGGCGGGATCCCCAGTGAGGAACAGCATGTAGTTCATTTCACTACCGCCTGAAGCACCTTTTGGCCAAAGACAGCATCAGCTGAGGCCCTAACATCAACCTTGTAAAACTTGGTAAAGGTATGAACTGAAGACCAAGTGGCAGCCTTACAAACTTGTTCAACAGATGCCTGGTGCTGAAAAGCACAAGAGGCACCAATAGCTCTGGTAGAATGAGCTGTGATCCGAAAAGGGGGTTCCTTCCCCTTGGCAGAATATGCTTGCACCACCGACCTGTCTGATCCACTTACTAAGAGTAGACTTGGCTGGTGGCAAGCCCTTCCTAGAACCTTCTGTTATGACAAAGAGCAAATCCGATTTCCTGAAGGATTCAGTCGCAACCAGGTAATACTTTATGGCTCTGACCACATCCAAGGCATGGAGGGTCCTTTCCTTAAAATTCGTCGGTGCTGGACACAAGGAAGGCATTACCACTTCCTCATTAAGGTGAAAGGGAGAAACGACCTTAGGCAAAAAATCAGGTTTAAAGCGAAAAACCACCTTATCCTTATGGCGCTCAAAATAAGGAGGCTTCATCCAAAGCGCAGCCAGCTCTGACACGCGATGCACCGAGGTGATCGCTACCAAAAAGACCACCTTGAGGGTCAAAATAGGGTCAAGTCCCACACCGGTAATACAGGCTTACGCGGTGGACGTATATGGGTGACTCCCTGGAAAAAGGTCTTTATCAATCTATGATTGGCAAAAGATCTCTGGAAAAATATGGCCAAGGCAGAGACCTGGCCCTTGAGGGTGCTCAGCTGGAGACCCAAGTCTAAACCGTGTTGTAAAAACTCCAAGATCCTAGAGATAGAGAATGTGCGACAAGGGAGACTCTTGGATTCACACCAAGCAATGTAGGCATGCCAAACTCTGTAATTAATCATGGAAGAAGAATTCTTCCGTGCCTTAATCATGGTATGCACAACCGTGGCTGACAGCCCCTTTTCCATCAGGATTGAGGTTTCAATAGCCAGGCCGTCAAAGCCAGTGTCTGTAAATTGGGGTGCTGCAGCGACCCCTGTACGAGAAGCCCTGGGTCATTGGGCATGATGTAGCGATCCACTGACATCTGAACTATGTCCGCAAACCAACTCCTTCTCGGCCAGCGAGGAGCCACTAGGATGCTTGGAACCCCTTCCTGGGCTAACTTGTGCAGCACTCGGCCCAGGAGTGGAAACGGAGGGAATGCATAAAAGGAGCCTGAACTCCGTCCAAGGAATTGCCAGAGCATCTGTGGCAAAAGCCAGAGGATCTCTTGACAGGGAGACGAACCTTGAGAGCTTGTGATTGTGTCTGGACGCAAACAGGTCCACGTCCGGCTGACTCCAGCGGAGACACAGAGCGTGAAAAATCTTGTTGCTGAGAGACCATTCCCCAGACGTGAGGACCTCCGGATCAGGGAGTTTGCCTCCTGGTTTTCTACCCCGGGGATGTAAACCGCCGAGATGCAGGGAACATTCTCCTCTGCCCAAATCAGCCGTCTGATTGTCCGAGGGAACCTGAATCGCAAGACCCCTTAGATGGGGAGTCAAGCATAGAAGCACCATCCGAAACGCTCTCAGCTCCAGGAGATTTATGGGCAAGTGATTCTCCTGCGGACCCCACTGACCCTGGATCTTCTGTGTCTGCCAAACGCCTCCCCAGCCGGTCAGATTGGCATCCGTGGTAATTATCTCCCATCGGGGGGTCAGAAACGACTTGCCCACCAATAGGTTCCTGGAGTCCAGCCACCACAAGAGGGACTGCCTGGCCAGGGGGGACAGAGAAAATTCCTGTTCCAGTGACTCCTGCATCCGGTCCCAGCCGGTCAACAGATTCAACTGAAGAGGTCTCACGTGGAACTGGGTGAAGGGCACTGCCTCGAAGCATGACACCATTAGGCCCACCAGTTTCATCCCCAGAGGGATCGATGGCCGCTGACAAGACAGCAAGGCCTGCATCTGCGTCTGGAGACCCACCACCTTCTGCTGTGGCAGGAATACCTTGACCTGAGGTGACCAACGTCATGCCCAGGAAGGACCTCACCATTGAGGGAGTGATAGAAGACTTGGGGTAATTGACTACCCATCCGAAATCCTCGAGAGTGGATAACACCGTCAGGGTGTCCCTCTCGACCTGCTGAAGGGACTGAGCCGCAATCAGTTAATCGTCCAGACAAGGCAGCATGCGAATGCCCCGATTCCTCAGAATAGCCATGATGCCCGCCAGCACCTTGGTGAAAACCCGGGGGGCTGAGGATATCCCGAAGGGCAATGCTACAAACTGGTAGTGCTGATCCTCCAGAGCAAACCTCAGGAACCTCTGATGCCCCTGGAATATCGGGATGCGCAGATAAGCATCCCTGATGTCCACCGTGGTCATGAAGTCGCCGGGCCGAAGCAAGCTCACTGCGGACCATAGGGTTTCCATGTGGAAATGTCTGACTCTGACAAACCTGTTTAGACCCTTCAGATCCAGGATAGACCTCAGCGTTCCATCCTTCTTGGGAACAGTGAACAGACTGGAGTAGAAGTCCTGACTCAGTTCCTGATGAGGTACAGGACAAATCACACCTAACCGCAGAAGGTGTTGCACGGGCATTCTCAGGCCCTGTGCCTTCAATGGGTTGTGGGATATCCGAGACGGAAGAAATCTTGAGGGCGGCCTGACTGCCAGCTCTACTTTGTAACCGGAGGACACCACCTTCTGAATCCACCGATCCAAGACGTGCTGTCTCCAGATATGAGCAAATAGCAGATTTGGGTGAGGGCACCTCCTCATGCCGGAGGGGCCTTGGATCTCCAAGCGGGATTGGGTCGACCGCGGGACATACCTCTTCCCCAGGTATCTTTGCGGCCACCTGAAAATGAAGAGCCTCTTCCTCCTCGAAAGGAGCGCTAGGCAGACGAGCCCCGAAAGGGCCGCGCAGGCTTCCGTCGCTGAGGGAGTCTTCCGTCCTTGACCAGGAGGTCCAGACGCTCCCCGAACAACCTGTGGCCCACGAAGGGGATACTAGTGAGTGACTTTTTGGCCGCGGCATCAGCCGACCATTGCCGCAACCAGAGCGAGCGGCGAAGCGCAACAAGCAGGGCCGAAACCCTGGCACTGAGCCGGATACCATCGTCCAAAGCAGAAACAACAAAGGCAATAAAATCCATGCAAGCCTTGAGGTCTGTATACTCCGCCCGTCTGCGAGACTTAGCGATATCCACAAGACGTCTCACCTTCTTTCTGATGGCTAGGGAGACAATAGCCGCGGCACACACAGGGCAAAACCAAGCACCCTCAAAAAGTGAAGGCATGACAGACCAGCTGATCCATGCGCTTGTCAGCCGGATCACGTAGGGAAGCAGTATCGGGTGAAGGCATGACCGTAGTGTTGGACAGTCCCGACACGGGCATCCACCTCTGGAGGACGGGACCATAGCCGGACCAGCTCCTCAGGAAAGGGATACCGCCTGTCCAGGCCCCTGGGCACCGACGGTAACTTGTTAGGCCTTTCCCACTCCTTGAAAATCATGTTAGAAAAATGGGCCTGCTCAGGAAAGACTTGTCTCTGTCTCTCAGGCCGAAACAAATCACCCTGCTTCCTCTTAGCCACTCTGGAGGGGACAATGTGCAACGTCTCAAAAACTGACGCAAGCAACCTCTCCGTATCATCAGGGAGCCACGTACCCTCATCCGAGGAAGGACCAGAGCCGCTGTCATAGCCAGCAGAATAATCCACTGGGGAAAGGGAGCCCTCATGCAACATGCCTTCCTCCATGAAGCTCGAACCTCCAAAAAGATCATCATCATTATCCGAGTAAACGAGCTTGATGTGCCGCTTCTTACTCGAGGCCTTCTCGGAGCCGTTCGCGAGATCTGTCTCTCGAGGCTGGCCACCTGGTATGCCAAATCAACCTGGGACCCCCTGCTGGCTTCCCCCTCACTGGCGGCTGAATGCAGCAGCGGGGGTTCTGGAGAGGTCACAGGTAATAAAGGGCTAGGGACAGGAACGTCTGCCCGATCATGCTCCAAAATGACGCTTCTGGCGCAAGTGATACAAACAGTGCTGAATCCGCCCAGAGGGCTAGCACCGCACATGGGACAGAGCTTCACCCGCCCAGATGGGGCCCCCAGCTCACTATCCCCAGAAGCCTCCATTATGGTGATTAGCAGAAAAAAATGTTTATACAGGTTACAAGGCACTAATGGCCCAAACCAATTTATCCCCTTATATAGTCCCTCTTTTAGTGATCCCTCTTAATAAAAAGGGGAGGGGGCGGGGGACCGGGAGGAACCACAACCCACAATCTATCAATGGCCCACCTGAAAGACACAAGCAATGAAGGCCACGATTATCCCAAAAACACAAGCGCGTTAAGATAAAAAGCAAGCTGGATTAGTAATAGGGACTCACTGCACCGAGCGTATCCAACCCGGAGCAGTCCCAGGCAGCCTGTAGCAGAAGGCAGCAATAAAATGGCGCCAAGCCAGCAGCCTGGCGCATTCCTCGAGGGGCGGGCCGCATGGCAGTGACGCAGAACGCCCCACCCCCCCGTCGTGGGCGCGAAGGAGCGCCCGCCTCCTGCCTCATCACAGAGCCCCAGATGGGGGACTACCTCAGAGAAGGCCCCCACCGCATGCCACCAGGCAGCCCACGGCGGGGCCCCTGTACACACTACGCGACGCAGCGCACGTGGCCGCTCGCCATGCCAGAAGAAAAAAACAGAGCGTTGTAAGGCAACCAGCAGGGCAGAGGTTCTGGCACACATTCTAATGGTGTCCTCTAGGGCAGCAAGGACATAAGAAGTAAATTCCTCACAATACATAAGCCAGTTAAAAACATCTCTGCCCAAAGCCGCAGAACCACCTTCTAAGGCACTCCTGATCAATCTTCTGATAGGCACAGTAGTAATAGCAGATGCACACACCGTTCCCTGCACAGGCAAAAACATGCGTAGCCAGCTGATCAATGCGCCGGTCTTTCACATCTTTTAAGGTGGTAGTATCAGGTGAGTGCAGCACAGAGGTATGACACAGTCCCAGAATTGGTGCCTCGACCTCAGGTGGGATACACCATAATTAAGCGGTATCCATGGGAAAGGGATACCTCTTGTCCCAGCTTTTAGGTACACCTGGAAGCCTACTGGGTTTTTCCCATTCATGTAAAATGAGATTATTAAAATGAGCCTGAGCTGGGAATTCCCAGCGTGATTTAGCAGCACAAAATAACTCTCCCTGCTGCTGTGGGGGAGCAACAGGGGGAGATATTTCAAGCACCTCCAACAAATGGACAAGAAGCCTGTCAGTATCAGCTGTATCCCAAGTCCTGGACCCAGACCTTGGCTCATCAAAAGACCTATTCTGATCCTCAGATTCAGACTCAGAAAAATACAATTTTGTGAATACTCACCTGTAAAATGGGTATTATAAGTATGTCACACACCCCGCTTCAGGTTATTAAATCATTAGAACATGGGTTATACCTACCGCTAGGTGGCAGTCTTGCAGAGAAGTCCAGAAAAAGCCCCTCCCGGTCTATACATACCTGGTACCTCCTAACAAATCCCCAGTAATTCAAACAGCAATAAGACAAGGTACCAGGAAAAAACCCAACGGTAACCCTCAATTATAACAAAAAAGCTTCACCATATAAAGAACCAGGATACCAAAAAGGGCGGGTAAAGCGGGGTGTGTGACATACTTATAATACCCATTTTACAGGTGAGTATTCACAAAATGGTATTATTCTAAGTATGTCACACACCCCGCTTCAGGTTATTAAATCATTAGAACATGGGACATCCAACAGCAGTGTCCAAAAAGGGCGGGTATCCAACCAGGCAATAATGCAGAAAACTCAAACCACTGCAGCCTGCAGAACCTTGCGGCCAAAAACAGCATCCGCTGAGGCCCGCACATCAACCTTATAAAACTTGGAAAAAGTGTGAACCGAAGACCAAGTAGCAGCCTTACAAACTTGTTCAACAGAAGCCTGGTGCTGAAAAGCCCAGGACGCTCCAACCGCACGAGTAGAATGAGCAGTAACCCGAAAAGGGGGATCCTTCCCCTTGGCAGAGTAGGCCCCAACAATCGCCTGACGAATCCATTTACTAATGGAAGACTTAGCCGGAGCCAAACCCTTCCTAGCCCCACAGGGCACCACAAAAAAGGCATCAGTCTTACGAAACGAAGACGTAATACGCAAGTAGTACCTGACACAACGTACCACATCCAAACAATGCAACGCCCTCTCCTTGTCATTCCCAGGTCTAGGGCACAAGGAGGGAAGAACAATGTCCTGATTCAGATGAAAAGCAGAAACCACTTTAGGAAGAAAGTCTGACTTGAAACGAAAAACCACTTTGTCCTGATGTTTCTCAAAATAAGGAGCCTGAATAGACAAGGCTGCCAACTCCGAAACACGCCGAACCGAAGTGATGGCCACCAAAAAGACAACCTTCTGAGTCAACATGGATAGAGCAATATCCTGCAAAGGCTCAAAAGGAGGAGCCTGAAGAGCAGAGAGGACCAAATTCAAATCCCAAACAGGGAGCAAAGGCTTCCTAGGAGGCCGCAGATGCGAAACCCCCTGGAAAAAAGTCTTGACCAAAGAATGAAGAGCAAAAGACCTCTGAAAAAAGATAGACAAGGCCGAAACCTGCCCCTTCAAGGTACTAAGCTGCAGACCAGAGTCCAGCCCAGATTGAAGAAATTCCAAAATCCTAGAGATAGAAAAGACACGGCAGGGCAAAGATCTCGCCTCACACCAATCAATATAAGATCTCCAAGCCCTATAATAGATGGAAGAAGAAGATCTCTTCCTGGCACTGCTAAGAGTCCGAATGACCGGATCCGAAAGGCCTTCCTCCTTCAAGATGGAGGTTTCAGCAGCCAAGCCGTCAAAGCCAACGTTGGTAAACTGGGGTAACACAGTAGACCCTGAGTGAGAAGATCCGGCCGAAGAGGCAGCTCGAACTGATCCACCGCCAGACGAACGATGTCTGCGAACCACACCCGCCTTGGCCACCTTGGGGCCACGAGAATGGCGGGAACTCCTTCCAGAACCAGCTTTCGCAGAACCCTGCTTAGCATGGGGATCGAAGGAAACAGATAAAGAAACCCCAGGTCCCTCCAGCTCAGAGCCATGGCATCCGCCGCCAGAGCCAGAGGATCCTGAGACAGCGACACGAATGTCGGAAGCTTGTGATTGTGACGAGAGGCAAACAGATCCACCTCCGGCGTCCCCCACCGGAGACAAAGCGACCGAAACACCTGGGGATGGAGAGACCATTCCCCCCGGCGGGACGAGCACCTGCTCAGGAAGTCCGCCTCCGTGTTCTCCACTCCTGGAATGTACACTGCCGAGATGCAAGGAACATGAGTCTCCGCCCAAACTAGAATCAGAGACACCTCTCTGTGGGCACCCAGACTGCGAGTCCCTCCTTGGTGATTGATGTAAGCAACCGCCGTCCGATTGTCCGACCGAACCTGCACCGGCAGGCCCTGTAGATGCTGCGTCAAGTGAGACAGAACCAACCTGATGGCTCTCAACTCCAGAACATTGATGGGCAAGTGGGCTTCCTGAGGGCCCCACCGCCCCCGGAACCGAACATCCTTCCAGAAACCTCCCCATCCTGACAAACTGGCGTCCGTGGTGACAGTTTCCCAAAGCGGTGTCAAAAATGACCTGCCCTTCAGAAGATTGTCCGAGACCATCCACCACAGAAGAGACCGCCGAACTCGAGGGAACATCCGGAAGGACCGATCCAACGACCGCGGTCGCCGGTCCCAAGACGCCAAAAGATGAAGCTGAAGCGTTCTCGTGTGAAACTGCGCGAAAGGAACTGCCTCGAGAGGCTACCATCAACCCCACCAGTCTCATACCCAGCCGGATGGACGGGCGAGGATTGGAAAGAAGAAGCTGAGCCAACTCCTGAATCAACAGAACCTTGGCCTGAGGGAGAAAAACTCTGTGCTGGCAAGAGTCCAGAGACATCCCCAGAAAAGTCACCACCCTGGTCGGAACCAGAGAAGACTTGGGGTAGTTGATCACCCAGCCGAACCTCTCCAGCATAGACACCACAACACCGGTGTCCCCTTCCGCTTGACTGAAGGAAGACGCCATGATGAGAAGATCGTCCAGGTAAGGCACAATGCGAATCCCTTGAGCCCTGAGCAGGGCCATCACTCCTGTCAACACCTTGGTGAACACTCTCGGAGCCGTGGTGAGGCCGAAAGGAAGAGCTACAAATTGAAAATGCTGATCCTCCACCACAAAGCGAAGAAACCGCTGATGAGCCGGAAAAATTGGAATGTGAAGGTATGCATCCTTGATGTCTATGGACGTCATAAAGTCCCCCTGCCTGAGCGAACCGATCGCCGACCGCAGGGTTTCCATGTGAAACTTCCGGGGACGCACAAACCGGCTGAGAAACTTCAAATCCAGAATAGGACGGAACGACCCGTCCTTTTTGGGTACAGTGAAGAGATTGGAATAATACCCGCGCCCCACCTCCAACGGCGGGACCGGGCAGATGACTGCCAATTCCAGAAGATTCCTTACCGCCGCCAGGAGCCCCTGCACGGCCGAAGGATCTGAAGGTACCCGAGACCTGAAAAACCTTGGCGGAGGGCGGGACTCGAACTCCAGCTTGTAACCGGCCGACACCACCTCCCGGATCCACCTGTCCGAGACCTCGTGGTCCCATACCCGGGAGAAGAGTCGCAACCGCCCCCCCACCCGTACGGGTGAGGGCGCCCCCTCATTGCTGAACGGGCTTGGCGGCTGGCTTGGGCTTGGCGCCCCAGTCATGAACAGGACGTCCACGGCCTCTACCCCTATTCCAACTGATGCCCCTGGAAGCCGAGAAGCCCGCACCCCTGCCGGCTCTGGCTCCCCGAAAGGACGGATTGAAGGGGGCCGCCCCCCGAAAGGAACGGCGAAATTTCTTGCGCTGAGGTAACTTACCTCCCTTGGCAACAGAATCCAGCTTTTCACCGAAAAGCCTCAAACCCAGAAAGGGAAGGGCCGTGAGAGATCTTTTAGAATTAAAATCAGCCGTCCACTGCCTCAACCACACAGAGCGGCGAATAGCCACCAACAGAGCAGTAGCCCTGCCACACATCAACATGGCATCATCCTGAGCGGCCAGAATCAAACGACAAAAAGGATTCACAACGCTTAAGAGCAAGAAACTCATCACCGGTAGGCTCAAGATCCACACATAAGTCCCTGACCATAGACTTAACTGCCAACGTCAAAAGTGCCGAAGCACAAACAGGCCTCAATACTGAACCCGCACAGACAAAACCATGGCGGGCCAGCTGATCAATCCGGCGATCCTCGCCGTCCTTGAGAGAAGTCGTGTCAGGAGAATGTACAACCGCCGTATTAGACAGTCCCAAGACCAGAACATCCACTTCGGGAGGGACAGCCCAACGCTTAATCAAATCCGATGGAAAAGGATATTTTCTATCCCAGCTGGGCGGTACCCCTACGAGACGCGTAGGTTGCTCCCATTGCTTAAAGACAACGTCCTCGAAATGCTGTTGACTGGGAAACTCCAAGTGCTGCTTGGACACCCCAAAAAGCTGACCCTTAGGCCGAGGAGCAACTTCAGGAGGATCCAAATCCAAAACCTCAAACATTTGGGTCAAAATAGAATGTGTATCAGGAACGGGGCCCTCAGCCTGGTCCCCCTCAGCGCCCAGCAACTGCTGGCCCTCCAGATCCTCTAATTCCTCAACGAGCTCACCCTCTTCAAGGGGACGATCTGGCCAATCCAGATCCTCAACGACCTCCCCATCGGAGTCCGGCGGAGGCGGAGACAGATGTTTTCGCTTAGCCGTAACCTTCTGAGCGGCCAAGGTGGAAAACATTTTCTCGAGGCTGGCCAGACGGGCACACACCTCAGATTGCGAATCCCCACCCATGACAACGTCACACGGGGTCGGGAACAGGTAGGGAGGGGAGGGAGATGGCGCGGCCGATGAAGTACCAGGCACCGGGGTGCCGGACTGGCGCTCAATGTTCCGCTGTGCACATGGAATACAAATAATGACATCATCTCCCGGTAGCGGAGCCCCACATCCCCCACACAGCCTGGATTGTCCCGAAGGACCGTTTCCGGTATCTTTGGCAGCCTCCATACGGTGAAATTTATGGTATTCGCAGAACCCAGGGATTTACGCAGTAAGCGACCCGGGATGCCCCTCTAGTAATTCAGCAAAAATAGATATGTGAATCTATATATATATATATATAAATAAATATAAGAAAATATATATATATATCCAGTCCTGGCCAGGGGAATTTAGCAATCAACCTAGGAATGACTATAAGACCACCCCCCAACTAGCCAGGTATATAAGACCGGGAGAGCCCTGCAGGAAGGAATCCCGGGATCTGAAAAACAAGGAAAAGAGACAACAGTCATATTCAAGCACAACAAGAACACTGGCAAACACACAATAGTAAAAACACTGAGATACCAGGGGCGGCCCAGACAACAGAAAAAGGGGGACAGGGCCTGATACATATAACAATCAAATAAACATAGCTTTAAGGCAATCCAACGAAATCTATATGCAAGTTCAGCCAACATGCCCATAGCATGGCTGAAAAACCCCGCCACCACCCCCAGCGAGAGGGGGGGGGGGTGTGGAGGAGAGCGCAGAAGTCCGCCGCAGGAGCCCGGCCCCTGAAGCATATAATAGCCGGAATCCCAGACCGGCTGAACCGCCCCACCCTCCTTATAATAGCGGCTGTAGGGCCTAAAAACGAGAAGAGCCTACCTGGATCCCGCAGCTCCGGGAGGTACAGCAATGGCGGCCAGCCAGGGAGAGACGGAGAGGACGCGGGGCGGGCCCAGCAGAAACGCGGGAACCGCTGTGGCCCCGCCCCTCCGCCAGACACGGCGCGGGCCGCGCGAGACGCAGCCCCGCCCACTACTGAGTCCCAGCCAGCCGCGGCCGCCACAAAGAATGTCGCCCGCAGGGGCCGTCGGGCGGACCGGCGGCGCGCATGCCGCCCGGTCCCGCCCGCAGTAAAGCACCCAGCGCGATCGACGGCCTACGGGCCGGCGGCCGACAGGCTGACCAGGATCCCAGTCAAACGACGGCCGCGACATGGCGCCCGTCCAAATCGACCAAGTCACAAACACAGGGGCTCAGGGAGCCCCCCCAAGCATGAAGCACTCGCAGAGACAGACAGCCAGCCACAGACCACTCGTCCCTGCCCACACAAACACACAAAAAAACACACACAAACATGAAGTAAAAGACAAAGCTACTGGGGATATAAGGGCTGGGGCATCCCACGTCCGGATCACCAACCGGAACACCGCTATGCCCCATAATATAGGGTCGAGCGGAGGAGGAGGATCTCCTAGGCACCATAAGTGCCATCTACCCTTGCCCGGCCTACAGCCTAAGCTGGGAGGCTGCCATTAAACAAGGGGATAAACACAAAAAGAGCCGGGCAGAAATAGACCTGGGGGGGGGGGGCCGGGGTGAAAGCAGGAGACTTCTTTCTTCTGTCTTGTCGCCACCTTGCAGAGAAGAACACTGGGGATTTGTTAGGAGGTACCAGGTATGTATAGACCGGGAGGGGCTTGTCTTTTTCTGGACTTCTCTGCAAGACGGTCACCTAGCGGTAGGTATAACCCATGTTCTAATGATTTAATAACCTGAAGCGGGGCGTGTGACATACTTAGAATATAATTCCCCCTCCGGGGAATAACCAACAATGTCTTCCAGCACTTCAGAAGTCATGGGGCAAACATAGGAATTATCAATCAAATGCCGTGTCTTGCCAATAGCCTTGCGCGGCTCAAAACCACCCATCCGCCTCTCCAGATCGGCCAATCTAGAAGCAAAATCAGGTTGGGCATCCCCAGAAGCATGTGCCACCACCTGAGCCGAATGTGAGAGAGAGGGAGTAGGCAAGGTCACAGGGGAAGAGGCCCTCAGCAGGGGCATCCCAGATAACTGAGCAACAGTCTGCTGGGCGCAGGAGAGACAGACCTTGAAGTCGCCAGGTACAGGGGAAACCCTACAATCATTACAGAACCGGCCTTGTCCCGAAGGAACCCCGGACTCAATGTCTTGAGAAGCCTCCATATGGTGATTATTGTGGCTCGCAAGGCCCAATGGGAATAATGTCAAAGCAAACCCGGGATGCCCCCAATGCACCGCAAGGGAAGTGGGAGGATTTTAAATATTAAACAATATCCCTTTAATGAATGTAAAGGCCGGGAGCAACCACTGATTCTATAGGCCTAAAGGGCAGAAAAAGATCCCGTAAGCACCAGCATAATATAGTAAAAGATAAAAAATTGCCCGCGAGGGCACTTACAGACCGCACACAGAACGACCGCCTCAGGCCCACCAGCTGCATCCCCTGCCTGATGGAGGGATGGGGACAAGCTAGGAGGGACTGAGCCTCCTCAGAGAGTCCGCCAGGCGATTTTCCACCCCCGGGATGTACACAGCTGATATGCAGGGGACATTGGCCTCCGCCCAAGTCAGGATCAGAGACGCTTCCTGGAGGGCCCCCTTGCTCCGGGTCCCTCCCTGATGATTGATGTAGGCAACTGCCGTCTGGTTGTCCGAGCGCACCTGAACAGGCAGGCCCTGAAGGTGAGTAGTCAAGTGAGCCAGAACTAGCCTGATCGCCCCCCGCAGTTCCAAGACATTGATAGGTGTGTGGGCCTCCTGAGGGCCCCACCTCCCCCGAAAGGGCCGAGATTGCCGCCTGCGCTGGGGTAACCTGCCTCCCTTAGCAAAAAGGTCCAGGCGGTCCCCAAACAGGCGCAGTCCTTTAAAGGGAAACCCAGTGAGGGCCTCCTTGGCAGCGTTGTCAGCAGCCCACTGGCGAAGCCAAACCGAGCGGCGTATAGCCACCACGAGGGCAGAAGTTCTGGCACACATTCTGATGGTGTCATCCAATGCTGATAGGACAAAATTTACAAAAACATCACAACTGGAGAGTGCATTAAACACCTCACAAGCCAAATCATCAGGGGCACTATCAAGCATATTTCTGATAAGGGTTCTAGTGGCCACAGCAGTAATGGCAGAGGCACAGACCGGGCGCAGCGCCGTCCCGCACATGCAAAGGCATGGGATGCCAGCTGGTCAATGCGCCGGTCTTCAGCATGCGGCAGGGTAGTAGAGTCAGGGGAATGCATGACAGAGGTGTTAGATAGCCCTAGGATCAGGGCATCCACCAACATTTAACCACCTCAGCAGGAAAGGGATACTTCCTATCACAACTCTTTGGAACCCCGGGAAGTTTACTGGGGCACTCCCATTCCTTGAGCACAAGGTTATGGAAATGTGCCTGCTCTGGAAATTCCAAACGTGATCTTGCTGTATGGAAAAGCTCCCCTCTTTGCTTGGGAGCCTCAACAGGGAGAGAGATGGACAGAACCTCAAAAATCTGGGTCAATAATCTGTCAGTGTCATCCGGGGCCCAGGGGTCAGAGCCAGAATCGTCATGACCCCTTGGTCTCTCATCAGATGAGCCTGAATCAGAAAAGAGCTCCCCTTCATCAGACGGGGTATAGCCACAAAGATTCCAAAACTTCTCAGTTCCCATAGGGAAAACAGTGACATTAGGCGTCAAGTGACGCTTCTTATCATGCGCTAAGGACTTAGCAATCAACTGCTCAACAGTAGCCAGTCTAGAAGACACATCAGGCTGAGAATCCCCACTAGTATGCAACTCAGCAGGAGTGAGATTTAAGCTTGGGGGAGTAGGCGAAGTGAAACGAGGTGCAGCCACTGGCAGGCCAGATTGCAATGCAAGCACCTGCTCAGCACAGGGTACACAGACCCGCGCCTTGTCAGCATCAGCATGAGGCTGCCCACACACTACACACAGCCGGTCTTGTCCCGAAGGGACCCCGGTCACATTATCCTGGGATGCCTCCATATGGTGATTATAGCGGCGCTATACGCCGATAGGGAATAACCCTATATAGCAACCCCGGATGCCCCAATAACCCGTTAGGGAAGTGGGAGTATTATATTTACAAGGCCTACAAGTTATATACTAATACAGGGCCGGGAGAAGCCAAAAGGGTTCGTCCCGCCTGAAAGACATAAGCAGACAAGACCTGTAAGCACACAGTAACAAAAGTGAAAGATATAAAGCCGCCCGCGAGGGCACTTACGGACCGCGGTAAGTAGGGGTCCGTCGCGCATGGGCCAACCAAGCAGGATAAAGATGGCGTCTGTATACCTCGAGGGGCGGGCCGGTATCAGCGATGACGCGGAGAGTGGCAAAGACGGTGCTGCCTACCATCACCCGACCAGCGCAGCCAAGGCTGAGAGGCACATTACTAGTGGAACGGGTGGGAATAGTCCTACAGGGCCGCAGGCTAAGAGCCTCGCTCACCTGCGAGTAGAGAGACAATTTCTCATCCTTCGCAGCCAGATTGCAGAGAAATTCTGGGGATTTGTGGGAGGTACCTGGGTATTTGAGGGGGCCGGGAGGAGCCTATTTTCGATATCTCTGCAGTCCAGAGCAGTTTCTGAGATCTGGGCTGCAGTCTTTAGCCATTCCTCTACTGCAAGAGATGGAAGAGCAACATCCTTTATCACATAAGAAAGAATATGTGGTGACTGCCATAACCCCCTGCACACACAGGGGCATGCTGATGTCTTTGGAGCCACGACATGGCTGCAGGCCAGGGCCCAGATCTCATCTACTGGTACATTTTTATACTGTGGACATGCAGCAATCAGCTGCATGGGCTGCAACATGAGTATTCATTTTTGTATTCCCTTATTTGCCTATAGATGCCTTTGAACTAGTACTAAGGCTGTACAGCACCTGAGTGCGCAGTGTGAGAAGTTGGTCGGCGAGCTCTTCTTTCTCCTCCTTCAAAAGTTTGTGGATTTGATTGGATTTTATCCTCTCAGACATTAGTTTGAAGTTGGCGTCGTCCTTTTCTCTCAACTGCTGCATGAGGCGGATGTTTTGCTCTTGCATGTCCTCAAACGCCTGGCCCGTGACATCCATCTCGGACAGCAGAGCCTCTTCCTCCTAGATAGGCAGATTAAAAAGTTACCTTCATTCAATTCTGCATGTTTTTTTATTGTTTTAAATGGACCAAAACCCATCTTGGCTGGCCGTGGATGTTTAAACCGGACCTTCAGCGTGATTTAATGAAAAGCCCAAATTCTTAAAAAACGGTTCCCCAGCATCTAAAATTTATATATTTTACGTTTTTAGTCACTAACTTATTATTCTTTCCCCCACTGGGCTGCAACTCTGTTCAGGAATTTAGGATACGGGCGCCGCCATCTTTACTCAGAAGCATCACACTTACTGAGGAGAGGAGCTGGGGTCAGGAAAAGGTCCGCAATCCCAGAATGCGGAGCAGCACAGTCAGAAGGCAGTTCCTGTTTGCAGGCTGCCTGATGTCCCATGAGGAGCCATCTTGGATGTTTAAAGGCTCATAACATGCAGTAGATGCAGGTAGAATGATTTTTAATGCGGGCAATCTGTATGTACAGGGTGTGGAAAACATATAAGATAAACTCTTATTCAGAGTGAAGGTCCGCTTTAAGACTCCATAGCTGGCCGTTTCCCTTTCCTGGGACATAGCCCCTAGCTGGGGACGGGGACGGGGATGCAGCCATCTGCAGTGTGACGAAGAAGATCTGAATGGAGCTGGGTGCGCAGATTGCCTGTCTGTCTGTTGGGGGAGTTTTACCGGCAACTCAAGCAACTTTTAGACTCATGGGCCATAAAAGGAGGTTGGTCTTCTTTGAAAATGAACAATAAAATAACCATAAATGTAGTAATTGTTATAGTCTGTAATAAGAGTTGTATAAGACTCAGATGTGTGGGAATGGTACTTCACTGATCATTTGTTGGGGACAGAAACTTCCTACTTGGAAAGCTTTATAACAAACAAGCTGGAAGAGTCTGGGAGAAAGGGGATATATTTTATTTCACTTTTTAATGTCCACTGTAAGAACAAAAATGATTCATTGAAACTTAAAGCGGAACAAAACCCAGCCTGCCCAGGAATATAAAAGATTCCAGGGCAGTCCACTGGCCTTCCCCAGGCTCAGGATGCCCCGCTCTGTGAAAACCCCCAGGAGGACCGTAAATAATCAGCGATCCAGTGAGAGTCGTCTGCCGCCGCTATGTCATTCGGCAACTGTCTCCCATTGTTTGCGCAGCCGCTCCTGCTCCCCTTTCTAATCAATGAGAGCCGTTTGCCGAATAACAGTCATGAGATGGCTTTCATTGGACAAGAGCCCGCGCATGTGCCATTGGAAGGAGGAAGAGGTGAGTGAATAGCGGCATTGTGGAGGGTTTCACACAGCGGGGCAAAACCCAGGAAAGTCAAATTACACTTTAAAAGCACCCTAAACTGATTCTATACCCAGAGAGGAAGTTTATGCAGTCACCTTCTATCCCCAGTGTCCTAACACTGGCTGCATATATATATATTTATGTTATAAATATTGTGCAAAGGTTTTGCTGGGTGGCTACATAAAACTCACTTTCTATGCATAGGATCACTTTAAAGAGCCAGACTGGCCCGTTTTAGCCCCCCCCCCCCCCCCCCATGGCAAATGGCAATACCAGCAGCCAGCCTGGTCGAAACAAAGGAGGTGGTGAGAAGCGTCAAAATCACCTGCAGATCAGCGCTGCATTGCGGCCAAGTAAGTGCATGAGTGAGGTCCGAATGGAAAACGCCTTTAATTGAGTTTAGACAGTTGCTAAAGGACACTCACTCAGGCACTTAACTTACCTGCTTAGCCATGGACAATCTCTTTTGCAGAGCCTCCGTCTGTTCTTCGGCTGTCCTCATCCTCCGCAGGGCATCTTCGTCTGCCATCTTTTTGCTGTCTCTCCGTTCTCTTTCTTCCAACTCTCTCAGCCTTTGTCGCAATTCTTCCAGCTAATAAAGAGCAAGTATTAGCATAGTTACTGGCTCGTGGCTTATATAATTATTGATCAACCTATTTTCTGAATTAGAAGTTTTATATTGATTCAAGCCCTATTAGCAATTTCTCTTGGCAAGTCTCCAGCACCAGTGGATCAACTGACATCTGTATTGCCAACTGTACAAAATATTTGCAAGTTCTGATACAGCTTTCTAGAAGCTTTGTTAAACAACTGATGAGAACGCAAGCTCTGAATAATGAGAACTTAAATGGATAAGAAGCACGCAAAAGAATAATGAGCCGTAAGTCTCAAATGAATAGCAAGTAATAGGCGATTTGATGTCTCTTCCTGGGTCTGTCAGCAGTGGTGATGCCCCCACCATAAGTCACGGTGAGCTGCCATGCCCCCCTCCATTGCAATAAAGCGTCGCTGCATCTCATCTAAGGGACCCAGCAAGAGACCGCACAACGAGCCAAAGGAGTCTGGTGATCGGCTGGGCAGTGCTGGATGTGGATCTAACAATGAGGTAATCCATGCAGCCCCGGACTAGCAGCTATGGGCTACATGGGACTTTTTGGGGGCTGGAAATTGTATTTAAGGACAATATACAGACAAATAAAAAAAACCTCTATACTAACCTTGTGTCCAACGCAGACCATCCCCTCTTGCCTCTTACCCAATTGCTGCATCCATGCCGCTCACCACATGGCCAAGTAGGCATCTTTTCCTGCTTCTCCAACTGTGTTGATTCTTTAGATTATAGCAAATGATAAAAAAAATCTGCTGACAGCAATAGCTTAGTATGTGTGTGTTCCAGCTCTGGCCACTAGATGGAGCAATGATAACTTGCAGCACAGGCTACACCACAGGGCTGTGGAGTCGGTAGATAAATGTTCCGACTCCTCAGTTTTTTGTACTTCCGACTCCGACTCCTCTGTATTAATATGTGAATATATTTTATACATTCCTTGAAGGAAAGAAAGGCAACATACATGTCATTACTTCTAGCAGAGAGAGGTAGTTGGGCAGAAGCTGCCTTCTCCTTTCTGTGTGCTGATCTGCTGAAGATAGGGCAGTGGGAGGATCCAGAAAGGGGCCTTTATTATAAAACATGATTTCCCTAGTAGAATCCCATAGTCATGTTTAAAGTTTAAGCTAACAATCGAAGTTTACAAGTTTTTATAGCCTTTTGCTGAATGACAGCAGTTTTTCCAATGGTACAGCTTCAGTCTTGAACTATTGATCCTCCATTCCCTTCACTTATACAAGTGTCTCTAGTCCTGCAAAAAACATATTTACTTAATCCCTTATCAGTGAGAGGCTAGGTTACCCATGGGTTCCCTGTAACAGCAGAACACAACACTATGCAAAGTATAAGTATTGCCGCTTCTAATTGTGCGTTGCGTGCCATATAGTGAAGCACATGAAAAGCACGCTTCTTCACGCTCACTTAACGTGTTCGTTTTGCGGTTACGTGAGGCACTGCATGCATTGGTCTTTATTCTTACAATAGAGAAGTCATTAATTATAACTTTTTGTGAATTGGGACATTTAAACTTGCTAAATCAAAATTTAGTAGGAGTCGGTGCATTGTTTGCAGACTCCGACTCCAGGTACCCAAAATTTCCTCGACTCCACAGCCCTGCTACACTATCATTCATAAAGACATTATGATTCATGATGTCCCCTACACCCGATTTGGCTGCCATCTCCCCTTGCGGCAGCCTCGTAGTGGCAGTTATCTGTATCCAGATTCGCCAGACAGGAAGGGCGCACCACTCCTGTGTATATGCCTGCCTGTTGTACCAGATTGGATGCCGGCAGTCACAAGGAAGAGAAGCATCCCTTGGAACTGGGTCAAAGGCTTGGTCTGTAACTTACTCATCTAACTTACCTGTGCATATCTATCAACTGTTTGCAATTTATTCAACTGGTTTGTGAAGATCGTTGAAATTATTCTACTGGGGAGGAACCCAAAAAACAAAAGTGAAGGCCTTGACTACACTAGAGCACTGAAATTAGGGATGGTAAGCAAGAGTGTGTACAAGTTTAACAATGACAACACACCGGCTTGCAAAATTGCAAAACTCTTTAAAGGAAAACTCCATTTTTGTCAGGTTTTTGGTGTTCTTCCTTTTTGTTTTCTTCTCTTCTGCGATGTACAATAAACATTTATGTTAGGAGTATGCCCCCAGACCTGTGATTTACTTATCAGCATGCTGCTTCCAAGTTTCCTATATTTCTGTGTGTCTGTGATTCTCAGGTAGGAGTGGTTTTCCTGGCCTTGAGTAAAAACTACTGACTACATGTCCCAGCATCCCTCCACTGTAACAGGTGAACTCATCAGCATTAGCTTTGGCTAAATCACACAGCAGTAATGACCCAGATGAGAATGTTACCAGTAACCCTCTACTGGTATATCTACAGAGTTTGAATTAGAGCAGATGGGGCTAAACATGTCAGCTGTGCCTCAGCCAATCAGATGATTAGCAACCACATTGGTGCACAAACACCACTTTGGTGCACAAAGCTAACAAACATATTGATGCTACAGAAACTGGTTTTCTTTTATAACACAGAGTTGCAAACAAACAAAAAAGAGAAATAATAAAAATTCAGCATATGAGCACATAATTTTGGCTCACAATAATGGAAACTTTGAAATTTCCCTTTAAAAAGAGCAATTCTTACCTCTGCTTTGCTTTTTCTCTCAGCTGCCATAAGCTGAACCTTGTCTCTCTGTTCCTTGGGAGCAGAACGGTACATATCAAGGAGCAGCTTCATGTCTCGCAATGATTCCTGCACTCGCCTAGCAAATAATGAGATGAGTTAGCAAGGACTTGGCAAAGAAACAAACAGCAACACTTAACTGAAACTAATACAGCAAGTGTTGGTCATGCAGCTTAAATGCAGGACAGTGGAGTCGCAGCGTTTTGGTTACGGAGCATAAAACTCTCTTACTAATATTGTATGACTCAATGTAACAAACACAAATTGGACCGCACCAGCTAAATAGCCTATTCTGGCGTGCACAACCCCTTGGGTGAGATATTGAACAATCTAAGCACGCGGAAAGCGAGTCCCACGACTCCCTGACCCACCCAAGAAAAAACGTGGCACCACCAACTAACTCAAGTGTCAATATTTTATTTAGATTAATGGTAGATAATGTACAAACATATTAAAACCATTTTAAAAAACATATACAATACATGTGTCCTCACTAAGGAACAAAAGAGGAATGGGGAGGGGGATACCCCAAATTGGATGATGAATATCAAAGGCCACCATATAATGCTTGCATGATAATCAATTTTAGGTCCACTTTAACCCTGGTCAGACCCCACCTAAAATCCTAATCCAACTATGTGCATAACAACCATAAATATATCATAATGATTCCTAATCATACACTATCCCCTATGACCATGAACAAAGTGCTCCGTGCCTATGTGCAAATATGTATTATGTGCAAACCCTGCAAATGAATCAATCATTTCATTAAGAGGACCAGCCAGGTAGGCAAAAGACAGACCAATGTAAACATAACAAAACCAACAATAGTGAAACCTCACGTGTCAAAATCGCAATGCTGCCGCCACAAGGGGAACCCCCCGCCCAAACCAACGCGTTTCGTGACGAGCCAAGCGTCACTTCCTCAAGGCAGACCTACTGCTCCCTCGCCACATCGCTTCTTTTATGCTCACCACCACCTGGGGTCTGACCAGGGTTAAAGTGGACCTAAAATTGATTATCATGCAAGCATTATATGGTGGCCTTTGATATTCATCATCCAATTTGGGGTATCCCCCTCCCCATTCCTCTTTTGTTCCTTAATGAGGACACATGTATTGTATATGTTTTTTAAAATGATTTTAATATGTTTGTAAATTATCTACCATTAATCTAAATAAAATATTGACACTTGAGTTAGTTGGTGGTGCCACGTTGTTGCTTGGGTGGGTCAGGGAGTAGTGGGACTCCCTTTCCGCGTGCTAATATTGTATGACTGATGTGACTTTTATGAAATAAAGTTTAAAAATGTTAATCATTAATATATTTTATGTTCTCTCAATGTAAAGCACTTGTTTATAAAAACCATTGATAATCGGCAGCAGCAGGATGTTCGAGTGGTGATAAGAGAGTTCTCGATCTTAGTTCGCTCTATTTTCAATCTCCTGTCACTAATACTTAGTATTCTCAAACTGCACCAAGGCCCTTTGTTACATTGGCCTTGATTCACTAAGAGTTGAAAAAAATTCAGTTCATGAAAAAAAAGCCTGAGAATTTCACTTTTAGTGAATCACCAGATGGGAAGTCAATGGCACTTTATTACTCCTGGAAACAGTAGTGAACGTTTTACTCTGTAGTAAAAAGTACCATTGACTTTCATTGTCATCCTTTCAAGTGATTCACTAAAAGTTAAATTCTCTGGCTTTTTTCTCATGAATTTAATTTTTTCCTACTATGAGATTTTTTCAACTTTTAGTGATTCAAAGCCAATGTCTGAAACTTGTGGATTTGCAGAAACAGAAAGAAAACATAATTAATAACATAGAGCCCAATGCAGCCAATCTGACCTAGGCAGTGCCCGAGCTGCATTTAAAAGGAGCACTATCGTGAAATTGTCCAATTAAAAATCCATATAAACAGATTGGCTAATGAGAGCAGGGGTCAATCATACAGGTTTTTTTTTCTCCTGGTTGGAATAAAATCCAGGGGTGACAGGTTTAGTCTATGATGGGTGACAGAACCTGTCACCCCAGATGTCCTCTTCCTTCAATCAAAAAAAAAATAAAGCCTGGCTGGATATTTCCTGATGCCAGGTGTATAATTGACCTCTCCCCCGCCATCCATCATATTTATATGGATTTTTATCATTGGGCCAGTTTTTCCGTGATAGTGCTGCTTTAAAACTACTTTACTCTCTCAGCGGTACAATTTTCTAAGGAGCTTTAGGTTAGGAATAGAACGCACTGCATTCAGAAATCCCTGAATCAAGGCAGCTCCAAGCAAACACTAGAAAGAAAGTAGGATCAATGCCCTTTTTCTCTTACTCTATAGGAATCAATGTAATTGCTTTTCTTCTACGTTTATCTGCATGAGCCCAATAAGTCTGTTAGGAGTGTGCACTTTAAAGCGGTCCTTCACCCTGAATAAGAGTCTATCTTATATGTTTCCCACACCCTGTACATACATCCCTCTAGCAGGGCGCGCACCCGCGCAGGCCGTTTGTGAGTGGCCGGCGCGGGCGCGCTCCCTGTAAGATTGACGTGCGGGAGGCGGCGGCGGGCGCGCTCGCTTGTCCGTCGGCGGGGATTGGCTGCAACGGTCGCGTGGGAGCGGGGAGTTTTTGGGGCTTTCTGGGGGGTATCACACAGCGGGGCACCTTCGATCGGGATGCCCCACCGAAGTGGACCAAAACCCAGGATAGTCAAAATCCTGGGTGTTGGTCCACTTTAAACATTCAAGATGGCGGCTCATTGAACATCAGGCAGCCTGCAAACAGGAAGTGCCTTCTGACTGTGCTGCTCTGCATTCTGGGATTGCTGACCTTTTCCTGACCCCAGCTTTGCTCTGTCTGAGCAAAGCACAGCTATAACCTGCCCCCCTGTACTTTATGCCACTCTTCTCTCCTCAGTAAGTGTGATGCTTCTGAGTCAAGATGGCAGCGCCTGTATCCTAAAGTCCTGAACAGAGTTGCAGCCCAGTGGGGGAAAGAATAATAAGAAAGTGACAAAACTTAAAATATATTAATTTTAGATGCTGGGGAATCGTTTTAAGGGTTTGGGTTTTTCAATAAATCATGGTGAAGGTCCAGTTTGTTTTCTCATTCACAGCTAAATAGGACTAATATGCGCAACCTCGTGCAGGTTAGTGTGTCTTATTCAGAGCCCCTCAGGCCTTGTTCATCCTATAATACTGGCAGTAAAAAATACTAAACAAAACTTTGCATACTTGAGTTCTGCTTTCATCTGTTTGACACTGTCTGCCTCTTTGCGTTTTGTGTCTGGCTCATGCTTCACTTTCTCCTTGGAGCTATCGCCTCTGTCCTTTTCCCGCCCTCGATCTCTGTCACGGTCCTTATCTTTTTCTTTGTCCCGCTCCTTGTCTCGCTCTCGTCTTTCTCTTTGAGGCTGTGGTGGTGGCGGCTGCTGCACCTCCTCCTCCTCACGCTTAGGGATGACTTCTGGCTGTGACAGAGCTGGCGTGGGCGGCGTGGCCTCTTCAGGTTCAGTTTTTATTTCTACGGCTTCCTCTCGAGTCTCCTCTACACTGGACTGTGAAGGCAGCAGGAAGAGGCCGCTGGTATTCCGTGCCCGAATCTAGATAACAAAGGGAAAAAAAATACAGTTTTGTGAGTACTCACCTTTAAAACGGGGTTATGAGTGTGCCATACACTCCACTTCCATCTTCATGACATGTGGGACATCCAATAGCAGTGTCCGTCATGGGTGGGAACCAGAAACAGTAAAGAATGTACCAACTCAAACCACTGCAGCTTGCGGCCAAAAACAGCATCCGCTGAAGCCCGCACATCAACCTTGTAAAACTTGGAAAAAGTATGAACAGAAGACCAAGTAGCAGCCTTACAAACTTGTTCAACAGAAGCCTGGTGCTGAAAAGCCCAGGATGCACCAACAGCACATGTAGAGTACGCAGTGACCATAAAAGGGGGTGTCCTCCCCTTAGCAGAATAGGCCCAAACAGTGACCTGACGAATCCATTTGCTAATCGTAGACTTAGCAGGCGCCAAACCTTTCCTGCGCCCGCAGGGCACCACGAAAAAAACGTCCGTCTTGCGGAAGGAAGAAGTAGTCACCAAATAGTACTTCACACAGCGAACAACATCCAAATTGTGCAGAACCCTCTCCTTGTCATTGTTAGGCTTAGGACACAAAAAAGAGAGAACAATATCCTGATTGAGGTGGAAAGCAGACACCACCTTAGGAAGGAAATCCGGCTTAAAATGAAAAACCACCTTATCCTGGTGTCTCTCAAAGTAAGGAGCCTGAATCGACAGGGCCGCCAATTCAGAGACAGGCCGAGAACAGAGGTAATAGCCACCAAGAAAGCAACCTTCTGAGTGAGAACCGAAAGAGCAATATCCTGTAGCGGCTCAAAAGGAGGACCCTGGAGAGCCGAAAGAACCAAATTCAAATCCCAAACAGGGACTACAGCCTACTGAGGGGGCCGCACATGCGGGACCCCTTGGAAAAAGGTCTTAACCAGCGGGTGTAAGGCAAAAGACCGCTGGAAGAAAACCAACAGAGCAGAAACCTGTCCTTTCAAAGTATTAAGCTGGAACCCAGATTATACTGAAGAAACTCCAAAATCCTGGGTATAGAAAAAACCCTGCACGGCAAGGCCCTAGCCTCACACCAATCAATATAGGACCTCCAAGTTCTATAGTAAATGCCAGAAGAGGACCGCTTCCTAGCCCTAATCAGGGTCCGAACAACAGCCTCAGACAAACCTTCCTCCTTCAAGATGAAGGTTTCAGCAGCCAAGCCGTCAAAGCCAGCGTTTGTAAATTGGGGTAAAGTAGATGACCCTGAGATAGCAGGTCCGGCAACAAGGGAAGCCGGCACTGGTCTACGGCCATCCTTACGACATCTGCGTACCAAACCCTTCTTGGCCACCTTGGAGCCACCAGAATCGCTGGTACCCCTTCCAGAACCAGTTTTCGAACTACCTTGCCCAGCATGGAGACGGGTGGAAACAGGTACAGAAAACCCAACTCCTTCCAAGCCAGTGACAAGGCATCCACTGCCAGAGACAGAGGATCCTGAGAAAGACACAAAGGCCGGAAGTTTGTGATTGTGCCTCGAGGCAAAGAGATCCACCTCCGGAGTCCCCCACTTGCGGCAAAGATCCAGAAAAACCTCGGGGTTGAGAGACCACTCTCCGTGGCGAGAGGATCCCCTGCTCAGGGAATCCGCCTCCGTGTTCTCCACTCCCGGAATGTAGACTGCCGAAAGCCGAGGAACATTGCTCTCCGCCCAGTGCAGGATCAGAGAGACTTCCCTGAGGGCACTCCTGCTGCTTGTCCCTCCTTGGTGATTTATGTAAGCTACTGCCGTTCGGTTGTCCGAACGAACCTGAACCGGAAGACCCCGTAAATGTGGGGTCAGCCGAGCCAGAACCAGTCGAATGGCTCTGAGCTCCAAGACATTGATGGGAGTGTGAGCCTCCTGGGGACCCCACACCCCGCTGAACTGATGACTCTTCCAATAACCTCCCCAGCCCGACAGGCTGGCATCCGTGGTAACCGTCTCCCAACAAGGGATCAGAAAGGATCTGCCCTTCACCAGATTGCTCGAGTCCAGCCACCACCGAAAGGACTGCCGAACCCTGGGAGACATCCTGAAAGGTTGATCCAATGACCGTGGGCACCTGTCCCAATACGTCAAAAGGTGAAGTTGAAGAGATCTCATGTGAAACTGTGCAAACGGCACCGCCTCGAAGGAGGATACCATCAAACCCACCAGTTTCATCCCCTGTGGAATAGAGGGACAAGGACTGTCCAGAAGAAGGCGGATCAGACCCTGAATCCCCTGCACCTTGGTCTGGGGCAGAAACACTCTGGCCCGAATGGTATCCAGATTCATGCCCCGAAATGAAATCGCACGAGACAGGGAGAGAGAAGACTTGGTGCGGTAGATCACCCACCCGAACCTTTCCAGGGTCGACACCACCTGGTGGGTGTCCAGCTCCGCCTGACGGAGGGAAGAAGCTGAGATCAACAGGTCGTCCAGATAAGGCACAATGCGAATGCCCTGAGATCTGAGCAGAACCATTATGCCCGCCAAAACCTTGGTGAAGACCCTTGGTGCCGAGGTCAGACCGAAGGGAAGAGCTACAAACTGATAATGTTGATCCTCCACCGCAAACCGGAGGAATCTCTGATGTGCCTGAAAAATCGGAACATGCAGATACACATCCTTGATGTCTATGGATGTCATAAAATCCCCTTGGCGAAGGCAATTGATAGCCGAGCGCAGAGTCTCCATGCGGAACTTTTTGGCTCTGATAAATCTGTTGAGAACCTTGAGATCTAGAATGGGTCTCACCGAACCCTCCTTTTTGGGAACCGTGAAAAGGTTGGAGTAGTAACCCCTGCCTCTCTCCGACAGAGGCACTGGGCATATAACCCCCATGTCCATAAGGTTTTTTACTGCTAACAGGTGCCCCTGTGCAGCCTGAGGGTCCGAGGGCACCCGAGACCTTAAGAATCTTGGAGGCGGCCAGTACTTGAACTCCAGTCTGTACCCGGAGGAGACCACCTCCAAGATCCAATTGTCTGTGATTTCCCGGGCCCAGACCTGGAAGAAGAGCCACAGCCGGCCCCCCACCCTTGCGGGCGAGGGCGCCCCTTCATTGCTGAGCCGGTTTAACGGCAGGCTTGGGGGCGCGGGACGTGCCCGACCTCTGCCTCTGTTCCAGGACGAGAAGGCCAAACCCCTAGTCGCTCTGGCCCCTCGAAAGGAAGGAGTGAACGAGCCCGCCCCCCAAAAGGGGCGGCGCTGTTTCCTCCGCTGAGGTAACTTACCTCCCTTAGCAACAGCATCCAATTTATCTCCAAACAGCCGCGAACCCAAGAAGGGAAGAGCTGTGAGCGACTTCTTGTCCCCAACATCCTACTACACACGACAATAGAATCTTCCATTGCAGCCATGACAAAATCCATGAACAATTCGCATTTCTTAAAGGATAGCGAACTCAGCGCCAGCTGGATCAAACTGTGCATTATTCAGCCAGTCCCTGACAAGAGACCTGGTAGCAAGCGACACCAGGGCAGATGCACTAACAGGCCGCAGGGCCGAGCCCACGTTGGCAAACGCACGGCACGCCATCTGATCAAGGCGCTTATCCTCGCCATCCTTAAGGGAAGTGGCGTCAGGGGTGTTTAGCACAGAAGAGTTGGTCAAACCTAAAACTGGCGCGTCGACCTCGGGAGGAGAAGACCAGCGCTTAACCTTATCCCATCCCTGAGGCACACCAGGAAGCTGACTGGGCCTCTCCCATTCCCTAAGGATCAGCGCATCAAAATTACCCTGGGTAGGGAATTCCAGACGGGGCTTGCAGGCCCCAAAAAATTCCCCCTTCTTAAGAGGGGGCGCCTCAGGCGGTTCAATATCCAACACCTCCAATAAATGTGACAAAACCGCGCCTGCCCGACATTGGAATTCCCAGACTGAACATAGTCAGCCTCTGCTTCCTGATACAATGCCCCCTCCTCTAACGGGGAATAATCGGAAAAATCAACAGAATCGTCATCAACATCCCACAAGGGCTGGGCCGACGACAAATGTCTTTTTAGCCTGGGCCTTCTTGCCCACCGTGCTAGCAATTAATTTTCTCGATGCTGGCCAACCTAGCCCAAACATCAGAAAGCGACTCCCCACTGGTACCAATGTCACTTGGGGTACGGATAAGGTGGGGAGGGGAAGGCGATGAAGCGGGAGGAGCCGACCCAGAAGGCTGGGTACCAGACTGCCGCGTTATGGCCTTTTGTGCGCATGGTATACAGGTCAGCACAGTCTCCCCCATAAGGGATACCCCGCACCCCACGCATGGCCCGGATTGTCCCAGAGGGAGCCCAAGCCCAGTATCCCACGGAGCCTCCATATGGTGAATTTTTGTGGTCAGTCGCAAGACTGCAGGGAATTACGCATAAGCAACCCGGGATGCCCCTTAAAAGTCCCGGTGGGAGGATTTTAGGTGGATAATTTTACACTAGGGACCCCAGGACCAGGAGGGACCCCTTAATATGCACATATACAGGGCCTGTAACACACAAAACAGGCAACATAAGTGCAGTGCTGAGTAAAAATGGCCATAACCTTACAGTATAAAAAAGACCACAGCATTTGATCTTGCAGCCACACAATATATATATATATATATATATATATATATATTATATATATATTAACTATATCCCAGCCAGATCGTGTAAACAACACACACACACACATGCTCTAGACCAGTGGGGCCCCCGTTAAAGAGGAGCCCCCACACACAAGCTAAGGAAGTGGCCATCGGGCCCTTACCACACCGATCTGCTCTGCGGCCTGCTCATAGAAGATGGCCCCCACGAAGCCTCATGCATGAGGAGGGAGAGCAGGGGGAGGGTGGGCCAGCGCAGAACGCGCGTTTGCCGAGGCCACGCCCCCCTCCCAGCAACCCGGACCCCTAGAAATGAGCACAGCAATCGCGCCAAAGAAGGAGACGGGGCTACCGCGGCCGCGCCGAGCCCGGCCCCCTTCCCGAACACAGCCTGAGGGGGGAGAAGCTCCACCAGGCTGCCACTAGCCCTGTTATGCCAGTAAAGGCACTCTGTCACTCTCACACACACAGTGAAAACACACTAACCATACAGGGACATAAGCTGGGGAAAACAAAATATCGGCCAGGCCACCGCCCCCCTACCCCCCCCCCCCCCCCCCTGCCGGAGGTGAATTAGGGACCCAGAAGGGGGGGGGGGAACCCTGCCAGAAGCCGGCCATAAGCCTAGAGGGACGAGGCATCCCACACCAGGATCACCAAGAAACCTGGATAACCGCCTACCCCATAGTGAGGTCTCACGTCGGAGCAGTGCTCCTGCTGCACCCATAGGGTGCTCCTACCTTCACCAGGACCCGCAGCCTAAGCTGGGAGGCTCAATATAGGGACAATTTAGAAGGGTCCTGGCAGTAATAGGGACAATAGAAGGCCGGGCGCGAGCTCGGCTTACCTGTAAGTAAGGAAGTCTTCATCTTCTGTCTTGTCGCCTTCCCTGCAGAGAAGGAACTGGGTATTTAATGGGAGGTCCCAGGTATATATGGACCGGGAGGGGCTTTCTTTTTTTTGCATATTCATCTCTGCAGAAGTTCGCCCTCTACTGGAGATTGCCCACATGTCATGAAGATCGAAGTGGAGTGTATCTCACACTTAGAATATTATGAATCTTCTGTATCGCAATGGAGTCTCCATACACCCAACAACGACGTACCTTATTAATTTCACTCTGTATTTCCCGCAGTCGCCTCTTGTACCTCTGAACTTCCCCCTTTAGCTGGTGATTGTGGTTCTGAAGGCTGCTAATCAGATGCCTCATTTCACGGTTAATAGGACCTAAACAGAAATAAATGTAAAATGTCAATAAAATGGACCCACATCCTCAAGTCACACATGGAGAAACATGTGCTAATAGACAGCCTCTCTCTTGGTACCCCAAAGTCCTCCTGTGACTGGCGCTGCCTCTATTATTAACAGGGTTGTTACAAGGGGAACATTGTTAATGATACAATATATGGGTCTTGAACCCTTCTGAGAGACTTCTGGCCTTATTATAGTCCCATTTATGTAACCCAATTCAATTCAATTTATTGTTCGCCAAGTACACCGTGAGATGAACAAGGAATTCTTTTTGGCATATACACAGTGCAACAGTTACAGTAACATAGGAAGGGGAACATAGAAACAGAGAAACAGACACAGATAACCTTCCAAAGTGCAAATGATACCGGCTTGAGCCTGGGCCTATGATGCCTGGCTATTGTTGAGTATACGGACAGCCTAAGGAAAGAAACCCTTCCTAGACCTAGAAGTCCTGCATGTTGGTACCGCAAGACGTCGCCCAGATGGTAAGTAATGGAATAGGGCGTGTCCAGGGTGGGAGGGATCCCGAAGTATCTTTTCTGCCCGAGTCTTGGTTCTGCGTTTGTGCAGTTCCTGCAGGGATGGTAAGGGGGCTCCACTTATTCTTTCTGCTGTCTTTATTGTTCTTTGGAGTTTACACTTGTCCCTTTTAGTAGATCCCTCGAACCCTGCAGGTATTTTGTACACAGTAATACCCCAGTTCTTACAAGTGACAGTGTCACAGGCAATTATCTTCTTAGCTTATTGACCAAGGGGTCTTCTCTTTGCTGTGGACCAAAAGCCAAAGCAAATACTCCGATAGTCCATACCCCCTACTGGAGGGGATGTGGCAGTAAGCAAAAAGTGTGCCCTTCAACTTCCAGGCCCCCCAACAAAGAGAAGACCTGCTGAAGAAGATGGTAAGGCGGGTGGGAGGAGGGTTTTGGTTGTGAAGAATAGTAGCCTTTCCTCCAGTTCTATTTTAGGGTGTAGATCCACCTTAAATGGGACATAAGTTCAGAAAGCATTTTCCTTTACTCAACTCTGCAGTACTATATGGCATTGGTAGGGCAAGAATGTTCTCAAATAAGGGCCTTCTCAAATAAAAAGAGCACACATGACTTACCTTCCAGACGTAGGCCTGGATGCTCCCTCAGCTGCACATCGACTACTGTCGGCTGTGCTGCTGCTTCTTCTAACGGCTTCTGGGTTCATGTACCGCAGAAATACGATAAATGAAACAATAGGAAGCTGTGGGCTACTGGCTGGTAACGTCAGATGTGAAGCAAGCACCCGGGAGGATTGTGGGGTATGTACACCCTCCCAAGTGCAGCAACAGGGTGAAGGCGGAACCTTGGAGCAGACGGACAGATGGGTAAGGCGCGTGCAGCGGTTTGCAGGCTTACCAACGATACTTTACTTTTTTACGCTTTGCATGATTTTTTACTTCTCTTCTCCCATAAAAAAACGCCCCTGGTCCTACAGCTCGTGCGTGGGCTCTCATTCATTCAAGCTGTATGCTGTACATATTAAAATTATACTAAAGACAAGCCCTACTGTTGTCCCATTGTCTTGGGCTACAAGTTGCACTGGCCTAAACTTCAATCCATTCTCAAAGAGACCCTGTAGTTCCTAAGATATCTTTAAAAGTATTAGACCATTGGAGATTCAAGGAAAAATTAAAAGAAACAGTGGGCGTGGCAAAAGCATGTGGCAGGTCCACTGAAGGTTGATTGATGGGCCAGATCAGCGGGGTGGGAACTGACAGCTGAATGAGGAAGAGATTTTCCTCACTAAGAAGACAGGCGGGGAAGGAGCAGTGCTGAAGCCATTCAATGAAAGGTAAGCTACTGATCAATCACTTTAATAATCTGCAATACAGCTCTGTTTAGATGCAGTACCCAGAAATAGTGAGTGAGAGCGTCCCCAGTTCCCTTTAAACCCCTGGCCACATTTTTCTAAATGGATGGGTGCGTTCCTGCCTTATTTAAATGGCTGGTGGCGGTAGTGCACCTCAGCCCCGAGATGCTGGGGATGAAGACGCGAATGTGTACTTGGCTGTGGGAGCCAGAGCAAAGGTGAGTTTTGCGCCGACCCAGGGGAAGGCTGGCGGCTGGCCCTGGAGTCTGAAATACTCCAGCTCATCTTAATGTCCTTTCTCCCTTACACCTATTGCAGGTCTGATGGTACTTTTGAGAGAAAGAAGTATTTCAGCATAGAAACCCAAATAACGCCACCTATACCAGTGGTGGAGAACCTATGGCACCCGTGCCACAGGCGGCACTCAGAGCCCTCTCTGTGAGCACTCGTCATCTTTCTAGTACATGCATTTTGTTTTTTTTTCCCCCATCTCCCCCCTGGCACCAGAGCCATCAGCTTGGCACTTAATGTTTTGGGGTGCACCTTGTCCCTAAAATGTTTGCCATCACTGACCTATACTATGAAGAAACTATTTTTCATAGTAACTTTACACTTATGACCTACTTCCTTCTACACAGGTGGCACATCCTTCAGACTATAAGTTGGTAAGGGCAGGGCGCTGTGCTATTGGAACTTGTATTCAGAAACATTCACCTTGAACTCCGTAGCTCCTTGTTTGCAATCATCTTTGTATTGTATGTTCTACTCTGTAATCACTACTTTGTACAGCTAAATGGAAAAACAAAGTGCTTTATAAATGATTAATAATAATAATTTTTTAGCATACCGCTAAACTGCTAAAATATGCAATATTGTAGCTTGCAATGGTCCCTACAAATTAGTGAGCAAAACAGAAGTGTGGGGTAGAAGTTATTAATTTCTTATTTAGTAAAGCTGTCAGAGAGACGATTCTCTGAAACAGAAGCACATGCAGACTTTGCTTATATCGTCTCTTTTTTAAAAGGAGTCCCTACCAAGTCAGCATTGCATAAATGGAAGGACTGTAACAACAAGGAAGTTGATTGATTCATGTCAAGGTAGTTTAGGAAGCTTGCAAAACACTGTCAGTTTTGTGTACTGCTAGGACATTACATGTAAGCGTTGGCATAATAATTTGGGTGAAACATACCTGCCTGTTCATTGGCAGCTAGTGTCTGCTCAAATTCTATTCTCAGCATCTCATATTCCTTCCGTACTTGAGCAAGTGTATCCTCCAACTGGATCACCTCCGTTCGCACTTTTTTTTGGAGGGCCATCTCATCCCGCTGCAAGATAACAAGGTAACAGAGGTACAATAAACATTTTAATTTAAAAAAAAAAAGTTTTTCGTCTGTAACAGAATCCTCACCTTGTTGAGTTCATTAAAGGATGCAGCATTACCTTAGTGGTATAATCCGTGCATGTGGGCTTTACCACTTATATACTATATCTGCCTGTGAAAAACTGCTTGACCATTGCCAGTGCAAAAGTCAAAGCTTTCTCAAGCCATTGCAATACACACAGAGGACCAGGTCTAGACAGTTCCAGTTATCAGGCAGTGCAGACCCCCCCAAATGCACCAATAACAAGCAGCTTGCACAAGGGTGTTTGGGAGGAATCACTGAAAAGGGGTGGGATGGCCAGTTAGTAGCAGGGTAGTTGGCACTAAACCCTGCTCTTATTTTAAAGTGGAACAAAACCTGTGATTCTTATTATCCTGGGTTTGGTTCTTGGCCCAGGGGCATTGCTATGTGCTACCCCCCCCCCCCCCCCGAATCGCCTATAAAAAACCATGCCTGTCTGCGTGCACAGACGTCCAGTCGGCGTCGTATATTGTGCATATTACCGTCATGTGGCTCAGTTTGGAGACAGAGCTCGGCAACAGGGATCATCACGATTTGGCATGCCCCAGATGAAAGCCAGCGTCCAGCCCTGGAGTCTTTTATAAACCAGGGCCGGCAGCACAGGGTTTTGTTCCACTTAGGCTTCTAAGTGGCTGACAATGCCCCTCTGTTCATCTGTGGCCCTTAAATATAAAGAGCTACAAAGATAGAAGAGGAAGGAACTAACACCAGGGGTGGGTGACAACCACAGGGTATACAAATAGAAGAGGTTTTCCTTTCCTGGCCCAACATTTTCTCTCTAATTGGGACAGACTGCAGCGACAGGGGGAATTGGTGAACAGACCGGGGCCCCTCACACCAGTGTTCAACAACCCAGAATTCGCACCGGGGCGACAAACCTCCCGGTTCTTGATCTGGAGGGAGACGGAGGACACCAGGCTACGAGACGTACTGGTGGGGGGGGGGGGGGGGGGAGGCTGCCTTCCCTTGCAGAGATGAATGTACAATACGCAGGTCATGTCATGTGTCATGGTTGCACCACAGATAGTTAGAGACGTTCCTCAACACAGGAGGACGCATTGGGAGTGCATCTCTCCCCCTAACACCTCTAGAGGAATGCCTCACACAAGCACAGCCTTTGGAGCATGTGATTTCAAGGTTTTACAATCTCCTGGTGACCACCAGGCACACATCAAACCTGGAATTCATGGCCAAATGGGAGAGAGACCTGGGAACTTTGATCTTCACACTAACGCATAAGCTCTCTGGTGCCAGCTCAGCGCAAGAAAAAAAACTACAAGGTCCTCACAAGGTGGTACAGATGCCCAGCGGATAATCGCACTGTACTCCTCCGATGGCTCAGACACGTGCTGGAGATGCGGGGTGGCCCAAGAAGGGATCCTCCACATTTGGTGGGAATGTCCCCCGGTCAAGAGACTCTGGGACACCGTCTTCCAAATCCACACAGAGGTGGAGGGGTCCGTTGTGCCCAACAGTCCGAAGATTGCCCTGCTTTCATTGATACCGGGCCGCATGGCTAGTGCGAAGAAGGGAGTACTAAAGTACTTCCTGATGGCCGCAAAGGCGATCATCCCCAGGCACTGGAAGTCCCCTCAAACACCAAGCGTGGCGGAATGGTTCGCGGAAATGGACCACATCTTGAGAATGGAGGAGTTGATAGCAGAGGACAGTGGAAATACCGGGGCGCACCAGGGGACCTGGACAAACTGGTTCAGATTCAGAGAGTCGGACTCGACGAAAGCCATTTTGGGGGTGGCCATTGACGAGTTTGAGAGGCTCCTCTACGGGACCAGGTGGGTTGTGTTCTCCCCTTGACACACCTACTGTCTGGGCCCCGGAACCGGATCACCCCCCCTTCCCCCTTTTTTTTTTCCTTTTTTCTTTACCCTCTTTTCCCGCTCCTCTCTTTCTTGTTTCTTACTCTCTGGCTCCCTCCTGATCTCTTTCCCTCCGCCTGCCCGATTCCCACCCTCTCTCCCCCTTGTGTTGCCCTCTGCCCTCCCCGTGTTCTCCTGCTGCCCCCTTCGTGTCGTACGGTGGGGCCACTGTAGATGGCCCTGGGCTTCCTTCCTCCTGTCCTCACCTGGTGCCAGCTCTGGGACTCACCCCACGCCCCAACTCTATCTGATGCTATGAGCACTTTTTGTCCCCCTGGCCGTGATTGTGAAGGGGGGGACGGGCTCTGCCCTATGTGCCCCCAATCTCGGATCCTGCTCTTGCGGTGGGTGGGGAGTCCGCTCTTGCCCCCTGGAACTTTGGTGATCTGCCGGTGAGTGTATGAGATGCAAACACTAATGAGTGTCCAATACACGCGCAGTAGAGGGGGCGGTGCCCCGAGGGGTCTGGGGTGCCAGAGGAACGGGATGGCAAAAGGACTTGTACTGACTGTAATGCATGTTTGTTTTCCTGACCCACCCAGCGTTTCTGTATTTTTGTATTCTTTTTCTGTCATGTCTGAAAACTTCAATAAAAACGAGATTAAACTAAAACAGGGCCAAAATGAAAGGTCACATGTACAATCCAAATACATATTAAATATACACACAAATACATCTGCTTACACACACACCTTAACCCCACCCAGCTCTTTATGCCTAGTCTAATTGTTCTAGCAGGAGTGAACATGGTGTCTGAATGGATATTTTACTGTGGATATAAAGAGCAGGATAGTGTAAAGTGGAGTATAGTTTTAATATTTATTTTTATTGTAACCTACTTCACATTTTAAACGGAGAGGTTTGCTTAGAGATAGATATACTCACCTCAATGAACTCCAACTGACGCTGATGGCTGCCGCGTGTCCCATGTAGTAGGGAGCGAGCCTCATCCAACTGAGCTTTTAATTGCAGCGACTCATTATACAAGACAGAGAACTGTGACTGCATGCAGCGATACTCTGGAGACAGGCGTACATTTTCATCCACTGCTCTTGCCAAAGCCTCCTGGTAGGTAAAGAAAAATGATTACTGATATTTCTAGCTTGATGGCCCAAAGCAAGAGCTTATGTGCAGTGCATGGTGAAGAGCTTTATGCCAAGCATTCAGTATTCTTCTATGTGAAGTCACCAATGGCCTTCATGCTGCACAGTCCCAGGTGCAACTCTTCAGGTGCCACTCAAGTATCACCTGACAAGTGTCATTTTTGTGTATGAACATTCCCTTATCTGAGCAAGGAGGCTGAAATGAAAGTCACATAGTGGTAATAAAAAAAAAAAAAAAAAAAAAAACAAACACTCTTCAATCCCTCGCAGGCAATCGCTGACACTTACCGGAATGCCCGCTCCGTGTCCCGCACCACTCGCACAGCTACCGCCAAGGTCCACGACTCTTACATTCAGTGGACCCTGGAGCATTGTCACAGGCATGCACCCCTCTAGTGCTGTGAATGGGGGGGTGGATCTAGTGTTCCTGTGATCTGTGTCAGGGATTGATGGACAAAAGTCGAAGATGGCAGTGGCTGCGCGGGACATGGATCTAGTGTTCCTGTAAGTGTCATCCTGCCAGAATAGCAGCAACCACCTGCAGGGAATTAAAGGGGAGAGTATTTTTTTACCACAATATGACTTTAAATGGCGTGTTCTGGAGTCTTTTAGAGACTTTAGTAAACTAGTTCCCCAGGACATACTGATCCAGGATGCCCACTGTGTGAAACCCAAACAATCACTTACCTCTGCGTATTTCCCACGCTAGGTTCACGGACACAGCACCGGCGTCCCAGCCATTTAAATAGGCTGCAGGAGCCCCCCTTAGACCACAGGGAGGCCAGAGATGCAGCCACTTCATATGCTGGAGCTCTGGTCTGATACGGCTCTGGGTGCCGTGCATGAATATAAATGAGGCGCAGCACTGATTGGACTAGAGCCTGCACATGCAGCGTAAGAACGAGACAAGTTTTAGGGATGACCTGGGGGGATGTTCATACAGCGGGCCATGCCGTGGTGGCAAAAACCAAAGCCTGGAATAGTGGAAATCCCAGGTTTTGGTCCACTTTAAGGATACAGCATTGCTCCTAGCAGAGGGTAATGTACTCAGAGTGGCAGCCCTTCAAAAGTGGGCCTATTCTCAAAAATCTGCCCCTACCCACATGCTCCAAAAGTTTTTATTATCCCCAAGGCTTGTGAAAAATGCCTGCTTGACGTTCCTGCCTGCAGTTTCTATGACCAGAAGCACTGAGCACTGCTTTCTTGAAATAGTCCAGTTTGAAGGAACCCATTAGACTGCAGGGGCCGGCTGCCGTGAGGAGGAGCCTGCAGCACTCCTGATTCTTCTGTAAGGGGGTGCTGAAAATTGCAGATGTCACAAGACAAGGCTGAATTAGCAGTGCACAACTTCTGGCAATCAAACCAGGGGAAATAATCTTTCAACAAGTACATTTACAAACTTTGGGAAGAAGGGAACACAATAAAAGAAAAGCATGGGGTAATTGGGGGGTGGTATCAATGTGACATGAGAGTTTATTATAGACCACATAAATCCAACAGAGAAGCAGTGACTAAGCAATGTGAAAAATGGATCTAGAATGAAGCAGGGTAAACTGAATAAAGCAATACCAACTGTTGAGATATTTTTTATCTTAGTTGCTTAAAGAGGCTAAAGTCACAGCACTGAACAATCATAATTACCTCAGTGCTAACCTGAGCAGGATGAACAAGACATATACAAAGTATTTAGGCTATAAATGTAAATAAGTCCCAACATTACAATACGTGTAGAACATTTTTGGCTTTCTAGTTACTTTTTCAGCAACCTGTTCTAGCAGAGGAAAGCCTGGCAGTACAATACCACAAAGGGCCTCAGGTGAGCGGCAACAAAAGAGTCTACCTGCAGTTCTTGGTTTTCTGAATTCACTTCCGTCAAGTCATGCTTCAGTTTTTCCAGTTCTTGTAAGCGGTTTACAGCCAGCTCCTTATTCATATCAACTTCAGCAGTCATTTCCTCAAACTGCAGGAAAGTAGTAAGTAATAATAACCGAGAGAGAAGAAAAGAGAGAGAGAGAGAAAAGCGAGTGCGTCTTGTAGGGAAAATGTTTTTTTTTTTTAAACCTATATTTTTTGCGCTTCCACACCACAGTAGCCGTCTCCCACCAACAAAAAAAGACATACAGACATCTTGTTGGAAATCGACGTCACCCCCTACGACAGCTATGTGGCTTACCAGGGTTGGCGATATTGGCAGAATGGAGGAGATGACGGCCTCATTGAAGGGGAGGGTGGATCAGCACAGAGAGAGGTGGCAGGCCTGGGATCGATTTACCGCCTCAGCGGACTACTTAAACCTCTTGCAGGAGTAGGCCTCCCCGTCGAGGTCTTCAGCCTCCCCCCTCCCCTCCCCCCCTCCTCCTTGCCCCCTTACCCCCCCCCCTTCTCCTCCACACCCCCGTTTACCCTCTGATATCTGTCTGTCATGTCCTGTCTTTCCCCCCATTCTTTTCTGTTCCAGTGGTATTTCCATTAGTTAGTTATATGTGAGTTCCTTATAATAAGAAAATGTTGGAGGCGTGGTGTACGGATTACACGTTTTATTACATCTTGATGTGCAATAAAAAATTCAGTGCCGGGATGCAGGGGGGCACTCCTCCACCATTGGTCTCCGGGTTAGTGGGGATAGCCATTACTCAGGGACTAAGGTCCATTTTTTCTTTTCAACTGGTTCTTCTGCCCCCTCGGGCCCAGGGTGGATGGGGGTGCGCCTACTGCCCCGGGCGCTATTGTTGTTGGTTGTTTTCATTATCTCGCTGTATTCCTGTATATGTGCATACATTCTCACTGTAAGCTGATGTTTAACTGTACGGAACGTGATCTGTCACTTTCCATGCTTCTTCAATAAAAACTACATTTAAAAAAAGAAAAAAAAAAGACATACAGACACACACAAACATACATTACCGGGGTCTGACACCTTCGTCTCCGCACATAAAAGTTTGCAGGGTGCCTGTTCCAGCTTCCGGGTGGGTGTAGGCTGCCAGCCTTATTGGACGATGACATGCCAGTTGCCGGAAGCAGCGCCCTGCACACTTGTATGTGTGGATGCTGCGGCGACTGGGAGACCAGTGGGTGAAGGCAGTAAAGGACCTTGGTAATGTATGTTTGTGTGTCTGCATGTGTTATTGTCAGTGGGAGAGCAAGAGTGTACACTTTTTTTGAGGGGAAGGGCATGCTGCACACTGCCTGTAATGTGGAGAGCCGCACTCATTGCCTGTAATGGCACACGCACTGCCTGTAATGGGGGATGCCACACACACTGCCCTGTATTTGGGATGCCACACACAATGACCGTATTTGGAATGCTGCTCATTGCCTGTAATGTGGGGTCTATAATGGGGTGATTGTCTGTAATAGGGTGATTGGGAGGGGGTGTTTTGAGGTGCACTATTTGGTCCAGAATATTTTTTTCTTAATTTCCTCCTATAAATCCTAGGTGCGTCTTATGGGGCGGAAAAAATTGTAAATGTGGCCATCACATTCTAAGCCACGATATTTAATGGATGAAAGTATCAGAAAACATTTAAACAAGTCATGACAGAATATATAAATACATTTAAACTATAAATGTAAAATATATCAAACATAGCAGACTTCTGCACCTTAGAGCAATGAGCTGTAGGACAAGATTATGTAACCTGATATAGCTGCTTTTACTATACTCTACCTTCTTGGAATTGATGGTAATCGTTCCTCCGTATAAGCTGCTGCCCGCTCCATATACTTTGTAGCCCTTGGAGTTAACCTGTAAAAGAGAATAATATATATATATCATACACACACTGTTCGTCATGAAAGAGAATGATTTCATTGGTTGCCATGAGCACGGTTAGATACTTCGATCAGTAAAGCCTATTAATGGCATCTTACCCTTTCTAGCACCTCAGACAAGTGTCTATTCAGACGCTGTTCTCTTTTGCGGACCTTGTCAATGTCCCACTGCAGATCTTCAATGAGGCCATCAAGGTGAGAGACTCGGGACTCTGCATTCTCCAGCCGAGACTGAAGCTGAGAGAACTGCAAAAATGGAACGGTTAGAAAAGTGTAAGTTATAACAAATGAATTCAAATAGCATTCAATTAATATTAAAGTAGAACAAAACCCTCAGGGGCCACCGTGTAACCCCCCCGGTTGCCGCAAAACTCCCCTTCTTCCTGGCTCCAGCATCTCAGGGCTGTGGCGTGCTCCCTCACCCAGCAATCAGATAGGATGGAGCATGCAAGCGTCTAGGGACACGCCCACTCTCACCTTGAATTTCTATAACCAGAACAGAGCCAAGCTCTTTGCCATGTAAACTTCTTTTCACCAAAGGGCCTATCTAAATGGCTGGGGGCGGGAGTGCACGCAAGTCAGCAGGGATGCGGCAGTGCACGTCCACGATTGAAAATTGCTCTGATTGGACGAGAGCACAGGTATGCGCCATTGGACCGAGGAAATGGGAGCGATTACCAGAACCCTTGGGGTATTTACACAGCTGGGCATGCCAATTTGGGATGTTATGGGGAAAAGCCAGCAGTAGGCCCTGTAATCATTTAGATTCCAGGCTGGTGGGTTTTGTTTCGCTTTAAAATGGCTTTACATTTCATGAGTAGAAGCACACTTAATTTCTAGACTGGACTTGTAAAAGATGACAGGATGATACACAACTTTGGCAAATTTTGCTGTGCTAAGACCAATGCGGTGCATCGGGAGAATTTTTATAGAAGGAACAATGGTACATATTTAGTATCTCTAGCCTCACGAGTAACCCCAGCATCATCCCAATACACAACTAATATGTACAAAAACACTGCATGTATGGTGTGGGATTAGGAGTAGTAAATGTAGGAAGATACCATTTGCTGCTGTGCATGAAAGGTCTAAAATATGGGAAATAATCGTTTTTAAACCTTAAACAGTTATCCTGTAAAACACATGGCGATACCTCAGAAAACTAACACCACAGGGAGAAGGTTTTACAAGAAACCAGCCAGTTGCAGCAATCCCAATGAGGGGGCGGCAATGTACCCCTAGGTTATAAGCTAAGTTAGCCCACTGTCAGGGGACGGTTTATTCACAGAATGTACATTTATGTTTATTTCTCCAAATAGGACATATCTATACCTATATGCCGGGTAGTGGTTGAAAGAATATCTCTAAAGTGTGTTTTTTTGTAATCTGGGCCATTATGGGAGATTTTGACTGGCTTCCATTTTTTTTAAACACAAAAAGCCATTAGGGGCTTTGGAACAAAAGAAGAGTGAGACTCTGAAGAGCACCAGTCATTAGATTGTCAAGTTGGTTTGAAGGCAGTTGAATATTCTGGCCTTTGGGGGCGGTAAGGTATTATTTTAGAAGTAAGACCAGTGGTGGAGCAGATCTGGAAGCCCCCATTAAGCGATCACGATCCATACTAATGAAAGAAGTTTAATAGTTAGGGTGACGATCATTTTACAGACCTCCTGGGTCATGTTTTGGTGCTTTTCTTGCAGTCGGCTGCAAACTTCCTGCAAACGCACATTCTCATTGGACAGCAGAGAGTTTAACTCCTTGACAGCTTCTTCTACCTGTGATGGTTCTGAAATTAAAAAGACGGAGGTTCTATTCAGCATTAAACATAGACATAAATAGGAAGCAGTGCACAAGGGGTAGTAAAGGCAAACCTAAGGCTTTTTTTTTACTAAGCCATTGAAAAGCCACTAAATAAGTCCATTTAGAAGCGGGGGGACATGAGCACAAATTCTCCCGAGAAGCAGAGCTTAGTGTGATCTATGAAATGCAAGCACTACCCACCTGAACATAGTAGTACCTATATGTGGAAAGCTGCCATCTTAAGTGTTAAGTACCAAGAGTAAATACAACTAGCCCCACATTTCCAGCTCCCTAGACAGTGGCAGTTGGAGGGTTTGACTGGGACAATACACTGTCAAACCTTAAAACCCAATTTTGGGTGATTCGTGGTCCTCCACCTCCCTGAGTTTTAAGAAATAAGCTGAAGCTATGCACTGCGGCAGATTTGAGATAGACAATTGGCTGATCTCAATCCTGCTGTGCTGATGAGGTGTAGCCGTCTGGTTTACTGATCTATGGTCCAAGTTATTACAATAAGATCCCTGGTGTGATTGCTCTTTTTTTAGGTATCAAATATAAAATACCATATGGCATTTTCACATATTTCAATTCTGTTTTAAGTGGAACAAAACCCACATCGATCGGCCCAGGAATCTTATAGATTCCCTCCTCCTGGGGCATCCAAAATCGGGATGCCCAACTGTGTGACCCCCAAGTCATCCCCTAACACTTATCTGATCCAACGGCGCATGCGCAAGCCGCATCCCCGCTATCCCTCTAGCAGGGCGCGTGCCAGCGCCAGGCTTTTTTGAGTGGCCGCCGCAAGCACGCTCCCTACCATCGGACTGGGAAGAGGCGAGTTGGCTGCGGCGATCTGGGGGGTTTCACACAGCGGGGGAAAGGACCAAAACCCAGGATAGTCAAAATTCTGGGTTTTGATCCACTTTAAAGCCGATTGGAACCCAATTTTGGGTGATCTGCTGCCCCCCCCCCCCCCCCAAGTAGCTTGGCGGTGACCAGGTTTTTTAAAAAATATTTGATTTGGCTGATCTGAATCCAGCCACGTCAATGAGGTGTAGCCGAACCCCTCGCCTAAATCTAAGCCTAATCTAAGACTATAATGACATTGGTTTCCACAAGGACCACAAACTACACAGAAAACCAAAAATATTTAAAAAGCTACAAACTATTTCCCTACATTTGACAACGCGGCAGGTACAGCAGTGACCAATGTCTGAGCTCTAATAATGAAGTTCGGAAAAAGGTACTGATGTCTACAGACCAAGCTAACACCATAAGATCCCTGGTGTGATTGTTCTTATTTTTAGGCATCAAATATAAAATACAATATGGCATTTTCACACATTTCAATTCTGTTTAAAGCAACTTGGTCTAAGCCAGCTTCCACTTTGCCCCTTAGCCAATCCCATTTTTTCACTTCAAAACAGAAATGCAAGATGTATTTCCTTACCGGTGCTACCAAGTTTGGTGGAGAGCTGGTCCAGTCGTTCATGCAGTCGGTCGTAAACAGACACTATGTGGGCGACAGCTCGCCGAGATGACTCCACGCGCTCCTGTAGCTGAGACTCCATTTCCTCGCTGCTGCTACTGGCCAGAGTAGCCAAAAAAGAGAGAGGCTGGTCCGGAAGTCCCTCGCCTATAAACAGAAGAGCACGGAAGCACCTTAGATAACTTAGACAACAAAAAAACAATTAGTAAAGTTATACTAAACTCCAGGGACATAAAAAGCATAACGTGTCCATGTCATGTTGCAGTTTAGGTGTAAAAATAACCTCTCTCGCTGTCCTTGCGTTCTGAATTACTATCAGAGTCGGGTTCCGGTTCTGGAATAATTAGAGCCTTGCGTTCAGTCAGGAACTCTCCCAGGTCCTGGTCTAAGTCATAACGTCCAAGGAGGATCCGAATGTTGTCATCAAACTGCAACAAGAGTAGCAATGTAAGTGCATAAAAAAAAAAAGAAAGTCATAAAGCAGTCAATGTACTACAACTATAATAACGTGTCATTCTATCTTCAGCGGGAAAGAGACAAGAATTCATTTCTATTTGAAGCTGCCCAAAACCAAATTAATCTGGCTCTGGAGTCTCAAAGGGTCTGTAAACCCGATGGCAGGAACATCAAAAGGAACATGTTTCTTTTGAATTTGTGCAAGCACATGGTGTGTGGGGTCTAGGCTGTATTGTAAGGTCTTTGACCCTTCCACCCCATGGCTTGCACTTGAGGTTTAGGGCAACCTCAGGTAAGCCTGCTCCCAATTTATCTATTGCACTGTATGTCCCAGATGGGCTCTCAGAGATTAGAGTTAGGACTGCACCCCACAGAGGCACTTTGGCGTAGTGGTGCAGCTTAAGCATACTTCTGCAGATGTGTGTGACCGAGTCCTCTGTTTTTAACCAAGTTTAGAGACAGATTATAGGCTGGCCTGCAAGCTGACAGGGTTGAGTGCTGTGGCTCCTTTAAGACTTGTGTGTACTAATTGCCCTGCTAACGTGCACCTCCCAGGTTAGTTATAAAATGGTCTGAGCGGCTGCCACCCCCCCTTTGTTTCTTTTGAATTTGTGCAAGCACATGGTGTGTGGGGTCTAGGCTGTATTGCAAGGTCTTTGACCCATCCACCCCATGGCTTGCACTTGAGGTTTAGGGCAAACTCAGGTAAGCCTGCTCCCAATTTATCTATTGCACTGTATGTACCAAATGGAAGACTTTTGTATTCTAATTGCCCTGCTAATGTGCACCTCCCTGGTTAGTTATAAAATGGTCTGAGCGGCTGCCACCCCCCTTTTGTTTCTTAGGAACAAGGCAGCAAGCAATACACCTAATGCATGTCCATGTGACTCTCTAGCATTTCCTGCAGTGACAGGTAGAAGCAGTAGCAGGGCTCCAAAGTTTGCCTTCCTTTCAATTCCTTTTCTCCCAAACCATGCAAACAGTGGTTCCACAGCTGTCACTGACCACAGCAGAGAATGCGCAAGCCTCAAAGCTGTGCCATGACATGCCCTTTCCGGCTCCGCCACGACACAGGAATTGAAAACAAGAAAGTGGCTTTGCTTAGAATACATAAGCCATTTACATATAATTGGAGATTTTGGGATGCTTTGAAATGGATCAATTGACACTGTTCCCAAGGGGATAAGGGGTAACATGGACTTTAAAGTGTATGAAAACCCACAGGGCCGGCCACTCGCCTGCCTCTGGGGCATACTATAGCAGGATGCCCCGCTGTATGACCCGTGTCGCTGGTAAACTCACCTATAATGGAAGGGGATGCAATGCTGTGATCGCCGGACGTTTATTAAACTCACCTTCTCCACGATTCAATGGCGCATGTGCAAGCAGCACTGCTCCCTGCTATACCTTTCGCAGGGCGCGCACCCACACCCGGCATTTGTGAATGGCAGGCGCGAACACGCTCCCCGTTAGAAGGCAGCAGGGATGCGGCCACCGATGCACTCACTTTACGTAAAATGGCTTCACCTCATCACCCATACTTATCACAGCTTTGACTTTGTTCCCTGACACATTCTGCCAAACCCCAATTTCCTAGACATAATCAGAAGCACAATGCTTGATTTAGACATTTCAAGTTCTCTACACAAATGGGCACAAACCTGACTCCAGTAACGGTTGATGATAAGAAGAGATGCATCATCTGTGGCCTGGCGTTTCTCCAGCGTCTCAATCCGATCACGAAGCTCGTCCTCTATGGTCTGCCTCTGGTCCAGCATGCCAGCTAGCTTCTTATTCTTCACCTGCAAGGTGCGCAAATCCTGCTCCTCCTAATGGAGAAAACAATATTGAAGGACAAGTGTCATTAGGTGAAAAAGGAAAAAAGAAAATGTCCTTTGACACTGTGCTAAGAAATGGAACAATACGAACTGAGCTCTATAAAAAAACACCTAATATTAAAGTGGACCAACACCCAGGATTTTGACTATCCTGGGTGTTGGTCCACTTAGGTGGGGCACCCCGATCGGGGGTGCCCCGCTGTGTGAAACCCCCCCGATCGCCGCAAAAACTCACCTCTCCCCGCTCCCACGTGACCTCGTCCGGCCAATGACAGCGCTCAGAGCCGCTCTGGTATGCGCGTCCAAAGCCGCTTGGACGCACATACCAGAGTGCTGTCATTGGCTGCGTCTCTCGCTTCCCTCTAACAGGGAGCGCGCCTGCGCCGGCCATTCACAAAACGGCCGGCGCGGGAGCGCATCCTGCTAGAGGGAAGCGAGAGACGCGGCCGTTGGATCGCCGGTAAGGTAAGGATTGTGGACCTCCTGGGGGGTTCCTCCCCGCGGGACATCCCGATCTCGGATGCCCCGCGGGGAGGGATCTGATCGGTCCGGGAATCTTATAGATTCCCGGGCCGATCCCCCCTGGGTGTTGGTCCACTTTAATGAGCAGTGAGAGGGGGGTTTCATTATACACACCAAAAATTCCTACCAAGCTTGTGTTTTCTTTTCCTGGTAGGAACAGAATCCAGGGCTGACAAGTGTTTGTGCAGTACGCTCTTCCACTCTTACAGCTGTGATATGCTCTATTGCAATGTCTGTCTCCTGAGCCAGCCTGTAAGAACCACTCTAAATATCTGCCAAAGCATTGCATGAAGGGTAAAACCATCTACACACACTAGAAGAACTGAGTAGCAATAAACTGTAATTTCAGCACATGCTGGCTCAGGAGGCAGGCCATTAGAATTGAGCAGATCTCCTCTAAAAAAAGCACAATGACACAACCAAAACCTATCACACCCATATTCTTTTTCCTTTTCATGAGGATTTGGATTATTTGACCTACTCCTTTAAAATAGATTAATGGATGAGGTAAAATTCTGATGAAATTGTTTTTTTTCTGTGAGACTTTGTTTTCACTTCCTGTAGTTACCAAAAACAGGAACCTCTATTTACAGCACATTAATGGGTAATTACAATGTAAGAAAAGCCCCAGTATGGCATATTTTTCTATTATTAAAGCAGACCTAAACCCGCCTGGCAACTGTGTGCAAGGTAAGGTCCAGGACCACAAGAGTACAGCCATTTTCTGCCCCCATCAGATGGATTTCTGCTAAGCAAAGGGAAGTATCTTTCGAATGTAGGGCTCAGTGATGGTGTGAGGAGGGTTATAGGTAAGGTCAATGGCTCTGTGGACCATGACCATCACTGGAACAGAGTTGCAAAGGAAGATTTAGGCCCACAAGAGGACAATTCTACAACACCCTAGGGCCAGTGTTCTGCCTATTTGCCCATTCTGGGATGCTCCGATATATGAAACCTCTGAATGCTAAAAAAAAAAAAAAACACATGCACAGGTCAGAGCGACGTCCCATCTATACCTCTGATTGCTGCATGCTCCCGGTGCTAGACCTGGAATAGGTGGGGGGAGACTGGAGGAAAGTGGAAGCAGGTCTTGCAGGGATCGCTAGAAAGGTAAGGACAGCGAGCGTTTTGGGAAGTTTCATACGGGGGGCATCCCAAATCAGGATGAGGAACAAAACTTGGGAGAGTAAAAATCCTGTGTTATGTTCCTCTTTAAAGTCACCCTCCAGGCAAATAAGAATGGAGAGTCACTGTACAGAGCAGAAGAGGGACATCTGAAGGATGCTCTGTACAACGAAAGCTAGGAACCTGTAACAAGCGCCGATGCTTGACCACGTGATCGACCAGTGGTCAGCAAGGAGTTACCTACTCTTTGGGTCTCACCGGATGGCAGTGGCCAAGTGGGTCTGCAAACCAGCTTTGGAACATGCAGTAGGTAGCATCTGGCACCAATGGCAGGTCTGTGGCCCACCCCACAATCAATGTTCCCGCTGCCGTGTTCAGTGACCCTTCCATTTTATTTGACCTTAGGATAATTTTTCAGTGCAGCACATCCTGGAATATAAAAGACTGTCCCCAGGGCATCCAACAATATGTATAACCCGCTGTTTGAAACCCCAGGGATAATCGGCTCCCACAATGCTGTCTTTGATGGTAGCCACTTTCTGGCTTCCCCATAGCTGAGGTGCACTCCTGCACCAAGTCATTCAGTTAGGCTGGGGGTGGAAGAGGGAAACCAGGGATGCAACCAATAGCCTGTATTTTTAAGATCACTCAATGGGTGTGCCCTTGGCATTTCTTTTTTTATAAGCCAAAAATACCATTTTGTGAGTACTCACCTGAAAAATGGATATTGTTGGTGTGCCACACACCCCGCTTCACTTCTTAAATATTCATTACTTCATGGGTTAATCACCTGCAGGTGACGTAGTGCAGAGAGGAAGTCTTGTAACGAGCCCCACCTTCCGGCCTATATATACCTGGTACCTCCCTTCAATCACCAGTATAATCAACAAAGCAGTAATACAAGGTACCAGTATTCCACCAGTAACCTCAAAATCAAATTTGATATAAAAAAGGCTTCACCATATAAAGGCTTCGGTAATACCGAAAAGGGCGGGTGTGAAGCGGGGTGTGTGGCACACCAACAATATCCATTTTTCAGGTGAGTACTCACAAAATGGTATTATTCTTGGTGTGCCACACACCCCGCTTCACTTCTTAAATATTCATTACTTCATGGGACATCCAAAAGCAGTGTCCACAAGGGCTGGGCAACTCAAGGCCAGGTGAAGCATAACTTAAACGACTGCAGTCTGCAGAACTTTGCGGCCGAAAACAGCATCCGCTGAGGCCCGCACATCAACTTTGTAAAATTTAGAAAAAGTGTGAACAGAAGACCAAGTGGCGGCCTTACAAACCTGTTCAACCGAAGCTTGGTGCTGAAAAGCCCAAGACGCCCCAACAGCGCGAGTGGAATGAGCAGTGATACGAAAAGGGGGAACTCTTCCCTTGGCAGAATAGGCCGCAGTAACGGCCTGACGTATCCACTTGCTAATGGCAGATTTGGCTGGTGCCAAACCCTTCCTAGGCCCATGGGGCACAACAAAAAAGGAATCCGTCCTACGGAAAGGAGACGTGATAACCAAGTAGCACTTAACACAGCGTACTACATCCAAACAATGCAAACCCCTCTCTTTGTCATTCTTAGGATTAGGACATAAGGAGGGAAGAACAATATCTTGGTTCAAATGAAAAGCAGAAACAACCTTAGGAAGAAAGTCTGGCTTGAATCGAAAGACCACCTTATCCCGATGCTTCTCGAAGTAGGGCGCCTGAATAGACAAGGCCGCCAATTCCGAGACACGCCGGATCGAAGTGATCGCTACCAAGAAGACAATCTTCTGAGTCAGGGTAGATAAAGCAATCCCTTGCAAAGGCTCAAAAGGAGGAGCCTGAAGAGCAGAAAGAACCAAATTCAAATCCCAAACCGGGAGTAATGGTTTCCTGGGAGGCCGCACATGCGTAACCCCCTGGAAAAAGGTTTTAACTAAAGACTTAAGCGCAACACGCTTCTGAAAAAAGATAGATAAGGCAGAAACTTGCCCTTTCAACGTACTTAGCTGAAGACCAGAGTCCAGCCCAGATTGTAAAAACTCCAGAACCCTGGGGACCGAAAATACCCTACAAGAAAAAGATCTCATCTCGCACCAAGCGATATAGGCTTTCCAGGTCCTATAGTAGATGACAGAAGAAGACCTCTTTCGGGCACTGATCAAAGTCTTAACGACAGAATCAGAAAGACCCTCTTCCTTTAGGATGGAGGTCTCAGCAGCCAGGCCGTCAAAGCTAGCGCTGGTAAATTGGGGTAACACAATTGACCCTGAGTGAGCAAATCGGGCCGAAGGGGCAGAACGACCTGGTCCACTGCCAGCCGAACGATGTCTGCGAACCACACTCGCCTCGGCCACCTTGGGGCCACGAGGACGGCGGACACCCCTTCCAGAGCCAACTTCCGAAGCACTCTGCCTAGCATGGGTGTCGGAGGAAACAGGTACAGAAACCCCAGATCCCCCCAGCTCAGGGACATGGCGTCCACTGCCAGAGCCAGAGGATCCTGGGAGAGCGATACGAAGCTCGGGAGCCTGTGATTGTGACGAGAGGCAAACAGGTCCACCTCTGGAGTCCCCCATTGGCGACACAGTGAGCGAAATACCCGAGGATGGAGGGCCCATTCTCCCCGACGGGGAGAGCCCCTGCTCAAGCGGTCCGCTTTCAGGTTCTCCACTCCTGGGATGTATACCGCCGAGAGACGAGGAACATGGGCTTCTGCCCAGGTCAGGATCAGGGACACCTCCCTGAGAGCACTCAGGCTGCGAGTCCCTCCCTGATGTTTGATGTAAGCAACCGCTGTTCGATTGTCTGAACGCACCTGGACCGGAAGGCCCAGAACGTGCTGAGTCAGGAGAGTAAGCACCCGACGGATGGCTCTCAGTTCCAGAATATTGATGGGTAAGAGGGCCTCCCGAGGTCCCCACTGCCCCTGGAACTGCAGCTCCTTCCAGAATCCGCCCCATCCCGACAGACTGGCGTCCGTGGTGACAATTTCCCAAAGGGGGGCCAGGAAAGACCTGCCCTTCACGAGATTGGTCGAGACCAACCACCACTGGAGGGACTGCCGGACCCGGGAGGACAACTGGAAGGGCTGATCCAGCGACCGAGGCTGGCGGTCCCAAGACGCCAACAGATAAAGCTGAAGCGTCCTCGTGTGGAATTGAGCAAAAGGAACTGCCTCGAAGGAGGCAACCATCAACCCTACCAGCCTCATCCCCAGACGGATGGACGGCCGAGGATTGGAGAGTAGGACCCGAGCCAACTCCTGAATTAAAAGAATTTTGGACTGAGGGAGAAACACTCTGTGTTGATAAGAGTCTAACCGCATCCCCAGAAAGGACACCACCCTGGCCGGAGCGAGGGAGGACTTGGAGAGGTTGATCACCCAACCGAAACTTTCCAGCGTGGAGAGCACCACCCTGGTGTCTTTCTCCGATTGATCGGGTGACGGAGCCATGATAAGAAGGTCGTCCAAATAAGGTACGACACGAATGCCCCGAGCTCTGAAAATGGCCATGACCCCTGCCAGCACCTTGGTGAACACTCTTGGAGCTGAGGTAAGGCCAAACGGAAGTGCCACGAACTGATAATGCCGATCCTTCATCATGAATCGAAGAAAGCGTTGATGAGGGAGGCAGATGGGAACATGCAGATAAGCATCCTTGATGTCTATAGACGTCATGAAGTCCCCTTGCCGAAGAGAGCCGACGGCAGTGCGCAAGGTTTCCATGTGAAACTTCCGAAAACGGATGAACCTGTTGAGCAACTTCAGGTCCAGGACGGGACGAACCGACCCATCCCTCTTGGGGACAGCGAACAGATTGGAGTAGAAACCGAGGCCCATCTCTAAACGCGGTACCGGCCGGATGACCGCCATCTCTAACAGATTCTCTACCGACGCCAGGAGCCCCTGTGCAGCCGAAGGATCGATGGGCACCCGAGACCGAAAGAACCGTGAAGGAGGGCGAGACTCGAACTCCAGTTTGTAACCGGACGACACTATCTCCTGAATCCACCTGTCCGGAACCTCCCGGTTCCAAACCTGGGAGAAGTGTCGCAATCGTCCCCCCACCCGCACGGGTGAGGGCGGCCCCTCATTGCTGAGTGGGCTTACCCGCAGGTTTGGGCTTGGAGCCCCAGGACTGGGCGGGACGGCCACGGCCCCTTCCCCGCGTCCAACCTGTACGACTGGTAGAGGGAAGGGAAGTCCCCCTACCCGCTCTGTATCCTCGAAAGGACGGCCTACCAGAAACAGCCCCTCTAAAGGGGCGTCGAGGCCTCCTGCGTTGTGGCATCTTGCCACCCTTTGCGACTGAATCAATTTTCTCCCCGAACAGCCGCAGCCCCAAAAAGGGGAGAGCTGTGAGCACCCTTTTAGAAGCTGAGTCCGCCGACCACTGTCGCAGCCATACTGACCGACGAATAGCGACCAGCATTGCCGCTGTCCTGCTACTCATAGCCAGCGCATCGTCCTGAGCGGATAGAACGTAAGACACAAAAGAATCGCACTGCTTAAGCGCAGCGAACTCATCACAGGCGGGATTGAGATCCTCGCATAGCCCCTGGATAACAGATCTTACCGCTAAAAGAAGAAGGGCCGAAGCGCACAAGGGGCGCATTGTTGACCCAGCATAAACAAAGCCATAGCGAGCATACTGGTCAATTCTACGATCCTCCCCATCTTTAGGGACAGAGGTCTCAGCAGACTGTACCATAGCGGAGCTAGATAACCCTAGCACAGGGGTATCAACTTCAGGAGGGACGGACCAAAGCTTCAGCAATTCTGGCGGAAAAGGATAACGCTTTTCCCAACTGGGAGGGATTCCAGATAACCGTGTGGGATGTTCCCATTCTTTCAGGACCACCCTCTCAAAGTGGTGCTGTCTGGGAAAAACCAAACGCGGCTGAGGCTCTTCAAACAACTGACCCTTTGGCCGGGTGACAGCCTCAGGCGGATCTAAATTCAAAATTTCAAACATTTGTGCCAGAACGGAGGGGGTGTCAAGGGCAACCCCCGCCGACCAATCGCCAATCGCATCAGCCTTAAGCTGACCTGCCGGCTCATCTGACTCCAAGAGGAATTCACCCTCATCCGGGGAGCCATCGGACCATTCCACAGGCTCACATAATTCGTCCTGAGGAGCCGAAGAAACCGGAGTCAGGCGCTTCCGTTTTGCAGAGGCCTTTAGCCCCGCTTTAACGGGCAATACTTCCCGAAGATTGGCTGATTTTACCACCACCTCGGATTGCGAATCCCCACCCTTGACAATGTCATGCGGGGTCCGGAACAGGGAGGGAGAGGCAGGAGATGATAGAGGTTGCGACGGGTCAGCCGCCGGATCAACAGACTGACGCGCAACAATCTGCCTTGCACAAGAAATGCAAATAAAGATATCATCAGCAGGGAGCGCAGCCCCACATTTTACACACCCCCTGGGCGGCTCTGACGAGTCGTTTCCGGTAGTAACAGAAGCCTCCATATTGGTGATTTATGGTATCGCAAATACTGGGACTTTTAAGGCATAAGCCAACCCGGGATGCCCCCTTATAAGAATGTCCCGGAAGGGAGGGTTTTTATTTTTATATTTTTTTTTTTTTTTTTTTTTTTAAGAGAAAAAGGTCCCCCTTAACAGTCTCAAAATAAATATATATACATATATATATGTATATATGTATCCAAAATGTGCAATTTCATATCAAGAAAGACTAGCCAGGCAATATAGAGCCGGAGGCCGCAGTAAAAGAGGGATCCCAGGATCTGAAAGGAAAGAAAAAACAAACCATCAGATCCCTTGTGAGAGTAACAAGCAGCATGTTCACAATAGTACAACAAAGAGAGTGCCTCCTTAAAAGTCAGCCCCATGAGTAAAACTCATTCTGGCCCCACAAAAGCGAGGCCGCTTACCTGTTACCGACGCCAGGAGCCAGACCGGAGGGACATGTAGCAGCCGCAGCACACAAACTCATGTGTTGCTGCAGCGCGCGCCCCCCCCCCACGTGACCTCTTTTCACCGCAACATGAAGGAAGCGAGGCTGAGGCCGCCGAGCGCCGCTTCCGCCGGCGCCGCTTCCGCCGGCGCCACGCCCCCCCGCGTCACAGGGAGCCTGCCCTGCTCTAATCAACGGGGGAATGCCACCAGCTGCGCTGGCTGACACCGAGCCGGCGGAGGAGGAGGAGGGGAAAAAGAGACACAAGCGCAGCCACACAGGCTGCCGCACGGAGCAGCGGGGAAGGAAGGGAGGCGGGAGGGAACCAACTGAGGCCAGCTGAGCGCGGTCCGCTACCCCACCCCCATAAAGCAGACCAAATACACTGGCCATGCCTAAAGCATCTGCCCGGAGCCCCAGGTTAAAAAACAGTTACTATGTAAAAGTGAACACACAGAAATAACACACAGTGAAAACATCATACAAGATACACAACCCTCTGTACCCCCCCCCCCCCCCCCCCCCCAAGTGAAGGGAGAAAGGACCGGAGCGGGGGAGAAAGGGCTACGGGGACCCTCGGGACAGGGGCATCCCATTTCCGGATCACCATGCCGGATTGCCGCATTGCCCCCAAAAGAGGGGGATGAGCGGAGGAGATAAGCTCCTAGGCACCAATAGTGCCATCTACCAATTACCCGGTGAGCAGCCTAAGCTGGGAGGCTTCCTATCCACCATAGAGGTATACAACTCAAACCGGGCAGAAATAGACCAAAAGGGGGGTGGCGGGGTAAGCCCCGACCTACCTGTAAGCAGGAAACTTCCAACCTCTGCTTGTCACGCAGAGAGAAAAATACTGGTGATTGAAGGGAGGTACCAGGTATATATAGGCCGGAAGGTGGGGCTCGTTACAAGACTTCCTCTCTGCACTACGTCACCTGCAGGTGATTAACCCATGAAGTAATGAATATTTAAGAAGTGAAGCGGGGTGTGTGGCACACCAAGAATACCACTGCCAAGCATGGAGGGGGGTAGTGGTGGCGCGTGGGGGACAAAGTGAGGGTTTTGTGCCACTTTAAGGCTCTTTTGCAGGCTCAGCCATACAGGCAGCAGGACAAAACTAGCAGTACCTACATCTTTACCATACTATGCATCTATTAAAATAGGTCTACAACTGTCAATCCTGCCTATGAAAGTTCTCATTCATCCAGGACATGGCACATCTGAAGAAATAAGTCAAGGCAACTGGACTTGCCATTTTATTTTATGAAGACGATTTGCTAGTCATCCAACTGGTTGTGAGAAGGCAACTAGCGAAACGTCTACTAGAAAATAATACAGCAAATCCAGTTACCTTGGTTTATTCTTGTCAATGCTATGTGTCTGGCTGAGAAAAGGCTCCTTAAGGATGCCTGGAGATGACAGAAGACTCCAGCTTTCTCCGAGCACAACAGTCAAGTCCCAGCACAATCCCCACTGTGCATTCTAGGTACAACAAACAGTGAGATTTTTGTAAGATCATTTCACATCGTGTATAGATTCTAAATAAAATTTGAGAAAACAAAAAAAATGTAAAATAGTGGTTACCGTAGAGGAGACACCGCCCAGTTTTATGGTCTCCACTGTGGTCCCAGAATCTTCCACTGTAGCCTTCTTCTCTGGGGGACCAGAAGAGGCATCCCCCGCCGCTCGCTTACTGCCTGCGCCGGACATCCTGGAGCGTCCAGAGGGACAGGTCCGGTTGCTGTGAGGTTTCTATTCCAGCTTCAAGCAAGCCTGTGACAAATGGATCAGCTATTACTTTTACCCAGCATACATTGCACAACACATTCCCAGCTATTCTCATTGCTCTATATGCCAATGGGAAAACTCCACATCCTGATTTCCTGCTTGGTGGTAATGGACAGCATCTGGCCAGGGCATAATAATCCTGTGTCTGTAGCAATAGATTTGAATAGATGTGTTTGCATATTGTTGCGCCTTTCTTTTGCATCTGACACCACTGTACTAGAGGGTCCTCAGTGCTGCTGTAATATCCTATACCCCCCCCCCCCCCCCTCCTTGGCATGGCTTTATTGAGGTCCTTGGTTGTAGTTTAAGAGTTACAGTAGTTAAAGAGTTGATGTTTACACCTCCATAGTACCTCATTTGTGACCGTATTTGTACTGTATGTTCTACCCCATCTGCATAGTGCTACGGAAGAGGATAGCTCTTAACACGCTTTACAAATAAATAGAAGATAGTAAGTTAAGCGCTCAGAGCCCGAATTTTAGTCTCAAAGACCTGGGAGACGCAGGGCCAGATCTTCAGCACCAGCGCTGCTCTCCATTCACAGACATGCTGCTGAGGAACAGCTCTCCACACATTCACTTTAAGTCTTCGCACACCCCCCAGACAGATGTGGAGACATGGCAGACCTCAATCTTTGCGGATTCCCCAGCAGATCGGCCATAGGAAGAGACCAGTGCTGGATGGTGGGGCGCTCGATCTTGGTACCTGGTCAGTTTTCAAGTTCACCAAACCCAACTGCCCCAGACCCAGGTGAAAGGCCTCCCCTGAGGCATTCTGATTTCGGATGCCCTGCTGTGTGAAAATACCTGTTTTTACCATATACTCACCTTAGAATATGAACCCATGATGCTTACAAGGGTTTCCATCATATCACCCCTGCATGGATATATGAACGGCTGTTGGGGAGTGCGCGCAGTAGGAGGCGCCCGACAATTGTCCCGTGCAACTTTGATTGCCAAGCATTAATATACAGTGTAATCAGTGCTGATTGGATGAGAGCCTGCATATGTGCCGTGGGAGCAAGGTAAGAAACTGGTGTTCTATGATTTTTATTTCTGCACAGGGACTTTAAATAACAAGGCTTACTTCTATACACCACCAAATAACTACAGGAAAAGGGCAGCAGACAGGCAGTTTTCATTCAGGCAGATCACATAGGTTTAGTGAAACAAAAGATCTGAAGCTTTGCTTGAAGCTGCACACTGCTGGTCAGCAAATCTGAAGCCATCATTAAAAGATCTCTCTATAAGCCAGTAAAGTGGTGAAAATCTGCCCAGCTATACCTATGGGTCGGAATCATATTTAGCTGGATAAAGCTAATAATAAAGACTGCTAATAAAAGACTGTACAGGGTCTCATCCAGAGTCCCCCATTCATGGCAGGCCGACTTTGGCTGGCCAATCAGATTTCAGTTCACTGTACCTTGCTTAGCAAACAGATGACTTGTGGCTGGAAGCCCTGGTGTCTGAAGCCCCCCATCTCGCCTGTAAAACTCACCTTTTCCCGGTCCGATTTTGCATGCCCCAGGGGAATGTAACAAAACAGAAAGTCAAATGCCAGGGTTTTGTTCCGCTGTAAGAAAGTCTATTGGATATTCTGTACAACACCTATATTTATGAAAACAGATGAAAGAGGAACATTGTAACTCTGGGGAGATAAGAAAAACTCCCAAAACCTGGATTGCCCGCCCCTCCACTTGAGCATTTGATTATTAAAAACTTACCTCTAAGGTCACATCACGCTGGGCAACCCTCCACTCCCTCACCGACTTCCGCAGGGCAGTGCCTTTGGCTTCCCTACAGACACTGCGCCGCCCCTCGAATCTCACGCATGTGCCGTGCCATTGCATAGGCTGCAATGACACTGGGCGCAAATGCATGTGGATTTGAACAGTGGCCAGCAAAGTGGTGAGTATGCTCCATCACTCAGAGACTACTGAGGTGGGGGGGGATGGGCCAGGAATTCAGCAGGATGTCCGTGTTTAGGATAATAGCGGTGGGGGGAGCGATTATCTGATAGGAACATCAAAAAAGTTCTGATGTTCCTCTTGAAGTTCAATCAGCCAGCCTTGGAGTACGAAAGGCTGTATAGGTACACAGAGACTTTCATCTGCTAGGTAAAAGTCAGTATCTCTCGGGTCAGTCACTCAATCCCATGCAGCAGCATGACTGTACTGGTTTGTTCACTTGCTACTGCGTCGGGCTACTATGAGCCAGCGCCTGGAAATATGCCCCGCGATTAGCTGCCGGGCAGGCCATTCCGGGGGCCATGTGCACGACGGCGGCCAATTGCGGGACTCCTTTCCTGGCGCTGGCTCCTAGTTAAGGTAAGGATATTGGGCGTTCTGAGGGGTTATGTGCGCAGGGGGCTCCAGCATCCTGGATTCTCCCCTCCCCAAGCTTGTTTCTATTAGCTGTCTGCAGGACCAACACCCATTAAAGGAAAAACAGGTGTTGGTCCCGTTTAAAGTGCTACTGCAGGTAAAGGTAATTGTTACACCATTGTGTTGGGCTACATTTGGCACTGTCCTAATCTGTTTTCCATTTTATAAATTGAAGCAGAAATGGGAAAGATATCAAGGTTTTACAGGTTTAGCCAATGACATTCTCTTTTTCATCTCATCCCCTTATCAGCTCCAGATTCATCACATTTCTGTCAGCACAGAGAGCTGATTATTCAGCATCACAGATCCAAGGGCCACGCCCATTTTATTCAGAAGAAAAATCCTAAGCTGAATCTGCAAACATTGATATTTCGCCCATTTCTTCTTCAATTTAAAACCAGAAAACCGTTTAGGACAGTGCCAAATGTAGCCCGACACGATGGTGTAACAATTACCTTTGCCTGCAGTAGCACTTTAAACCGGACCAACAATTGGCTGCCGGTCACATCCTCGGCGCCGGCCCCTGGAACACCCTGCCCACCAGCTAATTGTCGGACTCCTTTCCCAGCTCATATTGAAGGTAAGATAACAGGCGCTCTGGGGGATTTTGTGCGGGGGAGGGTCCACCATTCTGGATGTCCCCCCCAAGCTTTTTTTTCAGTAGTTAATGCCCAAGTTTAAAAAAGGGGGAGGGAGGGTTGGCTTGCGGGCTGCAAACAGCTTGGACTTCCTCTTTAAAGGGACTGTAAACAGCTCATCCGATGCCTGCCCCATTGTGTGTCTCATTCATTTTCTGCAGAGACATAGCAGGGCTCCAAAGTTCTGGGGCAGACTTCAGGTGAGCTCCCTGCTGCCTTATTATTGGACTGCCTGGACTGTCCCTTTGACGTTGATACTTTAATATATTTAACAGCATTGGATTCTGGAATTGTTTTCATTTATAAAGCTTATGCAATCCCTTCACATTAAACGTGGCTTCTGACCATCTCCCAATTCTGAAGGGGTCTCTTAGGTTAGGAAAGGTGGGGTATCCCTGGCATAAGGTAGAGTAAGCAAGTAGTAAGGGAATACGCTATCTGCTTGCATTCCCCCTTGCCAACATATTTTGGATTGTCTTCCAACTTTCCAGAAGTCTCCCCTGGGCCACGGCGGCTGCATCCATAGCCCACTATAGTGATCTCCATTGGCAGTGTTGGTTGGGTGTCACATTAACTGGCATTCATTTTAAGCTGGCTCTAAGGACAACAAAGCTGATTGGCAGAGGCATGGGATCATCATGAGCACCTGGGGGTGTACTATGGTGGTGCCACCTACCACACACCTACCTAAGTTTGAATGGAACATCTAAAGGCCATTACTTGCATGACCGAGCGGGGAATGGTTAGTGGTGACCTGCTGTCTCCATTATGTACAGTGTGAATAGAGAAGGACCCTCGGGGCCATCAGAGATATTCCTCTGCTGTGCCTGATACTTCTCTCAATCCAGTGATCCAATGAAGAATACCTGGGCACCTGAACACGGTGGTTCCCCCTGGTTGTGTGAAAGCAGGAAGTTTCACACAGCGGAGAATCCTAAATCAGGAAGCCCCTGTGAAGCAGACCAAAACCCAAGAGAAGATGGTGAATCCTGGGATTTGTTATGCTTTAAATGATGGATGGTGAATAGTGATGGAGTGACGTCAGCTGTAGACCTACACATGATGACATATATGTGTAGACAATGTATGAGCAGGCAGATCGCTGATGTGACAGCCGGGATCTGTGTGTTTATGGGGGCTCATATACTCTATACACTGCAGGCTGGGCATCACGTGCTGCTCCCGCTCCATGCCCACCCTCCCCACACACCGCCATGCTGCCACCTACCCACAAATTACATTATATTTACCTACACTCCGCTCTCCTCACCAAAACCCCACTCCGGATGCGGAAATGTCGTCACTACAGGCGCCTCTCTGGGAGGGGTTACCATGGCCATCTTGGTGTTGGACGCCTCGGGCTTGACACGCACGTGACGTCACACAGAGTGAAGCTGCTCTGGCGGCCATACTTGTTGCTCGTTACTATGGCACCGCCTCTCGCGTGATGAGGAGCGGGCGGCCATGTCAGGTGAGGGCACCTGTCAGGTTGTGACCTGTGAAGACGAGGGCTCTGGCGGCACTGGCTGTGCTCAGGTTGATGACTGAAGAAGTCGTTTATGAGGTAACTAAGACAATATAACTTTTTAAAGAAATAAATATGGAGGCGAATAGTAATGGTCGTGCTGAGAAGATTCTGGAATGCAGAGAGAATTTGAATGGCACAATCTAGGAAATGGCAGCAGGTAGGCCTGTCCCATGAGCCATACCTTGCAAGTGTCCCTTATTTGGAGTCCATGTTCCCCCTGTCCCTCGTTGTTCTCCTGTCCCTTTTTGAGGTGTAACATGCTGATCTGCATCAATAAATGATTAATTTGTCTATTCAAAGTGTTTATATTGTTGTTACAACCTATCTCCTAACAATCCCTCAATGAGGGGACGTGGCTTAACGCGATCCTTCACTGAATAAGAGTCTATCTTATATGTTTCCCACACCCTGTACATACAGATTGCCCACATTAAAAACCATCCACCTCCCAACTTCTGAAAATGTGAAAGCGGGACAAGTTTCGCCCCCGACCACACCCACGGCCACACCCATGCCACGCCCCGGCCACACCCCCTGTCACGCCCTCCAGCTCCGATCCTCCAGCAAAATGTCGGCTGCCTTCACCCCTGCATGCCAGCCTGCGTAAGTTTTTTTTATCCCCAACCCCCCGCGCGCCGCCCCCTGCGCGCTCACCCGCAAGCCAGGAAGTCAGTATCTTCGCGCCGGCCAGTGTTTTGTACAGAAGACGCCGGCATCGTTGCGGCCCTGGGCATACTGCCACAGCGCAGGGTCCGGGACCGCGGGATTTTGTGGAAAAATCGGGACAGTTGGGAGGTATGCGATCCTACCTGCAACTACTGCAATTTATGAGCCTTTAAACATCCAAGATGGCGGCTCATGGCACATCAGGTAGCCTGCAAACAGGAAGTGCCTTCTGACTGTGCCGCTCTGCGTTCTGGGATTGCTGACCTTTTCCTGACCCCAGCTCTTCTCTGTCTGAGCAAAGCACAGCTATAACCCGCCCCCTGTATTTTGTCCCACTCTCCTCAGTAAGTGTGATGCTTTTGAGTCAAGATGGTTGCACCCATATCCTAAAGCCCTTAACAGAGTTTCAGCCCAGTGAGGGAAAGAATAATAAGTAAGTGACTAAAAACTTAAAATATATTAATTTTAGATGCTGGGGAATAATTTTTTTAGCGTTTGGGCTTTTCAATAAATCATGGTGAAGGTCCGGTTTAATTTAACAATTGTCCCTCTTTTCTGCCCCAAAAAGTTGGGAGGTATGCATGAACCTCTCTCTCCTCTATTCTTGTAGCGCATGTCCAAAGTTTGTGCCTCTTTACCATTTATCCATGACCGCAATTCAAATGTTGTCAACGACTGTCTGTCTGAACTAAAAAGGAACAACACCTGGGGATTTCACTTTCTGGTTGTTGTTCATCTCAGGTGGGTGTCCCGATTTGGGATGCCCTGCTGTGTGTATCGTTATGGTTCACCCTGGAATCTTGCCTACCTGGCTTTCTCACAGTGCAGGCGCGGACAAAACCGAGCGCATTGATGGCTGAGCAGCCCACTCCATTTGGCTCTGCTAGTCTCACAGCACCTGGCTGCATCCGCACTCATCTGTAGTTGGAAGTGTGGTGCTGAGGGCTCAGGAAACAGGTGAGTTGAATGGGAGATAGGAGGGGGGGCTCGCACACCAGGGCATCCCAATTTGTGGAGTGGCCTGGAAATTTTCTCTATGCTGGGTTTTGGTCCATCACCCTGGTGAACCCCAGTTTGGGATGCCGCCCTGTGAAACCCTGCAGTTTGCTGAGTAAACTAACCTGTCCTCATTCCAATGGGGCATGCGTAACGGCTCATCCAATCAGCTTCTTCAGCCACACATATGTGCGGCTGGAGAAGCTGAATGGAATCCCCAGCTGCACACATCATCACTCGCATTCTTCTGCTGTGCGTAGCCATGCATAAGGATATCGGGTAACTCGGAGGGTTCACAAATGAGGGCATCCCAGTTCTCATAGGGACTCCAGGGATGGTTTTGGTCCACTTTAACAACATGAGTGGTTACACTTCCTGGCCTCACTCATGCTTTTTGTGCTGAGGGATGCCCCTGGCCCCTATAAATATGCAGCATATGTGCACCCAGCACTCAAATATAAACTACCCCCCCAGTCTGCACAGATCCCCTCAAAGCAGACCAACAGTAAAAAAAATGACCTAAAGTGGACCAAAACCCAGGATTTTGACTATCCTGGGTTTTGGTCCTTGCCCTGGGGGGAACCTGCTCTGCTGTGTGAAATCCCCCAGGTAGCGCAAACAAACTCACCTCTTCCCAGTCCTACTGCGGATGCGCGGCTGCTCGTCCAATCAGCTCGCTCGGATCTGCTCATACCCCTTGATCCAGGAGCTTGTCTAATACGAGCGGATCTGAGTGCACTGGTGGCTGTATCCCCCTCTAACAGGTAGCATACCCGCACCAGCCATTCACAAATGCCTGGCGTGGGCATGCGCCTTGCTAGAGGGATAGCGGGGATGTGGCTCACGCCTGCTCCATTGGACCGGAAAAGAAGGTGAGTTATGGGCAACCTGGGGGGTTTTACACAGCGGGGCATCCCAATTTTGCATGCCCCAGGGGGAGGGTATCAATCAACCCGGGAATCTTCTTGATATTCCTAGGCCGATCTCTGTGGGTTTTGGTCCACCAGACCAACACAACAAGCAGTGTTCATATGCATCCCTCCCCACAGCAATTTAGATTGCTGCACATACAAATTCATTTGCCTTTTTTCTAACCCCTACTGTAGTGAATTTTAAAAACAAAGCGCTGCTACCTTTCTTTTCCAACTGTGCCAGGCTGTTGGTCTAGTTTAAGTTTCTTAAAATGATTTTGCAGAGTGAATGTGAAATGCCCGTCACAACTAAAGATTAGCTGCCCCCAAAACTGAATATATAGGATTGGCAAACTGGCCAATTGCCTAGGGCCTTTGTCACCAAAAATGCCCCACCATAGGCAGCCTCAGAGACCCAATCAGGACTGCTAGAGCAGCGTTTCCTATCTGTGATACACTCGCTGGTGGCAGGGGAGAAGCTGGTCAGAATATTATTCCAGCAGTTTGTGCACAGCCCCAGCACTCTATGAATGCCAGCCACTAGCCTGCCATAGGGGCATCTGATATCGGGAAGCTGTGTGAAATCCCTGGGGTTGCTGGCGGCTGATCCCACAACGCTCTATTGGCCGGCGGCTGCATCCTCTGCCTCCCTGTAGCTGAGGCGCGCACTCCCATGCCCAGCCATTCAGATTGGCTAGGGGCCTGAGCGCTCCCCAGGCTACAGGGAAATGGGGAATGCAGCCTGCGAACTAGTCACATCAGCCAGCAGCCCATCGGCTGCTTCAATACCTCTATATATTATATAGGATTAATCTAGTTGCCCTCTTTACCTTGAAAGGCACCAGGTCTCATCAAGTCTTCCAAGTACCTCAGCCCCTACATCAGATGGACAGCTTCCCAGTAAAAGTTTGGTATGAATGCACAGCTTTACTATACCCACCCACCTTTGCTAAACCTATATAGACAAAGGATTTATTTTGGTGTCTCCAGATATAAAAATTGTCTCAGAAGCTTGCACTTCTTTTAACCAGCACTGCCCTCTGTCCACCTCCATTTATTTATAGCCTCTGGTGCCAACAGTTATCTTAATTGCCAGCGTTCATGCAATCCAAGCAGTTAGGCTGCTCAGCCAACCTCATCATGGCCGAAGTGGGAACTGGTAGCCAACCACAATATGGCAGATGCCCCCACTTCCCACCTTCTTATTTCTCAGTTCAAGATTGAGTCCATGGAAACAACTTTCTCTACAGTATTGCAGTATTTCTTGTTTTCTTTGCCAGGACAAAGGTGAGTTTTGGGAAAATCCCAGAGGAAGGGGGGTTCACATAGTGGGGCGTCCCGATTTGGGAAGGCTAGCTGTCGGCTCTGGATGGAGCCTTTTAGAATCTACGGCCAGCTGTCATTAATTTTGTTCCACTTGTTTTCTTTATTATAGTGGGTCTATATATAATATTGTTTGCCTACAGTATTTTCTCCCATCGTCCTTCAGGACGGCCACAGAGAGAGCAAGCTCCTCCCCCTAGATAGGAAATGCATCTGGAACAAGTTAAAAGCCCCACCCCTTCCCCTCAGTATTGTGTTTCCTCTCTAGGAGGAAGACTGCTAGAAAACTTCCAGTTTATTATTTAAGTTTTTTATTTTTAAGACCCAGGAGGCACCTGGGGATGTGCTTGTGTGGCCAGGGGGTCCACTGGAGCACCACAACATAGGCTGCAGATCTTCGCTTCATCTGCGCTTGCAATAGCCGACCACAGGCCTGTCTCCAGTGCAGCGCCCTCAGTTCCAGGCCGCCTCTGGGTCTGGCGTGTGGGGGGTGGAGTCATCACACGTAACATGCGCTGACAACTTCTGCCCCTAGAACCGCAGGCATTCCAGGCAGGCTTTCTGGAGACAGGGGGAATGCTCAGGCAGTAGAGGTAGTACAGCGGGCTTGGGCCTCAGTGGTGCAGCAAACAGCAGACGGTCCTTCTCAGCCAGGATGCCCCATCAGGAAAAAATGGTGAGGCGTACTTTTTCCAAGTCATCCTTCAGCTTGACCGACCACATGGAGAGATTGGGCTCCACCCCCTGGGAAGAAACACAAAATTGAACAGAGGTTAAAAGCCCCACCCCTTCCTCTCCTCAGTTCTTTGTGTTTCCTCCCTGAGAAACTATTGGACAGAGAGGTGCCTGATAGACTTTGGCCAGTTTGTTTTTTTTATTTTACGAACTCCAGAGTACTGGAGGAGCCCGCTGTACTTGACAAAATCCCACAGTGTCCTGCTGAGTTCTGGAACGCATCCGGGGCTATTTCCCTCAATAGTCTTATTTAAGCACTAGTTGTGCGATTTGCCTGGAAATCCTAACAACTGAGTCAGTTGTGGGTACACATGCCTTTACTATTACACTTGTGTTTAGGGTGTTTAAGTATTTCGGTCTGTCTAATGTGCATTTCTTTTATTACCTGGATTTAAGTTTCCCTCCAAATTTTTGAATTTGGGGGGCGAGCCGAATGATGTGACATCCAACGCCATTTCTGGTTTCGGCAGTGAGCCAGAAACCAGAAACGAAGGGCAGCATGTTTCTCCTCTCCCTGCAGTTGGGATGCACCCGGGCTGGAGAGAAGTCCCCGGGACAGCGGCAGCAGGTCTTCGTGCCGGCACCCCGGAACAGTCCTCAGGGTTAGAGTCGTTCTCCGAAAACTCTAGGCTCCAAGGAACCGACTCCATGTTGGGGAAAGGCGCCAGGTCTGGACTCCGACCGGCCGCGCCCGCGGCATCGACTGCTCTCTCCCCGCTGGACGGAAAGGACTTCATCAGTGTGGCGGCAGCAGCAGCGACGGCATCAATGGCTGGCTTTCTCCCCGCATAGACTACATGTCGGACAGTAATACCTCATTGTGGATTTATTTACAAAGCATGTTAAGGTTGCTAAAATAGACTAGACTAGACATTGGGTAGTTGATTCTGTGCCTGGTCTTTGATAACCCTAAAGAGGACGTTATTGGGGGAAAAATCCTAAATAGGAAGCAAGAGTTGGCTTCTATGCGGGATGCCCTAAGAAGAATTTTTTTCACTCAATCAAGGGTTTTAGTCCGAACCCATTCCCGCCTCATTTTCTGAAGTACAGCTGAGGGGCAGGATGTATCTTGATTAGTACAATCCCCAGTAATTACCTTCCGTCCGTATACAGAGTGAGGTGGGGGTGGTTGTGGAAAATCAGGGCTCCCCTCCGGAGGGGGAGCAGGAAAATTCCCATATACTCTCAGAAGATTATTATTATTATTGTTATTAATATTATTATTGCAGGATACATGTTTTGGGAGGATACACGTGTTGAAATGCTTTGTATGCATCTAGCAGCCTTAGAGTTCTGACTCATTTGGGGTTCCCTCAGCTTCCTCTGTTTGAAAGCAAGAAGAAAGGAAAAAAAAGGATAAGAATCCCCTCAAGCCCAAGCTGGACATTAAAACAATCAAACTCTGCTTAAATTGCCCCCCTATTCTGGCAGATTCCTGGAATAGATCTTTCTGTAAAACCTGTTTAGCCAGCTACTTCATACAGATGATGGGCAACATGCAGTCTGACATTGCTTCTGCCTTGGAGGTCTGTAGGTCTATTATTAGGGCCACATGTTTACCTCCAGAGAGAATACTCCCCGCCCATGCCCCGGTATCCGTTAGTCAGGCCTCTGTGGACACGGTCCGAGCCAGTCCCACTACCCCTAATGCCACTTCCTCAGGCAATGCTACTGAGTCTGTGGACAGTGAAGGCATTGCCTCCTCTGACGAGAATTACCTTAACGATGGGTTTGGATCAGATATTGACAGACCCTAAAAGTTCCAGCAGAGAGATTTCAGAAGAAACCTTGGCTCTGTTGGAGGAGGTCTATGACATTATGCAAATCCGATCGAAAGAGCAACCTTTGTCTGCTCAGGATGCATTATATCACAAGCTGTTAGTGAAGAAAGGTAAACACTTTTCGGTTCACTCCACCTTCCTTGATGTTATGAAAAAAAGTTGCAGTTTCCAGGGAGAGTTTTTCTTACCTTGTTCAGTGAAGAGAGAGTTTCCTTTCAGTGAGTCAGACCCAGCACTGTGGACCAGATCCATTGCCTCACATTCTGCGAAGTTTTGAGAACTTTGCAAGATCCTATAGATTGTCGCATTGAGGGTTTAAACCTATTATAGCCTCAGACTGCATGGCCAGACACATTGAGGCTTGGCTTTCCAACCTCATTTCATTGAGAAAAATACCCCCCAGACAGACTGTCCTAGATAGGCTCCCCTTCATGTTCAGAGAAATTTCTTTCCTAGAGGATGCCTTGGCTGAGGCAGTCCGTGTTAGCGCTAAAGCAACCTCCTTACTCAACTGTGCCAGAAGAGCCATCTGGCTTAAGACCTGGCAGGTGGATTTGGCCTCTAAGGAATTCCATTTGAAGGTGACTTAGTATTCGGGTCGTAATTAGAGACCATTCCCTCTAGATCCTCCAAAAGAACTAAGAATTCCCTATGAAGCATAAGTACTTCAGGAACAAATGCAGGTTGAGCACTAGACCCACCTCTCGCCTTCCCAATAGACAGCAACTCAAGAACCCAAGAAGCATTGTGGTGAGCATAAGGATGGTCCTAAACCTAACCCCATCTCTGTGGCCATCCTGAGTCGTAGAAATACCATTACCATACCAAGATTAACAGGGATTTTCCATGCAGCTAATGTATCATGTTGTGTTGCTGAGGCTGGGATCCACCCCTTTTTCTGTAGCCACATCCCCAGAATTCTTCAGCATGACCACCTTTTTGTGGACTGAGATGTGGTTGGTGCTCCACCCCTGTTGCATCAGACTGTGTGGGGGGGATCTAGTTTGTTTCTCTGTTTCTTTCAAAGCACACTGCCCACAAATAAAATGAATCCTGTTGCACATATCAAGCACTCTGCTTGCTGTATGCCAAGAAGAAATTAAAAGAAGCAGACAGGGATATATAAACCCCCCCCCCTTTATTTTGGGGACTAAATTGTAACATTCTGGCTATGAAATCTGCCGCCAAATTATATAGAAGATTAACTACAAAACCCTTCTGACACATTTGCTTAGCAGATATCTGCTGTATGGGAGATAATAAATGTTTGTTTTCATTTTACACTTGACCATCACAGGTTCTTTAAAATGTACCAAATTTGAAGAAAAGGTCTTGTGGAAGAAGATTTTGATTTTTAAATAAAAAATACCTTTGTTAAACCGGACCTTCACCATGATTTAATGAAAAGCCCAAACTCTTAAAAAACGATTCCCCAGCATCTAAAATTAATATATTTTACATTTTTAGTCACTAACTTATTATTCTTTCCCCCACTGGGCTGCAACTCTGTTCAGGAATTTAGGATACGGGCGCCGCCATCTTGACTCAGAAGCATCACACTTACTGAGGAGAGGAGAGTGGGATAAGGTACAGGGGGGCAGGTTATAGCTGTGCTTTGCTCAGACAGAGCAGAGCTGGGGTCAGGGAAAGGTCAGCAGTCCCAGAATGCAGAGCAGCACAGTCATTTCCTGTTTGCAGGCACTTCCTGTTTGCAGGCTCCCTGATAAAATGGCGGCTTCCATAAGCCGCCATCTTGGATGTTTAAAGGCTCATAACATGCAGTAGATGCAGGTAGGATGATTTTTAATGTGAGCAATCTGTATGTACAGTGTGGGGGAAACATATAAGATAGACTCTTATTCAGAGTGAAGGTCCGCTTTAAATGTCATTGAGCAGACCTGGGCAGGTTTTACACATTCATGATGGTGAAATACAAGGGGTGCAGTGTTACCAGCAGATGGCAGTAGAAGCATTTACCTGTTAATGCAGCCACATGAATTCTCCTCTCCTCATCTCTACTGCACCTGCAGGACCAGAATCTATTATTACAGTGGTGACCTGAGGTAGCACTCGGGTACAGTGTGAGTGGAGGGAAGTTTAAGGTGTTTGGGGTCAGACATCCCCCGGAAGTTTAAGGACAGTGCTGTTCCTGCTATTTGGAGATTGTCAGAGCCATTTCCTGGAGAAGAGGTGAGAGCTCCATAATTTATAGCCCATAGACTGAACTATAAATTTGCCTTAAAGTAGAGCGAAACTCCTTTTTCTCTGCCCGAGTACATAAAAAAAATGGGTTTTTCTCATTTCCCACAAGAGGCAATGTCCCTTGGCATTTTTGAGATCGCAGTTGGCTGCGATCGAGCGTGCATGATCCTGCGGCCAGCCATTCTGTCAGCCATGCTGTCTGGCTGTGCACGGGAGCGTGCACAGATACAGGGATGCAGCGTTCACAGTTTAGATTCCAAGGATAGCAAAGGTTTTGATCCACTTTAAAGTTAATAAGTTCTGAGTCACCCTGTAGCTAAGAAGCCTACCCAGATGTCACTAGTTAATTAATTCTTTTATACTTGTTATAGGAAGCTATATTGCCAAAGCATTCAGCACGTCCGAGGCTTTGGGCTAAAGGTTTGAGCTGTGAATGAGGAAAGCTATTTCTTGTATTTCTTTCTTTTATTCAAGACCTGTGACATGGCTGCTCAAGCCAGGGAGAGCCTTTGAAATATCTCTTTTCCCTATATCCAGTCCAGGTCGTCCCAGTGATGACATGTGGGTATTCCGCCCCCAGGGGGCGCTCGACTGCAAGATCAAAAGATGTTGATCCTCCCAGCCCCCTATAAAGGCTGGTGTCCCTCTATCATTCTTCAGTGTTCATCTTGCAGTTTTGACTGCAGAAGATTGTTGGATACGCTCTCTCAGATATTGGCAGCAGAGCGGGGCCTCCTAGCCTGTCGGCCGCTGCTGGCCCTATTTTCACTGATCCTGTCAGACCCACCCTGCCTCCCAGCCGATGGCTGCTTCGGGATTGTGACGTAAGGATGAACGCCGGAGTCAGGCATTCGGCAGAGCTAGGCTCTGGGCCGCAGACCCTGTTTAAAGGGTAGCACTTTGCACTTGCTCCTTGCTGGCTCAGCTGGCCCCTGGAGCCTTTCATGCTTACCTCCCTCACAGTTCCTCACGGGCCTTGTGGATTTTCCTCCCTCCATCTCGACTCACGATGTGACGGGGGGACGCCGCTCGCGTGGCGCTGCTGTGGCGTGCAGGCGCGCGCGGGATACGCGCATTGCGCGGAGCTCTCAGTGCGCCCGCAGCTCCCGCTGCGGGAGCCGCGTTGTGTCCTGGAGCTGGTGGCCATGCCTTAATGGCCTCTCTTGGTGATGACGGTGGGCTGGCGCTTTTTTCACACCGCCGGATGGGGCGGAGCTGTATACTGACATGTTCCGCGTCATCACGGCGCGGCCCGCCCCTCGAGGAACGCACTAGAAGCTGCAGGTCTGCGTGTGCTGCTGCCTGGGATCCCATCTTCTGAGGCCACTGTCGGTGTCGTGAGTCCCTCTTTTGAACGGTCATGTTGCTTATTATCATGCATCTCACTGTTTAGGAGTCTGATGGGCTTCTCCTCTTTTTGTCTTTTGCATAGGTCGTGGGCTTAGTGATTAAGGCTTGTGGTTCCTCCCGGTCCCCTTTTTTTTATTAAGAGGGATCATATAGGTTTGGGCCGTTAGTGTCTTGTAACCTTTCTATTGACAAATTATTAATCACCATAATGGAGACATCTGGGGATAGTGAGCTGGGGGCCCCATCTGGGCAGGTAAAGCTCTGCCCCTTGTGTAGTAGGAATCCTCTGGGCGGATTCAGCACTGTTTGTACCACTTGCGCAAGGGGCATAATTTTGGACCATGACCGAGCGAGCGTCCCTGCCCCTAGCCCTTTACTGCCTGCGGCCTCTCCGGACCCTTCTCTGCTGCACTCAGCCCTGAGGAGGAAGCCAGCAGGGGTCCCATGTTGATTTGGCGCATAGGGTGGCTAATCTCGAGAGACAGATCTCGTGGACAGCTCCTAAGAAGGCCACGAGTAAGAAACGGCACATCGAGCCCGTTTATTCGGGTGATGACGATCATTTTGATGATCTGGGTTCTGTGGAGGGAGGTGAGTTGCCAGATGGTTCCCTTTCCACGGTGGATTATTCTGCTGGCGAGGACAGTTTGTCTGGTTCTTCCTCGGATGAGGATGCATGGCTCCCTGATGATACAGAGAAGTTGCTTACCTCAGTGTTTGAGACACTACACATTAGGGTCGATTCAAAGAAACATGTAACAGCTTTGATTTGGGTGCCGATCATCCTATTTTTCACGTCCGCTCGTGCGTTCGTATGAACTTGCGAGTGATTCTATAAGCGAATACGTTTCTATCCTAAAATGTACGTCCGTTCGTATGGCAGTTCGGGAATCAGACCTATGTCAGTTTCCATCCTGAATTTTCCGTTTCATTTCTCAGGTTGCAACATTGGTTTTGCCCTTTTTCCTTTTTTGTCTGGACGTAAATCCTTCTGATCTTGTGGCTGCGCACTACAAACTTACCTCATTAAAGTGCATTCTAAATATTTGGTCTTTTATTTTTCTTTATTTCATTCATTTTGTAGTAACCAACCATTAATGAATGCATTTGCATAAGTAAATCTTACTTTGTTTAATTTTTAGTTAACTTGCATTTTTTACTTGTGGTTTTAATTTTAATATTTTGGCTTCAAATGGTACAACTTTACATTTTTTGTGTGCTTACCCACACCCTCTACATACAGATTGCTCTCAAAAATTAAAAAACACCCAGCAACTTCTGCATGTTATGAGCCTAGAAACAGCCAAGATGGCGGGTCAGGTATTCTCGGGCAGCCTGCAAACAGAAAGGGCCTTGTGACTGTGTTGCTCTGCATTCTTTGATTTCTGACCTTTCCATGCCCCCAGCTCTGCTGTGTGTGTGCCAAATAACAGCAGTAACCCACATCCTGCACTTTATCCCGCTCTCCTCTCCTCAGTAAGTGTGATGCATCTGACCAAAGATGTGCTTAAATAATTAAACAAAGCAAAGGTAAACAACTACACCAATAAATTCAAACTAAAAATATTATTCTAGTACATCAATTTAAAAATAAATAACAAAGGACATAAGTTTCTTTAATTAACGCAAATATATGGATGTATTGCAAAATAAAGGTTTACATGCAAAGGACTAATTAAGGTCCACATTAAAATGCTTTTATAAGGCATACATGAATCAGGTATGCATTGCCATACAATTTATGGCCTCGGCCATGCTGATACATGCAGTTCATTGGAGCTCAAGACGCGCAGACTCCTCCACATAGCCAAAAAACCTGTTCAAGAACAGCAATCCGACTGCTAAAAGATGTCGGCAGTATTTAGAGGTTGGAAAACTGCACTCTGAATCACACCTAAACACATCCGATTATCCTAAGTTTTACGTTTTGATCCTAAGTTTTACGTTTTGATCCTAAGTTTTAGGATTTGATCCTAAGTTTTACGTTTTGATCCTACAATTTAGGAACGAACTTCCGATGATCGTAAGAGCATATACGAATTCGTACGTAGGCTCGTGCGAGTCGGAAATGGCCAAAAAAACAGGAAAAAATGACTAACACCCACCCAAACTTACGAATCTCGATCCGAAATCAATTAACTTTTGCTCTTTGAATCGAGGGGATTGTTCCTCCCAGAGCGGCAAAGAGAAAGCAAGGTGATTTGTTTAGGCCCGAAAGACAGAGGCGGGTCTTTCCGGAGCAGGCCCATTTTTCTAATATGATTTTCAAGGAATGGGAAAGGCCTAACAAACTACCATCGGTGCCTAAGGAACTGAATAGGCAGTATATCTTCCCTGAGGAGTTGGTTCGGCTGTGGTCTCGTCCTCCCGAGGTGGATTACCCTGTGTCGGGGTTGTCCAACAGTACTATTATGCCATCACCTGATACCGCTTCCTTACGTGACAAGCGCATGGATCAACTGGTCTGCCATGCCTTCACCATTGCTGGTGCCTTGTTTCGTCCGGTGTGTGCTGCGACGATTGTCTCTCTGGCCATCAGGAAGAAGGTGAGACATCTTGTGGATAGAGCTAAGGCTCGCAAGTGGACGGAGGAGTATAAAGAACTCAAGGCCTGCATGGAATTCATTGGTTTTGTTGCCTCTGCCATGGACGATGGAGTCCGGCTTGGTGCCTTACGCCATTCGCTCTGGTTGCGGCAATGGTTGGCTGATGCCGCGGCCAAGAAGTCGCTTACGAGTATCCCCTTTGTGGGACACAGGCTGTTTGGGGAGTGCCTGGACCTTTTGGTCAAGGATGGTAGACTCCCTCAGAGACGGAAGCCTGCTCGGTCCTTTCGGAATCCCTCTGCCTATCGTTCCTTTCGAGGAAGGAAGGAAGGGGCTCTTCATTTCCAGGTGGCCGCAGAGATACCTGGGGTAGAGGCAGGTCCCACGGCCGACCCAATCCCTCCTGGGGAGCCAGGTCCAAGCCCCCTGCCAAGTCCCCCCAGGCATGGTGGGGCGCCCTCACCCATCCGGGTGGGGGGACAGCTTCTGCTATTTGCTCAAATCTGTGGATTCAGGAGGTAGTGTCCTCCGGTTACAAAATAGCGCTGGCAGTCGGGCCGCCCACAAGATTTCTTCGGTCTCGGATATCCCAAGATCCCTTGAAGGCACAGGGCTTGAGAATGGCCATGCAACACCTCCTGCGGTTAGGTGTGATTTGCCCTGTACCTCATCAGGAACAGGGTCAAGGTTTTTACTCCAACCTGTTCACGGTTGCCAAGAAGGACGGAACGTTAAGACCTATCCTGGACCTGAAGTGTCTCAACAGGTTTGTAAGAGTCAGACATTTCCGCATGGAAACCTTACGGTCAGCGGAGAGCTCACTTCGGCCCAGCGACTTCATGACCACGGTGAACATCAGGGATGTTTATCTGCACATCGCGATTTTCCAGGGGCATCAGAAGTTCCTGCGGTTTGCTCTGGCAGACCAGCATTACCAGTTTGTGGCTCTTCCATTTGGGAATTCCTCAGTGCCCTGCGTCTTCACCAAGGTGCTGGCGGGCATCATGGCCATCCTGAGAAATCGGGGCATTCCTGTACTGCCTTATCTGGACGACTTGTTGATTGCGGCCTAGTCTCTTCAGCAGGCCGAGAGCGATACCCGGACGGTGTTGTCAACCCTAGAGGCCTTCGGCTGGGTAGTCAATTATCTTTCTTTTATCACTCCCTCATCAGTGAGATCCTTCCTGGGAATGACAATAGACACTGCTCCGGTAAAGGTCTTTCTGCCACAGCAACAAGGTCTTGCTGTCTTGTCAGCGGCCGTCGATACGTCTGGGGATGAGATTGGTGGGCCTAATGGTGTCATGCTTCGAAGCAGTGCCCTTCGCCCAATTTCACATGAAACCTCTTCAATTGAACCTGCTGACCGGCTGGAACCGGATACAGGAGTCGCTAGAACAGGAGTTTTCGCTGTCCCCCCTGGCCAGACAGTCCCTCTTGTGGTGGTTGGACTCCAGGAACCTGTTGGTGGGAAAGTCCTTTATGACTCCTCGTTGGGAGATAGTTCTTTTTTAAAAGTTTCTTTTTATTGCAATTCTACAAACGTCAGACACAAATACAGGTCACATATCACATGAAGGTGCCACAGGCACCCAGTTCAGTAGCAAAGTTTCAATAAGCATATAGACACGACACCATACACTCAACACCCACACACGCATTCTGGACTCGAATATCTAGTTACCTATTCACCGGGACGGGAGGACCATTCGGAGGATCCGTCTCCAGGGCGCTACTCTCATCTCTTTAATGCCACTCCATTCGCTCAATCCCTCAAGCTTCCATAGGTGGGAGGCTCCGCCCCTTAAGTGGATCTAGAACCTTCTTAATCGTTCTCTGAGGCGGTGTCTTGACTTTGCAGCCAGGGACCCCATATCTTCTCAAACTTATCAGGCACCCCCCTGGCCGTGTATGTCAGTTTGTACATAGTAAGTTTCTGGTTAATTAGAGCCCTCCACGCCCGTACTGATGGTTTGGCCGGATGTTTCCAATTAAGCAGAACACATTTCCTGGCATAAAAGAGCAGCGGTCTAAATAATGATTTCAGCGGCCTCGACAGTGACAGTGATTCAACCACTCCCAGAAGACATAAGGAAATCGAGCCGGTGATCCGAGCGCCCACTACTTCACCAATCACATCCATTACCTCTCTCCAGTATCTCACCAGAATCTCACAGGACCAGGTCACATGTGCCCATGTACCAGTTTCCTTCTCACATCTGGGGCATAAGTCACTAGCAAGTAATCCCATCTTATGCAACCGTACCGGCATGATATAGGCTTGATGTATCCACTTGGTCTGGATAAATCTGTCTCTGGCTTCTATGACCGAGGAGTGAAGGTTATCTAAGATTTCCTCCCAGTCGTCCTGGTCTAGGGTCTGGTCCAGGGACTGCCACCTGCCTTCCACCTTCCCCCTGGGGGACCCCAATCCAGCAACCAGGCACCTGTACAACGTAGAGACAGGTTTCCTCAAGTCCGACCCTCTCACTGCACTCTCCACCAGGGACACCGAAAAATTCGGACTGACCCTGTGGAATTGAGTTTGCAGAGCGTGCCTAAGTTGCAGGTATCGGAAGAGATCCCGGTGGGAAACTCGAAAAGACTCTCTGATTTGGTCAAACGATAAAAGCACTCCATCCCTGTACACCTGGCCCAGCGTCCGAAGGCCCTTCCCATCCCAGAACTGCGGGTCCTGCATTGAGACTAACTCAGGGAGCTTGGGATTGTTCCAGAGAGGAGCAAAGGGGGACCAATACTGGGCTTCTTCCGGATTTTCGATCAGCTTGGCCACCCTTCCCCATATGTTGCATACTACCCTCATGCAGCCGGTGGCCTCCCGGACCCCCCGAACCCCCCTGTACACCAAGAGGGATAGTTTCTCAGCAGAACCCAACACCGCCGCTTCCAGACCCACCACCGGGTTGTTTTGCGGCCCACAGAGCCACCAGTGCACAAACAGGAGCTGTGTGGAATAAAAATACATTTGCATGTGTGGGACCGCCAGACCCCCCTCCGCAACCTGTGCTTTCATTATTTGCCTGTTGAGCCTAGGCGGAGACTGCCCCCAGATAAAGCCAAACAGGATTGAATCCAACGTTTTAAACTCGTTGGGAGATAGTTACCACGGATGCCAGTCTGACAGGCTGGGGAGGCGTTTGGCAGACTCAGAAGATCCAGGGTCAGTGGGGTCCACGGGAGAACCACTTACCCATAAATCTCTTGGAGCTGAGAGTGATCCGGCTGGTGCTTCTTCGCTTGACTCCCCACTTAAGTGGTCGTGTGATCCAGGTTCGCTCGGACAATCAGACAACTGTCGCCTACATCAATCACCAGGACGGGACTCGGAGCAAGAGAGCCCTCAAGGAGGTGACACGGATTCTGACTTGGGCAGAGGAGAATGTTCCCTGCATATCGGCGGTCTACATTCCCAGGGTGGAAAACCAGGAGGCAGACTCCCTCAGCAGGAACACCTTGCGCCTGGGGGAATGGTCTCTCAGCAACAATTCCTTTCACGCTCTGTTTCTCCCATTGGGGTCAGCCAGATGTGGATCTGTTTGCGTCCAGACACATCACAAGCTCCCAAGGTTCGTCTCCCTCTCAAGAGATCCTCTGGCCATTGCCTCAGACGCTCTGGCAATTCCCTGGACGGAGTTCAAGTTCCTTTATGCACTCCCTCCGTTTCCACTCCTAGGCAGAGTTCTGTGCAAGATAGCCCAGGAAGGGGTACCGACTATTCTGGTGGCTCCTCGCTGGCCGAGAAGGAGTTGGTTTGCGGACATAGTTCAAATGTCAGTAGATCGCTACATCATGCCCGACGACCCAGGGCTTATCGCACAGAGGTCGCTGCGGCACCCCTATTTACGGACGCTGGCTTTGACGGCCTGGCTATTGAAACCTCAATCCTGACGGAAAAGGGGCTGTCGGCCACGGTTGTGCAGACAATGATTCAGGCACGGAAGAAGTATTCCTCCATGATATACTACAGAGTTTGGCACGCTTATATTGCTTGGTGCGAGTCCAAGAGTCTCCCTTGCCGCATTTTTTCAATTTCTAGGATTCTGGAGTTTTTACAACACCGTTTAGACTTGGGTCTCCAGCTGAGCACTCTCAAGGGCCATGTGTCGGCCTTAGCCATCTTCTTCCAGAGAACCATTGCCAATCATAGGTTGATCAAGACCTTTTTCCAGGGAGTCACCCATGTCCGTCCACCGCGTAAGTCAGTAATACCAGTGTGGGAATTTAGTACTGTCTGCTCCTCAGGGTCCTCCCTTCGAACCATTGTGCGATGCTGCTTTGCCTATTTTGACTCTCAAAGTGGTCTTTTTGGTAGCGATCACCTCGCTGTGTCGCGTATTAGAGCTGGCCGCGCTTTGTATGAAGCCTCCCTATTTTGAGCGGCATAAGGATAAGGTGGTTTTTCACTTTAAACCTGATTTTTTGCCTAAGGTCGTTTCTTCCTTTCACCTTAATGAGGAAGTTGTCTTGCCTTCCTTGTGTCCAGCACCGACTTATTCTAAGGAAAGGACCCTCCATGCCTTGGATGTGGTCAGGGCCATTAAGTATTACCTGGTTGCGACGGAGTCCTTCAGGAAATCGGATTTGCTCTTTGTCCTAACAGAGGGCTCTAGGAAGGGTTTGCCACCAGCCAAGTCCACTCTCAGTAAGTGGATCAGACAGGCGGTGGTGCAAGCATATTCTGCCAAGGGGAAGGAACCCCCTTTTCGGATCACAGCTCATTCTACCAGAGCTATTGGTGCCTCTTGGGCTTTTCAGCACCAGTCATCGGTTGATCAGGTTTGTAAGGCCGCCACTTGGTCTTCAGTTCATAAGTTCTACAAAGTTGATGTCAGGGCCTCAGCTGATGCTGTCTTTGGCCGAAAGGTGCTTCAGGCGGTAGTGAAATGAACTACATGCTGTTCCGCACTGGGGATCCCGCCCAAATGTCCCACATGTCATCACTGGGACGACCTGGACTGGATATAGAGAAAAATACAATTCTGTGAAACTCACCTGTAGAATTGTTTTTGATTATATCCAGTCCAGGTCGTCCCACCCCGCCCTTTTGTTCATTATCTCTTGTTTGCCTGTTATGGTGATTACCATCTTTTATTCATTGGACTTGTATCCTTAAGTCTTGTTAGAGAGAGTACAAGCTGAAGCTATGTGAAGCAACATGGTTTCTTGGCCTCCCAGCCTGTCCTCATTTTTGTTTACTGCTTTTTAACCACTGGAGAATGATAGAGGGACACCTGCCTTTATAGGGGGCCGGGAGGAGCAACATCTCTTGATCTTGCAGTCGAGCGCCCCCTGGGGGCGGAATACCCACATGTCATCACTGGGACGACCTGGACTGGATATAATCAAAAACAATTCTACAGGTGAGTTTCGCAGAATTGTATTTTTGCAGAATGCTAAACAAGTTGTATACATCAGAAGCTAGTTCACAAAGGATTTAGACTGTAGGCTCAAAAGGGCAGGGCTCTCTCTTATTTTATGTCTCCATTAACCTGGGCAGCTCCAGACACACAGTGTGGGGTTCTGACACAGGGTAGGAGGCAGTAAGCGTCAGAAAACCTAAAAGCTCCTTTTATTAAAAAGACAAAATGGGGGGGGGGGGTTAAATTGTCTGTAATTAATGCAGTCCAAAAGTCTAAAGTTCTCTAGGGGGCATTCCTATCTGCCTGTAAGGGAGCACAAATCTCTGTACTGCATTGTCCCCTGGTTTGTGGCACCCTGCAGAGCCAAATGGCATCCACGCTCCCTCCCCTATGTGCAACACGCTAGTAGGGCACACAGAGTTGAGGGAGCTGTTATGCAGCTGAGCACTCTGCAGGGTGCTGCATTTGGCGAGGGATCCTGGAATGGGTGAGTAGAGCAACCTGGTGCAGTTACAGGCTGGTCATGATGCCCCCTAGTGAACTTAGGCAGTGGGCTAAGAGTTGGTTTACACTTTTCCTTTGCTTTAATACCACTTATGTCTTTGTATTCGTTTTAATGACTGCAAATGGTGTATGCCTCTGTGGCTAAAAATACTCCTCCAAAATACTAGGAAGGAGTGATTTTACTCTTTTTGAAAAAAATGTCGCACAACCTATGAGTGAGGGAAGCTCTTGGTGCTAAAACTGAAAATCATTTGAATAAACCCAATGTCACAGAACCTAAAATATGCTGCTAATCTGTTCCCTCCTAGTGTTAAGAAATCCAGACCCAGCAGGAGACCCGAGATACAGAATTAAGTTTTGCTAGTTTAGCTAATGACATGGATTGGGCTCCCTTCCAGTTGATGGCCTCTCTAACTTCTGTGATCCATTCTGTTCTGTTTCAGGGGATGCTCTGGAGCGTGGCTGCTGTGTGGTGGTGGTGGGCCGGTCTCCATGGGAAGGCAAGCTTAAGCTGAGTGAAGTAGATACCCCAGACAACACCTGTTAGTCATGCGACTGTCAGCAGTTCTCCGGTCGCCCTGTATACATTTCATGCTCCTCATCGCCTTAACTCTCCTGTTGGTCTTTATCTGCTTCGGAGGCCTACTCTATTCCCCTGTGTTTTCACGGCGACGCCATCTCTATCGTCTAAGTCATGAATTTCTAAACCAAAACCTGCAGGATGGATCTAAAGCCTTGCAGCACTTCCAGCAGCTCGTCTCTGCATCCAGCACGCTTTCCCCAAATACATCAGTGCCTTGTGTTCACAAATCTCCTAGGACACCTCACCCATTGCGCGCCATCGGTGTCACCCCCCTTGTCATCACTATTATTACAACCAGGCGTCGGCCTGAATATCATTACCTCCTCCAGGTGATTCGTGGCTTTCTGGATCGTATTTCTGAATGTGGGCCAGAGTGCTCCAGTTTTCAAATGTTGCTATGTAATGTTGATCCGCTTCCAGAGGCTCACACTGATGCTTGTCTCATTTCTCATTTGCTGCCAGCCGTAGCACGGCACCAAGCTGAGCGTGTGGCAGAAGCTCCGAACCGCTTCGAGCAGGAGAAGCAAGATTACACCTACTGCCTGTCCCGCTCTCTAGAGGCCTACAATCCAGAATATGTGCTGCTTGTAGAGGATGATGCTGTCCCATTGGAAGATATTTTTAGCATGTTTTTCCATTTGGTGCGAGTGCGCTTCACACAGGAGCCTCTGGGGGGAGGCCTATATGCAAAATTTTACCATCCGGAAAGACTTCAGGGTTATATCAATCCTGAACCCATGCGGATTTTGGAGTGGATTGGGCTGGGAGGGCTAGCGGGTCTAGCCCTCACTTGGGTGTACACCCTGGTCTTACGCCGACAACCGTTCAGTTGGAGGTTGTTTGTGGCATTTACTGTTTATGCTATGCTGCTTGCGGAGCTTGCTGGCCGCCATTACTTACTAGAACTTCGCAGGATATCTCCAGCTCTCTACAATGTGGTGCCCGCCACGGAATGCTGCACCCCAGCCATGCTGTTCTCTCAAGCCTCTGCCAAAAGGACTGTGGCCTACCTGAATGAAATTGTGTGTGAGCTGGGCTACGCCAAAGACACGGCTCTTTACAAGGAGCTCGGGAGGAGGGGCGAGTGGGCTTGGGCACTAGAACCCAACTTAGTTAAACATGTCGGCATGTTTTCCACACTTAGAGGATCTTATGACGGCGATAAGCCTCAGCTGCTTTAATTTTTATTTTATTTCTCTGAATTCATACAATACAAATTTGTGGCACATTTGAAGTATATTAAACAACTGCTTGTCAGAGAAGAAAGTAAAGCTTGCAAAAAACCCATTAAAAGGGAACTTGTAGTGATGGAAATCCTACAATCTACTGTAAAAGGCTAGTTGCCTGGCTAAATTACTTGCCCATCTAAATGAGCCAATTACTTGAAAAAAATGAGAAACACAGAACTTTTAGATTTTACAAGCTTTATGCAGTTTTGTGGCAAGAAATATTTTTGTAGGAGGTTGGCAAAGGGTGCAACTTGGTCTCCAGAGAATTTCAAGTCTTTTAAGAGACTTTCTCACCAAACACAAAAGTAAAAAAAAAAAAAAGTACATTTCTTCCATGGAAATAACAGTTGCCTATGGAGAATAAAAAAAACCTGCCTAAATTTGTCCCAGTCCTTGAAATAGCAGCAGCCTATGGGGAATACAAAATGAGATTCTGTATTTTTGACTATACATCTAGGATTTGGAGGATGAATATAAGGAAAAAAATATTCTGAACCAAATGGTGTGCTAACCCCCCCCCCCCCCCCGAACCTAATACCAGGACATGGCCGAATCTCAGCAATCACCCCATAACATGCAGTGTGCAGCATCCCCCCAATCCCCAACAACAAGCTGCATGCAGAATTCAGTCCATAATCACTCCATAACAGTCAGCGTGCAGAATACCCCCCCCCCCCCAATAACAGGCACTGCGGCAGACCCCCTCCCCCTAATTACTGCGCTGAGGCAGGGCAGGGGGGATTATATTCCACGGCCCCCTATCTTGGAGATTTAAGGGCTCAGAAAATGCTCTAGGTGCAGGTAGGATGATTTTTCATGTGGGCAATCTGTATGTACAGGGTGGGGGGGCATTCAAGGTAGACTCTTTTTCAGGGTGAAGGTCCAGTTTAATGCTGATTTACAACCTAACACAAAATAAGGGAAACCGACGGATTCCAAGAAGGGGGATCTGTTATGACCTAATATGTAAACTTGTTCTGCAACAAATTTGAAACCTTTTTCATGTCCATGGATCACTAAAATAATAACAAAAGAATTATTAGCTAAAAACCAGGGAATGGCCTTAAAAATTCAAGAAGCGGCTAGTGCACTGCCCTTTATCAGATGGGTGCCCTGTTCAACCTAGGGAACATCATAGAAAATCTATCACCAAAGAACACCGAAAAAAAGACAAGTGGTTCAAAATAGGGCTGGCACTCACAAAGTCCACATGTACACTCAGGGCTGCTTAACGCAACATCTCAAACAAATTTATTTTAATATGGCACATACAATATGAAACAACAAACCCACTCTTCCAATTAAAAAGCTAGCATAGCTTAAAAATAGACACGGGGGCCCCGCACACACAAAGCCACACCTCCTCACAGGCTCACACACCACCACACATCCCTAAGGTAAATGGCTGGCCAGCCGCTAAATCCCTGTTAGGGAGCTGCCTAAATGGAGATTGCTGATCCTGGAACGGGCCATACCCGATGATATATAACGTGAATTAAAGTGCATAGTGCTGTAAACGATGAGGGCTCAAAGCGCACATAACTGAGATAGCAGTGACTGAGCTTGACAATAGTATAAAAGAAAGTTGTAGCAAATTAGACACATTAGCAGACAAACCGGATTTTCAGAGATTAAATGAACAGGTTAAAAATGAAGTAGAGCGGGTTCAGAAGGCAGTTAAGGATATAAAACAAAAGAAGTTCCGGAGAGATCTAGCGGAATTTGAAGGAGGCAAGGTGTTCCTGGAGATAAAGCCGAGAGGGAGGCCCATGCCTAGGCAACGGCAATGGAAAGAAATTTCAAGTGATCTATCAGGGGGGGAAACTGAAATGTCCGATGATAGACCACCCCGGGCCCCTAATAGAGCCTATCGTTCTGTGTCTTTTTTAGATCAGGGACCAAAAAGAGGAGAAGGAGAAGGAGAAAGTGTAGCCAAACGAGTCAAAAATCTGCGGGGGATTCGCAAGATGAAGCCGAGAGGCCCACCCCCCTAGAGCCAGATGAAATGGTTAAGGGGGAAGGGGAGGGTGGTCAAAACGTTATTAACCTCTCTGATTTTGAACTGAACAGTCATCATCTATCGGTGCTATCCAAGGGACTATCCTTCTCCCCATGTAAAGGGGGTGATGAATTCACATTATATAAGGACACAGCCCTCTTTCTGCGTAAAGTCATGTTTAAAGCCATGTACTCGGCACCTATTGAGAAAAGGGATAATCAACACAATGGTAATGAGCCCCATAGGCAAGGATCAGCCACTGGCAGTGAGGAAGTTGAGGAAGAGACCCGGTGGGACGTTGTGGAATCCATACCAGACCTAATGCCTAACTTAGATCAATTAAGGGAAAAATCTAAGAAATTCCCACCACTCAATTCGAATAAGTATGTGTCCCTGTTCCTGCAGCTAGTGCAACGAGATCTGAGAGAGGGCAATTGGACCTCTGTAGTAGGATATGAGAACTTGACTAGGGAAGAGAGAAAGGCAATGCAGGAACTGGAGAAAGCCACTGGAGTTATTATACGTCCAAGTGACAAAGGTGGCAACGTTGTCCTCCTGGACGAAGGGTACTATATAAAAGAGATAGAGGGGCAACTGAGTGACACTAGTACCTATAGGAGAATTGGGGAGAATCCCTTCCCGGGGGTAGTGGCACGGCTACGTGACAAGTTAGATTGGGCCAGGGAGGAGGGCTTATTAGCACCTAAGGTTTTGAATTACTTGAACGTTGTGGAGTACAACATTCCGGTGTTGTACACAATTCCCAAGGTCCACAAGTGCCTGTCCGAGCCGCCGGGGAGGCCCATTGTGTCGGGGAATGGGGGCCCACTAGAGAGAGTGGCCAGATTTGTGGATGAAAATTTAAAACCGCTAGTAAAAATCTTACCGTCATTTGTATTGGACAGTAATGATTTGTTGCGGAAACTAAGACAGGTCCACATGAACGATGATTGGCTACTTGCTAGCATTGATGTGGAGAGCCTGTATACATCCATTCCCCACACGGTGGGTCTTGAAGCGGTGAAACAGACACTTGAGGAAGTGGGACCCTGTGATGCCCATTATAATGAATTTGTGGTAGAGCTACTGGAATTTGTTCTAACTAACAATTATTTTCGGTTCAATCGCGGTTTCTTTCATCAGATCCGCGGGACGGCCATGGGAGCGGCCTGTGCCCCGTCGTACGCCTGCCTCCACCTGGGGCGGTGGGAGAGCCTCGAGGTGTACGGGCGGGCGGACTTCGGAGCACGGGTCGCTCTCTGGCTGCGATATATAGACGATATTTTGGTGGTATGGAAGGGAACCGCCCATGAGTTTGAAGGATTTGTAGATAGCCTCAACCACAATGATCGAAATATTCGGCTTACATACAAATGGGATGCTATGAAGGTGGAATTTTTGGACCTCCTCATTAGCAAACAAGCAGGGAAACTACTTACAACAACCTACCGCAAACCTACAGCAGGGAATACATTGCTTCATTTTTCCAGTCACCATCCCGGTCCGTTGAAGCGAGGTATACCGTTCGGACAATTCCTGCGAATCCGCAGGAATTGTTCGTCGGTCACGGACTTTTTACGTGAGGCACGAGAGCTTAAGGCACGCTTTAGGGAGAGAGGATACCCACATAGGCTGTTACGGACGTGTAGTAAGAAGGCCTTGGAAATTGAACGGGATGCCCTCCTTGAAGGACGATACAAAACCCATGATAAGAGAAGGGGAGATGACCCAGGGGAGGTTATGGATAGGCAACCTGTGCGACTTATCACACAGTTTGGGGCCCACTGGGATAGGTTTAAGAACCTCCTGGAATCCCATTGGCATATATTACAATTAGATCCGTCTATAGCTCGTTGTGTGGGGTCTCGGCCACTTCTCACGGCCAGGAGGGCCAGTAACTTACGGGACCAGTTGGTCCATAGTGACCTTAGCCTTAAAGTACCAGGAGTGGGAAGTGGGCTAGGAAGAAGACTGCAGGGGTGCTACAAGTGTGGCCATTGTCAGATTTGCAAGTTTATGCATATTTCCTCAACGTATATGGGTCCGAGAAGTAGGGAGCCTAGAGTGATCAAGGAGTTTATAAATTGTGCCTCCACTTTGGTGGTGTATTTACTGACATGCCCCTGTGGAAAAAAATACGTCGGTAAGACGAAGCGCGAATTAAGGGTGAGAATAGGGGAACATGTTAGGGACATCAGAAAGGCCAATGAGAAAAGCCCAGTAGCGGAGCACTTTTCATGGTGCCAGAGGAGTGACCCTGGGGGCATGAGAGTGTGTGGGATTTTTAGATTGCGCACGGAGGGCAGGCGAGGTTTTTGGGATGTAAGACTAAGACAAGAAGAGGCACGGCTGATTTTTGAACTGGGAACTATGTCACCCTGGGGTCTAAATACAGAGACAGGCTTGGGTGCTTTCCTGTGACTTTGAGTTACAAGGAAATAGGGATGCAGGTTTGGGTACACATTAAGGTGATTTGGACTATATATATGGATGAAGAATGAGTTTTTGGGGTCGCCTTGGTCTTTCTTATAATAGGCGTTATGATAGGGATAGGTTGTGGTACTGTCTGTACTCTCCTCCTGTCTTCCTCCCTCTCCCTCTTCCCCCTCTTCGTCTATAATTACCACTCCCTGTACCCTCGTCCCCTGTATTCTGCCCCTGGTGAGGAGCTGGCTTTAGGTCTGCCCCTCACCTGCCTTGTCTCTATCCCCCTCCGTCCCTCTTCTTCTTCTTTCTTCTTTCTTCGGTTCGCCCCGTTATTCCATACTGCATGGGGAGCACTAAAAAACATTGACTTCAATGGGCTATACATATAATTTTCCCCCGACCATGTAAGGTGCCAGGTATCCCCCTTTGCATAGGTGTGCATTGGTTTTGGTCCGCCTGAAGGTTGGGATGATAGGATATGTATGCTATGGTTGTGGTCGGGGGATATGCATTTCTATTTGAGATAAGTTGAAAAGAATTGTGTCCTGTTATTGCGGTAATGGCGGGGCAGAATGAATGGTGGGGCAGAAAGAATAGTTGTGTGCCTTATCAATATATGTCATTACTTGTCATAGGGAGCTATTTCAAATACCATTAATAGACTGCGGGAGTATCTATATGTTTGCCAGTCATCGCTGCGAAAAAGATTGATCCACATTGCAAGACAGAGCTCTGATATGAGCGAGACTGTAAGTGCGGGAATGTGCAGGGTTAACAACACAAGCGTGTGGTAATCACGCCCCTGGAAGATCATGTCAATAAAAGCAAGGCAGCGATTGGCGGTAGCCACCCTGACGAAGCCCCAGTAGGCGGGGCGAAACGCCGTTGGTGGACGGAAGGTCCGGCCACGCCCCCTCCTCTTTGTCTCCTCATCACACATGCTGGCCCAGCTGTAACAACACGCCGATGACGAAAGGCGCGTTCCAGCGCGAGACTGTACACCAGGCTGCCGCCTAGGAAAGGTAACACGGTTGAGCTGCGGGGAACAGGGTCGGAGGCCAGACGCATCAGCGCGGCCGGGCCCGGCGCGGCTCCTGTGTATGTTTACATGTGTCCTGTTACTGTGATCAGCTTTATCATATTCCTGGCAGGTGCCCAAAGTCCAGCACCCTGAACATACTGAGGTGCAATAATAAGGGACATTGAGGTGAAATAAGGGACAGTGCAATATAAATATTAATGCGCCTCAGCCAGCGCGGACATTATTATCCAGCGGGTGACCTGATACATCGCCTCATTGATTTACCCTGCATTGAGGGGACTCATAACAGCATCTAAGTATAAGCAGGATCATCCAACTGGACTTTGCTGCTATCTCAGTTATGTGCGCTTTGAGCCCTCATCGTTTACAGCACTATGCACTTTAATTCACGTTATATATCATCGGGTATGGCCCGTTCCAGGATCAGCAATCTCCATTTAGGCAGCTCCCTAACAGGGATTTAGCGGCTGGCCAGCCATTTACCTTAGGGATGTGTGGTGGTGTGTGAGCCTGTGAGGAGGTGTGGCTTTGTGTGTGCGGGGCCCCCGTGTCTATTTTTAAGCTATGCTAGCTTTTTAATTGGAAGAGTGGGTTTGTTGTTTCATATTGTATGTGCCATATTAAAATAAATTTGTTTGAGATGTTGCGTTAAGCAGCCCTGAGTGTACATGTGGACTTTGTGAGTGCCAGCCCTATTTTGAACCACTTGTCTTTTTTTCGGTGTTCTTTGGTGATAGTATTGTTAGGTTTTTAGGGCGCCCTACAATTTTATAGGGCAGTGCACCAGACCAGTAGACACACTTAGTCTCCCTGATGTTTTTAAATATATTGGGTTTGACTTGGGAGATGTAGTTGCCTCCTTTTTTGTCAGGTTGAGTGAAGTGTATTAGTACAGGCACTATTAGAAGGAACTTTAATCCCGTCTCAGGTTGTTTCCTTTGTGGCAGTGGTGACATATATGGGAAGGTGTACACTGAAGGCAGTACCATGGCCTTCAAACTGGACAGAACATGCCTCCAGGACATGCAAGCCGCATTTACATCAACTGGGGGGGAAGTGGGGGGACAAGGAGAGGAAGTACGGGTGCTCTTTAGGAAACATAAGTCCTTGGTTATCAAACAATTGAAACGATATTGGGACATTTGCACGATAGAGAACTATATACAAAATAAAATCATTCCCCGCGGCCTTAGGGAACGTATTGTCCCTGCCGAACATCTACGCTCAGACAGGTTTATGCAGAAGTGGCAGAATGAGTGTATTGAGCATGGACTACGGGTTATGCAATTAATTATAGAAGAGGAACAGATACAATTGACTGAGCTTGACAATAGTATAAAAGAAAGTTGTAGCAAATTAGACACATTAGCAGACAAACCGGATTTTCAGAGATTAAATGAACAGGTTAAAAATGAAGTAGAGCGGGTTCAGAAGGCAGTTAAGGATATAAAACAAAAGAAGTTCCGGAGAGATCTAGCGGAATTTGAAGGAGGCAAGGTGTTCCTGGAGATAAAGCCGAGAGGGAGGCCCATGCCTAGGCAACGGCAATGGAAAGAAATTTCAAGTGATCTATCAGGGGGGGAAACTGAAATGTCCGATGATAGACCACCCCGGGCCCCTAATAGAGCCTATCGTTCTGTGTCTTTTTTAGATCAGGGACCAAAAAGAGGAGAAGGAGAAGGAGAAAGTGTAGCCAAACGAGTCAAAAATCTGCGGGGGATTCGCAAGATGAAGCCGAGAGGCCCACCCCCCTAGAGCCAGATGAAATGGTTAAGGGGGAAGGGGAGGGTGGTCAAAACGTTATTAACCTCTCTGATTTTGAACTGAACAGTCATCATCTATCGGTGCTATCCAAGGGACTATCCTTCTCCCCATGTAAAGGGGGTGATGAATTCACATTATATAAGGACACAGCCCTCTTTCTGCGTAAAGTCATGTTTAAAGCCATGTACTCGGCACCTATTGAGAAAAGGGATAATCAACACAATGGTAATGAGCCCCATAGGCAAGGATCAGCCACTGGCAGTGAGGAAGTTGAGGAAGAGACCCGGTGGGACGTTGTGGAATCCATACCAGACCTAATGCCTAACTTAGATCAATTAAGGGAAAAATCTAAGAAATTCCCACCACTCAATTCGAATAAGTATGTGTCCCTGTTCCTGCAGCTAGTGCAACGAGATCTGAGAGAGGGCAATTGGACCTCTGTAGTAGGATATGAGAACTTGACTAGGGAAGAGAGAAAGGCAATGCAGGAACTGGAGAAAGCCACTGGAGTTATTATACGTCCAAGTGACAAAGGTGGCAACGTTGTCCTCCTGGACGAAGGGTACTATATAAAAGAGATAGAGGGGCAACTGAGTGACACTAGTACCTATAGGAGAATTGGGGAGAATCCCTTCCCGGGGGTAGTGGCACGGCTACGTGACAAGTTAGATTGGGCCAGGGAGGAGGGCTTATTAGCACCTAAGGTTTTGAATTACTTGAACGTTGTGGAGTACAACATTCCGGTGTTGTACACAATTCCCAAGGTCCACAAGTGCCTGTCCGAGCCGCCGGGGAGGCCCATTGTGTCGGGGAATGGGGGCCCACTAGAGAGAGTGGCCAGATTTGTGGATGAAAATTTAAAACCGCTAGTAAAAATCTTACCGTCATTTGTATTGGACAGTAATGATTTGTTGCGGAAACTAAGACAGGTCCACATGAACGATGATTGGCTACTTGCTAGCATTGATGTGGAGAGCCTGTATACATCCATTCCCCACACGGTGGGTCTTGAAGCGGTGAAACAGACACTTGAGGAAGTGGGACCCTGTGATGCCCATTATAATGAATTTGTGGTAGAGCTACTGGAATTTGTTCTAACTAACAATTATTTTCGGTTCAATCGCGGTTTCTTTCATCAGATCCGCGGGACGGCCATGGGAGCGGCCTGTGCCCCGTCGTACGCCTGCCTCCACCTGGGGCGGTGGGAGAGCCTCGAGGTGTACGGGCGGGCGGACTTCGGAGCACGGGTCGCTCTCTGGCTGCGATATATAGACGATATTTTGGTGGTATGGAAGGGAACCGCCCATGAGTTTGAAGGATTTGTAGATAGCCTCAACCACAATGATCGAAATATTCGGCTTACATACAAATGGGATGCTATGAAGGTGGAATTTTTGGACCTCCTCATTAGCAAACAAGCAGGGAAACTACTTACAACAACCTACCGCAAACCTACAGCAGGGAATACATTGCTTCATTTTTCCAGTCACCATCCCGGTCCGTTGAAGCGAGGTATACCGTTCGGACAATTCCTGCGAATCCGCAGGAATTGTTCGTCGGTCACGGACTTTTTACGTGAGGCACGAGAGCTTAAGGCACGCTTTAGGGAGAGAGGATACCCACATAGGCTGTTACGGACGTGTAGTAAGAAGGCCTTGGAAATTGAACGGGATGCCCTCCTTGAAGGACGATACAAAACCCATGATAAGAGAAGGGGAGATGACCCAGGGGAGGTTATGGATAGGCAACCTGTGCGACTTATCACACAGTTTGGGGCCCACTGGGATAGGTTTAAGAACCTCCTGGAATCCCATTGGCATATATTACAATTAGATCCGTCTATAGCTCGTTGTGTGGGGTCTCGGCCACTTCTCACGGCCAGGAGGGCCAGTAACTTACGGGACCAGTTGGTCCATAGTGACCTTAGCCTTAAAGTACCAGGAGTGGGAAGTGGGCTAGGAAGAAGACTGCAGGGGTGCTACAAGTGTGGCCATTGTCAGATTTGCAAGTTTATGCATATTTCCTCAACGTATATGGGTCCGAGAAGTAGGGAGCCTAGAGTGATCAAGGAGTTTATAAATTGTGCCTCCACTTTGGTGGTGTATTTACTGACATGCCCCTGTGGAAAAAAATACGTCGGTAAGACGAAGCGCGAATTAAGGGTGAGAATAGGGGAACATGTTAGGGACATCAGAAAGGCCAATGAGAAAAGCCCAGTAGCGGAGCACTTTTCATGGTGCCAGAGGAGTGACCCTGGGGGCATGAGAGTGTGTGGGATTTTTAGATTGCGCACGGAGGGCAGGCGAGGTTTTTGGGATGTAAGACTAAGACAAGAAGAGGCACGGCTGATTTTTGAACTGTTTTGAAATGTCACCCTGGGGTCTAAATACAGAGACAGGCTTGGGTGCTTTCCTGTGACTTTGAGTTACAAGGAAATAGGGATGCAGGTTTGGGTACACATTAAGGTGATTTGGACTATATATATGGATGAAGAATGAGTTTTTGGGGTCGCCTTGGTCTTTCTTATAATAGGCGTTATGATAGGGATAGGTTGTGGTACTGTCTGTACTCTCCTCCTGTCTTCCTCCCTCTCCCTCTTCCCCCTCTTCGTCTATAATTACCACTCCCTGTACCCTCGTCCCCTGTATTCTGCCCCTGGTGAGGAGCTGGCTTTAGGTCTGCCCCTCACCTGCCTTGTCTCTATCCCCCTCCGTCCCTCTTCTTCTTCTTTCTTCTTTCTTCGGTTCGCCCCGTTATTCCATACTGCATGGGGAGCACTAAAAAACATTGACTTCAATGGGCTATACATATAATTTTCCCCCGACCATGTAAGGTGCCAGGTATCCCCCTTTGCATAGGTGTGCATTGGTTTTGGTCCGCCTGAAGGTTGGGATGATAGGATATGTATGCTATGGTTGTGGTCGGGGGATATGCATTTCTATTTGAGATAAGTTGAAAAGAATTGTGTCCTGTTATTGCGGTAATGGCGGGGCAGAATGAATGGTGGGGCAGAAAGAATAGTTGTGTGCCTTATCAATATATGTCATTACTTGTCATAGGGAGCTATTTCAAATACCATTAATAGACTGCGGGAGTATCTATATGTTTGCCAGTCATCGCTGCGAAAAAGATTGATCCACATTGCAAGACAGAGCTCTGATATGAGCGAGACTGTAAGTGCGGGAATGTGCAGGGTTAACAACACAAGCGTGTGGTAATCACGCCCCTGGAAGATCATGTCAATAAAAGCAAGGCAGCGATTGGCGGTAGCCACCCTGACGAAGCCCCAGTAGGCGGGGCGAAACGCCGTTGGTGGACGGAAGGTCCGGCCACGCCCCCTCCTCTTTGTCTCCTCATCACACATGCTGGCCCAGCTGTAACAACACGCCGATGACGAAAGGCGCGTTCCAGCGCGAGACTGTACACCAGGCTGCCGCCTAGGAAAGGTAACACGGTTGAGCTGCGGGGAACAGGGTCGGAGGCCAGACGCATCAGCGCGGCCGGGCCCGGCGCGGCTCCTGTGTATGTTTACATGTGTCCTGTTACTGTGATCAGCTTTATCATATTCCTGGCAGGTGCCCAAAGTCCAGCACCCTGAACATACTGAGGTGCAATAATAAGGGACATTGAGGTGAAATAAGGGACAGTGCAATATAAATATTAATGCGCCTCAGCCAGCGCGGACATTAGTATCCAGCGGGTGACCTGATACATCGCCTCATTGATTTACCCTGCATTGAGGGGACTCATAACAGCATCTAAGTATAAGCAGGATCATCCAACTGGACTTTGCTGCTATCTCAGTTATGTGCGCTTTGAGCCCTCATCGTTTACAGCACTATGCACTTTAATTCACGTTATATATCATCGGGTATGGCCCGTTCCAGGATCAGCAATCTCCATTTAGGCAGCTCCCTAACAGGGATTTAGCGGCTGGCCAGCCATTTACCTTAGGGATGTGTGGTGGTGTGTGAGCCTGTGAGGAGGTGTGGCTTTGTGTGTGCGGGGCCCCCGTGTCTATTTTTAAGCTATGCTAGCTTTTTAATTGGAAGAGTGGGTTTGTTGTTTCATATTGTATGTGCCATATTAAAATAAATTTGTTTGAGATGTTGCGTTAAGCAGCCCTGAGTGTACATGTGGACTTTGTGAGTGCCAGCCCTATTTTGAACCACTTGTCTTTTTTTCGGTGTTCTTTGGTGATAGTATTGTTAGGTTTTTAGGGCGCCCTACAATTTTATAGGGCAGTGCACCAGACCAGTAGACACACTTAGTCTCCCTGATGTTTTTAAATATAACATCATAGAAAAAACACACAAATAAGACAACTGGTTGTTCTACAAGGCTGGCACTTCAAACTCACCAGACACTATTGCCAAAAATACAACATTTAATTAGTCAAAGATGTATGGCACATGACATATATTCTACAAAAATACAAAATAAAATAAGTACACATAAAATAGCAATTGCTAAATCACAAACACACATATAGGGGCCCCCGCCAGGACTATCCTGGAATACCACACCTCCTCCAATCACTCAACAAACACTCAGCTGGCCAGCTTGTCAAAGCGGGGATCAACTCCACCAAATTAAAGTGGACCAACACCCAGGATTTTGACTATCCTGGGTTTTGGTCCACTTCGGCGGGGCACCCCGATCGGGGGTGCCCCGCTGTGTGAAACCCCCCAGAAACCCCCAAAAACTCACCTCTCAACGCTCCCACGTGAACGCCGCAGCCAATCCCCGGCAACGTCCAGGCGGGGATCAGGAACGTCCAAGCCGCTTCCGCCGCCTCCGCCTCCCGCGCGTCACTCTCGGCGCGCGCGCGCCCCCGCCGGCCATTCACAGAGGGCGGGCGCGCGCACGTCTGGAGGGGCGCGCGGGAGGCGGCGGAAGCGGCGGCGGATCAGGTAAGATGTTTCTGGGGGGTTTCACCCCGCGGGACATCCCGATCTCGGATGTCCCGCGGGGAGGGATCTGATCGGTCCGGGAATCTTATAGATTTCCGGGCCGATCACCCCTGGGTGTTGGTCCACTTTAAAGAGGGAGCCAGGTGGCAACTAGTTGTAGGGGAGACAGGTTTAAAATCCTTGGTGCATATCCACACTGTTGCTTATTTGGGGGCTGTACGCCAAATACATTTTCATATCCACACTGTTATGGTAAAAAATAGGAGCCGGTTATGAGGCACTGCAAAAATAATTGCCCGCAGGCACTCACGTGTCCCGTTTGTGGGGGTATAAGAATCACTCCACTAGTCCAGGAAAGCGCTTATGCAGCTATATGTGGCAGTCAATAGTGTTTGGGAACTTATTTCACCACTCAGGCGCATCCGGACCCCCGACCACGCCCTCCAACTTCCTGTAACCATCTCACTCTGATGACACCGCGTTGAGACCACGTGAGCGGCCAGGTGGTGTCACGCTGGGAGGCTGTTTGTTTTTGCTGGGAGCACGTGTGATACAGGACCCGTGACGCGCGGGATTGGCGGCGACAGCGGCGGTGTTTTGAACCCGATGCGCCTGAGTGGTGAAATAAGTTCCCAAACACTATTGACTGCCACATATAGCTGCATAAGCGCTTTCCTGGACTAGTGGAGTGATTCTTATACCCCCACAAACGGGACACGTGAGTGCCTGCGGGCAATTATTTTTGCAGTGCCTCATAACTGGCTCCTATTTTTTACCATAACAGTGTGGATATGAAAATGTATTTGGCGTATAGCCCCCAAATAAGCAACAGTGTGGATATGCACCAAGGATTTTAAACCGGTCTCCCCTACAACTAGTTGCCACCTGGCTCCCTCTTTAATTTGGTGGAGTTGATCCCCGCTTTGACAAGCTGGCCAGCTGAGTGTTTGTTGAGTGATTGGAGGAGGTGTGGTATTCCAGGATAGTCCTGGCGGGGGCCCCTGTATGTGTGTTTGTGATTTAGCAATTGCTATTTTATGTGTACTTATTTTATTTTGTATTTTTGTAGAATATATGTCATGTGCCATACATCTTTGACTAATTAAATGTTGTATTTTTGGCAATAGTGTCTGGTGAGTTTTAAGTGCCAGCCTTGTAGAACAACCAGTTGTCTTATTTGTGTGGTTTTTTTTACACTAAAATAATAAGCTTTCAAGAAGAACATCTTGAGCTTGCTTCTCCTTGGTCCAACCTAAGAATAGGTTCACTTCACAAAAAACGCGATAGGTAAATGCCTGTAGAATATTACTGTACCAAGTGCCTTACTATACAAATCATTATTTAAAAGAAGATTGTATTTATTTTGTCATTAGGGGAATTGTGCAATACGTTTCTCTTCATTTAGTCCTAGACTGTATTTCTAATTGTTTATACACTGGAGTTATATACATTATGGGGGAAGGCTATGTCTGGGAAACAAAAAGACACTCCCTACATTACCACCCCACATTAGAATGCATCATGTTCAGTTCTTTTACACTGGCATGTCTTGAAACTATACTGCATCTACATGTGCAGAGGGAGATCTCTAAGGCATTGCCAGCTACTTGCAGACCCTGGATGGCCCCCAGAAGATCAGTAGATCTACATAGCTGCTACTGCACTTGGTGTAATATACTGCAGAAGACTAAAGTGAGGGCTTTTTCTTACCCAAGTCCATTATTTTTTAAGACTCTCTAATCTAGAATAAATAGCTACTGTATGCACTATGTTGTGTGAGCTTCCCTAACTCCTTCCAACACAATAAACTGCTAGAAACAAGTTAATTCATTGACTTTTCTGTGTGGCAGTTCTATGGGCGAGGCCTCTCAAGGTGTATTCATTATTTGTTTTAGGGCCTTTAACGAGATGCCACATAGGACGTCGTTAGTTACAAATCTGTTGAACGTGCCTTTATTGATCTTTGATTTTGTTTGTATCCCAGGAATAAAGATTTCATGAAATGCTGGTTTGGACATAATGATGAAAACAATTTGAATTGCTGCATTGGTGTATGGTAAAATAAAATCAAGACAAATTGTTGATCACTGTATCCCACCTTCTCTGTGATGTCTGTCCTTCATTACCATATTGACTAGGAGAGCTTAAATGATGTTTGTTTATATATGTACTAATTGCCATGTTGGTTTTCAATTATTTGGGGAAAATTCTCTTCTGATTGGCTCTTACCCCCAAACAAACATTAATTACCGGTATAGCACATCTATCCCCCTCCTGACATTAGTATGAATATAAACAAAGAAACCAAAGAGTATCTGCCAGTTCGTGCAGGGACTATAATTGTTTTATTGTAATGAATCCTCATTTTCTGCAACACTGCATAGAGTACATATAATCTATAGAATATAACCTGTGCACAAACAAACTGTGGCTATTTCAATGACACATGTGTACATTGCTTTTAAAGTGGACCTTCAGCATCATTTAATAAAAAGCCCAAACCCTTATAAAAAGATTCCCCTGCATCTAAAATTAATATATTTAAGGTTTTAATCACTTACTGTTTATTCTTTTCCCCACTGGCCTGCAACTCTGTTCAGCACTCTAGGATATGGGCGCCGGGCTCAGTAGCATTACATACTGAGGAGAAGGATCAAAAGTGCAAGGGGGCAGGGTTATAGCTGTGCTTTACTCAGACAGATCAGGGCTAGGGGCAGGAAAAGGTCCGCAATCCCAGAATGCAGAGTGGCACAGTCAGAAAACACTTCCTGTTTGCAGGCAGCCTGAAACTCCATGGGCCCCCATCTTTAATGTTTAAAGGATCAGAAAATGCAGTAGATGCAGGAAGGATCATTTTTAATGTGAGCAATCTGTATGTACAGCGTGGGGGAAACATATAAGGTATGTTCTTATTCAGGGTTAAGGTCTGGTTTAAATCTATAAGAAAATGTGATTTTCGCTTGCTTTTTATCTGATGAGCAGGGTGAGTACTGTGAGCGAAGAAGCTCCATAATGGACTGGCAGAAATTCTGGTAGCAAAGAATATGGGTAACTGACAGGGCGGATCCACAAGGACGCTCAATCTTGAAACCCTGGATCTAACCAACCCCTGTGTTCAGTACCCCCCCCCCCCCCCCAATGGAGCAAAGTCCCTCTTTACTATACAGCAGGGTACATCAGCGCAGGTAAAAATAAAATGGCCGCCTAGGAACTCTCCTCTTCTTGGTCCTCTTCTATGACCATGGACACGTGGGCATGTCACCCTGAGAAGCCTAAGTCAATCTGTCCTTAAATAATCCGCTTGTGTTGGTGCACTAGGTATCTACCTAAAGGTCAGCCTGTGTCAGTGCCTGTTTGAGTACCTATGGGCTTATATGCTGGATGCATGGCTGCTGAAGCTGATTGGAGGAGAGCCATGGGCTCGTTGGACAGGTAAGAAAACCGGGGTGAACAGTGCGGTTTCACACAGCATGGCATGCCCACCCAGGGATAGTGAAAATACTGGGTTTTGGTCAGGCTTCAGCGCCACTGGTGTGAAAGAGCCCTTAGTATACAGGACAGATGTTTTGTATGCTTTACCATTCTTTGTGAGGCGCTGCAGTTCTTCTGGTGTTATGCCTTGTCTGTAAGAAGACGTTCCAGTCCTTGGTGCTATATTTCCCAGTTACCATTAACTACTTGGGTAGCCCAAGCCCTACCCCCCAGTTCTTCACTTGCTGGGGCTAAGTCCCCTGTCCCATAGTAGCACACCCATAGGGAGAGGAAGCACAGCTGTGGGTTTCCCCCCTGTGGCTATGTGTGTGGCCACTAGGTGTCTCCCCTCTTCTTCTACACAAATCTAATGTCTGTCTGTACTCACTGTGTGCAGAGGAATGGCTCTACTTTTTCACCCATGCATTTCTCCTCTGTCAATCTGCCGCAGTATTGCAAGAAATACTTTTTCATGGCTCTAGCAGGGAGTGTAACGAAGCTACATGACCGCTCTCATAAATCTATAGGCCCTATTCAGTTGGTTTATCAGGGCCCACTTGAACCTATGCCAATAACCTGACACATTACTATTTGCTGCCTTACTATACACATACATTTGGTGCCACTTTGCATGCCCCATACCATTCATGGATCCAACATACCAGCCTAGGGCCCCACAAAATGTTTGTGCCTATTTGCCAACAGAGAAAATGCTGTCCATCTCATTGAGTTTTGGGGTAGGGAGGTCCAAAGAAAGAGGTTCAGAAGATTAGTAAACAAGCATTCACAGTCTGCAATGGAGAGTTTACCACAGTTTGGTGCATTATCCACATATATATATATATATATATATATATATATTTTGCACTTTTCTGTGAACGCTTTGCACAACAAGCCTGTGATTTATCTTCATTAGACTTTGCGCATTAGATGTTAAAAAGAAAACTTTGTCCCTGGCTTAAATACTGATTTCATTTGGCTTTGGACCAATGAGTAGCTTGATCTGAACTCGCAGCACAAGAACAGCCGACATTTAGCTAACAAAACTGTGTAGGAGGAAACCTTCCGGCGGTAAAGTCAGTATAGGATTTTTCCAGCATTGGCATTAAATTTGACCAACATGCTTACAAGAAACAATGCTTATATGCATCCCTTCCCAGAGCAATTTATATTGGTGCACATAAAATGTACCATTTTGTAACTCCTGTTGTGGTTGATTTTACCCCCAAAATGACATCCTATGGATCTGCAGGCCGCCTACAAAGAGGGAGTGCTGCTGGGTTTCCTGCTGCACTGAATTGTGGGTTATGTTGGTTAAATCCAGGCAGCAGCAAAGATGGGAAAGGAAGCCTCAAGCTATGACCAGGAGAAAATGAGTGAGGCGGTGTTTCAGCTTTCAGTGTAATAAATGTAAGTGCTGACAATGATTCAGTATCTTGCATGCAGATGTGGCAAGTGAGTTTTGATGAGTTTCCTTTCTCAACTGTACAACCTCTGGTTTAACTTTAAAGTGGACCAAAACCCAGCGCGATCTTCCCGGGAATCTATAATGTTCCCAGGCCGATCGACTCCCTCCCCCTGGGGCATCCAAAATCAGGATGCCCCACTGTGTGAAACCCCCCAGGTCGCCCCGTTCACTTACCTTGCTTCCTGCTCCAACGGTGCATGCCCGAGCTGCATCATCGCATTTGCGAATGGCTGCCGCTGGCACGCTCCATGTTAGAGGGAAGCGGGGGATGTGCCGGCCAGTGCACTTGGAGCCGCTGGCCTTCGACGCCAGTTTAGATGGCGTGACGTTAGCGAGCATGCTGATTGGACAACCGGCCGCACATGTGCCATAGGACCAGGAAGAGGTGAGTTTGTTAGGGCGATCTGGGGGGTTTCGCACAGCTGGGTGCCCCAAGAAAAGGATCAAAACCCAGGATAGTCAAAATCCTGGGTTTTGGTCCATTGTAAAGTATCTTTGTCACTGTCATTTCTGAAAAAGAACAGCATGCATAAAACACCCTAACACAACATTTATGATGCCCCTGTGTTTTGCATAAGTGTCCTGAGCTGACTTTTTTAAACATCCAAGATGGCAGCTCATGGAGCATCAGGCAGCCTGCAACCAGGAAGTGCCTTCTGACTGTGCTGCTCTGCATTCTGGGATTGCTGACCTTTTCCTGACCCCAGCTCTGCTCTGTCTGAGCAAAGCACAGCTATAACCCGCCCCCTTGTACTTTATCTCACTCTCCCCTCCTCAGTAAGTGTGATGCTTCTGAGTCAAGATGGCGGCGCCCGTATCCTGAAGTCCTGCCTGCCGCTACGAGGCACTACCTGCCACTAGCCTTTCTTAAATAACCCCCCTAGTCTATTTGACTGAGATACAAAGGAAAGGGTGGCAGCAGCTAACCTGGGGGTTGCATGTGAGCAGGGCACTTGACTGAAAATAGCTGTATAAGGCAAGGTACACCCCCCAACGTTATGTCATTTGTATACCTTTGTAATCCCTCTGAATATTGTATGCTAATGTGTGAAATCTAATACAGGCTCAGCTACAAGGCTGTCTCACATTGATACAAAGGGCAGCATGATAAGGAAAGCAATCACAAAGCTTCAAAAGTGATGAGACAGCAACATTCTGAAAGTGACAGTAACAATGTAGAAAGCTTGCACTAGATTCATTATATAACCAGAAGCATCTAGACAATAAACACCACACCCACATGTGCTTGTTGAACAGGATTCAGGTCAATAGAAAACACAAAAAGATATTCAGGCACATAGAGGAAGAATGTGCTGAAGAAGAAATGGGGTAAGGGGTATAAGGTGAGTATGTTTTTAATGCCTAAAAATAGTACTTTCCTGGTATTCTATTTAGTTACAATTAAATATTTCTAGCCATTGTAAACCATGTTGAGGGGGCTGACCCACTAATTTCCCAAAGGGCTACAACAAGGTCTAATGATTTGAAGCTCGCCACAAGGGAAGGAAAGGATTGCGGACCAGGGACCACACTTGGACTTGTGGGGTAACAATGCTTTAATAAAGAACTTAACGTGGAACTACAGGTAGCCTATTACCCTCCTCCCCCCACACCCTGCCACTTTACCCTGGTGCTGAGGTGGGGGGGGGGGGGGGTTACAAAGTAAAAGGAACCCTTACCTTCTCCAGGAATTGGATCTGCTTCTCTGGGATATGGGCGTCTCCATCTTGGTCTAAAGCACAGGGCCTCCCCTGGCTCAATGCGTGCTGCCGCCGCCCATGCTTGTGCAGGAAACTGGGAGGACAGCGCTGGCGTGTGCAGAAGATGAGGTGCTTTTTTTCCTACATCCAGTCCAGGTCGTCCCAAGTGATGACATGTGGGTGTTCGTCCCTAGGGGGCGCTCGACTGCAGGATCAAAGATGCAGCTCCTCCAGGCCCCCTAGAAAGGCAGGTGTCCCTCTATCATTCTCCAGTTGTTCATCTTGCAGTCTTGGCTGCAGAAGATCGTTGACACTCTAAGATACTGGCAGCAGAGCGGGGACACCTAGCACGTTGGCCGCTGCGGGCACTATTTCCACGGATCCCTCCTGACCCATTCCTGCCTCCCAGCCTCTGGCTGCTACGGGATCATGACGGTAGGGTGAACGCCGGGGTCTGTTTGGCGTTCGGCAGAGCACATGCTCTGGGCCGCAGACCCTATTCTAAAGGGTAGCTGGCCACAGGCTTATGGTGAGCCTGAGGGGGAACCACTATATACTGTTTTTGATTGTATCCCTCCCAGCTCACAAGCTTTATTGGTTTTGGATTGTGTGCTTTTTGGACTTGTGTTTGGTGTGTTTTGTCACTTGGCTCCTCGCTGGCCCAGCATGGCCATCCTGAGGAGCACTCTGCATGCTTACTCACCTACCTCGCTCCCTCGTCGTCGCTATGGGCTGCTGGTGCGCCGCTGTCTGTGACGGGGGGCCGCGGCCATTTTCTAAGCCTGGGCAGCGCTGGAAGGGGGCGGGCTTCCCACGCGTTGCTGGGGGGGCGTCAACGTCATCACGTCGGCGTCGCATTCCCCTCGAGGATCCTTCCAGAATCGGCCTGCGCGCTGCTGCTGCTGGGGCCTGCTGGACGCTTCAGAGCCTGGGTTGTCCTGCTGCTGCTGCTGGGGGATCACGCTCATCATCGGAGGCTGCGCTGTCCCTCTGTCGGTGTTGTGAGTCCCTGTTTTTTCTGCCTGTATTATGATCAATTGCTTTGGGCTTATGCTGATCATGGCTTTTCTCCCCCTCTCATGTATAGGGCGTGGGCTTGAGGGTGAGGTTCCTCCCGGTCCCCCTTTTTAATAAGAGGGATCACCTTATAGGTTTGGGCCATTAGTGTCTTGTAAATCTTACTGATTTTGACCATTTTTAATCACCATAATGGAGGCATCAGGGGATAGTGAGCTGGGGGCCCCATTTGGGCAGGAAAGGCTCTGCCCCTTGTGCAGTAGGAATCCTTTGGGCGGATTCAGCACTGTTTGTACCATTTGCGTTAGAGGCATTATTTTGGACCATGAACGGGCGGGCGTCCCTGCCCCTAGCCCTTCGCTGCCGGCGGCCTCTCCGGAGCCTCCGCTGCTCAGCCCCCAGCGAGGGGGAGCCAGCAGGGGGTCTCATGCTGACTTGGTGCATAGGCTGGCCAATCTCGAGAGACAGATCTCGGGGACGGCTCCTAAGAAAGCCACAAGTAAGAAACGGCATCTCGAGCCCGTTTACTCGGATAATGACGACCTCTTTGATGGTCTGGGCTCTGTGGAGGAAGATGAGTTGCCAGAGGATTCACGCTCCGCGGTGGATTATTCGCCTGGCGATGACAGTGTGTCTGGTTCTTCCTCGGACAAGGATGCGTGGCTCCCGGATGATACAGAGAAGTTGCTTACCTCAGTGTTTGAGACACTACACATTGTCCCCCCCCCCCCCCCCCCCCCAGAGCGGCTAAGAGGAAGCGGGGAGATTTGTTTAGGCCCGAAAGGCAAAGGCGGGTCTGTCATGCGTTCACCTTTGCTGGTGCCCTTTTTCTCCCTGTGTGCGCCTCAGCGATTGTCTCTTTAGCCATCAGAAAGAAGGTGAGACACCTTGTGGATAGAGCTAAGGCTCAGAAGCAGGCAGAGGAGTATAAAGAACTCAAGGCCTGCTTGGATTTCATTGGCTTTGTTGCTGCTGCCATGGACGATGGGGTGCGGCTCGGTGCCAGGATTTCGGCCCTGCTTGCTCTCCGCCGCTCGCTCTGGCTGCGGCAATGGTCGGCTGCCAAGAAGTCGCTTACGAGTATCCCCTTTGTGGGGCACAGGCAGTTTGGGAGCGCCTGGACCTTTTGGTCAAGGATAGTATCAAGAATAGTAGACTCCCTCAGAGACGGAAGCCTGCTCGGTCCTTTCAGAATCCCTCTGCCTATCGTTCCTTTCGAGGAGGAAGAGGCTCTTCATTTCCAGGTAGCCGCAGAGATACCTGGGGTAGAGGTAGATCCCGCGGCCGACCCAATCCCTCCTGGGGAGCCAAATCTAAGCCCCCTGCCAAGTCCCCTCAGGCATGAAGGGGCGCCCTCACCCATCTGGGTGGGGGGACGGCTCCTGCTGTTTGCTCAGATCTGGAGGCGGCACGTCTCGGATCGGTGGATTCAGGAGGGTTACAAGATGAGCTGGCAGTCAGGCCGCCCACAAAATTTCTCCGTTCACGGATATCCCGAAACCCACTAAAGGGTACAGGGCTTGAGAATGGCCATGCAACACCTCCTGCGGTTAGGTGTGATTTGCCCTGTACCTCGGCAGGAACTGGTTCATGGTTTTTACTCCAACCTGTTCATGGTTTCCAAGAAGGACGGAACGTTAAGACCAATCCTGGACCTGAAGGGTCTCAACAGGTATGTAAGAGTTAGACATTTCCACGTGGAAACCTTACGGTCGGCGGTGAGATCACTTCGGCCCGGCGACTTCATGACCACGGTGGACATCAGGGATGCTTATCTGCACATCCCGATTTTCCAGGGGCATCAGAAGTTCCTGAGGTTTGCTCTGGAGGATCAGCATTACCAGTTTGTAGCACTTCCATTCGGGATATCCTCAGCCCCCCGTGTCTTCACCAAGGTGCTGGCGGACATCATGGCTATCCTGAGGAACCAGGGCATTCGTGTGCTGCCCTATCTGGACGACTTGCTGATTGCGGCCCAGTCCCTTCAGCAGGCCGAGAGGGATACTCGGATGGTGTTGTCAACCCTGGAGGCCTTCGGCTGGGTAATCAATTACCCAAAGTAATTTATCACTCCCTCAACAGTGAGATCCTTCCCGGGAATGATGATAGACACCGCTCAGGTCAAGGTTTTTCTGCCACAGCAGAAGGTTTTGGGTCTCCAGATGCAGGTGCAGGCCTTGTTGTCTTGTCAGCAGCCGTCAATACGTCTCACCTTAATGAGGAAGTCGTCTTACCTTCCTTGTGTCCAGCATCGGCTAATTCCAAAGAACGGACCCTCCATGCCTTGGATGTGGTCAGGGCCATAAAGTATTACCTGGCTGCGACTGAATCCTTCAGGAAATCGGATTTGCTCTTTGTCCTAACAGAAGTCTCTAGGAAAGGTTTGCCACCTGCCAAGTCCACGCTCAGTAAGTGGATCAGACAGGCGGTGGTGCAAGCATACTCTGCCAAGGGGAAGGAACCCCCTTTTCGGATCACAGCTCATTCTACCAGAGCTATTGGTGTCTCTTGGGCTTTTCAGCACCAGGCATCGGTTGAACAAGTCTGTAAGGCCACCACTTGGTCTTCAGTTCATACCTTTTACAAAGTTTTACAAGGTGGATGTCAGGGCCTCAGCTAATGCTGTTTTTGGCCAAAAGGTGCTTCAGGCGGTAGTGAAATGAACTACATGCTGTTCCCACACTGGGGATCCCGCCCAAATGGACACTGCTTTTGGATGTCCCACGTGTCATCACTTGGGACGACCTGGACTGGATGTAGGGAAAAAATACAATTCTGTGAAACCCACCTGTAGAATTGGTTTTTGGATACATCCAGTCCAGGTCGTCCCACCCCGCCTTTGGGTTCATTGTTTCCTGTTGCCTGTTATGGTGATCACCATTTTTCATTCATTGGACATTGTTTTCATAAATCTTGTTAGAGAGTACAAGCTGGCCCCAGTATACAGGGAATATGGAGCTGTGCCACCTCTTGGCTTGATGGAGGCCAGATATCCCAAGGCAAAGACACAAGATGGGCCTCGCAGCCTCTCCCCTCTAGGGGAAGCTGCTGCATGGCCAGGGAGCCAAATGGCTGCCAATCAGACATTATAATGCATCCTGTTTTTTCATGAATATTGGGCAAAGGTTTTAGTGAATAAGAAAAACAAGCTATTTTGGGGCACTGGTATAGGGTCACTTTATGTAGAACAAAACCCTGGTTTTTGACTGGCCAAAGTTCTGTTCGGTGCCCTGGGGGCATGCTGATTTGGGTTGCCCTGTTGTGTGAAACCGCCCAGATTACTCATAAGAACTTTCCCTGATCTTATGGTGCATGCGCATGCTCTCTTCCAATCCGAGCTCTTTGCTGTGTTTATGGAATGTTCGCCAAATGGCTATGTTTATGCCAATCGGGAGCACAGGTGCCTGCATCCCCAGCAGTGGATGTGCTCATGGCCCCAGCCTATCTGAGTGGCTGGTGGTAGGAGCGCGCACATATTCCATATATGCTGGGGATGTGGCCACTGGTATTTAAATCTGCGAGGGAGCCAGAAAGAAGACTAGTTTTGCGGTGCCCCGGGGGCTAACAGCACGGTATCCCGATTTGGGATGTCCCAGGGGAAAATCAGCAGTCGACCCCAGAATCATTAACATTACGGGGTCGGCCCTCTTGGGTTTTGTTCCACTTTAAGACAAAAATTACAGTATGAGGCCTCACCATCATGATTAAAGAGGAACATCAGAACATCAGACCAAAAATAAAAAGGGCGATTTCCCCCCCCCCCCCCCCCCCATCGGCCCCTACTTACCTTTTGGATGATGCACCTGCCTGCTGTCGCAACATTGGGCTGCTTCAGGGCTTGTTCCTCACCCCGCCCCCGCTTAGCAGTCGGGCTTGGCTCGGCAATGTCCTGCGGTGATCTCGCAGATCAGCGAAGTCTCGCGGGTTTTCATTACATCCCATTCATGGCCACTGCACAGACACGAGATCGGGGGCCGAGCTGAGTGCCTGGTGGGATGCAAGATGGCGTCAGAAGGTCGCCCGGAAAACGAGGGACCTAGAAGATGGATCCCCTGGCAAGGTAAGGAAAAAATGTCCAAAGGTAAACCCATCCGGTGTTCCTCTTTAAAGGAAAACTCCCCTTTTGTGAGTTTTTTGGTGTTCTGCCTTGTTTTCCTCTTCTGGAATGTAATATAAAACAAACGTGTGTTAGGATTATGCACCAAGACCTTTGACTTACCTATCAGCATGCTGTTTCCAAGTTTCTTATATTCCTCTGAATCTGTCTTGGTAAAACAGAAGAGGCTTTCTTTCCCTATAGTAAAACTCTCAGTATGCATTCTGACTACAACTCCCACAATCCTTCCACTGTAACAGGTGAGTTCAATAGAAGCTTTTGCCTAAATGACACAGCAGCAATCATCTCTCCAGCTGAGAATGCTGCCAGTAACCCTTTAGCTACTGGAACACAAGATTGTTTTCCTCCCATCTGTAGAGGTTAAATTAGAGCAGATGTGGTTAATATACTTGTCTCAGCCTCAGCCAATCAGATGATTAGCAAGCCAGAGTTTGTGGGTTAAACGAGATTAGCAAGTGTCTGACCTGTACTTTTAACACATCACTTTGATGTACATTGCTAAGGTAAACACACTGTTGCTAGGGAAAACTGTTTTCTTTTGTAACACAAAGTTACAATCAAATAGAAAACAAAAAACTAGCAGATAAGCTCAGCACATTGAGCACATCATTTTTGCACATAATAATGGAAACTTTTAAAAATGCCATTGAAAGTGGAATTACCCTTTAATCAAACCCTGGTTCACGGAGCTACCTGACCGTTACAGGGTGGCCAAGGGATCATAGGGTATGGAGGCCCTCCCTGAGAGGACAAGACCAAGCAGCAGTATGGATGCATCCACCCAGGAGCCTATCAAGATTGTGGGGTAACAAACAACAATTTAATGTGTGATGAATTCTGTACTTTGTGGCGTCAACTGGCGTCACAGCATCACCTGGAACCTTTAATACAGGCCCCTGGGACCCTAACAGGCTGTGGTGCTGTTTTACTACAACCAGTGGACTGAGCCCTGGCAGCCCTGTAAGAATGCCACCGACACTGATAAAGTCCGGTCCATTAACTGGTGTATGTCAGGCTAGGCGCCAGCCTGGTGGCGAGTAAGTTACAATCCAAGGGCAGGCTCTCAGCAGTGGGTATGGTAGGTTATAGACCTTGTGTCACCATGCCTGCTTAGGTGTGAGTCTTGTCAGTGGAGGTGGCCTTCTTTCAAGCCAAGGCCCCCGATGTGGGAGCACTGCAGAGGAGTAGCTAGACCTTCTGGAACCTGGGGCAAACATGGCACCCCCAACCTGTACTCGGGCCCCCCTGACCTCCTGCATCCGTGGCGCAGGCCCCCCCCCCAGCTATGCCCTTCAGCACTGACTGGCATAAGCTTTGCATTAGCTCTTTCTTTTCTGTCCGCACATGTGCCTGAGAGAGATACAAGATTATATTTCGTCATATTCCTCACATAAGGCCCCTGGACAAGGATTACTTGCTAACCCCTCCAGAATCTGTCTAGACGATACTTCTGGGACCCCAGCCCATATGCTAGGCTTTTTTTAAAGTGGACCAAAACTCACAGCGATCAATCGATTCCCTCCCCCTGGGGCATCCAAAATTGGGATGCCCCACTGTGTGAAACCCCCAGGTCGCCCATACACTTACCTTCTTTTGTGGTCCAATGGCACATGCGCAAGCCACAGCTGCATCCACGCTATCCCTCTAGTCCGTGCCAGGCATTTGTGCATTGTGAATTCACCTTATAGGCACGTCAGTGGATCCTAGCACTCTGATTGGACGAGCAGCCCCACATGCGCCGTACGACTGGTAAGAGGTGAGTTTGTTTTGGTGACCTGGGGGGGGGGGGTTCGGCGATCGAGGTGCCCCAAGGGCAAGGACCAAAACCCAGGATAGTCAATATCCTGGGGTCTACTTTAAGAGTAATGCTACCCTCAAGCCTGCTTGTAAACAGACAGACAAAGTGTGCAGGCATATGAGGAAATCGCTTACTGATCAGACGGATATGTTTCAAGCAGGGGGCAAGCCCACACCAAACTGGGTAAAGGGCCTTTTCTGTCTGTATTGGTCTTTGAGGGGCTAGAACACTCGGTGTCAACAGAACCAGGAGATCTGGTTGGAGCAGATAATCCAGGCCCCCACTGTGCCCCAGATTACTCCACAAACTTATGGGCCAACTGAACCAGGGCTGACTGGCAATGGTCAGGAATTACTGGCATGGTGCATGTGCAAGCAACCATATAAATGAGCAGCTAGAAAACCTAGATGGTAGTTAGACTGCTGGCCATTCCCCTTTGGCTGGGTGTACCCTTGTCATCCATTTAGATATACCTAGCATCCATCAGTTGGAGGGCGCCCAGGGATGCTTCCGAAGGCCCTCACATGCACCCTGGGTGCATTGTACAAAGTGGGGCATCCCATATTAGGACAGACACTCAGCCAGTCCTGGAGTCTTAGACTACAGGGCCAAGCTAAGAGGCTTTTGTTCCTCCTAAAAATGGAAGATGAAGGATGAGCAAGACATTTAGGAAATTAACTTTAGGTATGTTTTAGGGTAGCCATACTCCCACTGACAGCATTAGCAAAGCATTTTAGATGAAAAGCAAGTGCAGCCTGTTAAAGAGGAACAAAACCAGGGGTTTTGACTATACTGGGATTTATTCCTTGCTCCTGGGTCATTCCAAATGATAGGAAACTCCCCAGAATGCCCATACAAACTCACCTTTCCCGGTCCGCGGGCTCTCATTCAGTCAGACCCATTTGCCATGCATATTTAATGTTTGGCAAACGGCTCTGTTTACGGCAAAGCGAAAGTGGGCGCAACCCCTGTGCGAGCCCAAAGATGCTGGGGATGCAGTTGCTGATATTTAAATCGGCGAGGGAGCCAGGAAGGAGATGAGTTTTGCTGGGACCCAGGGGGAGGGGATTCACACAGCGGGGCATTCCTGGAAGCTTTTAGATTCCAGGGCCGGCCCTCTTGGGTTTTGTTCCTCTTTAAAGGCAACACAGGATCCTTGTCATATTACCAAAAAATTTGTTGACAAGCTGATAAGCCGGGAAACAATATCTACTTAGAGATGTCCAAAAAAATGTTATTTTGTGAACATAAAATTTATTCATAAGCTTGGACCTTAATTACAAAGCCTGCACTTTCAGAAAGTGTTAAAGAAGAACTTCGGAGGCCATGGAGTCTAAATAACTCCACTAAAAGATTAAAGGACTCCAGGGTCATCCGAGTCCCACTCCTTGTGGCATCCTGGACTCGGATGCCCTGCTGTTAACCAGCCGCCCCCCCCCCCCGATCACCCATTTTACTCACCTGCTCCCGGAGCCCTCTTCCCCGAGCTCCATTCACCTCTTGCTATGTGTGTACCCATGCCAGGCCTTTCTGAATGACTCGCTTTATTCGGCTGCTTAGCCACATTGCAGTTAGCAGAGCCAAAGGGAGCAGACCGAAAACAAGCTCGATGATTGGCTGAATGGGCTGCTCAGACAATCTGTACACTTTCTGACACGCATGTACCATGGGAAATGCCGGGAAAGTGAGTTATTATGGTGAACCATGGGAATACACACAGCGCCGCATCCCTAATAATGATGCCGCACCTGAGAAGAACAACATCCAGGATAGTGAAATTCCCAGATGTTGTTCCTCCTTAATACAATATTCAAACTAGTATAATCAATATTTAGTGTTACGTGTACCATAAACCATGAGCATAGTAGTGGTTGGAAACTATGACACATCATGCTGTTTGTGGGTAATGATGTTAATAATGTAAAAAAAATTCTTCTAATGCTGTCTTCAAATTTTTGCTTCACTTTTTTTGCTGAAAGATACTAAAAGCAGGGCCGGCATCAGCACCCGGCAAAGCGGGGCAGCTGCCGGGGGCCCTCAGCATCCAGGGGGGCCTACTGACAGGGCCGGCCTTTGGGGTTTGCAACGGCGCTTGACCAGTGGCGGACTGGGAGTGGTGGTGCAACTTCTTTTCCCCGCCAGGGACAACACTATCCAGCAATAAGGTTCCGCTGCTGCCTCCTCCATACCACATGACAGGTGCGCCGGCAGGCTGCGTGTGGCAACAAGGAGAGCAGGAGTGTGTGCTGGGAGGGAAAGCACTGTGGAGGTAAGTTTTTTTACAAGAAGGTTTCTTTTTCTTTTCTTTTGATTCTTAGGAAGCATACAGATTTGGTACGTCCCTCAGTGATGTGATGCGACTCCTAACCACAAAGGAGCCCACTGAGACCATGCTGCCCAAGGACCCATGTAAACCTGGAGCTGGCCCTGACTAAAAGTTCTGATCAAGAGAATGTTTCCCTTTAGGTTGAAGCTGCACTCTTGCACGATACAACATGTTTACCTGTTCAACCAGGCCAGGCTGCTTTGTAATCACAACTGCACTTTGACCTTCCACCAAGCTGTATATTGCAGAGTAAAACCGGTCTGACTTGGAATGTAACACCTTGTTTTTCTCAAAGTGCTGGTGACAGTTCAATGCCTCTGCAGAGCAGAGAACCAGTGACAATGTCCTTTGCACTTTTTATGTGTTAAAAGGTAAAAGGCTCAGTAAGATGCAGGTTGCAATTCACATCCAAAAGCACACCCATAATTATTAGCATGACCCTCCCTGTCAGAATATCTCAAGGATCTCCAGAAGAACCTACAGAGATGCACACACAACACATCAGTCAACAGGAGCTAATTACCTCTCTATCAGACAGGTCACAAACATTTCAAGGCCACTTACTACTTATTGAGCAAAAAGGACAAGCTGGAGCACAACCTGGTGGGCTGGCAAAATATGTTCATCAGATCGGGTTGTGAAAAATAATTTTAAGACAAAGAAGTCCACAGCAATCCATATATTTAACCAAACATTTATGGTGGTGATACAATGATGGTGGCAAATTAACAGCTATCATGAAAAAATAGATGTTCTTCAGAACTTCACAGTGACCTTCATGTGTACACATAAACACATAACAATGAACCATACACTGCTATTTGTGGTCATAGGGACAGATTTTATGTTTTATAGTATGTAGTTTGGTGTTTATATGAAAACATTTCATGTCAAAATTGCAGCTTGTCCCACACCACTTTTTAAAGTGGACCAAACCCGGGATATTAACTATCCTGGGTTTTATTCCATGTCCCTGGCTGGGGCACCTCGAAATGGAATGGTGGCCTGCACTTGTGCTGTGGGAAGGAAGGAAGTGTGAATTTAGGGGTGATCTAATGGGGATGCACAAATTGGGGCATCCTGATTTGGGGATTAGGTTTTCCTGGAATTTTAGAAAAACAAACAGATGTTATTAGAAATGTTTAAGGTATGCCTAAATGTTCCTAAAATTATGCCCAATCTTCCTAAAATTGTTAGTAAGCACAATTTACTTTTTATATATAATACATTTTCATTGTAGACACCTAGTTTGGTCACATGTCCTGCTTGGTCCCCTGGGTCCATACCTCCCAAATAGGAATGAGGGCCACCTCAAATGCGTTTGCTACATTCATGGTCAACAAAATAATGTCCAAACATTCCATGGCAAAATAGTGAAAAATAGCCTGGAAACAGGGTGACAAAATCTCGCATAGGTTGGCAGATAAAAGTAGCTATGCATGTTGGGTATTGTTCTGTTCAAGGAGCCTTGCTGTTTCAGATTTAAGTGTTGAGTCAGCAGAAGGTGAGAGGGAAAACTGCCATTCACTTTCATGAGGGTGATTCAGCAATGTAATGTAAATTTTCACCTGGTTCTGCATCAGCCCCAAGGGAGACAATGAAAGTAAATGGCAGTTTTCTCTCCTAAAAAAAGTAGTGACCATTCTCACCTCTGGGCCGCCACTAGGAATTTTGGGTCCCCATACAGCCATAATGTCTGCCCCACCCTCAATTCATCCTGCACAAATGTAAAAAATTATTTTTTTGTCTTGGGCCAAAATAAAAATTTTGTCCAAAGGATTTTATAGAAGACCAATTCCAGTTTGGGATGCCCCCGTGTGAAAATCCACAGGTAGGCCACTTTTTTTACCTTTTATTAAGCCCACAGTGCATGTGTGGAGGGCAGCAGCATCACTTGCATCCCTCAGCTGTGCGCAGCCACGTCAACCATTCACTTAAGGCGCACAGCCAGAAAAGGATTCAAGTGATGCTGCCGCCTGCCACGCATGCGCTGTGGATTTGTTAGCAGGGCCGAGGCAAGCATATTGGGCGACTTGGAGGGTTTCAGACAGTGGGGCATCCCAAATCAGGATGCCCAGGGGGAGAAGGAATCAGCTCTAGCTTTTTGTCTGCATTAAAGCAAAACAAAACCCACTCGCAGCCATCCGGATGTCCTGCTGTGTGAAACCCTTCGGATCTAATCACATACTCTTCCCTGGCCCATCGGCACATGCAGGGGCTCTCGTCTAATGAGAGCTGTCTGAAATGACTATGCCATTCAACAAACGTCTCTCATTGTTTTCAGCCATTCAGCTGGGGATGTGGCAGTGCATACTGCCCATTGAAGTCAATGAGAGCTGTTTGCCAAATGACATATGAAGGAAGCCGTCTCTCATTGGACAGGAGCCCGTGCATGGGCCGTTATACCAGGGAAAGGGGAGTGATTATGGGTTCCTGTATTGATTAGGCAACTGAGGATGCCATGGACTAGGTAATGATGGAGGTGACTCCAGTGCCATTCCCTGCTGAGCTTCCTTTGGGGGCATTTAAAAATATTAACTGTGCATTAGAAGGTTTAGATATGTTCTGGGGTCAGATATGGCAATAGGGGTAGAGGACAAAGACCTTTGGGGCCCAGGCCCTGGAATCATGTGATTCTGGGTCATCTGATTTGGGATGCCCTGCTGTGAAAAATCACGTTGGGGTAGAACCTACATTTTTGGCAATCTCATAGCACAAGCGTGGATGTAGTAGCATCCCCGGCATCCCTTCGCCTGCTGCACACTCCCTTGCCAGGCATTTCTGAATGGCTGATTCAGGCACTTACAACCAGAAGGGAGCCGCCAAAAGGGGTGACAGCCACAAATCTCTTTGCTATCTATTTATATGCACGACATAGACTGCAGATTGGACCAGAGCATGTGTGTGCACCATGGGATTGGCAGTGAGGTGATTAAATTAGGTGAAGTGGGGGTTTGGGATTGCGCTGCAAATACAGCCACATGGGGGCTTCATTAACTTAAAGCAAATGACAACCCCTTCGGGCCGGCTGCTTTCCTAGGTTTGGATGCCCCACTGTGTGAAGATGCAGATCAGCCAGCTGGCCATGGCTAAGGCAGCAAAAAAAACATTTCTTTTTTTAACTGAGCCATGGCCGAGGCAACACCATCACCCAAGGTCCTCGGGTAGGGGCATGGGGGAGTTTAGAGTGTTTTGTTTTTGAGGTTTTTGCGTGGAAGTCCACTCACCAGGTATCCCCCCACCCCGCCCCTGCCACCCTCCCCTCGGCTTGACTGTGTGACGACAGTTGTGGACCTTGCTTCTATTGAAACAAACATTTACAGACATATTAACTAACTCCCTTTCTCCCATGGCCCTGAATTCACAGGCAAATTGAAAGTGTAGATATTTGTCTCCAAACACTGGAGGCTTGATTTACCATAGAAGATGCAGAAAATGTTTGTCTTTGTGCCCCATATGTGTGTAAGGCTGTAGCTCCTCAAATATACAGGATTGTAAAAAGTCACTTATTTAACCTGCAAACTGCCAAGTCTTTTGAATAATATATCACCATGTCATTATTTTGAAAAGAAAGATATAACTGGTAAAAATCAGGTTCTGTTCACTTTTGAAATCTGTAAAACGGTATGGTTCTGAAAGCCTGGTTCTTGTTCTTCTGACACCACCACCCTGCCTCCTCAATCCCCCCCATCTCTCCCTGCAGTTACCCCCCCCATGATGCACAACTAAATGAGAAATCATTCAGGGGTTTGGCAGATTTGTTTTTCCCCAGGTGTCAATAGATCCCCAGTCTACAGTGGTAACAATTAGTTGTCCCACTATTCTAGATTCCCCTGACCCAATGTCATGCTGTCTGTAGCGGCCTCCTTGTCATTACATTAGATTAATCGTGCAAATTAATTTACCTCAAGCTAGGAGTCTGGGAACTGATGTTTATAGATAGCTTGCATTGCAGAAGTCACTGTTAATTTCTCCCTGTCTGGGTCTTTTAAGACCCAACACAACTATACAGATGGGGCAGCATGCTGGTACAACCTGTGTGATTCCCTGTCCTAGCAGCAACTCCCTAGTTTCCCTGTATACTCACCTTGAGGCTCAATCCCACAGCACATGTGCGGTTCTCTGGCTCTGTTCACTTATTGCACCCCGGGGCCATGTAGGCCAGAATATTCAGCAATGCTAAGCTCCTGCAGCCACAGGAATGAGGATCAAAGTGATTATGCGGGAAACCAGGGGTTTCGCACTTGTGGGCCAACCCAAATCAAAATGACCCTAGGAAAATTTCTTGAAAGAGAGCCAAGACTCTTTTATATGTGTCCACTTAACCACTTGCTATACTTCCAGCTACACAGAGAGTAATGCTTACCTTTCTGTCTTTGAGAGTTCTGTTCAAAAAGAGACACTGTGGGAAATAATCGAGTATTTCTCACTGGAGTAGGTCCACTTAAACATCATTTTTTTTTGTACTATGCGCAAACATTTATGGTGGATTTGGTTCTTATTTTAATATAGATTTTTTGTGCCTTTAAGTGTCTCAAAACCAGACTTAAGTCTATGGATTTTCACTATCCCTGGTTTCAATCCTTGCCCGGGTGGCATCCCAATTTCAGGTGCCCCAGTCCTATTATTTTGGAAGCCTCAAGGGTAGGTCAGCAGCCAGCCCTGGAGAGTTTTAGTCTTCAGAGCCCGCCATCCATTTTGTTCCACGTTAAATACCTACCCCTGGGATGCCTCGCTGTAGGAAACCCCGCCGGTCACCCTTAATAAATAATTTGCAGACAATCCTACATCCCCTGCATTCATTTAGTCTGTGTGTGGCCATGTCAATTGTACCTGAATGGCTGTTGCAGCCGCACAAAGCCTTTGCGGTATGCAGGGGGTGCCGCCACCATCCGCAAGAGCAGCTAAGATCCCATTCAGTATTTTAGACTCTCATTTATATGCCTCAGGTTTTGGTCCACTTTAAGATGGGTATAAACAAGATGAACCAATACTAAGAAAGCATGACAAGTGACAAATGCCCGAAAGGTGGGTCAATGGGTAACAATACCCTTTGTTAAATACAACAGTATGGCCCCATAATATGTGGTTGTAGTAGATTAGTGTTTGAACTGGACAGGCAATATTGTATGTAGTGACAATAGCTACAAAGTTGCAACACAGAAAGGACAGGTAGTGTATAGTGTAACAAGCACGCAATACAATTATATGTTAACGGGCAAGCTGATTCATAGCTAGTGCCAGATAACGGCAAATGAGCATGTGTACAGCAGCGCTAAGAGTGACCACTAGTGGTCACTCTGATAGACCGTGAGTCGCTATTACAGAGCGCCTCAGTCGCTGCAGTAACATGGCCGGCATTGATTAATTTGATGTGTGAGTCGCTATAACACCAGTACAGCACTATATGGGAGCGAATGGTAGCGACTGGTCATTGTGAGTGACTCAAACCATATTTATAAAAAAAACAGCCTCACACAGCACCGGCGCTCAAAATGGGGTCACTGTAGGCCAGAGAAAATGCGATCAGATTGTAACTGATCTGTGGAAATGCCCGCTGCAATCAAGTGATCAACGAGAATGTTTGTCGATCTAAACTGATCTATAATTTTTTACATTTTTTCTAATATTAGCAAATGTGTGTTTTATGGAAACGTTTTCACTATCTGCAAACTGTTGATATTGGCAACGTGTACCAAGTGCATACATGCAGATAGCATGATGCACAGAACACTGCTGCTGGGCATGTGTAAGGTTGAGTGAGCTCCCTCACCTTAGCAGCGGCCATAGCAGCAGTGTTCTGTGTGTACAGGACTCACTTTTCTATTTTTGGTGTACAGACTTGGTGTACGTTGCCAATAGCAACAGATTGCAGGTAGTGAAAACTGCTTCCATAAAACACACATTAGCTAACATATGAATAAATAAAAATACTAGAGCAGCTCAGTACCTTGAGCACATCCTTTTGGCACAAATAATATACACTTTTCCAAGTGTACAGCACGGCCTGTTTCATTTCAATCATTACTTCTGGGTATTCCGCCACAAGGTGGCGCAGTTGACTGCAGAAGACTTGTGGCTCCTCCCGGCCCTATAAAAAGCCAGGAATCACCCATAGACCCCCAGTGTTTTCTCTGCAGTCATGACTGCGAAGACCAGATGATGGCTCTCTATGTATTCGCAGGCGAGCGGGGCAACCAAGCCTGCGGCCCTGTAAGCCTATTTCCACCAGTTTCTGGACCCTCTTGCCTCCCAGCCTCGGCTGACGGATCGGGTGATGGTAGGGGAGCACCTGGGTCAGGTGCTCAGTGATCGTTGCTCCAGGCCGCAGACCCTATACACCAAAGAGTAGCCGGCCATAGGCTTATGGTGAGCCTACTGAGGGATGGAAGAAACCCACTGCTGCCTTTTTTTATCAGGGGTGAGTTGTGTTTATTGGGGGTTGTTAGTGTGCCTGTGCCCATTCCTCCTTCCCCTTCCTCCTCTTCCACCCCCCCTCTCCCCTCCGGTCCCTCTGATCAGGTGCCGTTCCCGCTGCTGTCTGCCCTTTCCTCTTCCCCTCCCCCTCTCCCCGGCGTGGCGTTGTTGGGGGGGTGGTGACGGGTGACGGCGTGCGCACCTTGGCTGCTCCCCGCCGCCGCTGCGGGCGTACTGCGCTCCAACGCAGGAGGCGCTATGATGCTGTGGGGGGTAATGTCCCTCTCATGGCGCTGGGCGACATATCACACTGCACGGGTGGTTTTCGCGCCCCTCTGCGGATCATCAGCCTGTGCCTGACTGTCGCTTGTGCGTGCTGAACTTGCCTTCACATTTGGTCTGTGAGTCTTTTCGCGGGGGTACACTGTCGGGGCATGTGCTGCGGAATACTCATGGCTTTTTATGATTATGTCTTACAGGCGGGATAGCAGTGTTTGTGGTTTCTCCTGGTCCAATCCCTGCCTTCCCCCCTCCTGTCGTTCTCAGTGGGTATCCCTTGGGGGCATCCTGGGTGGCTTTTCTTAGCCCTTACCCTGTGTTGGCCTATTGTGCCTGTGATAATCACCAAATGGAGGCTTCTGGGGATAGCGAGCTTGGGGGCCCTTCGGGGCAGGCTCGGCTGTGTGTCATGTGCGGGGATTCCCCTTTGAGTGGTGGCGGCGTGGTTTGTGTTCCGTGCACCCAGAGTATTATTGCGGATCAGGTTGGAATGAGTGCTCTTTCCAGTCCTGCGCTCCCTACGGCTTCCCCTACTCCCCCATGTCTGCGGTTAGCCCCCAGTGAGGGGGAAGCTAGCAGGGGGTCGCAGTCCGATCTGGCGCTACGCGTGGCCAGTATTGAATGTCAGCTGGCCCGACCAAGGGAGGGCAAGGCCTCTGGCAAAAAGCGTCATCTGGACGCCAAATTGTCCCTCTTTGAAGACGAGGGCCTTGACATGTACGGCGGTCATGACTCCCCGGAGGAGGGGGAGTTGTTCCATGACTCGGACTCCTCTGGGGATTGTCGGGGTGAGTATGAGAGTGATCTAGGGTCCTCCTCGGATGAGGATACCTGGCTCCCGGATGATACCAATAGACTCGGCTGTTTCTGATACACTACACATCGCCCCCCCAAAGACGGCGAAGAAGAAGCAGGGCGAGCTTTTCCACCCTGGCAAGCAACGCTTGGAGTTCCCGAAGCAGGGCTATTTCTCAAATATGGTTCTTAAGGAGTGGGAATGCCCTAATAGGCTACCTTCGGTGCCCAAGGGGCTGGATATAAGGTATCCTTTCTCGGCCCATTTGGTTAAGCGCTGGTTGTGTCCACCTGAGATCTAACACTTCCGTCATGCTGTCCCCTAACACTACCACACTGTGTGACAGCGCGGACCAGCGTATGGATCAGTTGGCTAGTCATGCCTTTACCTTTGTAGGGGCCGGTTTGCACCCGGTCTGCACCGTGGCTATTGTGGCTATTGCCATTAAAAAGGTCAGGCGCCTGGCTGAGGCTGCCCGTTCCGGTAAGAAAGGGGAGGATTATAAGGACCTTTTGCTTTGCTCTGACTCCATCGCCTTTGTGCTGGCTGCTATGGACGACGCCGTCCGGCTTGGTAGGGCCTCGGCTTTGTTGGTTGCTATGCGTCGGTCGGTTTGGCTGCGACAGTGGGCAGCTGACACCGCCGCTAAGAAGTCTCTCACTGGGCTTCCTTTTACGGGACTCCGTCTTTTTGGTGAGCGCCTTGACGCTCTGACCAAGGATGGTAGGCTCCCCCCAGCGTAGAAAGCAGGCTCGGCCCTTTCGGGGATCCTCTTCCTTTCGTCCTCCAAGGGGAGGTCGTGGATCCTCCTTCTCAGGTAGTCGCAGAGACTCTTGGGGCAGAGGCAGATCCCGCGTTCGCCCCGGTCTCTCCTGGGGAGCCAAGCCCAAACCCCCGCCCAAGGCCCCTCAGGCATGAGGAGGCGCCCTCACCTGACCGGGTGGGGGCGCGGCTTCGGCATTTTGCTCACGTCTGGAGGCTTCGTGTCTCAGACCGGTGGATTCAGGAGGTGGTTTCCTCCAGATACAAGATAGAGTTTGCAGCCTGGCCGCCCACAAGATTCCTCAGATCCCGGTAATTTGTAAACCCTGGGATTGCGTCTGGCCGTTCAATGTCTTCTGGCGTCCGGAGTCATTTGTCAAGTAACTCTTCAGGAATAGGGTCGGGGGTACTACTCCAACCTGTTCACGGGGCCCAAGAAAGATGGCTCCCTGAGACCCATCCTGGACTTAAAGGGCCTCAACAAGTTTGGCAGGTTCAAGCACTTTCGCATGGAGACATTACGATCGGCCGTAAGTTCCCTTCGGTCGGGCGATTTCATGACCACGGTGGACATCAAGGATGCCTACCTTCACGTGCCGATCTTCCCAGGTCACCAGAGGTTCCTGAGGTTCGCTATGGGGAATCAACACTACCAGTTTGTGGCTTTGCCGTTCGGTATCACCTCGGCTCCTCGGGTTTTTACCAAGGTGCTGGCTGGCGTCATGGCTCTCCTGAGGAACCAGGGCATTTGCACCCTTCCTTACCTGGACGACATTTTGATTGCTGCTCGGTCTCTTCATCAGGCCGAGAGGGATACTCAGGTGGTGACGTCCACTCTCGAGTCCTTCGGCTGGGTGATCAACTATCCCAAGTCTTCACTATCTCTGTCTTTGGCGAGGTCCTTCCTGGGCATGACGCTGGATACTTCTCAGGTCAAGGTATTTCTCCCTCAGCAGAAGGTGGGGGGGAATTCAGACGCAGGTGCGGGCCCTGCTGCCGTGTCCTCATCCCTCCATTCGGCAGGGGATGCAGTTGGTGGGCCTTATGGTGTCTTGCTTCGAGGCGGTTCCCTTTGCTCAGTTCCACATGAGACCTCTTCAGTTACATCTCTTGTCGGTTTGGGACCGGAATCAGGAGTCCCTGGATCAGGAGTTTGCTCTGTCCCCTCTGGTCAGGCAGTCCCTCTCCTGGTGGCTGGACTTGAGGAATCTTCTAGTGGGCAGGTCCTTTCTGCCTCCACTCTGGAAGATTGTCACCATGGATGCCAGTCTGACCGGCTGGGGGGGAGTGTGGCAGTCTCTGAAGTTCCAGGGTCAGTGGGGTCCCCAGGAGGCCCACGTGCCAATCAATATACTAGAGCTGCGGGCGATCAGGTTGGTTCTCTCCCAGTTGACCCCCCACCTTCGGGGTCGTGCTGTACAGGTCCGCTCGGACAATCAGACGGCGGTTGCCTACATCAATCATCAGGGAGGGCTTCGGAGCAAGCGAGCCCTCAAGGAAGTGTCTCTAATCTTGTCTTGGGCGGAGGAGACTGTTCCCTGCATCTCAGCGGTTTACATCCCAGGGGTGGAGAATCAGGAGGCAGACTCCCTGAGCAGGGGGACGTCTCGCCTGGGGGAATGGTCCCTCAGCAACCAGATCTTTCACGCCCTGTGTCGCCGCTGGGGTCAGCGGGACGTGGACCTGTTTGCGTCCCGTCGCAATCACAAGCTTCCAAGATTTGTCTCCCTGTCAAAGGACCCTCTGGCCTTCGCCACGGACGCGCTAGCAATTCCTTGGATGGAGTTTCGGCTCCTCTATGTATTTCCTCCCTTTAAACTGCTGGGTCGGGTGCTGCGCAAGATAGCCCAGGAGGGGGTACCGGCCATTTTGGTGGCCCCCGCTGGCCGAGGAGGGTATGGTTTGCGGACGTCGTACAGATGGCAGTATATCGGTTCGTCCTGCCCGACGATCCAGAGCTTCTCACGCAGGGACAGCTGCGCCATCCCAATTTACAAACGCTGGCTTTAACGGCTTGTCTGCTGAAACCTCCATCTTGATGTGCAAGGGTTTGCCAGCCTCTGTTGTCGATACCTTGATTCAGGCTCGGAAGAAATCCTCGTCTTTTATCTACTACAGGGTCTGGCATGCTTACATTGCTTGGTGCGAGTCCAGGTCTCTTTTTTGTCTGGAATTTTCCATTCCCAGGATTCTGGAGTTTTTACAGCATGGTCTGGATTCGGGCCTTCAACTTAGTACTCTCAAAGGACAGGTTTCGGCTCTGGAAATTTATTTCCAAAGATCCTTTGCCAATCACAGGCTTGTTAAGACCTTCTTCCAGGGAGTTACTCATGTGCGTCCGCCGCGTAAGCCTCTGTTACCGGTTTGGGACTTAAACTTGGTGTTGTCTGCACTACAGGGTCCTTCTTTTGAGCCCTTGTGCAATGCTGCGCTGTCCATAATGACTCATAAGGTGGCCTTGTTGGTCGCTATTACTTCGGTGCGTCGAGTCTCTGAGCTGGCGGCGCTTTCCATTAAACCTCCTTGTTTTGAGCGGCATCAGGATAAGCTGGTGTTCCGTCTTAACCCGGAATTTTTGCCCAAGGTTGTATCTGCTTTTCATCTCAATGAGGACATTGTCTTACCTTCCTATAGTCCTGCCCCTGCTAATTCCAAGGAACAGGATCTTCATTCTCTGGATGTGGTCAGGGCGCTCAAGTATTATTTGGTCGCCACTGAGCCCTTTAGGAAGTCTGATTCTCTTTTTGTTCTTCCTTCCGGACCTAGGAAGGGCTTGCCTCCAGCCAAATCTACTATCAGCAAGTGGATTAGACAGGTGGTGGTGCGAGCTTATTTTGCCAAAGGTAAGGAACCTCCCTTCCGTGTTACTGCTCACTCTACTAGGGCTATTGGTGCTTCGTGGGCCTTTCAGCACCAGGCTTCTGTTGAACAAGTTTGTAAGGCCGCTGCGTGGTCTCCTGTTCATACTTTTTCTAAGTTTTACAAGGTTGATGTTAGGGCCTCAGCTGATGCTGTTTTTGGCCGCAAGGTGCTTCAGGCGGTAGTGGTCTGAACTGCCTGCCGTTAGTCATTGGGGATCCCACCCTACTTTAAGGACACTGCTATTGGATGTCCCAGAAGTAATGATTGAAATGAAATTGGCCGTGCTGTACACTTGGAAAAATACAATTCTGTGATTACTCACCTGTAGAATTGATTTTACTGTGTACAGCACGGCCTGTTTCATACCTCCCTTGTTATCGTTGCCCTTGGTTGCCTCTTTATGGTGATTTATTTAAAAGTTAGCCTTTTTGAGGCTATGTATTCTTTTCTCATGGTTTATCTCCCGGCTTCTTGCATAACTGCTTTTCAACACTGGAGGTCTATGGGTGATTCCTGACTTTTTATAGGGCCGGGAGGAGCCACAAGTCTTCTGCAGTCAACTGCGCCACCTTGTGGTGGAATATCCAGATGTAACAATTGAAATGAAACAGGCTGTGCTGTACACAGTAAAATAAATTCTACAGGTGAGTAATTACTCCTTATTCAAAATGAAACAGTGCTAAACTGTCTGCTTTTTTCCTCTGTCCCTATGGAGCAGTGTCCTCTTTCTGATTCCCTGGGCCAGGGATCCCTTCTGCTCTGGTGGCTGAGGCCTTCTATACCCAGCGGCCGTGTCTGCAGCAGATACCCTACCTGCATCTCTTGATCAAAAAAGCATGGCCCCCTCCCCAAAGCTCCCCAACCCGATGCATCAATCCCAAGATGCATTTTGGGATTGGAAACCCAAGACCACCTGAGGGGTATCAGGTAGACCTGATACATAGTAACATAGTAACATAGTATGTAAGGCTGAATAAAGACTTTAGTCCATCCAGTTCAGCCTGTTTAACTCCTTCCAGTGGTCTAGTAGCCATAGCCATAGCCATGGAAGAACACAGGACCCATGCTAAGGGTCACTGAGCTTTTCCGGTAGTGCAGATAATCTGGCTGGGGTGTATGAGTAAGCCACCCACCACATGTTAGATAGATGGCTTGCCACACCCCTGCCCTTTCAAGGGGTCCCTTGGACCACTTTTCTTTTATCTTTTTAACAAAAACAACATGTTACACATGCAGAATTGTGAAGGATACTTTTTAGACCTGCTTTAGGCAGGTGTAAAAGTTAAATTCAAATACTCTGCTGAATGGCCCGAGAGTTTTTGCTTACTTTTTGCGAGATTCTATGAGCATTAAATATGCAAATAAAAAAATGTGTGCTGAATTGCTTGAGAGAACACTCGTTAATTTATCTTTTATTTATATTTTTTACATATTAATATTGCTATTATATTTTTATTTTTAAGGGCACATTTTTCCCAACCAGTTTTGGTAAAAAGTACCTGTGTAAGCATCCAAATCTTTTTACATTTTATTATGCAATAACAGATGATGTTTTTCTAGGTGAAATGAAATTTTCAGCAAGCTATGGCTTTCGGTTTGACAAGGTTATTTAGTTCATTGAAATTATTTAAAATGCTGCTTTGCATAGTAAAGCAGGTATGGCAAAGTAGCAGTGTGCTCATGTGATGAGCAGTATTGTTCCATAAAACTTTCTTTAGGCCGGCACGCACTGTCTGCCTGATATCCCCAGGGCTCGGGGTGGGGGGATGATGCTGGGTGAACTTTGCCCAGACTGAGAGCTATACCTCCACCCCTCTCTAGCTTGGCTCTCAGCTACTGGCCAGCAGCATGGGAGTGTGCTGCCAGGGAGCCTATGGGAGAGCTCAGTCCTGGGTCCCCACCCAGATCCTAGAAGGCATAGGAAATATATATACAGAGTGATGTGGCCACTTCTTCCTTGCCACTCTCAGGACCCTGCGTGCCAGCCCAGAACCCAATCACAAGTAAGTACACCCACAAGCAGGAAGGGGTTAATGAACGCTGCAGACTTGAACACATTGTGCAATGCAAATGCTTACATTTGCAGATTTGAATGATTTGTTTCCGGATTCATTCTTTTGAAAAAAGTTTGTAGACTGTCCTTTATTTTTGTTTTTTTGTCATGATACACTAATGAGAAACAGATTCGCTAATTTATACTTTTGGTTTGATCCTTCGTTATTTTTTCTTTTTGAAATCATACATTTTGATTAATTCTAGAAGAAGCAGAAAATGTGTAGAGGAATAGAGGGTAAACTAATAATGGAGGGGGGTCTGTAGCAGTGGATTAGATATATATACCATGCCCCCCTCTCCCATGGGTGGCCACTTTATAGCCTGGAATGCTTTAACTTCCAGCAAGAATGCAAGTTGTATTGCAGTTTGACCTGGTCTGACCTGGTGTGGGGGATGGAGCAATGCTCTGCAGATGTTACACAGAATAGTGTGTCTGTAGAACTGTGGTAGCGATAGGAGATTGCCAGAAACAGGGAGCAGGAGAAATACTGAATGTATACAATTCTGCTCTGCTACATTTTAGGCTACAGGAATACTGCACTGTTGGACTTTGTTCTGCTGGAGCAATGCACTGCATAATTTGTCTTGATTAATATTAAAAATCCATATAAACACGTCAGCTAATGAGAGGAGGGGTCACTTTTATATCTGAACTGAATAAAACTCCCACCAAGCTTGTGGTTTATTCTCTCATGGTATATAGAATAAAATCCAGGGGCGACATGTTTAGTATATCAGGGGGGACGGAGCCTGTCACCCCGGGTGTCCTTTTCCTTCCACGAAAAGAAAAACAAGAATGACTGGATATTTCTTGATTCCAGGTGTATAAGTGACTCCTCCCTCCGCCATCCAGCATATTTATATGGATTTTTATCATTGGGCCATTTTGTATAGCAATAGTGCTCCTTTAACTTCTAATGCCCTGTATATTTTTAGATTAATGGTGCAATGCTCTGAATGGAATTAGAAGACTCGAGCATAGTTCTGCATGGATTTAAAATACTAGAGAAATGCTCAGCATGGTTTTAGACTGCCAGACCAATGACCTACAGTGCTTGGGGTTAGACTACCTGACCAAGGTTCTGCATAGCTTTAAACTACTAGATCAATGCTCTGCATGACTATAGACTACGAAAGCAATTAGTAGAGCAATGCTCTGTGTGGTTTTTGACCACTAGAGCAATGCTCTTCATGACTTTATATTATAGCAGTGCTCTGTGTGATTTTGTACTAGAGCAGGGGTTTCCAACATGTTGTACTCCAGATCCTCTAAAGTGGTACTCAACAAGGCTGCAGACTGACCGCCAGCCTGATCTTCTGCCATATATAGACAGCGCTCACACACCACTCAGGTGGTACTTGATAATGTACTTGAGCAATGCTGTACATAGTCAGACTACTCGAGAAATGCCCCGTTTGGCTCTAGCTTGTTAGAGCAAAGCTCTGCTTAGGGTTAGACTACTAGAGACATATCCTGCATAGTCTTCAGCTACTAGATCAATGGGGAACATGCTAAAGATTTAGTGAAGCAAGTTCAACTCTGGGTGCACATCTGGGTGTGACTTGCAACCTGCATCTCGCAAAGCTTCATAATTTTATCACACGAAAAGTGCAATAAAAATAAAAATATATCTTCTGCCATCTATAGACAGTGCTCACATGCCTCCACCCCAGGTGTTACTTGATATGATCAAAAAATGGAAAGTGGTACTTGATGAAAAAATGTTGGGAACCCCTGTAATAGAGCATCTCGGGGTGCTTTATAATTTTAACACGTAAAAAGTGCAATAAAATATTTGTTTTAATTTTTTTATAAAATCACTTTCACCTGTGATTTTGCATTTTTACAGGTGAGGTGCATCATTTTTCCAATTGTTTAAAGTTCGGAAACAACAGCACCCTATGGGGTATGCAGAAAAAATGAAAACAATCTTTAGTATAGTCCATAGGGTGCTGCTGTTTCTAAATTTTCAAAAAAATATTCTTACCTCATTGGAAAAATGTTCTGTACCTCACCTGAAAAAATGCCCCATCACATGTGCAGGTAATTTTTTAGGAAAAAATAGAACAAACATTTTTTATTGCGCTCTGTGTGTTAAAATTAAAAAGCTCACTGAGATGCAGGCTGCAATTTACACCCAAATGTCCACTAAGAATTGAAATTGTTTATTAAATCTTTAGCATGATCCCCAATGCTATGCATGACCATACACTCACTACTAAGGCAATGCTCTGTGTGGCTTTACATTACTAGAGCAATGCTCTGCATGCTTTTCAACTACTTGAGCAACGCTCTGCAGGGATTCGACTGCTGTATGGATTAGACTAATCGAACAATGCTCTGAATAGATAGACTGCTAGAACAATATTCTGCATGGCTTTGGTCACAATGTTCAGCGTGCATTAGACTACTAGAGCAATGCTATGTAATATTGCTGTGCGATATTCTTCTGCATAATCAGTTGTATTTGTGCTGGTGTACATTTTGGGATGATAATTAATGTTATGGTCGGCACACCTATGAATAAGAGCTATCATATGATGTGGGTGCTTCTGCTTTTGGGGTTTTTCCTCATTAACCCCACATAAATCTAACACAAACAAAAATAGAGTAGAAGCACACCACAAATATTCATTTGCAAAAAGTTTATAATTGTATAAATGAGTGATACATATATACAATGAGGTACACACAAAATAACATGTATGTCACTAAGTCCAATGCCACAAATATGTACAGTAATTAATGAAAAAAAGGATACAATATTGTCCTATTTGGCCGAAAAGCTCTCAAGGTTGTGTATACCTTACTATAGAAAAAACAATGTATTAAAGCTATGTAGATAACCTTAAAAACCTCAGTCTGTATGATAAGGTAAAAAATTACCTGATGCTAGAAGTATATATAGAGTAAGGTATTCACAGGATGTTTCCCCAGATTGTATTCATGGCATACAATGTCTGAGTGGAGCATGGGTTAAAGAATACATACATATAACAAGATAATGATCAATGTATAATGATGTCTGTTTCAGTAATGCACAGATCCATCATCACACAGACTAGTAACCATAATACACCGGAGCAATTGCCTAAATCATGACACCCATATCATGGCATAAAGTGCATAAGTAACATACAATTTTGCAGAGAGAAAGGAGTACAATCAGTAATGCATGGCAAAATATATAGGATCGCAAAAGTTACCGACGTTTCACGGCCGCTGGCCGTTTCATCAGGGTAGCGCTACCCTGATGAAACGGCCAGCGGCCGTGAAACGTCGGTAACTAGTCTGTGTGATGATGGATCTGTGCATTACTGAAACAGACATCATTATACATTGATCATTATCTTGTTATATGTATGTATTCTTTAACCCATGCTCCACTCAGACATTGTATGCCATGAATACAATCTGGGGAAACATCCTGTGAATACCTTACTCTATATATACTTCTAGCATCAGGTAATTTTTTACCTTATCATACAGACTGAGTTTTTTAAGGTTATCTACATAGCTTTAATACATTGTTTTTTCTATAGTAAGGTATACACAACCTTGAGAGCTTTTCGGCCAAATAGGACAATATTGTATCCTTTTTTTCATTAATTACTGTACATATTTGTGGCATTGGACTTAGTGACATACATGTTATTTTGTGTGTACCTCACTGTATATATGTATCACTCATTTATACAATTATAAACTTTTTGCAAATTAATATTTGTGGTGTGCTTCTACTCTATTTTTGTTTGTGGTACATTTTGGGATGCAATGCACTCCATAAAATTGAGCAATGGAGACCGGAAGAGTCTATTGGTAACCTGCATATTGCACAATAACTGCACAGGAACAAGCTGACTGGAGGCTGACTGTGGGACAGGGAGCAGAAACGAGGGGGGGGGGGGCTGATATGTTGGGGACAGACTTCCCTTACTACGATGTGTGTCTGCTTAAATGAATGGCCACACTCATAAGCTGGCCATACACACAGCAGCAACCTGGATCATTTTGCAACTTTACAAAATGAGAATGAATATGTCTTTTATACATGGGCAGAAGCATTTATACCACAGCAGCTCTGAAAGAAAAATAAATGCTCTGCAGAAACCCTGTTATTTAGAACACTATCCTATAATGAGCTATAACTCGTGTAATGTGCACGGCTCAGGGTGTAATAGTCTGCAGGGATCAGACAGGGGGAGAGGTTTACACCCATCTGCTGTGGTGCTGACAAGACAGACAGAACTTGTAAAACGTGTTTGTCTTTCTGGCAGTGTCTGGGTGCATTAATGTGCTGTTCCGGCTGCAGAGGGGTGAAATGTGCTGCTTAGCCAGCGTGTGTTTATCTGGGTGGCGGCCATGTGTACACAAGATGGACTGTGCAGCTTCATGCTCAGGATCTGCAGTGCCCTGATAGAATCGCACCCACACCAATATATTTTTCAAAGACTAGTTACACTTTTATTAAAGTAATCTTTGCTGTGGGTTTTATGCACTTTTAGCAGGAAATGCCATTTATTGGCTAACCCAATAAATTGAAAATGCGAGCTTTCAAAGCAAATCAAGCTTCTTCTTCAGGCATATTACAGATCCATTTATACAGAAAACTACAAAGCAGGCACAATTGTTTTTCTACTGAAACATGTGAATAATAGCAAAGTCTTAAAGTTGTAAACTGTGAGATAAGAATCAGGGGGATTATGATTTAAATGGTTCTTTTTAGTCACATCAGGGCATTTTGTTTAATATCAGACCTTGTGATTAATCCAGACTATTCAATTCACGTCATAATAACACATCATTATTCCTGTTTAGCCCACCACCCATCAATTTGAATATTTGGATGCACTTACATTCCAACTCCAGCCTCTCCTTTTGTAAACAGAAGCCCCCCTTGAGCATTCTGAGTTTGAGGTCACATAGGCCATGGCCTTTTTTACGTGCACTTTTAGCATAACTTATTAAGTGATTGGTAGCCATAAGGCAGTTATATATTATTTGTAGATGTACAGTCCTGCAGTAGCCCTCAGTGCATTTTCTTTCCCAGGGGGTGGGACACACAATGGACCTGAACAAGAATGCCTGTACGCTTGAACAAGCAAAATAATCGCCCCCCCTCCCCCCACCATTGCCAGTCTCGGCACTGTGCAAACCTGGGCAGGTTGCCGGTTCCCACTTTACCTATTGATATTTCAATCTGTCTTAGCCAGGAATACGAAGGTTGGCGGAAATAAATTTGGTGTATGTTTGGGGAAGTGCTATACTTACCACGCTCCTGCAACTTTTGGTCTGTTGGATGGGTTCCGCTCCCTAGATTCATATTCTTGGGGGGCGGGGGTATGCTCAAAAAATAATTGGGGACTAGGCAGAAGATCTGACCACTTTCTTCTGGGGCTTAGCAGAGGTACACACATATTTCATCATGCTGCTGATTTTTTTTTTTTATTTACATATAGACCCTGGGCAGTCACTTTAAAGGTGCATGATTGAGAAAATATGGTCCAATAATAAAAATGCACATAATTATTTGAGATAGCAAGAGGGTGGAGTTACTTATACACCCTGCATATTACTTTTTATTTACTGGAAGGAAGAAGAATCAGCCTGTCTCGGAATAACAGCTTATTGCTATTGTAATTCTATGGATAAGTGTGTGTGCTTTTACCCATCATGCAATGCAGATGTTAATACTGTAGCTTTAATGCTACTTTTCCCCCACTAGTTGGCTCAGAAGGTAGCAGTTCTCCCCTATAAAGGTGGAATGGTACAGTCAAAAACCTACCCCCTGGATTTTAATGCTACCTGCAGGATAAAACCATGATCTTGGCAGGTTTTCTCAGATGAGGTGTATACCCTTCTACTCTACTGTAACTATCCACCGTGTTTTAATGTATTTTTAATTTTCGAAAATTGTTTGTTTGACCTCTTTTAAGTCCATCGTCAGCTTAGTCCCTCTGCATTTTGGCCAGCCATGTGACCTGCTGACAACCAATAGGGTCACCAGTAGGACATATATTGCACAGTCTGTGGTACTAAATTTGCCATGCTGAAAAACAAACCCGGATGCCGATGGGTTACACATAGACCATAAAGGAGTACCGGTATCTAATTCAAATATAACTAATCCGAAACCATATAAAAGTTGCAGAATATATATATATATATATATATACGCTTTTAATGTACTCGTAGAATTAACAAACCCATGAAGAAGGCTGCACTTCTGCAATTTAGACCTTTTATTTTACCTATTGCCAAGTTTTGTTGGTTTAACATTCTATTTTCTATGTTACAGGTCATCAATAATGGCTCAGTTCCCTGCACTCACCACTGAACAAAAGAAAGAGCTTTCTGAGATCGCCCAGAGCATTGTTAGAGATGGAAGAGGAATACTGGCAGCAGATGAGTCTACAGGTAAAGTATTTACAATTCCTTTTTATGAAACTGCACATGTGTAACATCACTGATATCTGATGCCAATAACTTCATAAAGCAGAGCAGCAGCTAAAGTGGACCAAAACCCAGGATAGTCAAAAGTTTTGACTATCCCGGGTTTTGGTCCTTTCCCCGGGGGCACCCCGATAGGGGGTGCCACGCTGTGTGAAACCCCCCAGGATGCCCGAACGGACTCACCTCTTCCTTGGCCCATGACACGTCTAAGAGCAGCAGCTCTGGCATCCTCTGCCTTCCTTTAATAGCGAGCATGTCCGCGCCGGCCATTCACAAATGCCTGGTGCGAGCACGCACACTGCTAAAGGGAAGAGGAGGATGCGGACGTCAGAGCTGCTGCTCTTAGACACGCCATGGGACCGGAGAGAGGTTGGTTTTGCTGATCTGGAGGGGTTTCACACAGTGGGGCACCCCCGATCGGGGTGACCCCGGGAAAGGACCAAAACCCAGGATAGTCAAAATCCTGGGTTTTGGTCCACTTTAAACAGGAGAACCATTTTCACCATAATGGGTGTTGTTCCCTTGTGTTAGGGGGGCATCCCTATTGGCATGCTCCACTCCGGTCAGAGACAGCTGTTGGACCACTGTAGTTTACCAGACTCGCTTTTACTGTGAGCACCAAGGAACAGAGTGTCTGTTACACCACTTTTTTGCATGGTCAATGAAATCAAAAATTGAAAGGAGGGCAGACTTTGGAGCCCTGCTATGACTTTTACCTGAGAGGCATAAGGGACAGGCAACAGGTGTGCTGCTTGCTTTCCTTATTTTTGCCATTGGGTTTACAGTCCCTTTAAAGGATCACTGAAATTGTGTAATATTAAAAATCCATATAAACACCTCGGCTAATGAGAGGAGGGGTCAGTACACCTGAACTGAATAAAACTCCCACCAAACTTGTTGTTTTCTTCTTATGGTAGGAATAAAATCCAGGAGTGACAGCCTTAGTCTATCAGGGGTGACAGAGTCTGTCACCCCTGATGTCCTTTTCCTTCAATTAAAATAAAAAAAAAAAAAAAGCCTGGCTGGATATTTCTTGATGCCGGTGTATAAGGGACCTCTGCTCCCGCCATCCAGGATATTTATATGGATTTTTATCATTGGGCCATTTTTCAGGATAGTGCTCCTTTAATATACCATTGCTTCTAGTGCTCCCTCCCTAAGTTGTCTAATGCTAATATACACCTTTCTCTTAGGGACCATGGGAAGCCGCTTGAAGCGCATAAACGTGGAGAACATAGAGGAGAACAGACGTGTTTTCAGAAACCTTCTTTTCACAGCCAACCCCAAACTGGGAGAAAGCATTGGAGGAGTCATTCTTTTCCACGAGACCCTGTACCAGAAGTCCAATGATGGAGTTCCCTTCCCCAAGCTTCTCAAGGATCAGGGCATTGTTGTAGGAATCAAGGTCTGTCTTGCTTTTGATGGCCTCTGAGCAACTATTGCTGTAAAGTTTGTTTTTCTAATGTTTAATATTTTTCTTCTGCCAGGTGGATAAAGGAACCGTTCCTCTTGCTGGAACTGATGGAGAAACCACCACACAAGGTCAGAAACTGGAATGGGCAATGCCCTCATTGCATTCTGTGATAATCCCTCTATTCAAAATGTATTTTTAATATACGGTGGCTGGGTTAACCACTGGCTTCTATTTGTCTCATCAGTAACCATGCCCCTGCAGATCTTGTCAAAGGCAAGGGAAGAACTTCATTTTTATTATTTAATTATTGCTAACTCATTAGAAACAAAACATAGGGCCTGATTTATCATGCACTATTGCCAGACAGTGCCACGTGCAAATTAGAGTGGTGCAAAATATAATATATATATATATATATATATATATATATATATTTACATTTGTGCATGTTGCTGCACTGCAAGAAACAGGAGAGTACATAGGCATGATGGAACCCCATAGCAGGGCCCCCCATTGACACATTAGCCCCCCCCCCCCCTCCCGGAACTTACCGGCCAGTCCACAACTTTCTCCAGTGCAACATGGGGGAAAAGGGCCATGCACACCGTGCCGCGCTGATGGAGGAGAAGGGCGTGCGGTGATCCAGCACCAGGGTCCCAGAGGGAAGAAGGCAGCATGGCTAACTCAGTATGTCAGCAGGTACATACCACAGAGGCAGTGTGTGTCTGTACTGCCCCTATGGCAGGAGTGAGTACACAACCCGCAGACCGCCGTCCATTTGCGGCTGCTTGTTTTCTGGACCCCACGGCCGGGCAGGAGGAAAGACAGCGGGTGGGGCGGGAGAAAAGACAGTTGGCGAAGCGGGTGGCCGATGGAAAGACAGCATGAAGGGTGGGCAGCCTGAAGGAAAGACATGCTCCCCATTGATTTCAATCAGAGTCCTTTGCCATGTTTACTTCCTTTTGGCAAAGGGCTCTGATTGGATTATAGCCCATGCATGCACCGTTGGAGTGAGGAAAGGTGAGTTTAAGTGGGCTTTCTGGGGGTTTTCACACAGCAGGGCATCGAACAAAACCTGGGAAAGTCTTGATTTGCGATGCCCTGCTTTGTGAAAACTCCCAGAAAATGGCGCATGTCTGAGGCACATGTTTAGGTATGAGCACCCTCATATGCGCAGTAGGCTTGGCCTTCGGGAAGCTTTTACTGGGGGTTCACATAGCAGGGCATCGGCCAAAAGCCAGGATAGTCAAAATCCCAGGTTTTGGTCCACTTAAAAAAAGGCAAAAAGAGAGTCATATGGGTCATGGCATGCAAGGTAAAAAGGAATTAAAGTGGACCTATCACCTGAAACACTGTCCTTGCAGTCTAGAAGACTCCAGGGCCAGCCAATTAAGTGCCCCGGAATGCCCCACTGTGTAAACCCCCTCGTAGACCCATAATCACACACCTTACCGCCGCATCCCTGGCCTCGCAAGCCAGATAGGCTGCAGATTGGGATGCCCCACAGTGTGACAGCTCGGACCTTCACCTTACACCAGACTCCGGTAAATGGACCTTCACAGAAAGTAGTTGAATACTCCTGCAGTATGGTATGTACACCCCTGTCAGAAAACACATTTACTAAAATATTAGAGGTGCAGCAACATGCTGAAAAAAAGTATAAATCTTATTTTGCACTTATCTAATTTTCACTCACATGGCATTGTCTGGCAGAAGTGCTTGATAAATTAGGCCCATAATTCTGTTAACACTTTAGAGTTCAGGTACCAAAATGACCTATCACGGTTTAAAATGGCTCTCGGCAGCAAAATGAATCAAGCTCATATACAAGTGAAAAAATCAATTTGCTGCAAGACCGTAGTCAGTAGGGGGTTCTTATTTTCTTAGGGAAAAATAGCCATCATCCTTTTCATTAAATTTCTGGTGTAAATGTAAACTTGAATAATTATTGTAAAACCCCTAATTAGCTATTTTTGCTGATTCCTTACTGCTCCTCCTAATCAACTATTAAATTTCCAGGTCTGGATGGACTTTCAGAACGTTGTGCTCAATATAAAAAGGATGGTGCAGACTTTGCCAAATGGCGTTGTGTGCTGAAAATCTCAGACAATGCACCTTCATCAACAGCTATCTTTGAAAATGCCAACGTTTTGGCGCGGTATGCCAGCATTTGCCAACAGGTAAACACATTTCAGCTGCTAAATTCTAACACAACAATATATTGCAGCTTTTTTCTTAGACATCTGATGGTTAAAACTGGCAAATAACCCTACTGTCTATGAAGAGCCATATTATTACAAGCCAGGTTCCTTTAAAGTATGCAGTAGTACTTAGCAGCAGGTCAGCGCCACCCGGGGGAGTACCACTGCATATCACCGCCATTAAAATAAGAAAACGGGTGCTGAGATAGCCACCACTACCGGCCCTCCTCTGTAGCGGCCACTGCGCAGCCTATAAGAATTGCAGCCAGCGCAGAAAGGCTCGCCAACTGGCATTGCTGATAGGCTGCTTGCGGTGACGCTCTCACGTGACCGCGAGCAGCCTCTCAGTATGGCCAGCGCTGGCTGCAATTCTGATAGGCTGCGCCGTGGCCACAGGCAGAGGAAGGCCGCTAGCGTTTTCTTATTTAAATGGTGTTGATATGCAGCTCCCCGGGTGGTGCTGACCCGCTGCTAAGTACTACTGCACAACTACAGTAATTTTTGACTGTTTTGCTACTCTTTGTAGTTTTGCTTTAAAGGGACTCTAAACCCAATGGCAATAATTAGCCAGCAAGCAGTTAACCTAATACCTGTCCCATGGGCCTCTCCTTCATTTCCTGTAATGCAGGGTAGAATCAATAGCAGGGCGCTAAATTTTGCCCATTTTTTTCAATGTTATTCCTCAAAAAAGTGGTCCTACAGCCACCATGTCCCTTGTAGCTCTTAGTGTGAGTGAGCATTGTAAGCCGCAGTAGTCCCACAGCTGTCTCCACATCAGAGCATATTTTGGCCTTATAAAGCTGCTCTATGACACGCCCTTCTCAGATCAGCCTCGACCCAGAAACTGAAGCAAAGAAATACATGAGGTTTTTACATACAATCAGACTTTTTCAGGTTTTGAAGTGGCTCCTTATTTACTGTTCCCAAGGGGGATATGGTGGGAGAACGTTAGTGTTTGTCTGGACAGGGACTTTAAGTGTCTAGCTTACATTCTAGACTGTAATTTAGGGTTTTTTCCAAATCTATATTGATGACTGAATATGAATCTTCTGAAAGGCTTTATAACCTAATATTTCTAGCTAGCCAAAGACCACCAGGTGTTTAGCTTTCAGCAAGTTTTATCTGTACATTCCGCACTGTCTGACATCCCTAAAAGCAGAACTTTTCTGTGTTTTTTTTACGTGCCCCCTGTGTGAAACCTCCCAGGAAGACACGAACAAACTCACCTCACCACTCTCCAACGATGCATGCGTGGGCTATAGTCCAATTACTAGACTGCCGACTGCTATGACAATGTAATTCAGCAGATGGCTCTCATTCTAATCAATGGGGAGCGTGCGCCCCCACATCCCCTGCATTCCAGCCGATTTGAATGGCTGGGACTGGAGCACACGCACAACCTCGGCTCCCCATTGTAAACTATGAGAGCCGTCTGCTGATGGCTCTAACTAAACGATAGCCTGTGCATATGCCATTGAAGTGTGGCAAGGTGAGTTTTTAGGGCTTCCTGGGGGGGTTTCACACTTTCGGGATGTCCCGGAGAGAACCCAGCAGCCAGCCCTAGAATTTTTTAGATTCCAGGCTGGTCGCTTTAGAACGCTCCCATGACTTTCATTAGAGAAAGAAGCAACCAAATGGCTATATTTCGTCAACTTTCTTCAAAATATGTTGATGTGGTTTTTTTGGGGGACTTGTGACTTATTATTATTATTATTTATATAGCGCCATCATCTTCCGTAGCGCTTTACAAAGTAGTAATTACAGACAGGGTAGAAACATACGGTACATATACTATTTCAAATGCAGTTTTACAGATTTGACAGTGGATATTCTGAGTACAAGATACAATGGGGGAGAGAGCCCTGCCCTTGCGAGCTTACAGTCTAAAGGAAGAGGGGTGAAGACGAGGGGGAAGGATCACAAGCAGTCAGTATTGAGATTTTGAGATTGATTAGGCCAGATTATATGCTTGTCTGAATAAGTGAGTTTTAAGGGCACCTTTGAAGGTTTTGAGGGTTGTGGAGTGGCGGATTGGGTGTGGGAGGGCATTCCAGAAGATTGGAGTTGCACGTGAGAAGTCCTGGAGGCGGGAATGAGAAGAGGTGACCAGGGTGGAGGACAGGAGAAGGTCAGCAGCAGAGCGGAGGCTACGTCTAGGTTGATATTGTTGGATTAGAGATGTAGGGAGGGGCCTGTTTGGAGAGAGCTTTGTATGCGAGAGTTAGAGTTTTGAACAGGATTTGCTGTGGGACTGGCAGCCAGTGTAGGGATTGGCAGAGAGGCGCAGAACTGGAGGAGCGAGAGGAGAGATGGATGAGGTGAGCAGCAGAGTTCAGGATAGATTGGAGGGGTGCCAGTCTGTTAGTTGGTAAGCCACAAAGAAGGATGTTGCAGTAATCCAGTCGGGATATGACCAGGGAATGCACTAGCTTTTTAGTGGTGTCAGGTGAGAGGAAGGGACGGATGCGTGAGATGTTTTTAAGTTGGAGGCAACAGGAGGTGGCCAGGGAGTGAATATGTGGTTTGAAAGAGAGGGAAGAGTCCAGAATGACTCCCAGGCACCGAGCTTGGGGAGTTGCTGTTATTGTGTAATTGTTGAGAGAAATAGATGTGTTAGAGAGGGGAGGGGAGTTAGATGGTGGGAAAATGACCAGTTCTGGCTTGTCCATGTTTAGCTTGAGGTAGCGAGATGACATGAATGAAGACATAGCTGCAAGTCAGTTGGGGAGGCGAGATAGGAGAGAGGAGAGATTGGGGCCTGAGAGATATATCGGAGTGTCATCCGCATAGAAGTGGTATTGAAAGCCTAGAGAAGTTATAAGTTTGCCAAGGCCATAGGTGTAGACTGAGAAAAGTAGGAGGCCTAGAACAGAACCTTGCGGCACACTGACAGAAAAGGAACGTGAGGATGAGACTGTGTTAGAATAGCATACACTGAATGATCTATCAGAGAGGTAAGAGGTGAGCCAAGAGAGTGCAAGACCTTGAACCCCAAGAGAGGAGAGAATATCAAGAAGCAGAGAGTGGTCGACAGTGTCAAAGGCTAAGAAGAGGTCAAGAAGGATGAGGATGGAGTAGTGACCTTTGCTTTTGGCAGTGAGCAGATCATTGGTAACTTTGGTGAAGGTTTTTGTGGAGTGGTTACGGCGGAATCCTGATTGTAAGGGGTCAAGTAAGTTGTTAGTGGATAAGTATTGTGCCAGTTCTGAGTGGACATGTTGTTCAAGAAGTTTGGAGGAGAAAGGGAGTAGTGAGATAGGGCGGTAGCTGGAGAGGGCAGAGGGGTCGAGAGAGGGTTTCTTGATTATCGAAGTAATAACTGCATGTTTGTAGGAGGAAGGAAAGGTGCCAGTGGAGAGAGAAAGGTTCAATATGGAGGTTAAGGCTGGTGTGAGGGATGGAGACAGTTGAGGAATAAGGTGGGGTGGAATAGGATCGAGGGAGCAGGTAGTCAGGTGGGCCCTAGAAAGAGGTTAGTCCAAGCTCAGTTATTGGAGTGAAGAAAGTAAGAGAGTAAGGCAGGGGGATTGTTTGAAGTGGTGAGGGATTCTGAGGGGCAAAGCCAGGTCAAATGTTGTCATTTTTTTCTTTGAAGAATGTAGAAAATTCTTCTGCTGTTATTTGGGAGGTTGTAGGAGGAGGTGGTGGGCGGAGTAAGGAACTGAAAGTGTTGAAGAGTTGTTTGGGATTCCGGGCTTGTGCAGAAATCAGTGAAGAGAAATATGCTTGCTTAGCAGATGAAAGGGCCGTCCTGAGTTCCTGAAGGGCTTGTTTATAGAACAGAAAGTCATGATTGGCTCTGGTTTTCCTCCATCGCCGTTCAGCAGCTCGAGACAGCTGTTTCAATCTGGTTGTGCTTGCATTTAGCCAGAGTTGGGGTTTTTTGGTGAGGGAACGGCAATAGGTGAGGGGGGCGGCAGAGTCCAGAGCTGAGGAGGGTGTATTATTGTAGTGTGATGATGCAGCGTCTATGTCCGTGAATGAGGTCAAGGTCTGAAGAGGTTGAAGTGAGGAAGAAAGGGACTGAAGATCTAGGTTTCTTAAGTTCCTGCGTTGAGTTATGGGTTTGTGCGGAGGGGGGTTAGCAGGCATTGGGGAGAGGGTCATAGTCAGCAGATTATGGTCAGAGAGGGGGAGCAAAGAGGATGAGAGGTTTGATAAAGAGCAGAGGTTAGTGAAGAGGAGGTCAATTGTGTGGCCGTCTTTGTGGGTGGGTGCAGTAGACTATTGCTTTAGTCCGAAAGATGAGGTTAGTGACAGTAGTCTGGTGGCAGCAGGGTTGCTAGTGTCAACAGGTATGTTGAAGTCACCCATGATGATTGCAGGGATGTCTGTGGACAGAAACTGAAGCAGCCAGGTAGAAAAGTGGTCGAAGAAAAGAGTAGTAGTTCCAGGAGGGCGGTAGATGACTGCGATTTTCAGGTTACAGGGAGAATATAAACGGACGCAGTGAACTTCAAAAGATGAGAAGGATAGAGATGGCAGGGCAGGGAGTGGTTTAAAGGAGCAGAGTTAAGATAGAAGAATGCCCCCACCCTGTTTGTTGTTGGATCTGGGGGTGTGGCTGAGATGTAGTCCCCCATGTGAGAGGGCAGCGGGTGAAGCTGTGTCTGATGGGGTAATCATGTTTCTGTGAATTCCATGAAGGTAAAAAAGTTAGAGAGAAACAGGTAATGAATATAGGTGAGTTTGTTGCGCACTGAGCGTGCATTCCACAGAGCGCAGGTGGCGGGAAGGGGTGGGGAGGGAGTAAGATGAATCAGATTAGATGGGTTGCGTGTGTATCCTGGTTTAACACGGTTGCAGATATTTGGCTTGGATGAAAAGGGAATCGTTCTGGAGGAGGGGGTGGAGAGAGTGGGCCTGGATTAGGGCTGATGTCGCCGGCGGAAAGTAAGAGTAAAAGGAGAGAGAAGAGATGGTTGTGGCTTTTGGAATAATGTGTCTTGTGCTTGGATATAGAGGGGGTGAGTGATTTTGCCAAAGAAAGGAATTCATGAGCAGAGAGGTAGGAGGAGGAGAGCAGAGAGGGGGAGATATATAGTGACTTACCAGGAGCAGGGGGATACTGTGTGCCTAGGATTCTGAGAGTAAAAGGAAGTAGTGTGATGAGATAAAAGGTGATAATTTTAGCTGATGCTGGGTTATTCAGACTAGCAGAATCCGGTGCAGGTTTCCTTCAGAGTGAATTCAGGTTAAATTCGCTGCAGACTTAGAAGGATTCAGACTTGGAAAGGAGTCTGAATTGCAGCCATAGTGACTTTGCAGCCACTGCCACTCAATATGAACAGTTTCTAAGTGCCTTTAATTAGCTCATGCTCAGCAACTGGGCCTAAAGTGTGGGGCTCAGGTCAGGCCTAAAAGTTTGGTCAGGGAGGGCACATAAAGTAATACAACTTCAAATGGAATGTTGCTAGGTGCTATGGGTCAGTGAACACACAAGAGGCAATATTGGCCAGTTTAAGTTTAGCAGATAGTAACAGATTTCACAAATATTGATAAGGGCAGGGGAACCAGATGGGGCATTCAAAATAATTACATAACTTGATGTTTATTGCAACTGGTCTAGTGTTCAATAGCACTTCTTTTGCTCTCTGACCCACTGAAGATCTACATAGAACAAACAGAGCTGTTTTTCTGCTTTGTCAGCTACATTAGGCATTTTAGAGGGAGCGCTTATCAAAGCCACATCCAGCCACAAGTCCAGCTTTGAGCACAGTAAAAGTCTCTAATCTGAAAAGAAGTCATGTTTGCTAATGATCTAAGGCAGGAAAAACAATTTGTATAGCCCTTCATACCACACAACCTGGCGATTGCGATCAGAGTAAATTATTCTGCATAATAACCCTGGCACTAAAGCAGGCCTCTTGGTAGAAAAAAAAAAAAAGAAAACCCGTCTCTCCTCCGCTTTTCTGGCATGTATTGTAGGTTAGTTGTTTTACCCTGTTTGTAATTTCACATTTTACAGAGCCATGGGAGATTATGGCGTTTGATAAATAAACTTTAATAATAATCTTGTTACCAAACAGCAAAAATGAATTCCTTGTAGAACTTTAGCCACAGCTAAGCTTAATCGTGAGAGCCAATGTAACACAAAAACAAAGCTAGTAAAAATTGTGGGTGATCAAAAGCTTCACCTGCCACATTGACCAAAAGCAAAAAAAAATCCACTATGATAACTTCAGTACATGCTGGGCCAGGGTTTCGAAAAGACAGGAATGGAAGAAGAAAAGAAAAATCTGCATAAAATAAAAACTTGCAAGACATTACTGGCTTCCACTGCTTTGCTTAGCAGCCAACACTTTTGTAAGAAAGGCAATTGAAATGTGATCCCAAACATTATTGTATAACACTTTTTTTTTTTTTTTTTTTAGAATGGTCTGGTGCCAATCGTGGAACCCGAAATTCTAGCAGATGGAACACATGATCTCCAGAGATGCCAGTATGAAACAGAAAGGGTAAGTTGGTTTGAGACGTTGACCTACAACAAGTGCTCTTGGGAATTATGAGAAACCATTAGGTGATGTATCTTGATATTTTGCCCCTCAGAAGTATCACTTAGAATAAAGTTTCTCAACCTGCGACGTGTACCCCAGGAGGTACACAGCCATGTTCCGGAGGGCACAAATGCTTTAAAAAGTGCTACAAGGCCTGTGAACTACTTATTTAGTAACATTATTATTTTATCTTCTCTTTGGGAATACTTGGTTATCACCACTTGTTGCTTGGGGGTACTTGGCATAAAAAGGTTGAGGACCACTGATTTAGAAGATCGAAGGTGACCACAGTGTGAACCATGCAATGTAACATTCAAAAATAGAAATACATCAAAAATGTTCAGAAACACAGCAGAAAAAACTGACCGTTGCCTGGATTCTTGTTAAATATTAAACGGTTTTACTGATATTAGTCTGATTATTAGTGAAGCCTTATACGATTGTTGCCAGGTGAACTATGACCCGGGCCCTGTGGACCTGTAAATCTGGCGCTGCTTGATCAGATTTGGATATAGTGTTTGGCAGGGTGTATAATGTGTAAATGTAGTTCTTCCCAAAGTAGGAATGAGTAAAGGTTGTTGCACCACTTTACAGGGCACTGAAAGGATAAGCGCAATTGGAAGTCCTTCTTTATTCAATGAAAATTTTAGATTGCATTATCAATCTATTTTCCCAAATTCATATACGGTAGAATTTGGTTTGGATATTGATTTTGAATTGATAAGTGTGTCCATTTAGTAACATCGGAGGCTTAAAAGACTTTAGGGCCATTGGAGTTCCACTCTTTGGGGCATCCTAAGTTGGGATGCCCCACTGTGTAAAACCCCCCAGAAGCCCCATTTTACTCACCTTGTCACGGAGCCCTCGCGGCATCTCTGTGCCATGGCAGCATCCCGGGATACCTGTAGCCGTGCGCGCACCCGGCTAGGAGGTGAGCGGGGGATGCGGCTGGCGGTGCCGCTCAGCTGCTAAGTCGTCAGCGGAGCTGAAGGGAGCCAAGTGAAAGAGATCACCTTGATTGGTTGAATAGGCCTCTCAACCAAACAGAGCGCTTGTTATTGTCCGAGTCTGCATCGTGGGAGTGACAGTAAGGTGAGTGTCCTAGGGGCATACATACAGCGGGGCATCCTAATTCAAGAGGCCCCCACTAAAAATAATAAATTGGGTAAATAATTGGGTGTGTTGTTCCTCTTTAAACCAGACATGGAATATGGTACATGTTAAATAGGATAATCACACATTTTTCTTGCATTTAAATGTTAAATGATGAGTAATTGCCTTATTGGGTGAGAGAGATGCCAGAGCACATGTTTGGAACGGAGGGGCGCACCTGGCAAAAAAAAGTTTAGGAATTACTGCTGTGTCTCAGTCTTCTTCTCTGACACTTTCTAAGAGCCACTTGTAGGACTGCAACTAGTTTTTTTTTTTTGGCTAAAACGCAGTGGAAAACTCCCTTTTTGGCAGGTTTTTGGTGTTCTGCCTTATGTATGCATGGGATGTAAAATAATCATTTGTGTTAGGATTGTGCCAACAGACCTGTGATTTACTTAAAGTGGATCATCACCCTCCGGTGATCGGCCCGGGAATCTTATAGATCACCCCCCCCCCCGCGGGAAAACCCCCCCAAACACCCCAAATCCCCTTACCTTGTCTTCGGCTGTCTGTGAATGGCCGGCGCAGGCGCGCACGCGTCAAGAGTGACGCGCGGGAGGTGGCAGCGGGGGAGCCGCTTGTCCACGCCTGTCAAATCTCTTGTCCGTCGGCGCTGGGAGCGGGGAGAGGTGAGTTGTTAGGGTGATCAGGGGGGGTTTCACACAGCGGGGCACCCCCGATCGAAGTGGACCAAGACCCAGGATAGTCAAAATCCTGGGTGTTGGTCCACTTTAAGCAGTTTCCAAGTTCCTATGACTGTGTCTTGGTAAAACAGGAGTGTCTTTCTTGCCAATTAGTAAAGCTCTTAGTATCCTTTCTGACTACACATTCCAGAAATCTTCCACTGTAATAGGTGACCTCATTAGCAGCTTTAGCTAAACAAAGCATCAGCAATCTTCTCTCCAGCTGAGAACGTTGCCAGTTAATACTGTTTAATCTCTGCCTCAGCCAATAAGGAGATTAGCAAGCTAGAGTCAGTAAGTCTCTGATCTGTATTTTAACAACTTTGATGTACATTAGGGTTGATTCAGTACCAGAACTATTTTTTATTTGCATTTTTTGTAAACAGTTTTTCTCAGGATTTTTTCCTCTGTGCAATTCAGCACAGCTAAATATGTTGAAGTGTTTCATAGAAACATAAAGTTGCAACATAGCGTTGCAAACAAATAGAAAACAAAATGCCATTAATATTTAAATTGTGAAAAGTGGTAGATTGAAGGAAATAGATGACAGAGGCTGCCCTTCCTCGGGAACAATGGCCCACATCTGGTGGGACTGTCCAATAGCCAAGGCCACTTGGAACAGGACATACAAACTTCTTTCTGACATCACTCACCTTCCAATAACTAAAAGTCCCAGGGAAGCCTTGCTCTCCCACAAATCAGGTAAATATTCTAAAAACCAATGGAAATTGATCCAGCACATCTTAGCCACAGTACGCCTCACCATAGCCAGAAATTGGAAGTCCCCTAGGATCCCCTGGCAAGAAATACTGAACAGAATCTCAGACACTTTATGTAATGAGAAAATCACAGCAATCAAGAATGACACATATGAAGGTTACCTTAAAGTCTGGGATCCCTGGCTAGAATATATAGATGTTTGTCACCACCAAACAGATCCGGTCCACCCAGTTTGAGGAGGTAGAAGAACCATTTTTTATACTAGGCCTGACCCCCCAACTTGGCCCCCATCCTCCTCCCTTCCCCCTCTTCCCCCTTCTCCCCCCCCTCTTCTTCTCAACTTTTTCTGTCTTTTTCTCTTTTCTTCGTTATCTCCTCTTTCGTCTTCATTTAATTCTAGTATGCACTAGTGTATTAACATGTCTGTTTACACCCGGCACCGGTGAAGAAAACGTGTGTCGCACATGTCATTCGGGTACAGTTTAACAAAATGTATATAACAGTTCACTATGTAGTCCAAGCACTCGCTGTTATGTCACAGGAGATGGTCTTTAATTAGATACCTTTTGTTCATTTGACTAAAATTGGAAGTTATTATATTTCCTTTGACCGCCATCTGTATCTGTGTTAATGTCTATTTTTTCTGAAGCCTGTACATCTACCATCACCAGTGCATATGTCAATGTCTGATTCTTATGTATATCCTATGAAAATCTCAATAAAATCTTTGTAAAAGAAGGAAATAGATGACTAGGTGGGGTTAGGTCACCATTCCACACTGGTCATATTGTAGAACCGATCTTTGCCATAGGCATTATCTGTACCAAACTTGTTGGCATCAAGCACCATGGAGTAATATGGGACCATATTATTAATAGCAATATTGTTTTGACACAGGTCCTGGCTGCAGTGTACTATGCGCTCAACCAACATAAGGTATACCTTGAAGGCACACTTTTAAAGCCAAACATGGTAACAGCGGGACAGGCATGTCCTCAAAGATTCACTCCTGAGCAGGTTGGCATGGCAACTGTTACTGCCCTCAGACGAACAGTCCCTTCTGCAGTACCTGGTAAGTAATGCTATGACTTATAAAACTGTTCTTAAAGGCTAAATAAGGGCCACAGCCTTGTTATAGGTGTCTGGATTGCCAACAAAGAGATACTAAGCTTCACAGACCTGTTTTTGAGGAGTAGTGGGGGGGGGTGTCATATTTGGGGACCAAGTAGCCAATCAGGGTTGCCACTTGGCCATTTATTTATTTTTTTCCTTTACTGGTGCCGGTATTTGTTTATTTTTAATAGTAATTGAGAATGGGAAAGTATACCTGCAATTACAATTACCAGTAAGAAAAACAAATAGCTCACCGCCAGGCCAGTGGCCAGTAAAATAAATGACCGGCCATGTGACAATCCTAGGACCAAAAGAGTTTTTTTTTAGATCTTTAATTAATGTGATGCAGAGGAAAAAAACACAGTATGTGAAAAAAAGTGTATTAACCTTAATAACTGCCCTCAATATAATAAACACTAAGGCCCTGAGTCAGTAAGAGGAAACAAGCATGAGAATTACACAATGAAGACAATATAGGTCAGTGGCACTATTTTACTGCTAAGTAGAGAACTTTTTACTCTTTTTTACACTTTAGTGGCATTGACTTCAATTGTCTTCCTGGTAATTCAGCAACCGTGAAATTCTCATGAATTTTTTATAACACTTACTGAATCGAGGCCTAAATCTCAATCTCATTGCAATCTCATTCAGCCCAAATCTGACTCTATTTGAACACATCATTATCACTGCTTAATCCCAACTCCCAACAAGTAAAGAGTGCTCCCAATGATTTTTATTATCTAAATAAAGCAATCTAATGCCAATTTTCAAATAGGTGTTGTTTGCAGTCCAGCTGGGGTTGATGATTCCCCCTACAGATACTCCATTGTCTGTCTGAGATATTCTTACCTGCTCCTGCAGCCCTGGCATTGGTCGGGAGTGGTCATTTGATGTGATCCTCCCCTCCACCAGGGAATCAGATGAAAATATAGCTTCTTAAAAAGTCACCACTGTCCTGAATGACATTTCAATTTTAAGCAAAGGTTGGTCAGACAAGTTACCTGTCATCAGAGTTTGTGGGAAATATAATTTTGGTGAACTAATCCTTAAAAAGGAACACCACCCAGGAGTTTCACTGTCCCGGGTATTGTACCTGTCAGATGGGGAATCCTGATTTGGGATGTGTTGCTGTGTGTATCCCCCCCCCCCCCATTTCTCTCAGCCTTCTTCAGCTCTGTTAGCCGCTGAGGAGCAAAAGGAAGCAGAACAGGGCAGAGTGCACCTCCGGCCGCATCCCCACTCACTTTCTAGCTGTGGCATTCCAAGGCCGCCCATTCAGAAAGACCTGGCATGGGTATGCACACAACTAGAGTTGAGCGGGGATGCGGCCGCAGTGCTGAGACGTGGTGAGAGCAGGTAAGTGAAACTGAGTAAAAAATGAATGGGCTACAGCCAGCCATATAGTCTGGAAGGGGGGAACTGTTTTGGTCAAATGTAAAATATGTTCATCATGAGTTTTCCATATTTTTACTGTTACTTTCTGTAGGTATCTGCTTCCTTTCTGGAGGACAGAGTGAAGAAGAAGCATCACTCAACCTGAATGCCATGAACCGCTGCAGTCTCCTCCGCCCCTGGCGTCTGTCCTTCTCTTATGGCCGTGCCCTGCAGGCATCAGCACTCTCCGCCTGGGTTGGAAAGGCAGAGAATGAGAAAGCAGCACAGGAAGCCTTCTATAAGAGGGCAAAGGTCAGAAGAACCACATTACTTATATGAGGGGGAGGAATATGTTTGGGGAAAGAATATCACATATATGCAGTACATCTAGGAAATGGCGTATTCATTGAAACTGCTCAGATAAGCCCTTAAACTGTCTTATTTAGTTTCAACAAATCACATTGACATAATTTGCATGCATTAGTACAGCGCAGGTAAGAAACATATACTTTTTGGGTTACAAGAGTTATATAGAGATTACAACACCATGTGTATTACCATACATTTCGCTCCATAAGATGCACATGACCATAAGTGCAATTCCCCTATAACAGCCAGCATAATCACCCTCCTCTCTCCCAGAAAAGCTGGAAAATGGTGAAGCTGAGGTTGGGCATGTTAAACAATTCCTCCCTCCGCTCACACACACTTTCGATGTTACCGGCACTTCCTGTGGCACTGGTTCTAGGTGAGGGTGGCCAGTGTCTGGCCATTGTTTTCATTGAACACTAACCAGACAGGCCACGCTCATTGGCTGCCCGGAACTGGCACCACAGCAAGGCGGGAAGTGGAGATAAGATGTAAGTGTGTGTGTGTGTGTGTGTGTGTGTGTCTGAGCGACAGCACGGATGGGCAGGCAGAGATAATTTACCCTACCAGCCTCTTCGCCATTGTCCGGCATTCGTGATGTGCATACAGCTGTACGGGACCGGGCCTATAGAGCCTCCCCCACCACCTTTTACAGGCACAGACATTTTCCACCCCATCTGGGGAGGGGGAGGGGCGCGGCTTATAGATCGAAAAATTCAGTACTTGTCCTCTCATTGAGTCTGGATCATACATACCATGGTAAATAACAAATAAGAAAGTCATACATAGGTGTCCGACGTGATTATTCAATTATTATTCGAGTAACATCTGATATAAAGGAAAGAGAGGGATTGTTGGTAGAAGGGATGGGGAGGACGGCCTATCACGGGTGTCCGTCTCATAGGCATAGAGGTGTAAGTCGGTCCTGAAACTCATATCCATCTGTTGTTTGTTCAATTGATTGGGGTTAAACAAAGAACAGGTGCACTCTATATGTAGCAAATACCATGGGTGCGGTACCCTGGGTCCTCCAGTCCCAAACATCCAACAGGAAAAAAGAAAAAAAGTTGGATCCGCACTTCCTAAAACATAGCTTTTATTGCCAAGATAAATTTTTTGATCAATTGTGCAAAACAGCGGTAAAATATCAAAGCGTTCCCAGTCCTTCTAACGCGTTTCAGGCTAGGCGCCCTTAATCATAGATTCTATGATTAAGGGCGCCTAGCCCGAAACGCGTTAGAAGGACTGGGAACGCTTTGATATTTTACCGCTGTTTTGCACAATTGATCATTTTAACTGGATGGCAATAAAAGCTATGTTTTAGGAAGTGCGGATCCAACTTTTTTTCTTTTTTCCTGTTCAATTGATTGGGGGTTTAGGACGGGAGGGGTGAAAGAGGGAGCACATATATCTTAGAAGTCTGATGTTTGTCTAGAGAAGCATGATTGTCTTAGAAAAATCCTTGTACATCAACCAACGGTACCATGTAAAGCCAAATCTTTGCAATCTATCATGTCTTAAAAGGGACATTTCCTCCATACTCTCTACATGATTAATCTGTGTGAACCATTCCCAAATAGATGGGACTATGTTCAAACAATCAATGCCTTGGATTCAGGGAAACTGCTTAGATAAGCTGTAAAAAGATGATAAAAAAACACACTGTGGCCATACTGTCAAGATATACAATCAAATAATACAACCAGCTGCAAAATGTGTGAAGACAATATGATCAATTTTGACATTAAGAGATATAAGAATTTGTAAGAAGCTTGTGGAGATCTCTCCCACCAGCAAAACTCATTGCTTCAACTGCAACAGCAGAACGATTGGCTGTTAGTGGGGGAAGGTGAGCCCCATCTTCAAAATTTATCCCACCTATCACCACTGGTCCGAGGTACCCTATTTTCTTAGGAGATGTTCTGCCCTAATTGACTGCCATAACCCTGTAGCAGAGCTAGTGATTGCCCCAATCTTGGGGGTGTATCCTTAGTAAACCTTCTTTAATAACCTTTGATTGTACTTGTATTTTGCAGATCAACGGTTTGGCATCTCTTGGCCAGTATGTACCAGATGGATCTTCAGACTCTGCAGCCAATCAGTCTCTATTTCAGCCCAGCTACACCTATTAAATGTTGCAGTCTACTTTCCTTTTGTGTCACATCAGATATTAGGAAGGCTTCCCCATTGTCCACTGAGCCATTAAGATTTTTATATAAAGAAAGAGCAATGTGTCTTGCAGTAAAGATTCATTCCTGTGTTCAAACCTCATAGTATTTCCTCCCAGTGATAAGCTAGGCATTCCATTCATGCAAGCTGGTTTCCAGTTTAGTTTTTATATTGCAGGCATACTTTGCTTAATACACTATAACTGGTCCAGAGGCACTTGCCTTACCCTTCAAACTAAATAATAAGGATATAGGATTTCAGTTTTGCAATTTGCAAGTTGACAGCACCTTATGTTACTTACATTCCAAAATTGTTGTTTCCAAAATGTTGCAAAACCAAGACAAAATATTTACTACATTCAATACTAAGACTTTGAAGTGATGTTTAAAGATGAATGTTATGACCCAAGGCAACAGTTACATCTGCAGCAATCTTTTTCTTGAAGATACAACTTTTACATTCGGTGTCCTTTACTCTTTCTGAAGGGTCTAGTTTCTGCACCTGAAAATATTTTCAGACTTTCAGTAATACACCAGGATCATTCCAATAAAACCAAAAAATAAACCTTCTGTTTTTGTGGTGTTTTTGAATCAGCAAGTTACCGACCAGGAACAAGCAGAGTTTCCCAACAGAGATTGGGAACAGGTGGGCAGCAAACAAAAGGAAGGGACACAGGAAACATAGAACCCAACAAAAACAGATTCTAAGGCCTGTTACCAGGTTAGATGCTGGATGTGCAGCTGCAGAGGGCAAATGGAAAAATGACACATAACGATCCAGCCAGGAGGCTCAAAGCAATAATGGCAACTGTGAGATGTTGGAAAACACCACACAGACAACAAAGGGATAAGGCTAGAAAAAGCAAAGACTAGATGGTAGTGCTCAGGTGGGCCAGGACTTTCGCTGTTCTGCCTCTAAAGACCAAAAACCACATCAGAACAACACTAGGACCAAAGCTGAGGTAAACAGAATCAGACCCACCTGGGACCTGGATACCAAAGTGTTTGAATACAATGGGCATTTGGAAGAATTCTATGAACAGGATTACCAGAGGTTTCTTTTACCAGAGGGGTAGAGTTTCAGGGTTACGGCAGGTCTTCACAGGGACCACAACTGGGCACACAAAGGAAAATGACATGGGTGAGGTGTGCCAAGGTCCCAAACAGTCTGGCGAGGTCAGCACCAGTGCTAGAATCTCAAGCAAGTAAGGCACAGGTACTAGATTTGGTGCAAGCTGGATGCACCACTTAAAACTTGGGCAAGCCAAATACAGGCATTTAATGTGGGCCAACACCCAGGGGTGATCGGCCCTGGAATCTATAAGATTCCCGGGCCGATCACCTCCCTCACCGTGGGGCATCCGAGATCGGGATGTCCCGTGGGGTGAACCCCCCCCCAAAAAACCTTACCTTATCGGCCGCCTCCCACGCGCCCCTCTAGCAGTGCGCGCGCCCGCGGCGGCGGCTTGTCTGTCGCTTGTCCGTCGCCGAAAAGGTACGTTTTTTGGGGGTGTTTCACACAGCGGGGCATCCTGATCTCGGATGCCCCGCTGAAGTGGACAAACACCCAGGATAGTGAAAATCCTGGGTGTTGGTCCACTTTAAATCTCAAGCAAGGGCACTTTAAGCATGTGCAAGCTAGACACATGCACTCCAACGATGTGCATGCCAGGCATAGGGGCTTTAATCAAGAGGTACTTCCTGCCACACACAAATTTAGGCACATGACCAAACTTAAAAATGAGTTTAGGATCATACTCACACAATAGTTGAAAATCAGACAACATGTGGTTGGGGGTCACACTCAAAAGACATGTCGCACATAATCTGAGACCTGGTTAAGGTAAGTGCAATGGGATTTTCATGCTTAGCACAGCAGGGCAGGACTATGCTCATGCTGCGGTGAACCAAAAAGCAAAAAACATAAATTGAGACAATGCCTAAGGTGGGGTCACCAGTTCAGGTTGTATTATCGGTATCAGGTTGGAAAATGAAGTATGAGTAGGGGCTTTATTTCAGTTCTTTTGACAGGGACATTAAGATTCGAATTGCTGTTCTTGAAAAGCTGTAGTCAAAGAATGGAAAACATAGAAATGCACAAAATAGGGTGTTCCCACTAATTTAGAAGTCAAGGACAGGATGTGCCCACATAGTCAAGATGATAGTCACTGAGGTACTTATTAAACCAAATCTCAGGTGAGATAAAATACAATTCTGTGAAATACTCACCTGTAGAATTGCTCCAGATGTAGTAATTACATGTGGGTAATCCTCCACCTGAGGGCGCTGTTCACTGCAGACATGTAGAAAACAGGCTCCTCCCGGCCCTTCATATACCGAGGGACCTCCCACAAATCCCCAGCATTGAAAAGCAGTGAAAGGAGAAGCCAGGAGAAAACCAACCACCCAAAAACTGGCAATAATAACAATGATAACAATCACCAAACAGGGGATCCAGAACAACGTGAAACCAGGGTGGGTTGGAGCAGGACGTGCTGTATGCATATAATACCAATTCTACAGGTGAGTATTTCACAGAATTGTATTATTCTAAGCATACAGCACGTCCTGCTCCAGATGTAGTAATTACATGTGAGACATCCAATAGCAGTGTCCGTAAAGTAGGGTGGGATCCCCAACAGAAAAAGGCAACAGCAAGCAGTTTAAACCACTGCCGCCTGCAAAACCTTGCGGCCAAACACAGCATCAGCTGAGGCCCTAACATCAACCTTGTAAAACTTAGTAAAGGTATGAACGGAAGACCAAGTAGCTGCCTTGCAAACTTGTTCCACAGAGGCCTGGTGCTGAAAAGCCCAAGAAGCTCCAACAGCGCGAGTAGAATGAGCAGTAAGGCGGAAGGGGGGAGACTTCCCCTTAGTAGAATAGGCTTGAACCACAGCCTGACTAATCCATTTACTGATGGTAGACTTGGCGGGAGCCAAACCCTTCCTAGGCCCGTGAGGCACAACGAAGAGAGCATCAGTCTTCCTGAAAGCCTTAGTGATAACTAGGTAATACTTGACGCACCTAACCACATCCAAGGAATGCAAAACCCTCTCCTTAGGGTTACTAGGATTAGGGCACAGAGAAGGAAGTACAATATCTTGCTTCAAATGAAAAGCAGACACCACTTTAGGTAGAAAGTCCGGTTTAAGCAGAACACCACCTTATCCTGGTGTCTCTCATAGTAGGGAGGCTGAATAGATAAAGCAGCCAACTCAGACACACGCCTAACAGAAGTGATAGCTACTAAGAAGACAACCTTGAGCGTGAGAACAGCGAGAGCAGCCTCCTGAATAGGCTCAAAAGGAGCACCCTGCAGGGCCGATAAAACCAAATTTAAATCCCAAACAGGTACCATAGGCTTTCGAGGGGGACGCACATGAGTGACCCCCTGAAAGAAGGTCTTGATAAGGGGATGCTGGGCAAAGGTCTTCTGAAAGAAGATAGACAGGGCCGAAACCTGACCCTTCAGAGTACTAAGCTTAAGACCTAAGTCTAGACCATGTTGTAAAAACTCCCGCACCCTAGAGACTAAAAATTCCCGACAGGGAAGAGACCTGGACTCACACCAGTCAATGTAAGAACGCCAGACTCTATAATAGATAGCAGAAGAAGTCTTTTTCCTAGCTTGCACCATAGTAGCCACTACAGATGCAGACAAACCCTTTTCCATCAAGATGGAGGTTTCAACAGCGAAGCCATCAAAGCCAGAGTTAGTAAATTGGGATGGCGTAGAGGCCCCTGAGTTAGAAGATCTGTCAACCTTGGCAGATCGTACTGATCTACTGCCATTTGAACCACGTCTGCGAACCACACTCTTCGTGGCCACCTTGGGGCCACCAGAATCGCGGGTACCCCTTCAAGGGCAATCTTGCACAGGACTCTGCCCAGAAGGGGAATTGGTGGAAACACATACAGGAGCCGAAACTCCCTCCAAGACATGGACAGGGAATCCGTGGCCAGAGCCAGAGGATCCTGAGACAGGGATACAAAGCTCGGGAGCTTGTGATTGTGACGGGACGCAAACAGATCCACATCTGGCACACCCCAACGGTGACACAGGCACTGAAATACCCTGTTGCAGAGGGACCATTCACCCCGACGGGACGACCCCCTGCTCAGAGCATCTGCCAGCAGGTTCTCCGCCCCCGGAATGTAGACAGCCGAGATACATTGGACATTGGCCTCCGCCCATGCTAGAATCAGAGAAACTTCCTGGAGAGCCCCCTTGCTCCGGGTCCCTCCCTGATGGTTGATGTAGGCAACCGCCGTTCTGTTGTCTGAGCGTACCTGAACCGCCAGACCCCTCAGGTGATGGGTCAATTGACCGCCCTGAGTTCCAAGACATTGATAGGCAGATGGGCCTCCTGAGGGCCCCACCTCCCCTGGAAGCGCAGGGACTTCCAGAATCCCCCCCAACCCGACAGACTGGCATCCGTTGTGACCGTCTCCCAGGAGGGAGCCAGGAAGGATCTGCCCCTTGTCAAGTTCCTGTGGTCCAGCCACCACGCAAGGGATTGTCTGACCGAGGGGGGAACCACCCATATCCCGTCCAAGGACGCTGGGTTCTTGTTCCAAACTGACAGAAGGTGAAGCTGCAGGATTCTCAAATGGAACTGGGCAAAGGGCACCGCCTCGAAGCTTGCCACCATCGAGCCCACCAACTGCATTCCCTGCCGGATGGAGGGATGAGGGCTTGAAAGCAGGGACATTGCCTGCGTTGTCAGAGCTTCCACCTTCTGCTGAGGAAGGAATATCCTTGACTGAACTGTATCCAGAATCATCCCCAGGAACGGGGTCACTGAGGAGGGGGACAGAGAGGACTTGGGGTAATTGATCACCCAGCCGAATGACTCCAGGGAGGACACTACTAACTGAGTGTCCAGCTCTGCCTGCCGCAGAGACCGAGAGGTGATGAGTAGGTAGGGCAACACGCGTATGCCCTGTAGTCTTAACAGGGACATCACCCCTGCCAGCACCTTGGTGAACACCCTGGGAGCCGACGTGAGTCCGAATGGCAGGGCCATGAACTGCTGATCCAGCAGCGCAAATCTGAGAAACCTTTGGTGTCCTGGAAACACCGGAACGTGCAGGTAAGCATCCTTGGTGTCCACAGATGTCATGAAGTCCCCTGGGTGCAGCGAGGCGATAGCAGAGCACAAAGTTTCCATACGAAAGTGCTTGTTTCTGACAAATCTGTTGAGGATTTTTAAATCCAGAATGGGTCTGACTGACCCGTCCTTTTTGGGTACCGTGAAAAGGTTGGAATAGAATCCCCTGTCTCTTAAGGGGACCTTGCAAATGACCCCTAGATCCAGAAGGTCCTGCACAGCCAGCATCAAGACCCGAGCTGAGGCAGGGTCCTGAGGGATCCGGGACCCAACGAACCTGGTAGGGGGCCGTACAGCAAATTCTATCTTGTAACCGGAGGACACTACCTCCTGAATCCACAGGTCTGAGACGTGGCGACTCCAGACATGTTTGAAGTGCTGTAGACGTCCCCCCACCCTGACGGACGAGGGCGCCCCTTCATGCTTGAGGGGTCTTGGGAGGGGCCTTGGGCCCCCAGGAGGAACCGGGACAGCGTCCTTTATTCTTGTTCCAGTGATCTGCGCGAGACCCAGCGAAGGACACTCCTCTGCCTTGCTTAGCCCCACGGTAGGGGGTCGATAGGGAGCTTGGGCCACGAAAGGGCCGAATCTGACGCTTGCACTGGGGTAACTTGCCACCCTTGGCAAAGATATCTAACCTTTCTCCAAACAGGCGCAATCCCTTAAATGGAAGCCCCGTAAGGGCCTTCTTGGCGGCGTTATCAGCGGCCCACTGGCGCAACCAGACCGCTCGGTGTATGGCTACCACCAGAGCAGAAGATCTAGCGCTCAACTTAATAGCATCGTCCGATGCAGATAGGATATAGTTCACAAAAGTTTCACAGGTGGCCAGAGCATTGGCAGCATCAGAGGGCAAGTCATCCGCCCCTTCAAGAGCAGTCTTAACCACAGTCCTGAGCGCCACCGCCGTGATGGCTAAGGCGCACACTGGGCGGAGCGACGCTCCCCCAAATGCAAAGGCATGACATGCCAGTTGGTCAACACGCCGATCCTCCGAATCCCGCAGCGTAGTAGTGTCGGGTGAGTGCATAATAGAGGTGTTGGACAGACTTAGAATTGGGGCATCGACCTCTGGTGGCGATGTCCAACACTTGACCAGGTCAGCAGGAAAGGGATATTTCTTATCCACACTTTTAGGAACCCCATGAAGTTAACTGTGGTGTTCCCATTCTTTCAGCACAAGGCTATTAAAATGGGTTTTCCAACCGCGCCCTAGCGGTGTGAAACAGATCACCCCTTTGCCGGGGAGCCGCGGCAGGGGGAGAGAGGGACAATACGTCAAAGATCTGGGTCAACAGTCTATCAATGTCGTCCGAGGCCCAATGATCAGAACCAGACTCTTCCTGTCCCCTGGACTCGTTGTCGTATGACCCTGAGTCAGAGAACAGTTCCCCTTCGTCTGAGGGGGAATGTGCGTAAGAAAGAAGTAAATCATCCGATTCTATAGGAAATATAGTAGATTCAGGATTCAAATGTCGCCTCTTGGCAGTGGTCTTGCGCGCCAAGGAGCCAGCAATTACGTTTTCCACACTAGCCAGCCTAGTGGCCAAATCAGAATGAGAATCCCCACTGGTATTGGGGGTTAGGCTCAGACTTGGGGGAGTAGGTGAAGCGAGGCGAGGTGCGGGCCCAGCCTCGGAAGAGGTGGGAAGACCGGCTAGCGCCTGCTGTGCACGGGGGACACAGACCCGTGCATTGTCACCGCTGCTAGGTAAGACCCCACAAGCTACACACAGACGGGCTTGTCCCGAGGGAACCCCGTTCACAATATCCTGAGATGCCTCCATATGGTGATTATTATGTGCAATATGCCAGTAGGGATTGACGCTATAAAGCAACCCTGGATGCCCCAAAGACCCGCTGGGAACTGGGAGTGATTTTTTTTTTTAAGTCTGGACCGGGTGCTACACGGGCCGGGAGAAGCCACCGAAGTTCACGGTCTGAAAGACACAAGGGGAACAGGGATGTCAGAGCCAAGCGAGGAGAAGCAAAAGCTAAAGAAAGGTCGCCCGTGAGGGCACTTACAGAACAGCGAGGGGAGGACAGTCTTCACCGCGCACACGTGAGAAGGAAATGGCGCCAGCGAACATCGAAGGGTGGGCCAGAGCTGAAGATGACGTGGAACGTGCCACATCAGACCGCGCCCCCCCCCCCCCCCCCCGGAGAGCGCGAAGCTCGGAGCGCGTAGCCAATGAGAAAAAAGTAGTTAGAAACTGAACCCCGACCGAATCACCCCAGGGACTAAACATGACAGGATAGAATACCGAAATAAACCCGTAGCGTCCGCGATCAGAGCTGCCGTACGTGCCAAGTAAAATACATTTAGGGCGCTGCGGCTAGAGTTAAGATCAATGTGAAATGCGGCTCTGACACCCGGTAACCGTCAAGGGCTATAAGCTTACAAGTGTAATAGGGCAAGGTTAGTCCGACGTACACACAACCCCCCCCCTCTTTCCCCCCCAATAGCGGGGGGAACTAGGAAGGAAGGTGACCCAATACTCGGGGTTCACCGCTACATGGGGTGTGGGGCGCTGATGCGGGAGGGGCATCCTCTGAAGGCTCACCATTAGCCTTAACCGCCTACCCTATGGTGGGGGATTGCGGTGGAGCCTAGCTCCGTAAGCACACAAGATGCTGCCTACCTTCACCCGACCAATGCAGCCCAGGCTGGGAGGCATATTCTTCATAAAGAGGACGGGTGGAAATAGTCCCGCAGGGCCTCGGGCTGTAAAGCCCCCGCTCGCCTGCGAGAGCGTGATACTTCACGTCTTCACAGTGAGCACTGCAGAGAAATCTGGGGATTTGTGGGAGGTCCCTCGGTATATGTAGGGCCGGGAGGAGCCTGTTTTCTACATGTCTGCAGTGAACAGTGCCATCAGGCGGAGGATTACCCACATGTAATTACTACATCTGGAGCAGGACGTGCTGTATGCTTAGAATACAGGGTGAGCTCCTTGTAGCTAGGAGCGCAAGCAAAGTATCCCTATCCATGGCAGCCACCATGTTGCCAGACTTGGGGGCACCAGGTGGCCCAGTATGGTTATTCTGGACCATTTAGTCACAGGCAGCCAGCCATGCAAGAACACTGTGCTTTCGTATGAAACGGCAGGACTGACCAGGAACCTTGTGTCTTGCTGTGGAACGGAAATGGACTGGACCAGACTAGGTGCAGACGAGCAGTCAGGGGTATCATTTTAACCCCTTAAGTACCTGTGTACCTTGCCTAAACAGAATCTGTTTCATATACTATTGTACTGTACACTTCTGAACCTTCTGGTGTGATGTTTAAATACCAGTATGTAAAAACGGTTTGTAATTAAACACTCAAACTAAAGGTATTGATCCAGGCCCCCTTTTTGTCCTCCATGAATAACGAGTCACTGAATATGAATTAAAGCAGGGGCAGCCCATCTACTCCATCACAGAATAGCAACATTTAAGATGTGCCCCACATTATCAAACTGCACCATCAATCTAAAAAAATAATTTTAAAAACAGATGGGATAGCCCATACTCAGCTGTGGCAATAATCGCCCCCTAATGCCAGGTGCATTAGTGGGGATGACTCAATAAAAATAATATACCTAATAAAAAGTAAAAATAAAGGTTAAAGTGGACCAACAGTCAAGAATTACTTAAACTGGAACAACACAACAAACAGTGCTCATACACATCCCTCCCAGGACAATTTTTTACTCCTGCTGTGGTAAATTTTAAATACAAAATGGAGACTCATGGATGTGCAGGCTGCCTGCAAAAAGGAAGTGCTGCAAAGTTGCTCCCTGTTATTGTGCATTGTCAGTTGAATTCAGGCAGCAGCATTGCTGAGATGCTGGGAAAGGAAGCTCCAAAATAGCTGCTACCACTAGGAAATCTGAGGAAATTTAAGTGCTAACAATGCTTCCGTATCATGCATGCAGGTTGGTGAAAGGGAGTTTTGGGTAGTTTTGTTTTCCAACTATTCCAGGCTGTTGGTCTGGTTTAAAGAAGGGAAGGCCAGGAAGTAGCCGAGATGGTCCTCCAACATATTTATTATTCAAAGTATGATATAACCTTTCTCTCCCCACTTGACTGTGTACATAGGCAGAATAAAGCAGAGGGACCAGCAATCAGGAGGGGAGGGGAAAAAAGTCATAATAATAAATCAGATAATAAATCACACTCCTCCATGTCATTTTTATTGAAGAAAGCGGTTTGGTAATGTACAGCATACTTTTACACTTGATCTTGGCAGGCATAAAAAGTATGCTAAAAAACCTAGTAAAAAAGTTACAACATAGCTGAATCACACACACCAAAATGCATTTAAAAGCAGTAATAGTCTTTTATTGCATAAACTCCTGTTACTCTGTCCTTGGTTGAACTTGACAGGTCTTTTTTCCACCGTATTTAACTGGAACACCACCCCATTCTTCACAACATGGACACGCGTGAGGTAAGAATTCTCCTATATAACGTCAATAATGCGCAGGAGGAGATTGCACATTAACGGTGTGAAACCAGGGATTTCTTACCTTTCTTCCCAGTCTCCCGGAGAAATTGAGCACTCTGAATGGCCACCGCAGTCACATAGTTGCTGCCAATCACAGACGGATGTCCCCTGCACTCGGGACAACACCCATTTGGGTTGTTCTTCTGTTTTAACTGTGTAATAACATGTACTGTAGGTCCCCCCCCCCTATGTATTTTCTCCTCTCCTGCTTTGAACTATACCTGAAATCAACAACAATACAATTGCTTGTAAACTCAATATCAATATTTCAGGCAACAAATTGAACTCTATGAAACTCTAAAAAGAATGAGCATCCACAACAAGGTGGGAGCTGTGTCTTCCAGTGTACATCAAGAAACAAAAAAGTGGAGTGTAAGTATGGATTAAAGTTTCTTCCTACCTACTCTATTACATTACAATGGAACATCCCAAAACAGTATGAAGAAAAGGGGCAGTGTGTGCTTCCGCAATAAGGCTGCACCAACTGAACAAACTAGTTTACCTACCACTAAAAGTGTGAACTTCAAAGCGGAACAAAACCCGGGATGCCCTGATGTGTGAGACCCCCTGGGAAGCCAGAACAATACAATTCTGTGAAACTCACCTTTAGAATTGTTTTTGAATATATCCAGTCCAGGTCCTCCCACAAGTCATTACATGTGGGCATTCCGCCACCAGGTGGCACAGTTTACTGCAAGATCCAAAGCTGTAGCTCCTCCCGGCCCCCTATAAAATTAGGTGTCTCACTAGAATCCCCAGTGGTCAAAAAGCAGTAAGAAAAGAGACAGGCCGGGAGGCCAAGAAACCATGTTACATCACATAGCTTCAGCATGTACTCTCTCCATCAATAAAAAACTGAAGGACAACAGTCCAATATAGGCAAAAGAGATAATGAACAAGGGCGGGGTGGGACGACCTGGACTGGATATATTCAAAAACAATTCTACAGGTCAGTTTCACAGAATTGTATTTTTCACTATATCTAGTTCAGGTCGTCCCACAAGTCATTACATGTGGGACATCAAAAAGCACTGTCGATAAGGGCGGGATCCCCAGTGCGGAACAGCAAGTAGTTCATTTCACTACCGCCTGAAGCACCTTTCGGCCAAAGACAGAATCAGCTGAGGCCCGACATCAACCTTGTAAAACCTGGTAAAAGGTATGAACTGAGACCAAGTGGCGGCCTTACAAACCTGTTCAACCGATGCCTGGTGCTGAAAAGCCCAAGAGGCACCAATAGCTCTGGTAGAATGAGCTGTAATCCGAAAAGAGGGTTTCTTCCCCTTGGCAGAATATGCTTGCACCATCGCCTGTCTGATCCACTTACTAAGAGTGGACTTGGCTGGTGGCATCCTTTCCTAGAACCCTCTGTTAGGACAAAGAGCAAATCCGACTTCCTGAAGGATTCAGTCGCAGTTAAGGTAATACTTAATGGCCCTGACCACAACCAGAGCATGGAGGGTCAGTTCCTTGGAATTAGCTGGACACAAGGAAGGTAAGACAACTTCCTTATTAAGGTGAAAGGGAGAAACGACCTTAGGTAACAAAATCAGGTTTAAAACGAAAAACCACATTATCCTTATGAAGCTCAAAATAAGCAGGCCTAATGCAAAGCGCGTCCAGCTCCGACATGCGCCGTACAAAAGTTATCGCTACCAAAAAGACCACCTTGAGGGTCAAAATAGGCAATGCAGCACCGCACAAGGGCTCAAAAGGAGGCCCCTGGAGAGCAGAAAGCACCAAATTCAAGTCCCACACCGGTAACACAGGCTTACGCAGTGGACGTACGTGGGTAACACCCTGGAAGAAGGTCTTAATCTATGATTGGCAAAAGATCTCTGGAAAAAAATAGCCAAGGCTGAGACCTGGCCCTTGAGGGAGCTCAGCTGGAGACCCAAATCTAAACAGTGTTGTAAAAACTCCAAAATCCTAGAGACAGAGAAAGTGTGACAAGGGAAACTCTTGGATTCACACCAAGCAATGTAGGCATGCCAAACTCTGTAATATATTATGGAAGAAGACTTCTTCTGTGCCTGAATCATGGTATGCACAACAGTGTCAGACAGACCCTTTTCCCTCAGAATTGAGGACTCAATAGCCAGGCCGTCAAGCCAGCATCTGTAAATTGGGGTGCCGCAGCAACCCCTGAGTGAGAAGCCCTGGGTCATCTGGCATGATGTAGTGATCCACTGACATCTGAACTATGTCCGCAAACCAACTCCTTCTCGGCCAGCGAGGAGCCACCAGGATGGCTGGGACCCCTTCCTGGGCTATCTTGCGCAGCACACGGCCCAGGAGTGGAAACGGAGGAAATGCATAATGGAGCCTGAACTCCGTCCAAGGAATCGCCAGAGCGTCTGTGGCAAAGGCCAGCGGATCTTGCGACAGGGAGACGAACCTTGGGAGCTTGTGATTGTGTCTGGACGCAAACAGGTCCACATCCGGCTGACCCCAGCGGAGACACAGAGCCTGAAAGATCTTGTTGCTGAGAGACCATTCCCCCAGACGAGAGGCCCCCCTTCTCAGGGAGTCTGCCTCCTGGTTTTGTACCCCGGGGATGTAAACCGCCGAGATGCAGGGAACATTCTCCTCTGCCCAAGTCAGAATCTGGGTTACCTCCTTGAGGGCTCGCTTGCTCCGTGTCCCGCCCTGGTGATTGATGTAGGCAACAGCCGTCTGATTGTCCGAGCGAACCTGTACCGCCTCTTAGCTGGGGAGTCAACCGAAGAAGCACCAACCGGATCGCTCTCAGCTCCAGGAGATTTATGGGCAAGTGGACCCCACTGAACCTGGAACTTCTGCGTCTGCCAGAAGCCTCCCCAGCCGGTCAGACTGGCATCCGTGGGAACTATCTCCCACTCGGGAGTCAGAAAGGACTTTGCCCACCAATAGGTTCCTGGAGTCCAGCCACCACAAGAGGGACCATCTGGCCAGGGGGGGCAGAGAAAATTCCTGTTCCAGCGACTCTGGCATCCGATCCCAGCAGGTCAGCATGTTCAGTTGAAGAGGTCTCATGTGGAACTGAGCGAAGGGCACTGCTTCGAAGCAGGACACCATCAGGCCCACCAGCTTCATCCCCAGACGGATCGAGGGTCGTTGACAAGACAGTAAGGCTTGCACCTGCGTCCAAAGCCCCACCACTTTCTTTTGAGGTAGGAACACCTTGACCTGAGAGGTGTCTAGCGTCATGCCCAGGAAGGACCTCACCATTGAGGGAGCGATCGAAGACTTGGGATAGTTGATTATCCAACCGAACTCCTCGGGAGTGGGTAACACCGTCCGCGTGTCGCTCTCGGCCTGCTGAAGGGACTGAGCCGCAATCAGTAAATCATCCAGATAAGGCAGCACACGAACGCCCTGAATCCTCAGAATAGCCATGATGACTGCCAGCACCTTGGTGAAAACCCAGGGGCTGAGGATATCCCAAATGGCAGAGCCACAAATTGATAATGCTGGTCCTCCAGAGCAGATCTCAGAAGCCTCTGGTGTCCCTGGAATATCGGGATGTGCAAATAGGCATCCCTGATGTCAACCGTGGTGAAATCGCCGGGCCCTAGCGAACTCACCACTCACCGTAAGGTTTCCATGCGGAAATGCCGGACTTTTACAAACCTTTTACAAACCTGTTGAGACCCTTCAGGTCCAATATAGGCCTTAACGTTCCATCCCTCTTGGGAACTTTGAACAGGTTGGAGTAAAACCCCTGACCCTGCTCCTGAAGAGGTAACAGGCAAATCACACCTAGCCGCAGGTGGTGCTGTACGGCCATTTTCAGGCCCTGTGCACAGGATTCTGGGATATTAATGTTTAATCAACAAAGACAACCAATTACGTTCCCTATGTTCAAATTGGGATGCCATAGTGCTGTGCCTTATGTTCTTTATAATTGCACATTCATGTATGCAACTATAATAAGTTTTTAGTTTATAAATAGACACATTTTTCAATGGTTTTTAGCATTTTCCCACTGGTAGAATTGAATAGCCAACTGTGTATGTCCCCCTCATCTCTTGTCAGCAGTATGGACATAAATGTTACATGTTTTTTAAACAAAATAATTTTTAATATGTATTAGTATGTGACTTAGATGTTATAATAAACTTTAACTTTATTTAAATACTATAGAGTGCCATTGTTAGTCTCTGGTTCTTTCCCCTATTCAGGGGTTTTGGGGCATCCCCTTTCTTGTTGGTCACAGGATTCTGGGATATGCGAGACTGAAGAAATCTTCTGGGCGGCCTGACTGCCAGCTCTCTTTCGTAACCGGAGGAAACCACCTCCTGAATCCACCGATCCGAGACGCGCTGTCTCCAGACGTGAGTGAGCAAAAAGCAGAAGCCATCCCCCCACCCGGATGGGTGAGGGCGCCTCCTCATGCCTGAGGAGCCTTGGCGGGGGGCCTAGACTTGGATCCCCAAGAGGGATTGGGTCGGCCGCGGGACCTACCTCGTCCCCAGAAATTTCTGTGGCCACCTGAAAAGGAAGTGCCTCTTCCTCCACGAAAGGAGCGATAGGCAGAGGAACCCCAAAAGGACCGCACAGGCTTCCGTCGCTGAGGGAGTCTCCCATCCTTAACCAGAAGGTCCAGAAGCTCCCTGAATAACCTGTGCCCCACGAAGGGGATGCTAGTGAGCGACTTCTTGGCCGCAACATCAGCAGACCATTGCCGCAACCAGAGAGACCGACGGAGCGCAACAAGCAGGGCCGAAACCCTGGCGCCGAGCCGGACACCATCGTCCATAGCAGAGATGACGAAGGCAATAAAATCCACGCAAGCTTTGAGGTCTTTATACTCCTCCGCCCGCTTGCGAGACTTAGCAATATCTACAGACGTCTCACCTTCTTTCTGATGGCTAAAGAGACAATAGCCATGGCACACACAGGGTGAAACCAAGTACCAGCAAAGGTGAATGCATGACAAGCCAGCTGATCCATATGCCTGTCAGCTGGATCGCGCAAGGAAGCAGTATCGGGTGACGGGCATAACCGTAGTGTTGGATAACCCCGACATGGGGGAATCCACATCGGGGGGGAGGCATTCCCATTCCTTGAAAACCATATTGGAAAAATGGGCCTTCTCAGGAAAGACACGCCTCTGTCTCAGGCTGAAATAAATCACCCTGCTTCCTCTTAGCCGCTTTAGGAGGGACAATATGCAAATTCTCAAACAGTGAAGTCCGTATCGTCAGGGAGCCACATATCCTCGCCCGAGGAAGAACCAGGCTCGCTGTCATAGCTGGCCGAATGATCCCCCGTGGAAAAGGAATCCTTAAACAACTCTCCTTCCTCCATGGAGCCCAGACCTCCAAACAGATCATCATCATTGGCAAAATCCGAGTAACCGGGCTCGATGTGCCGCTTCTTACTCGTCTTCCCAGGAGCCATGCGAGATAACTGTCTCTCAAGGCTGGCCACCTGGTATGCCAAATAAACTTGGGACCCTTTGCTGGCTTCCCCCTCGCTGAGGGCTAAATGCAATAGCGGGGGTGCTGGCGAGGCTGCAGGCAATAGAGGGCTAGGGGCAGATACGCCCGCCCTATCATGCTCCAAAAATAAAAGTCCATCCTAATTAATCCTTCTTTTTTGCGTGATCCCTCTTAGTAAAAAGGGCTGGGGGAGAGGGAGGAGGTGGGGGGGCGAGACCGGGAGGAACCACAACCCACAGCTATGAGGGCCGACCTGAAAGACACAAGCATAAGGGGCCATAAGCATCCAACAGCACATGCGCAAGAAGCATTACAGTAAAAAATGAATGAGGGACTCACGACACCAACACGATCACCGAGGGGTCCCAGGAGCAGCAAGACGGCAGACAGGGGAGGCAAGATGGTGACCGCAGCAGCAGCACATGTTCCTCAAGGGGCGGGCCACACCCGCAGTGACGTGAAAAGAGTCATAGTGCGCCCCCCCCCCCGACGGCGTGAATCCAGCGCCCGCTTCCCGTCTCCTCGGAGGGCCACAGAATGGAGGAGGCCTCTACAGGAAGACAAGAGCCAGGCAGCCTGCGGCAGGGCCCCCGCACAGAGCACGGCGCATGCGCACCTGGTCAGAACCCATGGCTGCCGGAGCCCAGGCCGATGGCACAAACCCTTACCGCATGGAGATGAAGATGGAGGGGAAGGGAGAGGAAGGACACAGGAGGGAACGAGGAAGGTAAGTATGAGCGCAGTAAAAGCACAAGTACCATTAAACAAAAAAGTAAGCACACAAACACACAAAATAAAGCTTGTGGGATATTGGGCAAAGTGGTTCCTCCCCCCCCCCCCCCATAGGCTCAACATCAGCCTATGGCGGGCTACCTTTTAGGGAGGGTCTGCAGCCCAGAGCCTAGCTCTGTCAACGCCTGACCCCGGAGTTCACCCTACCTTCACCGTCCCGATCAGCCAAGGCTGGGAGGCAGAATTGGGTCCACGGGAACAGCGGGAATAAGGATGCAGCGGCCGACGGACTAGGAGGCCCCGCTCAGCTGCAGTAGAGAGTATCCAAGACGATCCTTAGCAGCAGCACTGCAAGATGAACTCTGGAGATTCTAGTGAGACACCTCATTTTATAGGGGGCCCGGGAGGAGCTACAGCTTTGGATCTTGCAGTAGACTGCGCCACCTTGTGGCGGAATACCCACATGTAATGACTTTTGGGACGACCTGGATTGGATATAGTGAAAATAAAACTCACCTGTCTGGGTTCCAATGGCGCATGTGGGGGCTCTTGTCCAATGAGAGGCACCCGCTATGACGGCTCTCATTTACTAAAATGGGGAGCACACTGCATCCTAAGCCAATAATCTTTGGCTGGATTTTGTTCCACAATTTTGCAAAGGTAGGCAAAAAAGACCAGGATGCTTTTTTGCACATTCAATGCTTTACCCTCATTGTTGGTCACAAACGGATTGAATACACAGTAAACATGGAAAATTGAGGCCACCCAGCATAAATGAGACAGGTGTTCGAGAGCACAGACCAAGGCTTGGTTGATTGAGGCACTGCAGTCAGCTCGGTAGACAGGATTTGACTGCATCACAAGTGGAGGGCAATGCAATATGAGGGGGCGTGACAGCCAAGCCCTCCATAGCCAATGAAGACATTTGTACAAGTACGAAATGGAAGTTAGAGGGCGAGAGGGCCAAGGAAAGTAGACCCTGGCCTGGCCACCTATGAACCTCTCGACACTATGGGCACATAGGAGATTTGTGGACACTTTTGTAAATAGTTTATTCAAATCCAGGTATATAGCATATCTAGATAATTCAAACAGCAGTAACAGATGAGTATTAACCAAGGAAATAACAGAACCAACCTCACGTTTCCATAAAATGGGTGTTGTGTAGTGTGCAGGGGGGCCTCATAATTGCGGAGCCCGCACATGCGCCATTGGAGCCCAGACAGGTGAGTTTTATTTTCACTATATCCAGTCTAGGTCATCCCACAAGTCATTACATGTGGGTATTCCGCCACCAGGTGGCGCAGTCTACTGCAAGATGCGCAATAACAGCGAAGAATGGGAAAAATCTTCCCTTTCAAAGTTGGTTGGTTAGGAACTAAAAGATAATGGGTAAGAATACCAAATATCTGCAATCTGGACAGAGACCTGGAGCAGTGGCCAGGCTTCATCTAAGTGGAAGTACCCTTGCTATTCCTAACTGTGAGGAAGGATATGTGGAGACTTGTTTTATTTTTTACACTAGTCCCCAGATTCGTTTAGACCAGTTATAATTTGTTGCAGGAGACTAGGTGCTGTCAGCTTGTGGGAAACTGATGAATAACTATCCCTGAGTTAGAGGCAATAGTTTAGAACTGTGTGTCCATACTCCAGCTCATAATAATGAAGAAGTTGTGTCTCCCAGTGTATAAATGTGAGGTGTTTATTAACTCGCACACAAAATACTTTAACAACAGTTTATTACATTGCAGTATAAATGGTGTATGGTTTCCTAAAAGAAACAATCTTATTAATAGGAGATCTAGTCACTAGTAGGCCGGAGCGTATAGTTATACAATTGGTACAATATTAACATACAGATACATGTGGCACATGATACAATCTATACATTACTGTACAGGTGCAGGATTGGACAGGACCTAGATTTTACATATACCATATAAATACATTATAATGAACATCACAGGGTACAGGCAAGAGGTTTTAGGTTAAACACAGTCCTATTCCTCACAGCCATTGTCAGGTATTGCTTTACGGCAAATTGTGCTAAAGGCAACCCTGGATTTGTTACATGGTAAAAAGAGCAATGAGATACTCAACTCTAAAAAGAGGCATGACAAATAAATATACAGGCAATGCATATCAGCTTTCATTGTGTGTCTAGATAATGAAGCATAATGAATGGCAACATCAAGTCATTTAAAAATCACCAATTTTGGATTTTTTTTAGTGTCAAAGCATTACAAATACAGGAAGAGCAAGAAGAGCAAAAAGAGCATAAAGCCAGATTTACCACTTTCTCGTTCACTTGTGTGCCGCCCACCATTCAAGTTTGATGTGCAAGCCCAGTCAACATTTCTGTTAGGTCAATTACAGTCAGAGTAGCTCAATCACTATTATTTATACAAAATTATTATCATTATTCAGGGCCTGAGAACCAATTTAACGTTCAGTTTAATTAAGCAACAAAAGTATTAAGCACCAAACATGTCTAGCTGTGTGGAAAGAGAGATTTGGTTGCATATATCTGCAGATACATGTGGAAGCCACACCGCCCCGACAAGGCACTCTGTGTTTAGTGTGGTCCCTACTGTTATTTTTGAGTCCCCAAAGTTGGGACATGCAATGCAGTCAAATATTTCAAGTGTTTCACACACAGGGAGGGATTCAGTCAATATGGATCTCTCCCTGTGGAGTGTTCTAAAGGGAGGCTGGCAGCTTCCCAGGTGAGTAGCTCTGAAATATTTGACTGCATTGCATGTCCCAACTTTGGGGACTCAAAAATAAGATGTATCTACAGATATATGCAACCAAATCTCTGTCTTTCCACATAGCTAGACATGTTTGGTGCTTACAACTTAGATGATGAGAGGGTTAAACTGGGCGGTAAATTAGTTCCCAGGCCCTGAATAATAATGATAATAATTTTGTATAAATAATAGTGATGGAGCTACTCCCACCCCCTTTACTCAATTACAGTCACTTGATTGGCAGCCATACAATGAAGTGGTAAGCATTTGGTTATAGGACCACTTTAAAACCTTAGTGTTGATTAAAAATGGCGGTTAATGTTTTTTAGTTGTTAGCAGTTGTCCATCCAAAAGCAACTCTTGTTTGAAATTTACATCATCAGCGAACAGTAAAATCCGAATAGGTACGGTGAGCATGATTCTTCAGAACATGTAAAATATCTAATCTAGTTTTGGTGGCAGAATTTTTTTTCTTTTAAGAGACCAAGAGCCAAATCTCATTATCACTTTGCACTTATTATACCGATACACACATGGCAAAAACAAAAAAACAAAAACATTGCAATCGGTATATGACATAACTAGTGCAAAGACACAGCCCAGTCCTGCCATTTCTAATGCTACATATACAGTCAATTAAACATAGGTGGTATTCGGCACACCAGGTTAATAAGAAGAAACTAAATGGGTGCAATTTGAATCCGGGGTGTTTGTCAACTGTCCACCCCGAACCAAATTATTTGGATCAAATGCACACCAAACATAGTAGTACAGTTTGCAAGTAAAACATCATACACACAAATTTTACAGGTACTGTTTCAGTTAGAAAAAAGGACACAAGGTGATAGCTTCTTAGTACAATATTCAGGGTGTCATCAGGAGCATCAGTCACCTCAGAACAAGTGAATAGGTAAGTTGTAACTTTAGCAAAAATAACATAGGCTATGAAACAGGTAAGTAAGTTTTACCATTGTGGTCTATGAGGTGAGTATGGAATGTTCCTGATGAGTAGTACATAGGATACGTTTTTTTTCTAACTGAAACAGTACCTGTAAAATGTATATGTATGATATTATAATACAAACTATACTACTGGGTGTGCATATGATCCAAATAATTTGTAATACTACATATAACTAAATAAATGGGTTATCTACAGCTATATCTACAGCTAGGCCACAGGTGCCCTCACTATTGCTTTATCCTTCATTGAACCAGATTTCTCATTGTTCTCTCATTGATTTTCTCATGACAGATATCAGAAAACACATTTTTACAGAAGGTCATATATTTGGAGAAAACATATACTGTATTTTTATGATGGTTGTCATCTGTATTGCATAGCTTGTCTCTGATGCTATAAATAATGCTTTTGAGTTTTTATAATAGACACAAACATTTGGTAGAGGCAGCTTGGCTCTTAAAGGAACTCTAAACCCAATGACAATAATTAGCCAGCAAGCATCTGACCTGATGCCTGTCTCATGTGCTTCTCCTCCATTTCTTGCAATGCAGGGCAGAAGCTGTAGCAGGGCTCTAAAGTTCACCCTTTTTCAATTTTATACCTTCAGGACCATGCAAAAAAAGTGGCCCTACATTCACTTTGTCCCCAGGTGCTCTCAGTGTGCTTGAGCACAGCAAGACAAAGTGGTCCCACAGCAGTTTCTGACCACAGCACAGCATGTTTAAGACTCATAAAGCTGCACCATGACATGCCCTTCCCAGATCAGCCACAAACCCAGAAACTGAAGTAAAGGAATTGCTTCCACCTAGAATACATGAGGTATTTGAAACAGTTTATTATTTACTGTTTACAGGGGAGAGGAGGTGGAAGAAAGTACGTGTTTGCCTAGGCAGAGACTTTAAACTGGACCTTCAGCATCATTTAATGAAAAGCACAAATCCTTAAAAAATTATGCCCCAGCATCTAAAATTAATATATCTAACGTTTCCAGTCACTTTTTTTCTTTCCCCCACTGGGCTTCAACTATGTTCAGGACTCTAGGATACATGTGCCGCCATCTTGGCTCAGTAGCATCACATACTTATACATATATGCTTTGCACAGACAGAGCAGAGCTGGGGTCAGGAAAAGGTCAGCAATCCCAGAATGCAAAGCGGCACAGTCAAAAGACACTTCCTGTTTGCAGGCAGCCATCTTGGATGTTTAAAGGCTCAGAAAATGCAGTAGGTGCATGTAGGATGATTTTTAATGTAGGCAATCTGTATGGGTGGGGGAAACCTATAAGATAGGCCTTTTTTTTTAGGGTGAAGCTCCAGTTTAAAGCTGACCATAGTCCCTCTTTAGTATACAGCAGCAGGACCCGGGCAGCCCCATGTGCATTAGTGCCGATACAAAAAAAAAAGTCGCCCAGGAACTCACCTCTTCTATCAGCGCTGGTGGTGGAGGCAGTTATGCTGTTCTACAGCAGGCGTAGAAGAGGGGATTTGCCAGGTGGCTATTAATTTGTTTTACTGGTGCCGATGCACAACATTCTGCCCCGCTGCTGTATAGTAAAGCGGGACTAGTCATTTTTTATCATAGTTTCTCTTTAAGACTATCTGTCTGCATCAGCACCAAAGCGGCACAGTCAAAAGACACTTCCTGTTTGCAGGCAGCCATCTTGGATGTTCAAAGGCTAATGTTTTCAGCAGATGGACCAAGCCGACCACCTTTTTTTTTTATTTTTTTACATTTTTTATTAAAGCGGTACGAACCCAGAGTGGCCGGTCGCTGGCATTTCCCTGGGGTACCTCAAAATGGGAAGCTGCGCTATGTGTTTTTGCAACAAAGAAAAGGGTTGATTACCATCAGAAGTTTATAAAGATCTGCCCATTAATTCCTATCATCTCTAACGTGTGCAGATTTAGGAGCTGCATTTTAACAAATAGCAAAAAGTTATTGCCCTGTAATTTGATAATAAAAAAACATTACATTCTTCAAATGAAAATCTTAAACCGGACCTTCAGCATCATTTAATGAAAAGCCCAAACCCTTAAATGTCTATTTACCAGCATCTAAAATTAATATATTTTACATTTTTAGTCTCTTACTAACGGGGTTATAGCTGTGCCTTGCACAGACAGAGCAGAGCTGGCTTCAGGAAAAGGACAGCAATCCCATAATGCAGAGCGGCATAGCCAGAAGGCACTTCCTGTCTGGAGGCAGCCTAAGACTCCATGACTCTATTAGCCACCATCTTGGATGTTAAAAGTTTAAAAAAACTGCAATAGGTGCAGGTAGGATGATTTTTAATGTGGTCATTCTGTACGTACGGGTCGGGGAAACATACAAAACAGGATCTTATTCAAGGTGAAGGTCCGCTTTAAGAAAAAAGGAGGGTTTAGTAATACTGTAAGAAGTAAATCTGAATATAAACATGATGTCCCTGGAGCCATTTCTCTAGATTTAGCTATAATGGCCTCTATATTGTGATCCCTTTAAAGCATATAAAAACAGAAAAGACACAAGGTAGCACTAAATTTAAACTCCACCAAATCATGAAACACGTCAAAACTGGACCGAATACCAAAGATGAAGTTACCTACAGAAACCCAGGCGAGAATAGACATTTGTATGAAAGCAATTCTGCACTGAAACTAGTAAAGTACCCTGTTTCCCCGAAAATAAGACCTACTCCGAAAATAAGACCTACTGTGATTTTAGCATGAAGGCTAAATATAAGACCTCCCCCGAAAATAAGACCTCCCCCCGCAGCAAGAATCCTCAGTCAGCTGCGGCTGGCTCTCTCTGATGACGAGTGACGCCCCTGACGTTGCGCATAGGGGGACGTCACCGGGGGACGTCACTCGTCATCAAAGCGGCCGCCACTAAAGTGAAAGCTGCTGTCTGCTGCTCACCTCCCCCACCTTCACCCACTGATGATGAGGAGGGGGGTTGTATGTTTTGGATTCCCCACATATGCCACTACCGGTAGTACAGGAGAAGGGGGGTAAATTGGGACAGGAGGATCAGGGGGGGGAGGTAACATGAAATTTTGACAGGAGTCACATCTTGTCTGGTTATGCTGGTTTGTGATGGCAACTACTAATGTTTAACAGTTAATAAATTTCCTTTTTTTGTGAATGCATGTGAATTCTTCTTCATGGAAAAATGTAAGACATCCCCTGAAAATAAGACCTAGCGCATCTTTGGGAGCAAAAATTAATATAAGACACTGTCTTATTTTCGGGGAAACACGGTATCAGACGGACATTGCTTTTGCTTTCTCCACCATAATACACCTTTTACATTCAAAAACATTTAGTTTCATTTAGGTGGCATTTAGTTGTCATCCTGTAATAATTTTATGACCCTCACATAGGCAGTCATTTTTTAGAATAAAGACCAAAGCAGACCAAAACCCACTGAACTTGTGAAATAACACTCCCTTATATTATAGGGGAGGGGGTAATTCTAGTAAGAATGGTGGATTTTGGTCCACTTTATTCTTTCTGCAGTGAGGAAGGGTGAGAAATAACATTGATGAACACTTATACAGATTAATGCCTGTACTGCCCATTCACTTCAGCTTCTTTTAAATGTTCTGCACCCAGGAAAGGGGCATTAGCAGCAGATAGAAATGGCAAATCCAAAATGGTTAGGACCTCACCTCTAAAGGGTTTTAGATTTGCAGATTTAGGAGGAAAGCATTAAACCCACTCTCACACCTTCCCTTATCTGCTCCCCTGACCAGCTACAACAGCCCAGCAGGATTCTGGAGCACATACAATCGTTTTTCCATAATGATTAAAAATAAAAATGCAGAAAACTATTTTAAAGAAATAAAAATCAATTACAAAGCGATATTGTCCAATCCAATTAAAAAGCTCACAGCCAGCAAATAAAAATCCACCACTTTATATTATTGCTTGGTGTCTTTAGAAGGTTTTTGACATTTGTTAACGTTTATTCGGCTTGAACCAGGATCGTGCTGGTCCGACTTGTCATTCTGCAATTAATACGGAAAAAGCCTGGACTCATCAAAACCGGCTAAGACTCATCTAAGGGCCGAGAGGAGCCGGGCGCGCTGGCGGCCACATGCCCGCTACCTTCTAACAGGGTGTGTGCCCGCCATTCTCAAATGCCTGTCAAGACCCTGCTAACTGTATTTTTGGTGGCTGCTTGCGCAAGCGCCACTGGATCGGGAGAAGGTCAGTTTTACAGGGGACTCAAGGGGGTTCAAATCTGGATGCCCCAGGGGAGGGAATCACGTTTATGGTCCATTTTAACACAATGATAGGGTGTGAATAGAGCTAGCAAGCTGTTTTTTTTATTCTGCAGGGCACTGGAGCCATTGTCCTCCACACAGCAGGGTCAGTGTTACATTTCCACCTTAACGCCAATTTGACACTGAAGCTGATGTTTCTCTTAGCTCTGACATCACTGATTAAGGACATATATATTTGCCACAATGGCAGTTGGTTAGATTTGTGCCTGGGTGAAGAGGAGAGATTTGTATTAGGGTTCCACACTGCAAATACAGGCTCAGCAAAGGATCCTGCTTCGCCCATTCAAAACCAGAAACAAAAGATGTATGTGTTTGGAGGTGCCACTTAAAATATAAAAAAAAATAAAATGGAGTGACTAAACTTCTGGAACAATCCCAAGAGGAGTCCCGTTTACAGAGTGTGAGGCTTGATCACCAGTACGTTGCCATTTCCATGATAAAACACAGATTAAATCCATTGCCTTCATGCAACACGATAGGCCTTCATTAAGGAATATTCTCGCCTGCTAGCGCGGGATGCCCAGATGAAGAGAGCACCAGCCATGAACTGAAGAGGTGAGGAGACACAGGCCAAGCAGAAGGACCAGCCATATTCCCCTCGGACACCTGATGGGAGAGGCAGACTGTTCTGCAGCATATATATCCCACTGGCAAAACAAACAACGGCACCCAGTGTGCACACACCTGCAAACAACCATCAAAGGACTGTTAGAACCAACAAACCTGAAGGAGATCCATTACTTTATAAGTGTACACAATTATATTATATATATTAAATATTATTATTTATACAACTTATGTAAAGCCTTGGGTCACATTTACTTGCCTAAACTTCTATCTGTACTCCAGCTGCACTTATTCAATTCCCAATATTAAGTGTTCATTAAAGTGGACCAAAACCCAGGATTTTGACTATGCTTGATTTTGGTCCTTTCCCCCGGGGCACCCCAATGAGGGGTAGCCCGCTGCGTGACACCCCTCAGATCTCTGAACCGAACTCACCTCTTCCCGGTACTATGGCACATGCGCGGCCGCTTGTCCAGTCAGCACACTCGGAGCCGCTGACATCACGTCGTCTAAGGCCAGCGGGCTCCGAGCGCACTGGCGGCCGTATCCCCTGCTTCCCTCTAACAGGGAGCACATGTACGCACCCTGCTAGACGGGTAGCGGGGATGCGGCTGCAGCTCGCGCATGAGCCGTTGGACCGGGAAACAAGGTAAGTGTATGGGGCAACCTTAGAGCTTCTCGATTTTGGATGCCCCGGGGGGAGGGGGGGGGAACCTCCCGCGCGTCCCTGTTACAGGGCGCGCGCCCGCGCCGGCCATTCACAGACGGCCGGCGCGGGCACTGCTAGAGGGACGCGCGGGAGGCGGCGGCGGCGGCTGATCCGTCGCCGATAAGGTAAGGTTTTTTGGGGCTTTTGGGGGGGTTCCACCCCGTGGGACATCCCGATCTCGGATACCCCGCGGTGAGGTTGGTGATCGGCCCGGGAATCTTATAGATTCCCGGGCCAATCACCCCTGGGTGTTGGTCCACTTTAAGTGTCTGGCAATTCCACAGTAAATGCACAGACTCTCCTCCAATCAGAATAGATTAGCTGGTGTCAGAATAGCTTGTATAACTCATGATGCACACATCAGCTGCAGGAGGCCAGGGATGCTGCTACAAACTGCTGAGGCATCCCCATATTGGCAAGTATACTGGGGGGGGGGGGATTACAGAGCAGACAAGCCCCAGGAACAGGCAATCAACTGGCCATGGACTCTTTTACATAGCCTAGCTAGCAAACAATTAGTGTTACTCAATAGTAACTACTACATAACTGGTAGGATTCCACCAACAATAACAGGTCAACTTGGAAAAAAAAACAAGAACATACATACCATATTTTTCACCCTATATGGCGCACTGTTTTTCTTTCCCCAAAAGGGGGAGGGAGAAACGTTAGGAATAAATATACTTATATGAGTCTCGCGTCTGCTGTCCCCGCTCTGGCTTCTAGCACCGCCACTGCCTATCGAGAGTCAGCACGCACTGCCTGAGAAGCAGTGGCTGCGCCGTAAGCCAGAGCAGGGACAACGTTCATGTAAGTATACCATTTTTTTCTGGGGGGTTGGGGTGAATGCCACACTGAATAAGGGGATGGGGGGATGCCACACTGCCTATATGGGGAATGGGATCGGGGGATGCCACACTGTCAATGGAGAATGGGTGGGGAAGTGGATGCCACACTGCCTATGAGATGGGTGGAATGCCACACTGCCTATGAGATGGGTGGAATGTCACACTGCCTATGAGATGGGTGGAATGTCACACTGCCTATGAGATGGGTGGCATGCCACACTGCCTATGAGATGGGTGGAATGTCACACTGCCTATGAGATGGGTGGAATGTCACACTGCCTATGAGATGGGTGGAATGTCACACTGCCTATGAGATGGGTGGAATGTCACACTGCCTATGAGATGGGTGGAATGTCACACTGCCTATGAGATGGGTGGAATGTCACACTGCCTATGAGATGGGTGGAATGTCACACTGCCTATGGGTAATGTAATGGGGAATGCCGCAATGTTAAAGTGGACCAACACCCAGGATTTTCACTATCCTGGGTGTTGGTCCACTTCCGCAGGGCACCCCGATAGGATACGACGGATAAGCCGCCGCCGCCTCTCGTGCGCATCCCTCTTACAGGGCACGCGCCCGCCATTCACAAACGGCCGGCGCGGGAGCGCGCCCTGCTAGAGGGACGCGTAGGAGGCGGTGGCGGCTTATCTGTCTCCTAAAAAGGTAAGATTTTAGGGGCTTTCTGGGGGGTTTCACCCCACGGGACATCCCGATTTCGGATGCCCCGCGGGGAGGAACGGGGAATGGGGGGGAACAGGGAATGGAACATTGCCTATGGGGAAAGGGAGGGGGGAATGGAACACTGCCTATGGGGAATGGAAGGGGGGAATGGAACACTGCCTATGGAGAAAGGGAGGGGGGAATGGAACACTGCCTATGGGGAATGGAAGGGGGGAATGGAACACTGCCTATGGAGAAAGGGAGGGGGGAATGGAACACTGCCTATGGGGAATGGAAGGGGGGAATGGAACACTGCCTATGGGGAATGGAAGGGGGGAATGGAACACTGCCTATGGGGAATGGAAGGGGGGAATGGAACACTGCCTATGGGGAATGGAAGGGGGGAGGATGCCACACTGCCTATGGGGAATGGGAGGGGGGGGGATGCCACACTGCCTATGGGGGATGCCACACTGCCTATGGGGAATGCCACACTGCCTATGGGGAATGCCACACTGCCTATGGGGAATGCCACACTGCCTATTATGGGGAATGGCACACTGCCTATTATGGGGAATGGCACACTGCCTATTATGGGGAATGGCACACTGCCTATTATGGGGAATGGCACACTGCCTATTATGGGGAATGGCACACTGCCTATTATGGGGAATGGCACACTGCCTATTATGGGGAATGGCACACTGCCTATTATGGGGAATGGCACACTGCCTATTATGGGGAATGGCACACTGCCTATTATGGGGAATGGCACACTGCCTATTATGGGGAATGGCACACTGCCTATTATGGGGAATGGCACACTGCCTATTATGGGGAATGGCACACTGCCTATTATGGGGAATGGCACACTGCCTATTATGGGGAATGGCACACTGCCTATTATGGGGAATGGCACACTGCCTATTATGGGGAATGGCACACTGCCTATTATGGGGAATGGCACACTGCCTATTATGGGGAATGGCACACTGCCTATTATGGGGAATGGCACACTGCCTATTATGGGGAATGGCACACTGCCTATTATGGGGAATGGCACACTGCCTATTATGGGGAATGGCACACTGCCTATTATGGGGAATGGCACACTGCCTATTATGGGGAATGGCACACTGCCTATTATGGGGAATGGCACACTGCCTATTATGGGGAATGGCACACTGCCTATTATGGGGAATGGCACACTGCCTATTATGGGGAATGGCACACTGCCTATTATGGGGAATGGCACACTGCCTATTATGGGGAATGGCACACTGCCTATTATGGGGAATGGCACACTGCCTATTATGGGGAATGGCACACTGCCTATTATGGGGAATGGCACACTGCCTATTATGGGGAATGGCACACTGCCTATTATGGGGAATGGCACACTGCCTATTATGGGGAATGGCACACTGCCTATTATGGGGAATGGCACACTGCCTATTATGGGGAATGGCACACTGCCTATTATGGGGAATGGCACACTGCCTATTATGGGGAATGGCACACTGCCTATTATGGGGAATGGCACACTGCCTATTATGGGGAATGGCACACTGCCTATTATGGGGAATGGCACACTGCCTATTATGGGGAATGGCACACTGCCTATTATGGGGAATGGCACACTGCCTATGGGGAATGGCACACTGCCTATGGGGAATGGCACACTGCCTATGGGGAATGGCACACTGCCTATGGGGAATGGCACACTGCCTATGGGGAATATGGCACACTGCCTATGGGGAATGGCACACTGCCTATGGGGAATGGCACACTGCCTATGGGGAATGGCACACTGCCTATGGGGAATGGCACACTGCCTATGGGGAATGGCACACTGCCTATGGGGAATGGCACACTGCCTATGGGGAATGCCACACTGCCTATGGGGAATGCCACACTGCCTATGGGGAATGCCACACTGCCTATGGGGAATGCCACACTGCCTATGGGGAATGCCACACTGCCTATGGGGAATGCCACACTGCCTATGGGGAATGCCACACTGCCTATGGGGAATGCCACGCTGCCTATGGGGAATGGCACGCTGCCTATGGGGAATGGCACGCTGCCTATGGGGAATGGCACGCTGCCTATGGGGAATGGCACGCTGCCTATGGGGAATGGCACGCTGCCTATGGGGAATGGCACGCTGCCTATGGGGAATGGCACGCTGCCTATGGGGAATGGCACGCTGCCTATGGGGAATGGCACGCTGCCTATGGGGAATGGCACGCTGCCTATGGGGAATGGCACGCTGCCTATGGGGAATGGCACGCTGCCTATGGGGAATGGCACGCTGCCTATGGGGAATGGGAGGGGGGGGGGAATGGAACGCTGCCTATGGGGTATGGGGGGGGAATGGAACGCTGCCTATGGGGTATAGGGGGGGGATGCCACGCTGCCTATGGGGTATGGGAGGGGGAGGATGGGAAATGGGAAGGGGGGGGGGAATGCCACACTGGCTATGGGGAATGGGAAGGGGGGGGGGAATGCCACACTGGCTATGGGGAATGGAAAGGGGGGGGGGGGAATGCCACACTGGCTATGGGGAATGGAAAGGGGGGGGGGGGGAATGCCACACTGGCTATGGGGAATGGGAAAGGGGGGGGGGGGGAATGCCACACTGGCTATGGGGAATGGGAAAGGGGGGGGGGAATGCCACACTGGCTATGGGGAATGGGAACGGGGGGGGGGGGAATGCCACACTGGCTATGGGGAATGCCGCACTGGCTATGGGGAATGGGAAGGGGGGGGGGAATGCCGCACTGCCTATGGGGAATGCCGCACTGCCTATGGGGAATGCCACACTGCCTATGGGGAATGCCACACTGCCTATGGGGAATGCCACACTGCCTATGGGGAATGCCACACTGCCTATGGGGAATGCCACACTGCCTATGGGGAATGCCACACTGCCTATGGGGAATGCCACACTGCCTATGGGGAATGCCACACTGCCTATGGGGAATGCCACACTGCCTATGGGGAATGCCACACTGCCTATGGGGAATGCCACACTGCCTATGGGGAATGCCACACTGCCTATGGGGAATGCCACACTGCCTATGGGGAATGCCACACTGCCTATGGGGAATGCCACACTGCCTATGGGGAATGCCACACTGCCTATGGGGAATGCCACACTGCCTATGGGGAATGCCACACTGCCTATGGGGAATGAGGGGAATGCCACACTGCCTATGGGGAATGAGGGGAATGCCACACTGCCTATGGGGAATGCCACACTGCCTATGGGGAATGAGGGGAATGCCACACTGCCTATGGGGAATGAGATTGGGGGGAATGCCACACTGCCCATGGAGAATGGGGTGGAGGGGGATGCCACACTGCCTGTAATGGGGTGTTGAGTCTGCTGTCCCCGCTCTGGCTTCCGGCACCGCCACTGCCTCTCGCGAGTCAGCACGCACTGCCTGAGAAGCAGTGGCTGCGCCATAAGCCAGAGCGGGGACAGCGTTCATGTAAGTATACCTTTTTTTTTTGGGGGGGGGGGGGGGGGGGTTGGGGTGAATGCCACACTGAATAAGGGGATGGGGAGGGATGCCACACTGCCTATATGGGGAATGGGATCGGGGGATGCCATACTGCCTATATGGGGAATGGGAGGGGTAGTGGATACCATACTGCCTATAAGAATGAGAGGGGAGAATGCCACACTGCCTATGAGATGGGTGGAATGTCACACTGCCTATGGGAAATGTAAGGGGGAATGCCACAATGTTAATGAAACAGTGCCTATGGGGAATGGGAGGGGGGAATGGAACACTGCCTATGGGGGGTGGGGAATGCCACACTGCCTATGGGGAATGGGAAGGGGGGGATGCCACACTGCCTATGGGGAATGGGAAGGGGGGAATGCCACACTGCCTATGGGGAATGGGAAAGGGGGAATGAATAAAGGGGGGTGGGAGCAGCTCAATCACTATTTATACAAAATTATTATTATTATTCAGGGCCTGGGAACTAATTTATCGCACAGTTTAACCCTCTCATCAACTAAATATCAAGCAACAAACATGTCTAGCTATGTGGAAAGACAGAGATTTGGTTGCACATATCTGCAGATACATGTGGAAGCCACACCGCCCGACAAGGCACTCTGTGTTTAGTGTGGTCCCTACTCTTAATTTTGAGTCCCCAACATTGGGACATGCAATGCAGAAAAATATTTGAGAGCTACTCACCTGGGAAGCTGCCAGCCTCCCTTTAGAACAGAAGGGGGGAATGCCACACTGCCTATGGGGAATGGGAAGGGGGGAATGCCACACTGCCTATGGGGAATGGGAAGGGGGGAATGCCACACTGCCTATGGGGAATGGGAAGGGGGGAATGCCACACTGCCTATGGGGAATGGGAAGGGGGGAATGCCACACTGCCTATGGGGAATGGGAAGGGGGGAATGCCACACTGCCTATGGGGAATGGGAAGGGGGGAATGCCACACTGCCTATGGGGAATGGGAAGGGGGGAATGCCACACTACCTATGGGAATGAGATTGGGGGGAATGCCACACTGCCCATGGAGAATAGGGTGGAGGGGATGCCACAGTGCCTGTAATGGGGTGTTTTAGCACAACATTTGGTTTAGAAGTTTTTTGTCTTATTTTCCTCCTCCAAATCATATGTGCATCTTATAGAGCAAAAACTACAGTATTTCTACTTACCTGCTAATAAGTGTAAGGCTCCAGTGCCCAGAGCAGGGTAAAGACTGCGGCACACACAACCAGCTAGACCAACAATAGCGCCAAAAAATATCAGTCCAAGTGCAACCAGTGGCAGCAAAAACTGGCACCGCCAAAGATCTGGAAGATAATATTGAGTTACAAATACTGTAAGGGCATTGGGTACTTCAAAACATGTCTATTCTTAAGGGGAAATTCAAATTTCTATGGCTTTGTGTCCTCAAGGTGCTGAGCTTATTTTTTTCTTTTTTTAGTCATTTGCAACACTGTCCAATAAAAGAAACAGTTTTCTATAGCAACAACGTGTTAATGTTAGCAACTGTACATGGGCAGTGTGTTTTGTTTTGACTGTTGTGGTGTGAGCATAGTTCCTGATTCTGGATCGATAGGAGACATGATGCTTCACATTCCTGAGCTCAAGGGTTTAACCCCTCCTTGCTCTTTGTTGCAGTAGCAAAAGGGTTACTGGTAGTAATCTCACCTAGGGAAAGATGCCTACCCTTACTGCTGCCCGATTCTTCCAAGCTCTGGTTGGTTAGTGTGTTGGGGTGTGTGTTTTTGTATAAACATTTAAAAGCAACATAGTGCGGTTTTAAAACTGCAAGGTGCCTGTTTTAAACGTACACTAACCTTAGTGAGGAGGTCAATAACATTTGGTCAAATGGGGCTTTTCCAGGCAACAGAGACCCTCAATCAAGTCAGCTGACCTGATGTTTTCAGCATATAGATCCAATAAGGAACAATTTAACAATGTTAGTATAACTATAAGGTGTGAGTGCTGACCACCTAGACTTGCAGCAGTAGAACTTTTCAGAATCAGCATTGCCCTCTGTAGGAGGCAGCGACTGCGAGGTGACATGACTTACAGCCAGAAATGACCAGAGTTCCTCTTTAATATGCATCGGCTGTGAATTGCACCGCTAAAAGAAAGAAACAACTGTCTGGATACTTACTCCTCCTAGGTTGTGTCCCCCACATGACCACGAGCAGCCTATCAGCGTAGCCATCGCTGGTTGTGCAAGCCGATAGGCTGCTCCAAGGCAGCCGTAGAAGGATCCTGGAAGAGGTGAGTACACGGGCGGCACAATCCACAGCGGGGCAGCCCGACACTGCTGCATATTATAGAGGGACTCTGGTCATATTTCCACTTTAAGAAGTATGTGTTTACATTAGCAACATACACCAAGGTGTTGTACAGAGCAGAAACTTCCTGACTCTGGCTTGCTAATCATCTGAGCTCACAAATGTAACTCTCCCTGCTCTAAGTCAGCCTTTACAGATGAGAATTGTTCAACCTTGTGTTCCAATAGCTAAAGAGTTACTGGCAGTGTCTCACCTGGGGTCATTACTTCTAACTGATTCTTCCAAGTCCCACTTTTTTTTTGGGGGGGGGGGGGGGGGGCTCACCCTTGCCAGTGAAGGATTCTGGGATTTCTAGCAAGAAGCTATACTGAAGGACTTTACTCAAGGCCAGAAAGCCACACCCACTTTAGCAACACAGAGCCACAGGGATAAAGGAAACATGGAATCAGCTTGCTGATAAGTAAATCAGGTATGGGGCACAATCCTAACAAACAGGTTTCTTATACATTCCAAAAGAGGAGAATAATAAGGCAGAACTCAAAAACCTGATTTAAATAATACAATTTAAAATACTGTTCCTTTCTACTTGATTTTATAGGATTTTATAGCATAGTGCCATCGCTCATCTGTTTGCCTGTTAAATGCGAAGTGAAGAGATCAATTACAGGGAATATCCTCATTCATCAGAGGTCGCAATGACGCCTAATTTTGTGTAATATACTTGTTAAATCTGCTCTAACCTGCATCCTGAAGCCCTCACTGTGTAGATACACCTCCAATGAATGACAGAGATATTTCTCCCAGCTGCCATTTGTTACAATTTGTCATATGTTCTGCTTAGCTAAGGTAAACAAATTCATACATTGTAACATTTGGTTACAGCTAACATTTTCCAGGGAGAAAGAATGTCAGCTGGGGTAGAGAGGATGATACATGTATTTTAAAGTGGACCAAAACCTAGGATTTTGACTATCCTGGGTTTTGGTCCTTGCCCCCAGGACAAGGAGTCTGCATCTTTTTGTACACATATGCAAGCAAAGACCCCCTATTCACATCATGAATTGATTAATTACTGGATGCCACTCCCAAAGCTATAAAATCATGTTTATTGGGAACAAGAAAACATGAAGGGAGGCACACCAATAACTAAATTCAATACATGATTTTATTTGTAGTATCCACAAAAAACATACACCTAAACATGTTAAAAACCATTAAAATACATAAATACAATAACACACAAGACAAACAGGAGATGGGGAGAGGACTATATAAATTAATTCACCAATAAGTTAACAATAAATAATTAATACATCCACCCAAGTGAGGCTATACTATAATTGATCCAATAATACCACCTAATAATCAAGACCTGCCTATGGTCCGGATCCTAATAAATTGGTGTATCAAGTGCATAAATATACAATTAATATCCATTCTCAATAACTACCATGGGCAACCAACATGCCTCAAAACAACTTAATCCAAAAAAATGATTAATCTCAAAAAGTAAGCCGTGACCAACAGTATCTATGCATAGATGAAAGGTCTAACTGGAAAGCTCTAACTGGATTATACTGTACATAAAAGTTGTACAATCTGTATTATAAAGGCTCTGTATCTCTGTGCTTACAGTCTGTACCTGCAGAAGAGGGGTGTTGCTGGAAAACTCTTAAGAACATGATGTCTGACTATACAGAGATAAACTTATAATGTTTAAGTCCAACATACATATATATATATTCAGACTCAGACATGTCTTAGAGCTTTCCAGCAACATCTCTCTGCTGCAGATACAAATGGTGAGCACAGAGAAACACAGCCTTTATTTTATAGGCTGTTTAACACACATATATATTTCAGGGTCCGCCATAGAGATACATGCAGAGCTGATAACTGATCCTAACAAGAGAGGTCCAGCACAAGGAAGGGAGTTACCTGAGGCTTGTCAGAAAATATAAAGCAGCCTGAATGAAAGATGCAGCCCCTGACAGCCAGCCTGGCGAGAACAGGAAGCAGCTACATTCACCATTTACCTGAAATATCCCTTTAAAGCCAACTATACCTCTATGTTGTTTATTTCAATTCTGACGAATTGAGTACTCCTCTGTGACTGAAAATACTCCTCCAATCTGGTTTCCGCTCGTGTTACTCTACCGAAACGGCCCTCACCAAAGTCACCAATGATCTACTAACAGCCAAATCCAAAGGCCACTACTCTGCTCTCATCCTTCTCGACTTATCATCTGCTTTTGACACTGTCGACCATGCTTTGCTTCTCAATATTCTTTCTTCTCTTGGAATCAAAGGTCTCGCACTCTCTTGGCTCTCCTCCTATCTCTCTCACCGCACATTTAGTGTATCTTACTCACACACCATTTCCTCTCCCCGGCCTCTGTCTGTAGGGGTACCACAAGGCTCAGTCCTAGGACCCCTACTTTTTTCAATATACACTTCTGGTCTAGGACAACTAATAACCTCGCTAGGCTTCCAATATCACTTTTATGCAGACGACACTCAGATCTACCTCTCTGGCCCGAATCTCTCTTCTCTTCTCTCCCGCCTTCCTGACTGTCTAACAGCCATCTCTTCCTTCATGACATCTCGCTCTCTTAAACTGAACATGGACAAAACAGAACTGGTCATTTTCCCACCATCTCACTCCCCTCCCCTCTCTAACACCACAATCTCTGTAAATAATCTTACAATAACTGCAACTCCTCAAGCTCGATGCCTGGGCGTCATTCTGGACTCCTCTCTCTCCTTCAGACCTCACATTCACTCCCTAGCCACCTCCTGTCGCCTCCAACTCAAAAATATATCTCGCATCCGTCCCTTCCTCTCACCTGTCACCACTAAAATGCTAGTACATGCCCTGGTCATATCCCGACTGGACTACTGCAACACCGTCCTCTGTGGTTTGCCAACAAACAGACTGGCTCCCCTCCAATCTATCCTAAACTCTGCTGCTCGCCTCATCCATCTCTCCTCTCGCTTCTCCAGTGCTACTCCCCTCTGTCAATCCCTCCACTGGTTACCTGTCTCCCATAGAGTTCAGTTCAAACTTCTAGTGCTAACCTACAAAGCTCTCTCCAACCAGGCCCCTTCCTACATTTTATCTCTGATCCAACATTACCAACCAAAGCGCAACCTCTGCTCCGCCTCTGACATTCTCCTGTCCTCTTCCTTGGTTACCTCCTCGCACTCCCGCCTTCAAGACTTCTCCTGTGCCTCCCCACTTCTCTGGAATGCACTCCCCCGCTCGATCCGCCACTCTCCATCAATCCAAGCCTTTAAAAGCGCCCTCAAAACTCACTTCTTCAGACAAGCATATGACCTGGCTTAAGCAACTACTATAACCTTCAATGGCACATGCAGCCATACTCAAGCTCTACCACTTGTGACCCCACCCCCTTTGTCTCCACCCTCATCCTTTAGTCTGTAAGCTCGCAAGGGCAGGGCACTCCTCCCTATTGTCTCCTGTACTCACAACACTTGGTTTTAACCTGTGGCATCTAATTTTGTATTGTTCTCTGTGCTATATGTTTTACCTTGTCTGTATTCTTAACTTGTAAAGCGCTACGGAAGTTGATGGCGCTATATAAATAAACATTAATAATAAATAATAATAATGCTGCAAGCAGTATTTCTACTCATTGGGAAAAAGTCTAGTGCGATCTCTGTTCTTTATAAACGTTCCTACTTACATGTCCGAATCAGGTCAACCTCACTGTTGTGATTCCCAGGTTGGGTGTATTTCTCCAAGAACTGATCGGAAAAGGACAGCGACATGCACTTAAAGCCATATAAAGATTCTGTAACAAACAAACACAGTTACAGAAAACCTAATGGTAAGAATAAGAAAGGTGCAGGTGGTTAAAGCCACTGTTCAGGCAAAAATGATAAACAGATACTCATCTATAAGGGCCAATTCAGCACCTTGATTTTTGTGAGAAAAAAAATGTAACTCCGTGCAACTCAGCACCGTTTTAAGATGTGCAAATTTTAAATAATTTCCAAAGCTAAAAATGGTGCTGAATTGCACAAAGGAATAAAATCATACATTTTATTTCTCACAAAACGTGAGTCAGTCACAGTAACTGCCTGAGCGCTCTATTCTCTACAATGGAGAGGCCGCGCCAGCCCTCGTCACTGCGAGTAATGCAGGGAGTCAGCAAGGCATCCCCAGGGAGCAGGATGGCGGGATGACAGTCTAGATCTCAGGGGGATGTAAGTTTCAAACCACTGGAATAGGGCTGATCAACTGCGCTGGACTATTGGGAAGTAGGTGTCAATTCTTTTTGCCCAGCCTGTCCCTTTAATGTTTAAAGGGAAGGTCGATTGTGTACTCTCCCACAACCTCCTATCAGGGGTCAGAAGGCATGAGGTTCCACCAGCTACTTGCACCTAAGTCTCGTCTACAGCCTATGGGTGGGCCTGGCCTGTGTATGGAGGCCTTGACTGACAATAATGGACATCCTAGTTTATGTGCCCTCTGGTAACCCCAAATTTGAGGTCTGTGGGAAAGTCAACAAAAGTGGACTTTCCATTTAAAGCCTGATCCGCCACTTTGACCTGAGGATAGAAAAAAAATGAACTTTTTAAAGTGACCCCACCAAAAGGATGGGTGGTGGGTATGACTGCATCATAGAAAGGAAGCTGGAAGAAAAAAGTGATACTAAATATGTAATGATTTAATATTCTGTAAATTCAGCCCTTCAGCTCCCAAGCACATTAGTGCAAGGGTCATCAAGGAGCCGAGTTCATAATTTTCAAAAGGCTTTGTATTTGTTCGAATGCCCCTCCTATGTGCAATGAGCAGCTCCCCAATCCAGAATCACAAGACCTACCCTCCTCAGAATCTGTGTGGTGCAAGTCTTCAATGCACTGCTGCCATAATCCCAAACTGCCATTGCAATGGTAGAGTGCATCTGTGTACGCCTTCTCGTTGGCCTTTTCCAGCTCCCCAAGGAAATCACTGGCAGCGGTCTCACTAACATTAGCGAGGACAGGAGAGGTAAAGTATCGGTACCAGGACACAGTGCCCACTGCTGCGGACAGGTAGATGACAGACAGAAGGGACAAGACGCTGCCAATCACCAATGCGGTGGCAAATCGGTTATCCATGGTGTGGAGTCACCAGATGGCTCTCTTCTCAGTAGATGGGAAAAGCATCTGATGGGGGGAAAGCAAGAAAAAGTTAGAATGCTTCATTTTCAATAAAAACTTTAGTCTAGATATGGATAGTGTGTGTAAAATATATTACACACACACACACACACACACCAGGGCTGTGGAGTCGGTAAGACAAAGTCCCTACTCAGACTTCATAAATGGTCAGTAATTAGTAATAACAAATTTACTGTAGTAAAATGGTAACACTGGGCTTTTTATCACTATTATATAAGCAACCAGGCTTCCTAGATTGAATATAAAAGTATATTTACTAGAATAAAATTTCTGAGCAAATAACCTCGAGGTTCCTGCCCAAGCAATAACATCACAAAAAAAAATGATGCTTACCTTTGTCTCCTGCAGTTCCACTGTGCAGTGCCAGCATCTTCATACTTACCAATGACGAAGATTGAGCGATTCCATCCTCCAACAATATGTCTTTATGTCCCCTTTAAAGCAGAGCGAAACCTATTTCTGGGTGCTCCGCTCTTCCCACATCCCCCTGAGCAGCAGGGCGATGATGACTGCTCGGTGATGGCCTGGTTTTCCACCACCGAGGCCACGCCCACCTGGCCCTGTTCAGATCACAGATTGGCTGATCTTAAGGTGCCAGGGACAGGCTGAACGAGGTGTCTTGTGATGTGCCAGCCAGCGGCACCCCAGGCTTTCACGCTGGGCGCACCCACTCCCACGCCTAGCCATTCAGAAAGGCTTTGAGCGGGAGTGCACAGCTACAGAGAAGCTGGGGTTGTGACGGCCAGCGAACACAGCAATGCTTGAGCCACCAGTAAAGTTGAGTATACCAATGACAAGGGTTTCACACAACGGGGCAGGGGGTAGGCTAGAGGCCGTCCCTTGAATCTTTTAGATTCCAGGGCCATGCCGCATGGACTTTGCTCCACATTAACATATCTAGTCCATCCTTTGCAGTGAATGGAGTAGGCTTGTTGGCATGTAAACATGGCTACATATACACTGCAGGTAGACGGAATCACTGGCTTTCCACCATTGGCAAGTATGAAAATGCTGATGCTGCAAGGAGCTGTGGGCGAACACTGGACTTGAGGAGAGGGACAAAAGGTAAAGACTTACTGTAAAATTCAGGCTTGTAACTAAAGGCCATTGGGCAGCATGAAGAAACTGAGTATAAGGGACAGGGGAGATTGGAGAACTCACTATCTATAACCATTAGAACACATTGCTGCTGCATAGGACAGGTTTATATATAAGGGTCTTAGATTAAGTAAACAACGTATGATTAACATTTCTAAACTTCCTATGAAAGTTACAATAATTAGACAATATTAGTAAGAGATTTTCTTTTTTATGCTAGAGTTGGTAGATTTCTAACAACTCTAGACAAAACTAGCTGACTTCACAGCCCAAACACACACTATAAGCTTATTACTAAATATTAAAGCGATATGAGAATATGAAATTGGGCAGACAGTACAGACTGGCTGCTTTTACCTGAGACATTTACATTCTAATTAGGTAAATGTTTAGGATTTGCAAGGCTTTTTATATGTAGTCTCCCTCATCCCATGTTGAAGGATTAACAATAATTGGAAATCGGACGTTGGTCATTTTTTTCCTTTTACTTTGTTTACAAAATATCTTGATCTACTGTACAGTGTGGTAAGCAGTGTCGGAACAGGTATGTGGATGAACCCAACCAGCAGTTACACCAGCAGATGGCACAGCACAGAAGGACTCAGATGTGTAACTACATCTAAAGGACACAGGACACACTTGATTACAGTCACGCTCACATTTAGGATAATGAAGACTGGTTTGAAAGAGGTGTGAAAGAAGACACTTATGAGAAAAGAACCTAGCTTGAAAAGAGGCAGGAGGTTGCAACACCTGTTGTCTATGACCTACAATGCCTTGATAACACCTCACCTAAGGCAGTGCACCACCTAATAACTTCAGTCATGCTAATGCAATCTACACCTCCCTACAGTTTATAGAAGGCAGAGTATGTGGATTGGAGTAATTTTTTTATTTCTGGTTCTCTGAACTGAAAAAGCCAGTTGGATGACTAGCAAAATGTCTTCAAGAATATTAGTTCAGTTGCCTCAATTTCATTCTACAGATATACACTGACCCGGATGAATGAGAATTGTCATGGACACATTTCTCCAACCTCAAACAGGTGCAAGCAATTCTAACAATATAGTGTTTTTAATTTGCTCTTGACTGGATACCTGTAGTTTGATAGCTTTCCTAGTACAATTCCCCTGCTTTTACCCCTTCACCAGTTGTAGTTTATTAGGTGTACATCACCCAAAGTAGGCTCTGGGGTTTTCCTTGAAGGTAGGCTATACATACTTCATATCTGGCTACCCCCACCAAGGCAAATAGAAGTCAGCATCTACATTTAGGACCCCCTCTTACATGGATCGCCTGGATGGACCTGACAATCCCCTCCAGTCTCTCCAACATGGATTTCGTAGATCTGGAAAAGTTCCCGAGATCTTGTATCTCGCTGGTGGTTTAGAAGGCAACTACTGTGACATTGTCCAAGACAATCTGAATGTCTCTGCCCAGTACTTCTGAATCTAGTTTCCTCAGGGCATCTTTTACAGCTAGGAGTCACCTAAAGTTGGAGGACTTCTGGGCCATGGGCTCTTGTACACATACCCTGAAAGTATTGCCCTTGCCAATGAGCTCCCCAGCCAAAGGAACTTGCGTCTGTCGTTACCACTAAGGGTTCTATCTGGTGCCAAGGCTTCCCGCCTGCCACATTCTCTGACAAGGTCCACCATACCAGACTTTCCCTTACCTGCTCCGGTAAGGCATCTAACCAATCGAGGGAGGCTTGATCCTTTTCCCATGCATCTAGAAAGAAGACCTGCAAGGTACGAGAATGAAGATGGGTCCAGGGAACTGCTGTTATAGGAGGAGGCCATTAGACCGAGTATGGCCATAATCTGAATATGAGAGATTGAATGGTGGGAGAGAACTTGTTTCATATACTTGGCCATCTTTTCCATTTTAGCCCTAGCAAGAAAAATACGCTGGGTCAGGGTATCTCTCTCATTTTCAAGGTACATGCATCTGCTCTCGGGATGAGGCTGGACTTTTCCAGATTCAATATCCAACATAACACTTGGAGACATAGTAAGGTTTTCTACAAGGCTGCTAGAAGGGAGGACCTGTCCCTCGCAAAAAGAAGCAGGTTGTCCAAATAAGATATGATGTTCGATCGATGAAACCAGGTGAGCCATTGCTTCTGATAGAATCTTTGTAAAGATTCGGGGTGCCGCAGAAAGGCCAAATGACAAAGCCCGAAATTGCCAATGCTTCCCCTTGCCTTCTAGCAGGATTGCAGGATGGATAGGAATGTGGAGGTAGGCATCCTGTAAGTCAACTGACACCAACAGTGCTTCCTTCTGTAGTATGTATCTTATGGAATAATTGATTCCATCCTGATTTTTTTGTATTTTATATTGCTGTTTAGTTTTTTCAAATTTAAAACCATGCGGAATTATCCCATTGGGTTTTTGAACCAGGAAAATAGGAGAGTACGCCCTTTCCCTCCTTTGGAGACATGGAACCGGTTCTAACACTGCCTTGTGATAGAGCTCGGTAATGATGGACGGGAAGGCTTCTCTCTTGACCCTGTCCTTGGGACTGGGTCAACAGAAAATGGGCCCGGGCCATCGAGAATATTCCAGGCGGTAAACCTCCTGGATGTTTCTTAAAATAAAGGGGATTTGGAAAAATCTCCTCCCAGGCAGGGAAAAAAGGAGTCTTCCCCCCCCACTGGGATGTTAAGACTGAGGCTTGGGGTCTTGAGAGGAGCTACATGAAGGAGTCCCTCTTCCCTTGGCCCTGGATGTCTGCCAAGGTTTTCTGATTTCAAGACTTTTTATCTCTCGCTGAGGATGCCTTGGTTTCTTGTCATCTACCCTCTGAGGGGGCCCTGGTGCCCTTCTTTAAATTGGAAACGTATTTCCTTTTTCCGAAAAACTGGAAAAAAACTGAATCTAACTCCGTGCCAAAGATTACCCTCAAAGGGAAGCCCACAAAGGTGTGACTTAGATGCCTGGTCTCCCTGCCATGTTTTGAGACAGAGCATGCCTGGCACTGTTAGAGAGTGCCATGCTTTTCACGCTTGCTCTGATTGCTTCAGCAGTAGCGCCCACAATAAAAGATACAGCTTTAGAGACAAAAGGTAAGGCATCTAAAATCTCGTCCCTGGGGCTCCCCAAATAAGGTCACTCCCGAGACCAGACACCGAGAACACCGTCCGCAGCAATTAAAGGCTTTAAGAGAAAGGCATCAGTGTCCCAGGCACTTCTAAGAAGAATATCTGCCTGTTTATACATAGGGTCCTTTAAAGGACAGGTCAGACCTTTTAGAGACCTGGGCTAGAGGAGCATCCACTCTGGGAGCCTTAGTCCAAGGCGCTATGTCTGCTTCCTCAAAGGGGGACCTGTGTTTTAAGGATTTTGGGAAGAGGAACCTAGCTTCTGGGTTCCACCACTCCCTTGAAACTATCTCCTTGATAGAGACATGGACGAAAAAACTACATGTATTAGGAACTTCAAAGTACTGATATAAGGAATCATTTAGAGACATAGGTTGAACTGGGGTTAAATTTTAAGCGTGGTATAGATAGCCTGAATGAGATCAGAAGTGTCTTTTACCGCAAACCTGAATCTAGAACTGCCAGCTGTCTCCATCTTAGCTGATTCTGTTGTGTGTGGCAGGAGTGAAAAGATTCATCTGAAGAAGCTAACTCTTCTTCATGCGATGCTCTCGCCCTGGGGGAAAACCCTGGGATCACCCCTGACCTGGGCAATCCCACTGTCTTCTAGGTAAGCTGGGGTGAGAGCCCAGAGGGCAGGTAAAAACTTATCGAGCTTGGATTGCTATGAAGCAAATGTGCTATCCATTCCCCCATTCAGGAACCCCAGAAAACCTGAAATCAGGGGATTAAGATTAGGCGTAATCACATCCTGGAGACAACATGTACATAACTGATTGTTCCAGTTGTCGGGTAGGGGCATTTTTGGCAGGATCTAGATAAGGCCCCGGTCTTCCTTAGGGGTCTTAGGCTCCTTAACATCCTTATTTCCTTTAAGATCTTTAGGCTTGGCGTTCTTCTCCTTTCCCTCCTTAGCCTGAAAGGAAATAACATAGGATCATTTACTAGGGACCTAGGTTCCTCCCTCCCCCTACACCATTAACCACCCCGGGGTAAGGATCATTAACAGAGCCCTGAGAATCACCACCATCCATGTTGCTGAATTGCAGTCGGTGCCCTTTAATACTGCCGCTGCTCCCCTCACTGCCGCCAATCTTTTTGCATGTTTCTCTGCTGTGCTTTCATCTATGCTTAGCACACGGAAGAGAAAACCCCAGGTGCTCACTTCTCCAGCGATCTGGCGCCAATTTGGATGCCTAAGGATGACGTCATGCACACCTGGCGTGGCCTCCGACCCCGAAGGGATGTTGCGCATCTCTTGTCTTCAGCGCTGTCACAGACCAGGAGAGAAGGTGCACCTCCAGCCCACTGCCCTCCTACTGGCCGGAAGTGCCCCTGGAGCCTGATCCAGAACGCCGTACTGACACTGACACTGCTGCAAACCAGGTTCCCGACCCATGTCCGCAGCATAGGGGGAACACATAGGCACCAGAAGGATCCAGACCCACCATCAACACTCAATCCACGAACATACTCCATCAAGTTTCCTGGGAGGAAACACAAAAATACTGAGGGCCAAGGGGAAGGGAAGGGGCTTTAATACTCTTGTCAGTTTGTGTTTCCTGTTTAGGGAGAGGAAGTGAGCGGGTAGCTGTCCTGGAGGACGCCTGGGGAAAGATTTAGTTTGCTATAAAGGTGCAAACCAATGTTAAGTCACATAACAGATTAAAACTTGCCATAATAACCCTGAGCAGTCCCTACTTTCTAAGACCTACCTGTGCCAGAATGGGGGTGGACAGCTCTTGAAGCACACTACACCATCCATGAAACACGTGGTAAGCAGTGTCATGTGTGGCTGTCAATGTAACTCGCCCCCTCAGTGTTTACTGACAACAGGCCTGCTGACAGAAGCAACAGGAGGAATTAAGATGTGTATATATTTGCTCAGATTTAATACAAAAACCAGCGGTGGCTGGCATGAAAACAAAATCAACAGCACAGCACATGCTCTCATCCAATGAGAGCTGCCTGCTGTGACTACGTCGTTCGACAGACGCCTTTCATTGTCTAAAGTGGGGAGCACATGCTGCCGCATCCCCAGTGTCATGTGCACACTCCCACCCTAGCTATTGAGACAGGCTGGAATGGGTGCACATGCACTGATGGGGATGCAGTGGATGCGCCAGCTCACGCTCCCCATTTGGACCAATCACCAGGATTTCAACTATCCCCGTAACTGATTCTTGCGCCGGGGGCATACCCGTAGGGTGCCCCCCTGTGTGAAACCAGCCAGATCACCCACTTTCCCCGTTTCCATGGCGCATACTAATGAACGGCATAAAGCTGCAGAAAAAACTGGGATGTGGCTCCAGGAGGTTTAACACATTGGGGTATCCGATTTAGGATCCCATGAGGGCAGGCTAGTGGCTGGTCCTGAAATTTTTTAGATGCCAGGCTGACCGCAGGGGTCAGGTCAATGAGAGCTGTCTGCCGAATGACGTAGTAACAGTAGGCACCTCTCATTGGACGAGAGCCCATGCATGTGCTGTTGAAGCCTGGACAGGTGAGTTTTTATGGATATACACAAAAGATGGATGTGCACTGCCTTAAAGTGGACCAACACCGAGAGGTGATCGGCCCGGAAATCTATAAGATTCCCGGGCCGATCACCTCCCACCCCGCGGGACATCCGAGATCGGGATGTCCCGCGGGGTGAAACCCCCTCAGACACCCCAAATCGGCCGCCACCGCCTCCCTCGCGCCCCTGTAGGCGTGCGCGCGCCCGCGCCGGCCGTCTGCGAATGGCCGGCGGGGGGGCACGCGCGCCGAAAGTGACGCGAGGGAGGCGGCGGCAGCCGCTTGGACGTTCCTGATCCCCGCCTGGACGCCTGGACGTGGCGGGGATTGGACCGTCCAGTCACGTGGGAGCGGGGACAGGTAAGATTTTGGGGCTTTCTGGGGGGTTTCACACAGCCGAAGTGGACCAAAACCCAGGATAGTCAAAATCCTGGGTGTTGGTCCACTTTAATAACTAATCAATAACTGGAGGTGCTGTAGCCCGTGGGGACAGAACAAAGATTTATGTAGTAAGGGGATCCTAGATCAATCCCCAGAAAGATATCCCCATACAAAGGCCGCACTCAAAAAATAATAAATAAAATTGCAATGATTTTATTGTTAAATAAATCCAAGCTAATTTAAGAAAAAGACACCACATGAACAACACATTACACAATTAAAAAACATATACACAGAAACGGGGGATCCACCATACACGGTGACTATTATGGTTTATGGCTTATAAATATATCTAATAAAAGCCTGCCTGATGGATAAAAAATAGCTAATATGTACAACAAATTAATAAAGTGCTACCCCCAATTAATAGTGCTAAAGTGCATGATACATATGTGCTATAATGTGCAAATTGAAGCAAAGCTTATATATATGATCCAATTAATAGTGCTAAAGTGCATGATACATATGTGCTATAATGTGCAAATTGAAGCAAAGCTTATATATATGATCCAAATAAAGTGCTAATCATACAAATCAAAAAACAACAAAAAACAACAATATACCATTAACAGAGCAAAACCCACAACTACCGTATAATCCTTAAAGTGCTGAGGTGCAATACAAGGCAAACATAATACTGGCCAACCAGGCAGAGTATAAACCAATGTATAGAACGCCACAAGGTTAACAACAGAATGTATAAACTTACATTACCTTGTCACCCGGGGATCCCCCGTAGGTGGCGGCTGCTGCGGGGGATCCCCGGGTGACAAGGTAATGTAAGTTTATTTATTCATTCATTTATACATTCTGTTGTTAACCTTGTGGCGTTCTATACATTGGTTTATACTCTGCCTGGTTGGCCAGTATTATGTTTGCCTTGTATTGCACCTCAGCACTTTAAGGATTATAGTTGTGGGTTTTGCTCTGTTAATGGTACCGTATATACTCGAGTATAGGTCGACCCAAATATAAGCCGAGCCACCTAATTTTACCACAAAAAAATGGAACAAGTTATTGACTCGAGTATAAGCCGAGGCGGCTTTTTTCAATTGGAATTGGAGTTGACATACAGAAAGAGAGAGACACACACAGAAAAAGACACACACACACACACACACACTGTGGGTACCTGCTGCTGCTGCCGCTGCTGCCGCCGCCGCCGCCGCTCTCAGACGTGCAGGTGTCGGGGTCAGGGTTTGGCCGAGGTTACACTACAGAGGGGCAGCGGGGTCCCCCTCCCCTCCTGCCGGTCGCTCGGCACATAACACCCTCCATTCAGCTCCACCTGCCAGCCGCCGCCGTTCTCATACACACACACCAGCACTTCCTGGCTGTTGCATGCTGGTCGTCGGTGGGCGTGCCCCATATGGCCGGCGTCCAATGAAAACATTGGACGCCGCCCATTGACGACCAGCGCGCAGCAGCCTGGAAGTGCCGGTCAGTGTCTGAATGTGTGTGCGTGTTTGTGTGTATGAGAGCGGCGGCGGCAGTAGCGGGTACAGCAGGGACCCGCAGCGGCCGCCCCTCACCCTCCAGCATCTGTTGGGTTCAGGGTTGCGGCCTTCCCTGGCAGTCCGCCCCTGGACTCGAGTATAAGCCGAGGCGGCTTTTTTCACCCCAAAAAGTGGGCTGAAAAACTCGGCTTATACTCGAGTATATACGGTATATTGTTGTTTGTTTGTTGTTGTTTTTTGATTTGTATGATTAGCACTTTATTTGGATCATATATATAAGCTTTGCTCCAATTTGCACATTATAGCACATATGCATCATGCACTTTAGCACTGTATTAATTGGGGGTAGCACTTTATTTATTTGTTGTACATATTAGCTATTTTTTTTTATCCATCAGGCAGGCTTTTATTAGATATTTATACGCCATAAACCATAATAGTCACCGTGTATGGTGGATCCCCCGTTTCTGTGTATATGTTTTTTAATTGTGTAATATGTTGTTCATGTGGTGTCTTTTTCTTAAATTAGCTTGGATTTATTTAACAATAAAATCATTGCAATTTTATTTTTTGAGTGCGGCCTTTGTATGGGGATATCTTTCTGGGGATTGATCTAGGATCCCCTTACTACATAAAAAGGTGAGTTTTCATGGGCGAACTGGGGGTTACACACAGTGGGGCACGGAACAAAGCCCAGGAAAGTCAAATTCCAGGGTACTGTTCCACTTTAAAGTGGACCAGAACCCAGGATTTTGACTATCCTGTGTTTTAGTCTTTTCCCCCGGTGCACCCCGCTGCATGAAACCCCCACGGATGCCGAGAGCAGCTCACCTCTTCCTGGTCCCACGGTACGTCTAAGAGCAGCAGATTTGAGCGCCCTGACGGCCACATCCTCCGCTTCCCTCTAACAGGGAGCGCGCCCGCGCTGGCCATTCACAAATGCCTGGTGCAGGCATACAAGAGGAATAGCGGGATGCAGCTGCTGCTCTTAGACTCGCCGTGGGACTGGGAAACAAGGTAAGTGAATGGGGCAACCTGGGGGGGGGGGGGTTCACACAGCGGGGCATCCCAATTCTGGATGCCCTGGGGGGGGAAATCGATCGGCCCAGGAATCTTATAGATTCCAGGGCTGATCAAGCTGGGGTTTGGTCCACTATAAAGCCACATAAATGATGGAACAGGCTGGTTGGCTGATCTCAAAAGTGCTGTAATGATGAGGTGCAGCCGACTGGCCGCATTCTGGCTTTCTCTTCAGGCACGCTCGCTCCCAGCCATTCAGATAAGCTGGCCGTGTGGCAGCCCCCAGCTACAGAGAAGCTGGGAATGTGGCAATGGCAGCGTTGCAGGACCTGGAGCTTCACACAACGGAGCATCCCGCTATATGATTCCAGGACCGGCTGCTGCAGGTTTTCATACACATTAAAGGAAAATAAAAGTCCAGCCAGCCAATGCTTACTACTTCCTCATTCGTTGTATGGCTGCCAATCACGTGACTGCTGGTGACCAATCAGACTTGTAAAACCTCAATAGATGCCAGTGGTAACATGATTGGCTGCCATACAAGTGAATTAAGAAGTTGTGACTTGACTTGAAGTGGATTTTCACCCCCTGGGTTTGGTCTGCTTTGTAGTTGCATTTTGATTTGGGATGCCCGTTTCAACACCTACACTGCAAATCTGCGAAAGGGGCTTCACACACCGATGGCACATACGCAGGCTCTCCTCCAATCAGAATAGGTTGCTGTACATATTATTGCCAGGCAATCTACTATGAATGAATTGCCTATGCGCATTGAGGGCCGGCATATGTGATGAGTGTGGGAAATGCTGTCCACCTAGCCCTGGTGCCTTTTAGACTCTAGGGCCGGATGTCAAGGTTTTTGGTATTTAGTACCCACAAGAAGCCCCCCCATAACACAGGAAAGAGAGCCCCATCACTCCACAGACACCGTATTAATATGGAAGCAGCTACATAGGTCCTCCGCTTCCCCTCCTGTATCCCAGCGCCGCTATGTAACAAGCACACTGCACATATCAATGCCACAAACCTGCGGGAGGACAAATGAGCAATGGCCTTACAATAGCCTGTCACTGCGACTACAGGGGAGCTGCGCACTCACATCCTCCAGCATCGCCCAGCAGTTACAATGCCACCCAGTGCCACACAAAGCAGCGCCAGCGCCAGCCTCACCCTCGCCATCAGCTGCCAGTGTTAGCAGCTGCTCCTTCCGGGGTCATAACGCGCGCTGCATGCTGGGAGATGTGGTCTCTCGGACTCGACACAGGTCACGCAAACAAGGCGAGTGGCTACAAGGAGAACGCCGGCGGCTCCGCTGCGCCCCTACCGGCGGAAAGCAGCATTGCTCCCATGCGCTCTGTGTATGCGAGTCAGTTGTAGGGAGTAGAGATTTTCGTACTGCCCTAAAGAGACAGTCATTTATATTTATAGCTGTGCGAAAACTGCTCGAGGGCTGACAGAGTGCCTGACTCCCAATATTCTGAGGTGGAAAAGAGGGACACAGACCCTCACACGTGGCGTCTCCTCACATTCTGAGGTGGAGAAGAGGGCCGCAGACCCTCACATGTCTCCTAACATTCTGAGGTGGAAAAGAGGGCCACAGATGCTCTCATGCCTCCCGCCATTCTGAGTTAGAAAAGAGGGACACAGACGCTCTCATGTCTCCCAACATTTTGAGGTGGAAAAGAGGGACACAGACCCTCACACGTGGCGTCTCCTAACATTCTGAGGTGGAAAAGAGGGCCGCAGACCCTCACATGCCTCCCAACATTCTGAGGTAGAAAAGAGGGCCACAGATGCTCTCATGCCTCCCAACATTCTGAGGTAGAAAAGAGGGCCACAGATGCTCTCATGCCTCCCAACATTCTGAGGTAGAAAAGAGGGACACAGACACTCTCTTGCCTCCCAATATTCTGAAGTGTAAAAGAGGGACACAGACCCTCACACGTGGCGTCTCCTAACATTCTGAGGTGGAAAAGAGGGCCGCAGACCCTCACATGTCTCCTAACATTCTGAGGTGGAAAAGAGGGACACAGATGCTCTCATGCCTCCCAACATTCTGAGGTAGAAAAGAGGGACACAGACACTCTCATGCCTCCCAACATTTTGAGGTGGAAAAGAGGGACACAGAAGCTCTCATGTCTCCCAACATTTTGAGGTGGAAAAGAGGGCCGCAGACCCTCACATGTCTCCTAACATTTTGAGGTGAAAAAGAGGGCCGCAGATGCTCTCATGCCTCCCAACATTCTGAGTTAGAAAAGAGGGACACAGACGCTCTCATGTCTCCCAACATTTTGAGGTGGAAAAGGACACAGAAGCTCTCATGTCTCCCAACATTCTGAGGTGGAAAAGAGGGACACAGACGCACTCATGTCTCCCAACATTCTGAGGTGGAAAAGAGGGACACAGACGCTTTCATGTCTCCCAACATTCTGAGGTGGAAACCGGGAGATGGGCGCTCTCATGCCTCCCAATATTCTGAGGTGGAAACCGGGAGATGGGCGCTCTCATGCCTCCCAATATTCTGAGGTGGAAACCGGGAGATGGGCGCTCTCATGCCTCCCAATATTCTGAGGTGGAAACCGGGAGATGGGCGCTCTCATGCCTCCCAATATTCTGAGTTGGAAAAGAGGGACACAGACCCTTACATGTCTCCCAACATTCTGAGGTGGAAAAGAGGGACACAGACGCTCTCATGCCTCCCAACATTCTAAGGTGGAAACCGGGAGATGGACGCCCTCATTCCTTCCAACATTCTGAGGTGGAAAAGAGGCACACCCTTACATTTCTCCCAACATTCTGAGGTGCAAAAGAGGAACACAGACGCTCTCATGCCTCCCAACATTCTGAGGTGGAAAAAAGGGACACAGACCCTTACATGTCTCCCAACATTCTGAGGTGGAAAAGAGGGACACATACGCTCTCATACCTCTCAACATTCTAAGGTGGAAACCGGGACGCTCTCATGCCTCCCAACATTCTGAGATGGAAAAGAGGGACACAGACCCTTACATGTCTCCCAACATTCTGAGGTGGAAAAGAGGGACACATACGCTCTCATGCCTCCCAACATTCTGAGGTGTAAAAGAGGGACACAGGCGCTCTCGTGTCTCCTAACATTCTGAGGTGTAAAAGCGGGACACAGAAGCTCTCATGCCTCCCAACATTCTAAGGTGGAAACCGACAGATAGAAGCTCATGTCTCCCAACATTGGGAGGTGGAAAAGGGGGACACAAACGCTCTCATTCCTCTTAACATTCTGAGGTGGAAACCGGAAGATGGAAGCCTCATGCCTCCCAACATTCTGAGGTGGAAAAGAGGGACACAGACGCTCTCATGCCTCCCAACATTCTAAGGTGGAAACCGGGAGATGGACGCCCTCATTCCTTCCAACATTCTGAGGTGGAAAAGAGGCACACCCTTACATTTCTCCCAACATTCTGAGGTGCAAAAGAGGAACACAGACGCTCTCATGCCTCCCAACATTCTGAGGTGGAAAAAAGGGACACAGACCCTTACATGTCTCCCAACATTCTGAGGTGGAAAAGAGGGACACATACGCTCTCATACCTCTCAACATTCTAAGGTGGAAACCGGGACGCTCTCATGCCTCCCAACATTCTGAGATGGAAAAGAGGGACACAGACCCTTACATGTCTCCCAACATTCTGAGGTGGAAAAGAGGGACACATACGCTCTCATGCCTCCCAACATTCTGAGGTGTAAAAGAGGGACACAGGCGCTCTCGTGTCTCCTAACATTCTGAGGTGTAAAAGCGGGACACAGAAGCTCTCATGCCTCCCAACATTCTAAGGTGGAAACCGACAGATAGAAGCTCATGTCTCCCAACATTGGGAGGTGGAAAAGGGGGACACAAACGCTCTCATTCCTCTTAACATTCTGAGGTGGAAACCGGAAGATGGAAGCCTCATGCCTCCCAACATTCTGAGGTGGAAAAGAGGGACACAGACGCTCTCATGCCTCCCAACATTCTAAGGTGGAAACCGGGAGATGGACGCCCTCATTCCTTCCAACATTCTGAGGTGGAAAAGAGGCACACCCTTACATTTCTCCCAACATTCTGAGGTGCAAAAGAGGAACACAGACGCTCTCATGCCTCCCAACATTCTGAGGTGGAAAAAAGGGACACAGACCCTTACATGTCTCCCAACATTCTGAGGTGGAAAAGAGGGACACATACGCTCTCATACCTCTCAACATTCTAAGGTGGAAACCGGGACGCTCTCATGCCTCCCAACATTCTGAGATGGAAAAGAGGGACACAGACCCTTACATGTCTCCCAACATTCTGAGGTGGAAAAGAGGGACACATACGCTCTCATGCCTCCCAACATTCTGAGGTGTAAAAGAGGGACACAGGCGCTCTCGTGTCTCCTAACATTCTGAGGTGTAAAAGCGGGACACAGAAGCTCTCATGCCTCCCAACATTCTAAGGTGGAAACCGACAGATAGAAGCTCATGTCTCCCAACATTGGGAGGTGGAAAAGGGGGACACAAACGCTCTCATTCCTCTTAACATTCTGAGGTGGAAACCGGAAGATGGAAGCCTCATGCCTCCCAACATTCTGAGGTGGAAAAGAGGGACACAAACGCTCTCATTCCTCTCAACATTCTGAGGTGGAAAATAGCGACACAGACCCTCAGATGTCTCCCAACATTCCAGGTGGAAAAGAGGGACATCTATAAGATTCCAGTGCCCCCCGATTTGCTCTCCCTGGGGCATCCTGATCCCAGATCCAGTGGCACATGCACGGGCCATGGCCGCACTACACTATACCTTTAGCCAGGTGTACACCCGAGCCAGGCATTTGTGAATGGCCAGACACATCCCCAATAAAAAGAGGGGAAGAAAAAGCATATAAGGTAAAAGGAGATGGTGAAAGCGAGAAAATATGTGTCAAAAAAGGGAGTCAGAGAAAAACATGGAAACATGAGAGAGATGTGGAAACAACAAAGAGAGGGAACATGAAAATAGATAGACAGAGATGGCTTTAGTAGGAAAAAGAGGAAAAAAAAGTAGAAGCTGGAAGAAAGACAGAAGTAGGTTAAACAAAAGAAACAAGAGACAAGGAAGTGTGGAAAAAAGATGCACAGAATAAGATGCACAGAGGGGACACCCTGCTGGTGTCTCCTCTGCTAGTCCCCTGCTGGTGTCCCCTCTGCTAGTCTCCTGCTGGTGTCCCCTCTGCTAGTCCCCTGCTGGTGTCCCCTCTGCTAGTCCCCTGCTGGTGTCCCCTCTGCTAGTCTCCTGCTGGTGTCCCCTCTGCTAGTCTCCTGCTGGTGTCCCCTCTGCTAGTCCCCTGCTGGTGTCCCCTCTGCTAGTCTCCTGCTGGTGTCCCCTCTGCTAGTCCCCTGCTGGTGTCTCCTCTGCTAGTCCCCTGCTGATGTCCCCTCTGCTAGTCCCCTGCTCCTTACTACATGTGATTGACCCGGTTGCCAGGCATTTGGTCTGTTGATTAGCTCACCAGTTAATGCTTTTTTGTATGTTCAGCCTTTGTTTGGCTGGTTATGATTTTCCTGCTAATGGTTTTTCTTTCTCACAGGTGTCCATGACCAGTTAGTTTAGGACACGCTCCTTCATTTGCACATAGTCACTTTTTCTTATACTTTTTTTAGTTAGCACTTTGTAATATATGTTATTTACTTATTGAACTTGTTCATATATTTCAATGGTTTTTATAGATGTTACTATTTATGCACTGTCACTTTGAAATTTGAATATGTAGATTTGGCTTTTATATTATGGTATTTTGTGCCGGCACAAAAGATTTTTTCTCATGGTATTTTGCACGTGTTGATATTAAGGAGTTTTCCCATTAACTATATGCTGTTGATTTCCAGCACTGGATGAACTATGTGGTGTCGCAGTGTTTTTAATCTGTTAGTCTTGTAAATTGTATGTTATGTCTTGTGTGTTTGATCTTAATAAAATGGTATATTGATTCTTGGTATTTAGCTTGGTGCTCCTGTTCTTTAGGCCTGTGGGCTGTGTCCCCTGAGCCTAACGTTGGTTTGAGGGGAAAATAAAGAGAAGGTAAAATGAGAGAAAGTGGAGAGACAGAGTTGAAAAGAATGAGTGAGAGAGACAAAGATTTAGCGAGATGGAGGAATTATGGAAAAGTAAGAGGAAGATGAAAAGTGAATGGAAAGAATGAAAAAAAGACAGAGATGCCTCCCAACATTCCCCAACAATGTGGAAAAAGAAAAAAAAAAGGGTTACTGAAAAAGATGGAGTGATTAGTTAAAGAACAGAAAAGGAAAGTCAAGAAAATGAAAAAAAAAGAAAAGAAAATGCTGGAGCTAAAAAAGCTTTGTTGTCACTTCCTAAACACAGGTTTAGGAGCAGCAGTTAGACTTGTGCACATGTTTACAACTAAATCATAAATTAAGCAGTTTGGACACAATGTTACTCAGAGCTTCTAGAGAGGAAGTCCTGAATAGAGTGACATTACGTATCCTTGGATAAGTCCAGCTGTGCCCCCCTAAAGGAGGCTTCCTAGATTGGTACACAAGTGCGGTACAGATGAGGCTGGCTTGCCATAAGACAGTAACAGCAGTCAAGGATGGCATCAATGAATATTCAAGCAGTTCCTGATCTTCGCTACCACCTCTCTTCAATGGAAGCGGATTTTACAGGCAGTGAAAAACAGAATGCGATGTTACCTTCACACACCCGGTGTTTGGCGGGGAGGCAGGAAGCAGGTCCTTCTGTGTCCAGGGTGTCTCCATGTGTGTCTCATCTGCCCATAATAGCTCTAGCCATCCATCCCTTACCCACTCCTCCAAGCTCATTCCATCCATCCCACTTCCCTAGCTCTAGATATCCATCGCTCCATCCTGATCCTCCTCCTATCTATTAATCCCTCCCTCCTCTCCTCCCAGCTCATTCCATTCATCCATCTTTCTGCCAATCCATCCATGCATCCTAGCCATGCATCCATTCTTCTCTCGTACCCCTCACTTTGTTTTTCCTGGCTTTAGCTTTTAAATCAGACATTCACCCGGAAGAAGAGCCTATCTTGTATGTTTCAACCTATCTGCACCTATTACATTTTTTTAGCCTTTTAACATCCAAGATGGTGGTCCGTGGATTCTCAGGCTGCCTGCAGACAGTCTTCTGACTATGCCACTCTGCATTCTGGGATTGCTATCCTTTTCCTGTGCAAAGCACAGCTATAATCCTGCTCCTTGTGCTTTTCACAACTCTCCTCACTGTGAGGAGTTCTGTGATGCTTCTGAGTCAAGATGGCGACGCCAGTATCCTAGAGTCCTGAACAGATTTGAAGCCCAGCAGGGAAAAAGGGTTTGGGCTTTTCATTAAATGATGCCGAAGGTCCGGTTTAACTCTTTCTGCCTGCTTCTAAGTTCTAACATTGTCTAGAACACTGGTTCTCAACCTGCAGTACGCATACCCCAGGGGGTACACAGGGATTTTTGGAGCTGCACCAACAGCAGGGGTCTGGTATATTATTTTAACAGCAAACCATTATTTCTTCTTGCATTAAACGTGCTATGAATCATGTGGCCTACCTATTTTCGTCAAATGTATAATTGATCCCTTCCTAGGCTATACTATGTTGCAACTTCTTGTCTTTAGGGGTTAGTTGGCGTTAAAAGTTTGAGAACCCAATATAAATCTATCGCCTCTCCCTGCTGCTAACTTGTGTCCTAAAAAGAGTACTACAACCCTTTTACTGGTCTATTACCAGCAAAAGGGTTCTACCTCTTATTAGCTCTATCTAAAAGGTGATTCTAAATGATATGTTACATTAGGTCCACATACCTACACAGGTGATCCTTTATCTTCATCGCCCCACAGTCTGTAGGATGCTAGGCGGACTTTCAGGCAGGGAAAAACATAATTCAGAGGGCCCCTGTTTTTCACCGCCACAGTATCTATGGCGGGAGACATATTTTTGCAGGCAGGAAAACCCGGGTGATAGCTCTGCAAGCTAGATGATAGTGGGACAGGGATAATCCAGAAACAGCCGTTAATTACTTATGCTGGTGATGGGGTTCTAAGTCCAAAGAAAATGGGGGCTGCAGAGTGCTGCTGCAAGGGGAATGTCCATATAAGTCAAGTGAACAGCAAAAGGGGGAGGTTAGTCCAAGCCAGGTTGGGAAGTGGGCTCAAAAGCCAAATCATCGTCATTTGCTGCAAACGGGTTGGTATCCAGGATAAATCAGGAGTACAGGATCCGGAGATCTGCTGGCGATTTCTTCATGGCTGAACACGGTCCAGCTGGATAATAAACACAAATTGTTTATTTTTCAGTCACAAAGTCCAGCTTTCTTTAACATACATGTTGGAAACAGGTCCTCAAAACAGATTGTTTTCACAGTTCCATTTTCAAATGGCCACACAGGCCTACTCACAGTTCACACAAGGATATCTTGGGCACGTCAGCCCTAATGTCTAACTCACATGGTTTGGGCTTTAGGGCCCAGCTTCTGTGCCTGAGAACTCTCCGCAGCCAGATCATCGGCTTATCAGCCTCTTTATAACACAACTGGCCTGGAGTACTGGATAGGAATGAGTCGATCCTGCATCTCTCTGGTCACAAGACTAATTTTCTAACTATTAGGCCATGGCCCATCTTGATGCACCCAATTCATTTGTCTTTCAGTTAAATCAGGACAACACCCTGAAATGAAAATGTCTGTATCTGGATAGTTCACCTGCTCTATCCAGATTGCTGCCAAAAAAAATGTCTTGTGTGTTTTATTGTCTTTAAAAAATGAATATTTTACCTGCTAATGGAGGCCCCTGGCTGCATAGTGACCGGCAAAGCGGAAACCTCTTTGACCGGAAAGCCGGAAGCTGCAGATCAGCTCCTCTGCGAGTGTCACAGCACTGTGCTCTCCTGCTAGCTCTGAAAGCGCTGGCCCATTGAGAGGCCGCATGTGCCAGGCCGCCCCCCCCCCCCCCCTTCCGACTGGGCATGCGCAATTAAAGCCAGCAGGAGCATGTGGGACTAACTCCTATATTCTAAGTATGTCACACACCCTGCTTCAAGACATTCATTACATGTGGGTATACTGACCTGTAGATGGCGATCTTGCAGAGATGATAACAAAAAAAGGTAAGACCCTCCCGGCCCATAAATACCTGGGACCTCCCACTCATTCCCCAGTCTTTCATCTCTGCAGAGGCGAGCAAGTCAGAAGATGATGTCTCCTCCTTGCAGGTAGCTGGGATGACTCCCGGCCTTCTATTCTTCTATTCCTGCCCGGATCCCTTGTTACATTACTTGCCTCCCAGCCTAGGCTGCTGGTCCGGGCAATGGTAGATGGCACCCTAGGTGCTCAGGAGCCGTGAGACCCCATAACAAGGGGTAGGCGGCTAACCGGGTTGGTGACCCCGGTTTGTGATGCCCCGTCCCTTGGCCCCTACCCTAGCATGGATCCCCCTCTCCCGGTTACCCTTAGGGGGGGTGGGTCCTTAGGGATTCATTCATTTATTTTGTGTGTGTGCATGTTTTTTACTTGGGCTGGCACCGGCGGTCCCATGGTGCCGGCCTCCGACATTATTCTTTACACAAAATTGGCGGCTGTAGGCGCCCTAGAGGAGTCTTCTCCTCAGGGCGGGGGCCGGGCGCTCGTGCGCCTACAGCCCGCCCCCGTGCTGCAGGCGCCGTTTTCTTTCAGGTCCCGGCTTCTGGCCGGGAGTGACAGGGGAGGGGCGGGGCCGGGCACGAACCGCTCCGGCCCGCCCTCCCTCTTCCTCTGAACACTTTGCATCTCCCGTCCCCTGCTGCCAGCGGGCTCCAGAGGGCTGAAGGTCGGGTGAGTGGCCTGTGGCCCATCATTTTTATTTATTGGTTTTGCCCCTCACTGGGGTTGCCGGGCAATGCTGTTATTAACTCTGTAAGGTCAATTGCTAGCATGATCTGATTGTGTGTTTTGTTTGTGTGTTCCAGGTGGACCATTGATCCTATTAAAGGGGGGTTCTCCCGGTCCTAGGGTCCCTGGCTAAATTTAGTTGTCTTAAAATTCCTCCCACTCGGGACTTAAAGGGGCATCCCGGGTTGCATTACTGCGTAATTCCCTCGGAGCACTATATATATATATATATATATATATATATATATATATATATATATTAAAAAATCACCATATGGAGGCTTCCCCGGATACTGGGCTTGTACCCCCCATCGGGGAAATCCAGGCTGTGTTTGGGGTATCCCTTTTGGGGGATGATGTATTTCTTTGTGTACCCTGTGCGCAGCTGTCTATTACGCGGCAGACCAGATCTCAGGCGTCCGGTTCTGCTCCACCAGTCTCCTCTCCATCTCCCCCTCGACCCCATGTGATGTGGTCATTGGCGGGGAATCGCAATCTGAGGTGTGTGCCAGATTGACCAATCTTGAAAAATTGTTTTCCAGTGCGGTTGCTAAAAAGGCCACGGCAAAGAGAAAACATTTGTATACGGCTGCGCAGGCCTTTGATTGGTCTGATTGTTCCCCGCATGAGGAAGGGGAGTTGTATGAGGAGTCTGATGACTCCGATGATCAGCAGTTTGTGGGCGCTGATACCGAGCAGGGCCAGGGGGATTCCTTGAATACCGCTAGGGTCCTGGCTTATATGTTTAAGGTCCTGGCTATTTCTCCCCCAGAGGCAACTCCTCCGCTGAAGGGGGGGTTCTTTGAAGTGACTAAGCCGCGCTTGGAATTTCCTTATCAAAAGCATTTTGATGGTATCATTCTCAAGGAATGGGAGAGGCCGACTCGGCTTCCGGGTGTCCCACCGGGTTGGGACAAGAAATATCCCTTTCCGGCGGATGCGGTGAAGCACTGGTCGTCTCCCCCCGAGGTGGATGCTCCTGTTTTGGGGTTGTCCAGCTCCTCAGTCCTCCATTCTCCGGAGTGCACTACTCTCAAGGATGGTGAGGATAAACGCATTGACCAGATGGCTTGGATCGGCCTTGCGGCCGGTTTGTGCTTCTGCGCTTGTATTGGTAGCTGCCAGGTCGGTTATTAGAGGATTGTTGACCTCTTCCGAACTTGATCCGGCTAGTGAGGAGTTTGCCGACCTTAAGCGCTGTGAGTTGTTTTTGTCCTTTGTGCTGTCCGCCCTGGACGACACTTTGGTGATGTGTAGCAGAGCTGCGGCCCTGCTTGTGGCTATCCGCCGGTCGGTTTGGGCGGCTGATTTTGTGTCCACAAAGTCGCTCACGGCCCTTCCCTTTATGGGGTTGCGGCTCTTTGGAGAAAAATTTAATTTGGTGGCAAGGGAGGTAAGTTACCTCAGCGTAAGAAGCAGCGTCGCCCCTTTCGGGGGGCAGCTTCCTTCTCTCAGTCCTTTCGTGGGGCTAGAGTTGGCAGGGGTTCAGCCTTCCCTTCGTCCAGAGGTGATTCCTGGCCTAGGGGCAGGGGTCGGGCCCATCCAGGACACAGTTGGGGCTCCAAGCCTAGAGCCGCTGCCAAGCCGGCTCAGCAATGAGGGGGCGCCCTCCTCCTTGCGGGTGGGGGGACAGTTGCAACTCTTCTCCAGGTCTCGGACAGGTGGATTCAGGAAGTGGTGTCTTCCGGTTACATGCTGGAGTTCGAGTTCCGGCCCCCTCCCAGATTCTTCAGGTCTCGGGTGTCGTCAGATCCTCTGGCCGCCCAGGGGCTTCGGGCAGCAGTAGCAAGTCTCGTGGACATGGCTGTCATCTGTCCGGTGCCTCTCTCAGACCGGGGCCTGGGCTTCTATTCCAATATGTTCACGGTGCCCAAGAAGGACGGTTCCGTTCGACCCATTCTGGATCTGAAGTTGCTCAACAAGTTCGTCCGTCCCTGGAAGTTCTGTATGGAAACTCTGCGCTCAGCCATCCATTCACTTCATCAGTGGGACTTCATGACGTCCATAGACATCAAGGATGCTTACCTGCATATTCCAATATTTCTGGCACACCAGAGGTTCCTCAGGTTTGTCGTGGACAATCGGCATTTTCAGTTTTTGGCTCTTCCGTTTGGCCTTACCTCGGCTCCAAGGGTTTTTACCAAGGTGTCGGCAGGAGTGATGGCCATCCTCAGAGCCAGGGGTATCCGCATCGTGCCCTGTCCGGACGATCTTCTCATCATGGCGTCTTCCCTCAGTCAGGCGCAGCTGGATACCAGGAATGTGGTGTCCACTCTGCAGAGTTTTGGTTGGGTGATCAACTATCCCAAGTCCTGCCTCACTCCCTCCAGGGTGGTGGAGTTCCTGGGAATGTCTCTAAATACTTCTTCTGATTCAGGAATTGACTCAGCGTCTTCTATCCATTCCCCACCCGTCCATCCGGCTAGGGATGCGACTGGTGGGATTGATGGTGGCGTTGTTCGAGGCGGTTCCCTTTGCCTAGTTTCACACAAGGACGCTCCAGCTCCATCTCTTGGCAGCCTGGGACGGGTCCCCGCTGTCATTGGATCAGTCCTTTCTGATGTCCCCCCGGGTGCGGCGTTCCCTTCGGTGGTGGCTAAAACCAAGCAATCTGACGAGGGGCAGATCCTTTCTGACCCCTCGTTGGGAGACGGTCACCACGGATGCCAGCCTGTCAGGTTGGGGGGGATTTTGGAAGGATATTCAGTTTCAGGGACTGTGGGGGCCTCTGGAGGCTCACGATCCCATCAATGTTCTGGAGTTGAGAGCCATCAAGTTGGTTCTGGCTCACTTGTCTCATCAGTTGCGGGGCCTACCGGTTCAAGTTCGGTCGGACAATCGGACGGCGGTCGCCTACATCAATCACCAGGGAGGGACTCGCAGCAGGCGTGCCCTCAGGGAAGTGTCCTTGATCCTTGCTTGGGCAGAGAGCAATGTCCCATGCATCTCGGCGGTGTACATTCTGGGAGTGATGGCGGACTCCCTGAGCAGGGGGTCATCTCGCCGGGGGGAATGGTCGCTCAGCCCCAAGGTGTTTCGGTCGCTTTGCCACCGGTGGGGGACTCCGGAGGTGGACCTCTTTGCCTCTCGTCACAATCACAAGCTTCCGGCATTTGTGTCTCTCTCGCAGGATCCGCTGACTTTGGCAGCGGATGCCATGTCTCTGAACTGGAGGGATCTGGGGTTTCTGTACCTGTTCCCTCCGTTTCCCATGGTGGGCAGAGTGGTGCGCAAGCTGGCCGTAGAGGGCGCATCAGCAATCTTGGTGGCTCCAGGGTGGCCAAGACAGGTTTGGTTCGCAGATGTGGTAAGGTTGGCAGAGGATCAGTTAGACCTGCCCCTTCTACCGGATCTGCTCACTCAGGGTCCACTGCTCTACCCCAATTTACCAACGCTGGCTTTGACGGCGTGGTTGCTGAAACCTCTTGAGGGAGGAAGGTCTTTCTGATGCTGTCATTCAGACTCTGGTTAGGGCTAGAAAGCAGTCTTCCTCTGCCATCTATTATAGGACTTGGAGGTCTTATATTGACTGGTGTGAGGTCAGGGCCTTGCCTTGCAGGGCGTTTTCTATCCCTAGGGTCTTGGAATTTCTGCAACATGGTCTGGACCAAGGTTTGCAGCTTAGTACGCTGAAGGGGCAGGTTTCTGCCCTGGCGGTTTTCTTTCAAAAGTCTTTTGCTCTTCATCCTCTGGTTAAGACCTTTTTCCAGGGGGTTACGCATGTGCGGCCTCCTAGGAAGCCTTTGCTCCCAGTTTGGGATTTGAATTTGGTTTTGTCTGCCTTGCAGGGTCCTCCTTTTGAACCTTTGCAGGATATTGCACTTTCTACGCTTACTCAGAAGGTTGTTTTTCTGGTTGCTATCACTTCTGTTCGGCGTGTTTCAGAGTTGGCAACCTTGTCTATTAAGGCTCCTTACTTTGAGAGGCATCAGGACAAGGTTGTTTTCCGCTTCAAGCCAGATTTCCTTCTTAAGGTGGTCTCTGCTTTTCATTTGAATCAGGATATTGTTATTCCCTCCTTGTGTCCTAAGCCCAGCAATGACAAGGAGAGGGTTTTGCATTCTTTGGATGTGGTTCGCTGTGTGAAGTACTATTTGGTGGCTACTTCTCCTTTTCATAGGACTGACGCCCTTTTTGTGGTGCCCTCTGGGCCTAGGAAGGGTTTGGCTCCTGCCAAGTCTTCCATTAGTAAATGGATTTGCCAGGCCATTGTTGGGGCCTATTCTGCCAAGGGGAAGGTTCCCCCTTTTCATGTTACTGCTCATTCTACTCGTGCTGTTGGGGCTTCCTGGGCCTTCCAGCATCAGGCCTCTGTTGAGCAGGTTTGTAAGGCTGCTACTTGGTCTTCGGTTCACACTTTTTCCAAGTTTTACAAGGTTGATGTCCGGGTTTTGTGTTTGTGTTTGACATAACCCATTTTTCTCTGGTCTCCAACTGCACAGATGAAATTATTTGGAAGCAACAGAGTCCAGGCATACACTAAAGCTATCCTTACCCCCACACTGTCACAGTCCCAAGCTGACATTAGGAAGGTATATGGAAATGAACCTGAATCCTGTTTGGATGCCATAAATAAATAGACCCACAAACACCCCCGATGTGGGTTTGGGAAGCCCCTACGATTTGGGTACTCTTTAGGTTAAAAAGTATATAAAGACCATGGACACCCCCGGCGAGGGTTTGGCATGTCTCCTTCAATTTGGATACGCTTTAGGGTAAAGTGTGAGGGGTCCTGGACCCGGCCACACTGTACAGGGGTATTTCCTAGGTCTGGGAGCAGGGGGCGCAAAGTACTCAGGCTACCCTGGAGGTCCACTGGCAGATTTCCTGATGAATCTAGCTCCGCTTGAATGTGACACACATTGCAGTCAGTGTGTCATCTAGTCAAGGAAAAGAGGTGCTTTCCTAGAACGGAAAGTATTTGCACAGCACCCAACACAAGGAATTATAGAATTACCCATCACTCTTTGCAGCGGACAGAACTATGCAAATGATCTATTCATGTCTCTGAGCCACCCAAGACATTCCGAAGCCACTGAGTGTGCAATGCCAAATTTACACAGCCACAGGACAGATGTACTTGGCTGCATGGGGGGGGGGGAGACTTGGTGAGTACCAAAATACAGTCACAAGCCACCATGTGGAGAGACCGATGTTAGGCTTAATATAGGGGGCTAAAGAGACCAAAAGACTCAAAGGTAAAGAAGTGCTTTCCTAAAATGAAAAGTATTAGTACAGCTCCCAACACAAGAAATAATAGAATTACCCTTCACTCCTAAAAGCTTGCCCCAATATCAGAGTTCTGAATGCACATTAGCTGCCTTATGCTTAAGCTCGAAGATTGGCTTCCCCACTCAGTTATTTAGAACATATGCCGGGGCAATTTTCAATGTATTGTACAATTGACATTAAAATGGAGGAAATTAGCTATTGCCAAGCACCTATTGAGAAATTATTTTTTACGCTCATGATAGAACTTTATATTGAGGTGCCCCCTTTTGTGCTCCCCATTAACAGCTATAGATTTTCTAAACCTCTTATTTAAGATTTATCTGAGCTTCTTTCACCCAAAGGCAGGACGGGAGATCTACTTATAGCTCATACATGGGTGTTACCAGAAAAGAAAGTGAAGAAACAGACCTTGGCTCGACTTTTTTAGATGCTGTTTTAAGTCACAGTTGTCTTTGAAGGACAGAAAGTGAGTTTTAATGTCTTAAACTGCACATTAACGCAAAAAGTGAGAAATCATACTTTTTTCCTCGGTCACCTGGAGAAATCCAGTTCTCTCACGTGACCGCACTGGCCTATCAGAGCACTAGATTTCTCTGCACCAGGTACAATGGGTTTTAAAATCTTACAAGAGTTTTACGGTATTCAATCAATAAACAGAGTGGTAATGCTGAATCTGTATATATAATCAGTATGAGGATGCACATGGGTAGGCAGTTGCAGTTACAGTATATATACAACAGTAGTTTTAGTATAGGTTAGCCCATAGCAGAGATTACTCTTCAGGTTTTTGTTCCTTTTTCATATAACAATCTACTTTAATTGTCTGAATTCAGCTTTGCTTCAAAACAGTGTGATATTTATTTTATTTGCTTGTTTTCTTAGTTCTGCTTCAATAACCCTATCTCAAGTGACTTATCCAGTTTAGTTCTCCTCTGTAGAGTTTAATGAAGTTAAAAAGAATGAAGTTGGCCCAAGTAGAAATGAAACCCAGATGCAAAAATTATAAAAATGGTGATGTAAATAATAACATCATTAAAAATTAAACAAAGCTTACATGTCCTTTATTATGTTAACGTTTAACCCTTCATAGTGCATCTTATTTCCTTTCCTTCAGCCTCTCCACTCCCCCCACCCCCATCCTGTCTGCGTTTCTGTTGCTCATCAAAGGGAGGGCGGATGGATTCTATTACCTATCAGCCGTGAAGGTTAGATGGCTTGTTTTGCCCTCCCTCTTCTCTTCCGCAAATTGCATGCAGCGCACTAATACACACACACACATGATATTGAGTCATAACGTTCCTTCCCCTACTCTCCCCCCTTTTGAAAACCACATTCATCTTATGAAACAAAGTGAGTCGTTCAGGCTGGGCCGGGTGTGGTAAACCGTACTTCTGCTGAAGACAGTGAGGAAGAAAGAGGTGAGAAATGGGGTAATGATGCTGTGGGGCATAAATCAGTTTCTTTCACATCTTTTTAATTTGTTGCTAAATGGACATTCATCTTGTACTACAACAATGAGGATATGCTACTTGTGCAAAATATGCTAAATTGTGTTAGGCAATTGAACTGAAGATCAGGCAAAGTTCAGTTTTTGCATAGATAAATTCTGCTTGATTGCAGCTACACTTCCCTCTGTAGAGAAATGTTGCTCTATAGGCAAGTCACATCATCTAGGTAGCTGGGCCGAGCTTTTGAGAACTAATCAAAGCCCACAGTGCCCATTTTCATGTTTGTGTTTTTTTGCAATGGTTGTTAGCTTGGGCAAAGTTGGGCATTACTTCTGGTTACTTTATTCATGTCTTACTTCACTGAGCTGACAGAGTATTAGAATCAAAACTTCTGCATGACATTGTGAAGAGATGGTGTGCACAGGTCGCTCCTTGCCAACAGTTTCTTAAAGTTAAGTTCCAGGTAGTTGCAGAGTTTTTTTTATTGCTGTATATGCCAGTATTAAGCAGTTTTGTGTATTGTTAACACCTATGGCCCATAACGGAATGCCATATTGAGCCACGGGTCTAACAGATAAAAAAAAAAGAAAAAGCATTTCCAGCCAAGAGGAACTATTTTTCTGGCTTTATATTCTGACGTCTGATATCTGATGATATCCATTGCACAAAACTGTAAGAAAGGGACACATATAGAGATAACCCCCGAAAAGGTTTGACTTGTGCTCAAGTACAGTATCTGGACATGGAGTTTAAAGGTTTTGGCCAAAGTCCTTTAACAACAGAGACCCATATTTCAGCATTTTCCTTACCCTTCAGATCACCAGTCATAGAAAATCCCTGAAGATAGTTTGTATGCTGCTTCCTAATGTTTTATTTGTTACTGTTGTGACTTAAAGTTATACTAAAGGAAAGCTAGATTGTTGTCACATTGTCTCAGGCTACACGTTGCACTGTCCCAAACTTCAATCTGTTTTCAAAAAGACCCTATAGTTCCGAAGTTATTAGTAAAAGTATTAGAGCATTGGAGATGCAGAGAAAAAATGAAAGAGAAACAGTGGGTGTGGCAACACCAATGTGATGTAAGCACACTGTGTGCTTTACATATATCATAAAAAAAGATAAGTGCATTGTTGTGCCTCTAATTATCACTGCCAGCACATAGTATGACCAGAAAATGGGGGTAAGAGATGCTGCAGGCTAAGAGTGTCTCCAGGCTGCCAGCACATAGCATGACCAGAGAGGGGGAGGAGGGCGGTAGCTGCAGAGAGAGGCAGCCAGTCAGGATGTCTGGGCAGAGAGTGGGGGGTGTTTCCGTGCTTGGGCCACTGAAGGTTGGTTGAAGGACCAGGTCAGAAGGGTGGGGATTGAGAGCTGAATGAGGAAGTGTTTTTCTCACTAAGGAGACTGACAGAGGAGGAATCACAGTGCCCCAGCCACTCAATGAACTCAAGCTACTGATATTTTTGGTTTACTTTTGACTTGTCACTTTACTGCTAATGCTATTTGTCCAGCCAACATTAACCATGGCCCTATTTTATTAATACATAATAATGCTATCTCTTACCTTAAGTTATCTTGGTCATAGTTACAAGCCTTCTGTAGCAGGGGTTCCAACATATGGCCTAAGAGGTACTTGAGGTCCTTAGGAAACTACTGTGTGGTTGCTACCCATCAAAGGTCTTTTAAGGTAACACTGAAGAGAGAGGTTTTCCATGGTGGAGGTGGTGTATTTTTTAGTTGTCCACCCCTTCCAAAAAACACATAACCTGTTAATTAAAGCGGACCTTCACTCTGAATAAGAGTCTGTCTTATATGTTTCCCACACCCTGTCCATACAGATTGTCCCCATTAAAAATCATCCTACCTGCATCTACTGCATGTTATGAGCCTTTAAACATCCAAGATGGTGGCTTATGGAAGCCGCCATCTTATCAGGCAGCCTGCAAACAGGAAGTGCCTCCTGACTGTGCTGCTCTGCATTCTGGGACTGCTGACCTTTACCTGACCCCAGCTCTGCTCTGTCTGAGCAAAGCACAGCTATAACCTGCCCCCCTGTACCTTATCCCACTCTCCTCTCCTCAGTAAGTGTGATGCTTCTGAGTCAAGATGGCGGCGCCCGTATCCTAAATTCCTGAACAGAGTTGCAGGCCAGTGGGGGAAAGAATAATAAGTTAGTGACTAAAAACGTAAAATATATTAATTTTAGATGCTGGGGAATCGTTTTTTAAGAGTTTGGGCTTTTCATTAAATCACGCTGAAGGTCCGATTTAAGTACTGTACTTCTTAAAGTGGACCAACACCCAGGGGTGATCGGCCCGGAAATCTATAAGATTCCCGGGCCGATCACCCCCCACCCCGCGGGACATCCGAGATCGGGATGTCCCGCGGGGTGAAACCCCCCAGAAACCCCAAAAACACCTTACCTGATCCGCCGGCGCTTCCGCCGCCGCCGCCTCCCGCGCACCCCTCCAGACGTGCGCGCGCCCGCGCCGGCCCTCTGTGAATGGCCGGCGGGGGCGCGCGCGCGCCGAGAGTGACGCACGGGAGGCGGCGGCGGCGGAAGCGGCCTGGACGTTCCTGATCCCCGCCTGGACGTTGGCGGGGATTGGCTGCGGCGCTCACTTGGGAGCGTTGAGAGGTGAGTTTTTTGGGGTTTCTGGGGGGTTTCACACAGCGGGGCACCCCCGATCGGGGTGCCCCGCCGAAGTGGACCAAAACCCAGGATAGTCAAAATCCTGGGTGTTGGTCCACTTTAAAAAGAGAAACCATGTCAAGTATATAATGAAACTAGGATGGTGGGAGTAGCCCAAAAGTTTTATTGTTTGGCCTTTAAATAAAATGTTGTATTGCTTTTAATTTTTTAAATTTGATTATACAAAGGGAGAATCACTGCCACTGGGAAATCATATAGAAGAGAATAGGTCCTTCGGTAAACCATCAAATCTCAGGAGAATGAATTACCGTATTTTTTGCCACATAAGACGCACCTAGGATTTGGAGGAGGAAAATAAGAAAAATAATATTCTGAACTAAATAATAGGCAAGGTGCAGAATCATCCAATTACAGGCAGAGTGGCACCCCCCTCCCATTCCCAATAGGCAGTGTGTCATTCCCCCTTCCCATAGGCAGTGTGGCATCCCCCCTCCCATTCCCCATGTAGGCAGTGTGGCATCCCCCCCTCCCATTCCCCATGTAGGCAGTGTGGCATTCCCCCTCCCCTTCCCCATGTAGGCAGTGTGGCATCCCCCCTCCCATTCCCCATGTAGGCAGTGTGGCATCCCCCCTCCCATTCTCCATATAAGCAGTGCGACACCCCCCTTCCGTTCCCCATATAGACGGCAGTCAACTCACATGGAAAAAAAAAAGTCAAATCACATGTTACAGGTGCTCCCGCATTGCTGGCCGGGCTGCCACACTGCGGGAGGCCAGAAGAAGATGAATTGGGTGGGCATGGCCTGTACCACTTCGGTGCAGCCCACACCCACCCACTCTATGGAGCCGTGTGTCTGCGTGGCCCGGCCATCAAGAAGCAGCAGCGGACTCTGTCCTCATCCTCGCCGCTGCCCTGGCAATGCCAGGGACGGAGACAGCGACCATTGCTCCGCCATCTGCTGCCTCTTCCAGCCAGGGCACACGCGAACACCCGGGTCAGTACAGCGGGTGGGTGTGGCTTGCACCAACTTAGTGCAGGCCACGCCCGCCTGCTGCACGAACCTGGGTGATCGCGTGTGCCCCGGCCGGAAGAGGCAGCGGCAGCAGGTGGAGGCCAGAAGAAGATAGAGGAGCAGCGAGCGCTGTCTCCATCCCTGCTGTTGCAGTCCCTGCCGCAAAAGACAGCAATAGCGTCTCAATTTTTTTCTGGCCTCCCGCAGTGTGGCAGGAATACGGGAGCGCTGGTAACATGTGAGTTTACTTTTTTTTTTTTTTATAAGACACATTAATGTGTCTTATAGGGCGATAAATATGGTAAGCTTTATACATTTCCTAAATTTATAAATTCACTGAATAGATATTAAAGGGTTAAATAATAAAGCTGTGGTGCACTAGACACTACATTTAAAGATTCAAAGTAAAGGTAGAAACCCTTCTGTCCTAAAAAACAAAACAAAAAAACATACCTAGCAGGTCTTATCACATGCATGTTGCTGTTCAGTATCGCTTGCTTTTATTTGATTGTCTCTATATAGCGCCGTTTCCATCTGTTGGGTGGAGGAGAAGTTATACTCTATGGGTTTAATATCCAAGTTTAATGCATCCCCCTAAATAGTCCATATTTTTGTTTAATCAGGTGAGATTATCACTAAACTGTGTTGGGATTAATGTTGTAGTTAGAATTACAGGATACTATTTGCAGCAACCTCTCCGTATTTATTCATTTATATATGTCAGATATCTGAAAGGAAGAGGGAGGTGTTAAATATGCCAGAATTGTAATATTTGAATACCAATTCTCAACCAAGTCTCATTACAAAATCAAAAAATGACTAGGAGGCTGCACTTCATGCCAGGGTTAACTGTTTACCTTCTAAAAGTCTCTACCATAGGCTATTTTATATTAGGCACACCCTGGGTGACAGATGAAACCACTTTGAGGCCCAATGTAAAAATGGTAGCAAAAAAACCTGAGACAGAGTGACAGTTAAAAACTGCAGTGCAAGTTCTGATCGCAGCCACTTAGGCTGGTTTCACACCAGAGTGGCTGTGGGGCACTTGCGCTTTCAGGCACTAGTGTCAGCACCTGGAGGGCGTTAGCGTTTGAGCTTTCCTCTCACATGTAGTAGACACTGCTGTCAAGGCTTTTATGAAGCAATGTGATCACTCTGCAAACCCCCAAAGCATATGTAAAAGTGTCTATAGATTACTATCAGCAGTTCCTCACAGGTGACTGCGGGACACTTGCACGAAAGTACAAACGCCCCACAGCCGTGCTGGTATAAAACCAGCCTTATGCTTTTTTTTATCAGAAAAAGGGGCTCTGAAAAATTATACAAATGGGTGGTTATATCAGCCCAGCACAGTGTGTGTGGGGGGGGGGGGGGGGCACATTTCAATTGCCTATGCCCTCTCCCCATGGTTTGAAGTCCTCTTCTATGTTTCCAGCCATCGAAATGACTTTGGATTACGTGACTACTGGCAGCCAATCACAGGGCCCAGCTGACATTCAGGATGGCACCTCTGTTTAATATAGGGGGGCTATACTAAAGGAAAAGAGGAGCTTTCCTAGAACGGAAAGCATTTGCACAGTACCCAGTCCTAGGACAGAAAGCATAACCCATCTATCCTTGCAGTAGGCAGAGCTAGAAAAGCTCCTCTTTTCCTTTACCTAAGTAGAGGTTTTTTTGGTCTCTTTAGCCCCCCAATATTAAGCCTAACATGGGTCTCTCCACATACTGGCTTGCGACTCTGTTTTGTTAGTCACCCATACAGCCAGAAACATCTGCCCTAATGCTGATGAGAGCCTAAAGCTCGAAACACATGTCCACTAGTTGGATGTGTATGGCTGTGTAAAATTTAAAGCTAATCCTTGGCATTGCACCCTTAGCGTTTCTAAGGGCCTTAGATGGCACATAAAAAGATGATTTGCATAGCTCCGCCTACTGCAAGGATAGATGGGTAATGCTATCTTTCCTTGGACTGGGTACTGTGCAAATCCTTTCTGCTCTAGGAAAGCTCCTCTTTTCCTTCTGAGGTATAATCTCACTTTAGCTTACAGTCCATTCTGAGTCATAAGGGGTCAAGATCTCTCTGTGATTGAACAAAGAGCGGGTCCTCCTTGGCATGCTGAATGCTTTCACAATAGAATATCTGTACTGAGTTCTGTGAGCAGACATCATTGGGCTAGAGATCAGGGGGTAAAGCGAGTATTGTTTTTTTATTGCCTACTATTATTTCACAGTAAATTAAAAAGGTGGTAGCCTTTTTGTAATGCCAACGTGTGCAACCTTCCTCTTACACCCATGGTTTCTATTACATTAACTTCCTGTTTGGGGGCTGCCAGCAGTTAATGGGGCAGTATCTTTACAGTAGTGAGTTCACCCAAGAAAAGGATCTAACATAACTATTGCTATGACAGTGCATATATGTTATAACACTTCGATTGTCTATTATAGCAAATTATTCTGCTGTTCAATCTTTTACTTGTCTCAACTTGAAATCTGATGTTAAAGATCTGATCACTTGTACGTTTTCCTGCTTCAGCTTCTTGTGGCTGTTTTTATGAGTTTTGCTAATGAAATATCCTCTTTCTTTTTATTCTTTCTTTCCTGCACAGAGCAAAGATGTACGGCGGACCCTGTGCAAAGTAAGGATATTGTATACAGCATAAACTACCAGAGAAACATGATCCCCGCACAGCTGCCCATAAACAAAAGCCAACCGCATCACCAGCAGCTCAGCCATAGTAAACAGCATTGAAAAGAAACTGTAGAGACTAATTAAAAAGCAGGATAAGGTTTAAAAGTAATGAGCTCCTGGCATCATGACATACAGTACAACCAGCCACTACTTTTATAAACTTGGCTTGCAGCAAAATGCCAAGGAGGAAATAGTGGCCACCCACATAAACCGAAAATTGCCCGAAAGAGATTTTAATTTTTAATATAAATAGAAGGATTTTTTTTTTTTAAATTAAAGAAAAAAGATGTATCTTTTTTGTTACGGTCTATTTGTAGTACATATTTTGCTGACGCTATGTTTTCATGTACCGGTATTTATGAATTCAGCAGTGGCATAACTAAGGGCCTAATTTATTATTTTTTTTTTTTTGGGTGCCGCACTGCCGAGCTGTCTGGGAAAAGCTGTCCCTCAGTGTTGGTGCGCTCCTGGCCTGGCGGTGTCTGCCGGGCGTGTATAAGTCTATGCGCTAGCGACCCCTAGCGCCGTCTGGAAGCGCCGCAAATCAGCAAGATTTAAGAATAAAGTTCCAGGCATACCGCACCTGTTGCAATCCTCACTTTTATTATTGGAGGGGCTGGCAGCACAATTACATTTCAAAAACATCAGTAATAGCATTGGGGACACTTGAACGACATGCCACAGGTTTTGCATGGCCCAAATAAAGTTTGTAGTGCAACACAAAAGTTTCAAAAATGCATCCAAAAACAATTTCAAACAGGCCAGGGATCCCCTGGCACATGCACCAGCCCCACCCCCCCCAAAAAAAATTATAACCAACCCAGCCCATTGAATTCCGGAGCTGATGATAGATGTGACACTAACTGGCATGATCAGAGCCGCTCTGGATTTTTGACTGGATAACTACACCTTTTGCACCGGGACCTGACACGCATCTGGCACTAGTGCTTCTTAAATAAACCCCTAAGTGTAGCAGGGCCCTGGTGTGAACGTTAAATGGGGCCCTTTCATGGTTCTTGCAGTAAACTTTGTCCTGTTATTTTAACTTAGTTGGATACAACTAGACAACAAAAGACTGAAACAGCCAAGACAAATGGGGCTTCTTTTTTTATTATATACTTTCAAGTGAGCACAAATCCAAAAAACTAGGTGGACGAGCAACAATAAGGGACCCTCTGACCTTTTGGAAATTGAACCCCCTGCACCCCCTATACAGTAGTGACGCCCCTGGAATCTAGCATTTTTCTAGCATTGTTTCTAAAGAGCAGGGGCCTCATGCTTTCTTACCTTAAAAGCCACATCATTGAGGGACAGACTTAGGCCACATCCAGGCAAGTCCCCATCCCATAAAATGTTTGCCCCTTTAGAAGCTAAGCCTTTATCTCCAAACAGTCTGATAGACAGAGAAGTGTGTCAGCTGACCCATTAGCTTACCAGCAGCTTCCAGCACAACACACACATGGAAGTATGGGAAGTGTGCCCCTGGAATCTGCAAACATAGGTAAGCTGGCATGCTTCTCTACCTGCCCAACTCAGTGACCCCAGCCACACAGCCAGCAGGGCTGTATGTTCCATTAGGCAACCCCAGGCCTGTGTCCAGGGTAGCCACCTGCAGGGAGAGCTGTAAAGTGCACTGTTACTGCTATATTAAATACAAATATATTGACGGTACCTTAATGCCCTCTCAGGGGCAGGAGAGTTAAACTCTGCAGCCAGAGTGTCTGATTTTCTTTGGGGTCACCCAAGTTCAAGCACTCAAACATTTAATGAGGTATGACTATTATGGAGCAGTGGTATAAAGCTGATTATTTTGTGCTGGTTACCACTTTTTGGTTTTGAGAGGACCTGAAGATTTTCTGTTAAAAGAGCTTTAATGTTATATCTCTCTAAAGGATTTATTGTATTAAAAAATGTAAATAAAAATGTCTGGAGTTAGAATTTCCAATTAGCACTAAGTAGCCTTTCATTTTTTTTTGCATATGCCACTAATTGTGGCATTGTGTATAGTGACATAGTTCAAATGAGCACCCTTCATTACTCTTCTTATGATGGCGGCCAGTTTTACTACTGCAAATGTATTAATATGCCACTGCTCCCCTGAATAATCAGAGATTGGTCAGCTTGAGCTTGGACAGCTGAAGAACATGCTGCTTTTAGAGGCCATGCCACCTAGTATCTAAGGTTACTTTACATGTTGAATTTTACTGGATTAACCATTAGTTTCAGCTTTTATGTTTTTTCTTTTCCTCCCAGGGATCTTCGGTTTCCCTCTTCAATTTCAGAACCAGGGCTTCACATATTTCGCATTGAAAGAATGAAGCTGATCCCTGTTCCAGTTGAAGGTCATGGTATGTTTCACTCTGGAGATACCTACCTGTTGATCCTCAACTCACCAGAAGGCAGCAACATCTACATCTGGAATGGTAAGAGTAAGATTTGAATAGGGGAGTTTTTTTAATGTATTTTTTGGGCCTTTTCCCATATTTCATATAGCAGGGCCACCATCAAAGCAGTGCAGCCAGGACTTCTGTATGGAGCCCAGTCACTCAGGGATGGCTCAGCTGCCACTCCTGATGGCATCCCTGCAGCATCTTCTGCCTAACCAGCTCCAAGTGCTCTTGGCCATCCTGTTAATCACGCAGACCTCTACCATCCTACCAGTGCCGCTCACCAACCCCTCTCAGTTTCACTCACTCACCCTGCTCTACTTACCATCCCCCAGACAGTTCCACCTCCCCCCCCCCAGTGAGACATGGAATGTACGGGGTTGTTTTTCCCAGGGGTCCCCCTCCTAACTCCCCTGCTCAGAAATGTATTAATCATATTTTGTTTGCCTGCAGCTATTTATTGGGGTTTTGCATGTGTAATTTATATTATAATTGTATCATTATCAGTATTGTATGTATGTGTGCATATATATAGTTATTTATTGGTATAATTATATAGTCTTGGTATAATAATAATATAGCTTAACTTGGTTTATGCACTTTGTTTTGCACATTGCCACTCGCTCTTATGAGGTTCATGATTAGTGTCTGCTGTTAATTTGAATAGTTTATACACTATTCATTGTAAGATACTTACTGGTATGTTTGTTTTATGGTTTGGATTCTTTCACAGCCTATATGCTTGATATTGATGCACTTTGTATAGCACTTGGCACTTTCTGTATAATTGCACATTCATGTATATAATAATAATAAGGTTTTAGGTTAAAAATAGACACTTTTTTATGGGTTTTTAGTTATTTCACTGATAGAATCAAATAGCCAACTGTGTATGTCCCCCTCCTCCCCCCATCTCTTGTTAGTAGTATGGACATATATGTTATATGTATTTTAAACAAGTGTAGTTTTAATATGTCTTAGTATGTGATTTAGATGTCAGAATAAACTTTCTTACTATTCAAACATTATAGAGTGCCATTGTTAGTCTCTGTTTTCCCCCTATTTAGGGGTTCTGGGGCATCCCCTTTTTGCTTGGTCATTGAATAGTTTATATTTAGCCTTATTTAAAAAGCGTCAGTGCCACACAGAGCCTCAGAGGCACTCAGCGTCTGGTTTAAGAAATAAAAAAATGGCAGCACCGGTGTGGCCACCAGCTAACGTCTTATTTAACACTGGCGCTGAAAAGGTTGCAGCGCCGGGCGCTCTGGTTAAAACCTGGCGCTGTAGGCCAAGATCCCATAGAGCACAATGGGCAGAACTGGATTGAAGTGTTTAACCCTTTAAGTGCCAGCCTACCTTGAGATTTTGTTGCCAGACCGTTTTGCACTATTTTGCGCTCCCCATGTTCAACTGTGATTTTTGAAGAGATTTCCCAGGAAATTAATATATTGTTTTTTTCAGCAGAGCTTGGGCTTTAACATGAAATGTCTTGTTTGTCATTTTCTAAGTGTATTCTCAATATTTTGGGGTGAAAATTGTGCAAAAAAATAAAAAAAAACTATTTTTTACAATTTGTAGTGTTTTTTTGTAATAAAAAATGTAAGTTTGTCAATAAAATCATATTTTGTGTCAAGCCCCAATTTCTCCCGGTTACAGCGGTACCACATATGTATAGGTAGACACCCTTTCCTGCCCAGGAGACTCCCCCAAACTGAAACAACGCTTTAGGAGATTTTCAGATAAAATACAACTATGCTATGCAATATGCGCACCTTGCAGTTTTTCAAGAAAAACAACCCTTTACATTTGAAATACCCCCAACAAACTATATATTCTCTGGAAGTATACACCTCAGACTTTCTAGGCGTACCAGGCTTGTTGACATAGGTGCAGTTTTCTGGAAGTAATCCCTCAATGTATTCTTTGGTTACACAGGGTTTCCCTAAAAATTAATAAAAAGGCAGAATCAAAACCACATTTTCCAAAAAAAAACTATATGCAAACCAGAAAAAAACTGAAAATCTGAAAAAGCAACATCCCCCAAACAGAACAATACCCAACATGCATAGGTTCTGTCAAGGAGAGAGTTGCCAAACACCCCAAAGTAAAGCATGCGCATAACGGTAATTTTACTTCTAAATTTCAGCTCTGCAGACAAAGTGCGCACCTTGTGCTTTTTCTACCAAAACAACCCTTTACATTTGGAATATCCCTGATAAACCATATATTCCCTGAAAGTACACATGTTAAGCTTTCTAAGCGTACCCAGCTTGTTGTAGTGGGCTCATCTTTCTGGAAGTAATATCTCGAAGAATTCTTAGGTTGCACAGGGTTTCACAAAAAAAATTATAAAAAAGCAGAATAAAAAACACCTTTTCCTAAAATATCAATATGCAAATAAGAAAAAACAAGCTAAATCTGAAAGCGCAAGGTCCCCCGAGCAGAACAATACCCAACATGCATAGGTACCTGTAACCTTTTGACTGCCAGTCTACTTGAGATTTTGTCACCCTCTGCTGACAGGATATTTTTCACCATTTTGCGTGATGTTTAACTGTGATTTTTGCAGGAATTTATATATATATTTTCTTTTTGTGGCAGAGTTTAGACTTTAACATGAAATGTCTTGTTTGTATTTTTTCTACTTTTTTTTATATATTTTTAAGTAAATAAGTAAAAAAAAAAAATATTTATATTTTTTAAATTGTCTCCTTTATTTTAACAAAAACATTTATTTTATTAAAGAAAACCATATTGCACGTGAAAGCCCCATTTCTCCCAATTACAATGATACCACATATGTATCGGTAGCCCCCCGTTCCTGTCCAGGAGATCCCCTAAACTTAGAAGAGCACTTTATAACATTTACAAATAAAATACAACTACTATCCACATAGTAAAGGGTTAAATAAAAAAAATTGGTGTGGGGTCCCCCTTCACAGGGGGGGGGGGGACACCATTTCTTGGGGGAATATAAGGGTTTTTTTGGGAGGCAGGTAATGGGGGGTCTCGGGGTTAATGGCAAGTCACCCACTAGCCGCAGGTGACTTGCCAGACCCAGAGCCTTGTGAACTGGTATAGGGGTCACATGGACCCCTTACCAGTTCACAAAGGGTTAAAAGTAAAAAAAACACACGTACACACTTTTTCAAAATAACTTTATTATAAACATTTTTTTTTTTTTTTGAATACTTACCTCCCATCCATCCCTGTATCCCACGCTAATCACTTAGGCTTCTGCTCTCCTACTGCTGCTGGAAGCCTTTTATACCTACTGGGTTACAGGTAACATAGGGTTAATTTAAAAAAAAATGACATAGGGTCCCCCCTCCCAGGGAGGGGGACCCCATTTTTTTTTTCATTTTTAAGGGTTTAATCCCTTAAAAATCAAAAAAAAAAATGGCGTGAGGTCCCCCCTACCCAGCGTAACCAGCCTGTGACCAGCTATGGGGGCTTGTAGAACAGCTTTAGTGGCCCCTGGCCCTGTCAGCTACAAGCCGTCATAGCCTAGGGCCACGGCTCTTCTGCCCCCCCTGGGGCTTTGGGGAGGCAGGTAATTTGGGGGGACAGGGGTTAATGGCAAGTCACCCGCTAGCCGCAGGTGACTTGCCAGACCCCGAGCCTTGTGAACTGGTATAAGGGGTCTCATGGACCCCTTACCAGTTCACAAAGGGTTAACAGTATAAAAAAAAAAACACAGACAGTTTTCAAATATGTTTATTAAAAAAAAAAAAAAAATTTACCTTTACTCACCTCCGATCTTCATCTCCTGTGTCCCGCGGCGATCATATGCAGGTGACGGCTGGGCAGAGGAGGGGGGAGGCAGGCGATCGGAGGATCGCCTACCTCCCTCCTCCTCTGTCCAGCCGTCACCGGCATCTGACAGCTGAACTGCCGGGTGCCCCGATGACACCCGGTGGCGACCCAAGATGGCGGCCGCCATCGGAAGCTGCGGTGGGAGGAGGGCTGTTATGCCCCCCTCCAGAAGACGGAAGAGCCGGGGGGGGTGATCGGATCCTCCCCACGAAGAGGAGAGGCGGCGGGAGCCGGCGGGCGTGGAGGTGAGTAACTGTCATTTTTTTTTTTTTTTTTGCAGGCAATCCCGGCGGCTGCTGAAACGGGGGGGGCACCCTATTTTGGGCACTCCCCTGCAGCCGGAGGAGCCCCAATCGGCGATCGGAGCCCCTCTGGCTGAAGAGGAGACCCAGCCGGATCGAAAGAGGGGTCAGGTAAGTGACTTTTTTTTTAACTTTTTTTACTGTTAGTGGGGAAAGTCAGGCACGTAAAATTTACGTGGCTGGCACTTACGTGACGGAGAGGCAACCACGTAAATTTTACGTGGCTGGCATTTAAAGGGTTAATGCTTCTAATTAATATTAAACACATTTATTTGTACAGAACTTGCACTGGGACTTGTCAATAATTTAAAAAGTCCGAGATGCCACAACATTTTTTGAGGGGTTATAAAAATGTATTTTAATGGCTTCTTTTGCTTAGCAATGTGTTATATAGGCAACAACAACTAAAATACAGCCTCTGTAAAGTTTGTTTCCAGCAGTGATTTCTTGTAACTGTATTGATGAAACGCTGACCAGCTCCGGGAAAATTCAGTGCCAACGATTTCAAGGTGTAAAAATAAATATGCTGTTGTGCGCCGGAAAAATATTGGTACTAAATAGTGCTCACTGGTGCTGGGATAATCGTCAGCCGGTTCCAACAGGCGCTGACATAGGACAGCCAATGCCTAGTGCTACAATCAAAGCTAATTAAGTAAAGGGGGTGGGAGCAGCTCCATCACTATTATTTATACAAAATTATTATTATTATTATTCAGGGCCTGGGAACCAATTTACCGTCCAGTTTAACCCTCTCATCATCTAAGTATTAAGCACCAAACATGTCTAGCTATGTGGAAAGACAGAGATTTGGTTGCATATATCTGCAGATACATGTGGAAGCCACACCGCCCAGACAAGGCACTCTGTGTTTAGTGGCTGGCAGCTTCCCAGGTGAGTAGCTCTGGCTGCATTGCATGTCCCAACTTTGGGGACTCAAAATTAAGAGTAGGGACCACACTAAACACAGAGTGCCTTGCCGGGGCAGTGTGGCTTCCACATGTATCTGCAGATATGTGCAACCAAATCTCTGTCTTTCCACATAGCTAGACATGTTTGGTGCTTAATACTTAGATGATGAGAGGGTTAAACTGGGCGGTAAATTGGTTCCCAGGCCCTGAATAATAATGATAATAATTTTGTATAAATAATAGTGATGGAGCTACTCCCAACCCCTTTAATCAAAGCTAATTAGTAGCATTCTGTGCAGCGACTGCTAACACCAATTTAGTCCGCAGCGCCAGATAAGACCAAAATGCTGGTCCCCCGGAACTGATGCCACAGCCACAAAAAAAGATGCTAAATAGTGCAAATAAGTAAGTTAAATTAAATTATTAGAGCATACACATTTGTGAAAGGAGAGGAATCATTTGCTGTTTTGCTGTGATTTTAATGGTCTATGTGTTATATGTTGGCAGGGCCAGATTATAATTGGAGCAAGTGCACCAGGCCTCTGAAGTTCAGGCCCCCCCAAAGTGGACCAAAACCCCAAATCTTTGGCAACCTTATAGAGTCCAGGACCGCAGGATTCCCTCTCCCCGGGGCATCCTGATTTGGGATTCCCTGCTGTGTCAAACCCCAAGTAAAACTTACCTGCTCCCCAATCCAATGGCACATTTGTGGGTCGCGCCCGCACTATGCTATACCTTTAGCCAGACGTGTCCCTGCACCAAGCATTTGTGAATGGCTGGCGCAGGCACGCCCCCTGTTAGAGGCTAGAGAGAGACGCAACCACTTGTGTGGCTCCATTTGGCCCTTACCCGTTTCCTACCCAAAAAGGCCAAATTGACTGGGGAAAGGTGAGTTTGTTTGGGCAATCTGGGGTGGGGGTTCACAGTGAGGCATCCCAAAATGGGCTAGTCAAAATCTTGGGTTTTGGTCCACTTTAACATTGGTGCATAACAATGACTTATATGGTTATAGGAGGAGGAGAGATGCATGCCCCAGGTACTCCACCACTTCTTCCTAGTGAGCCCCTGAGCCATAACTATTGGGCCCTTGAAGCCTCCCACAATGGCCCCGTTGTCTATTCCCTTTAGGTCGCCCAGTGCACTCACCTTCCTTTCATTCCCACGGTGCAAGCTTGGTCGAAACCAAGTGCGCTGATTGGCTGAGTGGCCAGCCAGCCTGATGGGCACTGCCATGTCTCCACGCCAGGATGGCTGGTTCCCTAATATAGGCAAGTAAGACACCGGTTCTCCACTGAGGAGCTGGAGGGGACAAAAGGTATATTGAAGTATAGGCTTTTTTATTTTATTGCCTGGACAGGGACTTTCAACTGGATGTCTATTGGGGGATCATTTCATCTTCAACTAGTTTAAAGTGGACCAAAAGTTTTGACTATCCTGGGTTTTGTGCCTTTCCCCGGGGCACCCCAATAGGGGGTGACCCCCCTGTGTGATACCCCCCCACAGATCGCTGCAGCAACTCACCTCTTCCCAGTCCCACGGTGCATCTAAGAGCAGCGGCTCTGACGGCCGCATCCTCTGTCTCCCTCTAACAGGGAGCATGCATCGGTCATTCACAAATGCCTGGCGCGGGCATGCGGAGGATGCGGCTATCTAAGCTGCTGCTCTTAGACGCACTGTGGGACCGGGATAAGTTGAGTTGGCTGCTGCGATCTGAGGGGGTTTCACCCGATCGGGCACCTGGGAAAAGGACCGAAGCCCAGGATAGTCAAAAATTTTGGTCCACTTTAACTGTTCCCAGTAACAGTTGTTATTGCTGCTTATAACTGTTCAATGCAAGTATGAATCCATTGAAGCCCAGCATCAGGTAACTGTCACTGGTCTACTGAGTCAAAGTAATGATGAAACCAGTTTGTTTTTCTTTACTTTTGGTCACACAGGAAATGGAACCTCAGTGGATGAAAAAGCAGCTGGAGCTATTTACAGCTCCCAGCTTCACATGCATATGGGTGAAAAGCCCACACAGAACCATGAAACCCAGGGTCACGAGAGCTCAGAATTCATGGCTTTATTTCCACGGGGGGTTACATATTTGGTGAGTAATGTGCTGTGTGTCTTAAAGAGGCTTTTCACTTTTAGACTCAAACCCTGTGGACAAAATAATTATGGTCATGTGCCTTGAACTTGCAAACATATGATTTATTCCCTTTACTTATCTGTTTCCTTTCATGATTTACATAGAGAATAAAGCCAAAGGCTATCTAGCCAGTCTGTAGTGAAGTCTAGTTCAGATATAGTTATAGTGATAAGGCTCCATTCAGTAGCGCTCACAAAAAACTCAGCACTGTGCGAAATGTAACTCACAAGTCGGAATTCTCGTTTTCTCGTATGGTTCAAGGGCACAAGCGAGATCATCCAGCCTGTGCAAGAAGCATACAAGAAAGCGTGCGAGAATTCTCACTTCCGTAGAATAAAACTTGCATGACACTTTATTGGATCACTGTCGGCTAGTTGTAAACCTTTTCATTGATAAAAACCATGCCGCTATAACATGATTTTTATGAATGAAAATATATATTTTTTTTACTCTAGTTAGCATTAAAATAAAGCACCCCCCCCCCTTCCCCAAGGCTTACCAAGCTGGTAAACCAAGCATTGGGGCTGTTAATTCCAATGCTCAAAGCTCGAACTGCCAGCCTCTGGCCTGGTCATTACCAGCCCCTATGTCCCAGAATCGGCCCATGCTATCAGCTGCCGGGCTCATCTGGCACCACCATGCCCCATTGAGACTTGAACTAGTATAGGGGTCCGTAGGACGCCTTAGCAGGTCAAATATTAAGTGAAAATAAAATAAAACACCACATTGTTTTAAAGGTTTAATATTCTTAATTAACTTATACACACCTATCCAACTCCATTGTCCAGTGCTGCATCACTGTGATTTATGCCAGTGGGGCATCTATCGATGCTCAACCAGCATTTGTAATGGAGGAGAACACAGGTTCCCCTCCTTTCATCCCCTCCCCTGGCTGGGGAATCCATAATGGGCCGTGGGGAGCAGCCTATTATACTAAGACGCAGAGCCGCTCTGGGATCTCCCCCACGTGACTTCACCCCTCCATGCCCCTCCCCTCTTGTGATGCATGTCATCATGTGGCGGAGATCCCAGCGAGGCTCGCCCCTGCCCCACTCCCAGTCCAGATGAATGGACGAGGTGACCTTTTGCATTGACGGCAGCCACCACCCAAAGAAGACCAGCTTGGGACACTCAATGGACTGTATGAGGATGGAGCAAGGCATGGGATAGAAGAAAGAAGACGCGGACCGGTGAGTAGTCAAACTTAGAATAATAAAAAATATTTGGTATTGTGTCTTTTTTTTTTTACTTACGTGAGGTATTTGGTTCTGTGCTGTGTTTTACTTTTAAAGAGGCTTTCTACCTTTAGACACAAAACGAGTGGACAAAACAATTAAACTTTCCCCACCCCTATCTCTTGGTTGAAATTGATGGACATATGTCTTTTTTAAACCGTATTAACTATGTAACTATGTTTCCTTTCATGTGTTACATATAATACAGACAACAGCTATCTAGCCAGTCTGTACCTAGGTAAAGTCTAGTTCAGAGCCAGGTGACAAAACTTACTCCTTTTTTAGGAGAGAAAGTTGTTATTTACTTTCATTGTCTACCTTGGGGCCGATTTACCAGGTGTTGAATCAGTCCCAAGGTAAACAATGAAAGCAGTTTTCTCTTCTAAAGAAATAGTACGTTTTCTCACCAGGCTCTGAATCCACACCATAGTTGTAGTATCGGTATTCCCCGCAGTGTGAAACCCTCCAAAAACTGCTTCCTGATGCCCCCGGCCATGTCAACATCCGGTTTACATCCCTGCATCATTGGGCTGTGAGTGTACTCCCATCCCAAGCAATTCAGATAGGCTGGGGATGGGAGCACACGCACCCCTTATGCAGAAGTCCTGCATGTAAACAGTCGTTTGCTGAGCATTGCATACGCATTGGAAAACTGCTCTAATTGGATGAGAGCCTGTAAATGAGCTGCAGGACCGGAAGAAAGGTGAGTTTGCACAGACGTTCTGGGAGGTTTCAGACAGCGGGGCATGGAACAAAACCCGGGCTAGTCAAAATAATGGGTTTTGTTCCACTATAAATGTAATTTGTGGTTTTAGGCTCTGTTCACACCTCTTCATTGCATTAAAGTGGACCAACACCCACCGGTGATCGGCCCGGGAATCTATAAGATTCCCGGGCCGATCACCTCCCTCCCCGCGGGACATCCGAGATCGGGATGTCCCGCGGGGTGAAACCCCCCCAAACGCCCCAAACTCCTTACCTCAGTTTCGGCGGCGGCCGGCCGCCTCCCTCGCGCCCCTCTAGACGTGCCCGCGCCGGCCGTCTGTGAATGGCTGTCGCGGGCACGCGCGCATCAAGAGGGACGCGCGGGAGGCGGCGGCGGAGGAGCCGCTTGTCCGCGGCTTGTCCGTCGGCTCGGGGAGAGGTGAGTTCAGGGGGTTCGGGGGGGTTTCACACAGCGGGGCACCCCGATCGGGGGTGCCCCACCGAAGTGGACCAAGACCCAGGATAGTCAAAATCCTGTGTGTTGGTCCACTTTAAGATCAATATGCCAGAGAGGCAAAACAAACACTGCACTTTGGATTAGTTGGAAATGCATTTGCATTGCGTTGTTTAAAAGAAAAAGGCATTTTTTGCACAATAAGTAAATGGTAAAGTCTATGGCAACGCAATGCAGGTACACTGCACTTTACGTGTGTTGCGCTAGCGTCGCCATAGACTTCTATTGACCTGCTCTGTTACAACGTTGCGCTGAAAAAGGTGTCTGTAACGCTTTTTTAATGTGTTGTGCAATGCAGCGCAAATATGTGAACTATCCCATCTATAATAATGTGCAATGTTTCCTCTGTGTTGTAACTGTGTTGCAATGCAGCGCAACAACACAGAGAACGCACAGAGGTGTGAACAGAGCCTTAAAGGCTTCCTCTGCGTAGGTATTTGATAGACTTTAAGGGAATTTGTCCCCACCTCTGGTAAAGTGAGAAAATTGGATATACATACTTACTGTATGACTTAAAGGAATATTTCTGGTAAAATGTAAAAAAGAAAGGGAAGTATCCCTGCATAGACCACCTAGCTGTAGAGCCAGTGCCCAAGACTAACCAATGTCCCAGCTTTTTCAGAAACCAGTGAAACCAGCCTATTGATTCCAAAGTAGACTTACGGAGTTAGCATGCACATATACCCACATGTTACTCTTCTAGTAACACATTGATTTTGACTTTCCAAAGTACACTTATATATTAAAGCAATGTTCCCCAGCCCTTTCCTCGAGAGTCACCAACATGTCAAGTTTTGGCAATCTCCACACAGAAGCACAGGTGAAGAAAATAGTGGAGCAGAGGAGCTATAGAGGCGGCTATGTGGAGACTCAAAAGGACAGGGTTTAAAGCTGCTTTAAAGCTATATATATATATATATATATATATATATATATATATATATACTGTATATGTGCTTCCAATATTAATCTATATGCTTCTGTCATAGGATGGTGGTGTCTCCTCAGGATTTCAAACTGCACAACAGCAACCAGCAGCCCCGACTCACCATCTTTACCATGTGAGGGGACGCAAACACATTCGGGCTATTGAGACTGATGTAACGTGGGACAGTTTTAACACCGGGGACTGCTTTATTCTGGACACAGGAAAGGTATTTCTAAATAACAGAACTTATGTACCTGAAATTAACCTATTGAAATGGCAGACAGGTTCCTTATAGCACTGACAGATTCCTCAAATTCAACCCACATGCTGATCTGACTTTGGGGCTGAGGTTGGTCGTCCTCCTTCCCTTTTCCTCCAACCAACTGTGCCTTTACCAGAGAAGCTCACATGAGCAGGAAGCAGTGCTGCCATTGACTGTGCCAGCATGGCAAAGAGATACCAAGCTGGGACTGTGGTACTAAATTCTGCTGGAGATAGCTACAGTATTACCAGTCAGTTTGACCTTTTTCAAAGCAAAAGGTGAAATCTGGATAATATCGGATGATGGTTGCTGATGGTCTGGTCTACTGTTTAGAGGCTGCTTTTGCTGACAGCAAGCTGATCTCTGATACCATGAAACAACTCCTCACCAAGAAAAGGCAAGGCCCAGCAAAGCTACCAGTGGGACACTCAGTTATTTATCTTTATTGCATGGCACGGCCCGCTTCGGTATTCGTAACAGTTGGTTTATTCCACCACAAGGTGGCGCAGTGGTACTGCAGAAAAGCTGTGGCTTGTCCCGGCTCCCTATAAAAATGGGCTTAACCATAGAGTTCCGCAGTCTAGTCTCTGCAGTGATACTGCGAAGTTAGAAGATGGCTATCTCTCTTGCGCAGGTGAGCGGGGCAACCAAGCCTGCGGCCCTGCAAGTCTATTTCCATCTGTTTCTGGACCCTCACTGCCTCCCAGCCTTGGCTGACAGATCGGGTGAAGGTAGAAGAGCACTAGGGTCAAGCCGCAGACCCTGTAACACAAAGGGTAGTCGGCCATAGGCTTTATGGTGAGCCTAATTGGGATACGGAGTTTCTGTCCTAGCTTCTGAGGGGGTAAGTAGTTTGGGGACTGTGTCCCCTCATTTTCCTTGGGGCCCCCCTGTGCCCCCCCTCCCTCCCTGAACATGGCTGCTCGCCGCTGCCTTCTCGTCTCTCTCTCTTCCCCCCCCCCTAACTTGGTTGGGGGGAAAAAAAGGGGGGGGGGGTAGCGGCGAGTAGTCATATCTGTGGTGTTTTTACGTTTTTTGGTGTGTTTTCTGGTGTTTTTAGCAGCCGCGCCGCTTTGTACTGCGTTCCGCAGCTGTGGGGGGCTATAACCTGAGGTCATTTTGCTTTGTCATGGCGCCGGCCGGGTCACGTGAGCGCAGTTTTTCGCGCTCTTTGGGGGGAGGGGGCGGGGCCGGGTGATGACGTGTGTCTCGTCGTTCACCTCGAGGCCCGCCCCTCGAGGTACCTCTGCCCGCGCCATTTTGGATGAGCTGCGCCTCTGGATTTCTCCCTTCCTGGCTGCAGTGCTGCTTTCTCCGGCGGGTCGCCTTATTCAGTGGCCTGTGCCTGTGTGTCCCCGTGGTGTCTTTGGTCCGTGAGTCCCCCTTGGGGGGTTTTTAATTGATTGGGGTTTTTTTGCTGCGGGATGCTTATGTGTGCTTTTACTTATGTCTTTCAGGCGGGATACTATTGCGTTGTGGTTTCTCCCGGCTCCACTCCTTTTCTCCCCCTAATACCCCCTTTATTACCTTCTGGGGGCATCCCCGGTGGCTTCTGTATTAAGCCTGTACCCACTGCTGGCCTATTGCGCCTGTGCTAATCACCATATGGAGGCTTCTGGGGATAGCACGCTTGGGGGCCCTTCGGGGCAAGCACGGCTGTGTTCCATGTGGGGGGTATCCCCTGTGAGTAACAGTGTCACGGTGTGCGTACCGTGTGCTGAAAGTGTCCTTGCACTTCAAGCTGGTTTGCCTGCTTCGCTTCCCAGCTCTGCGCCTCACTCTGCTTCACCTACTCCCCCGCTCCTGCAATTAGGCCCCAGTGAGGGGAATGTTGGCAGGGAGTCACATTCTGATTTGGCTCTGAGGGTGGCTAACATTGAAAAGCAGCTTGCCAGGAATGTTCCTAGGAAGGCTTCTGGCAAATAGAGACACCTGGACCCCAGGCCTGCTCCCTTTACTGAGATTGTACTGATTTTGTGGCCTTTATCCTCACTGCTATGGATGATGCTGTGCTGTTGTGTGGAACCTCGCTCTTGGTGGCTATGCGCCGCTCTGTCTGGTTGCGCCAGTGGGCAGCTGATGCTGCGGCTAAGAAAGCTCTCACTAGCCTCCCCTTTGTGGGGCTGCGGCTATTTGGGGAACGCCTTGATGTTCTAGCCAAGGATGGTAGGCTGCCTCAGCATAGGAGGCAGTCTCGGCCCTTTCGGGGGTCCTCTACCCCCTCCCTTCCTTTCGCATTCCCAGAGGGGGCCGTGGCTCCCTCCTCTCCAGTGGTCGCAGAGATTCTTGGGGCCGTGGTAGAACCCGTGGTCGTCCCGGTCTCTCCTGGAATCCTAAACCCAAACCCTCTCCCAAGCCCCCTTGGGCATGAAGGGGCGCCCTCACCCATCCGGGTGGGGGGACGGCTTTGGCTCTTGGCTTATGTCTGGAGGCTTCATGTCTCAGACCGGTGGATTCAGGAGGTAGTGTCCTCCAGTTACAAGATAGAGTTTGAAGCCTGGCCCGCCCCCAAGATTCATCAGATCCCGGATCCATTGCCTGTTAGAGTTCGGAGTCATTTGTTTGGTGCCTCATCAAGAAAGAGGTCAGGGGTACTATTCCAATCTTTTCACGGTCCCCAAAAAGGACGGGTCTCTGAGGCCTATTCTAGATCTGAAGGGCCTCAACAAATTTGTCAGATTCAAGCATTTTCGCATGGAGACGCTGCGCTCAGCTGTCAGTACCCTTCGCCTGGGCAACTTCATGACCACTGTGGACATCAAGGGTGCTTATCTTCATGTGCCTATCTTTTCAGGTCATCAGAGATTTCTAAGGTTCGAGCTGCAGGATCAGCATTACCAGTTTGTGGCTCTACCCTTCGGTATCACCTCGGCACCTCGGGTGTTCACCAAGGTGCTGGCGGGAGTGATGGCTCTGCTAAGAAACCAGGGCATCCGCATCATCCCTTACCTGGACGACATCCTGATTGTGGCCAAGTCTTTTCATCAGGCCGAGCGGGACACTCAAACGGTGACAACCACTCTGGAGTCTTTCGGCTGGGTAATCAACTATCCCAAGTCTTCTCTGTCCCCGTCATTGGTGAGGACCTTCCTGGACATGACTCTGGATACCTCTCAGGTCAAGGTGTTCCTTCCTCAGCAGAAGGTGGAGGGTCTTCAGCTGCAAGCTCGGGCTCTGCAGTCGTGTCCTCATCCCTCCATCTGTCAGGGGATGCAGTTGGTGGGCCAGATGGTGTCCTGCTTCGAGGCAGTCCCTTTTGCTCAGTTCACATGAGACCTCTTCAGTTGCACCTCTTGTCAGTTTGGGATCAGGACCCTGTGTCCCTGGATCAGGAATTTGTTCTGTCTCCCCTGGCCAGACAGTCTCTCTCGTGGTGGCTGGACTCAAGGAACCTTCTGGGGGGCAAGTCCTTCCTGCCCCCGTGCTGGGAAACGGTCACCACGGATGCCAGTCTGACTGGCTGGGGAGGCTTCTGGAAGTCCCTGAGGTTCCAGGGTCGGTGGGGCCCACAAGAGGCCTATTCTTCCATCAACGTCCTGGAACTCAGGGCGATCAGGTTGGTTCTTTCTCGCCTATCCATTCACCTTCTGGGTCGGGCTGTTCAGATTCGCTCAGACAACCAGACGGCGGTTGCCTACATCAACCGTCAGGGAGGGACTCGGAGCAAGTGAGCCTTCAAGGAAGTGTCCCTGATTCTGTCTTGGGCGGAACAGCATGTTCCCTGCATCTCAGCGGTCTACATCCCAGGGGTTGAGAACCAGATGGCGGACTCCCCCCTGAGCAGGGGGACGTGTCGTCTGGGGGAGTGGTCTCTCAACAACCAGGTGTTTCTCTCCCTCTGTCACCGCTGGGGTCAGCCGGATGTGGACCTGTTTGCGTCCCGTCACAATCACAAACTTCCCAGATTTGTCTCTCTGTCTCAGGATCCTCTGGCCTTCGCCATGGATGCCTTGGCAATACCTTGGACGGAGTTTTAGCTTCTCTATGTGTTCCCTCCTTTCCTCTCCTGGGCAGGGTCATGCACAAGATAGCCCAGGAGCGGGTACCAGCCATACTGGTGGCCCCTTGTTGGCCAAGAAGAGTTTGGTTCGCAGACGTCGTGCGGTTGGCAGTAGACGGCATGTCCTGCCCAAGGATCCAGATCTTCTCACCCAGGGGCAGCTATGCCATCCCAATTTACAAACTCTGGCTTTAACAGCTTGGCTGCTGAAACCTCCATATTGACGGAAAAGGGGTTGCCTGCTTCTGTTGTTGATACCATGATTCGGGCCAGGAAGAAGTCCTCCTCCTTTATCTATTACAGGGTCTGGCATGCTTACATTGCCTGGTGTGAGTCCAAGTCTCTTCCCTGTCAGGTGTTTTCTATTCCCAGGATTCTGGAATTCTTGCAACATGGTTTGGATCAGGGCCTTCAACTTAGTACCCTAAAAGGCCATGTTTCAGCTCTGGCAATTTTTTTCCAAAGATCTTTTGCCAATCACCGGTTGGTTAAAAACTTTTTTCAGTGTGTTTCTCATGTGCATCCACCTCGTAAGCCTTTGCTACCAGTCTGGGAATTGAATCTGGTGTTGTCTGCTCTTCAAGGCCCTCCCTTTGAGCCTATCCGTGAAGCTGCCTTGTCTATTCCGACTCTTAAGGTAGCCTTTCTGGTGGCTATCACTTCTGTAAGGCGAGTTTCTGAGCTAGCGGCACTTTCCATCAAACCTCCTTATTTTGAGAGACATCAGGATAAGGTGGTGTTCCGGCTCAAGCCGGACTTTCTGCCAAAGGTTGTGTCTGCCTTTCATCTTAATCAGGACATTCCCCTCGATTCAAAGAGCAAAAGTTAATTGATTTCGTATCGAGAATCGTAAGTTTGGGTGGGTGTTAGTCATTTTTTCCTGTTTTTTTGGCCATTTCCGACTCGCACGAGCCTACGTACGTATGCGTATATGCTCTTACGATCAGCGGAAGTCCGTTCCTAAATTTTAGGATCAAAACGTAAAACTTAGGATCAAATCCTAAAACTTACGATGAAAACGTAAAACTTAGGATAATTGGATGTGTTTAGGTGTGATTCAGAGAAACCTGTAAACGCGTTTTAAAAGAAAGCCACAGCCGACACCTTTTAGCAGCCGGATTGCTGTTCGTGAACAGGTTTTTTGGCTATGTGGAGGAGTCTGCGCGTCTTGTGCTCCAATGAACTGCATGTATCAGCATGGCCGAGGCCATTAATTGTATGGCAATGCATGCCTGATTTAATACATTTCCATGTATGCCTTATAAAAGCATTTTAATGTGGACCTTAATTAGTCCTTTGCATGTAAACCTTTATTTTGCAATATATTTGCGTTAATTAAAGAAACTTATGTCCTTTGTTATTTATTGTTAAATTGATGTACTAGAATAATATTTTTAGATAGCATTTATTGTTTTAGTTGTTTACCTTTGCTTTGTTTAATTAGTTAAGCACATCTTTGGTCAGATGCATCACACTTACTGAGGAGAGGAGAGCGGGATAAAGTGCAGGATGTGGGTTACTGCTGTATTTTGCCCCCAGAGCTGGGGGCACGGACAGTCACAAGGCCCTTTCTGTTTGCAGGCTGCCCGAGAATACCTGAGCCGCCATCTTGGCTGTTTCTAGACTCATAACATGCAGAAGTTGCTGGGTGTTCTTTAATATTTGAGAGCAATCTGTATGTAGAGGGTGTGGGTAACCACACACCAAAAATTTAAGTTGTACCATTTGAAGCCAAAATATTAAAATTAAATCCACAAGTAAAAAATGCAAGTTAACTAAAAATTAAACAAAGTAAGATTTTATTATGCAAATGCATTCATTAATGGTTGGTTTCAACAAAATGAATGAAATAAAGAAAAATAAGACCAAATATTTAGAATGCACTTTAATGAGCTAAGTTTGTAGTGCGCGGCCGCAAGATCAGAAGGATTTACGTCCAGACAAAAAAGGAAAAAGGGCAAAACCAATGTTGCAACCTGAGAAATGAAACGGAAAATTCAGGATGGAAACTGACATAGGTCTGATTCCCGAACTGCCATACGAACGGACGTATATTTTAGGATAGAAGCGTATTTGCTTATTGAATCACTCGCAAGTTCATACGAACGCACGAGCGGACGTGAAAAATAGGATGATCGTGAGCCAAATCCAAGCTGTTACATGTTTCTTTGAATCAACCCAATTGTCTTGCCTTCATTAGGGTCGATTCAAAGAAACATGTCAAAGCTTTGATTTTGTTGCCGATCATGGTATTATTTCCGAACGATCGAGCATTCGTATGAACTTGCGAGTGATTCTATAACCTAATGAGTTTCCTATTGTAAAATTCCCGTCCGTTCGTATGTTATCTCCCGACCTTGGGCCAGTCATTTCCAAACGTAAATTTTCGGTTGAGTGATCTGTTGTTGAGACGGCAGCATGTTATTTTTCCCTTCTTCCATTGTCCACCTCTTCGTATTTCTTGCGTTTCCCGATGGTTTTTCCTGCTTTTTAACCTCTAACACTCGTGCGCTCGTAAATGTGGAAGATCTTGCGCATGCGCAATACAAGCTACACTCAACTAATGTGGCCCATATCGTACACTACCTAGCTCAACCAAACTACTTTGCGACATTCTTACACGTACCTTTATTAACCCTAAAACTGACCCAAACCCCTTGGCGGTTGGATTTTTCTTCATTTCCCGGACCCTAAAACTGACCCAAACCCCTTGGCGGTTGGATTTTTCTTCATTTCCCGGACCCTAAAACTTACCCAAACCCCTTAGCGCTTGCATCCTTCTTCATTTTGGCGCCCATAAAACTTACCCAAACCCTTTAGCGCTTGCATCCTTCTTCATTTTGACGCCCATAAAACTTACCCAAACCCCTTAGCGCTTGCATCCTTCTTCATTTGGACGCCCATAAAACTTACCCAAACCCCTTAGCGCTTGCATCCTTCTTCATTTGGACGCCCATAAAACTTACCCAAACCCCTTGGCGGTTGGATTTTTCTTCATTTCCCGGACCCTAAAACTTACCCAAACCCCTTAGCGCTTGCATCCTTCTTCATTTTGACGCCCATAAAACTTACCCAAACCCCTTGGCGGTTGGATTTTTCTTTATTTCCCGGACCCTAAAACTTACCCAAACCCCTTAGCGCTTGCATCCTTCTTCATTTTGACGCCCATAAAACTTACCCAAACCCCTTAGCGCTTGCATCCTTCTTCATTTTGACGCCCATAAAACTTACCCAAACCCCTTAGCGCTTGCATCCTTCTTCATTTGGACGACCCTAAAACTTACCCAAACCCCTTCGCGCTTGCATCCTTCTTCATTTGGACGACCCTAAAACTTACCCAAACCCCTTAGCGCTTGCATCCTTCTTCATTTTGACGCCCATAAAACTTACCCAAACCCCCTTAGCGCTTGCATCCTTCTTCATTTGGACGACCCTAAAACTTACCCAAACCACATAATGTACATATGTCTATCTGTTTCTAAGCATGTATTTTCGTGTTTGTGTAAATGTCTTTTTTTGCGCATATTAGAAATGACACATTTCTAAAGCCTTAAAATATTATTTATTTAAAAATGTTTTCTTTTTTTTGGCTTTGGGTTGCTTAAAAGCTCGTAAAATGTTAAAAGTTTTTTTTTTTTAAAAGTATAAAATGTATAAAAATAACAACAAGTGCAAAACTATTTTACAAAATTAGCCAGGACCAAGGGCACTAATCCTCCTCCTCTTCTTCTTCTGTTGGCCCCAACGTCGCCTGTATGGCCAGCAGCTCGGTCACCAACTCCTTGATCCTTTTTTTTTTTTGCCTCCAAGGTTTTTGGGATCATCCCTGTAACCAATAGAGAAATAAACATAAATAGTAGTACCAGACCAGTTTGTATGCTGGGAATAGATTTTGGGTTAATCAAATACATGTAAATGCATGACATATGTCATTCTTCCAAGGGATAAAGTAAATGCATTTCCCACAGGTAAGTATTGAAACTCCTTAAACCGGACCTTCAACATGATTTAATGAAAATCCAAAACTCTTTCCAAATGATTCTGCACCCGTTAAAAGTACATTTTGGTGCATTTTTTCTTACTGCGCCGCCATCTGGACTCAGAAGCATAACACTTAATGAGGAGAGGAGAGTGGGATAAAGTACAGGGGAGCAGGTTACAGTTGTGCTTTGGTAATACAGAGCATAGCTGGGTTCAGGGAAAGGTCAGCAGTCCCACAATGCATGGCAGCACATTACTTTGGCAAATCTGGATGCCATGCTGCCTGTAAATATGGCGCATTCCATATGCCGCCATCTTGTATGTTTAAAGGCTCCTAACATGCAGTAGATGCAGGTAGCCTGTTTTGGAATGTTCGCAATCTGTATGTACAGTGTGTGGGATACTTATTAGCTAGGCTCTTAATACGAGTTAGGGTCCGCTTTAAGCTAACGAAGTGCCCACATGAAAGTGTTAACTACACATTGGCTACGCCTTTAGTTATGTGTGTGTTATTAGCCAAAAACACATAAATCTGAATAATGGCATGGCTACTTACTTTGTTGGTGGCCGACAGATGGCTGGTTGGGGCCAACAGGATGCCCTTGGTCCTTGCTATGCTGTGAAGAAGTCCCTGGAGAAACATGTGACATTTGGTTAGTTGTTGTATAGAGTCACTATTCCCAACATATCTGGCTCCCAGTCTGGCTGACATCACTCACCTTCGCCAGGATCAACTTCCAGCATCTCTGCTGCCTCCTCCTCCACTATCTCACCCGCTCCAGAAGCATCTAGAAATACATAATAAAGGAGCACTTAGTTTTTGGCTTGCATGTATATCTTAGTGCATATACATGAAGAGTGACATACCAGAGCCTTCCCCATGCCTGGCCGGGCATGACTCCACGCCCACGCGGTTGGGCCCCTCCTCTGTGGTAAGGTCCAGGGGCTGGTCTGAGGAGGCCACAGAGGAGGGGTAGGTCCGTCGCCCGGGAGATCCACCACCTTCACTCACAGATGCAGAAGCATGCAGCACTGGTCGGCCTGTGCGCCTCCGGGTGCGGCGAATTCTGAAATCCATTTCCAACACTAACAAAGAAAAGTCATTATAAATAAAGGCATAACTTATACATTTGGAACATATACCATGCAATCGCTTTGTACTTACTTGGGAAATGGATCCCAAAAAACCTCCGCACCCGGGGCATGTGCAGACGTTTCAGGTCCGACCAATGCTGCATTATCTGGGTGTGAGTGAAGGTGGTGCTGGTCACACGGTGTATTTCCGCGATGATCTCCCGGGCGATGTCCCTTTTTTCGCACACATTGGGCGCGAAGTCATACCGGCGCTGAAGCATGATCTGAAAAACATAATGGACACAGAGCTTTTACTTTTACACACAGAGCCATATGTGTTGCATCACAACTTGAGAATGTCATGTCATTAACACACACATTTAGAGTGCCAGCCATTTTTGGGGAGTGCCTTAAAGCGGACGTTCACTCTGATTCAGAGTCTGGTCTTATGTTATATGTTTCACACACCATGTACATACAGCTAGCCAAAATTACAAATCAGGCCACCTGCATCTATGGCATGTTAGGATGGTTTGAACATCCAAGATGTCGGCTTATGTAAAATGCCTTCTTTGCAGCCAGCCTGCAAACAGGAAGTGCATGCAAACTGTAAGTGTGTGTGCTGCTCGGCATTCTTGGACTGATGACCTTCCCATGACCACAGCTCTGCTGTGTCTGAACAAAGCACAGCTATAACCCACCCCCCTGTACCTTATCCCACTCCCCTCTCCTCAGTAAGTGTGATGCTTCTGAGTACAGATGGCTGCGCGCATCTCTTAAATTCTTGAGCAGAGTTTCAGGCCAGTGGAGGCAAGACTAATAAGTTATTGGCTTCAAATGGCCCATTTGGAAATGTCATAGGCTGTGTACTCGTTGTTTAGGTTTGTTTGCTTTTTAGTCAATCACGGTGAAGGCCCGGTTTCTGTCTTTTTGGCCACGTGTGTGGCTTGCCGTTGTGTTTTGATGTCTTAGGCAAACAGTGGTCCTCAAACATCCGCATCAAGGTCCGAGACAGGCCAGGTTTGACAGCTATCCACGCTACTCCACAGGTTAATTAACTGGTGCTAAGCCAGAGCAATTGCCCTAATTAGGACATCAGCATAGAGAGGTAAAAACGTGGCCTGTCTCAGCCCTTGAGGATGAAGTGTGAGGAGCCTCTTCTAAAACATTAACATCCCCAAAACTAGTTCCAACCGCATCATTTACATTTAGTACATCAGTCAGTATTAGCTTAAAAGGCAGAGAAAGGCACTTACCAGCATGATGATCTCTTCTTGTTGACGGGTGAAGATAGTGGGCGCCATGTTTATGCTTCTTCAAGGCAGCAGATAAGTCAAACCCCAGCGGTTTCCTGGTTCCGCACGAACGTACGTCCGTAAGATCGCGTAGGCGAGCGCATAGGCGTCAGACGCTGTGCGCCTTATTTAAAGGTCCCTGCACCCCAACCTAATTTCTCTTTGTCTTTTGAACGAAAATGGCTCCAAAAAAGATCCCTGCAAAACGCTCCAAGGCAAGCCAGGCCGCTGAGGGACCCAAAACCAGGTCCCAACAAGGAGCAAAGAAGGGTCGGCCAAGCAAGGTAATTAGCAGCTCGGCACCACCAAGGGACACTGTACCCGCATGCTCCAAAAAAAGGGCCACAAAGGCATGTGCCCCTGCGGCACCCAAAACAACTAAAAGGAGCCGCAGCCCATCCAGGCGCCGAACCCCAGCACGGCCAAGCCCCAGGGCCCGCAGCCCAGCCAGCCGCAGAGCGCCAGCACGGGCAAGCCCAAGAAGCCCCAGCCCATCCAGGCGCCGAACCCCTGCACGGGCAAGCACAAGAAGCCCCAGCCCATCCAGGCGCCGAACCCCTGCACGGGAAAGCACCAGGGCCCGCAGCCCAGCCAGCCGCAGAGCGCCAGCACGGGCAAGCACAAGAAGCCCCAGCCCATCCAGGCGCCAAATCCCAGCACGGGCAAGCACCAGGGCCCGCAGCCCAGCCAGCCGCAGAGCGCCAGCACGGGCAAGCCCAAGAAGCCCCAGCCCATCCAGGCGCCGAACCCCAGCACGGGCAAGCACCAGGGCCCGCAGCCCAGCCAGCCGCAGAGCGCCAGCACGGGCAAGCCCAAGAAGCCCCAGCCCATCCAGGCGCCGAACCCCAGCACGGGCAAGCACCAGGGCCCGCAGCCCAGCCAGCCGCAGAGCGCCAGCACGGGCAAGCCCAAGAAGCCCCAGCCCATCCAGGCGCCGAACCCCAGCACGGGCAAGCACCAGGGCCCGCAGCCCAGCCAGCCGCAGAGCGCCAGCACGGGCAAGCCCAAGAAGCCCCAGCCCATCCAGGCGCCGAACCCCTGCACGGGAAAGCACCAGGGCCCGCAGCCCTTCCTGGGACAGAAGTCCACGCCCAGGGCCAAGCAGGGCACTTAGCCCCCCAAGAGGGCCAAGAAAGGCCATCTTGCAACCGCATTTGGTTGCAACATCTACACCTGGAAGTTCTGTGGCCAGCCACGCAAGAACACCCAGCCCCTTGCCCAGTCCAGCCCAGTCATTGGTAAGCCAACAATCTAGGCATTCCCCAACCCACCACGAGTCCATAATGTCCCCACATGTGTCTGCACACATGGAGGAGCCCCAAACCCAAACAGCTGGCCGCACATTGCGTCGCGGACAGTTGTGTGGCCGTTTCTCCCATAGCCAAAATATGGCATTGGCTAGTGGCCTAACATTAGTCTATGATGAGCTATATGGGAGCAAATCCAAATTCACAACCAAGCAGCGAAAAATGGAAATGTTGGAAGAACTCAAACGCCAAGTAAATGCAGCAGGGGAAGAGAAGAAAGATGTGGGCCAAATCCAACGGAAAATCTCGGATCTTAAATATGCTGTACGCCAAAAAGAAATCAAAAGGCATAATTATAGGTAAATAAATGATCAAGGAAAATGTCAGTGTTAGAATGTATGCTAATTTACAATTTGTAATATCCTACTTTTACTTTACAGCATGAAAACTGGAGGGGGCTATCCCACAAAATTGGAGTTCACACCTGCTGAGGAAATGGTGCTGGGCCTTCTCCATCCATTCGCGGTCGGTGGCCATGCAGCCCTAAGGGACACAGACTCACCGACCCGTACAGAAGGTGAGTAACCTTCATATGCATGTTTCCCTTGTGGGTTGCTTAATTAACTTTAGAAAGGTAACAGTTGACGCTATGCCCCTCTGCTGTGGCTTGTTTTGGGTAGCGCTAATGTGCATGGTTGGGTCATATTTGTGTACATTTTGGCCAAACAGATTTGGGCCGATACATTAGTTTAATTCTTCATGAGCAAAAATTTTGCTGGTAAGCAGGATTTAAATTAAGCCAAGTCATAAATGTAGACTCAAACACAAAACACACATCAATAGGGATGTGTGGGACATTGGGTGTGTGAGTTGTGTTTGACGCCAAAGATCGAAAGAAGAGGCCAAAACAGATCTGAACTAAAGAATGTTAGGGCAACTCGATTTGTGGCCAATGCTAGTTGGATGCTGACTGTGTCCACTTCCTAACTTGGAACTGAGGTCACTTAGCAGTTAAACCAATCCATTGCACAGATCTCCAACTGAGGGTAATGCAATAATTTTGCACGTTGCTGGAGAAATTAGTAATATTAGCCAATGTATTTGGTTTACTTTGCTAAAGCAAACATTGCTTGCGTGTGTGTTAACCTGGTTTCCCTTGTCTCTTCTTTAGCCCAGCATCAGACCACAGCAAGTGTGGACTCCCCCCCCAGTTTGAATCTGCCTTTGACTTCTGTACAGCATCGGAGTCCAGATCCGAGTTTTCTGGTAAGTTTCTTGTGTTTATTAACTGAAACAAAGTGAAGAAGCATGTTTTAAAATGTTTTGGATTAAATGAAGAACCCAAACTTATTTGTTGTTCTTTTTCTGCCCCTATAGACCCACACGATCATGGAAGAGATCCAGGACATGGAGGAAGATGGAACCATGCTGGGCCCATCCGAAGACCTCCCCCTGGGTCAGAATCTGCAAATGTCCCAAAATGTATCTCTGTCAATTCCGCAGCAGCAGAGTGAACCCGCATCCATTGAGCATGCAGATGGGGCACAGCATGCTGAGACTGAGGCTACAGTCCCCAGGCTTCCCTCTGCTGTTGGGGAATTGCAAAGTATGCCTGTTGCTGTTGAGGGCCCAAGACCACGAGGCAGGGCCCACCCAAGAGCCAGGGTAATTGTGCGGCGCACTCCCTTGCGCCGCACAATTACCCTGGGGAGGCAGAATGCCCTGGTTGATTTATGGCATGAGGAGAGGAGAGCATTTGAGGCACGCCATCAACATCTGCATGAGGCAAGGCATGCCCAGATGGACACCCTCAATGCTACCTTACAGGCCATGCTGAATGAGCTTCGGACCCACAACAGCAACATGGTCAATGCAACTAATGCAAGCCAGGCATCCATGGGTGAATTGCTCAATATGCAGAGAAACATTTTGGAGCAGTTGCAGATTACCAATGCAACCCTCGCCCAGGGTAGCTCCCAGCCACATGGCCCTCCACCCGGGTTTTTTGGGTATCCACCTTATTAAGGCAACCTCTCCTTGATTGTGTGCCACATCTTTTAGAATTCCCCCCACTGTATTTACTTGGCGTTTGAGTTTTGCCAACATACTATTTGGGTTTGAGCTGCAGGTTGTGTTAAGGATTTGCTCACATATAGCTCATTATATTTGGGAGTTAGGCCAGTAGCCAATGCCATATTGGAATGGTGAGTGTAGGTGGCCTTTAACATGGGCCACTTATGGCTTTACATTTATTTGGGGTTTTGGGACTCCTCCGGTTTGCAGACATGTTTGGGTGACATTATGGCCAGGCCAAATTAGCCATGGCCACAGGCACTATTAATGACTGGACTGGGATGGGCATGGGACTGGCTGTCCTTGTTTTGGTGTGCCACAGAGTTCCATGTGTAGATGTTTTTATTTTTTTATGGATACAAACCCGGTCTTGATTTGTTTCTAACCACAATTGAATGCTGATTGTGTAATTTGTTGTTAAACATTTTGATATGCTTTTTGTGGTCAGACTAAAAGAAATATTTTCAAACATTCTAAAAACTTGTTTGGTTTGATTACAATTAACATTGTACCCCACCTTTGACTAAAACAAACACAGTATACGTTAACATGGTTTACAAGGTGAATTAAAAGCAAAGGAAACATTAGGAACCACAGTAGAACTATTTCAAGGCATACAAATGAACATTTAATGGCACACAATTGACAACAAAGGCAAACAAAAAACAAAAAGGCAACCAACAAATAATGTTATTTAGGAAAAATGCTGCACAATCAAATTGGCACGCACAGATTGTCCAGATTCACTGGTTGTGCCCACATAATTCTCTGCTTCCTCTTCAATGGGTGTAGAGGGCAGAACATCAACATATCGGGGGACACGTTCTTGGAGGGCAAAATTATGCAGAACTGCACACGCCATTATAATGTCAATAACCTTCTTAGTGTCATATTGAAGGGCGCCCCCGGTATGGTCCAAACACCTAAAACGGGTCTTCAAAAGGCCAAAGGCCCTCTCGACCACAGCCCTGGTTTTGCGGTGCGCACGGTTGTAGGCTTCTTGAGCAGCATCCTGGGGCCGCAACACAGGCGTCATGAGCCAAGGAAGCAGAGGGTAACCTGAGTCCCCTTAAGAAGAGAAAGAGAAAAGACAATTAAGCAATGAAAGACAGAAAACAAAGCTAATTTAATTTAAATCAAAAATCCATTAAAAGCAAAAATAACAGGGCACATTATCCAAATAATTAGGGGAAGAGATGTGGTTAAAAGAAACATAATATGCTTAAAGTCAACAAAGACTGGTAACACATCTGCTAGGTCAAGGGTACTATTAAATATGGGTATATTTAAGGGCTCCGAAATGTGTCAATTATGATGCTGCTGAGGGTACACCCACAAATAACAATAAACACGAGTATGTCAGTTACAGAATAATATTCCAAATGGAGCCGAAACTGGGATAACTTTGGCACAATCTGGTAGAGCAGAGATTTGGAAACATGGGAGTTACACACATCGCCAAAAAAAGATACAACTACAAAGTCAGGAAACCGCTTGTTTGTTTGGCCAAGAATAATGAAAGATGTTGCAACAGTTGCCAAATGTGGGGTCATATCTCAAGCAAACGTTCAAGATAAAAAACAAATATTATTAAAGTGGACCGTCAGCCAGTTTGGATGGGCCCGGGAATCTATAATATTCCCTGACGATCACCTCCCTCACCGCGGGACATCCGAGATCGGGATGTCCCGCGATGAGGGAACCCCCCCCCCCAAAACCCACTAAAAAAACACATCATCTGCGGCGACAGCGGGCGCCGCCGCCTCCCGCGTGCACCTCTAGGCGTTTGTGAAGGCCCGGCGCGTGCACGCGCACTGTCAGAGGGGCGCGCGGGAGGCGGCGGAGGACGCGCTGTGTTGTCCGCCGCTGTCACCCGCTTGTGTCAAGGAAAAGTCAAAGAAAAGAGCAAGTGCCAAAAATGAAACCCACTTACCAAGCAGCCATGCACCAGAAAATTCACCAGCCTCAAATCGCCGATACAAACCAGATCGCCTAAGAATATAGGAATCGTGCGAAGAGCCAGGGTAGCCGGCAAGGACACTCAAAAAACGCATGTCAGGCCCAACCACTGCCTGGACATTAAGGGAGTGTCCCATTTTCCGATTCCTAAAGAGAAAACATAAAAAAAAGGGTCAACACATAAGGGCACAACACATTTGGCATCAAAAACTGGCCTGCACACAAATGACAGATATAAATTGTACGGCCAAACAAACCACAAAAATAAAGAGGAATGAAACACTATTGTCATCAGTAATAGGAGGCAAACTTGAACCGAGGATAAAAAATATAAGGGGATCAATCCACATAGGGATTAGTATGAGAAGGGAAGATTGCACAGAGGGATATGTAAGCTAATGGAATAAGAAACATATGGATGAATAATCAGAGGGAATATTACACATTGGAATCAATAATAGGATGGTTTATGCTAAACAACTGTTAAACTAAAAAAGCGCCCCAAATGTCTACCTGTATATGTACTCGTCGGCTGCACGAGGAACGAGGGACACATGTGTACAATCAATTGCACCAATTACATTGGGCATGTCGGCAATATTAAAAAAACCAAGCTTAATGGCGTTTCTGGCTACCATATCATCAGGGAAATAAATATATTTCTGAGTTATGGCAGCCATGCCTTCCAAAAATTTGGATAGTGCGCGGCTCAGCGTAGGCTGGGAAAACCCCACAGAGAGGGCACCCAGCCTCTGGAACGAGCCGTTCGCCAAAAATTGCAGGCAGCCAAGCATCTTGGTCATACCTGAAATTGCTTGCCCCTTCCTTGTGGTGTGGGCTAACCATGGCCGCAGCTCACTATACAGTTTATGGAGGGAAGCGCGATTAAGCCTGGTCAGCTCGAACAGCTCAATGTCATTCATGCCATCGATGTGCATGCGACGACGCAGGGGCAATCTGCCCTCAGACATCCGGATCAAATCGATGCCAAAAAGCATTAGAGCTTGATGTTCCTCGAACTCACTCCTATCCATGCTACTCCCGAGGCCAAAAAGCTGCCGGATAAGAGTTCCGGAATCAACCCTTAAATGTGCCTAGAAACACTTGCCAATCAGCTCTCTGAATTGATCGCAAGCCCATGTCATTAACGGGAAAATTAGGACTGCTCGCAAAAAATACGATTTGGACGGGAAATATACAATAACTAACGGAAATAATACAATTGACGGCCGAAGATCGAAAGAGCATATACGTCTAGGCCCGAACGTTCGTGCGAATACGAAATGGCCAAAAAAAAGGGAAAAAATGACTAACACCCACCCAAACTTCCGATTCCCGATCCGAAATTAATTAACTTTGGCATTTAGAATCGACCCTATTGTGTCCTAATCCTGCTAATTCCAAGGAGCGGACTCTGCATCCCCTGGATGTGGTCAGGGCTCTGAAGTTTTATTTGGTCGCCACTGAGCCTTTCAGGAAATCTGATGCTCTTTTTGTTCTCACTTCTGGACCTAGAAAGGGTTTGCCTCCGGCTAAATCCACTATCAGCAAGTGGATCCGTCAGGCGGTGGTTCAAGCCTATTCTTCTAAGGGAAAGGAACCTCCCTTTAGGATTACTGCTCATTCCACTCGTGCTATTGGTGCCTCTTGGGCTTTTCAGCACCAAGCTTCTGTTGAACAAGTTTGCAAGGCCGCTACTTGGTCTTCTGTTCATACTTTTTCAAAGTTTTACAAGGTTGATGTTAAGGCCTCAGCGGATGCTGCTTTTGGCCGCAAGGTGCTGCAGGCGGTAGTGACTTGAACTACTGGCCGTTACTCTTTGGGGATCCCACCCTACTATGGACACTGCTTTTGGATGTCTCAAATGTTATGAATATCGAAGCGGGCCGTGCCATGCAATAAAGAAAAAAGCAATTCTGTGAGTACTCACCTGTAGAATTGTTTTTGTTCTTGCATGGCACGGCCCGCTTCGCCCCACCCTTGTTATCGTTATTCTTGGTTGCCTCTTTATGGTGATTGTTCCAAGTCAATTGGGGTTTTTTTTACCTTTTTCAAATTTTTTACTTATTCTCTCCCGGCTTCTTGTCTCACTGCTTGTGTACGCTGGGAAACTCTATGGTTAAGCCCTTTTTATAGGGAGCCGGGACAAGCCAAAGCTTTTCTGCAGTACCACTGCGCCACCTTGTGGCAGAATAACCCAACTGTTATGAATACCGAAACGGGCCATGCCATGCAAGAACAAAAACAATTCTACAGGTGAGTACTCGCAGAATTGCTTTTTTTTGGTATTCTCTATAGCAGGGGCTCAGGTTTTCAATTAAAGTGGAACTAAACCCAAAAAAAAAGCTTCCCAAATCCCAATCTGAAAGATTCCAGGTCTGTCTGCTGCCTTTCCCTGTAGCATTCCTAATTGGGTTGTCGATTCCCGGCTCCCTCGCCAAGCATCCCCAGCTTTGTTGGGCTGTGCTCACACTCCCATGCTATCCATTCAGATAGGCTAGGGACGGGAGTGCCCCCCTGCTGGGGATGCGCCCGGTTATGCTCCTAATTGCCAAAAACAGGATCGGGTAAGATGTAGATGGCAGGGGATCAGGTTGGGGTTCAGATCAGTCAGCATGACCTTGCACAGTACCCTGATAGGATCACACGTACCACTAGTTAACTTATTGCAATTTTTCTAAGCTGTCCTTATCTTTCTCTAATCTCAACGTTTGTAACCAACTGCTGGCACGTCTCTCATCATCCTGTGACTCTCTGATTATTGCTTCTCTTTTATCAGATGCTGATGCCTCTCATTTAGCTTTGCTTCTTTTGTATATAAGGTAATTTTATATTTTCCTTTCCTTTCACATTTTCTCAGTTACTTCAAGAATTCCCCTTAAAGTCCCTGTACAGCCAGTAAAAAACGTCTACTCCTTTGTCCTCCAGAGCTAATTTTAAAGCAAAAATGAAGAATGTTTTTTAAAATAATATAATAGCGATGACGATTTTCGTGTCACGGTCGTGTGGCCCGCCCCTCGAGGAACGTGTGCTGCTGGCTGATCCGCACCATCTTCTCCTGCTGCACGCTGCTGTTGTCTTTGTCGGCCCTTTGAGCGGTGTCGTGAGTCCCTCTTGACATATTGTCTTTTATGCGTTGGGCATGTGCTGTGGGATGCTTATATGTTGTTCACTTTGTGTCTTCCAGGTGGGCCCCTTGATATTAAGGGTTGTGGTTCCTCTCGGCCTCCGCCCCCCTCTCTCCAAGCCCTCTCCCTGTAAAGAGGGATCAATTAAGAGGGATCATTTCTTGCGGGCTGGCCAGGTTGGGTCGTTAGTGCCTTGTACCTGTTAACATAACTCAAATCACCATAATGGGGGGCTTCTGGGGATAGTGAGCTTGGGACCCCATCTGGGCGGTTGAAGCTCTGCCCCATGTGCAGTGCTAGCCCTCTGGACGGACTTTGCACGGTTGTGTCACTTGCGCCAGAAGTGTTATCTCAGAGCATGATTGGGCAGGCGTATCTGCCTCTAGCCCGTTATTGCCTGCGGCCTCTCCAGAACCCCCGCGCTTGCTCTCAGCCCCCAGCGAGGGGGAAGCCAGTAGGGGGTCCCAATCTGATTTGGCGTATCGAGTGGCCAGCCTTGAGAGACAGATCTCTCGCTTGGCTCCTAAGAAGGCCACAAGTAAGAGTCGGCATATTAAGCCGGTCTATTCTGATAAGGATGGAGATGATGATGATGATCTCTTTGGAGGTGTTGGCCTTGATAGTGGGCCCAGTTCTTCCTCGGATAAGGATACATGGCTCCCTGATGATACGGAGCGGTTGCTGACTGCGATCTTTGAGATGCTGCACATTGTCCCTCCTAGAGTGGCTAAGAGGAAGCAGGGTGGATTGTTTCGGCCTGAGAGACAGAGACAAGTCTTTCCTGAGCAGGCCCTTTTTTTCTAACATGATTTTCAAGGAATGGGAAAGATGGGAAAGGCCTAACAAGTTACCGTCGGTGCCTAAGGGCCTGGACAGGCGGTATTCCCTTCCCGAGGAGCTGGTCCGGCTATGGTCCCGTCTTCCCGACAAGCGCATGGATCAGTTGGTCTGTCATGCCTTCACCTTGCCGGCCAAGAAGGCACTCACTAGTATCCCCTTTGTGGGTCACAGGCAGTTTGGGGAGTGTCTGGACCTCCTGGTCAAGAACGGAAGACTCCCTCAGCGACGAAAGTCTGCGCGGCCCTTTCGGGGTTCACCTGCCTATCGCTCCTTCGAGGAGGAAGAGGCTCTTCATTTTCAGGTGCTCGCAGAGATTCCTGGTGACGAGGTAGGTCCCGCGGCCGACCCAATCCCTCCTACGGGTTTCAGGCCCAAGCCCCCTACCAAGGCCCTCTGGCATGAGGGGGCGCCCTCACCTATCCGGGTCGGGGGACGGCTTCTGCTATTTGATCACGTCTGGAGACAGCGCGTCTCGGATCAGTGGATTCAGGAGGTGGTTTCCTCCGGTTACAAAATAGAGCTGGCAGTCTGGACGCCCTCAAGATTTATTCAGTCACGGATATCCCAGAACCCATTGACGGCACAAGGCCTGCGGTTGGCCGTCCAACACCTTCTGCTGTCAGGTGTGATTTGTCCCGTGCCTCGGCAGGAACGGGGTTAGGGCTTTTACTCCAATCTGTTCACGGTGCCCAGGAAGGACGGAACGCTGAGACCCATCCTGGACCTGAAGGGTCTCAACAGGTTTGTTAGATTCAGACATTTCTGCATGGAGACCTTACGGTACACAGTGAGCTCGCTTCGACCTAGCGACTTCTTGACCACGGTGGACATCAAGGATGCTTATCTGCACATCCCTATATTCCAGGGGCATCAGAAGTTCCTGAGGTTTGCGCTGGAGGAACAGCACTACCAGTGTGTGGCGTTGCCATTCGGGATATCCTCAGCCCTCGTGTTTTCACCAAGGTGCTGGCGGGCGTCAGGCTATCCTGAGTATCCAGGGCATTTGCATGCTGCCTTATCTGGACGATTTACTGATTGCGGCTCAGTCTCTTCTTCAGGCCGAGAGTGACACCCGGACCGTGTTGTCCACTCTCGAGGATTTTGGTTGGGTAGTCATTTATCCCAAGTCTTCAATCACTCCCTCGATGGTGGGGTCTTTTCTGGGCATGACGTTGGACACCTCTCTGGCCAGGATATTCCTGCCACAGCAGAAGGTGGTGGGTCTTCAGACGCAGGTGCAGGGCTTGCTGTCTTGTCAGCAACCATCTGTCCATCTGGGGATGAAACTGTGGGCCTGATGGTGTCATGCTTCGAGGCAGTGCCCTTTGCTCAGTTCCACTTGAGACCTCCTCAGTTGAATCGAAACGGTTGGGATCGGACGCAGGAGTCACTGGAACGGGAGTTTTCACTGTCTCCTCTGGCCAGGCAGTCCCTTTTGGGGTGGCTGGACTCCAGAAATCTGCTGGTAGTCATTTCTGCCTCCACGGTGGGAGATTGTCACCACGGACGTCAGCCTGACCGGCTGGGGAGGCTTTTGGCTGACTCAGAAGATCCAGGGTCAGTGGGGGCCACAGGAAACCCACTTACCTATAAATATCTTGGATTTGAGAGCGATCCGGTGGTGCTTCTTCACTTGACTCCCCATCTAAGGGGTCGTGCGATTCAGGTTCGCTCGGACAATCAGACGGCGGTCGCCTACATAAATCACCGAGGCGGGACTCGGAGCAAGCGAGCCCTCAAGGAGATGACTTTACAACACAATTCCACAGGGTTAATTGCCGGACTGGCACAAATGTTCAAAGCCTAATAGCCATTACAACACAAAATTTAATAGGTATCAAAATATGGCACTTATAGATATACACTTACTTTTCATGATTAATAAAAAAACAGACAAAGTGTGATAGTAAAAACTGGGGCCCCCCCATGCAGCCTTCACAGCCACACTCACATCACACTCACTCCCCGCCACCTCAGCTCCTATTTTGCATATGGGTAAGTTCTATGTTCACCAACCCCCCCAACCTCAAGGAGATGACCCAGATTCTGACTTGGGCAGAGGAGAATGTTTCCTGCATCTCGGCGGTTTATATTCCTGGGATAGAGACCCAGGAGGCAGATTCCCTGAGCAGGAGTGCCTCGCGCCTGGGGGAATGGTCTCTCAGCAACAAGATTTTTCACGCTCTTGTCTCCGCTGGGGTCAGCCGGGCGTGGACCTATTTGTGTCCAGACACAATCACAAGCTCCCGAGATTCATCTCCCTGTCGAGAGATCCCCTTCGCTTTGCCACAGACACTCTGGCAATTCCTTGGACGGAGTTCAGGCTCCTTTATGCGTTCCCTATGTTTCCACTCCTGTGCCGAGTGCTGCGCAAGATAGCCCAGGAGGGGGTACCAACCATCCTGGTGGCTCCTCGCTGGCTGAGGCGGAGTTGGTTCGCGGACATAATTCAGATGTCAATCGTTCGCTACGTCTTGCCCGACGATCCAGGGCTTCTCAGCAGGGGTCGCTGCGGCACCCCAATTTACAGACACTGGCTTGATGGCCTAGCTATTGAAACCTCAATCCTGAAGGACAAGGGGCTGTCAGCCACGGTTGTTCAGACCATGATTCAGACGCGGAAGAAGTTTTCTTCCATTATACACTACAGAGTCTGGCATGCCTACATTGCTTGGTGTAAATCCAGGAGCCTTCCTTGTCGCACTTTCCCTATCTCTAGGATTTTGGAGTTTTTTACAACACGGCTTAGACTTGGGTCTCCAGCTGAGCACCCTCAAGGGCCAGGTCTCGGCCTTAGCCATATTCTTCCAGAGATCCATTGCCAATCATAGACTGATCAAGATCTTCTTCCAAGGGGTTACCCATGTACGCCCACTGCTTAAGCCTGTATTACCAGTGTGGGACTTGAATCTGGTGCTTTCTGCTGTTCAATGTCCCACGTTTGAGCCCTTGTGCGATGCTGCATTGTCTATTTTGCCCTAAAGGTGGTATTTTTGGTACCTATCACCTCGGTGCGTCGCGTGTCAGAGCTGGCCGCCATTGGTGTGAAGCCTCCTTACTTTGGACGGCATAGGGATAAGGTGGTGTTTCGCTTAAACCTGTCACACACCCCGCTTCAAGATATCCATAACATGTGGGTAGTACCGACCTGAAGAGGGCGTTCTGCAGAGATGATAGTAAAAAGAAAGCCCCTCACCGGTCCATAAATACCTGGGACCTCCCACTCATTACCCAGTTTTCCATCTCTGCAGACGGCGAGCAAGTCAGAAGATGATGTCTCCTCCTTGCACAGGGGGATTTCAGGTAGCCGGGATAACTCCCGGCCCGTTATTTAATTATTTCCGCTCGGACCCCTTTTTCCCTTGATTGACCTTAGATACATGCCTCCACAGTCTTGGCTGCTGGTCCGGGCGAGGGTATATTGGCACCTCTGGTGCTTAGGAGCAGAGCTCCACCGTGAGACCCTACATAAGAGGGTAGGCGGTTACACCGGGTAGGTGATCCCGGTTTGGGATGCCCCGTCCCCTGATATTTATCCCTGGGTGGCCCCTCCACAGTTCCCTTTTACCACAGTGGGGGTTGGGGGTCACTCCTTTAGGGCTAGGCGTTATTAGCTTTATTAACTTTATTAACCTTATTTTATGTGAGTTGATGTGGTGCGTTTGGAAGTAATCCCTCAATGAAATTGTGTATGTGTTTACTACTGGTGTTTATTCTCGCGGCGCCGCGGCCGCCATTGCCGCCGGGGCGCCGGTTTCTTCACTTATTGTGAGGGGAGTTTTTTTCCCCTCACACATTTCAGGGGGGCGGGGCCGGCCTTTCGGCGCGCTGCCGCGGTCAGCCCCCCGTAGGCTATGTGCTTCCCGCAGTGAGCGGGGCGGGTGCTCCGCAGGACTCTGCGGCCGCACCCGCTGTCGGTTTCACTTTTGACCGGCGCCGCGGGACTTCAGCGGCGCCGGTCTCTGAGGGACAGTGCGTGAGGGAGCTTCTCCCCTCGCGTCTACGTCGGGGGGGGCGGGGCCGGGCTTTCGGCGCGTCGCCGCGGCCCGCCCCCTCTACTTCTGGCGCCGCTGCGGAGCTTGTTGCTCCCTGCTGATGACAGGAAGGGGGCGGAACACGATCTTTCGTGCGGTCCGCGCTGACCACGCCCCATTCTCGGCCTGCTTCTCCCCTCATGGACGGTGTGAGGTCTCCACTACTCCCGCTCCCGACGGATCTGTGAGTGGCCCTGTGGGCCCCTATTCATTCATTCATTATTTTATTCTGTAGTCCCTATTTGGCATTTATTGGGGTTATTTCTGTCTTTCAGGTGGATCTTCAGTGGTATTTAGGGGGTTTCTCCCGGTCCTAGGTCCCTGGGTTCAATCTTACTGATCATAAATCCTCCCACTCGGGACATTAAAGGGGCATCCCGGGTTGCTTATTGGCGTAATTCCCTTGGTCATAGCGACTACTTAAAGTTCACCTTATGGAGGCATCCCCGGATACTGGGCTCGGGACCCCTTCGGGGCAACCCCGGAAGTGTATGTTGTGTGGGGTATCCATTACTGGGGACGATGTACTTCTGTGTATACCTTGTGCACAGCAAACTATTACGCGGCAGTCCGAACCCCAGGCGTCTGGGTCAGCACCGCCGGTCGCTTCATCTCCTCCTCCCAGCTTGATACGCACCCCGTGTGACGTTGTCATGGGCAGGGAGCTGCAATCTGAGATGTGCGCCAGATTGGCCAACCTTGAGAAAATTCTCTCCAGTTCGGTCGCCCGTAAGGCTCCAGCTAAGAGAAAGCATTTGTCGCCGGCTCCGCCGGTGGATGACCTTGATGACGTTAATAATCTGGATTGGTCTGATTATTCCCCGCTAGAGGAAGGGGAGGTTTATGAGGATTCAGATATTTCGGACGATGAGCAGTTTATTGGCACTGATGCCGAGCTTGGGGACTTGGGGAGATCCTCGGATACTCCTAACGCTCTGGCTCAGATGTTTGAGGTTCTGAATATTTCCCCTCCCGAGGAGGCGCCACAGCAGAAGGGTGAGTTGTTTGAGGAATCCAGGCCGCGCTTGGAGTTTCCTACGCAAAGACACTTTGACAAAATTATTGCTAAGGAATGGGACAGGCCGGCTCGGCTCCCTGGCATTCCTCAGGGGTGGGATAAGAAATATCCCTTCCCTTCGGATGCGGTTAAGCGCTGGGCATCCCCCCCCAAGGTGGATGCACCGGTTTTGGGGTTGTCCAACTCCTCTGTTTTAAATACTCCTGATTGTTCCACCCTCAAGGATGGAGAGGATAAACGCATTGACCAGATGGCTTGTCATGGTTTTGCTAGCGTTGGGTCAGCCATGCGGCCCGTTTGCGCTTCGGCGCTAATGGTGTTGGCTGCCAGGTCCGTGGTCAGGGATCTGTTGACTTCTTCCGGGCTTCGTCCTGGTAGTGACGAGTTCCTTGGCCTTAAACGGTGTGAGTTGTTTTTATCTTTTGTATTAGCTGCCCTGGATGACACCTTGATGATGTGTGGTAGGACGTCGGCTCTGCTGGTGACTATTCGGCGGTCGGTGTGGTTGCGCCAGTGGGCGGCCGATTTTATGTCCAAAAAGTCACTGACGGCTTTACCTTTTGTTGGATTACGGCTCTTTGGAGAGAAATTGGACTCTGTCACCAAGGGTGGTAGGTTACCTCAACGCAAGAAACAACGCCGTCCCTTTCGGGGGGCGCCTTCCTTTACCCCCTCCTTTTGTGGGGCCAGATCTGGCAGGGGATTTGCCTTCCCCTCTTCCAGAGGAGATTCCGGGAGCAGGGGCAGAGGACGTGCCCGTCCAGGATACAGTTGGGGCTCTAAGTCCAAACCGGCTGCTAAGCCAGCTCAGCAATGAGGGGGCGCCCTCACCCATGCGGGTGGGGGGACGGCTGCGACACTTCTCCCAGATCTGGGATCAGGAGGTCTCGGACAGATGGATCCGGGAAGTGGTGTCTTCCGGTTACAAGCTGGAGTTCGAGCTCCGCCCCCCTTCCAGATTTTTCAGGTCTCCGATGCCTTCGGAGCCACTGGCGGCGCAGGGGCTCCTGGTGGCGGTAGAGAATCTTCTGGACATGGCTGTCATTTGCCCAGTGCCCCCCTCAGATCAGGGCAGGGGTTTTTATTCCAATCTGTTCACGGTACCCAAGAAGGACGGATCGGTCCGACCCATCTTGGATCTGAAGTTTCTCAACAGGTTCATCCGGCCACGGAAATTCCGCATGGAAACGCTGCGTTCGGCTATCCACTCTCTTCGTCAGGGAGACTTTCTGACGTCCATAGACATCAAGGACGCTTATCTACACGTTCCGATTTTTCCAGCACACCAGAGGTTTCTCAGGTTCGTGGTGGAGGATCGGCATTTTCAGTTTGTGGCACTCCCTTTCGGTCTCACCTCGGCTCCTCGGGTGTTCACCAAGGTGCTGGCGGGGGTGATGGCTCTGCTCAGGGTTCAGGGTATCCGCATTGTGCCCTATTTGGACGATCTTCTGATTATGGCCTCTTCCTTCAACCAAGCGGAGTTGGACACCAGAGTGGTGGTGTCCACTCTGGAGAGGTTCGGCTGGGTGATCAACCACCCCAAGTCTTCTCTTTCTCCGTCCAGGGTAGTGACCTTTCTGGGAATGTCTCTGGACACTTCGCAGGCCAGGGTGTTTCTGCCCCAGGCCAAGATTCTTTTGATTCAGGAGTTGGTTCGGCTTCTCTTGTCGGCCCCTCGTCCGGCCATCCGGCTAGGGATGAGGCTGGTGGGGTTAATGGTGGCCTCATTCGAGGCAGTTCCCTTTGCGCAGTTTCACACAAGGACGCTTCAGCTTCATCTGTTGAAGGGGCAACTTGGGACAAGTCTCCGCTATCGTTGGATCAGTCCTTCCTGATGACTCCCCGAGTTCGTCGATCCCTGCAATGGTGGCTGGGGTCTGTCAATCTGTTGAAGGGCAGATCTTTTCTGGCACCGTGTTGGGAAACAGTCACCACGGATGCCAGTCTGTCAGGTTGGGGGGGTGTTTGGAAGGACCTCCAGTTTCAGGGTCTGTGGGGCCCGCAGGAGGCTCACGAGCCCATCAATGTTCTGGAGTTGAGAGCCATCAGGTTGGTTCTGTTTCGCTTGACTCATCAGTTGCAGGGCCTGCCAGTTCAGGTCCGGTCGGACAACCGGACGGCGGTTGCTTACATCAATCACCAGGGGGGGACTCGCAGCAGGAGTGCCCTCAGGGAAGTGTCTTTGATTCTGGACTGGGCGGAGAGCCACTTCCCGTGTATCTCAGCAGTCTACATTCCGGGAGTGGAGAACACGGAGGCGGACTCTCTGAGCAGGGCCTCCTCTCGCCAGGGGGAGTGGTCTCTCAGTCCCCAGGCGTTTCGCTCGATTTGCCTCAAGTGGGGGTTCCCGGCGGTGGACCTCTTTGCCTCTCGTCACAATCACAAGCTTCCGGTATTTGTATCTCTCTCGCAGGATCCACTGGCCCTGGCGGTGGATGCCATGTCCCTGAACTGGAGGGATCTGGGATTTCTTTACCTGTTCCCTCCGTTTCCAATGGTAGCCAGAGTGGTGCGCAAGCTGGCCATGGAGGGCGCGTCGGCGATTCTGGTGGCACCAAGGTGGCCAAGGCAGGTTTGGTTCGCAGACCTGGTAAGGCTGGCAGAGGATCAGTTCGTTCTGCCTCTACTGCCGGACCTGCTCACCCAGGGTCGGCTATGCTATCCCAATTTACCATCGCTGGCTTTGACGGCGTGGCTGCTGAAACCGCCATCTTGAAGGAAGAAGGTCTTTCTGACGCGGTGATTCAGACTCTTATTAGCGCCAGGAAGCGGTCTTCCTCTACTATTTACTATAGGACCTGGAGGTCCTATATTGACTGGTGTGAAGGTAGGTCTTTCTCTTGTCGGGAGTTCTCCATTTCCAGAATCCTGGAGTTTCTTCAACATGGTCTGGATCTGGGGCTCCAACTTAGTACCTTGAAGGGGCAGGTTTCTGCCCTGGCGGTGTTCTTCCAAAGGTCCTTTGCACTTCATCCCTTAGTCAAGACCTTTTTCCAAGGAGTCACGCATGTACGGCCTCCTAGGAAGCCCTTTGTTCCAGTTTGGGATTTGAACCTGGTTCTTTCTGCTCTTCAGGGTCCTCCGTTTGAGCCCTTGAATGAGGTTGCTTTGTCTTCACTTACTCAAAAGGTGGCCTTTTTGGTGGCTATCACTTCGGTTAGGCGTGTTTCTGAGTTGGCAGCTTTGTCCATTAAAGCTCCGTACTTCGAAAGGCATCAGGACAAGGTGGTCTTTCGTTTCAAGCCGGATTTTCTTCCTAAGGTGGTCTCTGCCTTTCATCTGAATCAGGATATTGTTCTGTCTTCTCTATGTCCTCATCCCAGCAACGACAAGGAAAGGGCGCTGCATTCCTTGGATGTAGTTCGTGTTGTGAAATATTATCTGGTGGTTACGTCTTCCTTTCGTAAGACTGATGCTTTTTTTGTGGTGCCCTTTGGGCCTAGGAGAGGTTTGGCTCCTGCCAAATCTACCATTAGTAAATGGATTCGTCAGGCCTTCATTGGGGCCTATTCTGCCAAGGGGAGGAGTCCCCCTTTTCGTGTCACTGCTCATTCTACTCGTGCGGTTGGGGCGTCCTGGGCTTTTCAGCACCAGGCCTCTGTTGAGCAAGTTTGTAAGGCCGCTACTTGGTCCTCTGTTCACACTTTTTCCAAGTTTTACAAGGTTGATGTTCGGGCCTCAGCGGATGCTGTTTTTGGCCGCAAAGTTCTGCAAGCTGTTGTGGTTTAAGTTGTACCTTGTTGCCTTGTTTTGGATCCCCGCCCTTTTTATGGACACTGCTATTGGATGTCCCAGATGTTATGGATATCTTGAAGCGGGGTGTGTGACATACTTAGAATAATACCATTTTGTCAAATACTCACCTGTAAAATGGGTATTATAAGTATGTCACACACCCCGCTTCACCCGCCCTTCTTGTATTCTGGATCCTTTATATTGTGAACTTTGCGTTGTTTTGACTTATATTTGCCTCTTCCTGGTCCCTTACCTTACTGCTTCTTTATACTGGGTAATGAGTGGGAGGTCCCAGGTATTTATGGGTCAGGGAGGGGCTTTCTTTATACTATCATCTCTGCAGAACGCCCTCTTCAGGTCGGTACTACCCACATGTTATGGATATCTTGAAGCGGGGTGTGTGACATACTTATAATACCCATTTTACAGGTGAGTATTTCACAAAATGGTATTTTTGCTTAAGGTCGTGTCTTCTTTTCCCCTTAATGAGGAAATTGTCTTGCCTGCCTTGTGTCCAGCTCAGACTAACTCTAAGGAAAGGACCCTCCATTCCCTGGATGTGGTCAGAGCCATTAAGTACCCCTGGTTGCGACTGAGGGGTCTAGGAAGGGCTTGCCTCTGGCCAAGTCCACTCTCAGTAAGTGGATCAGACAGGCGGTGGTGCAAGCATATTCTGCCAAGGGGAAGGAACCCTCTTTTTCGTGTTACAGCTCATTCTACTAGAGCTATTGTTGCTTCCTGGGCTTTTCAGCACCAGGCATCTGTTGAACAAGTTTGTAAGGTCGCCACTTGGTCTTTCGTTCATACCTTTACAAAGCTTTTACAAGGTTGATGTTAGGGCCTCAGCTGATGCTGTCTTTGGCCGAAAAGTGCTTCAGGCGGTAGTGAAATGAACTACATGCTGTTTTGCACTGGGGATCCCACCCTAATGGACACTGCTTTTGGATGTCCCAACTGTCATTACTTCTGGGACGACCTGGACTGGATATAGTAAAAAATACAATTCTGTGAAACTCACCTGTAGAATTGTTTTTGAATATATCCAGTCCAGGTCGTCCCACCCCGCCCTTATTCATTATATCTGAATTGCCTGTTATGGTGATTACCATTTTTATATTGGACCATTGTCCTTAGTTTGATGGAGAGAGTACATGTTGAAGCTATGTGAAGTAACATGGTTTCTTGGCCTCCCGGCCTGTCTCTTTTCTTACTGCTGTTTAACCACTGGGGAATCATAGAGAGACACCTGTTTTATGGGAGGCCGGGAGGAGCTACAGCTTTTGATCCTGCAGTCAGGCGCCACCTAGCGGTGGATTACCCAACTGTCATTACTTCTGGGACGACCTGGACTGGATATATTCAAAAACAATTCTACATGTGAGTTTCGCAGAATTGTATTTTTTGACTACATTAACAGCAGAATGAAATGTCTAAGGCTGCCGTGAGTAAACTAATAGTTGCAGTAAAGGTCCTTTTTAGACCTGCAGAAGTAGTGCAGCCAGGGAGAGAGGGAGGGTGGCTGGAATTAACAGCACTTGCAAATGGCTATAGTTTTATTGAGCTGGAAATGTAATCCTCTAAAACGCTTTATCAAACATATACTAAAAGTATCATTCATAAAAAGTCTCCTATCTGCATTCTTCTACTTTAGTTTGTTGATTGGAGAAAAATGTTTGATTATGTTTGAAGTATTTTAATGTTGGAAGCTTATTACGGTAATATATCTGAAATATATCTAATCTTTCTATTCCAGTTTATATACGTTTGGTCAGGATCTCAGTCAAACATGTTGGAGAGGAACCGTGCAAGAGATGTGGCCAATCAGATACGGGACAATGAAAGACATGGAGCTGCAAAAGTGGAAATTATACAGGAAGGAGAAGAAACAGAGGAGATGATTCAGGTACGTCAGTTTACTTTAGTTTTTTTTTTTAAATGATGGTGAAAGCCAATGTTAATGCTTTCTTGGCGTACAGTGTGTCACTGGATGCCTTTCTGACGCCAGGCTCCAGACTTGCTTTTTAAAGGGTCTGTATGGTAGCTGATACATTGCAATAGATGCAGCCCCAGCCTCTGAACACAATATCAAGCTGCCATAATAGAAGTTTACAGAGTATAATGTGATGTTATCAGGAAATCTCCTTCCAAGTTCCTCCCCTCCAGTGACATCATCACATGGGGGGATTCCACAAAGGCTCCACCTCTGCAGTATAAAAGCCTTCCTGCCCCAGCAGCCCAGCATTAGCTTGATGGGAAACTAGGGAAGGAGGAGGGTGGACCTGTGTCCTTCCCACTACAGATGCCAGTGGGACAGCTGCAATAGCACACCAACAGATCAGCCCTTCCCAGACCAGGAGGGAGCTCCTGACATGGCGGACCTGCAGAGGGGACGCCACCTGATAGGGGACAAAGTGATGCTAATCTTGTTATTGCTTTAAAACTGTATATTTTTTCTTTTTGACCTGCTTGTAACACTGATAAGGGTACAAGAGACCCACCTATACAATTTCACAGGGTAGTGATGGCTGGCAAGTCACCTGCAAGTGTCAGTGGGTGACACGCCGGGTAATTTAATTCAGATCTTGCTGGTATCCTGGATGGTGCAAACTGGACCCATCCAGGTGGAATCTAGCTTTGGCCATATCCAGGTCCCATCACTACCCATTTCCTGTTGATTCTGCTTTTCATATCTCTTTTTGTATATTAGTTTTTGGAACCAGGACATTTTTTTTTTCATTTGTACATTTGTACTATTAAAAACATCCAGGGGTTCTCAATGATTCAATGGAGATTCCGGTGCCACTGCATGCTTTCATGTTTTTAAATCAATAATTAGTGGCTTAGCAACCATAGCCACTCCTCCAGTCCCTATCTTGGCGTTGATCTGTTGAGCAGTGGAGAGGTGTTATTCTATATTTCGCCTCAGGCAGCAGAAAGGCTAGGTTCACCCCTGTATTGGTGTTATTGGATCATTTTTGCAGTGCTGGCCTTTAAGGCATGCATGGCACTTCAATTTGGATATTACTCAATCTCTGACAGTAAATGGAGCCTAGATAGCAACACACATGGTTGTGCAAATGGACTCTAGGCAATGTGGGCTCTGCTCTGGGTGGTCTCTCAAAAAGTTTCCTTCTGTCTCTCACTGCAGTTAGGAGGATCTCTGGCTTGGTGGCCCTTTCCTCTTCACCAGACCTCCCGGGAAGATACATTTGTATTTAAAGGGTTCCAAAGGTTACCTTTACCCCCACATGCTCTGCCACTGACTGACCTGTACCTCAGCCTGACCAGCTCCAGAATCACCTGTGCCTCAACCTGATCATTTAACTGACTCATTTGTACCAAAACTTCATCCATTACCAACTGTTCTGTATATAAACTTAATCCCATACTAACTAACCTGTACCCCAGTCTGATCTGCTACCAACTGATCTGTACCCCAGCTTGATCCACTATCAAATAATCTCTACTCCAAAATGATCTTCTGGCTACAAAATGTGATGAAACCCATGTGCATTTTATATGTATCTCGCACGTATGTGCGCATTACAAACATATACTTTGCTTTTTTATCCTGCAGCACATCTTCAGTACCTAACTATTCAGGAGATCCCCTAGGCAATGTCTGGTACTCCTCTGCACAGCTGCAAACTCTATTTACTGGGGTTATGTTTATATAAAACCATTATATAAAACTATAGTTATACAAAACCAACAGCCATTAGGGGTCACACATGCAGTTTGGGTCAGATCTTCTGAACTGGTAAGTATTGAGGATTTAGACCAGATGTGTTGCACTGCAGAGGAAGTAAAGTATGTATATACAATATATATATATATATATATATATATATATATATATATATATTTGTATATATTTGCCTATTAGTCACTCTGCCTGTGTAACTGCCACTTAATTGTCAGGTTTTTGGCACACCCTTTCTTTGCAATGGATAAAGTGGGCATGCTCCAGACACTGTGACTAATAAGGGGGTGGACTCAACACCACCTTTTTTTCTTGCTGCAAGAAATTGCAGTTATGATGAATAAGAAGACCTGCCCCTGCTCTTAATGTGGACCAATCAAACCACTGTGTGAACCCCTCAGAATGCCCAAAAAGTCCCTTACCACTGCCACATCCCCGACATCCCTGCAGCTGCGTGTGATCCCGTGGCCAGCCATTCAGATAAGCCAGGGCACCAGGTATGCGTCCGCCAGCATACCCGAGGCAAGGACCACTCACCAGGATATTCAAAATCCTGGTGATTGGTCCACTTTAATAAAGTATAAAATCTATCCTTGGTTTTCTTTTACATTGCCTAGGTGGCTTTGTGAATTGGGATGCCCCACAGTGGAAATCTATAACAAGACATTGGGAGCCATGACACATACTTAAAGAGGAACATCAGAGGCCCTGAAGTCTGTTAGACCATCTGAGTTCCACTCCTTGGGGAATCCTGAATAAGGATGCCCCATTGTTTAAAACCCACCAGAATTCCCATTTCACTCACCTTGTCCTCACTGTGTCTATTGCGCCATGGCCGCATCCTGGCTCGCCTCTAGCCTTGTGCACACCCTTACATAGTTAATACGGTTGAAAAAAGACATATGTCCATCAAGTTCAACCAAGGGTGTTGGGGTCGGGGAAGTTATTTTTTATTTCATGGGTGAAGCTATTTATTTTATTTTTTTGTCTTTATTTTTTTTTTATTGATCACTAATAGTAACTGTTAATGTTATGTTCTTCAAAATAAGCATCTAATCCTTTTTTGAAGCTGTCAGCGGTTGATGCTGTAACAAGCTTCTGTGGGAGGCTATTCCATAGATTTATAGTTCTTATGGTAAAAAACGATTGTCGACTCCGGAGACTAAATTTCTTTTTTTCCAATCGAAGGCAGTGCCCCCTTGTCCTTAGAGAGGATTTTACGTGAAATAGTGTTCCCCCATATTTTTTGTATGGTCCATTCATATATTTATACAAGTTAATCATGTCCCCCCTCAATCGCCTCCTCTCAAGACTAAACAGATTTAATTCTTGTAATCTTTCCTCATAACTAAGATCTTTCATTCCCTTTATTAGTTTGGTGGCTCTCCTTTGCACCCTTTCCAGAGTCAGAGCGTCCTTTCTATGAACGGGTGCCCAGAACTGGACGGCATATTCCAGGTGAGGGCGCACCAGTGCATTGTAAAGAGGCAAAATTACATCTCTATCCCGTGATTCCATGCCTCTTTTAATGCACGATAGTATCTTGGTGGCCTTGGAAGCAGCTGCTTGACATTGCATGCTGTTATTTAGTCTGTGATCTACCAGTACCCCCAGATCCTTCTCAACAAGTGACTCTCCCAGTTTTACTCCCCCGAGGACATATGTGGCCTTCGGGTTATTAGACCCCAAGTGCATGACTTTACATTTTTCCACATTGAACTTGCCCTTGCCCTGGCCTTTCTGAATGGGTGGCACGGGCACGCGGTGGTGGAGGTGAGCAGGGGATGCAGCCGGTTGCGTACTAAGCTCCCTTTGCAAAAAAAGTTGGGAATCCCTGCTCCAGACTTTGTTCCCTAAATCATTTCATGGAGTACCACTTCCCATTTTGCAACTAAGTTCCACCCCTACCACCAGTAATGCAGACATCCTAGGGAGGGTGGAGGTCCTATACTGGCCCAACAAAGTTTTTGGAGTAGCAGCTTGTCTGCAGTGCTTCATGTCTCCCCACATTCAACTTCAGTAACACCAGAGGGGAGCACAAGTACCACTGTTTGGGACCCCCTGCTCTAGACTATTTAATATGTGTTTCCTTTCCATTTTATACTGACTGCATGAAGGTTCTAATCTTTCCTAATTCTAACTAAGCAGTTACTGTCACACGCCCCACAGAGACCCAGTCCAAGTCACACAGACCTCCTTGTGCATATGAAAATATCACTATGCTCCCATTCTAGCTGTCAACACATGAGTAGAATCTCCTCAAGGGCAAAGAAGATCTATGGCGACGTGACGCACCCGGGTCATCACTTCTTCAGGTTACTACCATCAGGCCGTAGATTTATGGCTCATGCTACCAAAACTTCTAGACACAGAAACAGTTTTTTTCCTCTCGCAGTCTTGGCGTTGAATAATCCCAGAGTATGAGAGACACTTTATTACATCCTGTCCTGCATCACTGACAATTGTTAGTCACTATAGATACCTGAACTGTATCATTATTCCTTTTATACTTTGTTATTTATGTAATTGTTATAGCTCTCATGGAGTTTCTCCTTACCAAAAAAGCTTTCCTTGTCTGTACACTGTACTTACTTGGCGGTTCAATAAAGTATTGAAGTAGCTATGGGAATAAGTTACTTTATGCTTTGTGCTATTGCTATTGTGCTATTTTTATGTTTGGCTGTTTAAAGTAATTGGCCAGGTCATCCTATTTAAAACTTTTGTTTCTATTTGGTCTGGGCTTGAAAGTAAAAGGCTCATTACCTCTGGGACCAACAATCCAACTGAGTTTTAATACTGAATATGATGTTGGTTGATGACTAATAGCTGTTGTTTTAATCTCTCATTAATTCCTCTTGATTTTGAATGACATACAGATTCTGGGACCAAGGCCAGCATGTCTAAAAGAAGGTTCTGCCCAGGATGACAAAGAAGCAGATGAGATTCACACGAGGGGAGCAGTGCTTTACCAGGTTAACCTTAACATCATTTTTATAATGGCTTATAATGTAGAAGGTGTAATATTGATAAAAAAATAGCAATGCCCACCTTTGGCCAACAAAAGTAGACTTATATTGACACTTGAACCCACCAAGTATAAATCTTTTACAATCACAGGTCCTGAATATCTGGGTCATGTTATCAATGCTCTTACCCATGCTGCCTCCTCTGTCGCAGTGAACAGAGCTTTGCTCTTTATCTGCTGTGACCTTGGCAGGGCCAGAGTTCTGCTCACTTGTTTGTGCTGGAGAACAGTGGTTGGCCATGCCAGAGGTCCCAGTTGCGCCTTCAAACTGAGAACCTTGGGCTCTACCTGGTACTTCTCCCCTGCACAGAGTAAATAAGCTGCATACTCTTGTTACTGGGATGTGAACAGGGCTCTACATTGCAGCAATGACTATGTTTATATAAGATCAAACCTGGAGTAGAGTCAGCAGCGGGCACACGTGGAGTCTGGGTCAGATTCTCTGAACTGGAAAGTACTGAAGATTTCAACCTGATGTGTTGCACTGCAAGAGAAGTAAAGTGAGTATATATTTACTGTTTCATGTACTGCAAAGAAGGGGGTGTCAGGATTTGGCGCACCCCTCCATTGAAATGAATAGAGTGAGCATGCTCCAGGTGCTGTGACTAAATTTTGGTGATGGTTGAATGATGGAGGGGATTGCACACAGTCTTTTGTCTTGCTTTGAGACATCGCAATTGTGATGTTGTTTCTCTTTTATCATGTAGGTGCTGGAGGCTTTTTCGCTGGTTTAACTTTATTTTTCCTTTGACAGGTCTCTAATGCTAGTGGAGAGATGAAGGTGACCCGCATTGCTGATGGTGGTATCCTTCGTAAGGAGGAACTCATTTCTGATGACTGCTTTATCATGGACACAACAGGGAAGATTTATGTCTGGAAAGGTAGATGACTAAGCTCTAGCACTAATGCTTTGCAGCTACAGAGTGATTTAAAATCAGAACTTTTACATATGTTCTATGCAACATACAGTATAGAGGCTCTCCTTGAATTTCTAATTAGGTTGGACGCAGACATTGGATTTTATATGTGGAGAGCTATGTAACGCCTGATATATGACAGTTATGTCTATATTAACAAGAGAGTCTTGTTCAGGATTATAAGACCTTTCATTTGATATCAAACATGATCTACATATATTGACCAAAGACTGATAATCCACATAGTATCATACTCTGCATGTATTTAGTGTTCATTTAACTAAGAAATTAATGGGGATCATGAATTTCCTGGTTACAGTAAGATAACATGCATAATGTGGGAGTCATACTACTTTATAGAACACCCCTAGTCCTAGTGTTCAGTAGATTAGGAAGCTGGTTGCAGGGCTATTCAGACGGATGGGCCCCCTACCTTAATCCTCCCGGATCGGGCCAGGAATCTATAAGATTCCCGGGCCGATCCAATCCCTCCCTGTGCCGATCGGGGTGCCCCGGGGAGTGGACCAAGACCCAGGATAGTCAAAATCCTAGGTGTTGGTCCACTTTAATGATGGTATCTCTCGCTTTCTCCCTCTCCATTATAACATTTATTGTACTGTAACTAATGCAGAACTTATTATGTGATAACTGCCTGTAACATTTAAGGTTATCTGGGGAAACTTCAGGAACATATTGGGTTAGTGAAGGTTAATTACTATGCTGGTGAATTAAACCTGTTTTCATTTATACATCTTACTGTGTGTGGTGGATCATTTCTCACACAATAGATTGTATGGGCAAAGTATTTGAGGGAAATATTTCTTGGGACATTTCACTGGATGTATGAGGAGAGCCTCAGTGATCATTGGTTTGTATCAGATTGATGGTTGTTGGGCTGATATGATTATTAGTATTTGCAATATTTATAATATTAATCACTAATAGAAATATTGGAGATTAATGTGCAACAAATATTAATTCAAATCATATTTTCCCTCTTTTAGTGTGTATACTACTATAGAGTATAATACGTGAATGACCGAATGACCATGTGTGTTGTATTTGGAATATACTTACGAACTTTCAATACATTTTATTTAAAAAAATGGGGGTAGATCAGTTTGGCCCCTTAAAGTGGACCAACACCCAGGATTTTGACTATCCTGGGTTTTGGTCCACTTCAGGGGGCACCCCGATTAGGACAAGCGGCGGACAAGGCAGCGCGTCCGCCGCCGCCTCCCGCGCGCCCCTCTGACAGTGCGCGCGCCCGCGCCGGCCATTCACAAACGGCCGGCGCGGGGCGCGCGCACGGCTAGAGGAGCTAGAGGATCAGGTGAGTTTTTTGGGGGTTTTGGGGGGGGATGTCCCGCGGTGAGGGGGGTGATCGGCCCGGGAATCTTATAGATTCCCGGGCCGATCACCCATGGGTGACGGTCCACTTTAAAACATTGAGGATAGAAGGGGAAGGATGTGAGTACATGACTTGCATGTTTATTGTTGCACAGTCCAAATATGCCTTGTTTAATATAGTCATGAATATGAAAGCCATGCAAGGCGTAGAGTGTGTTACTAACAAACACTGGAAAAGTGAAAAGGGTCATTTGCACCCGTGGCACATTCCGCAGTGATGACTGTAGTCTCTTTGCAGCAGAAAATTTGATATTTTTGTAATTTTATCTGCAAAAACTTACCTTCTCTTACAGGCAAAAAAGCTAACAAAGAAGAGCGTGAGCAATCACTGGAAACTGCCAAGAAGTTCTTGAACCTCATGAAATATTCCCCTAAAACCCAAGTAAGAAGGCATTTTGCTTCTGCCATTTTCTAAAGTTCTATACAGTGGCCTTACAAATACAGAATTTTGGTATAGGTCTGTTCTGTACATTAAGCCTCAAAGCCATGTATCCACAAAATAGATTCTCAAGACTTAAAGCGGACCTTCTGTCATAAATTACTTCTTATCAATCGCCCCCAGGGAATCCTGAATTGCTAGAATCGGGAACTCTGTATAAGGAGGGACAGGAAACAGATATGTACTGCAATAAAGCATGTCTCCTATTGGAGGGTATGCACAGCTATTTCCTGTACGTCATTGGATAGAGCTAAAGGGGGATTCAGGTTTCACTGAACTAAGTTAGTTAATTTAGTGACTCCAAGGACTAGGAACCTCCTGACACAGGGTGTGTAGAGGGCTGCTGTAATGTCATTCAGTAGGCAAAGAAAAAATGATTACTCCCTGTTTATCCCCCTGCAGACAGTGTTAGTCCAGTACTATTGACACTTACCGCTGCAAGTCCCACGCCGCCTGCTGCCCCTCTCTGGTCTGCCAGTTCTGTGCGATTGCTGATGGACTGCCCGAGCTAGTATCACAGGTACTACACATCACAGGTACGTGTTAAGACCGTAACCATAATTCCTGTGGCAAATGGCACGAGTGGCCGGTCCATCAGTTGCACGGAAGTAGTGAACGAGAGAGGCAATAGGCGAGCACGATGGACGGGCGGTGTGGAACTTGGATTGGACGATCTGGTAAGTGTCAGAGCACCAGGCTATGAGTGACCAACTGCTGTGGCTATAAGGTGAGTATAGGATTTTTTGGGCTGTAGAATGACTTTAACTTGTATTAGCAGTTACACTACTAAAAAAAGGTCATCTTAATGACCATGTGTGTGTGAAGCAGAGAAGTGGGGTGGCATCTCACTGGATCTCCTAATAGAACTTTTTACAGCTGCTCTATTTCATATTCAAACAATGAAGAGCTAGTTTTCTATTTCATCTTCAGATTTCATAGATGCTCTTTTTTGAAGCAGGGCATTCCCAGCAAAAAACAATAGTATGGTGGGCTCCTGACTTCTAAATCCCATGCTTTTAAAGATCAGCTATTCAACTGGGTGCCATAGAATGATATTGATGGAGAGAGGTCACACTGGTTAGATGGGGTGTTACACAGCACGTTTCACCCCTGATTGCCAATTCACTATTACAGGTAGGTCCCAAATGAAATACCAGAGGCTAGATCTATTCAAGTGTTAAAGGAACTCTGTAGGCGAAGTGCATAAACTGTCATTCAGCAGATCACCTCATTATGGCTGCACTCTCCTTTCCTAACAGAACCCAGCTGCTCCTGGCAGTAGTAAGGCAAAAAGTAGTGGCACACCCTCTAAATTCCTTTGCCATAGACCACCAATAAAAGGGACAAGCTGGTGGTCTAAAGCTCCGCATCATCAGACTCTGGACACTGGAAGAGAGGGAGAACAGCCAGGGGTGATGAGAGTGCCTGTCTTACAGACCCAGCCCATTATGCTGATCATTATGCGGCATCACAGAGGCAAGGCCCACGCCCAAATATTTCAAAAGATAAGTTATAAGGTGAAACTGTATTGTGGACACTTCTTCAATTTAAAAACCGAAAAAATTTTAAGACAGTGCCAAACGTAGCCCGAAACAATGGTCCAATAATCATCTGTGCCTTCTGTATCCCTTTAAAGAGGAACATCGGACCTAACATAAAAAGGGGCTGATCACCCCCCCCCCTTTGCCCCCTACTTAGCTTTTGGATGTTGCCGATACCTGCTGCAGCGAAATCCAGCTGATTCAGGCCCCGATCCTCACCTCGCCATCCGCTTAGCCGGCCATATCTGAAAAGCATGTCAATGTCTCACTGCGATCTTGTAGCTCAGCAAATTCTCGCAGGAATTCGGGCGGTTCCATTGCATCCCATTCATAGGCATTGCGCAGGCGCGGGATCAGGGGCCATGCGCAGCATCTGATGGGATGCAAGATGGCGCCGCCCAGAAACTGAGGGACCCAGAAGATGGATCCACCCGGCGAAGTGAGTAAATACTGCCCGAAGTTACAACCAAAGGGAGGGCAGCAGATCGGTGAGGTTTGAATATTTATTCAGTTTTGAGAGCAGAAATACACTTACATGCCTTGGTATCCTATTGTTAGGGTCATTCATGCTTATTTGAGGAATGCTATACCATGCTGGGTGCACTTGGCCCTGCAAATGAGCTCCCTTTACATTACCCCACCAACATACCACAGAGTGGAGCTAGGTACTTAAATGATTTGCAGACTATCCTAACCTTCCAACCTTCAATTTTTGCAATTTCGATGTTGATGAGTGTATATTTCGCAATTAGATTTTCACCATCTATATTTTTTGTCTACAGGTCCAAGTGATGACTGAAGGCAACGAGTCTCCCCTCTTTAAACAGTTCTTTAGCAACTGGTTGTGAGTGAACTGCTTGACTGCTACACTTCTGTAAAACAAAGCCCTGATGCTTTCCCCCTTCCAGAGCCAGAGCCATGCCACCAGCTCAGTTTTGTATAATAATTCCTAAGCACCTAGCTGCCTTTCAGTAACCTTCTTGCTTCTGGTGTTGGTTACAGTAAAGTGTTGGGATATCATCTGGCACATTAAACATTTAAGGTGACTCTCATATAAAGTTCATGCTCACCTATCACATGCAGCAGATAGAAGGAATGTGGACATCCATTTTCCCATGCACCAGCCTAAAGCTCTGCCAGTTCACCACAATAGTTCTCATCACATTCATACTTTGCCGCCTTAATTAATCACTGCATTCTTGCCACTCCTACATGTTAACAAGATGAGGAGTACATTCAATGTATAATGTTTTTGTTGCTGTTCCCTCTAACATTTTTAAATTAACATGTCCTGGTCATTTTACCTGGTAGCAAGAAAAAGGCAGTGGGGGTGGCTAATAGGAGGAGGCCCCAGTCTACACACCAGCACTGGAAGCCCATTCCCTGGCCCTAGTATTTACCTACTTCTATGTTCACAGCTTTGTGGCTCCACCCCACAGGAAGTAAGGTTCATGGGGCGGCTTGCACAGTGCTAGGAGTCCACCAGGGAACCCACTAGTCATATGGGCCATCTCTTTCGGCTGCCCCGCTGTTCATGAGACCTCCAGTATTATTTGGCTGGAGGGTCACTTTGAAGCACAGACATATCACTAAGGACCCCCAAACAGCATCAATAAAAATTTTTTTTTCCAAAAATACATTTTGTGATCCAAAGTCTTTTCCTTCACGTCTGCACCTTTCTTTCCTTCAAGCACATAATGTTGCAGTCATCTTCCAGTATGGTTGTCCGCAGGAAGCAAACAGTAAGCAGTCTTTGAACATATGCGTGGGAGTCAGTGGGTAATTTTGTGATCAAATCTGAGGATGGGCTTTAACATTTAAAAAGTATACAAAAAGCTGGTGAAAACATGTTACACTATTAAAGGCTGACCACATTATTAGGTATTTAAGACAACCCCAGGACTGCATTAGGTGTGGTGGCGGCTCCCTGTAAGTAACCATAGATCAATCGTTGCCCCATTAACAAATGGTGGAGGCCCAATCCTTTAATCCAGCCCTGAGCAGAGCCAACAAAATAAAATCACTTAAGGCCCCACCTCAGGCATCTCAAAACTCCCCTAATCTGCCTGTAACCAATAGGGTCCTTTAAACAGACTTACATACACCATAGGAGACTCCGCACACAGACTTGCATACACCATGGGAAACTCTGCATTTGGTAAACCTTAAAGGGGAGGACCCCATGCATTTTTTTCTTAATTTTCAAAAGTTTATCTTTAAAGTGGACCAACACCCAGGATTTTGACTATCCTGGGTTTTGGTCCACTTCGGCGGGGCACCCCGATCGGGGGTGTCCCGCTCCCTGAAACCCCCCAGAAACCCCAAAAAACTCACCTCTCCCCGCTCCCACGTGACGGCGCCGTCCAATCCCCGACGACGTCCAAGCGGGTCACAGGAACGTCCAAGCCGCTTCCGCCACCGCCACCTCCCGCGCGTCACTCTCGGCGTGCGCGCGCCCGCCATTCACAGACGGCCGGCGCGGGCACGCGCACGTCTAGAGGGGCGCGCGGGAGGCGGCGGCAGCGGATCAGGTAAGGTCTTTTTGGGGTTTTTGGGGGGTTTCACCCCGCGGGACATCCCGATCTCGGATGTCCCGCGGTGTGGGAGGTGATCGGCCCGGGAATCTTATAGATTTCCGGGCCGATCACCCCTGGGTGTTGGTCCTCTTTAACTTATATTTACCTTTCCCCATCCAGTGTCCAGCACAGCATCATTTACATTTGTGCTGGAGGTGTCTTTTGTCCCCCATTTTCTAGGCCGCGCCACCTAATGGAGACTGTGAATCACAAAGGAGCCCCAAAGATGCAGTGGAGACCTGGCGTGGGACCACCCAGTAGACCAAAGGAAGACGCCCAGGGGACCCCTATACCAGTTTACTGAGTTAGGGGACCAGCATATCATCTGCGGGAATGGGCGGGTGACATCATGCCAGCTATAGTGGCATGGCTTTTATCAATGAAAAAAAACATGTCAGCTAGTAAAGCCGGCATTTCTCACCAAAAAGTACTGCAAAAACACACTCTGGGAATCACACAAGTTTATACTTTTGGGGAGAATTTTTGTGTGAGTTCCCGCAAAAAAATGAAAATTCTCTCCAAAAAATCTCGGTTAAAAAATGTGGTCTGCTGAATCACGAGATGGGAAAATATTTTGGCGAGAACAGGTTTTTCTCACAAAAATGATTGCAATCTCTGCTGGCATGAACCAAGACCAATCTCTTTTAATTCCTATAAGTTTCAGCCTTTGTAACTAAGGGCATCATGAAGATACTTATTAAATGGGACAGGGGGGATTGAAGAACTCATCTATTACCAGTAGATACTGCTGCTGCAGTTTAATAGAGATGAGCAAACCAAACTAATAGAAACAGATTTGGTCCGAATTGCAGGGAAAAATCGATTCTGCATGAATCCGAATTTCTTTAGGATTTGTGCCGAAAAAAACAAAAACTCACCTGCAGTAATTCACGCCACACGGTGAAAGCAGAAGCAGGTCTGTCCACTAACAAGCCGGCTGGACCGCCCGCATCCATGCACCTGCCTGCTACCCGCCAGCTAAGAAGCAGGACTGAGGAAACTTGCCCCCCCAGCCGCCAGTCAAAAACCTTATAGCATGCAGCTGGGAGGCCGGAGGCAGTGGGGTTGCTTTGATGATTCCAGTATGACATACACCTCAGAATTAAAGTTTGGGAAATTGATATTTTTGTTCAAATCAATATCTCCAAATGTGTCTACATCTATGTTTAATTTAAAATAATATTAAACATACTGGGTGGATGCTGAAGGGGGAAGGGGAGGAGCGGGGGGGAGGAAAGGAGGGGGTAGTAGGGAACTTGACTCGGGAGGATGAATCACGAGACGCCATCTAGGTCTCCCCCACTCCCTGGTTCCCAGTGCACAAAAGCTGCTAATGGATCGAGGTGAACATGATTGGGGATTGACCTAAGGGCCTACCCAGGAGCCGACCCCATAAGCTGCTTGAACCTGTCCGTCACCCTAAAAAGGAACCATGGGGTCCACGTCTGCACAAATTGTTGCGTGTTCTCGTGGATAGAGGCGGTGAGCTCCTCCATTTCCATAACACGGTTGATTTCCCCCACCCAGTCCGCCACCGATGGGACCGACAGATCTCCATAATCTCGGGATGATAACCTTTGCTGCATTAATGAGGTGCCTCAGAAGCGAATTCAGCAGAGGAGAGGGGTCACGGGGTATCGGGCGGCCCACAATCTCCCCGGCGATTTCAGCTACGGACCGCCAAAAGGGCACTATCCTAGAGCAGTCCCAGAATACATGAAAGAAGCTCCCCACCGCTCGTCGGCACCTCCAACAATCAGCAGAGGTGGTCGGGGCAAATCCATGTAGTCTCTCCAGGGTGTAGTACCACCTCGTGAGACATTTGTAGTTAGTTTCCTGCATCTTGGAGGACATAGAGGTTTTATGAGTCGCTAAGAAGATATATTTCCATTGATCCTCCGTCAGATGCCTGTTCAGGTCCCTCTCCCAGTCCGCGCAGGAAAGGGGTGTCTCTCTATCCTCACAACTCCCTAGAAGGGCATATAATTGAGACACCAGTTTAGGAGGGGGTCCTGTGCATCAGCCAGCTGTTCGAAGGGAGTGAGAGTCCTGGTGAGCGCCTGCCTGGTTCCCAGACTCAAGAGATAGCTCCAAAATGTGAACAAGAGCCACTGATCAATCAAATGCGTATCCCATCTCCCTCTGAGGTCCTCTAGTCGCATCCATCCGGAAGACGATATGAGGTCCCTCCCTCTCGGGATAACCTTCTCATCAAAAACCCCTTGAAGGCGAGGGAGAATGCCAATTGGGAGGGATGGGTTACACACCAGCGGGACCAGGGGTGTTGGCCAAGGGGATATCTCTGCCCTGCCTCTGACTTTGTCTAGAACTCCAAGGGAGGTTGCTATGAGCGGATGATCTCTACCAAAGGTCTTCTCCGGTTGTGGTCACCCAAGCCGCGTCCCTTAAAGGGGTTTGCAACCAGGTCGCCTCTAGGCTCACCCATTTCTTCCTCGCACCTTGGTGATGCCAGTCTAGTATACGTTGGAGATGAACCACACGCCAGTACTGGTCTGGACTAGCTAAGCCTCCGGCCTGTTTTGGTTTAAAGAGGAGTCGCAATTTCACTCTTGGCTTTCGTCCCTGCCAGATAAATTTGATGAAAGTTGAATTCAGGGATTTAAAGTACGCTCTGGGGATTTGTATCGGGAGGGTTTGGAGCAGATAAAGAATTTTAGGTAAGATTGTCATTTTGATAATGCTTATTCTGCCCAACCACGAGAAAGTGGGGAGGTCCCAGTTTGTTAGGTCCATTTTAATTCTTGAGAGGAGGGGGCCAAAGTTTGCTGTATATATCTACTGTTTTTGTGATTTTGGTACCCAGATACGTAATGGCCGAAAGGAGGCCATTTAAATGGGAAGGAAGTTTTGAGAATGGTCTCTGTCTCTCTGGAGAGATTCACCCCCATAGCTTCCAATTTGTCATAATTTATTTTCAAGAAGGAAAGCCTGCCAAATCTCTTAAACTCCTTCAGTAACATTGGGATGCCTACTGTCGGGTTTGTGAGGAAAAAAGCAGATCATCTGCGTAAGCTGAGATCTTATGTGTGCTTGAGCCGACTGTGATCTCTCTGATGTCCCCCTGTCTCCTGATTCTGCACAAGAAAGGCTCCATAGATAACGCAAAAATCAGAGGAGAAAGGGGGCATCCTTGCCTAGTACCACTTAGTGTCAACTCGGCCCGACAGGGCGCCATTTACCTTGATTTTTGCTGAAAGGTCCGAATATAGGGCCATAACCAGTTGTAGTGCCTTAGGTCCCAGTCCAATATGCTCCAGAACTGCTCTAATAAACTGCCAATTAACCCGGTCAAAGGCCTTCTTGGCGTCGGTGGACAGCAAGACAGCCGGCTCCCCGGTTTGTTTGACCTTATGAAGTAGATTCAGTACTCTGGTCGTATTATCACGGGCTTCCCGCCCAGGGATGAAGCCTGACTGATCACCGTCCACCAGCCCCGGGAGCAGCCCCGACAGCCTATTCGCCAAAGCAAAAAGCTTAAGGTCCACGTTCAGTAATGAAATGGGCCTATAACTTCCGCAGGTGAGTGGATCTTTCCCAGGTTTCTGTATGATAGAGACATACGCGGCTAATGCTTCGCTCGGGATAGTAGCCTGGTCAGGGGACGCCAGCGAGTTAAAGGCTGAGAGAAAATGCGGGCCAAGGAGAGGGAGAAATTGCTTGTAGTAGCTAACAGAAAACCTGTCAGGCCCTGGGGACCTCCCGTTCAGTGAACCCTGCACTGCTACTCTCAGCTCCTCTATGGAGATCAGGCTTTCCAGGGCCTCCCTCTCCTCCGTCCACAACACCGGCATTCCCAAGTCCTCTATGTAGCTTTTTATTTGTTCCATTCGTCCCTTCCCCATATCTGCTCCGTTAGGACGGATATGATATAATTTTTGGTAATAGGACTGGAAGGTTCTTGAGATAGCCGGGGTGTTATGAAGCTTTTTTGGTGTTCATCAATAATAGCTTCAATATAGTTCAGTGACTGCTGCTTTCTGAGGGCTCTAGCCAAGAGTGCACTGCTTTTATTTCCCCACTCAAAGTACATCCTCCTACATTGTTTAATAATATAAGCAGCAGAGTTCAGGGCTGATCTGGCCTCGGAAAGCTCCAGGAGATTGCATTTGGCTAATGAAGCTTTGTGCGTTCTCTGCAGCTCTTAAACCCCCTCTAGTAATTTCGGTAGCTCCTGTTCCCTGTCCCTCTTCATCTGGGTGGCGTGTCTGATGAATATGCCCCTGATGACTGCCTTGTGAGCTTGCCAATTATTAAACGGAGAGGTATCTATGCTTTTGTTAAGCTCAGTATTCTTTGATTGCATTTTGAAGGTTAAGGACCAACGGTTCATTTTGGAGAAGAGACTCGTTCAGTCTCCATGTCCACTCACCCCTGGAGCCCCCGTCAATTTGATAGAGAGGGCTACCGAAGCATGATCTGAAATAATTGTAGGTTCTATTGTGGCATGAGATATTTGTGGTAAAAGGCGATGGGATACTAGGACATAGTCGATTCTAGAATACGAGGCATGGACCGCAGAATAAAAGGAGTAGTCTTTAGTAGTGGGGTGGCTAATTCGCCACGGGTCACAGAGCTGAGCTTTCTGAAGGGCCCTCTTCATTTTCCTCAATGCTGCGTATGCCAGGGCCGAGCGTCCTGTGGATGAATCCAATAAGGGGTCTAATGCCACGTTCAGGTCTCCCCCGAGAATAATGGGTCCCTCCTGCACTGCCGTGAGCTTGGCTATAAAGGATTCCAGGAAAGCTACCTGTCCAGAGTTAGGGGCATAGGCGACTGCCAGTGTATACTTTTTGTTAAACAAGGAGCCCTTGAGAATCAGGCATCTTCCTTCCTCATCCGTTATTTTATCCGAGACATGGAAAGGAGTATTCTTAGCAATCAGAATCGCCACCCCCCGCGCCTTAACATCTGGCGCGTTACTGGTGTAGGACTGGGAGAAGGACCTGGAGGACAGCCTAGGGGCACCACTTCCTTTAAAATGCGTCTCTTGTATGAATGCGAAATTTGCTTTATGTCTGGACAGTTCTTGAGCCAATTTGGATCTTTAAATGGAGGTGTTCAGTCCTCTGGCACTTATCGAAATTCCTTGGTGAAGGAAGCGTAAGGAACATCATCAGAGCGGGAGCTCTGCAAGCTATCGCGGTCCCTGGTCATTGCTACCTTAGTTTGAGTAAATCACTTAGATGACGCTGAAGAAACGGTACACAACCCAGCGCCTGAGCCCTTTCTAGGGGGAGGGGGTATAGATGTGGGGGCCGAGGGAATGAAGGGGGTGGTAGGAACCGAGGGGAGGGGGGGTGGTAGGAACCGAGGGGAGGGAAGTTAGTAGTAGACAGGGTGGGAAAGAAAGAAAGGAGATTGAGATAGAAAAAGAAACGAGAAGAAAAGTAAATCAGATTTTAGTTCTTCAAAACCTTAAACTCCAACCAGTATCGAACTTCGAGGTTTCAAAAGCGCCCCCTGACCCCAGGGGTAAATGGGGGAGCGGATCGGAAGCCTGGTGTGTACAGGGGTGGGCGGTACCCTACCCGTGAATGTCCAGAGGAGCCAGTGACGCCCTCCCACCCCCTAGATTGGAAGTGTTGGAGCCGTCACGCCTCCTCCAGGTGGGGACCGAGAGGCCAATCGCAGCTCGCGACAAAGGTGCAAGTCTCCGATCAACCTGCACGGGTCTGGCACCCGCTCCCGACCAGATTACAACAACCTTATTAAGACATTGCTTCTACCATCCTGAATTTACACCAATAACAGGATAATTGAAACCAAGATTTGTAATTGTCTACTAAAAAGGGGAAAGAAACAATCAAGCAGGTAGTGAGTCAGACCAACCAGGGCCCACTATCAAACCTCCCCCCCCCAGATGGCCAGCACCGCCCCCCCGGCCCGGGAAGGCGGACCACCGCCCGGGCACCACCTCGCCAACCACTGCCCGGGCCGCGGTCCCCCCACCCAGCCCACAGCCCAAGGGACAGCACCGCCCCATAAATGCAGCGCCAGGTCCCCTATGGGACCCATCATCTCCCACATCCAAAGCAATGCAATTAAACAAATAAACACGTTATAACAAATATAAACATTTCAGCAAAATATAAATACGTGCATACGACCTGTCAGAAGGCAGTTCAAGCGTCCCAATCAGGAGTGAAAAAAGAAAAAAAAAGGGAGGGGAGGTCCTGCACAGAGAAAGATGACCATTACAGCCCAGCGGATATAAATGCATCGGACCCGTCCAGTCAGGATCACGCAGCAGGCGGTTGAAGAGTTCGCCTTTCTCTGACCCGTGAGGGATACAAGTCTGGGGCGATGCCCATCCAGTCCGGGATCTGGAGAGATCGAAGGCCAAACTGTTTAAGGAAGGCAGGTAAGTCCTCATGTCTGCGGAGCGCAAAGGTTTTGCCTCCCTTAGAAGCGATCAGTGAAAAAGGGTAGCCCCAATGGTAAGCCGCATTGCTTTGTTTGAGCATCTCTAACAGGGGGAGCAGGGTTCTCCTCGCTAGTGTGGATCTTGAGAGATCGGAGTAAAAATGCAGCTCCGCACCGTCAAAGTCCAAGGTCTCCTTCCTCCTTGCCGCCGCTATAATTGCCTCCTTCTCCTGAAAAAAGTGAATTCTGTAGATGACGTCTCTTGGGGGTTCTCCCTGTCAGGGAGGAGGAGCAATGGCTCTGTGTGCACGATCAATCTCGATTTTAGAGTCTCTGTCCGTTTGTTCTCCTAGTAGTGCAGAGAAGATGCCCTATAACGTAGGCATTAGATCTTCCGCTCGTGTTGCTTCAGGGAGGCCCCTTATACGGATGTTGTTCTGCTTGTTGCGGTTTTCCAGGTCTTCAAGATGGAGGGTCAGGTTACTGTTAGCCGCCTCCTGTGCTTGCAGGCTGTGTAGATTTTTTAATATGGTCTTTTTTGTATGTTATGTATTAAATGGTGTATTGTGAATGTATACGTTTTTTAATTTATCAAATAAATTAGGATAATGATTTGATCCATGGAGATTGACTGATTATATATATTTTTTGTGCTGATCCAAATTAATTTTGTGGGTACTAGAACCACTTCCTTTAATAGTAGTATCTGCAGTTGTTGCATGGTTCTAAGATTCTCCTTGGGTTGGGCACAGTAATTATACTTTGATTAGCGGTGGTGCGGGATCATATGGTTTCTTTTTGAGATCCTGTGCTTGCAGGCGACGTGTAAGCTGTTGTATAATCGCCCTGTCTTCCTCCTGCTTTTGCTCCACCTTATCCACTCTGGTATCTAGGAGTCACAGATCTCCTCTCAAAAGGCCGACTTCTTCAGTCAGTTTTTCGCTGAATGAACGTGTACTCATGGACAGGTCCTCTTTAGTAGGCTTCGAGCACAAGTGGGCCCAGATCTCCGATAGCGTGTGGTCTACTGGGGATGTCACTGAGGCGCCTACAATCTCCCTGTCAGGTTCATCCTCTGTAACCTCTCGGGGTGGGCTTCCCGACGGACCTGGAGCCCGGGAGCTCCCTGCTGACAGTCGCCAGTGAGCTCCTGGTCTGGCTCTTGGAATCTTTGTTTTTGCTACTCCCTCCCATTGTGCTCGGAGCCTGCTTTTTCTCCTCCGCTTTAAAAATGGTGGGGTATCCCAAAGGGCTGAGGGACTCCTTCCAGGATGTTTCTTTATAAGCTGGAACAAATTAGGTGAAGCTCACGTTGGGCACAACAATTATGGTATACACTGTGGTGTTAGGCAGACTTAGATTTTAGCAGATCAGAGCCCGGATTGGGGCAATATTGCATAAAAATGATTGTTCCCCTTCAGAGCGAACTGTATTCAATCAAAGCAGGAAGAAAGCAGGATCACTGAAGAGCCGCCTAATCAGCAGGTCAAGGCAACCGGACTCCCAGAGTGTAATAGGTGCCCAGGCAGCCAGAGAGTATCTGACAGTTTCTGCGGCAGAGTTGAAGCAGGGGGCCCCCTAATCAGCCCCAGGGGTCTCATCAGGCAATTACTGCGTTCGGAACAATCCTCACTCCGGCAAGGCAAGGGAGAGGTGGACAGGGTCCTCAAGATGGCGCCCGGGTCAGCGCTGCAGATCGTTGCTCTACGCCCTGGCGGTGAGCAGGCACTATGCTGAAGGGGGGGGGGGGGAATCCATTGACCTTTACCTTTGCAGTAGGGTCGTGGTATAGGGCCATGATTCTGGATAACATGACCGGACCTATTCCCACTTGAACCAATGTAGCTCTCAGGAATCCCCAGTGGACCCTGTCAAAGGCTTTTTCCGCATCCACCGCCAGCACGCAAGCCGGGATGGCCCGTAACTGCGCGTAATGCATCAGGGAAATTGTCTTGATGGTGTTATCTCTTGCCTCACTTCCCGAGACAAACCCCACCTGATCTAAATTGACCAGTGAGGGAAGCAGCGACTGAACTCTGAGAGCAATGATTTTAGCATATATTTTCACATCTACATTGATCAGTGAGATAGGCCTGTAACTTCCCGGCAAGGTGCTATCCCTGCCGGGCTTTGGGATGACCGCAATGTGCGCCTCTAGGGCCTGTCTCAGGAAGGGGCAGCGGCTCAAGGTCAAATTAAACACCCTAACAAGAAAAAGGGCAATCAGAGTCCCCAATGTTTTATAAAACCTGGGGGTGAATCCATCTGGGCCCGGGCTCTTACCTGCAGGGGATTCCCCTATGGCCTGAACCACCTCCTCTATCTTAAATGTATCCTCCAGCAAGTCACTGTCTTCTGGTAGTAAGGTTGGGAGGGCTGTTTCTCTTATATAGTCTACTATTGGGACGCTCTCTACCTGCCTCGGCCCCTGGGCAGGAGTGCTCTCGATGTTGTAGAGTTTGGAATATAAGGCCTGAAACTCACCCGCTATTTGGGGTGTCTTTTGAACCTCCAGTCCCCCAACCCCCCTAATGGTGGGTATGAACGCACAGCCCTGCCTCGGGTGGAGAGACTGGGCCAGCATCCTGCTACATTTATCTGAGTGCTCATAGATACGGGCCCTACATCTGTCCCTAAATTTAAGGAATTACTGGTCGTATAAGCCCTTCAAACACTGCCTGGCGTCCAGAAGCTCCCTCAAAACTGTTTGGGCGGGGTAGGTTTTGTGCGCCTCCTCTAATTCCTTGATACGCTCCAGTGCAGCTCCGATCTGTCGCGCCCGTTCCCTCTTGAGCCTGGACCCATGCTTGATGAAGACGCCCCAGAATACACATTTCGGGTCCGGTCATTAATATGGTCAGATTGGAAGTTGGCTATAGTGGTTTTAATTTCAGCTAGACATAAGGCGTCCTTCAACAAGTTATCATTAAGACGCCAATTATAGTGCCTAGGGATCACTTCCGGGATTGGGAGGCTCAAGAAGACGGGGGCATGGTCTGACCAAAGTATCTGCCCAATAGAGGTGTCGGGGTCATGCGAGAGTGCATGGTGGCTGAGGAAAATGTAGTCCAGTCTACTATAGGTGTTATGAGGGTGGGAAAAAAATGTATAATCCCTTGCCCCACCATGTTGAATTCTCCAGGTGTCTACAACCTGGAGGGCGCGGAGGGCCCCACGGAGCTTGTTTAACCTAGAGTGGGGTATTGCTGACTTACCCTGGGAGGAATCCAGCCTCGGGTCTAATACCAGGTTGAAGTCTCCTTCTAACACTATAGTGCCCTCTGCAAAGTCTTCCAGCATGCGCAAAATCCTCAGGCCTGCCTCCACCTGATCCTGATTGGGTAAGTACAAGCTAGCAAGAGTATACCTTGCCTCATGTAAAGTGAACTTAAGAAATAGATATCTACCATTCGGGTCTATTTTCGAGTCCAGAGGCTCCAGGGGGGCAGCTCTATGAAAAGCAATGGACACTCCTTTAGATTTGTTTTCTGGGTTGGGGCTGTGGAACCATCTACCATAGTACCTGTTTCTGATTTCCGGAATTTTCCGCTGGCAAAAATGTGTCTCCTGCAGCATAATGACGTCTACTCTTTCTATGTGAAATCCGTACAATATTTTTGCCCTCTTTCAGGAAAATTTAACCCCTTAGCATTGAAGGTACATAACTTGAGTCTAGCCATGTGAGCTGATTGTCTAGGGTTATGGAGTGGGGTTGAGGTACGGTGAAACAGTCAGGGGGCCAACGAGCGTCGCAGAGACACCAAGGCACCAGAGGCGCGGGATCCGAGCCAAGGAACGGGACCCCAAAGAAGAACGGGACCCCAAAGAAGGTAAGGAAGAGGAAATATAAAGTAAGGAGATAGATTAGCACCCCAAAGGAGGTGTAAGAACAGAGAGAGTTCATGAAAATTATAACAAGAATCCTAATAAAGCCTTCCTTTACAGAGGAGGGCAAAGAAGAGTACCCAAAGTCCCCAAACACCATGCGCCACCCGCTGGTTAAGGTCCAACAGGACAGCGCAGGACGGTAATTGGGGAAATTGACTTCGCAACTCAGGCCCTATCTACTCATAGTTACTAACCCGGCTCCCCTCCTACCTTAACCGCTCAGGAAGCAAAGGGCAATTGCCATCTCCAATCAGGCACCCACTGTGACTCCACCGATTGCCCTCTTCATACTCTTTGACATAATTTTAACAAGCAAGAATTGTAACAGCCGGTAACCTCAGAACCATTACTGTAAATGGGTCACACCAACAACTATTACTCCCCAATTTCCAGAGAGCACCCCCCGCCTCCCGTTGAGTTAATGAAAACAGAGCTATCCCTGTCCCCACCGGTCGGCCCAGCCGAGCGGGCTGCCGCCCACCGCAATGCACAGGGGACCGGGGAGGGGGCCTGGCCACCCAGCCACGCAGATCAGGGGGGGCCCACGTATATACCCCAGACTCCCGCCCCAGACCGAGAGTCCAAAACACTTGCATCATTATTGTACCATAAAGTCATGGTGAAACATGTAGTTCCTCAGTGGGAGGTTACTCACTAAAGTCCGGGGGGCAGGGGGGACAGCGGGAGAAACGAGCGGCAGTCATTGGGAGGGGGGGCAAAAAAAATGGGGAGAAAAAAAGGGGGGGAGGGGGGCTTAGCGCTCCATGATCCTTCTAGGGGCGCCTCCCCTCCATTCCCCGACCAACCGGGGCCTCCGGGGAGCCCGCTGCGGGAGATGGGGCGGTAGGTCAACCGCCAACCAATCTGGGACTGGGAAGGGATCCAAGCCCAGGAAGATAAACAACCCTGGTAGATCCGCTTTACTTCTGAGGACAAACGTGGAGTTGTCTTTGCGTGCTATAAGGTGGAATGGGTGGCCCCACTTATAGGAGGCCCCAACCTCCCGTATCTTGTCGAGGAGAGGTCGGAGCACGCGCCTCATCTGCAGGGTGTGGCATGACACATCCGGCAGAATCGTGATTTGCGAGCCCTTCCACTCAAACCTTCCTTTCTCCCATGCCAGAGATGGTAAAAAAGTGGATTCTACACAGAACGTCTCTGGGGGTCCCCGGCCGGGCATCCAGCCACTCTGTGGATTCTATCGATGATCAGCTCAGCATCTGGCAATCTTGCCAGCATGTGATTAAACAATGGTGTTGCCAGTGGGCGTAATGCTTTCGATCTGACCGACTCAGGAATTCCTCGGATCTTCAAGTTATTGTGCCTGTTCTCCTGGTCGTCTGTTTGAAGCTGGGGAAACCCCCCCAGAGGACGAGGGGCTGTATGCTGTGACCAGTTTTTCACCCAGGCTGCCCTCCTTGTCACACTGCACAGGGGGATTCTCTTGTTGGGCAGCGGAGGTACGTGTGGACACTCTGTGTCTGCCATCTGCAGCACCGCAGACTTCTCTTTCTGAGTGCCGCACCGCTCTCCCGGCGCCCTCCCCCGACACCCACCACCTACACTAGCTGACTCCAGCGGGGCCGAGGTAGGTTCGGGGTGGCTCGCTGTCTCTGACGCGGATCTCCGATGCGTCTCTCGGTGGCTCTTCCCCGCCTCAGCTGCGGACTCGGGTCCCCGCTGCGTCTCTCAGCGGCTCTTCCCCGCCTCTTCTGCGGACTCACGTCCCGGTGATGTCGGCTCCATACCCGAACTGAACGCCGCTGCGGCACCCGTCACGGACACCGCTGCCGGTTTCAAATTCGGGCACGAGGAAAGGGGCACACTCCTCGCTCCCTGGGGCTCCTCAGATTCGGCTCCATATTTCAGCCCCTCCCGGCGCTCCTCTCCTCCGCGGGACTCATCTTGCTGGTCGGGACTGTCTGCTCCGCCGGGCCTCTAGGTTTAAAGAAGCTGCCAATAGCCTTCTTGGGGAGCTTCTTAGCGGATGCCCCTGTTCTCCTCTTCTTATTGCTCCCCATATTGCGGGTTTAGGGGAGGTATATGTCACCTAAATCAGCTGTATAATCAGGGGCCGTAGCAGAGCTCTCAAATGTGCTCCCTCACTCCTTCATGGCCAAGCCCGACTAGTCTGGATTTAAGGAGTCAGCAGTCCGTTCCCAGAAACCTCCCCTCTTTTCACGATGGCAGGAATCAGAGGTCTCTGATACCTTTTATTCGGAAGGGGAAGAGGGATCTCCCTCCTCTGAAGAGAAGGGCTTTTGTTCAAGCTCTGATTAAGCCACACCCATAAAGTGTCTTTTTCGCCCAGAAGATTTACCATATCTTATACATATGGTCCATCTGTATATGGGAATTGAGGATAGTGTAGCCCCCACACACCTGGTACTTGGTGAAGATGGCAGGGAGCAGGTTTTTGTGGGTGGGGTGCTGAGCTGTACCACAAGGGATGTTGGTACTCACTGTGCAGCTCACAGATGATAGACAATCCAGGAGATGAAAGCAAAGTTCAACATCAAGACATGGCACAGGTTCATACATCCTTCCAGTTATATGCCTGATTTGCTCCTGGTTGATACTGTGTCTCTACCAAGCATCCTGGTTATTTACTTGTACCTTACCTTCTAGAACAGTCTCCATTCAAGTCTATGGCCTAATGATTCTTTATTGCCTGTTCTCACTGCTTTCCATCTTGAGTCTGATTAAGAATACTACAACCACTATACACTCTCATGGCTAGAAACCATAAAAAGTGTTTAATCTCTTATTAACTGTATGTACAAGGGTTTTACATACCAACTGGTATATACTTATATATATTTACATCCAGACCCCTACAATAGAAGAAGCACCCCTAAGTCTATTTATCCAGATTTTGTTCCTGATACCCCTATGAAATTTCCCATTCACCCCTCAGTCAAGAAGGCAATTCATGAAGAGTGGAAGGATCCAGTTAAAAAGGTTTACAGGCCAGGTGCTTTTAAGATGTGTTACCCATTTAGGTCTTTCATATTTGGTCAAATTTCCTAAATTGGATGCCCCCTTTTCTAAAGTTTCCTAAGGGGTGGACTTGGCCTTTGAGGATTTTGGCATCCTTAAGGGCCCTCTAGATAAGAAGATGGATACCCTTTTGAAAAAAGCTAGTCCTGCACTTTCAAGCCAATTTTAGCTTCTACTTGTGTCGCCAGGAATCTGAATTATTGGCTCCAACAACTTAAGTCTTGTCTTTTGAAACAGACAGATGTTAATGAGATTATAAAGGTTTTACCTATTTTTTCTGCAGCCTCCTTTCTCACTGAGTCAGTAAGATTTTAGGCCAGGGCCACGGCCCTGACTAATTCAGTACATAGTATCTTATGGCTGCGCTTGTGTGCCATGCACTTTAACAGGTAATTTCCCTTTGGTCTGGAGTTAGAGAAAATCCTAGACAGGTCAGCTGATAAAAATAAGTGTTTTCCTACTTAAAGTAAAGATTATAGGAGTTGAAGGTCTTTTCAGGTCATTCCTCTTACAAATGACCCTTTCTTAACAAGTACTCCTTTAGAGGAAGTAGAATCAGTAATAGAGGAAGGGGTTTTACTCGAGCATTTTTTTGGTAAGGAAATCCTCCGGGGGTTCCATTTCATTCTAAACTTGAAGAAACGGAATATTTCCGCCAGGGTTCTTAATGGTCTCGATAGATCTGAAGGACGACTATTGGTAGGTACCAATGAGTTTGTCAGCTTAAACCTTTTTGAGAATCACAGTAAGAGTAGGGGATCAGACACTACACTGGACGACCTGCTCCTTTTTGCCCTGGGTCGGGAGAGGCTATACCAGCATCTAAACCTGATTGTAGATTTTTTGCTTCAGTTAGGGTGGATCCTCAACTACGAAAAATCCAGCCTTGTCCCATCCCAGGGAATGGGCTATCTAGGGTTCGAGATCAATATCGTCTCTCTTAGATGCTATTCAGCTCCTGTGTTCCTGCCAAATGATCTCTGTTCATCAAGCAATGAGAATTTTGGGGTTAATGACTGCTTACTTCCCAGCTGTAAGGGGGTGTCAGTCACACTCAAGGACTCTTCAGTTTCATATCCTAAAATTTTGGAACAGGTCCATGGATAAGATAATTGGTGTCCCAGACCACGTGAAGACTGCATGCAATTAATGGCAGGACAAAGACAGGTTCGCAAATGGTCAATCCTGGGTGGATCCCAAGGATGTGATTGTGACTATGGATGCGTCTTCCTGCAGATGGGCGGCTCATTGTGGCCCCTTGACGGCACAGAGAATTTGATCCTACGAGTCGCTACTCCTCGAACCTCAGGGAACTAAGAGCCGAAAAGGAAGCGTTATTGCCCTTTTTTCCTCACTTACAGGGGTGTCACGTACAGATCATAACCGACAACGCAGCTACAGGGGCATATCTAAATTGGCAAGGAGGGACAAGGTCATCTGTCCTACAAGAAGCAACCTAAGAGATTCTAAATTGGGCAGAAAAATACTTCTTGTCTTTATCTGCTATTCACCTTAAGAGCTGCCTAAATCAGGTGGCGGATTTCCTAAGCCGCTCTCCACTGCTGGAGGTGGAGTGGTCCCTAAACCAGGAGGTGTTCAACCAGATTTGTGCTTTGAGATGGACTCCGGGGGTGGATCTTTTTGCCTCAGGACAGAACTGCAAGCTTAAGACATTCTTCTACCTCGATACCTCCGACCAGGTGCTTGGAATAAATGCATTGGTGCACCAGTGGCTTTTCAGTCCGTCTGGCTCACACTTTTCCTCCTATTCAAATTCTTCCACAAGTTCTGAACAAGATCTCTTGCTAGTCTGCTACGGTTCTACTTTTGGCCCCCTGGTGGCCGAAGAAGCCATTGTTTTCTATGCTGAGGATGCTATCCCGGATCTTCTATCCCAGGGGCTGCTACTCTGCCAGGATCCCCAGAAATGGCGTTTGACTCCCCGAGGCCGCCATGCTCTTGAAGAAGGGTTTTTTTCGGGGGAAGATATATTCAGACAGAACACTCCTATTCATGTGTTTGCATCTCATAGGAGATTCTAAAAAATGTTTTTTTTAGGTTCGGCAAAAGGAATGCGTCCTAAACCGTCTGGCTTGTGAATAACACCTTATCCCGGATGACCTGACCTTTGTATGACTGGTCAAATGCATATATATATATATATATATATATATATATATATATATATAGAGAGAGAGAGAGAGAGAGAGATACATTTAGTACATCATTTTTAACAATATTGATTTTCCATGAAGGCCCATTGTCTACAAATGTATGCTGCAGAGTCTCTGACAGCAACAGATTGCTATGGTGGCATACCAGATAATGTACATCAATAGATGCTCTACAGAGTGCTGCTGACACGACTGTCATTGGTCAGGTTCCCAAACACAGGCCCCCCAACTCTACCCAATCCTGGCCCGGGTGGCCAACCTTCTGTATTCTGCGGCAGCTATGGAATGACTGACTAATTAGCCAGTCAAGCTTAAGATGTTGATTCATTTTGGGGTCGCATACCAGATGATGTACACCAATAGATACTCTACAGAGTGGTGCTGACAGTGCAGACAGCAAATATGTATTGATTCAGATAACTAACCTTAATGCAAGGCTTCTGCAATCCCAATACCTACCTACTCAAATCTGGCCATTGTACACTTCTTATCAACACAAACATTTCTGCCCCCTTCCTCCCTCACCTACAAAATAGATCAGACCATGGAGCTAAACTTGAAAGTCCCTGTACCAGCATCAAAAATTACAGCTGTCCAAGTTTAGCGCTGTTAACACTGATGCTTTGTATGCTCCCTGGCTGGCCTCAGTGTGTATCCCTGCTGTCAGTCACAAGGGAGTAGAACGCCTTGTCAATTGTTTACATTACATGAGTGTCCCCTAAGTGCTGAGTACTAGGTTCTGCCAGCTCAGGTTTCCTATTAAGCCAGAGGAGTAAAACACTTTAGAACCCATGAAGTAATGGAATGATGCAAAACATTTTCTATTTTGTGATGGTTTAGCAGTCTGCAATCCTATTGTAATTACTGTATAATCTAGAATTGTGTGTTTTATTAATGTGAATTGTTTTATATGCCCTTTTTTCTTGAAGCACTGGTATTAATACAAAATATCCTTTACCGAATTACATGATTCCCCTAAAAGCGTGGAATTCAGGAGCCTTTTGTCTTGTTTATCTATCTCCTAACAAACAAAAATAATAGGAGAAAGGAAGACCTCAAGAGATACTTTTTACAAGGCAAGAAGAAGCAAGCATTACACCAATATTGGTATAAAATACATTTAACTGGTTTCCCTTATCTTCTCTAAAAGTTAGATTCAGCAAACTTTCGGGGTCTTCTTATATTCTCTTTGTGTCTCCTGAAAGGAGAAAAAAGATCATATGAGATCATATTTTCCAAGGCAACCAAAGGCGAGAATTTTACCAGTATAGATACAAAATATCTTATAGCGGCTTACCTGATACCCTCAAAGAGTAGCATCCAGCAGTCATTGCGGTTCTTCTTGTCTTCAAACCAAAGGTGAAAAGAAAATCATAATATTGTTCACAGACAAGGAAAAGCAATCATTTTACCAGTATTGATACAAAATACATTTACCGGTTTATCTGATACCTTCAAAGACTATCATCCAGCAGCCTTAGTGTGTTTTTTTATTCTGCATCTGTCCCTGACAAAAGAAAAAAAAAGGAGAAAAGATCTCATCTCAATAGATCTGTTTCCTATGAAATAAAAATCTAACATTTTATCAATACTGATACAAATACTCTTACCAGGTTAGCTGATACCCTGTAATAGTAAGTTCCAGCAGCTTTCTTCTTCCACGTCTGTTTCCTGACAAAATTAAAGAAAAGGAGAAAACAAGATCTCATGACACATTGCTTCCTAGGCAAACAAAGCAAACATTTTACCAATACTGATACAAAATACCTTCTACTGGTTTACCTGACAACACCTAAGAGTAGCCTTTTGGGGTCGCCTTGTCTTTATTTTCTATCTGCTGATAAAATAAAGAGAAACAAGAAAAGATCTAATTTGATATTTAATACTGACCCAAGCGAAAAATACCTTTTACCAGAATACCTGACACCCTCGTATTATAGCCTTTAGCAGCCTATTGGAGCATTCTTGTCTTGTCTTCTGTATCTGTCTCCCGACAAAATAAAAGGGAGGTGAGAAGACCTGAAAAAAAAGAAATGTAACCCTCTGCACACTCATACTATTGAAAAACCTGTGTGCAGAGGGTTACATTTCTTTTTTGTCTATGGAGTGTGGTCATATAGCACCTCTTTGACTGTTAAATATTGACTGAATGAGCACATCCCACCTTCCTTTTTGAGGTAAGAAGGCCTGATGAAATATTCTAAGTATGTCACACACCCCGCTTCAAGAATCCATAACATGTGGGTAATATCGTCCTGAAGAGGCGTTCCTGCAGAGATGATAGTAAAAAGAAAGCCCCTCCCTGATCCATAAATACCTGGGACCTCCCACTCATCACCCAGTTTTCCATCTCTGCAAGACGGCGAGCAAGTCAGAAGATGATCTCTCCTCCTTGCATTGGGGGAGTTCAGGTAGCCGGGGTAACCCCCGGCCTATTTGATTATATTTTCCGCTCGGCCATTCTTTTAACCAAGTGGGTTTCAGCCTTTAGTATTTACATGCCTCCTCAGCTTTGGCTGCGGGCTCGAGCGAGGGTATACGGGCACCCATGGTGCTGAGGAGCTGCGCTCCCCCCCGTGAGACCCTATCAGAGAGGGTAGGCGGTGGTTCCGGGTTGGTGATCCCGGTTTGGGATGCCCCGTCCCGGATTTTTGTCCCTGGGGAGGGAAAGGGGGGGTCCCACCTTAGTTCCTTTTAGGGGGTGGGGGTTCCCTATCTGTATCCCTTCTCCCTTTCCCCTGTGTGTTGTGTTTTTCACTTTGGTTGTGTTTTTTCTGTTCCACCTTAAGACTTTTCTTTTACTTTCTTCAGGCGTGAGGTGATTACCTCACGCCTGTGTGTAAGGGGCGCGGGGCTGGGCTGCGGCGCTTTGCCGCGGCCCGGTTCCCCTTCCTGGCCTGGTCTGTTCTCTCAGCGGGTGCTCCGCCAGGCGGAGGCACCCGCCTGGAGCCTTTATTACCGGCGCCGCGGCGGCGGCGGCGCCGGTTCACGATCGGGGACCTTTGCGGTTCCCGCTGGCGTCTTCATGGAGGGGGGGGGCGGGGCCTACTTGCGGCGCGTCGCCGCGGTCCCGCCCCTCCTAAACTTTACCGCAGCGCAGTGTGCGCTTTGGACGTCTCTGACGTGGGGGGGGGGCTGCTGCGTGGTGGCGCTGCGCGCGTTTTTTTCTGATCACGCCTACCTTCTCCTCCTCCTCTTGCCTTCTCCTCAGAGGATCCTTCCCGCGTTTTTTTCCGGCGGTTTCCTGGCTCCAAAAACTGTGAGTGGCCCAGTGGGCCATGTTTGTTTATTCCTATTTGTGTGTATTTGTATGCCTTGCTTGGGTGTCATTACTCCAATATGGGTCCCTTGTGTTTTTCAGGCGGAGGACGTCTGGGAAGCCTCATCTTTGTGATTAGAGGGTCTTTCCCGGTCCTAAATTCCTGGGTTCCATTAGAAATTCCTCCCACTCGGGACATTAAAGGGGCATCCCGGGTTGCTTATTGGCGTAATTCCCTGGGTCATTGCGACTATTAAAAGTTCACCTTATGGAGGCATCCCCGGATACTGGGGCAGGGACCCCTTCGGGGCATTCCAAAAGATGCATGTTGTGTGCTGCATCCATTTCTGGGGACGATGTACTGCTTTGTATACCTTGTGCACAGCAAACTATTGCGCGGCAGTCCGGACCCCAGGCGTCTGGGTCAGTACCGCCGGCCGAGTCATCTCAACCTCCCACCCTGACACGCGCTCCGTGTGACGTTGTCATGGGTAGGGATCTGCAATCTGAGATGTGCGCCAGACTGGCCAACCTTGAGAGGATTGTTTCCAGTTCGGTCGCCCGTAAGGCTCCGGCGAAGAGGAAGCATTTGTCTCCGGCTGCGCCGGTTGATGTTCTGGATGAGTTTAATAATCTGGATTGGTCTGATTATTCTGGGCTAGAGGAAGGTGAAGTTTCTGAGGGTTCAGAGGTCTCGGACGACGAGCAGTCTGCTGGCGCAGATGCGGAGTTTAGTGAGTTCGGGAGATCCTCGGATTCTTCTCACGCCCTGGCGCTGATGTTGGAGGTCCTGAATATCTCCCCCCCCGAGGTGGCGTCACAACAGGAGGGTGAGTTGTTTGAAGAGTCCAGGCCGCGCTTGGAGTTTCCTACGCAACGGCATTTTGACAAGATCATTGACAAGGAATGGGACAGGCCGGCTAGGCTCCCTGGTATCCCTCAAGGGTGGGATAGGAAATATCCTTTCCCTTCGGAGGCGGTTAAGCGCTGGGCTTCCCCACCCGAGGTCGATGCTCCGGTTTTGGGACTGTCTAACTCCTCGGTTTTAAATAGACCGGATTGTTCCACCCTTAAGGATGGGGAGGATAAACGTATTGATCAAATGGCTTGTCATGGCTTTTCTAGCATTGGGTCAGCCATACGGCCTGTGTGCGCCTCAGAGCTTATGGTGCTGGCTGCCAAGTCTGTGGTTAGGGACTTGTTGACCTCTTCCGGGCTTCGACCTGGTAGTGCCGAGTTCCTTAGTCTCAAACGGTGTGAGTTGTTTTTATCCTTTGTATTAACAGCCTTGGATGACGCCTTGATGATGTGTGGTAGGACGTCGGCTTTGTTGGTGACTATTCGGCGGTCGGTGTGGCTGCGCCAGTGGGCGGCCGATTTTATGTCTAAAAAGTCTCTGACGGCTCTACCCTTTGTTGGCTTGAGGCTCTTTGGTGAAACTTTGGACTCCGTCACCAAGGGTGGTAGGTTGCCTCAACGTAAGAAGCAGCGCCGTCCCTTTCGGGGGGCGCCTGCCTTTACAACTTCCTTTCGAGGAGCCAGAGCTGGCAGAGGCTCTGCATTTCCCTCTTCCAGAGGAGATTCCGGAACCAGGGGCAGAGGGCGTGCCCGTTCTGGATACAGTTGGGGCTCTAAGCCCAAACCGGCTGTTAAGCCAGTTCAGCAATGAGGGGGCGCCCTCACCCTTGCGGGTGGGGGGACGGCTGAGACACTTCTCCCAGATCTGGGATCAAGAAGTCTCGGACAGATGGATCCGGGAAGTGGTGTCTTCCGGTTACAAGTTGGAGTTCGAGCTCCGCCCCCCCTCCAGGTTCTTCAGGTCTCGGATGCCTTCGGAGCCTCTGGTGGCGCAGGGGCTCCTGGTGGCAGTACAGAATCTTCTGGACATGGCTGTCATCTGCCCAGTGCCCCCCTCGGAACAGGGCAGGGGCTTCTATTCCAATTTGTTCACGGTTCCCAAGAAGGACGGGTCGGTCCGTCCTATTTTGGATCTGAAGTTTCTCAACAGGTTTATTCGGCCGCGCAAATTCCGCATGGAAACGCTGCGCTCGGCCATTCACTCTCTTCGTCAGGGAGACTTTCTGACGTCCATAGACATCAAGGATGCTTATCTACACGTTCCGGTTTTTCCAGCACATCAGAGGTTTCTCAGGTTTGTGGTGGAGGATCGGCACTTTCAGTTTGTGGCACTTCCTTTCGGTCTCACCTCGGCCCCTCGGGTTTTCACCAAGGTGTTAGCGGGGGTGATGGCACTACTCAGAGTTCAGGGTATCCGCATTGTGCCCTATCTGGACGATCTACTGATCATGGCCTCTTCTTTCAACCAAGCGGAGTTGGACACCGGAGTGGTGGTGTCCACTCTGGAGAGGTTCGGTTGGGTGATCAATCACCCCAAGTCTTCTCTTTGTCCGTCCAGAGTTGTGACTTTTCTGGGGATGTCTCTGGACACCTCGCAGGCCAGGGTGTTTCTGCCCCAGGCCAAGATTCTTTTGATTCAGGAGTTAGTTCAGCTTCTCTTGTTGGTTCCTCATCCGACCATCCGGCTAGGGATGAGGCTGGTGGGGCTAATGGTGGCCTCATTCGAGGCAGTTCCCTTTGCGCAGTTCCATACGAGGACTTTTCAGCTGCATCTGTTGACGGTTTGGGACAGGTCGCAGTCGTCATTGGACCGGTCCTTCCGGTTGACTCCCCGAGTTCGTCGTTCCCTTCAATGGTGGCTGGGGTCTGTCAATCTGTCGATAGGCAGATCCTTCCTGGCTCCATGTTGGGAAACGGTGACCACGGATGCCAGTCTGTCAGGTTGGGGGGGTGTTTGGAAGGACCTCCATTTTCAGGGTCTGTGGAGTCCTCAGGAGGCTCACGAGCCCATCAATATTCTGGAGTTGAGAGCCATCAGGTTGGTTCTGTTTCGCTTGACTCCTCAGTTGAGAGGTCTGCCAGTTCAGGTCCGATCGGACAACAGGACGGCGGTTGCTTACATCAATCACCAAGGGGGGACTCGCAGCAGGGGTGCCCTCAGGGAAGTGTCTTTGATTCTGGACTGGGCGGAGACCCACGTCCCGTGTATCTCAGCAGTCTACATTCCGGGAGTGGAGAACACGGAGGCGGACTTGCTGAGCAGGGCCTCCTCTCGTCAGGGGGAGTGGTCTCTCAGTCCCAGGGTGTTTCGTTTGATATGTCGCAGGTGGGGGGTCCCAGCGGTGGACCTCTTTGTCTCTCGTCACAATCACAAGCTTCCAGTCTTTGTGTCTCTCTCGCAGGACCCTCTGGCTCTGGCGGTGGATGCCATGTCTCTGTCCTGGAGGGATCTGGGATTCCTTTATCTGTTCCCTCCGTTTCCAATGCTAACCAGAGTGGTGCGCAAACTGGCCTTGGAAGGCGCGTCGGCGATTCTCGTGGCCCCGAGGTGGCCAAGGCGCGTTTGGTTCGCAGATCTTGTAAGGTTGGCAGAGGATCAGTTCACTCTGCCTCTACTGTCGGACCTGCTCTCCCAGGGTCGGCTACGTTATCCCAATTTACCATCGCTGGCTTTGACGGCGTGGCTGCTGAAACCGCCATCTTAAAAGACGAGGGTCTTTCTGACGCGGTGATTCAAACTCTTATCAGTGCCAGGAAGCGGTCTTCCTCTTCTGTTTACTATAGGACCTGGAGGTCTTATATTGATTGGTGTGAAGGTAGGTCTTTCTCTTGTCGTGAGTTCTCCATTCCTAGGATTCTGGAGTTTCTTCAACACGGTTTGGATCTGGGGCTCCAAATTAGTACCTTGAAAGGGCAGGTTTCTGCCTTGGCGGTGTTTTTCCAAAGGTCCTTTGCACTTCATCCTTTAGTCAGGACCTTTTTCCAAGGAGTCACGCATGTACGTCCGCCTAGGAAGTCCTTGGTTCCAGTTTGGGATTTGAATCTTGTTCTCTCTGCTCTTCAGGGTCCTCCCTTTGAGCCCTTGAATGAGGTTGCCTTGTCTTCGCTTACTCAAAAGGTGGCCTTTTTGGTGGCTATCACTTCGGCTAGGCGTGTTTCTGAGTTGGCAGCTTTATCCATTAAAGCTCCATACTTTGAGAAGCATCAGGACAAGGTTGTCTTTCGTTTCAAGCCGGATTTTCTTCCTAAGGTGGTCTCGGCTTTTCATCTGAACCAGGACATAGTTCTGCCTTCTCTATGCCCTAATCCTGGCAACGACAAGGAAAGGGCGTTGCATGCCCTGGATGTAGTTCGTGTTGTGGAACATTATCTTGAGGTTACGTCTTCCTTTCGTAAGACGGACGCCTTTTTTGTGGTGCCCGCCGGGCCTAGGAAAGGTTTGGCTCCTGCCAAATCTTCCATTAGTACATGGATTCGTCAGGCCATCATTGGGGCCTATTCTGTCAAGGGGAGGAGTCCCCCTTTTCGTGTTACTGCTCATTCTACTCGTGCGGTTGGTGCTTCTTGGGCTTTTCAGCACCAGGCTTCTGTTGAGCAAGTTTGTAAGGCCGCTACCTGGTCGTCTGTTCACACTTTTTCCAAGTTTTACAAGGTTGATGTTTGGGCGTCCGCGGATGCTGTCTTTGGACGCAAAGTTTTGCAAGCTGTAGTGGTTTGAAGTTGTGCATTGTTGCCTAGTTTTGGATCCCCGCCCTTGTTTTTGGACACTGCTATTGGATGTCCCACATGTTATGGATTCTTGAAGCGGGGTGTGTGACATACTTAGAATAATACCATTTTGTGAATACTCACCTTGTAAAATGGGTATTATAAGTATGTCACACACCCCGCTTCACCCGCCCTTTCTGTATTCGGGATCCTCTATTTTGTGAACTTTGCGTGGTTGCGTTTTATATTTGCCTCTTCCTGGTCCCTTATCTTACTGCTTCTGTATACTGGGTGATGAGTGGGAGGTCCCAGGTATTTATGGATCAGGGAGGGGCTTTCTTTTTACTATCATCTCTGCAGGAACGCCTCTTCAGGACGATATTACCCACATGTTATGGATTCTTGAAGCGGGGTGTGTGACATACTTATAATACCCATTTTACAAGGTGAGTATTCACAAAATGGTATTATTTACTCTGAGGCAAACACACCAAACACCTTTGTTTTTAACCAGATTTAGAGACAGATTATAGGTTTGGTTGCAAGCTAACAGGGTTGAGTGCTGTTTCTCTTTCAAAACTTGTGTATCCTAATTGCCCTGCTCACGTGCACCTCCCAGGTCAGTTATAACTTGGTCTGAGCAGCTGCCAACCCTCCTTTGTTTCTTTTAATTTTGTGCAAGCACATAAGATGGGGGATCTGAAGCTGTACCGCAAGGGTTTCTACCCTTCCTCCCCATGTGCTGCACTCAAGGTTATAGGGCAGCTTTAGATAAGCTGCTCCCATTGTATCCATTGCATTGTATGTGCCAAAGGGGGCTCTCATAGATTAGAGTTAGGACTGCACCTGGACAGAGGCACCTTGGCGCTTGGTGGTGCAGCTTTAACATACTTCTGCAGATGTGTGCCAACTGAGTGCTCTGTTTTTCACCAGATTTAGATACAGATTATTAGTTTGGTTGCAAGCTAGCAATGTTAAATGCTTTGGCTTCTTAAACACTTTACCAATATTGATACAAGATACCTACTTAGCTCAGTACCATACTTAGCTCAAATAGCAAAGCAGCACATCAGCCGGGGAGGAAATCCAGGACAGTGGGGGTAACCACCTGCGCTCCGCGGTGCTGAACCGCTTCTTGCTTGGGCGCCCAACCGCTTCTTGCTTGGGCGCCCAACCGCTTCTTGCTTGGGCGCCCAAGCAAGAAGCGGTTCAGCACCGCGAAGCGCAGGTGGTTACCCCCACTGTCCTGGATTTCCTCCCCGGCTGATGTGCTGCTTTGCTATTTGAGCTAAGTATCCTCCCTGTGTGTATATTTGGTCCAGCACTTTATTTCCTTACTGTCCATTGTATTGATAATGATTATATTTTTGAAGCACATTGCACTTTATGTAGTATAGTGAATGAGGGATAAGTAGTAATATTACAATCCTTGGTGCATGGTTTTGTTTTGCTTTTATTTTTTATGGCTTTTCTCTTTTTTTACTCTGTACAACATACAATTGCTTTATGAATTTATGGGCACATTTTGATATATTTAGTTTGGGTTGCTACATGCACTGTTTTGCACATATTGCTTTTTGCACATTGTTAATGTATTTCAAGGGTTTTTTTGTGCCGGCACAAAATAATTTTTTGAAGGGGGTTTTTTACTTATTTTTAAAATCTTTTTGTTTATTTGGTGGCATACTGGACCCACACTGTGATTGTAGAAACAAGGAGAGGGGTTATTTTCAGCCACAGCCTTATATTGGATGGGTTATTGTTTAGAGGGATTATTCCAGGACAGGTGAGAGGGTTTTTTAATGTGTTTGTAATGTGTCTGTAATGTATTGTGATTGTCATGTTGTTTTTAATGGCTTTGTGGATTAAATAAACATTTTTTGTAGATTAATTGGTTGTGCTCCTGTTTTTGGTGTACCGTGGGGGAGTTAAACACCCCAGGCTCCATTTAAATTAGATGCCACAATTAACATATTAAGCATGACTGGCTATGTGACAGACTCTATGCCTTTTGGATTTTAAAGGCATTGTTTCTGCCCTTGGACTTTTGCATAGACTCATTTTCTTGAGAATGTCACAGTCATCATATTGTTGATTGTATTACAGACTGTCATTATGCTCTTGATTACGTTACAGGCAATTTCATTGTGCTGATTGATTGTGTTACAGACTGCTAATGTTCTACTGATTGTGTTACCGGCAGAGTTGAGGGATTGTGTGGCCTGCTCCCATTGGTCTGTGCGTTTGTCATGCAGTTCTCCATCAGGTCCACGGGGGAGGTCCCCTTGCATGGGGACTTGCATATAAGGCACAGGGTGGCACTATTAAAGTTCAGTTCATCTTCACCCTCAATACTGAGTTCTGTCTCTTATTGGGGGAAACGCTATATTACAATTCACTAGCCCTTGTAAGGGCTGTTCCTGGTTCCTCACGGATGACTCTGGGATTCCTGCAGCACCTCTCACCATTGGGAAAAGGACGTCTCTGGCGGGGAAGCCCTCCGGCGATAAAGGTTATCGCTACAGGCTAATTAGTCAGTAATTCCATAGCAGCTGCCAAATGCAGGGGATCGGCCACATGAGCCAGGATTGGGTAGAGTTGGGGGGCCTGTGTCCGGGAACCTGGACAAACATTAACCACCCTCACATTCATCAACGACTCATTTTACTAAACACTGGGTACTGATGGCATTTGCTGACAGTGCAGGGGGCATCCAGATTACCAATGCCTGTATACCACCCCTGCAAGCCCGGATCTTACTGGATCCTCGCTCCCTTAGTGAAACTGGGCCCTGTCAATGGCCGTCGTGGGGTTCAGAGTCCTCTCTGGCCAGTACAAGGACTCCAGAAATCCTCACAATCAGGAAGGAAAAACTGGGCTTGTAGGGGAGGCATGAGTTTCATTGCCCCCTGCAATGTAATCAACAACTAATTTTTAGGAAATGGGTGTTGGGTCACCGTCTGCTATAGCCAAAGGAAGCTCTGCAAGAATAAGGTATCTGCGGCATGTGAGATTCATAGGCTGTAGGAGTGACCCTGCTTGGTACAGAGGTTTAGGGCTGCTTTAAAGTTAACCTACTTTAAAAGTGAACCTCAACTACCTTGACAACTCTGTGCCAGAAAGGCACCCCAACCCACATACTCCTGCCAACCATAGCACCATAATATAAAGTTATTACATTTTCCCTGCAAAACTCCAAGAGGACCTGAACTTGTCTGCGCACTACTGTACAGCACACCTTCTTTTAGGGTGTTACTGTTAAATGTACAGCCCTGTTATAGTCCCATTGTAGACAGAGGAAAAAGGTAAGTATCTACTTAATGTCAGGCTCACAAATGTCAGGAGGAGGGCAAGTTTTTCTTTTTAGGTTCCTACAGGCCATGGATGGCTCCTTGTCCACAGGGAACTTAAAGGGCCACTCCAGCCCCTTCCAACAAAATAATAATAACTGGGAGCAGATGCTCTCTGCATCGTGCTTGCTTCTGCCGCCCATTCATGCGTGACGCCCCAAGTGGCTGGCCGGGATTTTTGGGAGGACAGGGGCGGCTGTTCGGTGACAAGCTGTGGCACCGCTGACTTCGGGGGATGGATTCAGGGTTAGGGGGAGTGTCTTTTTTTCATTTATTAGATGAGCTTAATCACTATTTGGTAGGAGCAGGGCTGGGGTTATTTTTATCTTGCAGGAAGGGGCTGGAGTGGCCCTTTAAAGTCTCCAGAGCCTGCCAATTTCCTATCGCAAATCTGATGTTCCACTGTATGAAATGCTCCAGATTGCCTCGTATACTCACCAAGGTTTCCACACCAAACATGCAGGATGCGGTGGCATCTCCAGCTTCCCTCTGGCTGATGAGCACCCAGACGCCAAGCATTTCAGATGATGTCAGAGTGGCTTAGTGAAGCTGAATGGAGTTCTAGCCACTGATTGGAAGAGAGCATATTCATGTGTCCTGGGGATCGAGGAAAGGTTATAACTATCTGCACTCCAAGGGGGTTTCACACCAAATGGATAGGGAAAGTAAAAATCCCAGGTTTTGTCCACTTTAAAGGTGTCCTGTCTTGCTTAGGGATGCCCCACAGTCCCAAACCCTAAGGACCACCCACAGCCTGAACCACATACTCACCTGTGCTGTACAAATGCAAAATCAAACTGAGAAGCTTTCCTTTGCAGCGGTATCCCTGCTCTCAATGGGTCTGCAACTGGGGCATGCATAGTGGAGGGGGGTTGAGATGCCGCTATGCGTGGCCACATTAGAACAGCGCAGGGTCCCAGAATTTGGTGGACCCATTAGGCCTTAATGAAGAAGTATATTAATGTATAATAATTATAGACAAAAAGGGTAATGGGAAGCGCTAACAACAGCAGCACCTATATATGGGTGGTGGTTACTCCTTCACAGCAATCGAGATAATGTATATATAGAAAACGTGAGGTAGGTCCATCTTTCCTTCCTATAGCAAATATTAGCATTTTTTACAGGGGGCACCCAGCAGGAACATGGGGGGGGGGGGAGTTGGGCTTACATATTACAGTAGCTCTATAAATTTTGAAATGAAATTGAAGAACAAACATTGATTGTTTATGAAAACATAAAGTTAAAATTAGCCAAAACTTTTTGGTACAAAAATGTATATAAGACCTGGTCTTATTTTCCATGGAACACAGACATTACTGCCTGTATAAGATCCTATCCTTGGAAAGTGTTACACTCATACTATATATGTCTCCTGTATGCAGGGAGTTTATCTAACTATCGTATCAGGGGTGTGTATATATCTGCTTACTATACATTGAACTGCAAGCAACTTTTAGCTACAGATCTTAAAGGAAAAGTCCCCTTTGTGGAGTCCTCTACAGACCTTATTAGGATGAGAGAAGGCACAGGTCTCCCTACTTACCTTCACCAGCACTGCTGAAAACTCTTGTGCAGCTTCCAGCTTTACATACTGGGACTGCACTCCTGCATTCTGGCATGCAGGTAGACATGGCTTGCATAAGAAACTCCCATTCACATCCACAGGCCGGTTTAGGGAAGTGCAAATCCCAGACAGGGCTGCAGGAGAGCGACCAGCAGTGTTGGAGAATGACAGGTAAGCAGGTGAGCCTTGTGCCCCCTTATCACCTTTGGTAAAGTTTGAAGTATTTTTAAGTCTCTTTTTCTGGTTGGGGAGTAATGGCTGCAGATCAAGAAAAGTCTTTCATTGTTAAATATTATAATATGCTGGTGGTATTGCTGATTGAACAAAACCCACCAGCGGCCGACCCAGAATCTATAAAAGATAGCTTTTCCCCCAGGGCACCGCAAATTGAGATGCCCTGCTGTGTGAAACCCTCCAGGGCGCCATAAAAACTCACCTTTCCACACTCCAACGGCGCATGTGTGTGCTCTCGTCCAATCAAACAGCATTCAGCAGGCGGCTCATTATTTTGAGTGGGGAGCGTGCACTGCTGCATCCCCAGCCTTGTGCATGTGCTCCCATCCAAGCCAGATAGGCTGGGGCAGGAACGGGCACAATGCTGGAGATACAGGGGAATGTGGCGGTGAGTGCAGGAGGAAAGTCAGCAGCCCAGTGTGACAACCTGAAAGTTGGAGGGGGAGCAGGTGTCAGGCAAATCGGGCTTAGCTCACAGGGAGGGATGGGATTTTGAGTTATTGGTCTCTACAGCTGTCTAGAACTGACCCAAATTAAATTATCTTTGACTAGAAGGATAGAAGCTAATTAATTACCTGAATATTGGTGAATTAACATGTGCTTCCATATGCCATTGAAAAGTAATAAACTGATCCCTCAATACCATGATAACTGAAGTTTTACAAAAAAGAAGTAAAAAGAGACCTTACTTTGATCCTCATGGCATGGTCTTGGATGTCCCTCTGTACATTCCAGCCAGCAAACCCAATACTAGGCTTCTCTTATATGGCAGCACAAATATGACCATCAGCCACCATTGAGATTTGCCAGAAACACAGTGATGGACAAGCCAGCCCCGAGAACGTGAATGGTGAATGGGTGCCAGCAGTAATGTAACTGGCAGCTGGCGAGGAAACATGGAACAGGTGTATCTGGCACTTGCAGGGTCTGGAGCAGTTGTTAGCAATAAAACACCTTATTCACAGGGTGCTGAACACCCAAAAGTGAATATACAAATAGCTCTCAAAATAATTTTAATGAGAATTCGTAATCTCAATTTATACTACTTAAGTTCCACAAGACGCATATCCCTTGGTTAGACACTGTCTGATTTTGCGAGCTACCTTTGCTGACACCAAAAGATACTGTGAGCATTTTGTTGACTTATCTTTACTGTTTATCTGCATTCCATTATGCATTCAACTATGTACGCTTTTTGCATTACTACTTGTTCAGTACGCCTGTCTTTAAAAATATGCTGTACATCACCTGCAAACTTCAATAAAAAGTTTGTAAAGAAAATACCTTATTCAGCCCAATTGCAAGGACCAACAAAATATAGGTACTTTTTACTGCCCTGAAGCAGACTAAAAGAGGGAAAGCACCGGGCCCCGATGGCTATACTACATTACATGTATTACATTATATTACAGAACATTTGCCAGTCTCTTAGCACCATACTTTGTTGGGGCTTTTTAGGGAACGGAGTCCTTTGGCTCCCTGTCCGGCTCAGCTTTGATGAGCGACAGGGAGTGCCCCCCCTCAACACCCCCTTCAATGCCTCCTCTCCCATTCCCGATGTGTAAAATCCCTCTCAGGGGATCTCATGTTCCCAGTGGGTAATATCTATGATAAACTACCAGGCTTATTATACCAATGATGGGTAATTGTTCTTGAGATGTAGCAACAGGACAATGATTGCTGATCTGCGAAAATACCTCGGGCAAAATTGTCCAAAATATACAAAGCTGTACCTACTTTGATGTAATATGACCTAGAAGCCTTGTCAAATGGATATGTACTCACTATTATGTTAGACTGAAACTTTCAAAAAACAAAAATTGTTTAAAATTGTTAAAAAGTGACTAGAACGTTTTTAGTTTTATTTTTAAGTGTGGACAAGAAGTGAAACGTCCTTGTTCCCTAATAGCAGCGCCACCTCCTCACCCCACTCCACGCAGTACGTCTGCCCTGTACTGTGTCCAAGCCCGTACAAAGTTGCCGGCTTCGAAACCCTGCCTACATACACTTTGGCTGGTGTAGTCACTTGCCACTGCATCTGCACGCGCTGTACAGGGCAGAACCCTTTTGGGTAAAGCATTATTGGGAATATTATTGTAACATGAATCGCTGTTGGTGGCAATTGGCTACTTTCGCGCTACTCATCTGCTCTACAGCCCAGTAATGCAGCCTCAGCATCTGGGTCTCAGCACTGCCAACTCTCCTCACACCATTCTCTAGGAGACTCTGAGCTTCTCTGCCTTCCCCTACCCACAATTCTTTTGGTATTGGGTGGGGCAGAGCATTAGCCAAACAGCAGGCATTGTAGAGTCTCCAACCTTCTGTGCCTTCCCCTACCTGGCAACTGCTGATAAGCTGTGTGTAGTAAATATTGCTAAATGGGCTGGAGCAGAGCATTGGCCAATCAACAGAGTCGAGTCTTCAACCTTCTTAGCCATCCCCTACCCAGCAACTGGTGAAGAACTGTTTGTAGTAAATGTTGCTATTGGGCAGGAGAAGAGCCAATCAGCAAACAGTCGTCATCTGTATACAGACCTTTACAGGTCATGGCTGGAGGCAGGAGTGTGCGCTGTCATCTGTGGTGCTGTACAGGAAGTGCAGCAAATAGTTATGGGGGTAGCACGTATAAATAAATAAAATAGTTGTCATTGCATAATAAAATGAATATAAAGATAACTGTAGTGCTGTTGTCTGCTGTGGCGGTGTACAGAGTGACACATGAGCAGGTGACTTCCTATACAGACAGTGCTGAATGGTATCTTATTTGGGCTGACATTATTTTCTTTTTTATTCAGTAGTTTCTTATTTGCAAGGAAATTTTAATTTCCTGACTTCTTATAAAGGGAAAGGTCCCCTGATGATGCCGGGTATTGTATAGAGCACTCGGAGCAACATTACATTATAAGTGGCACAAATATAGGCAATGAGGAATGTGGATTAACCCTTTCAGTGTCAGCCTACCGAGCGATGTTGCCAGCCCATTTTGCGTGCTTTCGGTTTAGTTGTTTTTTGGAGGAACTCTCAAGTACCCTTACCAGTTCACAAAGGGTTACATTTAAAACACAAAATAAAGTCTTTAATCATGATATATATATATATATATATTTTTTTTTTTTTGAATCTTCGCCGATCCTGATGTCCCACGTCGATCACTGGTGCTGCTTCTGACAGCCGGAAGTGATCGTGGGGGGGTAGAGGACTGGAGTCCCTTGCCCTACTTCTGCCGATCACCTAAAGCTTCTACACGCACTTCCGCTGCCAGGAGTGGCCTTTTATACCAGCTGAGCGACATGACGACATCTCATTCCCAGTATAAAAGGCTCCGCAGCGCCTGGCAAGCTGTCAGAAGTGTTCTCTGCCCCTCTGAAGACACCTGGGGGGGAAGAGACCAGACCCTGCTGGATGCTGGACGGAGGGGAGCATTTATTTCTTACACTGTTGTGTAAAACCCCTGGTAAAGCCCAGAAAACTCGTTTCTTTGGTGCATCCAATGGCACACAGCCAAGCAGCCGTTTTCCTTGTTTAATTCATTTGGCAAGTGGCTCTGATAGACTTCAATGGTGAGCGAGAGCAGCTGATCCCCAGTGGAGAGAGCACTTCTGCTCCTGCCTATCTAAATGGCTGGGCCTAGATTGTGCACACAGCCCAAGGATGCAGCAGCTATTGCTCCCCATTCTCAACAATCAGAGACAGTTGCCAATTATCGCTATATCGCTGCATGAGAATCGAATCTTAGGAAAGAGGTGACTTTATTGGCACATCGCGGGTGGGGGATTTAAACAAAGCAGGGCATCCTTTTAGATTCTAGGGCTGGCCATGCAGGGTTTCATTTTCCACTCCCTCCTCGATACAATGGGAGATATTCATATATGTCTCCTATCTCCCAGGCAATGCGGGCACTGACCCACTTTAGTAACATACTCTCATACAGTGTAATGTTATCTTTCATAAGGGATATCTGCAAATCTCCCCTCAGCATACAAAGCTAGTGTTCCACCTTAATAAGTTCCCCCTTTAATGCGGGTTACTTATTCACCAATGTGGTTTACGTGACATAGCTTTGGTATTTTGCTTCCTGTGTTAGATTATTAAATTTTTTGCCCCACATGCCACAGTGCGTTGTCAGCTTTATTATTGATTTCTTTACGCAATGCCTGGTCTATTACCTGTGGCTAACATACACAGATGGAACGCTTCTCCCCCTTCAAGAAATCCCCCACTCATCTATTTACTCACCTAGCAATCGTTCCGCTAGTGTCCGTTGTGTCCGGCGTGCCGCCATCTTGCGGCTGGCAATATGCCGGCCGCATCTTGGCTGGCGCCGGGACACCGTTCGCGTCACTCTCGCGTCACGAGGGCCGGCCCTGGGGGATTGGCGCCATTAGGGCTTTAAAACACAGGCAGGATAGACAGCTGACAGGCATCGCAAATTACCTGGAATCCACACAGCATCCAAATCGCTCTGACGAAGGTTCTTGATGTAAACCGAGTGTCAGTGTATATGTAGCAGTCTGCAACAGCAGCAGCGCTTACTGGACATAGTGGACTTTCCCGACATCTTTCAACAAAGTAAGCATAAACTCGGACCAGTGCCTCAAACATTGCTCTCAAGGTATTACTACAATTCTCTTGATATCTCCTGCTTGCAAAACCTTGCATATTAGCAAGCCTGTGACTGAACTTTGCAATTACTCCGTGAGATCAAAACCTATCAACCAATCTCCTGATACTGTTTTCACATTCAGCACCAATCTACTACATAGACTCAGTATTCAGGATCCATTGCGTTCTCTTTGTATATAGTGTATATATACCTTGTATAAGTGTACTTACCCTCTCCCCATGTGATATGCATTGTATTCCCTCAAGTGGACCTATATCCACCTACTTAGTCTGATATATTGTACATAAATAAATTGGAATTTTTTCTTGCATACTAAACCTTATGTGTCAGGTGTGCATTCATACTTAGTTGTGTATAACACTTTAAAGTGTGGGAAATTTAGTGAGTGGAAATTGAATATTCTCAGTGTGCCACACACCCCGCTTCCCCTTTAATTCTTCACGATTGGGTTACTCACCGCCAGGTGACGCAGTTGCAGAGAGGAAGTCTTGTAACGAGCCCCCTTCCGGCCTATATATACCTGGTACCTCCCACTTAACACCAGTGTTTTTCTCTCTGCATGACGACAAGACAGAAGAAAGAAGTCTCCTGCTTGCAGGTAGCCGGGGTCTTACCCCGGCACCCCCTTTGGGTCTATTTCTGCTCAGTTGATAGTTTGTTACCTATATGGTTGATGGAAGCCTCCCAGCCCAGGCTGCTCACTGGGCAAATGGTAGATGGCACTATAGGTGCCTAGGAGCCTATCTCCTCCGCTTGACCTCACGCGTGGGGCAATGCGGCTATCCGGCATGGTGATCCGGATTTGGGATGCCCCTGTCCCGATGTCCCTTTAGGTCACCTTCTCCCGCTTGGCCTTCTCCCTTTGCTAGGGGGGGGGGGGGGGAGGGGTGTGTGTGTGTAATGTGCATGAGTGCTTTACTTTACTGTGAAAAGGCCTTGGCAGTTTTTAGTGTCAGCACATGGCCAGGGCTGCTGGAGCCTGTTTTCAGTTTGTATTTCCCTCTCTTCTCGGCTCCGGGCCCGCCCTTCATTTCCCTGGTCTCATTAGAGACCTGTACGCTGCAGCCGGTGGGGGAAGAGCCTTCTGTGCGGCTGAAACTTCACAGGTAAACGGCCCCACCATTGTGCACGTGGGGCCGTTCTTATGCTATGTGCTGCTTGTGTAGCGTTTCCCTGGGGCATTTCTACTTATGGGTATATTTTTTGTCAGCCTTCTGATAGATTGACTTAATATATCACATAACTGTGGGATTTGGGCTCCAGTTGCTGCGTTATTACACATTACCATTCTGATATGAATGTATATGGATATATATATTGGTGTTTATGTATATATATATATATATATATATATATATATATATATATATATATATGTGTGTTGTGTATAGATATATATATGTATGGGCATGTATTCATACCGGTATGTACTCTGATTTTTTTTTTTTGCACTTTTGGCTTTGCCTTGAAATTGCATGTGTATTTATTCAAGATGTTTAAGATAGCCATATATGTTTGCCTTATTAGTTATGTATGATTGTGGTGCATTCTGGCTGGGGGACTGACTGTGGTCTCTTTTCCCCCACAGATTCTGGGATTCCCTCACTGCAGGCTCTCTCTGTTATACCTGGCTAGCCTTATTACTCTAAATTGGGTTTTGTCCTAAGGTTTTGAAAAAAAAAAAAAAAAAAATTAAAAAAAAAAAATGTAAATCCTTCCTTTCCCGGGACATTAATTTAAAGGGGCATCCCGGGTGGCTTTATGCGTAAAACCCACGGTTGTTGCGAATACCATAAAATCACCATATGGAGGCTTCCGACAATACCGGAAATGGCTCTTCGGGGCCATCTAGGCTGTGTGGGGGTTATGGGACTCCGCTCCCAGGCGATGATGTTATATTATGCATTCCTTGTGCAAAGCAGAATATTGTGCGTCAGTCCGTCGCTCCGGCTTCTGGCTCCTCGCAACTTCCGTCATCTCCTACCCCCCCCTCCCTATTCCGGACCCCGTGTGACATTGTCAAAAGTGGGGATTCGCAATCCAAGGTGTGTGTGCGCGATTGACCAACCTCGAGAAGATAATTTTCGCCAAAGTAGCTCAGAAGGCTACAGCGAAGCGGAAACACCTTTCTCCGGCAGCTCCTGCTTCTGAGGATGAGAGGTGCGAAGTTGTGGATTGGTCCGATTATTCCCTGGACGAGGAGGGGGAACTCCTTGTGGAGTCGGATGAGCCTGCAGACCAGCTAGAGATTGATGCTGTTGGCGATCAGGCTACAGGGGTATCCCTTGACACCCCCTCCATTTTGGCTCAAATGTTTGAAATTTTGAATTTAGATCCACCTGAGGCAGTCGCCCTGCCAAACGGTGAGTTGTTTGATGTGCCTTAGCCGCGTTTGGTGTTTTCCAGGCAACAACACTTGGGAGAGGGATGTGCTTAAGGAATGGGAACAACCCACGCGACTGGCTGGAATCCCTCCTCGTTGGGATAAACGCTATCCCTTTCCGGAAGATTTGGTGAAGCTTTGGTCAGTTCCCCCTGACGTCGATACCCCTGTGTTAGGGCCGTCTAGCATGGCTGTGGTACATTCTTCTAACACCACTGCCATTATGGATGGTGAGGATCGTCTGATTGATCAATTTGCTCGCCATGGTTTTATCAGTGCCGGATCGACGCTGCGGCCAGTGTGTGCTTCGGCGCTTCTTCTGTTGGCAGTTAGATCCATTATTAGGGATCTGTGCGCAGATCTTGATCCCGCTTGTGATGAGTTTAGTTCTCTTAAAACAGTGTGAGTCATTTATTTCCTTTGTCTTGACCGCTCAGGACGATGCTCTGGCGATGAGTAGCAGGACAGCGGGAATGCTGGTGGCTATTCGTCGGTCAGTGTGGCTGCGCCAGTGGTCGGCGGACTTGGTCTCTAAAAAGGTGCTCACAGCACTTCCTTTTTTGGGTTTGCGACTGGTGATAAAATTGATTCAGTTGCAAAAGGTGGTAAAATGCCTCAACGCAAGAGGCCTCGTCGACCCTTTCGGGGTGCAAGTGCCTTTAGACCTTCCTTTCGGGGATTTAGAGCGGGTAGAGGGGGTTTCCTTTCCCGCTACCAGAGGTGCAGGTTGGACCCGGGGGAGGGGCCGTGGCCGTCCCGCTCAGTCCTGGGGCGCCAAGCCCAAACCTGCTGGTAAGCCCGCTCAGCAATGAGGGGCTGCCCTCACCCGTGCGGGTGGGGGGATGATTGCGACACTTCTCCCAGGTTTGGGACCAGGAGGTTCCGGACAGATGGATCCAGGAGGTGGTGTCGTCCAGTTACAAACTGGAGTTCGAGTCTCGCCCTCCTTCACGGTTCTTTCGGTCTCGGGTGCCCATCGATCCTTTGGCCGCACAGGGGCTCCTGGCGTCGATAAGGAATCTTTTAGAAATGGCGGTCATCCGTCCGGTACCGCGCTTAGAGATGGGCCTCGGTTTCTACTCCAATCTTTTCGCAGTCCCCAAAAAGGACGTGTCGGTTCGTCCCGTCCTGGACCTGAAATTACTCAACAAGTTCATCCGTGTTCGGAAGTTTCGCATGGAAACTTTGCATACGGCCATCGGTTCTCGTCGGCAGGGGGACTTCATGACATCCATAGACATCAAGGATGCTTATCTTCATGTTCCCATCTGCCAGGCTCATCAACGTTTTCTTCGATTCGTGATGAAAGATCAGCATTTTCAATTCGTGGCACTTCCGTTTGGCCTTACCTCGGCCCCAAGAGTGTTCACCAAGGTGCTGGCAGGGGTGATGGCCATTTTCAGATCTCGGGGCATTCGTGTCGTACCTTATCTGGACGACCTTCTCATCATGGCTCCGTCCCTCAATCAATCAGAGACAGACACCAGGATGGTGGTCTCCACGCTTGAAAGCTTTGGTTGGGTGATCAACTTTCCCAAGTCCTCCCTCGCTCCGGCCAGGGTGGTGTCTTTTCTGGGGATGCAGTTGGACTCCCTCAGTCCAAAATTTATCTGATTCAGGAGTTGGCTCGGGTCCTACTTTCCAATCCTCGGCCGTCCATCCGTCTGGGGATGAGGCTGGTAGGGTTGATGGTTGCCTCGTTCGAGGCAGTTCCTTTTGCTCAATTTCACACGAGGACGCTTCAGCTCTATCTGTTGGCGTCCTGGGACCGGCGGCCTCGGTCGCTGGATCGGCCCTTCCAGTTGTCCTCCCGGGTCCGGCAGTCCCTCCAATGGTGGTTGGTCTCGGCCAATCTCGTGAAGGGCAGGTCTTTCCTGACCCCTCTTTGGGAAATTGTCACCACGGACGCCAGTCTTTCGGGATGGGGGAGATTCTGGAAGGAGCTTCAGTTCCAGGGGCAGTGGGGACCTCAAGAGGCCCACTTACCCATCAATGTTCTGGAACTGAGAGCCATCCGTCGGGTTCTTGCCCTTCTGACTCAACACGTTCTGGGCCTTCCGGTCCAGGTTCGTTCAGACAACCGAACAGCGGTTGCTTACATCAATCATCAGGGAGGGACTCGCAGTCCGGGTGCTCTCAGGGAGGTGTCCCTGATCCTGAACTGGGCAGAGGCCCATGTTCCTTGTCTCTCGCCGGTGTACATTCCAGGGGTGGAAAACCAGGAAGCGGACCGGTTGAGCAGGGGCTCTTCCCGTCTGGGAGAATGGTCTCTCCATCCTCAGGTTTTTCGCTCACTGTGTCTCCGATGGGGGACGCCGGAGGTGGACCTGTTTGCCTCTCGTCGCAATTGCAGGCTCCCGAACTTTGTGTCGCTCTCCCAGGATCTTCTGGCTCTGGCAGTGGACGCCATGTCCCTGAGCTGGGGGGACCTGGGTTTTCTATACCTGTTTCCTCCGATACCCATGCTGGGCGGGTTCGGAAGTTGGCTCTGGAAAGGGTGTCCGCCGTTTTCGTGGCCCCAAGGTGGCCAAGGCGAGTATGGTTCACAGACATCGTTCGGCTGGCAGTGGACCAGTTCGTTCTGCCTCTTCGGCCCGATCTGCTCACTCAGGGTCGGCTGTGTTACCCCAATTTACCAACGCTGGGTTTGACGGCTTGGCTGCTGAAACCTCCATCTTGAAGGAGGAGGGTCTTTCTGACTCGGTCGTTAAGACTCTGATCAGTGCCCGGAAGAGGTCTTCTTCTATCTACTATAGGACTTGGAAAGCCTATATCGCTTGGTGTGAGATTAGATCTTTTCCTTGTAGGGTCTTTTCGGTCTCCAGGATTCTGGAGTTTTTACAATCAGGGCTGGACTCTGGTCTTCAGCTAAGTACTTTGAAAGGGCAAGTTTCTGCCTTATCTATCTTTCTTCAGAAGCGTTTTGCGCTTCATCCTTTAGTTAAAACTTTTTTCCAGGGGGTTACGCATGTGCGGCCTCCCAGGAAACCATTACTCCCTGTTTGGGACTTGAATTTGGTTCTTTCTGCTCTTCAGGCTCCCCCTTTTGAGCCTTTGCAAGATATTGCTTTGTCTACCCTGACTCAGAAGGTTGTCTTCTTGGTAGCTATCACTTCGGTCCGGCATGTCTCGGAGTTGGCGGCCTTGTCTATTCAGGCGCCTTACTTGGAGAGGCATCAGGATAAAGTGGTCTTTCGGTTCAAACCAGACTTTCTTCCTAAGGTTGTTTCTGCTTTTCATTTGAATCAGGATATTGTTCTTCCCTCCTTGTGTCCTAATCCTAAGAATGACAAAGAGGGTTTTGCATTGTTTGGATGTAGTACGCTGTGTTAAGTACTATTTGATTATTACGTCTCCTTTTCGTAAAACGGATGCCTTTTTTGTTGTGCCCTGTGGGCCTAAGAAGGGTTTGGCACCGGCCAAATCTTCCATTAGCAAATGGATACGTCAGGCCGTATTGCGGCCTATTCTGCTAAGGGGAAAGTTCCCCCTTTTCGTATCACTGCTCATTCTACTCGCGCCGTTGGAGCGTCTTGGGCTTTTCAGCACCAAGCTTCTGTTGAACAAGTTTGTAAGGCAGCTACTTGGTCTTCTGTTCATACTTTTTCTAAGTTTTACAAAGTTGATGTGCGGGCCTCAGCGGATGCTGTTTTTGGCCGCAAAGTTCTGCAGACTGCAGTCATTTAAGTTATGCTTTTTTTTGCCTTCGGATACCCATCCCTTGTGGACACTGCTTTTGGATGTCCCCAATCGTGAAGAATTAAAGGGGAAGCGGGGTGTGTGGCACACGGAGAATAATACCATTTTGTGAGTACTCACCTGAAAAATGGATATTGTCAGTGTGCCACACACCCCGCTTCACCCCGCCCTTTTCGGTATCCCGGATCCTTTATATGGTGAAGCTATTCTTTATTTTGAGGTTACCTTTAGATTACTGGTACCTTGTCTTTCTGTTTTTTAAATCACTGGTGTTAAGTGGGAGGTACCAGGTATTACTAGGCCGGAAGGGGGCTCGTTACAATACCTCCTCTCTGCAACTGCGTCACCTGGCGGTGAGTAACGCAATCGTGAAGAATTAAAGGGGAAGCGGGGTGTGTGGCACACTGACAATATCCATTTTTCAGTGAGTACTCACAAAATGGTATTTTTTCGTTCAAATATCTCCAAATATGTATACTTCGAGTTTAATTATACAGGTTTACATTAAAATGATATTTGTCCTAGTGCATGGCTGCGGAATTTTAAATATATTTAATGCTGTATCAAACCTTCACATTTTAGTAAAAAAGGGCTGAGCATTTATAGGACATGTTAAACTCACAAGCAGTTTAAAGCAGAACAAAACCCACTTTTTTGGCAAATTATGTGAGCACAAATATAAGATTTAGAAGCAACAGTGATGGTGCCCCCCCTGACCTTCTGGGACCTGGTGTGGTCGCACCCCATCAAGTTACACCTCTGCCCTCAAGCACATTCCGATTTCAGATGAAGTCTAATTCTAAAATGTAAGCCTTTGTCTGTATGAGCTTTTGCTGCCAATTTAGATTGGCTGATATTTGCTCTTACACCAGGCCTGAGTGTTGCCACTGTGGCCTGTACATGCGCTGTGGGATTACCAAGAAGCAGAGGGTGGTTTATTTGATTTTGTCACATTGTTGCATTAGAGTTTTGTTTGCACTTACAGTATACCACTGTATCAAGACATATTTGATTGATAGGGAGAATCATTGCTTTGTGCTTTATATTTTATGGTCCCATTGTCTCAAAGGGGATCAAAACCCACAAAGGCCAGCCCTGGAGACTGGGGCCACCAATGGGCAACAGGTGAAAATGAGGATGTTTGACAGTTTATTTTGGAAATTCACTACTGTACAGATACCGTGCCACTCAAAGAATGATGAACAACCGTTTTATGAGCCTTAGGTATTTTATATGTAACAATATCACGCTACCACTGTTTTCCAGGAATCTTTATTTCAGATTTCATTTAAACTCAAACAGATGGTATATGTATTTGGAGACACTAAAACCTTTAAGTAATGCTCCAATAAAATCTAGGAACATTCTATAAGTTAAATAAATGTGGACCAAGTAAGCAAGCAATAAATATGTAATATATACACACAAACCTTCCTCCAGTGCACTTGGCTAAATTAAAGGGCAAGTCGATCTAAAAATAACTGGTCAACTTTTCAGTCCAATTTTAAACCAGTAGAGCAATTGCCTAGAATTTTGCCATTTGCCCGCTGCCTTAAAGTGGAACACCACCCAGGGCCAGCCACTAGCCTTTCCGAGGGCTTCCCAAATTGGTATGCCATGCTGTGTTGCTGTGTGGAACCCCCCAGATTGCCAGTATCATCTTCTTTGTCTCCGGTCCAATGGCACATGCAAGAGCTCTCGTCCAATTAGAGCAGTTTCCCATGCCTATGTAATTTGGCAAACCCCTCTGATGGGGAGCAAGGGTGTGCCCGTCCCCTGCATTCTCTGGCTGTGGCGGACTCCTGCCCCAGCCATTCAGGTGGATGGGGGCAGGAGTGTGCATGCCGCTGGGGATGCGCCTGCTTGTGCTCCCCATTGAAGTCTATCAAAGCAGTTTGCCCAATGACAGTCACGCCAAGCTGCTCGGATAGGACAAGAGCCTACACACATGCTGTTAGACTAGGAAGAGGTGAGTTTTTCTTGCTTTTGTGGGGATTCACATCCCCCCCCCCCCCCCCCAAGGCACGGAACAAAACCAGGGATATTCAAAATTCTGGGTTCAAGTGGGCAGAGATCGATATGCCAGGATTTTACCAGCAGCATTCAAGAACTGCCCATGCGAGATTTCTGTGGACCAGTTGTTGGAAAGAATGTGGAAGGGGCAAGAATAGACTAAATCTACTACTATAACCCTCAGTCACTATGAAAATCCAAGGTTTGGTACAAGCGTGTAAGGTTAGACTGGCGACATTATCAAACATATGCAAGTTCTGCACAACTCCTAAATGCTCACTAATAGACACCCAACAGCCACAGCAGCCCCTGTAACCGATAAACAGCTCATCCTTTAAAAAGGAGCCATACCCAGAATACCAGAGAATAGAAAGCACTTTAATGAGAAATTCCAGTGAATCGTTCATCAAAAATGTGTCTTATTTTATAATTATATGTCCTCTGGATCTAAGAGTAAAAGCAATAAGTTTAAGACTGCCAACAAGACAGAGCAGGAGCAGGAGCACCACTGCCAGCAAGATTCCTGGAAAAGCTGGTGCAAGGTACTGAAGACTGGACAATCCTGAGAAAACAAAAAAAAAAAAAAAAAAAGACAAATGAGCGCCAACAAAAAGTTTAGTGTAAAAATTCTATAATGGGGGAAGGCAGGTAGTAATTCCAATATAAATGTAAATAGGAGACAAGATCTGGAGTCTATAATTGCGGTGTAATGTCCATTTAAAGGAGGCCTATGGTGCTCACTAATATACAGTACCAGACTGCAAGCGTTCAACCACCCAATAGCTTCCACTTTGCAGTGCCTGGATTCACTATTCAATAAGGTAGAACAAATACTCTGCAACGGAGACTAGAGGATACGTTCAGTGTAAGTTTTGTGGGAAGAGAAATATTTATTTATAAAGTGCCATCGTATTTCGTGGTCCTGTATAAAGTAAATTACAGGAGGGTGGGACAAGCATGTTTATAATACACAGGGCATTAGGAGTCAATATAACAGATACAACAAATTCATATAATACATACAGTAGTAGGGGTTGAATGCAACAAATACATTGATACAGGAGATACACAAACTTACAATCTAAAGGATGAGGATGGAGACAAAAGGCTGGGTCACACAATGTATTTACTAAGCATTGTGGCAAGTGCTCAGAAAAGTGAAAGGTGAAAAATTGCAAACCCAAGCATTTTGACCAACGTCTAATCGATGTACCTGATTTTACTTCCTGTTGAAAAATGAGGGGCCCAGTAGTGGTCACCAAGAAATTAGAATCTGGCTCAAAGCGTCGACCTAAAACAAATGTAAATATCATCCATGAAAACATGGAGACAAGAGAAGACCAGAAGAAAAAAAAAATGTAATACCTCGCTTGCTGTTAGTGCAGTCAGTCCTGCAGCTTTCAAAGGGGGAAGGCACACAAACTGAGATACTGCAGAGAACATACACCTAAGACAAAGGAGAAGAAAGCTTCTAAAATGTGATCATGTTATATGCCATTTATCTACCAGTAGTATATACAGCAGCTTTGCAAAATGTTAACACAACTAAACTGCATAAAGTCTTATGCTTTAAACTGTAGCCTACCTACCCCCACCCCCAACATAGATACTACCTGCGTGTAACCCACCATTACCCTAAATCAACCATGCAAATCAGACTGCTCTGGACCATTTGGCAACCCATCCATGTTTGGATTAAAGGGCCCCTTTCCTGGAAAACATAACCCCTGCCCCCTCCAAATAGCGATCCTGCACATGTAAAAAAAATTAAAAAATACATACATATAAATATATACACACATATATATATATATATACATACATACATACATACATACACACCATAGGATGGGGGTCTTTTTTTTCTTTTATTACTCGCTATTCGCAGGATCGCTATTTGGAGGGGGCAGGGTTGGGGTTATGTTTATTTTTTATGAAGGGGCTGGAGTGGTCCTTTAACACACCGGTTGAATTAAGTACCAATGCACAAGAGGTGTACGTAAGCCAACTAAAACTGGGTGGCAACAAATGTATGTTCACAAATGCCAGAAGTCTGCCAAGTAAAGTGGGGGCAGCTTCAGGCCCTGGAACTAGAAAAAAAATATGGATATTATTGGTGTGGCTGAGACATGGCTAGATGCCACATGACTGGGCAGTTTATCTTCAAAAGTTTACCCTCTTTTGGAAAGTAAGAGCAAATAGGAAAGTGGGTGGAGTGAGTAATTAAAACAGGAATTCAAGGCATATATAGATGAGGAAGATGCAGGATACTTGTGAAGATGCAGGATGCTTGTAGACATGCAGGGCAATGAAAACAAACATACATTTTGGTGTAATCTAGACCCCCCCCCCCCCCAACCAAGCTGAGGAAATAGAGGCTCAGCTGCATAAACAGAGTGGGCAGTACAGGTATGTAAAGTGTAAAGTGGTGATATGGGCGATATTGGAAATGGGGGGGCTCCAGGTATTGACTGTAGCCATGGATCTGCTTCAGCTGCTAGGAGAGCATTCCTCAGCTCCCTACATAATAAAAGACTAATACAACTAAACAAAATAGCCTGGGAGCATTTGTTAAGAAATAAGTATACATATGTCAAATAGGAGCGCTTTAAATCAATTGCCAGCACCTATAACTAACAAGTATGAGACTTAAATTAAATCCCTTCTGGCTGACACCTGAGGTTAAAAGGGCAATAGAACTTGAAAAGGGCATTTAAAAATCGGAGCTCTCAGAAATAACCTTTGAAAAGGATAAAGCCGCAAATAAAGCATGAAAACAAAAAATAAAGCTGGCAAAAGCACAAAATGAAAGACGTGGCCAAAGAAAGCAAAACCAACCCTAAAACATATAAAAATCGGAACAGGTAGGTACCCTAATTAATAGTAATGAGGAATTGGTCACTGGGGATCAAGAAAAGGCAGAGATGCTAAATGGGTTATTTAGCTCTGTGTACACAAAAAAGAGGAGCAAGTATAGGAGATTCCACTGCAAACAATACAGTTAGGCATGATTCTTAAAACTGGACCTCCACCCTGAATAAAAGCCCATCTTGTATGTTTTCCCACCCAGTACAGATTGCCCACATCAAAAATCATTCTACCTGCATCTATTGCTTTTTTAGCTTTTTTAACATCCCAATATGGTGGCGGCAGAGTCTCAGGCTGCCTGCAGACAGGAAGTGCCTGACTATGCCACTCTGCATTCTGGAATTTTTTGACCCCAGCTTTGCTCTGTGCAAAGCACAGCTATAACCCTCCCCCCTGTGCTTTTCACTCCTCTCCTCAATATGTGATGCTTCTGAGGCACGATGGCGGCGCTAGAGTCCTGAACAGAGCTGAAGCCCAGCAGAGGAAATATGTAACAAAAAAACTTAAATTATTCCTCAGCATCTAAAATTATTAAGAGTTTGGGCATGTCATTAAATGATACTGAATGTCCGGTTTAACTGGCTAAACAAGGATATCATCCAAGACAGACAAAATAATTTAAATGTGAATAAGACTGCAGTACCGGATGGACTTCACCCAAGAGTTCTTAAAGACTCACTAACAGGTATAGTGTCAAGGGATTGGCGCCAGGCAAACGTGGTGCCCATTTTTAAAAAAGGCTGTAGGTCTTCTCCAGGTAATTACAGACTTGCAAGCTTAACATCCATTGTGGGAAAATAGCTTGAGGGACTCCTAAAGGACAACATACAGAAATATGTAACTATTCGTAATATTTTAGGTGGCAGCCAGCATGGTTTACTAAGTAAATAAGCTGCCAGACTAACCTGATTGGCTTCTATGAAAAAGTGAGTAGACGCATGGGGATGTTGTAGATCAAATTTTTGGGATTTTACAAAAGCACTGTGCCTCGGACACCTATTGGGGCATTTCAAATAGTCCTCTAGGGTGGCTTAGCCACTCACTTACCCTCCCTAAACATGAAACACAAACTGACAGTATTAAAGCCCTGCCCCTTCCCCTCAGCCCCCTGTATTTTTATGTTCTCATACAGGAATAATTCGAGACCCAAAGGGAAAAAGGCAAATAGTAACACCCATGCAACCAAGCCAGAATAGACATGAAAAAATGGTGAGGGGTGTAGGACGCCATCCTGCAGGACTATTGGAAATACCGTTACCAGTAAGACTAACTCGGGTTTTCCCCAGGCATCCTTCAGGATTGCTAGCCACAAAAGGCAGAAAAACACACAGCGTCTCACCTCAGGGTAGGCAGACTGCCTGAAGAACAAGCCCACCTTGTAGTGCCTCAGGAAGGTGTGTGGTGAAGACCAGGTGGCCGCCTTACATATTTCCTCTAATGAGATGCTACCATTATATACCCAAGAAGCCGACGCTGCCCTAGTGAAATGGGCTCTAATACCTAAGGGGGTCGGGGCACCCATTGCTTGACAGACAAGAGCTATAGCATCTCTGATCCATCTCGCTATGGATGCCTGCAACCCCTTGCTCTCCCCCCCCCCCAAAGGAGACCAATAAATGATCCAACTTTCTCCATTTGCTGTAATTTGTAAATGCAGGAGAACCAGCTTTCTGGCATCTGGGAGCTCTAAGGGTCTGTCCTCCTGATCTGAATTGGCTCCGCTGTCCCAACACGACCTCCTGTGAGCTGTGAAATTTTTACATCATTTTAGGTAAATATAAGGGATCTGGTCTTAAAAGAAGTCTGTCTAGTATCTTTCTAAGTTAGCATTCTTTACTAGACAGCACATGCAGGTCACTAACCCATCTGGTCGAGTCCCTTTAAATGTGATCCTGGTTTACTTGCTCTACATTCTAGACAATCTAAAGTCCCACGACTGGAGGTAAAAAATAGTAATACAACCTGCCACTTGGCACTTAGGAGGCAAGTTAGTGTTGAATCATGCTGCCAAACCCGGTCAACTTAACCACCTTGGTCGTCATACCTGTGAATTAGTTTCAAGAAAAGTAAATGCAGACACTGCAAATCTCTGAAAACTTGAGGGAATGTCTCCTGGTAAAATCTGGGTCATTGGATCATCTCCAGTGTATGGACATCTATAGGGAAACAAAAAACATTTTATTACAAGACAAAACCTAAGAACACAGGGTACAATGCCCACCCATGTAAAGGTCACAGTGCTAATGGAGTTACCATTATATCTAGGAGGTGATCGCCCAAGTTATCACATTTTGATAAACTAGAACCTTTGCCTATATATTACATTACATGACTTAGCAAAGGGACTACAATCAATGGATCACAAGCTTTGGTATATTAAAATCACCCAGATATATCAACAATGCTGTATTGATGTTTCAATATAAAAAAGCCAGTGTATGCTCACCCATCAGAGAAAAGGGGCCAGCGTATTGTAGTTGCTGGGTCCAGATCTGGTGCCCCCCAACAGTTATGCAGGCGGAGATGCAATCTGGGATCAGATGGCTGGAGAAGCCTCACTTCAAAGTAAATAAGATCTCGCAGCACAATCACAAGCGGGTAATCCACTGAAATGTAAAACTCCAAAAAGGAGGAGTCTGGTAGGAAGTAAAAGTGTGAAACATCACATGTAGTGCTTTGCCAAGTAAAAACAATGACTGACATGCAGCTCCATCTACATTAAACCAGACCAACAGCCTTACACATTTGTGGATAGTGACTCCCAAAACTCCCTTGCCCCATCTGCATGCATGATACTGAATCATTGTCAGCACTTACATTTGCTCCTGCACACACTCAGCTGGAATGCTGTCTCAGATTTTAATTTAATTTAATTTTTTTTAAAGTGCTGCAGACTACAGCAGGGCAAAAAAGGTAAATTATTTTTTATGTGCAGCAATCTGAATTGTCCTGCAGAGGGATGCATATGAGCATGGTTTCTTGTAAGGGTGGTGGTCTGGTTTAACATTATCCACATTACCCTTATGAGCAACTGATCTCGAAAAATATTGCCAATAAATCTTGGACATAGTCAAAGCTTCTCAGCTGCACATCTGGTTAGCGGCCTATTTGAGTGGAATCTAAAACAACCCAACCCCACATAGTATATTTTAATTGCCAATGAAGCCTTTAGGTACCTTTCGAAATGCGAAGTTCAACATCAAGAACCCCACTATTGGTCACCGACGGGAATAAAGATGGTGATACAGATGGCTCCAGAATTAAAGTGATGTTGATGGGACAGTGAGTAATCACCCTGGGGGAAAAAATGGATTAAAAAGCAGACTGTGCTGGCAAATGGGACACGAATGTAACATTATTGATAAAGAACACCAAGCTGATCCCACATACCTCAAGGCACTCTTTTTCCTGCCTGCTAGGAGGATCTAATGGCCTCTGTCTTTGATCTCCCATAATTCTCTATGATTGCTATACACATCCAATATCAAAAAATACTTTCAGCATAAAGTAACTGGCATGTGTGCACACCTATGTGAGTGTACGTTAGATCAGGGGACACAGCCAAGCCAACCAGGCCAATTAGGCCTATTGGCGCTGCAATCTGGTGCTACTGGCAACTGTACACCAAGTTCTACAAGATATGAGACCTATACACACACACACACACACACACACACACACACACACATTTCTCCTCTTGTAGATCTTAATGTACAGATTTGGTGTACAGTTTCCAATAGCAACAGATTGCAGGTAGTGAAAACTGCTTCCATAAAACACAGAAAATTATTTTGTTAGACATATAAAAGACCTGATTCTGTAATTCTGGGTTATGTCAGCTTGTCTTCATGTTTGATAAAGCCCTCCTGGCACATTTTAGGTTCCAGGGAGGCCACCCAGGGTTTTAAAACCACAGCCTGCAACAGTTTTAGAATAGAACAAAGTACAGTATAACTCCAAGACACCATGCTTGATTTGCTGCGGTGATAGGCAGAAATTATTATAAAGATAGGTAGATAGATAGGACCAGCTGTTTGGGGTTCTGGGCCTGCAAGGCTATAAAGCGAAGCAAAATAGGTTTGTTTAGCAGATAAAAGGGCATTCCCGAGTTCCTGAAGGGTTTGTTTATATTAGAAAGTAGCCATCGGTTTTGACGTTTTAGCCTGACAATGTCCATGTTGAGCCAGAATTGACCATTTGCATGGTGGGGACTGCTGTAGGACAGAGGGCATAATCCAGGGCAAAGGCAAGTGTGTTATAGTATTGCAAGGCTGCAGAGTCCATGTTCATGAGTAAGGGCAAGGTGTGACGAGGTAGCAGGGAGCCAAACACGAAAAATAAACTGCACATATATTTGTGTAAGGTTGCCCCCGAGTGTGGCAGGAGCAGGGGGAATGGAGAGAGTTAGTGTTAGTAGGTTATGATCACAGAGGGGCAGCGAAGATGAAGAGATGTTAAGATAATGAGGTTAGCGAAGAAAGTGCGGCAGTCCTTGCGGGTGGGGTTGAGAAGTAATCAAATTGGTAGGGTCAGGAGGGCGATAAATTACAGCAATTTTGAGGTGAAAGGAGTAAATTGTGAATGCAGTAAGCTTTAAGTAAGAAGACTAGTGAAGGCAATGCAGGGTGGGTTAAAGATGCAACGATCAGAGCAGGACCCCAACATCCCTACTGTGTTTGGTACCAGGCCTGGGTCATGTTTCTGTTAAGACCATGATGACTTGAAAAATAAATCATGGATGACAGCACTGAGGTGGGGGAGTGATTGGCGTTAGGTGTATGAAATCAGTCCAGTTTCAGATGTTAGTGGAATTAGTGAGGTGGTGGATTTTAGAAGGGCGAGTGGAAATGGGGTTGCATGGAGATGGAGGCAGGAGAGGAGGGCCAGGGTTGGGTGAGATATCAGCACTTCAAAAATGAATATCCGAAATCTGGAGAACTCTGGAAGATGAATACTTCTGAGTCCTCAAGGACCTCTAATAACCTAGTTGTGATCAGCAGATAGGACTCCCAAGCAGGGGGATTGGCAAGGTTTGCCCAGTCTGGTTGATGCAAATCATTGGCCCCAGGAACGTGGGAATGTTATACAAAGATTCGGAAGCGTTGGGTTGTGCTTGAAGAGGAATTTGGTGTTCTTCCCAAGAATGAGGACAGGCATGAGCTGTTTCTATGGTATGTCGGGGAGTTGGCTCAGAGGAATCTCCGCCATCCATTGACTGTAAGTTGTCAGCTCTTGCCTTCTTATGTTGCCTGACGAGGTGGAAAGACTTCACGAAGGCCTTCTGGGTAAGGCAAGCATTAAAAAACATTGGTTTAAAGAGTGGAATCAGTAGACAACAGGCATCCGGTTTCATGGAAATTTCTGTGCCAGATAATCAATAAGCTGTCCATGGTGTGCATGTCCGAAGCAAAACCGTTTAAGGCTTTATGGGGATTTTAGAAAAAAGTGAGCTGTTCGCCCCAATACACATACGTCAGATGTCCTGTTGGTGGATATTGTGGTTTTTAGTTTGGAAGGTCTGGCTATTAGGATTTGGGTGTCTAAAGCAGATCAGATGGGAAGGGGTGTTCATGTTTACTTGGGTCGGTTAGAGGCTTCCACAACCACACAATTAGGCCAACAATGATGACTAACTGCAACTAGCTTCAACAACCTGCTAAAAAAAAAAAAAAAGACCCTCTGCAGATTGATCTAACCTTTAAAAGACTCTGGACTGAACTGGTTTAATCTGGTCTGTGTATCTCCGGCAGAAAAACGTTATGTCCATCCTGAATCAGACATAACCAAACAGAAGAGGCAGTTTCTTCTATTAGACGCTAAAGAATCATCCCACTATACTATACTTTGCAATACAAAATAAAATTTAAAACATTACCCAGCTTCCTCCCCTCTGATCAGAAATAGACCAGACACTGCCCTTATACGTCTGTGCCTGATTTTTTCTGTGCCCTCTTTAATTTAGTTACTACTAAAGTAGTGTACAGGTCGTTAAGGCCACTCCTAGACCCACAGTTAAAGTGTATAGCACACCCCCCCATCTGACACATAACTAGGCAGGGGTACAGGGATTTCTCCATACCTAAAATTGGAAAATGCAGAGGCCTCCCAATTCACAATTAAATAGGCCTACCCCAATTCTGCCAGGAGTTAGGCATGGTGAAAACACTGCAATAAAATGCGATTCAATTGAATATGTCCTGCTGTCCATGGAGAAATGCTCCTACGCAGTCAGGACAAACACCTGCCGCACGGACCATAGCCAGCCTAGCTTAGGCGTTGCCTAAAATGGCCATGTGCCAGCCAGGCCAGTGTTGTGCCAGCTCATTGGGAATTCTCACAGTGGTCAGTCCATCCACGACTAAGTATAGTTTTAACTCCGATAAGACCAGGTTCTCCGCAATACATCTACATAGCACTTGGAGGTCTATTTACAAATGAAACAATTTAAACCGTAAACTACCTGTAAGGAACTTACCTGGGAGTCTGTCCCGCGGTGCCTCCGCACGCTCACTGGTGGCGCGGCCCCTCCGGCGACCGCACCAGGCAGCCGCCCCTCCAGCGTCGGGCGCACCGACAGATTTAAAAGGACCAATCCTGACCCAGGAATCCTCTGCTCTGGGTTCACAGAATCCTGCGCTTCTGTGATCACCCGGCCTTGACCCTTGCCAGTCCCGACTACTCTTTGCATTGCCCCTTGGTTTTGACGTTACCAACTTTGGTGCATGAACTCCTGATTTGGGATACCCCGCAGTTCATCTGTCTTTATCGTAAGCCAGCAATCTTTGCGCCAGTAAGACCTGGGGGCAACCGAGTCTGGAGAGGCATAACCAGTGTCTCCAGCAAGCGGGGGCTTGTCTATAGGCACAAGAGGCGGTGGAGATTGGGGATTGTTGGCTCACGAGAGAAGGGTGTCCAGCGGTCCCTGACAGTATAACAGGCCAGAACTATGGACCAAATTTTGGAGCAGGTGCAGGCCTTGACTGCGGCTGTTGAGCACCTGGCTCATCGAGTGGCGGCCCAGGAGAACCGTCCAACTCCTATCAACCCAGTCCCTCTGGGAGCACCGGCCGTCCATCCTGTGGAACCCAAGATCCCACTCCCCGATAAGTTCACTGGGGACAGAAGCAAGTTTTCCAACTTTCGGGATGCCTGCAAACTTTATTTTCAACTCCGCCCACACTCCTCTGGCTCCCAAGAACAACGTGTGGGCCTGGTCATCTCCCTCCTGCAAGGGGACCCACAGTCCTGGGCATTCGGCCTGTCACCTCAGGACCCAGCACGGCAATCGGTCGATGTGTTTTTTTCAGCTATGGAAATTCTTTATGATGACCCAGATAGGGGTGCCACTGCTGATGCCAAACTGCGTTCCTTGCGACAGGGTCGCCGGCAGGCCGAGGAGTATTGTTCCGAATTCCGTCGGTGGGCTGTGGACTCTCGGTGGAATGACCCTGCCCTGTGTGGTCAATTCCGGTTGGGCCTATCTGACCCCATTAAGGACATTTTTGTGAATCACCCTGTACCTCAGTCTTTGGACGAAACCATGCAACTCGCTATCCGAATTACGGGAGAGACGCCTTGAAAGAGGGGCGCATCCCGATACCAGCTGGAAAGCTGGAGCTCCAGCCCCTTTACCAGTCGAGGAACCTATGCAGCTGGGAGCTACCAAGCTTTCTGAGGCTGAGAGGCGTCGGCGATTGACAGAAGGACTGTGTCTCTACTGTGGGGGGACCGGTCACCTGGTCAGAGTCTGCCCCAAGAAGCAGCCGGGAAACTTCAGAGCCTAGGTGGGGTCGAGGGAACCCACCTAGGCTGCAAGGTATTTCCTCAGATTTATTCCCAGTTTATGGTCCCAGTCCAGATTAAAGTGGACCTTGAATTTAAAAATTTGGAGGCCCTTCTTGATTGTGGGGCTGCAGGGAATTTTCTTGACTTAGAGCTAGCTCAAAGTTTGAAGATTCCGCTCCAACCTCTGTCTAAGGTTATCCGGGTTTTAGCCATTGATGACACCTATTGCAGGGGGCCTCATACACTTTAAGACCCCACCAGTGTTTCTTAGAGTGGGAGCAGGGCATTCTGAATGGATTTGCTTTTTTGTCTTAAAAATGCCCTTAACTCCATTAGTACTCGGGTTGCCTTGGTTACAAAAGCATAACCCTCAGATTGACTGGGCTGCGAGGCAGATTACTAAATGGGGCCTGTCATGTTTCCAGTCCTGTTTGGAAGTCCCGGTGCGTGCCACACAGCTACTCCCCGATGGGGTTCCAGGCCCTTATGATTTTCTCGATGTATTTTCGGAAAAAGCGGCGGATGTTCTTCCGCCTCATAGGTCCTTTGACTGCCCCATAGAACTTCTTCCAGGGACTATGCCACCCAGGGGAAAAATCTATAATTTGACCCGGGCGGAAAACAAAGCTATGAAAGATTACATAGCTGAGAATTTACAGAAGGGGTTCATCCGGGCATCCACTTCTCCAGCTGGGGCGGGTTTTTTCTTTGTTGAAAAAAAAAGATAGGGGGCTCCGCCCCTGTATAGATTACCGGGGTTTGAATAAAATAACCATTAAAAATAAATACCCGCTTCCTCTGATTGATGGGTTATTTACACAGATCATCGGGGCCCAAGTCTTTACCAAGTTGGATCTACGGGGGGCCTATAACTTGATAAGGATCCGTCAGGGTGATGAATGGAAGACCGCCTTCAACACCCAAGATGGGCATTACGAGTACCTTGTGATGCCCTTTGGTTTGTGTAACGCCCCGGCCGTCTTCCAGGACTTTGTAAACGAAATTTTTAGAGAGTATTTGGGTCGCTTTGTAGTAGTGTACCTCGATGATATTTTGATTTTTTCTTCCTCTTTAATGGAACATCGTGAACATGTTCGCCTTGTCTTACAAAAATTAAGAGAGAATTGCTTATACGCTAAACTCAAGAAATGTGTATTCGAGGTTCCTGAGGCCCCTTTTTTAGGGTATATAATTTCTAACACTGGGTTATCTATGGATCAGGCTAAGGTCAAAGTTGTACTTGAGTGGGAGCAACCTAGAGATTTAAAGGGGCTACAAAGACTCCTGGGATTTGCCAACTTTTATAGGAGATTTATTAAGAACTTCTCCACCCTAGTAGCACCTCTCACAGATCTCACCAAGAAGGGGAGCTTCCCATCAACCTGGCCGGAACGATCCTTTCAAGCCTTTAGAAAGTTAAAAGAAGTCTTTAGCTCTGCCCCAGTATTCGTTCACCCAGAATGTCAACGAGCTTTTATAGTCGAAGTTGACGCTTCCGAGCTTGGCGTTGGGGCAGTTCTCTCGCAGTACAGCGGTTCCCCGAACGACTTCACCCTTGTGCTTTTTTCTCGAAAAAATTCAATCCCGCTGAGCGGAATTATGACATTGGGAATCGGGAGCTCTTGGCGGTTAAACTAGCCTTTCAAGAATGGAGACACTGGTTAGAAGGGGCCCAGTTCCCTGTTACGGTCTTCACGGACCATAAAAATTTAGAATATATTCAGGCTGCAAAGAGGTTAACCCCTAGGCAAGCCCGGTGGTCCCTGTTCTTTTCCTGATTTAACTTTACAATTACTTACAAACCGGGGTCAAAGAACGTAAAAGCTGATGCCTTGTCTCGAAGCTTTTCCACGACTAACTTACCTGAGGGGAAGAATTTGCCCATACTGCCACAACACATGGTGGTAGCTGTGATTCAGCCGAACCTCTCTGACCTGAATCAGTTTCAGTCTGAATCTCCGCCTGGTAAACCGGCTCATGTCCAGTTTGTACCTGCGTCACATCGTTCGGCCATCCTACAGCAATTTCATGCCTCTAAAACTGTAGGCCATCCTGGAGTTAAGAAAACCATTTCCATGTTGTCACGTCATGTTTGGTGGCCCTCTATTAAAAAAGATGCTCAGGATTATGTTCGAGCCTGTAAGATTTGTGCCCGGAGTAAAACCCCTAGACATTCTCCTGAAGGTTCACTGTTGCCCTTATCCATTCCTTCCCGACCATGGACACACCTTGCCATGGATTTCATCACCGATCTTCCATCATCGCAGGGGTTTACCGTCATCTGGGTGGTGGTAGATCGGTTCAGTAAGATGGCACACTTTATCCCGTTAAAAAAGTTACCAACCGCTCAAGACCTTGCACAACATTTTTTAACACATATATTCAGACTCCATGGAATCCCGGAGGATGTGGTCTCTGACAGGGGGGTACAGTTTGTCTCTCAGTTTTGGAGGGCATTTTGTGCCAGGTTGGGGTTCTCTGTCCTCTGCATTTCATCCCCAATCAAATGGACAGACAGAGAGAACCAACCAATCACTGGAGCAGTACCTTCGATGTTTTGTTTCCGATGTCCAGACAGATTGGTTACTGTACCTTCCGTTTTCAGAGTTTGCTCTAAATAACGCCACCCATACTTCCACAGGGGTTTCCCCGTTTCGCTGTGTCTTCGGTAGGGACCTCAAGTTTTCTGCTTTGTCCGAAGAACCCTCTAGTGTGCCCTCGCTTGAGGAATGGTTGTCCCAATGGCCGGACTTATGGGCAAAGATCCAGCAAAACTTGACCAGGGCTGTCGGCCAGCAGAAAACTTTTGCCGATCACGGTCGGTCTAGTGACCCTGATTATGAGGTGGGGGGAGTTAGTTTGGCTTTCCACCAAAAATTTGGCATTACGTCAACCCTCTGCCAAGCTAGGTCCAAGGTTTATTGGCCCTTTTCCTATACTAAGGAAGATTAATCGAGTTACTTATCGCCTTGATCTCCCTCCCTCCATGAAAATTTGCAATTCTTTTCATGTTTCCCTTTTAAAATCTGCCAAGGGTATTGAGCCAGATACTTCCCCTGCTGCCATCCTGGTAGACGGGCAGCAAGTATTCGAGGTAGCCCGGATATTGGACTCACGTTTTTTTTCCGAAACTCTCTCCAGTACCTAGTAGATTGGAAGGGATACGGTCCAGAAGAGAGGTCTTGGGTCCCGGCCAGAGATGTCCACGCGGGGAGGTTGGTTAGGAAGTTTCACAGAGAGAACCCTCAGAAACCCAGCTTGGAGGGTCCAGAGGCCCCTCCTCAAGGGGGGGGTAATGTAAGGAACTTACCTGGGAGTCTGTCCCGCGGTGCCTCCGCACGCTCACTGGTGCCTCCGCACGCTCACTGGTGCCTCCGCACGCTCACTCCAGCGTCGGGCGCACCGGCAGCCGACGGCCGTGCACGTGCTCGCGCATTCGCCGGGGGCAGATTTAAAAGGACCAATCCTGACCCAGGAATCCTCTGCTCTGGGGAGGTCAGGGAATGGACAGCCTGACTGGCCAGGGCGGTCCAGTCCCTGGAGTTTCTCCTATCAGGGGTGAGATCGTGTGTTGCACCAATCAGCACATTCCCCTTCCCATTGGTCAGTCACCATTTAAATATTTTCCCGCCCGAACCACCAGTGCCTGTTATAGCCATTTACTAGCTTGGGTGTGCTTCTGAATCTCATCTTAGTGTGTTTGATCCGGCTTCGTCCTTGACTACTCCTGCTCGTTGCCTGAACCGACCTTCTGCCTGTCTGACTTCGTTTCTGCTTAACCCCTTGGATACCGCGCTTCTGTGATCACCCGGCCTTGACCCTTGCCAGTCCCGACTACTCTTTGCCTTGCCCCTTGGTTTTGACGTTTACAGACTTTGGTGCATGAACTCCTGATTTGGGATACCCCGCAGTTCATCCGTCTTTATCGTAAGCCAGCAATCTTTGCGCCAGTAAGACCTGGGGGCAACCGAGTCTGGAGAGGCATAACCCGTGTCTCCAGCAAGCGGGGGCTTGTCTATAGGCACAAGAGGCGGTGGAGATTGGGGATTGTTGGCTCACGAGAGAAGGGTGTCCAGCGGTCCCTGACACTACCAGTATTGTCCAGTGAAATAATGATCTAGCTTAAAGCAGACCTTCACCCTAAATAAGTCTATCTTGTATGTAATGTACCTTGTCCATACAGATTAAAGAAATAACCCTACATGCATTTACTGCATTTTATGAGCCTTCAAACATCCAAGATGGTGGGCCATTGAGTTTCAGGCTGCCTGCAAACAGGTAGTGTCTTATGACTGCTGCTCTGCATTCTGGGATTGCTGTCCTTTTCCTGACCCCAGTTCTGCTCTGTCTGAGCAAAGCACAGCTATAACCCCACCGCCTATACTCCCCCCCCCCCCCCCCCCCTTCTCCTCAGTATTTGATGCTTCTGAGGCAATATGCTGGCGCCAATATCCTAGAGTCTTGAACAGCGTTGCAGCCCAGTGGGGGAAAGAATAAAAAGTACATGACTAAAAATGTAAAATATATTCATTTTAGCTGCTGGAGAATAGCTTTTAAAGGTTTGGGCTTTTCACTTAATATAGGTACAAAGACACTTACGCAAGAATTCCGTGTTTGTTGGTTTCAGATGCAGAGTCTTGCTTTGCAGTGATGGACAAATCATAAATCAGTTGCCCCTGAGCAATCTGAAACATAAAACACATTGACAGATTCCCAAATCAATCTATATTAAGTAGATATCTTAAGGCAAAAGATTCTCTCACCCGACGGGTGGCGCAAGGTAGGAGCTGGCCTTTGGCCACCAGAAAATCTCCTATTATTGTAGAAGGAGGACACGATCCAGGGCCGAGGACAACCGTTGTCAATTTCAAGGGTGGTGAGGTAATATATCTGGAGATAACCAGGTCGAACGAGCCATCAGAGGAGCAATCTATGGTCACTGTAAAAGATAAAGTAGTAGGATACTATAAGCAATCACACACCTACCCATGGTTTAATAAAAAGATTGTTAAAAGTGGAACAAAACCAAGGAATTGGACTTTCCTTGGTGTTGTTCCGTACCCCCTGGCATCCTGAATTTGTATTCCCTGCTGTATGAAACTCCCCCAGAAGCCCAAAAAACCTCACCTGCCCAGGCCCTTGCGGCACATGCATGGGCTCTGGTTCAATGAGAGCCTCCTACTGCAACTACATCATTCAGCAGACAGCTTTCATTCAAATAAATGGGGTGCGCTCACTGCCACATACCTGGCCACACACACGACAATGAAGTGGCAGCAGCACACACTCCCCATTGCAAACAATCAATGAGAGTCGCCTGTCAAATGAGGTTGTCACAGCAGGCAGCGGAAAAATAGGTTCGCTTGACGACAGACTGAGCTCTTGTTCCACCTTGTTTGGAAAATGTAGCCACAGTGGCATATGTGAACAATCTTATTTGCACATTCATCAAAAGTCATGCTAGGGCTCTGGAGACTGCCGTTAATTCAGATTGGAGGAGGCTGTCATCATATCTGGCTCCCAGAACCCTTGAACACCCTGCTGGTTGCAATGGGCCCCTCAGACATAACAACTGGCATCCGTGGTTATTATGATTGGTGAATCCATCATCCAAAACAGACCATGCAGCAGTTTTTTGGGAATCAGCCACCATACAAGGGACGCCTTCAGTGTCTGGAAGGCACACCATTTTGTCCAAAGAATTTGGGTTTCTTTTTTATACCTGTAGAACAAAATTCTGAAGTGGCCGCGAATGTACCTGTGCCCATACCACTGCAGGAATTGAAGTCTTGAGACCCGAAGCCGACATATTTCTAATTGAGAACCAGTACTCCCTTATCAAGACTGAAATCTTTTCGACTTTGTCCTTGGTTAGAAAAAACTTCTGTAGTTCCGAATATATTTTTAGTCCCAAATAGACTCTAGTTGGAAAAACTTTTCCATATTGATTTGCCACCCAAACTGCTGAAGAATCTGTATCCCTCAACTCAAATTCAGCCTTATTTTCTGTACTGAAGATGAAAAAAAGAAGGTCGCCTAGGTAAGCATCCACCAGGATTGATTGAAGTCATAATATTGCTAATACTTCGGCTAGGGCTTTTGTGAAAATCCTTGGTGCCAAAACTAGACCAAACGGTAATGCTCTGACCTAAAAATGAGACATTGCCTTGGCGGCAATTGCAAACCTCAGTATACCTTGAGACTCTGGATGTATTGGAATATCCCAGTAAGCATCTTTTAGATCCACCGAAGTCAGAAAGAAGTGTTTGAAAGAAATCATCAACAATACATTGGAGACCTTCCCTAATACTAGTTGGGAGGATATGTTCTCCCTCCAATCGTGAGCAAAATCTCCTAACCTCCCCCCCCTCACCCCCAATTTGAAGTCATTGGGTTCTGGGGCAGAAGAAACAGTAGCTGGGCTGACAAGAAAAAATTACTTCTTGCTCCCCTTCTAGAGGCCCTTACTTGCACCACTTACCTCTATGTGCACTGGTTCCTGCTGCTTTAAGAAAGGACTGCCTAGGCATTTTGGGTTTTGGCTTTTCACAGAAACCTTTTTCTTATGCGCCGACCTTTCCAATATCTTTATAAATTCCTACCCAAAGAGGTGGTCTCCTTCAACAGACTCGGCTTGGAGGCAGAATCCCCATTCAATCTGCATAACCAAAGAGCACGCCTTACGCAATTTCCCAGGCCCGTAACTCTCGCCATTAGTCTGACAAGCTCCATATAGGCATCTGTTTGAAACCCCTCTCTCAATCATAGGCAAAGAATCTAATTGTCTGGGGTGGAGACCCTGTCTACAGATCTGCCTTCAACTGAGGAATTCAGTGTCCCTTAGAGACTTTAGAAAATGGAGCATCCAAATTAAGATACTTACCCCAAAGTGAAGTCTCCTGTTCCGTTTTTTTGGAACTGCCCATTCTTTGGTAATCGATTCCTTTGTAATCTGATGAACCAGAAAAACCCTACCTTTTGGAGCCCTGAGATGCTTATCCTTTATTATGAAGAGACACATGCCCCATCGGCTCCTCCAATAAACCCAAAGTGTCAAATATCTCGTAAAAAATCTTGGGTATCCTCCCCAGAAAACTTGGATAAAGAGGGTAGTTCCGAATCAGAAGGAACCGCTCCTCCTTCTGAAGCACTAACAGGTCTAGAGTTCTCTGCATCTGCTGTAGAAACCCCAGCACCTTATGAAGGCATCATTGAACCATGACAGGTGGAATGGACTGAACTGGTAACCGATTAGTAAACACAGACGGCAACCCAGAAGGCTGAACTGACTGCACAGTAGGGAGTATAGGAGTCTGAGGAAACTGCATCACTGGTTGTTTCGGCTGAGCCATACGGATCGGTGACTGAACTGGAACCTGTGAAAAAGACACCAATAGTTTGCAGCAGAATCTGAGAGGTAAAAAAAGAGGCTTTCAATTCTTGAAAGGATCCAACTATTCCTTCTCTTCACGTAGACAAAATATTTGACATAAAAGTGGATGATTGACAGATTTTTCCAGTACATTTATGGCAGAGAGCTTTGTTTCACATGGATGGTAAAACAAAACTAAAAGCTTTAACAGACGCTGCCAAACAACTTGACTCTGGTACCTCCTGGAAAGTTTAGGCTGAACGTTGGCAGCAGGCTGGGCCCACAGGGGAAAAACTGAGGAACACAGTAACCTGCGCACTGGAAGATTGCAGGGACTGCCACCACATTTATTACAGAGGAAAACAACAAAACTGCGTCTGGAGGGCGGGGTCATCTCTTGTAGGGGGGGGGGGTGTCCTGGGGGGATGAGTGGAGAAAATTTTCACAGTGTATTTCTTACTTTTTACTTTTTGTAAAATGGTAAGGGGTCCTTGAGACCTCTATACCAGTTCATAGGGCAGGAGGGGCCGTCAAGTCACCTGTCAGCAAGTGGGTGACTTACCATAACCCCGTCCCAATACCTGCATCCTCAAAACCCAGGCGGAATGCACAAGAGCTGGAGGCTGGTGAGCGCTATGTGGCTGATAGCCTTCAGAGCCAGCCACACTGCCTCTGGTGTGACCAGTTTAGTGGACACTAAACTGGTCTGAACCCCCCCCCCCCCCCCCCCCCCCAGGGCGCTGGTAATCTCTTATCTTTCCCTGGCCCAACGGCACTTGTATGGGTGGTCATCCAATTGTGGTATCTGAAAGGCCGGGGCAGGAGCACGCATATGCAGCCAGGGATGTGATGAATGACAGTCATGGCAGACAGCTCTCACTGGACGAGAGTCCACACATGCAGCATAGAACAAGGAAGAGAAGTCAATAGTGGCGTTCTGGGGGGTTTCACAGTGGGCCATCCCAACTCAGGATGCCCAGGGAGGAACTGAATACCTGGAAAATGCCATTTCGTGGTTTATGTTTCGCTTTAATCCCCATGACCCTGAAGGCTACTAGCCCACATAACCCTTGTGGGCTCTTCACCCCCTGGGCTTTGGGGATGCTGGTAATGGGGCGGGTGTTATGGCAAGTTACCCACTTGATGGCAGATGACTTGCCAGCCCCTCCTGCCCTGTGACCTGGTGCAGGGGTCTCAAGTGCTTCTTACAGTTCCCAAAGAGTTTAAAATAAGAAAAACTGAAAAAAATCAATTTTTTTTATCTAAAAAATGTATTCATTCCCCCCACAGTTTCCTCGGCTGTTAGTGACAGCAGGTAAGATCAGCGGAAGTGCCCAGCTCCTACTGATCTCTTCGGCTTCTTGCGCCCTGTCCCCAGGGCCTGGATTTCTGTGTGGACTGAAGGACAGCGAGAGCAGGTGAGTTTATTTAAGAATTTCAGGGAAAAATTTGGTCAGCACGAACCACGTCAAGATTCCCTCCCTCCATAGACTATAGTGGGATCTAGACCAGTGTGTACTCCTGGATAAAGAAGCTGATCTTGTCCAATAATAGTCAAACCGAAAAGGTGCATAAAAAGGCATACGAATGTAATTGCACACATTACTGTTGCATATTTGAGTTACATTCTGAGACAGCCACACTAAACTTTCTTTTCTACACAAATAGTTGTTCCTTGCATCATAATTAAACTGGAACACCTATTTTGCAGAAAATATTCCAATTGCTGATGCCCCCTGTGCATTAACAGAATTAAACAGGAGAAATTGCTAGGGGGACCGAGGAAAAGGCAAGATTTCTCCTGTTAAACTCATTATTGCGGTAGGGGGCCATCAGCAATCGTGATGCCTCCCTGCAGCCAGAACACCCATTTTGTGAAAAATTGGTGTTCCAGTTTAACCATACTAAAGCAGCAAGACCACACAAGTAAATGTAATATTGACTATTGGGTATTGGGGTGTGAAAAAAGAAGCAGACTACTAGACCTTGACAAAGAATTAAAGACAGCAAGGTCCAAAAGCCATTTGTCTTGGGTAGTGGGTGGTTTAATTGGATACTTTAAGGTTTATATATATGTGGCCTGTAAACACTAAATATGATTTAAATCTCACCAGTATGTCCATAATAGCAAGGGTTTAGATTATCCTTGGGATCGTGACAACAGCTGTACCTCAAGCAGGTATCACGAGACACACTGGAATTCAGGCAAGGGATCCTTCCAGAAGGCACAATGCATTGTGATTCATTCAAGATTCCTGTAGGGCAAGAGAAAGATTAAGGCGTCAATCAAGCTTTTACCACTGGCCACTTCTATATTAAAAAATTACCCGTTACTGTCATTACAAAATGTAGAAGTTTATACTTTTTCCATGCAGGGATCTGGGCTTTATAACCAAGCACCCTCATGGCAGATTAAGAAAGGAGAATGTCTACTCCCACTCATATGCACTTAACAGCCACCTCCTGTTTCCAACTCCTCCCTTGCAACCATCCCTTTCTCACCAGAACCCACTATAGTTCTAATGCATGCCCTGTTCATATCCAGACTACGCAAGACTCTTCTCTGGGGTCTACTAGCAAACAGACTGGCGCCCATTAAATCCATAATCTTCTCCATACTGCACTTCTGTTATTCCTTCCAATGGCTTCCAGTATCGGTCAAGAGTCAGTTAAAACTTCTAACCTTCTCTTACGAAGCTCTATCCAGCCAAGCCCCTTCCTACATATGACTGCTTCAACTATACCAATGTAGATGCAGTCTCCACTCTGCGGCAAACCTCATCCTGTTCCCATCCCTGCTCACCACCACCCGTTTTCCTCAGAATTTCATACCCACCGACGAGTCCACTGGAATACAGTTTGCCACACAAAACTTCAATTGTTACCTAAAAAAAAAATCACTTTTTCAGATGGGCCTTCCATTTGGTTTAGGCACCCACGTCACAAGCTCGACACCACCTGCCATCAAGCTTACACTTATGACCAAACATCATTTCTCCCCGTCTTACCCAGTTTATTGTAAGCTTGCAAGCTCAGGATTCTCCCTCATTGTACTCCATGTATTTGCTGCAAGTCTGTTGCATCTGAACCATATACCCTGCCATTGTAGACAAGAGCAGGACGCACCATCGTCAAAAGAACTATGGCATGCCCCCTTTCCATTGCTATGGAGGGAAATGCCATAGTTCCTGTGACTATGGCTCGTCTACAAAAGGGCGGTGTCAAGAGACGATGTGGTGGAGTAGAGATCATGCCCAGTGCAGGACTGGCATCAGGCGATCCTGTGGGTGTCTGCAGACTGACCAGCAGCGATAGGCAGCGCTGGATGAAAGGGGAGTATAGTGGGTTTTTTTTTTTTTGACTAAAGTATGCCATAGAATATGGCAAAAGACAGGAGAATAGAACCAAGATTGGTCTGTGTTCTGAAGACATACAAAATGACATGCCATTCGCCCACACCCAATTGCCAGTGCCAACTTTATGGGATTTGGAAGAACTATATATGCAAATATTTGCCTGCATTATAAATTAATTTTACCTGGATATTTGGTGGTTGGTGTTGGCACAAAAGTTGAAGTCCAGATTTGGGGTTCGCTTGGGTGCACAGAAGGGACCAGGGTTTCTAAATCTTCATCAGGTTCCTTTGTTTTACCATCTTTACTAGTCGTTGACTTTGTTCGAACTTTGTCATCTTCTTGAATATAACTGGTCGAGAAAAACATTGTTGCATTGGTTGGCAAGGATGTCCAAACAGGAAGAGTAGTAGCAGTGGGAAATGTACTTCCCCTGGGCTTTAGTGTGTGATGAATCACTCTAGGTTTTCTTTTCCATTTAGGACAAATAAGATCAAAATCTTCTGATTTTGTAATGCCAACCAACCGAACACGGAGAATCCACGCCCCCTCCTACCAGCACAAGGTAAAGAAAAAAAAAAGGTTAAATAGCTTTAACATGGGGTTGAAACATGCTAAAGTAGACCTTTGAGGGAAAATGAACTAAATACATATAACCAAATAGTAATCAAGCCAAAAACCATCAAGGACAAGCCTTCAGCGATGACTTCTGTAGTATTTGCAAATTGGTGCAGTAGCAATGTTTCAAAAAAAATTTCTTATATTTGGTTATGCTTGTTTTTTTCAACTGACTAAAAGTATAACTTTGTATGCAAAAAGGCCTATGTTAGCCTCATCCGTAACCTTTTCTACAGGAAACTACCAGCATGGCCCACAGAGATGGCCACATTCAACCTCCTGCAGAAAACACAAGACCACATTAAAAGCCCTACTTCCTATCCATATTCCTTTAAACAACCACCTACAGCAAACCCACACCATCAAACATACTATAGGTCCTTAGGAGTGAAAAGCACAGGATGTGGGCAGTCCTGGATGCGGTTGCAGTAACACAAGTTCATCTTCCAAGATGGCCCATGGAATTAAATGCACCATTTTCTGGGGGACTCCAAGTGCGACACTTAGTTTTTAATGACCACTTTCCAGGGCGATTGTGTGGCTTGGGCTGTGGCTTATTCACGGGCTTTAAAAAGGAACAAACATATGCAGCATTCCATGCTACTCCTCTGTGTAGAAGGGTAGCACCCCCCCCCGCCCCAAAAAAAACACATGCTTAAAGCAAAACTTGGAAATCTCTGGTTTATATAACAGTGCCACAATCATTTCTCCGAAATGGGACAAGAAAATTAGTGGTGACATTCTACACTGCAATAATTAAGTCTGTCATGTGCCATGTGTCAATGTTTGCTCGTCTGGTATGGAATGCTGATTAGACGGGACAAACCAAGCCTTCAAAGAAATTCCAGAACTCCAGGAAAGATCGGTACCTCCAAGGCCGTTTCTAGGGGAGGGTGAGCAGGGCGATCGCATTGGGTGCCAAGGCCATTGGGGGGCACCTTTATGATGGCCATCTTTATTTCTGCAGATGAGTCCCCCCCCCCATATTGGGCTCAGTCATGAGAAGGGGACACTCCCTCCTGCCAAGCAGAGGTACAGCATGGCACACACCTGTATGGGACAGCAGCACCATCATTGTATGGGATAGAAGGGGCAGAATTTTTACTTCCTACACTGAGCTCAATTTTGCCTAGAAACTGCTCTGGGTACCCCCTTCCATATTTTGACAACTTATTTATACACAAACTTAACTAGAGCAGGTAAAATCATTGGGGACCCCAGGCATCCTGGACAAATCTTTAACTCTTTGCCATCCAGCACATACAGTGTTCCTCTAGCTAGAACTAATACTCAAACTATTTCCTCCCCCCCCCCCCTAGTCATACAGCAATTGCCCCATGACTTGTCTTGTTGTATCACATATGTCAAAATCAAGGCTCAGGGACCAACTGCGGCCTCCAAGCCTGTAAGATGGTGGTGGTGCCCCTTCTAGTCATCCCAGTCACTCCAAGGCTGCTGACACAGCAGCACATCTTTGACTCTGTGTGGCGAGTAGAGTACAACTGTTCTGTGTCTTTGAGCAACCCACCAAACCCATCCAAGTTACTGCCACGGCAGAGGGCGCTACAGCTGCTGCAGGGGTTATTTCTAGTTATTGCTAGTAATTCTGCATCCGATCTAGGCAAAATTCAGTTAATGCATCTCTTGAGGGCAAAGTAATTGCGTCTAACCATATATTTGAATGGTCGTGGTTGCATTTTGTTTCACGTTATTTTTTGCAGCCCTTTGGAGGTTACCAGAATGTTGATGTGGCCCTCACTGAAAAGTCATTTGACACCCCTGTTGTATAGTTAATCTGAATCCTTGTATTTCTTAACCTCTGTATTAGCCTCTCGCTTGCAAAATAATCTGTGTATGTACATATGTACTTGGTGAAATAAACCGATTACCGATTGATGATTGACCTAACGCTCAGTCAATAATTAATTCCACTACCACCATTCAGCCAGTTAGCTGGATCAGGGCTTCAATTGTAAACGGAAAGATGGCCTGGATTTGGTGGGACAGTCTTCCTACTAAATTTCCTGAAAGTGGGACTATCCCACCAAAAGTGGGACATCTGGTTAATTTACCATGGAAGGAGGCAGGAGAATTGCATTGACACAAGAAAAACAAATATGTTTTTTTCCTGCTTTACACTGAAAGCTCATCCAGTCCCCTGCCCCTGGTCCTCCTAGGTGTGGCAAGATGACCGCTCCCATCCAAGAGCATATCTACAAATGTTTTCTTGCATAATAGACATTGTAGATTTTCTTATAGTCAACCAAGACCCTTGTAACTCCACTCTAGAGACTTAAAGTGGTACTGCAGGCAAAGACAATTGATGCACCATTGCATTTTGCCACTGTCCCAAATGGTTTTCAGTTGAAGCAGAAATGGACGAGTTATCCGAGTTTACAGGTTCGGCAAATGACACTCTTTTTCATCCCATCCCCCAATCACTTTTTCATCCCATCCCCCAATCACTTTTTCATCCCATCCCCCAATCAGCTCAGCAGAGTATGACAGGATTGCTGGTCCCTCCGCCTCCTCCAGATTCATCACATTGCTATCAGCACAGAGCCTGCTCATTATGCGGATTATGCAGAATCACAAATCCAAGAGCCGTTACAGAAGACATACAAATTAAATATACCAAAAGAAACATTGGAAACCATTTATAGGAAAAGTAATTAGGAACTCATCGCATATTTATAAGAAGGTACAATTAATATTTGTAAAATCCATTGATCTATGGAAATGAGAGAATTCCATGCATCCAGTAATGTACAAATATATAATGATACCGTTTGCCTTTTACTCATAGTAATTGGCAGGCTCTGAGGAAGCCACACTGGCGAAACTAGTACGCCCTATTTTGCTCCAATAGAACAGTTATTGTGCCTCGATAGAAGAGCAAACTCATACCCATTGTTAAACAATGAACTATTATTAATAAGAATGCATACAATGGTATGCATATTGGTAAAACCAATTTATTATGAACATGGTTATTTTAATATGAATTTCAATAAATATGGTTTTTAATGAAAATTCTCAGATTTTACTAGGTCTGTAGAACTATTGCTTTGAGATATACAGAAATTGGACCAGCTATTACTACGAGGTGGTTAGGTCACATGTAATTCTGGTGTTCTGCCACGAACCAACATCATTTGAAATACTAAACCTCAAAATCTCGTCCATTTCTTCAATTTAAAAATTGTCACAGTGCTGCCAAATGTAGCTTGACACAATGTGCAGATTAAAGTGGTCAGAGCAGTTTGCCCTTGGAGCATCCAGATTAGAGATGTGAGGTCTGGCCATGGAATTCTGGCCTCCTGAAAGCAATGTGGAAGGGCACTGGACTGTCCTTTTACTGAGGTACAAACTGCATTCCACAGATATGTACCTGCATGAATGGGGGGGTGATTGAGAGAGAATTTCAAAAGGTAATTAAAGGGTGGGTGGGGAACGGTAGATTGGTAGATGGGGCATAGTATGCTGGTGGGTGTATAATCCTATGTGAAGTGCACACTACTGAAAAATGTGTAAAATTAAATGGCAACTTAAAATGTATGCTCACAAATGGCAGAGGTTAAGCAAGCATGCTTTTCCTTTCTGGACATGCCATGTGATCGTGAGTTGGATAAATAAGATGGAGTGCCAAAACCCAATCTGCTGAAATGTAACGATCTTGTGTTCCAGTAGCAAGGGGTACTGGCCGGGTTCTCAGCTGGAGAGGTCGTTAGGCTGCTTAGAGTTAGCCAAAGTTGCTAAAGAATTCACCTGTTACCGTTGGAAGAATTGTGGGACTTGTAGTCCATGTTTTATACTCAAGGCTATGACAGTTCATTTTCATAGACTTTACTGCAGACCTCAAATCAGTTAGTCCCAGGGGGTAACAGTACTTACTTATATTTACCACCGATGTCGCTCCTTGCTCAGCCCCAGCAAAAATAAGAAGGCGTAGCCTCAACACAAAAGCGGACTTTGCCCTCAACTGCAATGCTGGTCACTGTCCCCGGATCAAGGGATTCACTTCGGGATCTACTCTGGAGCAGCTATTGTCTAAATGATACAGAAACTAAAAAAGGGAAAAGGAAATCAATTGAGTGCCTAACACTGCAGACCAGACCGTATGGTCGAATACTCCTTTGTTCTGAGGTTTTTGCTCTGGTTATTCGGAAAAGAACAGGTCTCGCAACCTTAGCTGGACCTAGTTTCATGTATGTATTGACATGCTAATTAAGCTACAGCTGTTTACATATTGGATTTAAGACTGACCTATCAGAGCACCTGAGCTGGTTTGAATCATACAAAAGCACCTGGTAGTAGGGGGGGCAGACACTTTTTGGGCAGTGAAGGACAAAGGCATTTCTTTGGGCAGGCTTGGACCTGGTGGCCATCTTGTATCCCACATGGCATGGCGGCAGACTGTAGTTGGATGCTTGCCGATTTTCACCAAACGCCTTTAATAAAGAAAATGGGCAACGTTTATCTGGTTAATGCTTTACCATTTGATTTGTTTGTGCCAAGCCCCGCCCCCCCAAAAAATGTACTATACTTATTGTGAAAAAGGTAAAACTATTTAAAGTGCATTTTTTGGCATTTCCTTCCCTTACTTCCAGCCAATGTGCCAGGATTTCCACCCCCCACGACTGCTACCCGTCAGAGGTGCTGTCCACATCAGTCCAGCCTCCCAGGCTGGTGACTTCCTTGATAAGTATGGCTGCAAACTCGGGCAGGAGTCCCCTGGGCTTTCTGGACTGATTTCTTGGAGTGCGGGTACCACCATAGTTTCTGCCAATCCCAAAAGGTAAAGGAAAAAAGAAAAAAAAAAAAAATACTAAAAAAAATAAAATATCTCTCTAGCTAATGCTCTTGCTTCTTGAAGAGGAAAAAAAAAAAAAAAACACTGGCTTACAGATGGAAGGGGAGGAATTTAATGATGTTCCAATTTGCTTCCTCTTCCAGGAGGGAGGAGCATAGCCGCAAACAGTCTTTGAGAGCACCTGGGGAAAATGGCCTATAAAAATAAGGGAAAATCTTATACATATATGGTCATTTTATGCTTGTGCATTTAACCTATTCCAATAAAACTCAAGCAGCGAGTGCATGCCTGCACGGAGCTGTGGACGGTCATAAAACTACAGTGCCAAGGGAGAAATTGAGGAGCCTTGCTCAAGGGGACTTCAGTCATGTCCCCAGGAAACGAACCTGCAACCCAACCTAACACATTTAGTCTCCACAGGTGACAATCTTTTTGGACTATGAGTAAGTCAGTGGAACAGCCTACCACATGCGACGTCAAAATATGATTAGGCAATGTCTTAACAGAGAAACATTGAAATCCCAAATTGGGATGCCCCGCTGTGTGAAACCCCCATGAACCCCCCAGAACACTCACCACATGGTTGAGCTCTGGCCGCATCCCCGCTGACCTCCAACCGTGCGTGTGTCTGGCCTTCCTGAATGAGTGGTGTTCCTGGGAACGCCACTGCTGCAAGGTGAGTGGGGGATGCGGCTGGCACGAAACGACCCGACCGACAGTGAGCACGCTTCTCAGCCAATCAGCACACTCGCCCAAGTCTGCAACGTGGTAGCGGAAGGAAGGTGGGGGGGTACGCATATCAAGGCATCCCAATTAGAAATGCCACTGCAGAGAGGAAATGTAAATGTATACTATGTTTCTCGAGTGCCTTGGTTGAACTTCAAGTCAGTTTGGAAGCCCAAGCTGGTTGCATTGTTTAACCTGGTGTTTCCTGCAGGAGGCAGAAGCCTCTATCCCTCTGGCCTGGGCTGGCCTGCATGAGAACCCATTTTTAGGATGTGTGCTGCACCATCTGCTGAAGTGATTGGGTGACAAGTGTGATACCTTAGATACAAGTCAAAAAACACCAACAAATCCAAAATAGAAAGAACAAAACTCCTGGTTTTGTAAGATTAAAAAGACATTTAGAAGAAATATTCATCACTGAACAACATTTGGCCCTCCAAATACAATAAAACCAGACCATGTTTAATCAAAACACAGGGGACCCAGCAGCACAAGCCATACTCTCTGCCAGCCAAGTCAAAATGCCAAAGTGAACAAATCCTCATCTGCTTTGGCAAAGTCTTTTATATTGAATGTACTCTGGGCAACATATGGCAATACATACATTAGAGACGTACCTACAGTATAAGGCAATCTGTATAGAACAATCAGACAGTCAAAGGACATCACCCTTCATTCCAGAACACACATAGGACTTTACACCATTAATGAGATGGCCTGGTCCTACATCTTTACCTTTAAGACCTGTTGTCATACTACAGAATAAACCACTGCTCCTAAGCCAATAAACCTAAGTTACTGCTTCTAGCACAGTGTTCTCTTGGCACAATCCTAAAGACACCTATCCACCACTTAGTAGCTGTACTAGATCCATGTGCTGAAAGTGGTCCTGCATTTTGATGCAAACCAAGTAGCTGGTAAAGAAAAGAAAGGACACCGTGCCAGGAGCAGAAACTCATGTTTACGGGTTTGGGAGCATTGAGATTAGCTGTAGATGTAGTTGGCATCCCGAGTGGAGGTGGAATTGGAAAGGGGTTTGCCATTAGTATGGCTTATAAGGAGGACAGGTGATTTCTCTTAAAGCAAAAGAAAACCCAGGGTGGCTGGGCAAACCTCTGGAACCATTGAAAGATGCCAAAAGGATTGAAAAGTATCCACCTCCCAGCAGGATTTGGCCACCGTGGGTGGTCCAGAGCAGAGCATATATGGATCTTAGGGAAATATTTTATACTGTAAATACTCAAACATTTATACAACTTGCAGTATTAACCACTATGATACTCAAAGAAAAAAACACATACCGACCTCTCGGAAAGATATACAGATGCTGTAAGACACATAAATGATGGTTTCACCATTCGGTTTTTGAGCAACGAAGACACATTTTATAACGCATTCACTAAATCCATAGGCCATTCCAAATTCATCTAGAACAGTAATGAGCATATGAGCCTTGAAGAAAATATCTGTAGGACATACTAAGAAAAGTCAGCAAGAAAGTTGCATTGAAAAAGTTCTTGTTAAGGGGTCCCAATCACATGCAAGATCTTGGTGTATCTAATCTGGGCTTCAGCTAGTGTGATCTTTGCTAAGTAGCTTTATCACCCTGCATGGATACTAATGTCCCACCGCCAGTGAAGGTCTCCCAGCATTCCCTCATTCCGAGCTGGAGTTATGATATGTCCTGGCACAGCAAGCCATTTCACGTAGTACAAGTTTAGATTCTCAGGAAGGCCCAACCCATTTGAGTTTGGGGGTCATGAATGTCAAGCCTGGCCACATCACGTCATGCTATCCTTCACGGCTGATTGTCTTCTAGTCCTTACTAGCTTCTAAACTGTTATCAGTGGTCCTGGTCCATGCCACCATCCCTGTTGCCACTGATCATCCTATGAGGCCATCTGAACAGGTCTGTACATAGGACACTGGTCCAGTGGGTGGGGCCCACCAAAGAATCATTCCATGGCTCAGTTTGACTTTGAGTGCGCCCCTATTGGGCTAAAGCAGAATCTAGGTGTATAATGGAAGTGGGGAATCCTAGAACTGGATCTAAAGATGAGCTAAGGAGAAGGGATGCCCTGGATGCTAAAAGGACAGATGGCTGGTAAGAAGAGGCCCTGGATGTTATAGGGCCAAAGGCTTGTAGGCCCAGTTCACACTAGGCAATTGTGACCAATTGTGATGCAAAAGCAATAATCAATAACGCGATCAGTTGTGTATCACCATTTTGTTGGCGCTTGCCATTTGCTATTGAGCAATTGCAAGGACAATCACTCCCAGAATGTTACATGCAGGACTTTTGTGGGGTGTTTGCAATTGCTGAGCATAACCGTCATAAGGGTGCCCATAGCCCAATCGCCCCACAATCACCTCTGAGTGAACGGGGACTATATGCTAGTGAAGCTATTGAGTGGATAACAGGGAAAGCTTTTGGTGCCTGGTAGATATTTGAGAGGAACCCCCCTCCCAGTTTAAGACTTTAGGAGCAGTGGTCCACCTTTTTATGAATTGGGATCCCCACTGTGTGAAGCCCTAAGGATCACCTGATTTACTAACCTCTTCTATGAGCCTGCACCATGGCCACATCCCCAGCATTTCTCTAGCTAGGTGTGCACCATGCCATTTCTGAATGCCAGCGCGGGCACACCCACAGCTAGAGGCTGGGGCAGGGATGTGATTGGCAGCACTTGTTCCAGTCAGATTACTTTTGCTGCATTAAACTCAGTACGGCAAAGAAAATCTGAATGAAACGAGCCCGCGGCTTGGGCACAAGCAAGGGGTTTACGGGTGATCCCGGGGAATACACTTAGCTGGACATCCCAAATCATGATGCCTCCACCAGGTGGAAAATCTTGGGTTTTGTTACTCTTTAAGGCACAAATTAGGTATTCATGTTATTTAGCAGCTTGTGGCTTTTTGAAACTTCTCATGATCTATCAAGGATGAAAAGGTTGAAGTTATTATCTTATCTATGACAGAAAGACACTTAATTGGTTTCTTACTTCTAATCAACCACAGGGGAGGATATTAATTGTGTGTTTTACCTGCCTATGCAACTATGCACTTTGTGGTGCAACAATTGGGTATTATCCAGAATAATGGGAAAGGGAAAAACTTTAACAAAAAATTGATCAAAAGTAAAAAAAACAAAAAAAAAAAAAAAAAAAACACAAGTCTTGCTAAAAATCAATAAACTAGAACATGTTATATTCAGTGCTGGCATCAGGAATTTCTGGGTTCCCTACAACCACAATGTATGGGCGGCTCCTCATAACCTATAAATGGCCCTGGCCCTAAGGCAACCAGACTTCCTCTGTATTCAGTTTAGATACACTAGGGGCTCAGTCATCACATAGCTTACAGGGGGGGCAGGCACAGTATTCAGTGGTTGCCTTTGGGTTCCAGTTTAAACCTATAGGTTACGGGGGGAGGGGAGCATTACCCTCATTCATCAATACCAGCAATGTGGCAGAAAGCAGGCCTCAAACAGGGCTACCAAAAGGGCTTCTTTGCGGGGCCTTAATAGCCAGGCCCCATACTGGTGTTTTGTCGGTCCTGCCCCGATCGTAGCCCTGACTTCATTAGTATACACTTTACATATTACCAGTTTACTATTTAAATCAGACATGGAGATCTGTTACAAAAAAAACTAGTAACAACAACACGTGCAACCATAAAATATTTATCTAATAATAATTGCACCTCCATCAATGTGCAGTGGGCCATGGTCCTGGATTTAGAGCTTGTTGGGCTTTGTGCTTGTTCACATGCATGTATTCTTCAGGACATCAAGACTATTTGAGTAAGTTAAAGCAGGCCTACACCCTATAATGGAGGCGCACTAGGACTTAGGAGTGTATTGAAGATTCAGTTAGGCCTAGATTTTGCAAAGCTTTGTCAAGATTGTATGTCCAGCTTGTAAGAGGAGTGGCCAGCTTAAGGGTTGAAAGACACCAGCATTGTTAAAGTAAGCCTCATGTTTTCCTGAAACTAAAGAAAATCTACAAACCGGTAACACAGCATCCACATTTTTGGAAAAGAAGCAAGCCACTTACCTCGGACAAGCAAGCTAATATTACCTCCTAAGTAACCTGGCGGAACTTGCATTTGCACCCCATGATTCCCACAATCATATGGGGGCCCCTTGTAATCACTGCACACTCCACAGAGGGGCCACACACAGAAAACCAGGATCCAGACAGAGTCCAGGGGCAGCAAAGGAAGCATACTGGGAAAGGCGGAAAAGAGCTGCAGCCCCCAGCACAGACATTTATAGAATAGCAGGGTGTGGCCCCTCTCATTCAAAAATCAGGGCAGAAGGCAGCCAACACTTTATGCAACTTTATTTTATTTTCCAACTTAGATCACTTTAACCAGTCAACACATTCAGTATGTTTGTTACTTCTTTTTAATTCAATTACAGTGCAAATAAAATTGATCAGAACCTAAAAGTTTGTTTCTGTATTCTTCTATGTCCCCTTAAAGTGGACCAAACCCCAAGATTTTGACTATCCTGGGTTCTGGTAATTTCCCTGGGGGTGCCCCGCTGTGTAAAAAACCCCAGGACGCGAGCTTAGCTCACCTCTTCCGAGTCCCATGGCGTGTCTAAGAGCAGCGGCTTTGATGGCTGCATCCTCCGCTTCCCTCTAGCAGGGAGCTCCCTGTTAGAGGGAGGCGGAGGATGCGGCCATCAGAGAAGGTGAGGGGGGTTTCACACAGCGGGGAACTCCCGATCGAGGTGTCCCCGGGGAAATGACCAAAACCCAGGATAGTCAAAAATATTGACTATCCTGGTCTTTGGTCCACTTTAAAGAGGACCAAAACCCATAATTACAGGATGGGTGGTCCTGTTTAGTCCCCCCCAATTCAGTTGGGGATTCCACTGCACGTGTGTGCACAGTAAGGGTGCCAGACGAGGGTGGCACATGTGCCATGGGATCCTGGACCAAGCTGAGTATCTGGTGAACCCAGGAATTTTCACCAATCAGGATGTGTGGTTTCCTGTCCCCCAGCAGATGGAGCTCTGCTAGAGAAAGGTGATTACCTCTCTAATGCAGGGCTCACTGATACATACCTCCCAAGAGTCCCAAATGTCCCTGATTTAGAGGGACTGTCCCTCTTTTGAGTCCAAATCCCCCTGTCTCTCGTTATTATTTGTCCCTCTTTGAGGTGTAACCTGCAGATCTGCAGCAACAAATGATTCATTTGCCTATTTAAAGTGTTTCTATGGTTTTAACTGTTACAACCTACATCTCCTATCCATCAATCAATGAGGGGACGTGGCCCAATTTAAAGTCCCACCCGTAAAAGTTGGTAGGTATGCTGATGGTCTGAAGAGATTGGTTCCGTTAGTTTAGTGTCCCTGTGAATCAGGATGTTCCTTAGCACAGAATTGCAAGGTAGGGTTTACATTAGATTGTAAGCTCCTTGATCCACCTTTACTTCACTTTGTATAATGAGGCGATTGCGGAAGGGAGATAATTTAAATTTCCACCTCTGGTCCAATCCAGCTGTAATAACAACATACTGTGAAATAGTAATTATTTTATTATCATTTCATTTATTTTTATTAGACCTCAATCCATCTGACAAGTATGTAAACTATATCGAAATTGCCTGCAATTATCTTGTACACCACTAGGTGTCAGTAAGGCCAAACCCTTGTGGCCGCGTTTCCCATTCTGACTCTCAGCTGCTCGTAGTTACAGCGACACTTAGTGGCAAGTAAATAGGCCAAATTGAAATGCCGGAAGCGCACCGGTGACATATTAAGATAGAGGCAGCCATGTTTACTATTGGCAGTGGAAGAATAGTAAGCTCTTTGGCGGAGCACTAACTCTGGAAAGTCGGGAGGTCACTGACCTGAATCATTGCAGAGTCCTCCCTGGCTGGCGACCACCCGGTGTATGAAAGGATTCTGTAACTGGAAGGTCAGTGAGAGCGGGCCAATCAGAGAGGGGCGGCGCACATAGGGTTAGGTTGTCCAGTGACCTTCACTGCGCGTCATGATTGGTCCTGAAATGCCATTTATTATTATTTTTATTTTACACGGAATCATTTAAAGTGACAGCTTGTCAGATATAAAAAGCTGCATTAGCTGACCAAACCAGTGTAACAGAGAGGAGCAGGGCTGCAGTCACCCTCATTGCCCTGCACAGCCCTGTGTTTAGGGCTTACCTTTCCTGGAAGGGGCTGCTTCCCTTCCCTTTCTTTCTCTAAATGATGCCAAATAAATAAGGATAATAAATAAGGTGGAGGAGCAATGATGAGGGGGTCCCCAGACCTCCTGGGCCCCCCTCACACCCCTAATAGCTGCATTCTTACCACAATTTCCAAATCCATATGTGGAAACGAGTGCTTCCTGCAGACACAATGGTGTAACAGGCACCACATCCTGAAGGATTAGGGGCATCCTGAATTCAGATTGGCGGTTAGTGTGGTCTGGGGGGTAACCATTTAACTCCATGAATTTTTCCACACCACCCAGGGATCAGAGGTGCTGGAGCGTTGCCTCGCTCTCCTGCCATTGCCTGGATCCTGTGTGGGCCTTTGCCTGCCTAGGACGCAGTGGAGATGTGTAGCATTGCAATATGAAGTACTGCACAGGTGGGAAGTGGCACCCCCCAGCTCAGCCTTATCCATCTCTGCCCTCCCCAGCTCAGCCCCATCCACCCCTGTCCCCTCAACTCAGCCCCATCCATCCATGTGCCACCATGTTTGCCCTATCCATTCCTGTGCCCCCAGCTCTGCCCCAACCATCCTTGTCCCCCTCAGCTCTGCCCCAACCATCCTTGCCCCCTCCAGCTCAGCCCCATCCATCCCTGCTCCCCAGCTCAGCCCCATCCATCCCCCTCCAACTCAGCCCCCTACACCCCTGTGCCCCCCAGCTCAGCCCCATCCATCCCTGCTCCCCAGCTCAGCCACATCCATCCCCCTCCAACTCAGCCCCCTGTGCCCCCCAGCTCAGCCCCATCCATCCCTGCCCCTCCAGCTCAGCACCATCCATCCCTGCCCCCCCAGCTTAGCACCATCCATCCCTGCCCCCCCAGCTCAGCACCATCCATCCCTGCCCCCCCACAACTCAGCCCCATCCATCCCTGCCCCCCCCCCCAGCTCAGCACCATCCATCCCTGCCCCCCCTCAACTCAGCCCCATCCATCCCTGTCCCCTCAACTCAGCCCCATCCATCCCTGCCCCCCGCCCCCCCCCCCCCCGCTCAGCCCGAGCCATCCCTGCCCCCCCAGCTCAGCCCCATCCATCCCTGCCCCCCCAGCTCAGCCCCCTACATCCCTGTCTCCTCAACTCAGCCCCATCCATCTCTGTCCCCTCAACTCAGCCCCATCCATCCCTGCCCCCCAAGCTCAGCCCGAGCCATCCCTGCCCCCCAGCTCAGCCCCATCCATCCCTGCCCCCCCCAGCTCAGCCCCATCCATCCCTGCCCCCCCCCAGCTCAGCCCCATCCATCCCTGCCCCCTCAACTCAGCCCCATCCATCCCTGTCCCCTCAACTCAGCCCCATCCATCCCTCCCCCCCCCAGCTCAGCCCCATCCATCCCTCCCCCCCCAGCTCAGCCCCATCCATCCCTCCCCCCCCAGCTCAGCCCCATCCATCCCTGTCCCCTCAACTCAGCCCCATCCATCCCCCCCCCAGCTCAGCCCAAGCCATCCCTGCCCCCCAGCTCATCCCCATCCATCCCTCCCCCCCAGCTCAGCCCCCTACATCCCTGTCCACCTCAGCTCTGCTGGACCTGACCCTGATCCTTTAGCATACCCTCTCCCAGCATCACTTATATGAGGGTGTTCTGGTCTGACTTTGTTTGGTCACCAACAAAACAAAGTAGCTCTTAACAAACAATCCATGGCTGACATTGTGGCCAAAGGCTGCTGACCTAAAATATATGGTTTGTGATTAAGGGACATCTGTGCCATTTGTGTAAGATAGATTTATTTAAAGCAGCACAAAACCCATGCAATCCAGACTTGGAATCTAAAAGACTCCAGAGCTGGCCACTGGTCCTACAACAGGATGCCCTGCTGTGTGAAACCCCCAGGGTCACCAGTAAATTCCCAGTGGCTCCCACAACACGTTTTCCCTGGCGGCCGCATCCCTGTAACTGTGTGCGCTCCCACGCCCAGCCATTCAGATCCAAATTGAACAGGGAGCCAGGGATGCGGCCGGCCAATACTCCTGAGACCAGCCAGTTGGCTATCTCAAATGTGTCTAGTGGGCGTGGCTTTGGCGCTGCTTTAAAGGGGAACAAAACCATAGATTTTCGCTCTCTTGGGTTTTGTGCCTTGTCCCACGGGCTTCCTGATTTGGAATACACAATATGTGACCCCACCCCCAACAGCTCGTCTGCTTACCTCTCCAGCTATCCCATGTTGCATGTGCAGTGGCATTGCTGGAAAAGTGTCTTTCTGGGCGAACCAGAGGGGTTTACATTTCAGGCAATCTAAATCCCATCAAGTGGAAAACCACTGACCCTAGAATCTTCTAGATTGTATATTGGCTGATGCTCTTGCTCTTAAAGCAGTGGGCTTTAAGAGCGATGTAAGTTTACAGAAACATTAGGTGGTTCTACACTGAGGGGCGTGCAAGTTTGGAATGCCCCTAAGATTGCCCACACTAGAGTCTTTTAGACTGGGACCAACTAAAAAAAGACAATTCTGTGAGTACTCACCTGTAGAATTGCTTTTACTATGCATGGCACGGCCTGCTTCAAGAAGTCTACGTATGGGATATTCCGCCACAAGGTGGCGCAGTGTACTGCAGAAGAGTTGTGGCTCCTCCCGGTACCATATAAAAACAGGATCACCAATAGACCTCTCCAGCGTTGACAAAGGTAACAAACCCCAACTAACTTGAAACAATCACCATAAAGAGGCAACCAAGAATAACGATAACAAGGGTGGGGTGAAGCAGGCCATGCCATGCATAGTAAAAGCAATTCTACAGGTGAGTACTCATTTTTTTTCCCATTGCATGGCACGGCCTGCTTCAAGAAGTCCTTACGTATAGGACGTCCAGCAGCAGTGTCCGTAAGGTAGGGTGGAATGCCCAAAAAAGTAGCAGCAGGCAGTTCAAACCACCACCGCCTGAAGTACTTTGCGACCAAAGGCAGCATCAGCAGATGACTTAACATCAACCTTGTAAAACTTGGAAAAGGTATGAACAGAAGACCAAGTTGCGGCCTTACAAACTTGTTCAACAGAAGCTTGGTGCTGAAAAGAAGCACCAATAACACGAGTGTAATGAGCAGTAACCTTAAAAGGAGGAACCTTCCCCCTAGCAGAATAGGCCTGCTCCACCGCCTGACGGATCCACTTGCTGATAGTGGATTTAGCCAGAAGCAAACCCTTCCTAGGTCCAGCAGGAAGAACAAAAAGAGCATCAGACAGTATGGGATGCAGGCGCTGTGAACTGGGTGGCCCGTTCGTCAGGGGGGGGGTTTGGGCGTACCTGGGGGGGCGGCGGCGTGGGGGCCGCTGAGGGGTGGTGGGTGTACTCTTTTCTCCGTATATCTATGTTTATCTGCTCTGCTGTATTACTACTGCTGTTATAAAACTTCAATAAAGAGAGATTAAAGTAAAAAGAGCATCAGATTTCCTGAAAGACTCAGTAGCAACCAAATAAAACTTCAGAGCCCTGACAACATCCAGAGAATGAAGGGTCCGCTCCTTGGAATTAGCAGGGTTAGGACACAAAGAAGGCAAAACAATGTCCTGATTGAGATGAAAAGCAGACACAACCTTAGGCAAGAAATCCGGCTTAAGCCGAAACACCACCTTATCCTGATGCCGCTCAAAATGAGGAGGTTTGATGGAAAGCGCCGCCAGTTCAGAAACTCGCCTGACCGAAGTAATAGCCACCAAAAAGGCCACCTTAAGATTCAGAATGGGCAAAGCAGCCCCACGGATAGGCTCAAAGGGAGGACCCTGCAGAGCAGACAACACCAGATTCAAGTCCCAAACCGGTAGCATAGGCTTACGTGGCAGACGCACATGAGCAACTCCCTGGAAAAAAGTCTTAACCAACCGATGATTGGCAAAAGATCTTTGGAAAAAAATTGCCAGAGCTGACACCTGTCCCTTGAGGGTACTAAGTTAAAGGCCCGAATCCAAACCATGTTGCAAAAATTCCAGAATCCTGGGGATAGAAAACACCCGACAAGGAAGAGACTTGGACTCACACCAGGCAATGTAAGCATGCCAGACCCTGTACTAGATAAAGGACGAGGACCTCTTCCTAGCCGAATCATAGTATCAACAACAGAAGCTGGCAACCCCTTATCCATCAAGAGGTTTCAGCAGCCAAGCCGTTAAAGCCAGCATTTGTAAATTGGGATGGCGCAGTTGTCCCTGAGTGAGAAGATCTGGATCCTTGGGCAAGACATACCGATCTACTGCCAACTGCACAACGTCTGCGAACCACACCCTCCTTGGCCAACAGGGGGCCACCAGCATGGCTGGCACCCCCTCCTGGGCTATCTTGTGCAGCACCCTTCCCAGCAGAGGAAAAGGAGGGAACACATAGAGAAGCCGAAACTCCGTCCAAGGCATTGCTAGCGCATCCGTGGCGAAGGCCAGAGGATCCTTTGACAGGGAGACAAATCTAGGAAGCTTGTGATTGTGGCGGGACGCAAACAGGTCCGCATCCAGCTGACGACAGCGGTGACACAGGGAGTGAAATACCTCGTTGCTGAGGGACCATTCCCCCAGCCGAGACGTCCCCCTGCTAAGGGAGACTGCCTCCTGGTTCTCCACCCCCGAAATGTAAACCGCCGAAATGCAAGGGACATTCTCTTCCGCCCAAGACAGTATCAGGGACACTTCCTTGAGGGCTCGCTTGCTCCGAGTCCCTCCCTGATGATTGATGTAGGCAACCACCGTCTGGTTGTCCGAGCGGATCTGAACAGCCCGATCCCGAAGGTGTGTGGTCAGCTGAGAAAGAACCAACCTGATCGCCCTCAGTTCCAGGACATTGATGGGAGCATGGGCCTCCTGGGGGCCCCACCGACCCTGGAACTTCAGAGACTTCCAAAAGCCCCCCCAAACGGTCAGACTGGCATCTGTGGTGACAGTATCCCAGCACGGGGGCAGAAAAGTCCTGCCCACTAGAAGGTTCCTTGAGTCCAGCCACCACGAGAGGGACCGTCTGGCCAGTGGGGACAGAACAAATTCCTGATCCAGGGACACAGGGTCCCGATCCCAAACTGACAAGAGGTGCAACTGAAGAGGTCTCATGTGAAACTGAGCAAAGGGGACCGCCTTGAAGCAGAACACCATCAGACACACTAACTGCATCCCTTGCCGGATGGAGGGACAGGGACACAAGAGCAGAGCCCGTGCCTGCTTCTGAAGGCCCTCTACTTTCTGCTGTCATGCCCAGAAAGGACCTCACCAAAGACGGAGACAGTGAAGACTTGGGAAAGTTGATCACCCAGCCGAAGGACTCGAGAGTGGAGGTCACCACCTGAGTATCCTTCTCGGCCTGATGAAGAGACTGAGCCACAATCAGAATGTCATCCAGGTAAGGGAGGATGCGAATGCCCTGATTCTGCAGCAGAGCCATCGCGCCCGCCAGCACCTTGGTGAACACCCGAGGTGATACCGAACAGTAAAGCCACAAACTGGTAATGCTGATCCTCTAGGAATCTGTGATGACCTGGAAAGATTGGCACGTGAAGATAGGCATCCTTGATGTCCACGGAAGTCATGAAGTCGCCCGGGCGAAGGGTACTGACAGCCGAGCGTAGCGTCTCCATGCGAAAGTGCTTAAATCTGACAAACTTGTTGAGACCCTTCAAGTCCAGGATGGGCCTCAAAGACCCCTCCTTTTTGGGAACCGTGAAAAGATTGGAGTAGAACCCCTGACCCCGTTTCTGGGAAGGCACCAGGCAAATGACTCCTGACTCCAACAGACGTTGAACCGCGAGGCGCAAACCGTGAGGTGACAGAGGGATTTGAGACATCCGGGATCTGAGGAATCTTGGGGGCGGCCAAACTCTATCTTGTAACCGGAGGACACCACCTCCTGAATCCACCGGTCTGAGACGCGGAGCCTCCAGACGTGAGCATGGGTGAGGGCGCCTCCTCATGCCTGAGGGGGCTTGGGAGGAGGTTTGGGCTTGCAACCCCATGAGAGACCGGGACGACCACGGGATCTGCCACGGCCCCAAGAATCTCTGCGGCTACCCGAGAAGAGGGAACCACGACCTCCTCTGGGAGCACGAAAGGAGGGGAGGGAAGCGGAGGGCCCCCGAAACGGCCAAGGCTGCTTCCTACGCTGAGGTAGCCTACCATCCCTGGCTAGAACATCCAGACGCTCACCAAAGAACCGCAGCCCCGCAAAGGGGAGCCCAGTGAGAGCCTTCTTAGCAGCAGCGTCAGCTGCCCACTGACGCAACCAAACAGAGCGGCGCATAGCCACCAAGGGGGCAGAGGCCCTACCACCCAGCCGGACCGCATCATCCATGGCAGTAAGGACAAAGGCAACAAAATCAGAGCAAAGCAAGAGGGCCCTATAATCCTCCCTCCTCCTACCAGCCATAGTGCCATCAGTGAGACGCTTGAGCTTTTTCTTAAGGGAAATAGCTGTAATGGCAGCGGCACAGACCGGACGCAGCCCAGCCCCCACAAATGTAAAAGCATGGCAGGCCAGCTGATCCATATGCCGGTCCTTGCTGTCCCGCAGTGTAGTAGTGTCAGGGGAAGGCATGACCGAGGTGTTGGGCAGCCCTAGAACTGGAGCGTCCACCTCAGGGGGACACGACCATCGCTTGACCAGGTCAGCAGGGAAGGGATACCTCTTATCCAACCCTTTGGGCACCGCGGGCAATCTATTAGGGCGTTCCCACTCCTTGAGCACCATATTAGAGAAATGGCCCTGCTCAGGAAACTCCAGACGCTGTTTATCAGGACGAAAGAGCTCACCCTGCTTCCTCTTAGCCAACTCAAGGGGGACAATGTGCAAGATTTAAAAAATGTCAGACAACAGTTTATCAGTGTCATCAGGGAACCATGAGTCCTCCCCGGTCGTACCCCTCCTGCTGGTCCCCAGAGGAGTCAGAGTCCTGGAAAAGCTCCCCCTCCTCTAGGGAGTAACGGCCACCAAAAGCATCAAATCCCTCATCCTCCTCAGCAAACAGGGAGGGCGTGGGAGCCAGGTGCCGCTTCTTGCCAGAGGCCTTACCTGGAACAGGCCTGGCAAGCTGCCTTTCAATGCTGGCCACACGAAGTGCCAGATCAGATTGTGACCCCCTGCTAGTATCCCCCTCACTGGGGGCTAAATGCAGGCGTGGATGGGTAGGCGATGCCGAAGGGGGCGCAGAACTGGGAAGAGAATCGGGCAGCCCAGCCTGGGCCGCAATGATACCTTGGGCGCACGGCACGCACACCGCGGCACTGTTACTCAAAGGGGATACCCCGCACATGGCACACAGCCGGGATTGCCCCGAAGGACCCCCGAGCACGCTATCCCCAGAAGCCTCCATATGGTGATTACACAGGCACCCAGGATGCCCCCAGAAGCTATTAAGGGGGAGATGAGGGGGGGTAAGGAGCAGAACCGGGAGAAGCCACAACCCACAGTTGTCCCGCCTGAAAGACATAAGTAAAAAGCACATAAACATCCCGCAGCCCATGCCCCAAGGAAACAAAACCCCCAAAGGGGACTCACGGACCAAGTAGACCGAAGGATCACCAAGCCGCCAGACCACAGGAGGAAGCGACCCAGGAAAGATCACCGCCGCAGCCCAGGGAGGAAGAGGGGCCCCAGACGCGCAGCAGACTCAAAATGGCGCTGGCAGAAGAACCTCGAGGGGCGGGCCGCGATACGCGTCATCCCCCGGCCCTGCCCCCCAGAAGAGCGTGAAAATGGCACCTCACATGACCGCGCCGGCGCCATCGCAATACACAAATGCCTCAAGTTATAGCACCGCCCGCCGCGAGCGGAGTACAAAGCGGCAACGGCGGCAAAAAAAAACACAGTTAAAACACTCGCCGATACCACCCGCCCCCGAACACACGTCGGGGAGAGGGGGGGAGGAGAGCGAGAGCCAGGCCAGGGATGGGGGGGTACCCCAAAACCAGAGAAAACAAGGCACACAGTCCCCAAAACACTCCCCCCTCAGAAGCTAGGACAGGAACTCCGCATCCCTCAGTAGGCTCACCATAAAGCCTATGGCAGGGTACCCTCTGTGGGACAGGGTCTGCGGCTTGGAGCAACGCTCCTTGAGCACCTGACCCTAGTGCTCCTCTACCTTCACCCGATCCGTCAGCTGAGGCTGGGAGGCAAGAGGGTCCAGAAACAGGTGGAAATAGGCTTACAGGGCCGCAGGCTTGGTTGCCCCGCTCACCTGCGCAATATAGAGAGCCATCTTCTATATTCGCAGAATCACTGCAGAGGAAACACTGGGGAGGTCTATTGGTGATCCTGTTTTTATATGGTACCGGGAGGAGCCACAACTCTTCTGCAGTACACTGCGCCACCTTGTGGTGGAATATCCCATATGTAAGGACTTCTTGAAGAAGGCTGTGCCATGCAATAGGAAAAAAATAACCTGCACCCCCATCTCTCTTTTCACTCTGCCAACCTCCTCTTCTCATTTCATCTCGCACTCTCTCTCTCTTTTGCGCAATGCCTCTACAATTTTCTCTCACGCTTTCTCTGCAGCCTTTGTTTTGCTATTCTTGCTTTCATTCCTTTTTTAATCTTATATAACCTTATTTGCTTATTTTTTTCTCTTTTCCACAATCCCACGTGTTCCATCTCACTATCCTGTGACCTTTTCATTGTCTTCCTCACTTTTTACTATTTGCTGCATTTCTTTTCCGCATCCCCTTCTTCTCTCTCTTTTACATACTCCTGCTTTCTCTTTTCCGCATTTCCTTGCCTCTCCATCATTTCTACCTTACACAAGTCTTTCTTCCTTTTCCTTTTTCTTTCTTTTTTCCCCACGTTCCCTCCACCTCTCTTTTGCACACCCCCATTCTGCTTATTTCTGCATCTCTTTCTTTTCTATATGTATTGATGTGTTTGGCTGTTTGAGGGGCACCATCCTGAATCTTGCATAGGATGACATTTACCTAAATGCCGGTTTTGCATATGTTTGTTAAACATGAGGCCTCTTAAATGACTAGTGTGGCTTTCACCTTGCAGATCACATGTTCCTTCACTCATCTTTCCTGCGTGGGCTCTGCACAAAGACTCCACCTCATGTCCCTAGCGATGTAATCTCCTGGCAGACAGAACAAAGGTGTCGTGACGCGCTAAGCAGAACTGCGCTACCAGAGAAAGCAGCGGCGGGAGTTCTGGTGACATTATGCACGTTTCAGGGTGCTCCCTCCTTTCTCTACACCCTGCGCTCCTCCAAGCTAAAAGGGAGGCACAAGGGAGACATCAGGTAGGTACTCTGCTAAATAATAGTATTATTTTCCTTGTAAAAAGTGATCGATCACTTAAATGAAAGAAAATAACTAAAGGGTACTCACCTTTTGTCCCCCGCAGTTGATTGGTCTGACTCAAGGCATCAGCAACACACCCGATCACTGGGTTGAATCCCACATTCCTTTTGCTGTGTCACAGTGCTGCCGTGACACCCACCTATGTTCTGAAGCTGCCTCCCTATATTCACATTGTTAAATCATCTAAATAAGTGCATATTTTGGTGCTACCCACTGCTGCAGTGTGTGCAGTGGCTTCTGGTTCTATAAGACTCCAGGGCCAGCCTTCACCTGGGGCTCCTCTTTAAAGTGGACCAACACTCAGGATTTTGACTATCCTGGGTTTTGGTCCACTTCGGTGGGGCACCCCGATCGGGGGTGCCCCGCTGTGTGAAACCCCCCAGAAAGCCCCGAAAACTCACCTCACCCCGCTCCCACGTGACCGCTGCATCCAATCCCCGCCGGCGGACAAGCAGGAGGCAGCGACGGACAAGCAGAGCGCGTCCGCCGCCGCCTCCCGCGCGTCCCTCTTACAGGGAGCGCACCCGCGCCGGCCATTCACAAACGGCCAGCGCGGGAGCGCGCCCTGCTAGAGGGACGCGCGGGAGGCGGCGGACGCGCATGCGCCGCTGGAACGGGGAGAAGGTAGGATTGTGGGCTTCCTGGGGGGTTTCACCCCGCGGGACATCCCGATTTCGGATGCCCCCGCGGGGATGGATCTGATCGGCCCGGGAATCTTATAGATTCCCGGGCCGATCCCCCCTGGTTGTTGGTCCACTTTAAAACTCACTTTTCTGGTGGCTCCCTCACCTTATGTCAACAATCACAACCGCATACACAGCATCTCTGGGCTGAGGCAAACTCCCAGGCCCAGCTATTCAGAAAGGCTAGGGAAGGAAGAGCGCACCAATCTAAAGGGAATTGGGATCCCGCCTCTCTCGCTCTCAATTGCTATGGCTCTGATTGGACAAGACCCTGCGCATCCGCCATGGGACCGGGGAAAGGTGAGTTTTTATGGTCGATCTGGGGGGTTTTTACACATCGATTTGGAAAGCCCCGGAGCAAAGAACAAAACCCAGGATAATCAAAGTCAATGTGCCAAGGTTGAAAAGGACCTGTGAGGGGGTTCAGATGATCCTTAAAACCATCATTTTAGAGAGTGCAGCAACAGATTTTACCTAGGTATCTATATTATTCAGAGTAGCATTTCTGTGACCTCTTCTAAGATCAGGACTGTCACATGTCAACTGTGGAGAGAGGCCAAATACGTCTTGAAGGGCATCTGTGGCCAGAAAATCATATGCACACCTTATATCCCAGGCTTACTCCTGGCTGCTGAAACTGTGGGTCTTTTCCAGCAGGTCACATAGCTGGCCCACACATCTCGGTTGCCGATGCCCCCCCCCCCCATGAACCCAGAGAATGAAGGGCTGCCATTACAGCATATTGTTGGAATTGGCTAATTCTTCATACAATGGAATATACATGAGAAGAAGGAAACCTCCTTCTCCAAACCTCCAAGCTTTAGTAAAGCACCCTCAAAACTCTCTTACTCGAGCATATAACCTGGTTTAAAGAGGAGTACCCACTGACCTTAAAGCCTATAAGACTCTAGCCCCTGAGGTCTTCCTCCGGGTAGGGCCTCCGGCTGCTGTGGGCTGCCGCACAGCCAGAGCACAGGGCTCCCCCTAAATTCAGTTTTCTAAGCCATTCATTAATATGCACAGTATAGAACACTGATTGAAGGAAACCCCCCACATGTGCTGTGGGATTGCTGGCGAGGTAAGATTACTGGGGGGTTTGCACAGAGGGAATCCCACAGCCCAGGCAATGGCAATAATAAGGCAGCAAGCTGCTAACCTGAAGCCAGTTTTGTGTGCCTCTCCTCACCTCTCCATTTCCTGCCTAGCACTGTAGATGATGTAGCAGGGCTCCAAAGCTTGCCCCTCCTTTTCTTTCCATTTCCCCATGGCCACCCTTGTCCCTAGAATTATCGAGTTCCGGCAAGCCACATCTTTCTTATGTGTAAAGCTCACACTGGGAGTCCTGAGAGCAGGGCTGGCTCTAGGTTTGTGGGGGCCCTTAGGCAAGAGAGTCTTAGTAGGCCTCAAAGTAATGAGTCAGGTGATGTCACCTTTCATTTCCACTGTCACAAATGGGTCATGTTCTGCTGCTGATCACTCTCCAGTCGTAATTACCTTTCCTATAGCCACCAATCATCCTCTAGTCCTTGTTGCATTCCCTACTGCCACCAAGCACCCATCAGCCCTTACTGCTTGCTCCGCTGCCACTGAAGACTTCACTGTTGTCAGTTGTCACCTGGTTCTCGCCACCTCCATTCCATGCCACCTTTTCCATTGGTGCTGATTATCCCGTTGCTGAGGCCAGCCATCAGCAGGTCTGAACACAACATCCGTCATTCGGTGGTTCAGACCTCTGTAAAATACCATGGACAAGTGTGAGCCTGAGTGGGCCCCTGAAAATGGCTAGGGCCCTGGCAATTGCCCAGATTTGCCCTGTACTGGCGCCAGCCCTGCCTGAGGGACAATGGTGGCCATGTGCCACATATGTGTGGAAATGAAAGGGGCAGAGACCTGCTCCAGTATCCATAGCACACTGCAGAAAATGGAAGAAAGGCACATGGGACAGGCTTAAGGTAAGCTCCTTGCTACCTTATTATTTCCATTACATGGACTGTCCCTTATGTTATTCTCCACAGGCCATAAGACTCAATACAAACCGATTGTGATCCCTCCTATTGTATCCCCTATTTAAAATTAACCTTGAACTCTGTAGAACCTTGTCTGTAATAGTTCATGCACTCTAATTTGTATAGAAGAAGATGAGATTAGAAAAGCTCCAGAAGAATGCACCATAAAGATTTTATGTGTAATGTCTTAGTTTTCCAGGAGGGAAGTGTGACGCATCAGATAAAGATGTTATAGATACCGCGCTAAGAGAAGCGCAGGAAGAACTCGGGGTGCCAATGAGCCGCAGCATGGTGTGGGGACCTATGAAGCCCATTCGTGACTGGGTAAGAAAAGAAGAGTGTTAACAATCGAGTATAACAAGCCACTTATTGCTTGTCTGCTACATTAGTGCACTGGGTATAGGTACCATGGGGTTAATGCAGACATGGGCAGTTTCCAGCCTCCCCTTATCATGACTGTAATGCTTGTGATTTCAACTGAAATGATTTCAATCAGAGCCCTTTGCCGAATTATGTAGTCAAGGCAAAGGGTTCTGATTGGACAAGAGCCTGCGCATGCGCCACTGGAGCGGTGAGAGGTGTGTTTTAGTTTCGGATGGTTTGTTCCGCTTTAACTTTTCTACAAGGGTCTTATGTGTTCTACGAACATCTTAAAGTGGAGTGGGGACTTTCACTTCCGCAAATGAGCATTGTGTTCTGTAATACCCAATCAGCAGCTGCGGGCGATCAGGTGACTGATGTCATCCAGTCCACAGCTGATGTTCTCGCGACGCCAAATCTATTTGTGAATGAATCGATGCTGTAAGTGTAACCTTGAGATTATTGGAATACACACACCTCCCGGGTGCAGCAAGATGTCAGTGCTAAATAAGGTGCGGAGGGCATCGATAAGCATGCATCAGTTATGTCCTTTTTTACTTTTAATTGAAAAACTTAAAGCAGACCAGCAAACAGTGCTCATATGCATCCCTCCCCAGGGCAATTCAGATTGCTGCACATAAATATTAATTTACCCTTTTCTAACTCCTGCTGTAATACATTTTAGAAACAAAACGACGGCTCCTGCATTTGCAGGCCACCTGCAAACAGGAAGTGCTCACTTTATGTCAGTTGAATCCAGGAAGCTGCATGGCTGAGATGCTATGAGAGGAAGCTCCAAAATGGCTGTTACCTTTCTTTTCCAACGGTGCCAGGCTTTTGGTCCAGTTAAAAAAAACAAAAACAGACTTTCGGTCCACTTTAAAAAGACAGTTCAGTCTAAAAACTCTTGTGATTCATGGAGCCAACCTAGATAGGACACACAGGCCAGCCCATTTTCTTGTATTGAGACGTATGAGACAAAGCACTCTTCCTCCCCTCTCCTCTCCTCTCTATAGCATCCAATGGGGAGCTAGTCGCAGTAATTCCATCATGGCTGCTTCCATTACCCGAGTTACTTAGACGGGACTGTCCCTTTAAGTCAACTGAATGTTGTAAAAAAAAAAGAAGATTGCGCTTTGGTTGCCACTCCTTTATAGCCTGTGGAGTCAGGCAGGCTAAGCAGAGAGGCGGAAGGTCTGATCTGTAATAGTAAGTAATAATAAGACCAATAGGTAAAGAGAAACCCTTGCTGCAGTAACTGCCTCCACTGTTCTGAAAAGAATTTGGAAGAAGGGCATGATACAGGTCCGAAACGTATTTACACCTAGTGGTGTAGTACAGCATGGTACTCGCACTCTGCCAACCACAAAAAGCCTTGGGTTTGTTCACATTTTACACAACATCTTAAAGTCCCTGTCTGGGCAAAGCCCAAAAACACACCGTCCCACAGTTTGAAACTTGCCCCATGATCCAGTCGCTGCATCCTGGCTCCAAAATTCTAAATGGCTGCCCCCCCCCCCCCCGCATCAGTCACTGGCCACGCCTGCTTTATTCACTGCACTGATATGAATGGAGTAGGTGTGACGTATCTTGGGCAGTGGTACGTTTTTAAACTACTGGACTAGGATGAATCAGCTGCGCAAGACTGATAGAGGAACTATGTATTTTTTTGTGTATCCGAAAGGATTTATTTTGTTTTCTTTTTGCAGACAGGGATGGTCATAGTACCGGTTTTAGCAAATATTGGATGTTTAGAGGACCTGAATGCAAACCCCAACCCAGAGGAGGTGAGTGTACCATGTGGTTTTAAAGTGGAACAAAACCCAAGATTTTGACTATCCAAGGTTTTGTTCTGTGCCCCAGGGTCATCCTGATTTGGGATGTCCCATTGTGAAACCCACAGTACGCCAGACCACTTACCTTTCTCCGGTCCATTGGTGTGAAGTGCAGTCTCTCATCCTGTCAGAGCTGTTTGCCGTGCCTATGTCATTTGGCAAATGACTGATGTTCTGCAACAGGGAACCCAAGCTGCCCTAACCCAGCCCAATCTGAATGGCTGTGGTGGGAGTGTGCGCACAGGCTGAGGATGCTTGGGGATGTGGTCACTCTCGCTCACCATTGCAGAACATCAGAGCAGTTTGCCCAATGACATAGTCACAGCAAACAGCTCTGATTGGAGGACAGCCCGCTCATGCACCATTGGACCGGGGAAAGGTAAGCTGTTACCAGCGAACTAGGGGTTTTACACAACGGGGCATCCCAAGTTGGGAAGCCCTAAGGGAAAGGTCAGTAGCCAGTCCTGGATTTCAAACCACCCTGTAACTCTGTTGACAGCTGGGAGCGAGAGCGCTTCTAACAAGGAGGAGGCTGGTTGTGGTCTAGTGATGCTTGAATAGCGGTTCTGAGACCATTCAAGACATCAACAGGCAGGGGGAGTGGTTCTGTTATTGCTCCTTGGAAGACCATTGCTGGCCCACATCAGCGGGGTGTGGCCAGAGCCTCAAATGAGGACAACCCGGACCTGAGGACAGGACAGCACTGGAGTGAGGCTTGGCAGGGTAAGCTGCTGTTTGTTTTTTATCTTTGCCTGGAAAATCCTTATAAAGCCACAGAGGTAAAAGGTTTCAGCTACAGCCTGGTACTGCCAGAAAATTGGAATAAAGGGAAATTCAGTTTAAGTCCTCCAGTGCTGATCACTTCTTCATTCATTGTATGGTTGCCAATCAGATTCCAGACAGAATTACTGCAGGGCCCTGACATCGACAATACTCTGATGTCCGTCTATTACTTTCCTAAAAATTCTGCTCAAACTGGACTCACCTCTGCCATATCTCACACGACCATTGGGGGGTGGGGGGCTATTTGCAGGGGACACAACCCATGGAACAGGGGAATAACGAGTATAGCCTCTGGCAATCGGGTAACTTTAAAAAAAAAAAAAAAATTAGGCTTTGTGCTTAGAGGGAGGGCCGGGTGTGGCAGGGGCCACAGATGCTTGTGGTGGTCTTTTAAGACCAAAACCTTTTTTGCTTGGCCCTAGAGCCTAATATATTATACAACTGGGTAAATGCTTACCCTACCCCACAGTGTGAAACCCCCCCCCCCTAGAATCCTCATATACATACCTGACAAATGCACATCTCTGCTGCGTGTGCCACTTGAATTCTGGCGAAGGCTACTTGTGCATCTTGGGATCATGGATCAAGGTGAGTATACAGGGACCCCATGGGTTTCACACTGGGGAGCATCGCAAATTGGGATTGCTCAGGAAGGGATTTCCAAAGAGGATTTTGCTCTTTAACCCTGGAAGCAAAATGCTCAACCTTTCATGCTCTATAGATGGCAGCAGAGGCACATTCACCAGTCATCCGTTTTCCCTTGTCTTTTTGGACAGGCGAATGTTTAGGGTTGAGATTTCTAGTACAGGCAAAGGCAATAATAAAATAGAAGCTCACTGTGAAGCCTGTGACTCTCCTCCTTTTAATTCTATTCCTTCACAACTTGTGTTCACAAGGCTGCCACTGTCCCTCATCACTCCCAGCTTGAGTAAGTCTGACAAGCACAACCACTGTGGCTCACTGATGCTGGGAGCATTGAGGGGCCATGCAACCACGTTTGAAGCATGGTCATGAAGAAATCAAATTGAAAGGAGGGGCAAATTTTGGAGAACTAGTACAGTATCTATAGCACACTGCAAGAAATGGGACAGGCTTCAGGTGAGCTCTTTGCTGCTTTGATATCTTCATCAGAATTGCAGCATGAAGTCCCTAAAACCCAGGGGGGGATATTGAGGGGACTGGGGAAGAGACACAACCAGCCACTGTTATTCGATTGAAATACCAGGGTTTCCCAACCTTTTTTGTGGTGCATCACCCCCACCCCCCCCTTCTATTTCCAATGATCTCCCAAGTATCACAGGAGGGCAGAGGTCCACTTATAAAAGACAACCTATACTGCCAACAACCATGCAAACTCTTCTTCCAGCGATGTCCTCAACCCAAGTTGCGCCATTCTTAACTTGGAAACCCACTGGAGCAGCAGCTTATTTGCAATGCTTCTTGCTTACCTGGGGCCTTGTGTACCACCAGTAAAAACTGATCTGCTAGTTTGATTTAGAGAAGTCTATTCTTTCCAATCTTAGCTGGACTCAAATGAATAAGGGTCCATTTACAGCAACACCCCTGGGGCAGATAAAAGGAAGACTAAAAGGCTGTAATGGCAGGGCTCTTGCTCCTATTGAAGCATTGTGTTTGTAATAGGCTCTACATAGAAACATAATAATTTTTGAAACTAGGCAAAATAATTCACTAGGACCACACTCTAGTATTATAAATGCCTATGTGCAGTGCCATGCACAGAAGATCTATGCCGCCTCTCAAAACTACTGGTTTCTGGCAGTGCTGGATCGTGGGACGGGTTTGGCTGCCACAGTAAGTATCGCAAAATTGTGTAATATTAAAAATCCATATAAACATGTTAGCTAATGAGAAGAGAGGTCACTTATACACCCAAACTGAATAAAACACCCACAAAGCTTGTGGTTTATTCTCTCATGGTAGGAATACAATTCAGGGGAGGTTTAGTGTATCGGGTGTGTCAGAGCCTGTCACCCCTGACAGGGCGATAGAGTCTCAGTGGGCCCCTTGTCAGTGTGGTATGATACTCAAATGGCGATAAAAGTTGCATGTATGAATATAAAAAAATGTCAATAAATAGAAAGAACAAAAGCATAGAATGAATGACAGAAACAGAGAGAATAAAAGGAATGACCGAAAAAAGCAGGAGGAGAGAGGAGGAAAGAAAGAATAGTCACAGAAAAAAATAATAGAAGGAAAGAAGAAAGAGAAAAATGCAAGAACAAAGATAGAAAAGGAATAGCAGAACAAACAGATGAAAGAAAGAAACAAAAAAAAGAAGAACTGGCTGAAAAAAGTCTCTCCCAATGGCCAATCTGCCCCTGGCTGACAGTCCCTAGTCCTGATTACTGCAGGGCCATGTGTCCTGCATAGGCACTGCCCAGGGTATAGGGAATGAGGTGGGCCCTCTCAAGGTGCAGGGGCCCCGGCATCTGCCCGGATATGCCTAGTGCTGACGCCTGTCCTGATCCTTGATTTTCTCTTCCCTCCATTAAAAGAAAAAACCTGGCTGAATATTTCTTGATGACGGGTGTATAAGTGACCTCTTCTCCCACCATCCAGCATATGTACCGTATATACTCGAGTATAAGCCGAGTTTTTCAGCCCACTTTTTGGGCTGAAAAAAGCCGCCTCGGCTTATACTCGAGTCAGTGGCCGCTCTCACACACACTGACACTTACTGGCTGTTGCGCGCAGGTTGGTGGGAGGCGTCCATTGTTTCTATTGGACGCCGACCACATGGGGCACGCCCACCAACCGGCGCGCAACAACCAGGAAGTTCCTGCGCGCGTTTGTGAGAGCGGCGGCGGAGGCAGTGGCCAGCGCGCGTTTGTGAGAGCGGCGGCGGAGGCAGTGGCCAGCGCGCGTTTGTGAGAGCGGCAGCGGAGGCAGTGGCCAGCGCACGTTTGTGAGAGCGGCAGTGGCGGAGGCAGAGGGAACAGAGGTGGCCAGCGCGCAACAACAGGTAAGTGTGGGGGGGACCACTGGGTTTTTTTTAGCCAGCAGTGTTCCATTTGAATGTCATGTTTTCCTTATCTACAGCTATGCAGAAGCAACTATGTGAATCCCCCACCCATCCACCTTTTCAAGTCACATGCGGTCTGTATTTTGTTTGTAATGAAAACATGGCAACACATCAAAATATATCCAGACTAGTTCACTGGATTTCCTCAAATGACCCTGTACTGGATATATTGTACATACAGGTTTGCGTACTTATTCTCCTGCCATTTCTGAATATAACCCAGGATGTTAGTATTATATAGTTCCTTCATTATGTTTTATTATCTCCGGATAAACATAGAACTTTCTGGATATAGTTGTAACATTCGCTGCTCAAGTTTGCTATAAGGCAGATTGGAGATTGAGAAGCAGCTTCAGCTGCAGGCAGTGATGGGAGAGAGGAACGTTCATTCACATTCTGCCACATAAATTTGAATAGTGTTGGGACCTGAACTTGAACAAAAAATTAAAGATGGGCCCAACACTAGTGCTTAATTTGTACTGTTGCCACATTTATTATGATCTGTTTTCCTGGGGGGAGGGGGGGGGGAGGCAGGCACTCTCATTTATAAGCAACACCAGCAGTAATAGTGTGGCAACCTGCATGTCTCAGGTCAGAGTGGCCATTATTAGGGCCACCTAGCCGGGCCCCCTTTTCATCCCTTGGACCCCTATACCTGAGTCCCTAATGGCTGCTGTCATCACATCCACAGCCTGCATTTCCCATCCTAGGCTTATACTCGAGTCAATAACTTTTTTCCAGTTTTTTGTGGTAAAATTAGGTGCCTCGGCTTATATTCGGATCGACCTATACTCGAGTATATACGGTATATGGATTTCTATCATTAGACAATTCTTTGTGCATGGTCATCTTATTCCAGCATATAGCAGGCAAGGTTAGGAATTCTGATGAGGGAAGAATACTAATGGTACACGCCAGAGACATGAGAGGGCACCTCTTGCTTGGGGACAAGAAATTAGGGCTTTCATCATGTGTTATATTACATCCCTTAATTAGTGTTCCATCTTTTTTTACTTAGGCAAAGTTGTCCTGGAGATATAAAAAAAAAAACAGATGTATGCAGAACAGAGCTTCTCCAAGTATCTGGCCTCATCGTACCTACAACCCCCTTTACAATGCATATATTAGTTAGACAAAAGAAAGTTTAAATGGCAGCTTAGGCATTTCAGTACTAAGGAGCCGATCTGCCAATATGTTTCAGGCCTCAGTCTCATGAGTATTAATGTATTAATCTTTACGTTGTCATCTGCTTTACAGGTAGAGTCTCTCCTTACCCTTCCTATTGCCAAGGCTTGTACTAGCTCATCCCAAGGGTACACGTGTTTCCGCCAGCGGGGGCGCTATGCATACACCCTACCTGTTTTTCGCCTACCTGGACAGAAGGTGTGGGGACTCACCGCCATCATGACAGACTCTACACTCTCGCTGCTCTTTCCTGGAACCTACAGAAGTGTGCTCTCCGGTTCTCGCTCCAGCTGATAACATGAATTTACTGACTGAACTAGCCAAAGTTATGTTTCTTTTGCGTGTTCTATATATTCACACTCCTTGCCGGAGACACATACTATGCTCTTTTAGGAACTTCATCACGACAGATTTATTAACACATAGCAACACATGCTCTGATAAATAGAATAGGTCTGGTTTCTTTAAGAACCAATTCAGTTGCTGGCCTGCTGTCTCTGGGCTGCATGGAACCGTTTGATCCTCTCCTCCAACTCGGGACGGAAATGGCGGATCAAACCCTGGTTAAAAAAAGGAAAGGATGGTTAATTTATCTCAAGTACCCATTCCTGAAGGGGAGACATTATTTAAAAAAGTGGATCAAAACACAGGATTTTTACCCTCCATGGTTTGGGTCCACTTTAAGGGAGCATTCTGATTTGGGATGCCCTGCTTACCTGCCACCCTGTAGACTCCTGTCCTCGGATGTCAGCCCTGCTGGCCAATGCTGAGAGCGCCCCCCTCTCTGTGTGTCCCCTACTGCCCATTCAGGTGGGAGCAGCCTCCCAATCAGGATAGTTAAGATTCTGGGTTTTGTTCTGCTTTAACTGTGGTAAACATATGTTTAAATAGGACCTTTACCTCAAAAATGACTGCTAGGACTGTTAAAGGCTCATCCCCTGCACATACCAACAAGCATTCAATTGTTGATGACCTTGACCATTGGGGGCATCATGGATGCACACTTTGCACAGGATATGTATGATTTTATCATGATTATTAAATGCTACGTTTTAAGGGAACCTGGTGAGCTGGATCAGCAGCATACAAGGGATACCAAGGCTTACAGAGGTCCATCCGCGCTCCCAGGTGGCTCACAACAGGGGATTTTTTTTTAGCTGTCTAATTCTTTTTGTTTGGATTCCATTGTTGATGGCCATCAGTTATAGGGCACCGCCTAAATGGGTCCTCCAGGTATGAGACTGCAGTACAAGCAGACCAGCAGTCGTTTTGGACTTTAAAGCTAAGGGGGAAGCACCTCAATGTGGGTAGTTGTGACAGGCCTCTAATAGGGAACTGCAGGGTTTAAGTGCACCTCAACACCTTTTTTTACAGCCACCGCTGGGAGCAGATGAGGTGTTTGGGTACTTAGGTGCAATTAATAAGCTGATGGTCCCCATCAAATGTTCAGAGGGGAACCCTAACCATCATATGTCTGCTTCTCCTGCCCTCGAAGTGTTACAAACCATGAGTGCTGAGATGACTGAAGTACCAGCACCAAAGGACTGTGTGTCAGCACCGGTGTGGTGTATCCCTAAGCATTACCTGGACAGGCCAAGCCGCACCATCTCCCAGAGCACAGATTGTGTGTCCTTCGATTTGCTTGCTGATCTCCCATAACATGTCTATCTCTGCCTCCTGGGCGTTTCCTTGGCACATGCGCCACATCATCTTGTTCATCCAGTCTACTCCTGGGGGAAGACCACATAAACCATGAGAGGAAACATGCTGCTGCATATGCTTCTGAGCAGTTTATTGTTTTACTGAAAAAAAGCGACGCCCCCTTTACTTGACATTTTTCATGTCAGGCTTACTTCCTGTGGACCAAAACCCACTGAAATCCAAATCCATTGTGGATACTTCCCTCGGTTGGGTATACAGTTGTCTAGTGAATTGTCCTGAAACTGAAATTGGCTGCCAAGGGTTTTGTTCTTCTTTGAAGTCGACCAAAACCCACGGCGATCGGCCCGGGAATCTATAAGATTCCTTCCCCCTGTGTGAAACCCCCCAAGTTGCCCATACACTTCTTCCCCTTTTTTTCCAGTCCAACGGCGCATGTACAAGCCACATCCCCGCTATCCCTCTAGCAGGGCATGTGCCCGCGCCAGGCATGTGAATGGCCGGTGTGGGCACACTTCCTGTTATAGGGTAGCGGTGGATGTGACCATTCGCGCACTCTGAGCCACTCGTCTTAAACGCACTGATGTGAGTGGATCCGAGCGTGCCGATTGGACGAGCGACCGCGCATGCACCGGACAGGGAAGAGGTGAGTTTGTTTCGGCGACCTGCGGGGGTTTCACACAGTGGGGCACCAGCGATTGGGGTGACCCGGGGGCAAGGACCAAAACACAGAATAGTCAAAATCCTTAGTTCCCTGGACAGTGCCTTAGAGGGAAAATCGCTGTGAATGCTCTGCTGCAGCAATGTAATATGGCAGGCAACCAGGGGTCAATGACATCACCAGCAATGGCTCAAGGAGGCGGGACTTCCGGCAATAGTGGCAAGCAGAGGGCAATTCAAAATGGCATTTCAGGGGATGCTAGTTAAAAATGTGAATTTGATCTGTATTACAAAGGACCAAAATCTAGCTCAATCTTATGGATCTTCTAGATTCCTCGAATCTTATAGATTCCCGGGCTGATCAATTCCCTCCCCCGGGGCATCCAAAATCGGGATGCCCCGCTGTGTGAAACCCCCCAGGTCACCCTGTTCTCTTACCTTACTTCCCGGTCCAATGGCGCATGCGCAGGCCGCATTTCCCCACTATCCATTTGCGAATGCCTGGCACAGGCACGCTCCCTGTTAGAGGGAAGCGGGGGATGCGCCCACCAGCGTGCTCAGAGCCACTGGCCTTAGATGCCGTCTTCTATGGCGTGACGTCAGCGGCTCTGAGCGTGCTGATTGGGTGAGCCGGGAAGAGGCGAGTTTCTGCAGGAGATCTGGGGTGTTTCAGACAGCGAGGCACCCCACTTTAAAATATTAGTGTGTTTTCTCTCCTCTTACCCACAGAGTTAGGCCAACGGAATCAACCGCAGCCATGCAACATCAGCTCACTGTCACTAGCCTGAGTGAGGGACTCTCATATTACAGACCCGCCTCTATGATTTTACTTGCCACACTCTGCTTGCCTCAAAAGGATAACTATCATGAAAAAATGGCTCATTAATAAAAAAAAACACATAAATATGCTATATAGCAAGAGGAGGGGTCAAGTAGACCCCCGCATCAACAAAATTCCAGATGAGCTGGTTTCTTTTACTGGAAGGAAGGAAGAGCAATTGGGGTGACCGGTTATAAACATACCATCATGCTTTTACAGGGGAGAACTGCTCAACTTGGAACTGCCTGTCCTCTGAGCCAGCCTGTACTTCTAACTTTTGCAATGGTTCTAAAGTGTGGCTCTGCTTTTAGCCATCATGCAATGATCTATATAGATATTGAGTCGTTAGTCTCGCAGTTTTCCACAGGCTGGCTCAAGAGTGGCCATCAGAGCCGATGTGGGACCGGGAAGTCCATTTGGGCATCCTAGGGGGGGTTTCACACAGCGGGGCACGGACCAAAACCCAGTATAGTCAAAACGTTCGATCTCGCTCACCCTTCCTCGGTCCTATGGCGCATGTGCATCCCTCTCGTCCAATCAGTATGCTCGGATCCGCTGTCGCCCCTCCATCACCCTCTAAGCACGTGCTGTGAGCGACTGAGTTTCTCTGCATTCTGGGATTGCTGACCTTCCCCTGACCCCAGTTCTGCTCTGTCTGAGGAAAGCACATCTATAATCCCACCTCCTGTACTTTATGCCACTCTTCTTCTCAGTACGTGTGATGCTTATGATGCAAGATGGCGGCGCCCATATCCTAGAGTCCTGAACAGAGTTGCAGCCCAGTGGGGGAAAGAATAATAAGTGACTAAAAATATATTCATTTTAGATGCTGTATACTGTATGTCCCAGATGGGATCTCAGAGATTAGAGTTAGGACTGCACCCCACAGAGGCACCTTGGCGATAGTGGTGCAGGTTAAGCATACTTCTGCAGATGTGTGGGACCGAGTCCTCTGTTTTTAACCAAGTTTAGAGACAGATTATAGGCTGGCCTGCAAGCTAACAGGGTTGAGTGCCGTGGCTCCTTTAAGACTTTTGCATTTTAGATGCTGGGTAATAGTTTAAGGGTTTGGGCTTTTCATTAAATAATGCTGAAGGTCCGGTTTAAGACAGCAGTGTGAAGGGTGTTCGCAGGACTTTTACAGCAGATGCTGTCCTGAAGTCAGGAGTGTCTGTGTCTCTAATATTCTAAATTCTCTTGAAAGCCCACAGTGAAAATCCTTCGGTCCCTTTCCAAGGAATTGACAAGCCAAGCACGCCCGAACTTACCTTCTCTGCATGGTGTGCACTGACCGCAGCTTTCATGTTTATAGAACTCAATGAGACGGGCGATGGCACGAACAATGTCTGTCTACAATTTCAGAGATAGAAAGTCAGACACATGGGAAGATGAGGAGCAAAACCTCCAAAATCATGCACACGTTTCACTTACTGATTTATCCATGACAATAAGAGCAGCAGTGCCGAGACCAGTCTGAGCCTGAACAAGAGCATCAAAGTCCATGAGTACATTGTCACATACAGAGCGAGGGATGATAGGGGTAGAAGAGCCTCCGGGAATGACGCCCAGCAAATTATCCCAGCCGCCAATGACACCTCCTGCAAGAGAAAGCTTTGATAGTGATAGTGATTATGGCCACACCATATCCATGAGGACAGACACTACCTGCATGTCTTTCTATGAGCTCCTTCAGTGGGATGGACATCTCTTCCTCTACAGTACATGGATTGTTGACGTGTCCCGAGATGTTGAACAATTTAGTTCCGGAATTTCTTTCGCGCCCGAAACTTGCAAACCAAGATCCTCCACGTCTGCAGATGGTGGGAGCCACAGAGACGGTCTCTACATTAGCCACTGTTGTTGGGCATCCAAAGACCCCTGCAAGAAGCATTTAAAGAACTTCCATGTCACCTATCTTTAACCAGGTTGCTAAACATAACAGCTCCACTGTTAATAAAGTGAATAAACCATGTTTGGTACTTAGACATCACTGTTATCAGTTACTATTGTTTATTTATTGAGCATCTTCCATGGTGCTGTTCAATGCAAAAACTACAGACTGTGTAAAATAAATTACATTTATAACCCAGTAAGTATTATGATTCTAGCCTACAGGGAAGCCAGGGATGCGGGCAACTGCCTGGGTCACGTCAGCCGGCATTTTCGATATCAGCCAGTCGGTGATCTCAAAAATGTCAAGTGGGTGTGGCCTTTTTTCTATATAACTTAGGCCACAACCCAGCTGGCTGCATCTCCTGATGTGCTCAAGTGGGTGGGGGTCAAAGAGAGGGAATTTGGGGGTTTCGTGCACCTTCTAAAACCTAAACATCAGAGAATACCTATTTGCATGCATGTTATTGTGCCAACTTGCCATTGTTACGTATTTTGGAACTGCATTAAAGCAGGCCTACGCCACTTTTAGAACCTATGAGACATCTTTCCCTCTTGCTGACCCTAGTTATAAATGTCCCCATATAACTGCTGACAGTCCCTATGCCACAAGGGGACTAGAAGTTGCAGCAGCTGGTGCGACTTTTGGTGGAGGCATTGGTCATCAACATTGTAATGAGCTCTGGTCCCCCAGAGATTGAATTAGGGGGGTATTCGAAAATGCTGGGGTGGCAGGAGGGAGGTGCTGTGACAAGTCTTCTCTTCCATGCTCAAAATAATTACTGTGAGCTAAAAAAAAAAAAAAAAAAAAAAAAAAAAAAAAATCTCAAAATTGACTGGTGGGGGGGCGTGGCTTGGCATGGATCCGTGAGGACGCACGTGAGGGGAGCTCCGCACAAAACATCATTATCAGAGCCACTTGGGCGACCCAATAGAACCAGAACCCTAAATGCCAAGGAGGGGGAAAGGAAGGGGAGCCCCCAGGAAGTCCTGTGAGCGCTCTATCCCCTCTTTTTTCCGGGCCAGAGAGGACGAGCCAGTGTGTGAGGGGGAGTCAGAGATGGCGGCCGGACGCCGGGACGGGGATGGGGGGGCCGCCCGCCCTGCCTGTGCTGCCCAGCGGGGTCCCGGCGGTGCAGAAGAGAGAGACGCCCGCCCGCCGAGCAAAGGTAAGCCCCCTATAGGGGCAGAGGCGGACGGGAGCGGGACGTGCGATCCGGCGGGAGGGGCGGGAGACTTCCCCCAACCGCCGTCACCGGGGAGCAGCGTGGACGGTTATGACCGAGCGGCCGCGGGCGGACATACCCCCATGCCTGCCGCAGAAGTGGCGCCTGAGACGAGGGCGGCACTGGAGAGCGGGGGACGCGGCTTGACAGCAGCCCAGGTTCATAGTGGGGCGGACGGGCCTCCCGGACACACCAGAGGAACACCCGGCGGCGCTGAGCCAGAGGACTCCCTGGGTAGTGCAGACAGAACCACCAACTTAGGAGGGGCATGGGAGAGGCCACAACAGTATGAGACCTGCCCGGATCCTGCGCCCGACGTGTGGCGGGGGTGCAGTGGCGGACCCTCCCCGGGGGTATCGCAGGAGTGCCCAGATGGGGTTGAGTACCGGGGAGACGCCGGGGAAACCCTGGACATGCTGCCCCTGACCCCCAGACCACGGAGCACGTCCTCGGGTGGTCGAGAGGAGACACCGGTCACGCCCGTGCCCCTTGCTTTCTCACCTGAGCCCGGAGACTCGTCGGGCGCCCCGTCGTCCCCGGGACGCCGTACCCTGTCGTGGGGAGGCCGACAGGATCTGACTCCACAGTCTGTGAAGAGTGGCCACCCATCCTGGGCCCCCGCTGGTCAGCTACAGCAAGGGGCGTGCGGACACCCTTTCTCCACCGGGGGAAGTCTAACCCACACCCCTCACACCTTCTTATATGCAGCTGGGCTGGACCCCCGGGAACCTGGGTTCGACCCTCGTGATGGAAGAATGACCCCCATGAGCCTCGCGCCTCCGGGGTGCAGCCGGGGCTCCCACCCGTCCATACCGTTTGATGCCTTATCGCAAATAGTCTCAGAGGCGGTTAAAGTTAACATCAAGGAGGCCCTATGCGGACTCCCTACCAAGAGTGACTTTGATGGATATGTGTCCAGAATGGAGGGGGCTCTTAAGAAGGAGTTGGCGGCCTTGCAAGGAGCGGTGGCAGATGTTGCGCTCAGAGTGGACGTCGTTGAAAACTCACAGGGGGAGCTGGCGACACGTGTGGCGGCTCTGGAACAACAGCAAGACGAGAGCAGACGCCATGTGTCCGAATTGCTCCTCGCACATGATGATGTCGAGAACCGCAACCGGCGTAACAACCTCCGCTTAAGGGGGATACCCGAGACTGTAGAGACCCGAGACCTCGCGGCTGCGGTTACGGCAATCTTTAATGAGCTACTGGAGCTCCCCAGCACTAATTGCATAGAGCTCGACCGCGTACATCGTGCGCTGGGCCCGCGACCTGCGGAGCAAGATAGGCCCAGAGACACTATATGCAGAGTCCATTTCTTCAAGATAAAAGAAGAGATCACTCGCCGAGCCTGGGAGAAGGGCTCCGTCATGTTCCAGGGTGCCCGGGTGATCATTCTACAGGACTTGTCCCGCAGAACTTTGCAAATGAGGAAGCTCATGAGACCCCTGCTGGAGACGGTCCAGAGCCAGGGCGCCACTTATCGCTGGGGCCACCCCTTCCAGCTGAGAATCCGAAGAAATGGTGATCTCTTTGTGTTGAAATCCCCAAGCCAGCTCCGGGACTTATTCCGCTTCCTAGAGGCAGCGCCAGTGGAGATTCCTGATTGGACTGCCCCAGATCTCCCAGCCCTTGGTGGTCGTCTCCCGCGTGGAGCGGCGGGTCCTATCCGGGGTAGAGGACGAGGAAACAGAAGAGGACGTTGATCATCCTGCGCTGGCGCCCGGGCCTCCCTGTGTCGGTTATCCCCACAACCCAGTGTATTACAACGTGGGGGTGGGTGACCGGGGCAGGTGAGGTGGGTGAAACAGTGTTGGGAACATCTTCTCCTGCTGGCGACCAGATGAAGTCCCTGCGGGGTGGGCCCCCGGTTGGCTACCCGCTTCGCGTGGGTGACCGATCGGACGCTCAGAACGAGGTGGTCGAGTTAAGTGTTATACCGTGGGCTCGCGCCTCGCCCTGCGCGGCTTGGCTACTATAGGCCTCCCCGTGTCTGGCGGGGCGCACGCCCCCGGGCCTCTTTATCTGTTAATCAATATGTTGTTATGATAACTTTGTTAGGACTGGTTGTTGATTTTCCCACATGGGCGTGTATATGGGTGCCGCTGATGCCTGGCGGGGCGGGCCGGTCGGCCAACCGATGGCGATCCACTTGTCTCCTGGCAAGGAGCCTGATGCACGGATCTCTGCCTGGGCAGGATTCTGAGTGACGACTCGGCGGGACCGCCCTGCTTTGCATACAGTGGAGCCTTGGTGATCCTGGTGCGCCGATCTGCGGCCCCCATCTGTCACGACACATGTCCGTTTATAAGTACATTGCCCTTAAGTGCAGTAGAATGAACATCAATACCATAGTGCGGCTGCCCCCCAGCGGCTCTATGACCCTTGCCCTCCTCACCCCCAAACAATTGGTGCACCCCTCTAGCGACGACCTCGGTCCTCGTAGACGGGAAGACAGAAGCGGACTGCGCCCCACCTCCATACTCGGGGGGACAGAGTGAATTTCACTGTTCTCCGCTAAAAGGCACCTTTCTTGGAACACGTGTTTTGTGATCCTCTAACAGACTATTAACTAGTCTAGTTCTAGTTACAAATTTGTTTATTCCCCTGTCTTAGGGTCCTTTCTGGTCTATCCCGAACCCTCACACCTAACCCCCCCCTCTAATCCCCCGTAGCCCCTGAGGTCCTGGCAGCTACCCCATCCCGCACGTCCTGCCTGAGGTTCGCCCGCGGGGGCCCATCCAACATGGGTCCGTTGAAGGTAGTCTCCCTGAATGTCAAAGGCCTCAATACGCCCGAAAAGAGAACAATACTGAGACAAGAGTTGAGGAGACATAAGGCGCAAATAATCTTTATCCAGGAAACACATTTTAAAAGAGGGGCATCCCCAAAGTTAAACGGTAAATACTTCCCTCACGTCTTTACCAGTAGCTCCTCTGAGGGTAAGAAAAAAGGAGCAGCCATCCTAATAGCGAGAGATGCCCCTTTCTCAGTGTTAGACTCCTGGGCTGATGACTCGGGGAGAGTAGTCATGGTGAAGGGTACTATTAGCCAGAAGCGATACACCCTGGTATCGATCTACGCTCCCAACCAGGGCCAGGTTCAGTTTCTTAGGCAGACATTGGACAGGGTTGAAAAATTTGCTGAGGGTGAACTGATCCTGGGTGGGGATTTCAATCTCCCGATAGACCCTCTCATCGACACCTCGGTGGGTAGGTCAACGATCCCCCAATCGGCTCTGAGATCTCTTAGAAAGAGACTGCAGGAACTGCAGTTGGTGGATGTGTGGCGTATCAGGAACCCCACAGCTAGAGACTATTCATTTTACTCAAAGGTGCACGGGACTTATTCCCGAATTGATTACCTTTGGGTCTCTCATAGCCTACTAGAGGGGGTCACGGGAGATGGCATCTACCCCACCTCGTTTTCAGACCATGCCCCGATATATCTAGACTTGGACCTCGTAAATAGACCTCCCCCCCCATTAACCTGGAGGCTGAATGAATCTCTACTGAAAAACTCGGTGGTCCTGCAGGGGATCAGAGAAGATATCATTTCGTACTTCAACGAAAACGATAACGGGGAGGTCTCGCCCCTGACCCTGTGGGAGGCTCATAAAAGCGTCATCCGGGGTATCTTGATCCGCCATGCCTCGCGACTGAAAAAAGAAAATACAGCACTCTTAGAGAAGCTGTCAGAGAAGGTCAAGGCCTTGGAGCTTTCCCACAAACGGTCAGAGGCGGCGAAGGTACTGGGTGAACTTACACAGGCTAGGATCGCCCTCAACACACACTTGAGACAAAAAGCCAAGCATGACATTAGGAGATGTAAAAGGCGCTACTATGAGTATGGCAATAAAAATAGCGCCCTCCTAGCGCGAGCCCTCAAGCAACAGCAAGCCCAGAATTTCATATCTGAGATTTTGGATGAATCCGGCCAGAAAAAACACACCTCTGAGTCAATAGCGGGAACATTTAGGCACTACTATGCGGGCCTTTATGGCCTGAGCGGGGACGCACCAGGGCCAAAGTTGTTAGAGAGAATCAGGCAATACCTATCGCGCTCTAACATGGCAAAGGTCACCAGGGAAGCTGCAGCCCTAATAGAAGCCCCAATTAACACGGGGGAGCTAGCGGAGGCTCTTAAACTCACTCCCGGGGGCAAGGCGCCAGGACCAGACGGATTTACAGCCAGATACTATAAAACCTTTGAGCCCCTGCTGGGTCCGCGGCTGGTAAGAGCCTGGAACACCATACTAGATGAGGAAAACCCGGGGGCTTTCTCATGCAGAGAACTAGAAGCCCACATCACGGTTATACACAAGCCGGGGAAGGATCCGTTGTCTTGTAAAAGTTATAGGCCCATCTCTCTGCTCAACGTAGATATGAAACTCTACGCCAAGATCCTGGCCAATAGATTGGCTCCACTGATCCCCCAGCTAGTGCACTTAGACCAGACAGGATTCGTGCTCAATAGAGAGGCCAGAGATAATGTTGTTCGCGCCATTAATGTTGTGCACGCGGCCGGGACCTCGGGGACCCCCCTGATGCTCCTCTCCACGGATGCCGAAAAGGCGTTCGATAGGGTGAGCTGGCCTTTTCTGAGGGAGTCCCTTCGGTATATTGGCCTGGGCGACAACATGAGACGGCTCGTAGAGGCGCTGTACACTACCCCTTCAGCGCGTGTGAGAATTAATGGCCACCTCTCCGACACGCTGTGGATCAAGAATGGAACCCGGCAGGGTTGCCCCCTCTCACCCCTCCTCTTTGCCTTATCCCTCGAGCCGTTCCTGTGCACAGTCCGAAACGATCCAGACATCCAGGGATTTGTATCCCGCGAGAGCACCCACAAGATCGCTGCATACGCGGATGACATGCTCTTTTTCATCACCAACCCCTCTGTGACTATCCCAGTCCTGATGCGGAAATTTGAGACCTACGGGAGGCTCTCCTACCTAAAAATTAATTTTGAGAAGTCAGAGGCCTTGAACGTCTCCCTCCAGAGAGACCTAGTCGAGACCTTGCGCCAGTCCTTCACCTTTAAATGGGCCAGGGCATCCCTGACATACCTGGGGACCCAGTTACCAAACTCCCTGTATAACATGGTACCCCTGAATTTCCTCCCGCTGGCCAAAAAGATTAAGGCCGACTTGGAGAGATGGGACCTCCCCACATTCTCCTGGATGGGGAGGGTAAATATAATAAAGATGACGATCCTTCCCAGACTGCTGTACCTGTTCCAGGCCCTGCCGATCCGGATACCTGCAGGTTTTTTTACAGACCTTAACAAATCCCTCATGAGCTTTGTCTGGAACAAAAAACGAGCGAGATTGGGGAAACACACTCTCTGCAGGCCCAGAAACCAGGGGGGCATGTCACTACCAGACATCAAGCTTTACTGGGTGGCCGCGCACTTGCAGAGAGTGTGTGAATGGGCTACATGTCAAGACTCAAAGAGATGGGTCCAGCTGGAACGAGCTGCGGCCCACACTCCACCCGATGTCTTAATGTGGGGGGGGGAGGCCGTCCCCTTAGAACTAAAGAGCCATCCGACAATTGCAGCGACGCTGAAGGTCTTCCGGCAGCATAGGCACTATCCTGGGATCTCCCCATGGCCCTCTCCCATGGTACCCATTATCACTAATCCGCTACTTGCCCGGGGATCATCCAGAGCAGGCCTCAGAGAATGGGGGAGGTTGACCCAGCTGAGAGCAGGGGACCTGATCACGGGGAGCGGTTGGACGTCCCTAGCGGACCTGAGATCCAAATGGGGAAATGTAGACCTCGACCCATGGACTCTGGTTCGCTTACAGTCTTTTGTAGCCAGGCAGGGACTGAAGAGAGGAAAATGTAGGCCCCATACTGACCTCGAAAGAATTTGTTTGGGTGAGGTGCCAAACAAGCATCTAACCTCCAAACTGTACCTACAACTAGTGGGAGAGCGAGATGGCCCCCCGTCATTCTGGAGGGAATGGGAGATTGACCTAGGGACGGAACTGGGTGAGGCGCAGAGGGAGAGGATTGCAACCCTTGCCCACAGATCCTCAATAGCCACCAGAGTGCAGGAGTCCAACTATAAGGTCTTGACCCGTTGGTATTACACCCCTGACAGACTCAACAGAATATCAGCTGAAGCGGACCCCCAGTGTTGGAGGTGTGGTTCCGAGCGAGGCACACTAATACACATATTGTGGTCATGTCCCAAGATTCGAGACTATTGGGAGGGTGTACTTGCCATAATCTCTCGACTTACAGGGGAGCCGGCCCTCACTGACCCAGCTCGGATTTTGCTGCATTTAACAGACCTACCCATAAACAGGTACAAAGAGTCCCTGCTGGCCCACCTGCTGAATGCGGCAAAGATGGTGATCCCGAGATACTGGAAACAAAAAAGAGCCCCCGCATTAAGGGATTGGATTATGGAAGTGCTGAATATCTCGGAAATGGAAGACCTCACTTTGGCTATGCATGACAGAGATGAGCAGTATAGGCGAACATGGACGCCTTGGTTGACCTACCAGGAGTCTGGGGAGTTCAGACAGTCTTTCGGGGAGCTGGGGAGTTTGAGACCGGGAGAGGTGCTGCCAGGACGGAATACCGTGTAGGGGGTACACTCCAGCCCCCCCCCCTCTCTCTGACCCGGGCGTGGGCACCTCGGACCCGTGGGCGATGGTCCCATGGACGGCCAAAATGTGTAGCTAACCCATCTACTCGTGTGCGTGTGTGATCTGCAAACCACCTAGCTGCTCCCCTACCCCCCCTCGCTTGCCCCTTTACCCCCTGAACCCTTACCCCATTGCCTAATGTGTATTGTTTATACGTTTATATGGTGTTTTTGTATCATTCCTTGTATGTGTTTATGCGAAAAATCTTTAAATAAAGAATCTAAAAAAAAAAAAAAAAATTGACTGGTGGTCCATGCAACCTTGCCCCCCCCCCCCCCAGGCAGCCTTTACTCCACTGCTTCGATGCTCACTGGCCGCCCTAGGTTGCCCCCAACAGCCTATCAGGTTTTGGGGGCGAATAAGCAGTAGGGCAACTCCCCGTGTTGCAAGGTTGAGAGGACCTGCAGTCAGTTTTGATTGCAGGTCCTCCTTAATAGTGTCTGATAGGATATTATGTTCTATTCAGTACATTCAGGGTCTGTTCATACCAACATCAGCAGGAAATGGAGGCTTGAGACGGGGCTTCCCTTGCTTCCCTTCAATGCTTTCAATTAGCGCAGTCTCTTCTCCGCAGATGTATGCACCGGCTCCTCTCACCACAAACACGTCAAAATCATATCCAGAGCCACAAGCGTTTTTGCCAATAAGCCCTGCAGCATAAGCCTCCCGAATGGCTACCTGTGCAATGAAGCAAGTGAAAAGGATTCAATCATTATTTGTCTTGCCATCTAGCTGTCAGATGCGATGATCACTGGGCAGATGACAACGGGGCAGGAGATCCTCTGATCTCCTGCCTCCCCCCTCCTCTGGCTGGCGATCATCGCATCTGTCATAGGATCGGTGAGGGACACGGGAGCGGACAATCGGAGGGGAGTAAAGAAAAAAACATTTTTTTTTTAATAAAGACATTTTCTCTATGTGTGGTGTGTTTTTTTTTTTTTTTTTACTGTCAACCTTGTGTCAACTGGTAAGGGATCTATGTGACCCCTATACCAATTCACAAGGCTCTGGATCTGGCAAATTACCTGTGGCTAGCAGGTGACTTGCCATTAACTCTGAGCCCCCCATTACCTGCCTCCCCAAAGCCCAGGGGGGGCAGAAGAGCCCGTGGCCATAGGCTATGCCGGCTTGCAGCCTGCAGGGCCAGGGACCACCAAAGTTGACCCCTGCTCTACAAGTCCCCAAAGCTGGTCCCGGACTGGTTATGCTGGGTAAGAGGGACCTCACGCCATTTTTTGGTGGGTTTTAACCCTTAAAATTAAAAAAAAAAAATGGCTTCCCCCCCTCGGGAAAGGGGACCCTTTGTCATTTTTTTAAAATTAAAAATAAAATGTAATTTAAAAAAAAAGAAAAAACGCAATATATCGTCTGAGACAGAATCGGGATATATCATATTGTCATGTATTGCAATACGTATCGTATCACCAGAATTCACACCCCTAATTAGCTACAAGTCAGTATATTTAAGGGAACAATATTCTCTGCACTCCAGGAAAGTCAACATATAAGCTGTAACCTAAGGAAAAAGCCTTCAATGCCTCCTTACCCACAGCATATTCACTGGCCCCTTTGTCGGGGGAATTGTTCAGCACATTCACCACAAGCAATGCTGTGTACCTGTATGTGTGCTGTGTGCCTTTTATCACTAGTATACTTTAAGGTTACTACTAGTCACAGATTTCACCTGATGGACCAAGGTATGATAGGTCTACAGCCTAGATCAGTAGTCCTCAAACTTCCTCCTCAAGGGCCGAGACAGGCCAGGTTTTGCAGCTCTCCACGCTACTCCACAGGTGAATTAACTGGTGCTCAGACAGAGCTATAGCCCTAATTATTACATCTGTGCATCAGCATAGAGAGCTGCAAAACCTGGCCTGTCTCGGCCCTTGAGGAGGAAGTTTGAGGACTACTGGCCTAGATTAAGTAACTGCTCAAGTGATCCTATGGAACAGCCAACACCACTATTACTAACAGAAGCTGCCACTAGAAACATACACCTGGTGGATCATGGAAGAAGGCTCTGTACATTTTGAGGCTGACAAAGTATACAGCTATGTAGCAATATGGTCTCTTGCAGTTACTTTTGCCCAATGGTATACTCATTTTGCTAGCAGTAACACAGTCAAGTGAACAGATACAAACAGCTATGTACACACTTTTACATGCCGTTCTAGACCACAACATGGCAATATACACTGCCTGGCCAAAAAAAATAATTGCACACAATATTTTGTTGGAGCACCTTAAGCTTTTATTACGGCACACATTCTTTGTAACATCATAATTTTCCCCAAGATATTGTATTGATGATGGGAGATCTTCTCCAGCACATCCTATAGATTCTTAATGGGGTCAGGTTTGGACCTGTGGTGGCCAATGTGTCATGCTCCCTGAACCATTCTCACAATTTTAGCCTGATGAATCCTGGCATTGTCCTCTTGGAATATGCCCAATATACCAGCAGGGTAGAAAAAAAACATTGATGGAATGACCTGACCTGACCTAGACCTGAACAACTGCAGCAACCCCAGATCACAGCACCCCCCCCCCCCCCCCCCCCACAGGCTTGTACACTAGCTTGCACTAGGCAGGATGGAGGCATCTCTTCTTACCCCGATTCCCTCATCATTCTTGAACAGGGACAATCTGGACTCATCAGATCACATGACCTTCTTCCACTCCTCCAAAGTCCAATCTTTATGCTCCCTAGCAAATTGAAGCAGTTTTTGCAGGTTAGCCTTACTGACAATTCCTTGAGTTCCCATTGAATTGCGAGTGTGGCAATGCTCCTACTTTCACTACTAAACATATCCTCGATTTCTACAATTTGATTTCACCAAACATTTAAATGATCGCCTATCACCATCATTCAAGATTTTTTTTCAGCCACATGCCTTCCTCAAAGATATTTCCTGACTGTCTTTCCACTTAATAATGCGTTGGACAGTTCCTAACCTGATTTTAGCAGTTTCAGAAATCTACTTGGATGGACTCTCTGCTTGACGCATGTCATGACCCTTCTCTAACAGACTATGACCACAGGATGTGTCTATCGACATTGGTTGTTCAACAAATGAGAAGCTACTCACTGCACCAATGAGGGTTAAATAACTTCATGGCAGCTGAAACATAAATCATTCATGCAGTAATTATTTGCTTAGTTAAATCCAGGTGGTGACCAGGCAGAGTAAAAAAAAAAAAAACAGTTTTAAGAATGCATTCTATGACCTGCTTATATTTCAGTTTTGCATCTCTAAATATGTAAATACCTGGAGGTTGGACGCTTCATTGTAGAATTCTCCACGGATGTAGATGTAAGCAGCTCGGGCACCCATACTGCGGCCGGCCACCAGACAGCCCTCCACCAGCTTGTGGGGATCATGTCGCATGATTTCTCGGTCCTTGCAGGTACCTGGCTCTCCCTCATCTGCATTCACTACAAGATACTTAGGCCTGAAATACAGAGGAAAGTAAAGCCAAGGAAAGTATTTTGCACACCTTCATCATATGCAGGAGAGACTGAGACTGGAACTTTTATTATCAGTGGCCAAGGGTTTTACATTTTGCAAGTGCTGTCTCTTTAATTTGCAAACTCTGCACAAGTATACAATTCATACTGCCTTCACCAGAAAAGCTGTACGAGTCTAGATCAAAAAAAATACTCATCTTTGATCCCCGCAACTGATCAGTCTGACTCACCTGATCGCTGTATCGCATGTCGCGCTGGCATGAGTTGCAAATGATTCCATGTCAGGCTCACACCCTTGCCATCAGTCACAGGAGCTCTATTCACTACAAGGGAGGGGGGGTGCTGAGGCCTGACCAATCCCCTCCATTGTTGTAGCGCTTCTTTGACTGGTTTGGGGGGGGGGGCACGAGCAAGACACACAACCCGCAACCGACTGCCGTTGACACTGGATGCCATTCAGTGATCAGATGAGCTACTGACCACCAGCATTAGACCGATCAGCTGTAGGGGGCAGCATGGAGCATAAAGCCCGGTTCGGACACTAGAAAGGGAAGCAACGTGCTCTGCAATTGCGACTCACATGTCACACAACCTGGGAGCTCTACAGCAGCTGTGCAGCAGTGTGGTAACGTTGTAATTGGGAGGAATGCAATACGGTTTTCTTGAAGACACATTTTTGGTTTAAAAAAACACTAAAAAATATGTATTTTTTTTTTTTTTACACTTTTTACCCATAAATATTAAGAAAACACTGAAAACATTACAAACAAGACATTTCAGTCCAAACGAAAAAAACCTATACATATAATTTTCCTTGAAATCCCTGCAAAAATGACAGTAAAATATATAGCACACGATGTAAAAAAAAATGGTCTGGTAACAGAGGGTGACATCTCTAGGTAGGCTGGCACTGTACGTGTTAAAGTGGACCAACACCCAGGGGTGATCGGCCTGGGAATCTATAAGATTCCCGGGCCGATCACCTCCCTCACCGCGGGGCATCCGAGATCGGGATGTCCCGCGGGGTGAAACCCCCCCAAAAGCCCCAAAAAACCTTACCTTATCGGCGACAGATCCCGCGCGCCTGTGCCGGCCGTTTGTGAATGGCCGGTGCGCGTCCTATAAGAGGGACACGCGGGAGGCGGCGGCAGCGGCTTGTCCGTCGCCGAAAAGGTAATTTTTGGGGGGCTTTTGGGGGGGTTGCACACAGCGGGGCATCCTGATCTCGGAAGCCCCGCTGAAGTAGACCAACACCCACTATAGTCTAGTCATCACTTCTTCATTGGCAACTGGCAGCCAAACATCAGAGCACTATTTAGGTTCGATGGGCAAAGCCAATTGGGTACTGCCAGTCATGTGACTGACAGCCATATAATGAATCTAGCCATAGAATGAAGGAAGTTGGCTGACTACAAGCAGAACTATGAAATATTTGAATTATTACACCCAGGTTGTGACTGACCACCACCAATCTTTTCAGATGCTGATCTTTTATTTAGAACTAAGATTTGCAGGCCCAAATCTTTCAGATGGCAGTTGCAGAAAACTACCTGTATCATCTACAAATATATAATATATATATATATCAGTAGGGCCCAAACACTTTACCTCCCATCAGATGGTTTATTCATGAAGCTCCATTTAAGACCAGTCGGAAAGCCAGCACCTCCTCTACCTCTCAGGCCTGAGGCCTTTATCTCTCCCAGTATCCAGTCTGTTCCTTTTAATAGAATCTCCTTGGTCTTGTACCAGTCACCACGGCTCAATGCCCCCTTTAATCTGTAGGAGAAAAAGATTGCAAAGAAAAAAAAATTAAATGTAACAAAGCACACAGTAGGGTAAATAATTAGGTGAAAACTAGTAACGAGCACATTGTATGGCAAAACTAAGCATCCTGGAATAAAAAAATAAAAAGACAACATACAAACTACACAGTCTTGGCAGCGATAATGAAAATAAGCTATTGGACATTTACCACACATTTGTATGCATAGCTCCATTCCAATGAGAATGTTCTGTAAGACAGATCACCCCCTACATGATGAAGAAAGCTGCAGAAGCAATAAGACAGCAAGCAGGTGGGTGCGCTTAAAGGGCCTAGTGTTGTATCCCATGTCTTCAAGCTGAGCAGAACATTCAATTCAACCAATTAAGAGTGGTTACCTAGATTTATCTAGGTGTGCTCTATGGGTGGTCATAGGGAAATGGCCCGGCTCCCCTCTTGTATAAAATGGTATCACATTCCTGAAAGCATGGATGACAGAAGCTGGGAGTGTGATAAGCCAGCATGCGTCTCCACCTACATAGAGCGGGCACGCACCATGGGATCAGCATTCAAGGCTAGTATACAAGGAACCCATGGGGTCTCACTAAACTAAGGGAAGGGTTTCGCCTAGACTAGGGTCTTGTTTTTTTTCTCTTTAAAATGGTTTCTGAAGCCCTCTCCCATATCCCCAATTCCTACTTGTGGTATGAAAATAAACAGTCCTAAAGTGTGTATTTAAAGTGGACCAACACCCTGAGGTGATCGGCCCGGGAATCTATAAGATTCCCGGGCCGATCACCTCACACACCACGGGACATCCGAGATCGGGGTGCCCCGGGGGAGTGGACCAATACCCAGGATAGTCAAAATCCTGGGTGTTGGTCCACTTTAAAAGTTTTGAAAATGGCAGAAAATAAATGAACATGCTATAGCTGCTAAATATGTGTCAGCATTAAAAATAAACAGACTGAACACTGGGTTCACACATAGGCTATGAGCTGTGATAGGGATAACATAGGCTATGAGCTGTGATAGGGATAACATAGGCTATGAGCTGTGATAGGGATAACATAGGCTATGAGCTGTGATAGAGATAACATAGGCTATGAGCTGTGATAGGGATAACATAGGCTATGAGCTGTGATAGGGATAACATAGGCTATGAGCTGTGATAGGGATAACATAGGCTATGAGCTGTGATAGGGATAACATAGGCTATGAGCTGCGATAGGGATAACATAGGCTATGAGCTGTGATAGGGATAACATAGGCTATGAGCTGTGATAGGGATAACATAGGCTATGAGCTGCGATAGGGATAACATAGGCTATGAGCTGCGATAGGGATAACATAGGCTATGAGCTGTGATAGGGATAACATAGGCTATGAGCTGTGATAGGGATAACATAGGCTATGAGCTGTGATAGGGATAACATAGGCTATGAGCTGTGATAGGGATAACATAGGCTATGAGCTGTGATAGGGATAACATAGGCTATGAGCTGTGATAGGGATAACATAGGCTATGAGCTGCGATAGGGATAACATAGGCTATGAGCTGCGATAGGGATAACATAGGCTATGAGCTGCGATAGGGATAACATAGGCTATGAGCTGCGATAGGGATAACATAGGCTATGAGCTGTGATAGGGATAACATAGGCTATGAGCTGTGATAGGGATAACATAGGCTATGAGCTGCGATAGGGATAACATAGGCTATGAGCTGTGATAGGGATAACATAGGCTATGAGCTGTGATAGGGATAACATAGGCTATGAGCTGCGATAGGGATAACATAGGCTATGAGCTGCGATAGGGATAACATAGGCTATGAGCTGCGATAGGGATAACATAGGCTATGAGCTGCGATAGGGATAACATAGGCTATGAGCTGCGATAGGGATAACATAGGCTATGAGCTGTGATAGGGATAACATAGGCTATGAGCTGTGATAGAGATAACATAGGCTATGAGCTGCGATAGGGATAACATAGGCTATGAGCTGCGATAGGGATAACATAGGCTATGAGCTGTGATAGGGATAACATAGGCTATGAGCTGTGATAGGGATAACATAGGCTATGAGCTGCGATAGGGATAACATAGGCTATGAGCTGTGATAGGGATAACATAGGCTATGAGCTGTGATAGGGATAACATAGGCTATGAGCTGCGATAGGGATAACATAGGCTATGAGCTGTGATAGGGATAACATAGGCTATGAGCTGTGATAGGGATAACATAGGCTATGAGCTGTGATAGGGATGACATAGGCTATGAGCTGTGATAGGGATAACATAGGCTATGAGCTGTGATAGGGATAACATAGGCTATGAGCTGTGATAGGGATAACATAGGCTATGAGCTGCGATAGGGATAACATAGGCTATGAGCTACGATAGGGATAACATAGGCTATGAGCTGTGATAGGGATAATAGCTATCGCAATCGCCTATGTCCCAGAGATTCAATGGAATTTTGCTAGCAAATGCGCTTGCGATCACTATTTGCCAAATGCTGCATGCAGGACTTTTGCGGGTGATCTCGATCTCTCGCTGCAATCGGCAAATGCTGATATGAATGGGTAACTACAAGCAATGTTCTAGCAGCGATTTGCACTGCTGTCGCAGCCCATTGCCTAGTTATGAAGGGGGCCTGAACAGACCTCCTCTCAAAAAACACATCTTCAGAATCTCTCAATTGCTCTAAACATTTAGGCCTTAAATAGCCATGAGTAAACATGGAAGGTGGCATGCCTTGCGTCATGCAGTTGGTTGGTCCCTGTAGTATTTATGAGCCTTATGGAAGTTCGTGCTATACCAAAATGGAGTCTTGTTTACTTCCGGCTGAGTGGGGCCGCCCAGCAGGAGAATGACACTTTCCCCACATGTCATTCTCCTTCTGCCTGTCTTAGGCGGACTGACGTCTCTGCTAACCGCCCAATAGCGGCCGCAGTAGACGCCGGAGAGCGGCCCCACGGCGACGTAACCCCGCCCCCCCCTGCGGCGTCCCCCGGATATGAAAGCGCGCTGTTCCACAGCCTGCGCTCTGTATCCCGGGGGCGGCGAACGAGAGCGGACACGACGCCACCGGCCCCACAGCAAAAGAAAGGGTCGGATCAGCGGAACAGGAACAGCCCCCAGATGAGGTAATTACAGCTATTTAATATGCATTTCACAGACCATTGCTCCTTGGTGATAATACGAGACGAATCATGCTTATCTGTCTTACAGACTAAGCCATCATTACAAATAAGGGACCACAGCACCACCTACTGAGGTAAAAAGTTTTCTCATGCTATCAATAGCTGCAATAGAAACCCCTGAACAATATATAATTAAATATACATTTGACCTTAGGGAATTAATCCAAAACCATGGACAAGCAAGCGCCCCTCCCCCACACTGACTAATTACAAGGTATGGTTTTCTGTAGGATAACAATCAATATGACTGTATATATGATTTAAACCTGACTATTTGTATTAATAAATATCATGTATTATCAGATTGTGCACTGAAGAAGCTATATGCGAAACGTCTGCACAAAAATACTTGCTACAACTGAATTTCACAGAGGCTTGCTATGAACTGTACATGAGGATTATCCTTCATACAGAAGGCAAAAAGGAGATATAAATATTATCTTCATTTGTTATACCCATATTCAATATATATCAAAAAATATGTGAAAAAATGTGAAAAATATGTAGAAAAATATGTAGTTGTACCATATATGTGACAAAAAATTTGATATGTGTTTTCGACTGTTATATTTAACAAAATAAATGTATTATACACCATAAAAGAAGACAATTTATTTAAATACAGTCCCTTCAAATACTCCCACCAGAAGGGTCCTCTGCTAAAACGCAGACCCCTTTCTCCCCCCTCAACATATTATAATAAAAGGGAGTAGGGACTTGGGAGACTTGACCGGCCCAGTTTCTTCCTCAGGGAATGGTTACATGCACCAACCCCTGAAGAAACTCCCCCCCCGATATTTTTTATACCAAGGTTGTCAAGCACAGGACAGTTTCGGCTCACCTCCAATCATGACGTCCATAAAGATTAGTAAAAATGCGATCCTCATCACTTAAAGGTCCAAATTTCGTTTTCTTTGGTGCCTAGGAGGAAAAGCGACAGGTGAACTTGTGGGGACAAACCTATTGTGATGCCAGTGTCCTGTATGGACAAGCAGAATGTGTGGATGTGGGAATATATGGGTGACTGCAGCACAGCAATGCTAGGTGCCATATATACTGCACAGAGGAGGGGCACAGCTGCTCACAGCCGCTTCCTGACTGCCAAAAGCGGCACCTGGACATCAAAGAAAAAGATTCTTGCCACTGCTTAGATATTCCCAGATCCATCTTTAGAAAGATACTGGTGAGGATATGCTGCAAACAAGCCCCCCCCCCCCCCCCCAACCCAACGAAGCCACTAATAAAATCTGTACACCAAATCTAAACACAAATATTCCCAATTAGCTTGGATAATAATCGAGCAATGAAGAAATGGCTTAAAGCATTTCAAAAGCTGCGCTGGCTACTCCGAGTCCCCCCCCCCCCAGTCTAAAAGGGTTTGTGCCAATTTGACTGCAAGAGTTGATTTCTTTAGCAGATATTTTGGTGTAATATTTTCTTGATGTTTAGGATATTGGGATAATATTGGAACTACGAACCCCATCCTGTATTATCGTATTTTCAAGATGTAAATATGAAGTCGGATGGCAAAAGTTTATAGGAAGTCTCCTGTTTGTTGCTCTATGAATTGGTGAACAAGCAGAAGTGCAAGCTAAAAATGTCTCCTACTGCATATGGATGATATGGATGAGTGAGGAGACATTGGGGCAGTTGTGACCGGAGGGTGGCAACTTCGATTCATAGCCATGGGACATGATTGAAGAGCTCACAACTACTCCTCAGGTGAGGTAATTAAGGCAGTCCCCTGCTCACTGCACAGTTAAATGGCGAGGAAAAATTCCCATGTGTGCACACGCACATGCATACAATGGCAATTTATGAAACTTACAAAGGGCCAGCACACCATATAAAGCAAATAAGCTTGTATTAATAAGCATATAAGATAAAAGTCTCATAAAGCCGACGTTTCGGGGGTATAGCAAACCCCCCTTCCTCAGGGCAGACATTTTTGAATGTCTGCCCTGAGGAAGGGGGTTTGCTATACCCCCGAAACGTCGGCTTTATGAGACTTTGCCTGCTGTCTGGATACCGCATTATTTCTTGTTGCAGTTAGACTATATGCCATGGATTGATATATGGCTCTGTTATCTTGTATGCTTATTAATACAAGCTTATTTGCTTTATATGGTGTGCTGGCCCTTTGTAAGTTTCTTGGATTTAAAGCGGCGCCACCGCGGCCCTGGCACCCGAGGGATTATTATTGGTAAGTGTGCATCGGCATTTTGGAACATTTGGAACAATGGCAATTTATGCCCCCCAAAAATGAAATAGATGCACCCAAGTACCCCCCAGCGCTGAGGCAGAGCAGGGCAGGGAATTACAACAAAACCGTTTACCTCGCCGGAAATCCAGTGTGTTCTCCTGTCATATTGGGCAGCAGCCCCGTCCACCCAATCACTTCAATGGCCAGACAGTAGCACAGGTCTGTGAGGCTGCCACAGGACTACAAGTAACTGTGCTGGATCCCTGTGAGGTAAGTGGTTTTATTTTTGTAAACCCCTCGCATAAGTAGTAGGTAGTGGTGAGGGGTGAACTTTAGAGACAACCACTTTAAAGGAACACAATTGCGAAAAAATGGCCCAATGATAAAGATCCATGTGAATGTGCTGTATGGCGGGAGAAGGGGTCACTAATACACCTTGCATCACTACATTTCCAGCCAGGCTTGTTTTTATTGGCAGAAAGAGGAGATCAGGGGTGACAACACTCAAACCTGCCACCCTTGGGTTTTATTCCTACCAGATAAAAAAAAAAAAAAAAAAAAACACAAGCTTGGCGGGAGTATTATTCAGTTCAGGTTTATATGTGACCCCTCCTCTCATTAGCCGAGGTGTTTCTATGGACTTTTAACATTACACAATTTCTATCTATAAAAGATTCCAGGGCCACTTAATCCCCCCCCCCCCCGGTGCATCCAGATTCAGGATGTCCCACTTTGTGAAATCCCCCAGGTCGCCTGGTAAACTCACCTTCTCCTCCGATCCAATGGCGCATGCACTAGCAGCGGACGCTTCCTGCTCCACCTTTAGCAGGGCCCGCTCCAGGCATTTGTGAATGCCCAGCGAGGGCATGCTCCCTGTTAGAGGGTAGTAGGAATGTGGCCGCCGACGCACTCGGCTAGACTCAGCTGAAGCCGAGTCCTTATACGAGCCTAGACGAGGTCGCATCAGTGCAGTCAAGCACGCTGATTAGATCGGAGGCCGAACATGCACCGTAGGACTGGAAAAAAGGTGAGTTGGAGTGGGCGACCTGGGGGGGGGGTTCCCACAGCAGGCATCCAGAATCAGGGTGCCCCAGGGACATGGACCAAAACCCTGTCAAAATCCTGGGTTTTGGTCCACTTTCAGATCTGACCCCAATGGTCTTCATTATATACACAGTTTATAATGTAGGTTACATCTCTCTGGAGTGGTCACCTACCTGCTCAGGGGCTGTAGAGTTGAACCTGGTGAAAGCGACACTTAAAGCAGGATTGCAGCAAGGAGTGCGGAGGATTTGCCGGAGAGACAGCATTTTCCTTACCAGAGACTGCCTAAGAAAGTAAAAACATAATGGGTGAGCGCAATCCTGGGCTGCCAATTTCCAAGTAAGTGGACCCAGCAATGGAGCCCGGGGGTCAGCAGGTGGACCCAGAAAAGGAGGCCGGGCATCAGCAGAGCACCCAGGAGAGGAGGGCTGGGGGGTCAGCAGGTGGACCCAGAAAAGGAGGCCGGGCATCAGCGGAGCACCCAGGAGAGGAGGGCTGGGGGGTCAGCAGGTGGACCCAGAAGAGGAGGCCGGGCATCAGCGGAGCACCCAGGAGAGGAGGGCTGGGGGGTCAGCAGGTGGACCCAGAAGAGGAGGCCGGGCATCAGCGGAGCACCCAGGAGAGGAGGGCTGGGGGGTCAGCAGGTGGACCCAGAAGAGGAGGCCGGGCATCAGCGGAGCACCCAGGAGAGGAGGGCTGGGGGGTCAGCAGGTGGACCCAGAAGAGGAGGCCGGGCATCAGCGGAGCACCCAGGACAGGAGGGCTGGGGGGTCAGCAGGTGGACCCAGAAGAGGAGGCCGGGCATCAGCGGAGCACCCAGGACAGGAGGGCTGGGGGGTCAGCAGGTGGACCCAGAAAAGGAGGCCGGGCATCAGCGGAGCACCCAGGAGAGGAGGGCTGGGGGGTCAGCAGGTGGACCCAGAAAAGGAGGCCGGGCATCAGCAGAGCACCCAGGAGAGGAGGGCTGGGGGGTCAGCAGGTGGACCCAGAAAAGGAGGCCGGGCATCAGCAGAGCACCCAGGAGAGGAGGGCTGGGGGGTCAGCAGGTGGACCCAGAAAAGGAGGCCGGGCATCAGCGGAGCACCCAGGAGAGGAGGGCTGGGGGGTCAGCAGGTGGACCCAGAAAAGGAGGCCGGGCATCAGCGGAGCACCCAGGAGAGGAGGGCTGGGGGGTCAGCAGGTGGACCCAGAAGAGGAGGCCGGGCATCAGCAGAGCACCCAGGAGAGGAGGGCTGGGGGGTCAGCAGGTGGACCCAGAAAAGGAGGCCGGGCATCAGCGGAGCACCCAGGAGAGGAGGGCTGGGGGGTCAGCAGGTGGACCCAGAAAAGGAGGCCGGGCATCAGCAGAGCACCCAGGAGAGGAGGGCTGGGGGGTCAGCAGGTGGACCCAGAAAAGGAGGCCGGGCATCAGCGGAGCACCCAGGAGAGGAGGGCTGGGGGGTCAGCAGGTGGACCCAGAAGAGGAGGCCGGGCATCAGCAGAGCACCCAGGAGAGGAGGGCTGGGGGGTCAGCAGGTGGACCCAGAAAAGGAGGCCGGGCATCAGCAGAGCACCCAGGAGAGGAGGGCTGGGGGGTCAGCAGGTGGACCCAGAAGAGGAGGCCGGGCATCAGCAGAGCACCCAGGAGAGGAGGGCTGGGGGGTCAGCAGGTGGACCCAGAAAAGGAGGCCGGGCATCAGCGGAGCACCCAGGAGAGGAGGGCTGGGGGGGGTCAGCACAGGAGAGCTTTCTGAGGTCTACGCCATAGTAACACAAGGGGGCAGGCATGAAAGGGGCCCAATACCTGCAGCATTCACAGAGGAGGTTGAGAATAACCTTTTTTTTCCCTTTACTTACCTGACAGCTCTCGATCTCGCACACCAGTCACCACAACAATTACCCTGCAGCTGATGCAAAGGGGCCAGTGGCTTGTGCTCTATTATGTAAAGATACTTCAGTGCAAACCGCTGATTGAAGGACCCGTGCATGGGTTGTGGGATTGCCAGCGTGATAAATATTACCAGAATTCTAGGGGAATGTCCTGCTGGAGAGGAACAATCACCACAATAGTGAAAATCCTGTTCCTCTAACCTCAGGGGGCAACAAGCCACAGGTGACTCCTGAGCTGCAGGTTGGGGACCTGTTCCTCTAACCTCAGGGGGCAACAAGCCACAGGTGACTCCTGAGCTGCAGGTTGGGGACCTGTTCCTCTAACCTCAGGGGGCAACAAGCCACAGGTGACTCCTGAGCTGCAGGTTGGGGACCTGTTCCTCTAACCTCAGGGGGCAACAAGCCACAGGTGACTCCTGAGCTGCAGGTTGGGGACCTGTTCCTCTAACCTCAGGGGGCAACAAGCCACAGGTGACTCCTGAGCTGCAGGTTGGGGACCTGTTCCTCTAACCTCAGGGGGCAACAAGCCACAGGTGACTCCTGAGCTGCAGGTTGGGGACCTGTTCCTCTAACCTCAGGGGGCAACAAGCCACAGGTGACTCCTGAGCTGCAGGTTGGGGACCTGTTCCTCTAACCTCAGGGGGCAACAAGCCACAGGTGACTCCTGAGCTGCAGGTTGGGGACTATTGTTATTACGGTTATCACCAATATTTTAAGCAGACTTTGGAACAGCGCCACCACAGTGCTCCTTGCTGCATGGGCTTATGGGGTTTCATTATCTTAATATTTTAGTATTTTTATTATGTGACAAATAAAAGCAGTGGTGCCATCTTTGGGCCTCATGAAAGTGCCCCCCCCCCCCCCAGCTTATGGTCAGGTAGAACGTGCAACCCAGTAGAGTTGAGTATCGGTTGGCTGGACAGCCCTATTCTCCAGTTAAAGTGGACCTTCACCCTGAATTAGAGCCTATCTTATATGTTTCCCCCACCCTGTACATACAGATTGCCTGCATTAAAAATCATCCTACCTGCATCTATTGCATTTTCTGAGACTTTAAACATCCAAGATGGCGGCTCATGAGGTAGAGGCTGCCTGCAAACAGGAAGTGCCTTCTGACTGTGCCGCTCTACATTGTGGGATTGCTGACCTTTTCCTGACCCCAGCTTTGCTCTGTTTGTGCAAAGCACAGCTATAACCCTGCTCCCCTGCACCTTTGACCCCTCTCCTCTCGTCAGTATGTGATGCTACTGAGCCAAGATGGCGGCGCCCGTATCCCAGAGTCCTGAACAGAGTTGCAGGCCAGCAAAGGAAAGAATAAAAATTGACTAAAAACCTAAAATATATTAATTTTAAATGCTGGGGAATAGTTTAAGGGTTTGGGCTTTTCATTAAATGATGCTGAAGGTCCGCTTTAAGTGGCACCGATGCACAATGGGGCAGCCCAATCCAGGCTTCCCCTCTGCTGTATATTAAAGCGGATGAAAACCCATTTCCCCCCTGGCCCCACCCCAGTACCTTGGGTGATGCTGCCAGTTTAGTGATGAACCGTTTAAAAAAAAATGGGGTTTTCCACCACTGAGGCCACACCCTCCCGTTACTATTTGAGATTGGCGATTGGCTCATATCAAAAGGGCCGGGTGACATGCAAACACGTGCAAATGCCCCAGGGGCAGGCTAACAGCTGGCCCTGGAACCTTTTAGAATCCAGGGCCCGGCTGCATGGGTTTCCATCCGCTTTAAGGAGGGAGTCTGTTCATTTTTGACCCTTTAAATTAACAGTACTGAAGCTTTGTAGGTGCAGATAAGCAGCACACGGGACGGGGTTGTGTATAGAGGGGACGGCGTGGGTGTATAGAGGGGACGGGGGGGGGTGTATAGAGGGGACGGGGGGGGTGTATAGAGGGGACGGGGGGGGTGTATAGAGGGGACGGGGGGGGTGTATAGAGGGGACGGGGGGGGTGTATAGAGGGGACGGGGGGGGGTGTATAGAGGGGACGGGGGGGGGTGTATAGAGGGGACGGGGGGGGGTGTATAGAGGGGACGGGGGGGGTGTATAGAGGGGACGGGGGGGGTGTATAGAGGGGACGGGGGGGGTGTATAGAGGGGACGGGGGGGTGTATAGAGGGGACGGCGTGGGTGTATAGAGGGGACGGGGGGGGGTGTATAGAGGGGACGGGGGGGGGTGTATAGAGGGGACGGGGGGGGTGTATAGAGGGGACGGGGGGGTGTATAGAGGGGACGGGGGGGGTGTATAGAGGGGACGGGGGGGTGTATAGAGGGGACGGGGGGGGTGTATAGAGGGGACGGGGGGGGTGTATAGAGGGGACGGGGGGGGTGTATAGAGGGGACGGGGGGGGTGTATAGAGGGGACGGGGGGGGGTGTATAGAGGGGACGGGGGGGGTGTATAGAGGGGACGGGGGGGGTGTATAGAGGGGACGGGGGGGGTGTATAGAGGGGACGGGGGGGGTGTATAGAGGGGACGGGGGGGTGTATAGAGGGGACGGGGGGGTGTATAGAGGGGACGGGGGGGTGTATAGAGGGGACGGGGGGGTGTATAGAGGGGACGGGGGGGTGTATAGAGGGGACGGGGGGGGTGTATAGAGGGGACGGGGGGGTGTATAGAGGGGACGGGGGGGGTGTATAGAGGGGACGGGGGGGGTGTATAGAGGGGACGGGGGGGGTGTATAGAGGGGACGGGGGGGTGTATAGAGGGGACGGGGGGGTGTATAGAGGGGACGGCGTTGTGTATAGAGGGGACGGGGGGGGTGTATAGAGGGGACGGCGTTGTGTATAGAGGGGACGGGGGGGGTGTATAGAGGGGACGGGGGGGGTGTATAGAGGGGACGGGGGGGGTGTATAGAGGGGACGGGGGGGGTGTATAGAGGGGACGGCGTTGTGTATAGAGGGGACGGCGTTGTGTATAGAGGGGACGGCGTTGTGTATAGAGGGGACGGCGTTGTGTATAGAGGGGACGGCGTTGTGTATAGAGGGGACGGCGTTGTGTATAGAGGGGACGGCGTTGTGTATAGAGGGGACGGCGTTGTGTATAGAGGGGACGGCGTTGTGTATAGAGGGGACGGCGTTGTGTATAGAGGGGACGGCGTTGTGTATAGAGGGGACGGCGTTGTGTATAGAGGGGACGGCGTTGTGTATAGAGGGGACGGCGTTGTGTATAGAGGGGACGGCGTTGTGTATAGAGGGGACGGCGTTGTGTATAGAGGGGACGGCGTTGTGTATAGAGGGGACGGCGTTGTGTATAGAGGGGACGGCGTTGTGTATAGAGGGGACGGCGTTGTGTATAGAGGGGACGGCGTTGTGTATAGAGGGGACGGCGTTGTGTATAGAGGGGACGGCGTTGTGTATAGAGGGGACGGCGTTGTGTATAGAGGGGACGGCGTTGTGTATAGAGGGGACGGCGTTGTGTATAGAGGGGACGGCGTTGTGTATAGAGGGGACGGCGTTGTGTATAGAGGGGACGGCGTTGTGTATAGAGGGGACGGCGTTGTGTATAGAGGGGACGGCGTTGTGTATAGAGGGGACGGCGTTGTGTATAGAGGGGACGGCGTTGTGTATAGAGGGGACGGCGTTGTGTATAGAGGGGACGGCGTTGTGTATAGAGGGGACGGCGTTGTGTATAGAGGGGACGGCGTTGTGTATAGAGGGGACGGCGTTGTGTATAGAGGGGACGGCGTTGTGTATAGAGGGGACGGCGTTGTGTATAGAGGGGACGGCGTTGTGTATAGAGGGGACGGCGTTGTGTATAGAGGGGACGGCGTTGTGTATAGAGGGGACGGCGTTGTGTATAGAGGGGACGGCGTTGTGTATAGAGGGGACGGCGTTGTGTATAGAGGGGACGGCGTTGTGTATAGAGGGGACGGCGTTGTGTATAGAGGGGACGGCGTTGTGTATAGAGGGGACGGCGTTGTGTATAGAGGGGACGGCGTTGTGTATAGAGGGGACGGCGTTGTGTATAGAGGGGACGGCGTTGTGTATAGAGGGGACGGCGTTGTGTATAGAGGGGACGGCGTTGTGTATAGAGGGGACGGCGTTGTGTATAGAGGGGACGGCGTTGTGTATAGAGGGGACGGCGTTGTGTATAGAGGGGACGGCGTTGTGTATAGAGGGGACGGCGTTGTGTATAGAGGGGACGGCGTTGTGTATAGAGGGGACGGCGTTGTGTATAGAGGGGACGGCGTTGTGTATAGAGGGGACGGCGTTGTGTATAGAGGGGACGGCGTTGTGTATAGAGGGGACGGCGTTGTGTATAGAGGGGACGGCGTTGTGTATAGAGGGGACGGCGTTGTGTATAGAGGGGACGGCGTTGTGTATAGAGGGGACGGCGTTGTGTATAGAGGGGACGGCGTTGTGTATAGAGGGGACGGCGTTGTGTATAGAGGGGACGGCGTTGTGTATAGAGGGGACGGCGTTGTGTATAGAGGGGACGGCGTTGTGTATAGAGGGGACGGCGTTGTGTATAGAGGGGACGGCGTTGTGTATAGAGGGGACGGCGTTGTGTATAGAGGGGACGGCGTTGTGTATAGAGGGGACGGCGTTGTGTATAGAGGGGACGGCGTTGTGTATAGAGGGGACGGCGTTGTGTATAGAGGGGACGGCGTTGTGTATAGAGGGGACGGCGTTGTGTATAGAGGGGACGGCGTTGTGTATAGAGGGGACGGCGTTGTGTATAGAGGGGACGGCGTTGTGTATAGAGGGGACGGCGTTGTGTATAGAGGGGACGGCGTTGTGTATAGAGGGGACGGCGTTGTGTATAGAGGGGACGGCGTTGTGTATAGAGGGGACGGCGTTGTGTATAGAGGGGACGGCGTTGTGTATAGAGGGGACGGCGTTGTGTATAGAGGGGACGGCGTTGTGTATAGAGGGGACGGCGTTGTGTATAGAGGGGACGGCGTTGTGTATAGAGGGGACGGCGTTGTGTATAGAGGGGACGGCGTTGTGTATAGAGGGGACGGCGTTGTGTATAGAGGGGACGGCGTTGTGTATAGAGGGGACGGCGTTGTGTATAGAGGGGACGGCGTTGTGTATAGAGGGGACGGCGTTGTGTATAGAGGGGACGGGGGGTGTATAGAGGGGACGGGGGGTGTATAGAGGGGACGGGGTGTATAGAGGGGACGGGGGAGGCGAAGGAAGCAGAGATTCTGTGTAGAGTGTTAAAAGCAACAGCCCAGTCAAACCCAAAGCAGCGTGGTCTACCTATGGCCAGTCTGCCCCTGCTGTCAATGCTGCAACTAAGCCAGCACAGTCCACAAAATGAAGCCTAGAGACTGCCAGGTATGTTTTTTTCACATCAGAATGTCAGCGGCAGAGGTTGCGTCTGGGTTGGTAACGCTGGTTTAGAGATGTAGGGAGGGGCCTGGCTGGAGACAGCTTTGTAGGGTAGTGTTTGAACTGAACTCTCTGAGAGACAGGTAACCAGTGAAGGGATTGACAAAGGGGGGCAGCGCTGGAGAAGCGAGAGGCGAGCAGCAGAGTTTAGAATAGATTGGAGGGGATCCAGTCTGCTTGTTGGTAAACCACAGAGGAGGGTGTTGCAGTAGTCCAGTCGGGATATGACCAGGGCGGCAATAGCATCTTAGTGTTAGGTGAAAGAAAGGGATGGATGCTGGAGATGACAGGTGGCTGGGGAGTGAACGTGAGGTGTGAATGAGAGCGAGAAGTCAGGAATGACGCCCAGGCACCGAGCTTGATGAGTCGCAGTTATTGGAAGATTATTAAAGCGGACCTTCACTCTAAATAAGAGTTTATCTTGTATGGCCCCCTTTACATACAGATTGCCCACATTAAAGTGGACTAATCTATAAGATTCCCAGGCGATCCATTCCCTCCCCGCAGGGCATCCAAAATCGGGATGCCCTGCTGTGTGAAACCCCCCAGGACGCCTGCTGCACTTACCTGAATCCCCAACAGTGCATGTGCGGGCCGCATCTCGCGCATCTCTCTAGCAGGGCACGTACCCGCGCCGGCCCCCTGTTGGCCGCCACCGTGCTCAGAGGCGCTGAGGTTTGACGCTGCTTTGACGCGCATACATCAGCGGCTCAGAGTGCGCTGATTGGACGAGCGGCCGCGCATGCGCCATAGCAGTGGGGTGAGGTGAGTTTTATCAGGAGATCTGGGGGGTTTCACATAGCGGGGCACCAAAACCCAGGATAGTCAAAAATCCTGGGTGTTGGTCCACTTTAAAAGTCATCCTACCTGTATCTACTGCCTTTTCTGGTCTTCCAAACATCCAAGATGGCAGCCCATGAAGTCTCAGGCTGCCTGCAAACAGGAAGTGCCTTCTGACTGTGCTGCCCTGCATTCTGGGATTGCTGACCTTTTCCTGACCCCAGCTCTGCTCTGTCTGAGCAAAGCACAGCAATAACCCCGTCCCCTGTACTTTATCCCACTCTCATCTCCTCAGTAAGTGTGATGCTTCTGAGTCAAGGTGGCGACACCTGTATCCTAAAGTCCTGAACAGAGTTGCAGCCCAGTGGGGGAAAGAATAATAAGTGACTAAAAACGTAAAATATATTAACTTTAGATGCTGGGAAATGGTTTTTCAATAAATCATGATGAAGGTCCGTTAGAACAGAGTTGTAGCCCAGTGGGGGAAAGAATAATAAGTAAGCGACTTAAAGTGGACCAACACCCAGGATTTTGACTATCCTGGGTTTTGGTCCACTTCGGCGGGGCACCCCGATCGGGGGTGTCCCACTCTCTGAAACCCCCCAGAAACCCCCAAAAACTCACCTCTCCCCGCTCCCACGTGACCGCGCCGTCCAATCCCCGCCGACGTCCAAGCGGGTGACAGCGGCGTCCAAGACAGAGCGTCCGCCGCCGCCTCCCGTGCGTCACTCTCGGCGCGCCCGCGCGCGGGAGGCGGCGGCAGATCAGGTAAGGAGTTTGGGGTTTTTTGGGGGGGGTTTCACCCCGCGGGACATCCCGATCTCGGATGTCCTGCGGTGAGTGAGGTGATCGGCCCGGGAATCTTATAGATTCGGGGTGCCCCACAGAAGTGGACCAAAACCCAGGATAGTGAAAATCCTGGGTGTTGGTCCACTTTAAGCATAACGAACAGAAAAGCCATGGGTGTCACACAGAGGTCAGGCACACTACAGTCCTGTCAGTCTCATAGGTTCAGAGAATATAAGAGCAGGTGCAAGTATGAGCATGAGGTCCCCAGCATCTGGTCTTAGGGGGTCACCAGGAAGTGTGGGGCCAGTCAGAGTCTGCTTTGTGGGGAGCCACTGGGAACAGTAACCCGGGCTAAAAACCACCCTCCCCTATCACCCGCCATTGCTGCACACACACACCACTGTGCATTTCCCTAGAAAACATCTCTTATGAACGTTTTTATAATGTCACCTTCAGCAGCGGCCCGCAGACGCGCTCTCCTCCTCCTCTTCCGGAGCTGCTAGTTACACAAGACGTGTTACGTCACAGCGCCCTGTATGCGCGGCGGCCATATTTACTGAGGGCACTACTAGCTTATAGTATATGTGCTCCTGACGCAGGTTCTTACTGAGAACATGTGATGGAATTCTCACCCGTATTCTAGAAATATGTTAAACATGGAAAGTATAAGGGTAGTAGGACTATGCAGCTGTCACATCCAGGGGGCAATAAGGGAAGTATGTCTTTTATCTATATATTTTTCAGGGGCTGGCGTGGCAGAGAAATTGGGGAATGGGGGTGACACAGAAAATGATTGGCTTTGGGGCCCGTCACAGACTCTATAAATGTCTCTCTGACCCGCAATATCTTATAGATCTACAGTATCGGGATGCCCCTATAATGCAGCACAAGACCTAGGTGAATTACATTTCTGCTTTTATCACCAGGTTATTTACTATCCTGGTGATGTTTGTGGTGCATCCCAATTTGGGATGCTCCAGGGAAGTATATCGGACAGCCCTGATTCCTTTTAGGCTGCAGGGCCAGCATACACAGTAAATTCCACTTTTAGATTCCAGAACCATCCCCTGGGGCGTCTTAGATCGAGATGTGTGAAACCCCCTGGGGCGCTCACCCCCTTCCTGGCTTCAGCGCCGATGTAAACAAACGTGGGCACATATAAAATAAACACAGAGCTTGTTTGTAGTAGTGAATCAAATGTCATTTGGGCTCGTCCCACCGCGCATGCTCCTCCACCATACAAGTGAACCACCACCTATAGTGCTAAACTCTTACCAGATGGATAGTAACCAATGCACAACAGATTCACAATGGAGATGTGGCATTTCCCCTTATTCCAATCCAACGATTTCCAAATTGAATTCCAAGAAATGCAGAGTAAGATTTGAATTTGGCAGGGGTACGATAGACCCTTCTTAATCTGAGGGATCCCTGGCGGTGAGAACTGTGGGAGCATCTTGATCTTATATATGCTATATATGCTTTTGATTGTGTGTTTGTGAGTATATTACCTTTATTAAACGTGACTTCAGTATTTAAAGGCGCTCTGCACTATATTTGGATCCTTGCTTTTTGCATGGTTATTTGCCTTTTATTGGTCACTATATCACGACTGGCCTGAGTGTAAGAGCCCTGGTTACCATTTCTTGGAATTGAATTTGGAAATCGTTGGATTGGAATAAGGGGAAATGCCACATCTCCATTGTGAATCTGTTGTGCATTGGTTACTATCCATCTGGTAAGAGTTTAGCACTATAGGTGGTGGTTCACTCGTATGGTGGAGGAGCATGCGCGGTGGGACGAGCCCAATTCACATTTGATTGACTACTACAAACAAGCTCTGTGTTTATTTTATATGGACTATTTTTACTGAGATGAAGGACGTTGAGCTTATTTATACTATTGTGTAGCATGGTATTTGCCTTCATTCATTCAAACGTGGGCATGTCCCCGCATCTTTGGGCTGTGCCTGCTCTCCAGTACCCAGCCATTCAGCTAGGGATGCAGCTCTTGTCTCTTTTTGCTGAGGCTCTGCATGTAAACAGCCATTTGCCAAGCATACAGCGTACATATGCACGGCAAACAGCTGTGATTGGACAAGAGCCCACATATGTGCCATAGGACCAGTGAAAGGTGAGTTTGTACGGGCGTTCTGGGGGGTTTCACAATTTGGGATGCACCCAGGGCACGGAACATAACCTGGGATAGTCAAAATCCTGGGTTTTGTTCTGCTTTAAAGAGGAGCAGCCACCGGCCTAGAGTCTATAGGGTCTTCCTCTCCTGATTTGGGATGCCCTATTTTGTGAATGCCCCAGTTTGCCCAGTACTCTCCTCAATCCGGCAATCCCATGGCGCATGTACAGGCCCCTGCACCCCTCTATCTGTTGTGTACACCGCTGGCAGGAACAACTGAATAAATGTCCGGGCTTTTTGGGGAACAATTTAAAGCAGCCAATAGCCAATATAACCTACTTGCTGCTGCCTGACACTTTAAAGTGGATGTCCAGTCTCAATGTACCCTCCAACTCTGCTCCCCTCTCCCGGTGCTGAGACCATTACCCCTCCATTACAGTCAGTGAGGGGCATCACTCATTACAGCCAGTAAGGGGCATCCCTCCATTACAGCTATTGAGCAGCATCCCTCATTACAACCTGTGAGGTGCATCCCTCATTACAGCTATTGAGCAGCATCCCTCATTACAACCTGTGAGGTGCATCCCTCATTACAGCCAGTGTGCAGCATTCTTCATTACAGCCAGTGAGGGGCATCCCTTATTACAGCCAGTGAGGGGCATCCCTCATTACAGGCAGTGTGCGGCATCCCTCATTACAGCCAGTGAGCGGCATCCCTCATTACAGTCAGTGAGGGACATCCTCATTACAGCCAGTAAGGAGCATCCCTTATTACAGCCAGCGAGGGGCATCCCTCATTACATCCAGTGTGCAGCATCCCTCATTACAGCCAGTGAGCGGCATCCCTCATTACAGCCAGTAAGGGGCATCCCTCATTACAGCCAGTGAGCGGCATCCCTCATTACAGCCAGTGAGGGACATCCTCATTACAGCCAGTAAGGAGCATCCCTTATTACAGCTAGCGAGGGGCATCCCTCATTACATCCAGCGTTCAGCGTCTCTCATTACAGCCAGTAAGGAGCATCCCTTATTACAGCCAGCGAGGGGCATCCCTCATTACATCCAGCATGCAGCATCTCTCATTACAGCCAGTAAGGAGCATCCCTTATTACAGCCAGTAAGGGGCATCCCTCATTACAGCCAATGTGAGCACTCAGCTGCACACTCGCATCGGTGGGCGATGGAGAGCAGCGGCGGCATGGAAGTGCCCAAAAGCGTAATTGTCCTGCGGAAATCGGGACAGTTGGGGGGTATGATTGTTATCTGCCTCTACAATAATAAAGATTCAAAGCAATTGGATAAAGAGTGGCCATATCCACCCTTGCCAATTAAACTGAGCCTTGTGCTTATTTGTCAGCCGTCCAGAAAATACATTGGGAGGCCTCAGTGGGAATGTGGCAGGCTGGTCATGGGCGAGGCAGGGTGATAAAATCCCAGGGAGATTTTTGGCCCCAGTCTGTCACTGTGGGTAGTTATGTGAGCTTTACCTGGCTGGGAGGAAGCATCTTGGCGTGATTTCCTGAAAGGTCCTAATAAATCACCATCTTCTCTACCCAAACTAACTGTAATTAACAGGACAGCAGTGTCATAAATGGAAAGGGCCCATTACTGATTTTTTGCTCCTCTGTAGGTAACTACATAGCTCTCCTGAGCTTGGATGTAACTCTGTGATCAAGCTTTTGATTGATTTGGGGGGGGGGGGGGGGGGGTAAGTAAACAAGATTTAAATGATGGTGTGAATTCACCCAGCTGAGCTGAGATTAGCTACAGAGCCATGCTGACCAAGAGCCAAATATTCAGTGATGTCACATTTAGGACAAACTGTTCTGCTCAGAGCTCTGGTTACCACATTTAGGGTCAAAGATGGAGGTGAGTCACACATGGTAAGATAATCAGGCCCCATGTCAACATTGAGAGCATCATGCTGTGACCTTACTGGCCCCACTATAATACCAGGACCTGGATTTCTCACCAAGAGCTGTGGGTTCCTCACATGTACAGTCATTATTATTTCTGCACTGGTAAACCAAGACTGTGGGTGGGCAAGCCAAACCATAACCGTCAGCACCGTGTGACTGATTACCAGTGGTTGCTCTTCATTGTATCTATTACATTGAAAAATACAAAGAATCTGTTGTGTGTAGTGAGTAAACACATCATGTTTCTGATCTTCTCCATATTTCTATCCCTGAGGGGGAATTTAGTTTCACCATGAAACAGTGATCCTGGGGACCAAAGCTTTCCCAGGGCCCCACAACCTCAGATGATGCCCCTCTGCCTCCATCAGGACCCCCTGTAAAGTGTTTACACTCTGTTATGGGCTACATAACTATGATATGTCCCCCAGTTTCTCCTCCACTGCAATTGACTCCAGCCCCCATGGTCCCTCTTGTGTGTCCCCTTTGCACTGTGCCATTTCAAATCTAGCCTCCATACTCCTTTAGCATGACAGAAGTGCTGGGGGTTGGTTGGGGGTAGGTTCCAGCCACAACTATGCTCTTAGCAGAATATGGCTAGAGTGTATTGGAGCAGGTAGATCAGGGAGAGACATAGCCTAGGTACGTGAGACAAAGAATCCTACTGTAAGGTGCCCCTGCCTTCTATGAGACTGATCTCCTGGTTATTATCTGTTTGGGGTAGTGAGGATGGTTATAAACGCATTGTAGTCTTAAGAAATCTCACCAGCCAGGTAAAACTCATATAACTACCCAATATTTATTACCCAACAGTGTAAAAAGTATTTTTGTACAGCGGAAACAGTGCAGTGTGGTGCTGTACACTTTTGTGGATGGATGGACCCGGCAGTGGTTCCAACAGCCAGAACCCAGTGGGAGGGTCACCTGTCATTAGCTAGGGCAGTAGGAGGAGGCAAGGACTCTGACTTTAGGACTCGGAGCAAAGGTGACTGCAGCAAACTCCAGGATGGAGACCGGTTAAAGAAACGGGCATCGAAAGGTGGCGGCATGTAATCCTGGCCCTTTCACTGCAACACAGCACAGGTAGAGCACAAAACCTGCGCCTTATCTGCTCAGCCCATAGAAGTCAATTGTCCTGCAGGCCAAACTCAGCACAAAAAAGATTTGAAAGGGCCCATTTCCCCACTTTACCAAGCAGCATTTTCTTCCCTTCCTTCGTGTCACGTTGGGGAACACCTTTGCAAACCAATCAAACAGTTGCTAAATAAAGTGAATTGAATATTTGCCTATTTTATTCTAAACAGCAGTAAAATGGCAGCTCAGATGTGATTGTCTGCTACATTTGTTTGAAGTTTAAATCCCCTCTAGCCCTCCCTGCAGCCACATGAAATGCCGGGGTGTTAATTTAGTTTGACCAGGGCATAAATGCAGTGTGAATTTCTCCGGATTAATGTAATAAGATGCAAATTAGCTAATTAGTCTTAGACTACCCAGATAAATTCCTGACCAAAGGTGGTTAAATCAAGTTACATAGTGTCAAGGCTACAAAGGCTGTCACTTTCACTTAAAGGAGCAGTATCGCGAAATTTGCATTAAAAAAGATAAATAATTAAATGGCCACATAATAGCTTATAACATGTGTATAAATAATCTGGCGATAGAAAAAGAAAAAAAATATATGCCTCTCTTTTAAATTGTATAATGACAATGGCTCAGTCCATTTGCTGAATAGGGGGATCTGCTGGGTTGTATTTAGTGAGCTGCTTCATTTAGCCCACTGGTCTCCTAGCAACACTTTACCTCAGAGGCTGACACTGTAATCAGTGGTAACGGCTGTGTGTGTGTGTGTGAGGTGCTGCTTTTGTTATGAGACCAGGTGACTCAAATGTGTAAAATCTATACAAAATAAACTAAACTGACTGAAAACGACTGAAATTCTTCTTTGAATAACTGTGCAGGAAAATCTAAAGGTATTAAAGTGGAACAAAACCCTGAGTGGCCGACCCTGAAGTCTATAAGACCCGGCCATTGACCTTGCCCCTTGGGCATTCTAAATCAGGATGCCCACTGTGTGAAACGACCCCTGGATAACCACAGATCCCCCCATTTTTCTGGCGCGCTCACGCAGATAGTCATTTAGACAGGCCGGGCGGCCAGGAAGGTTACTGCTCAGGCTCCCCATCTGCGTGCAAACAGAGCTGATTGGATGAGAGCCCGCGCATGCGCTGTGGGACAGGGAAAGGTACGTTTTCACAGGCGAACTTGGGGATTTCACATATCAGGGCATCCCAAGTCGGGATGCCCCTAGGGGCACAAAACAAAACTCCAGATAGTGAAAATCCTGGGTTGGGCTTTGCTCAAAACACACAAAGCTGAAAGAAAGATCATATGGAAAAATGAAAAATAAGAATATGAAAGAGAAAATGGTAAACTGAAAGATTCTGCAGCAGAGCCAGCATGAAGGGAAAACTGTCAAAATCAGCTAAATGACTTCTAGAGCTTTTCTCTCTGTTTTAGATATATGAGTTCTGGCCAGGCAATGTTGCAATGTTGTTATCTGATGCTGGACGGCTGCCAGCACTGAACAGCTGAGACTTTGATACATTGTTCTCCCCCTCTCCTCAGCATGGAACTGATACATTGTTCCCCCCTCTCCTCAGCGTGGAACAGGCCAGAGTATCGGTCCCGACACTCAGAAGACATAAACATGAGCTATTAGTCTCCAGCTGCTCAAGACAGACATCATTTTTTTCTACATTTGTAATTTTTACTCCAACACTTACCTACATTCAAAGTACCATTTAAATATAAGTCACCAAGAAAAATTTGCGAAGTGCTCCTTTAAGGAAGCCTAGTTACAGGACATAATGAGGGCACCTATCTGGACCGTTCCAGCACCCTACTTGCCAGCTTTATGCTCACAGTATGTCATGGATCTACACATAATAGACTTGATTCAGAGAAACAAAAAAAGACTTTCGTTTTTGTTCCGATCTGTTTTTTTTTTTTTTAATTTTCCCGCTCTCGTATGAGCGTGCGAGTGATTCTATGCATGCATTGCTATCCTTCTGTAAAGTTTCCGTCCGTTCGTACGGCAGATTATGAATACGAGGATGTCATTTCCCAGCGTGACTTTTCCGTTCCATTTTCTCATGTTACAACGTAGGCTTTCGTTTTTGCCCTTTTTCAATAAATAATCGTCCGGACGTAAATCCTTACAATCTTGCGCCTGTGCACTACAAACTTAACTCATTAAAGTTCTCGCCTACATATTTGGGTCACTCACTTCTACTACAATGCTTAGCTAAACCACTTTGCACTTTCCTACATTTTCCATTTTCCACCCCTAAAACTGTCTCAAACCCCTTCCCGGTTATGTTCTTCTTGCATTTTAGCCCCCTAAAACTTACCCAAATCACTTCTCGGTCATGTGAATATTCATCTCTAAATATTTCTGGGCCCATTAGTTTTGTGTTAATGTATTTTGTAAATGAAATCACACTGAAACTTTTATTATTATTATTTTTTTCTTTTTTGAATACCAAATGCTATTTTTGTTGGCCTTTTTTTGAAAATGTTTTTTAAAAAAAATTAGGGTAACTTTTTTTTTCTTCATAAAATATAAAATATTTCGAAAATTTAACATTTTTACAACTATAAAAAACTAAATACATAGCAATGGCAGGCCACAGAACATTATTCTTCAACTCACGCAAATGGTCCGATTTAATTTCGTTCTTCGAAAGCGCATATACGAAAGCGCCCGAACATTCGTACGAATGAAAATGAACGAAAAAAACAAAAAAAATGACTAACACAAAAACTTTCACAGACAGCTACGGAAGCCCAGACAAATGTGCCTCTGAATTGAGCCTATTATCCAATTTTACAAAAGCAAAATGGTAGACAGAAATGTAAATAGAACAAAGCTTATTATAGGACATAAGAGGATGCCCTAGTGTTTATTTTACCTGACTTTTGATTTTGCATTCATTCCTGAATTTTTGTTTAGGTTATATAAAGCCTGACTGTCTCTAAATGAGTGACTATATGGCGATGCCTGCATAAGATTATCTGTCAATGCTGGGGGTTATGAGGCTAGATTGATGGGTGGGGGGTAGATCATATTAGATAGAGTCAAGAGACATATATACCTTAGACCCAGTACCCAAACCTGAATCTATACTTTTTACAAGCATGATTTGCTCCATAGGTACAAAACTGCTCCAAAACATGCTAAAAACTAGAATGTGCATTTTGTGCACTTTATACGGTTTTGTGCATTTTACAGTGGGCTTTAGCTGGCTGACAACCCTTATGCCCCTATGGCCCATTTCCACAGAAGGATTAGCAAAAGAATAATCGCTAAAGTGAACACAATTAAGCAATAATTGATCTGTGGAAATCGACTTTAAAAAGGACTATACAAATACCTTTAAAGTGGACCAACACCCAGGATTTTGACTATCCTGGGTTTTGGTCCACTTCGGTGGGGCACCCCAATCGGGGGTGCCCCGCTGTGTGAAGCCCCCCAGAACGCCCGGAAACACTCACCTCACCACGCTCCTACGCGGGCGCTCGTCCAATCAGAACGCTCAGAGCCGCTGTGGTATGCACGTACAAGCGGCGTCCAACCACAGCGGCTCTGAGCGCTGGAGGCTGCGTCTCTCGCTTCCCTCTAACAGGGAGCGCGCCCGTGCCGGCCATTCACAAACGGCCGGCGCGGGTGCGCGCCCTGCTAGAGGGAAGCGCGAGACACGGTCGCGGCCCGTGCATGCGCCGCTGGAACGGGGTTAAGGTAAGTTTCTGGGCTTCCTGGGGGGTTTCACCACGCGGAACATCTCGATTTCGGATGCCCCGCAGGGAGGGATCTGATCGGCCCGGGAATCTTATAGATTCCCAGCCGATCCCCCCTGGGTGTTGGTCCACTCCATTCCCAATTAGGATGCCCCATTGTGTGAGATCCCCCGCATTGCCAGATCCACTTACCTGTTCCTGGAGCTCTTTCTGTGTCTCGGCACCACAGCGACATCCCTGCTCACTGCTAGCTGTGCATGCACCCGTGCCAGGCCTTTCTGAATGGGTGGCACAGACACACCACAGCTAGAAGCTGAGCAGAAGATGTTGCCAGCGGCACACTCGGCTCTGCTAGTCGGCTTAGCCACTAGCAGAGCCACAGGGAGCCAACTGAAATTGAGCGCGCTGATTGACTGAGCGAGCGACTGAGCCAATAAGCATGCGCATTTTTGGCCGAGCCTGCGCCATGGGAATGCCAGGAAGGTGAGCGTAATGGGTGAACTGTGGGGATACAGACAGTGGAGCATCCCAATTCAGGATGCCCTCCTCCCCAGAGGACCCCAGAGGAACAACACACGGGAAAGTTAAATTCCTGTGTGTTGTTCCCCTGAATGCAAGTCATCCGTTTGCATAAGATTCTTGCGATTGTTCGCTCGCTCAACGAACGATCAATGAATCTGTTTGTGGAAATTGGCCTTTATGTATGGCCCAGGTGGCACTTGAAACTGTTAGAAAATGGAAAGTGGAAAAAAAAAGCTGGAGCTCCTAATTTAGAAAGATTTCGAAAATAGATTGAATGATAATTATATTTAGTTGACAGGGGCGTAAATGAAAGGGCTGCATTTGAAAAGTGCAAGGTAAATGCCCAGTCTGAGGGGGGATGCCGATCTGTGGCGTTTCTGTGCAGCCTCCGTCCAAGCGCCAGTAACAGCGCTGGATTCCAGGCTAGGTATGCTGTATGCTTTACCCTGAGACTGGACATTCAATCTAATGGGAGCATAATACACAGAGATATGACGCAGAACACCCATCATGTAAGCATACAACCCTAATAAACAGAGTTTGATACATTGTCAGTGTGCCTTTCTTGCGCTTGAACACTCTGTTAGATTCGAATTCCAGTCTAAAACTGTAATCTGTCGCTGGCATTTGAAAAAAAACGTACATATTATTTGTTTTCTGCAGCTCCTCCCGGTGGCAGCCACTGGTGATGCGCTCGTGGAAAACTTCAGCGCCACTGCAGCGCTGCTTGAGTGACTCCACAGTCACTCCCGACTGGGAACCCAGAAGTGCTGCTACACATCTCAGATCACGGTGAGGCCACATTTAATGTCCTAAATGGACTTATAGCCGGGGGGGGGGAGCTGTGTCCAAGGCCGAACAGACCAGGAAATAAGGTAACCAAGTCCAAAAACAACCCCCAAACAACAAACCCTAATTGAAGTTTACATCTTTAATAACAGATGCATGTTCTGCCCCAATGCTTTAACCCGCAGCATCATGGCTTTGGGGGTCCATACTCACCCCTGTAACATTGGACTTGATTTATCAAGCACTTCTGCCAAACTATGCCACATCAGTCCAAATTAGAGTGCAAATAATATTTTAAAATGTTGGCAATAGACAACTGGCCCTGTTGCTTAAAAATAACAAAAATATTGTCAGTTACCAAAAGATTACTGGCCGTGCCAATGAAATACCGGTAAGGTGGCTGCTTATCTATAACATTATCCTATCATTTGTTGGCCGAGGCCCTAGTTTAAACTCAGTTTCCCATGTAGCTAGAACTGGGGTGAGTCTGTCTTTGGGCCCAGTTTAAACTATAAAGGAAACTGTTCAGACTAGGGGCCCATCCATCACATTATAGGTTATGTGGAGCCCATACTTATTCTGGGTCCCCATAACCTATAATATGATAGCTAGGCCCCAGACACCTTGAGAAAGGGGCCTGTGAGCGGGGAGCCACGAAACGCGTTGGGGGGGGGACTGTCACTCGACTTTGAGCATTCTTTGGGGGATACCCAGATTATCTACACTCAGGTGATGTGTTTGTTTGCTGCTTTATTTTTTGTTGTAGTTTAACACCTGTGCTCTTTTTTCTCTTGCCACATTAGCATTCTGGTATTGATAGGATTATTGTTTGCACAATATTCAGCACTATTTGCACTTTACAGGTTTGAATTGTTTACAGTACTGGCACTTTATTGAATTTAATGTTTAAGATTTGTTGGATTGGGATTATGGATTTAATTGGGATACCCCTTGGAATGTACGGTCCAGTGTTATATGTTTTTTAATTGTCTGTCATTCTGTGAGTTTTTATGGGCATTGGCTAATAAATTATTTATGAATTCTTGATATAAATTTGCAATCGCACATCTCTGTCAGGAGCTCTCAGTTTTTTATTTCATGATCCTTTAATTTTCCTCTTTCCCTACCCCTGACCTTATTCAGGTAGTAAGGTTACACACACCCCCATCTTCCTTTTGTCACCTGTCTCCCATCTGCCTCTTTTTTTCAGGTTCTTAACACCTTTATCTTTTTTACCCTCCCTCCTTCTTTCCAGTTTCTCTCTCTCTCTTCCTTTCTATCTTTGTTTTCGCTCTCTCTCTTTCTCCCCCCGCTTTCTTTTCTTCTTTTTTCGATCTCTCTCTTTCTTCCTTTTTCTCTATCCTCTCTATCTTTCTTTCTCTCTATATATTTCTGTTTTATTTCCCCTCTCTTTTTCCAGCCCTACTCAAGTCTCTCGCTTTATCTCTTTCTCCTCAACTCTCTCATTTTCCCACATTCCAACCATCTTGCTCTCATTTCCACATTCTTTCCATATTTCTCGTTACTTTGGTCTCATATGAAATCCCTTTTTCCTTCTTTTGATTTTATTTCCACCTATACATCTCTCTTTTCCACCTTCAGTATTTTCTTTTCGGCATTGCCAGTTCCTCTTCCACCATCTCTCTGTCTCCCTCTTTTCCATGTTTCCATCCTGAAATCTTGCACAGGACAACTCTGACCCTAAAGCCAGCCCTGCCAGACCCCATACTGGAGTCTTGGCTACAGACTGGCAGCAGACACCGTGCATATCTCCCAACTTTTCAGGGTGGAAAAGAGGGACATTTGTTAAATTAGGCCACACCCCCTCAATAATTGATGGATGGGAGATAGGATGTAACAGTTACAACAATAGAAACACTTTGAATAGGCAAATTAATCATTTATTGATGTAGATCTGCATTTTACACCTCAAAGAGGGACAGCTGAGCACAACGAGGGACAGGGGGACATGGACTCAAAAGAGGGACAGTCCCTCCAAATCAGGGACAGTAGCTAGACATGTTTGTTGCTTGATATTTAGTTGATGAGAGGATTAAACTGGGCGGTAAATTAGTTCCCAGGCCCTGAATAATAATAATTTTGTATAAATAATAGTGATTGAGCTGCTCCCACCCCCCTTTATTCATTTGAATTGTCATGAGCACAAGCAGGGAGGAATTCAGTCAATATGGATTTCTCCCTGTGAAGTCTTCTAAAGGGAGGCTGGCAGCTTCCCAGGTGAGTAGCTCTCAGATATTTGTCTGCATTGCATGTCCCAACTTTGGGGACTCAAAATTAAGAGTAGGGACCACACTAAACACAGAGTGCCTTGCCGGGGCAGTGTGGCTTCCACATGTATCTGCAGATATATGCAACCAAATCTCTGTCTTTTCACACAGCTAGACATGCTTGTTGCTTGATATTTAGTTGATGAGAGGGTTAAACTGGGCGGTAAATTAGTTCCCAGGCCCTGAATAATAATAATAATTTTGTATAAATAATAGTGATTGAGCTGCTCCCACCCCCTTTATTCATGACTGTGACTAGCCAACCAGTGGAACCAGAGGAGAGTTAGGCTTGTATTAGTATTCATGTGAGTTACATGATGGTTGTCTCTGAGTTACAGAGTTGACATACTTCATCAATAGAGTTTTGTAGGTAATAGATATAGATATGTGAAGAGTTTATTTGCAATGGAGTTTATTTCTATGCATGTAGATAGGTTTTCTCTCTGGAGTTTATTTCTATGCATGTAGGTAGGTTTTCTCTCTGGAGTTTATTTCTATGCATGTAGATTTAGGTTTTCTCTCTGTACCATTTCAACACTTAACGATAGTTTTCACTTGTTTATTGCATTTGGAGGCCTGCCATTGCGCAAGGTCCTCCACATGGAGATAAGCCGGGTGTCTGGAATGGCTCCTTCACATGAGTTAATAGGTGGTCTGAACTTTCCTTTGTCAGATGGGATCCTGGCAATTAGCAAAGTCATTAATATGTGAGGTGGTCACCACCAGCATACTGGGGACAAATGGGCTATTGGTGGGCAATTAGCAACTGTTTGCAAAGCAGTCAGCATGAAGGATCATCAGAAGCCAGGATGGCTGCAGGCAGGCTGATAATACACATTATCATAGGCACATATGCAGCCGCACATGTGGCCAGCCAGAGACATCAGAGACAGGCTAATGCGCAGATATCATCCTGCTAGAGATGGCTGTAGAGGTTGCTGTTTTTTTCAGTGGAAATGATCTTCTGATATTTATGAATGCTTAAAGGACAACTAGCATTAAATGCCCACCGCACACATGGTGCCTCAGGATTCTGGAAAGGCGATTTTGCTGTTATCTGTTTAATTGTAAAACACAGGGGCATCCTAAATCAGGATGCACAGGGTTGGTGGACACCGTGGCCCCAAGGGTCGCTTTTTACTATAGGTCTACTTTAAAGTGGACCAAAACCCAGGGTTTTGGTCCTTCCCCCGGGGCACCCCGATCGGAGGAGCCCCGCTGCGTGAAACCCCCCAGATTGGCAAAATCAACTCACCTCTTCCCGATCCTACAGCGCACGCACGGCCACTCTTCCAATCAGCGCACTTGGATCCGCTGACATCATGTCGCCTAAGGCCAGCGGCTCCGAGCGCGCCGACGGCCGCATCCCCTGCTACCCTCTAACAGGGAGCGTGCCTGCTCTGGCCATTCAGAAATGCCTGGTGCGGGCACACGCCCTGCTAGAGGGATAGCGAGGATGTGGCTGCGGCTCAGTCATGTGCCAATTGGACTGTGAGAGAAGGTAAGTGTATGGGCGACCTGGGGGGATTCACACAGCGGGGCGTCACGATTTTGGATGCCCCGGGGGGAGGGAACCGAACGGCCCGGGAATCTTATAGACTTATGGCTGTGGGTTTTGGTCCCTTTAAAAAAGGAGCTGAAGATTCCCCCTAGAAATCGATGAAGCTCTTTTAGGGGGTTCTTTTTTTTTAGATGTGCTATATTTTAACTCGTATAATAAAGTACAAGTCCTTAAAGTGCCCTGTGATTAGCAGCCATGTAATCTCAACTGCTTTTGGCCCCTGAAAGAGCCTTGACCACATGATCGGCAGATTTTGCAGGGGAGCACTGTGCAGGTAACCAAATTCAGTTGGTCACACCCCCTATGACGTAGGGTACTGGGACTCCAAGGATTCCTGGTGCACATGCACGTCTTGGGTTTGATCTCAGAAACAGAGATGCTTCTACACATCAGACCTAAACGCAGCAGCTTCTGGAGAGAATAGGTGAGTATTTTTGTTTGTTTATTGCTTGCCATTTCCTCATTTATTGCATGGATAGCAGTCATGTAACTGCCAGGGACCAAGGGAGTTTTCACATCAAACCTGAATGGTTCAGACAAAAGGAGAAAATTACTGCGCTACACAAATTAGAACCGTAACACACTCTAACAAATCTGGAGCTCAACGTATTTACAAGAAGTCCTTCCTCTCAATGATCAACAAGATATTAGAAAAATGTACAGAGCTCCAAGCTTCCAGTGACGTGAGAATGTACTTGTCAACACATAAATGCTGTCACATGAAGAATCTCAGTGTTCACCCGGTGTATAAGTATAGCAATATTCAGTGCCAGCCACCACCGTTGGTTATATAGCCTCCTTTTAACAAAGGGTTAAGCCTTGTATAGTATATACCGATTTCCTCTAGATAATAAATATCTTCCAAAAGACGGTTGCCCTCTTTGGGCTAAATCAGCACCAGATAATCTTCCAAAAGATGGTTGCCCTCTTTGGGCTAAATCAGCACCAGATAATACTTAGATAATCCCATAGGTTAAAGCAGTTCAAATGTCCAAGCATGAAAAAAAAGAAGAGATCTCATCTAGTGTGACACCGTTTAGTAAAATGACATGCAGTTTTATTCCACAATTATGCACCTACAATATTAAAAATGTCCATAAGCATTCAAAAAATATAAAGGTGACACGTCTCACCACATCCTCACTGGGTTTCGCCACTCTTCAATAAACCTGAATGGTTACTGGTGGTCACATGATTGGCTGCCATACAAGTGAATAAAGTGGTGACTTGATGTTAGTTTCTCTTTAAAGCAGGTTTATAGTCAAATTTACTCTAGGTCCCTTTAAGCAATCCCTCCCAGAGAATTCTGATTTGGGATGCACTGCAGTTGAAGATCCTTTGGAAGCCAAGATCTGGCATAGTGCTCTGTGTAATGGAGGGCAGGAAATGGCTACACATTGCCTCCTCCTATTGGAGAAGGTGTGGCTGGCACACATGTATAAATTTACTTTCTGTGTTAGGTGAGTATCTGTCTATCACAGGTTTATTTAGCCCTGATTCACACCTGTCCGGTAACGCATGCGCTTCTGCGTTCGCGGCAGACGCAGCGGTACGGCAAAAAAAATACCTCAATGGCACCTCTATGGCCCCTTTCACACCTCTCCAGTGCGGAAGAGAGGAGAAAAACATGGCTGCAAGAAGTCTTGTCTGCCGTGTCCTGGGTGCAAATGCATCTCATTAAACATTTGGTATTTGGGATATCAAAAGCAGACGCAAAAAAACCCAGAGAACGCAGAATGGAATTCCTGCCACATGCCGCAGAACCTGGTGTGATAGAAGCCTTAGTGCCACTGTGAATCAAGAAAGCGCTTTATTTTTATATTGTGTCCCCTTCTTTAGTAGCACTGTACATTTTTGGTCCAATTTAATAGCATCAGACAATAAAGAAACCAGCAATACTGGTTCTCCATTTTTTTCTATTTTGGTATCGTTTATACATTTTCCCCGATGCCCCGCTATGGGGCACCCCCGGGATCACAACAAAAACGTACCTTCCCAATTGTCTCATGGCGCATACTCTTGACCAGTCAGCACTGATTGGAGACAAAGTTCTGCATAGTGAAAGGTGAATGGCCGCATCCCTGCAGTCTGTGGCAAGCTCCCGCCCCAACCTATCTGTATGACTGGGAGTGGTAATGCGCCCAAGCTACGAGATGCTGGGCATGTGGACCACAAATAGCACCATGGAATTGCCAAAATGATGAGTTTTTCAGGTGATCCCAGGGCAGGTTTCACATAGCGGGGCGTCCCAAATTGTGGTGCCCTGGGGGTAGAGAAGTGGACGGCCATGGAGTCATTTAGATTCCAGAAGTGGCCGCGTGGTGATTGGTCCTCTTTAAAGCTGAACAAAACCCTGTGTGGCCACCCCTGCTGGCCGCTGGCCTTACCCCGGGGCATCCCAAAGCTGTGTGAAACCCCCCAGATCGCCAGTAACAGCTTATCTTTCCAATGGTGCATGCTCTGGCTCTCATCCAATCAGAGCTGTTTGTAATTTGTTAAATGGCTCTGATATTTAGCAATAGGGATAGCAAGCTGCTGCTTTCCCGGAATCTTTGAGGCTTGGTGCGTGCTCCTGTCCCAGCCATTCAGATAGGCTGGAGCTAGAGCACGCGTGCTGCTGGGGATGTGGCCACTTGCACTCAGCATTGCAGACTATCAGAGCCATTTTCCAAATGACATGGGCATGGCAAACAGCTCTGATTGGACAAGAATCTTCCTATGTGCAGTTGGAAAGGTAAGTTGCTGCTGCTGATCTGGGGGTTTCGCACAGCGAGGCATCTCAAATCAGGAGGCCCATGGGGCACAGAACTAAACCCAAGATAGTCAAAATCCTGGGTTTTTTTTTTCTGCTAAACATCAAAGAGGAATTGCACCAACTGAGTCTGTTTGATGGACCCCCAACCCTGTATATATTTTTAGGACACCTCTGAGGGCAGTAGCAATGGGTAGACATGGTCTCTGTGTTGTTGGCTATACGCATCCAATCAACCTTATACCTTTACAGCTATGCCAACAAGAGGAAACGCCAACCCAGGTTCCAAAATATCTCCAGGTACATTATTCTGGTCTCTACTTGGCATGTTCTCCCAGAATGCACTGCTGTATGGCAGATACTGGATGGAAGATGTCACAAGTTCAGAGACAGTGAAGAATAAACAGGCCAATGAAAAGCTCCTTATCAGTCGCAGATAAAGGAGACAGACCTGGCTGAGAGAAACAGGAGAGCCGTCTGGGATCTGGCAGCACACATCTGGGGAGCATCTGTCCTCACGCCACACAGGGTGACAAGGGCAATAAAACACCCATGTGACCAGGCACAAGTGATTTGGGCTAGGTACAGAGGTCACAGGACAGTTAAATGTATAAGTGACGTAAGCCGGATGTCCACATGAGATCTGGTTGTTTTTTTAGCTTAAAATCAGGTCCAGGGAAAGATCTGTTGAAAGGCTGCTATAGGTCCAATGTGGGCAAATAAAATGTATATATCTTACCGCCCAGAGAGGTGCTGCCCTCTCAATCTGCCAGATTCTTCTGTCCTCTTCAGCTGAATGTTCCCGTTACTGACTCTATTACATACTCTTCACCCCCTTGCTGACAGGAGAGAAGAGTGTACACTGAATTATTTCAGATCAGCAATGGCGGCCTGGGGGTGCTGAGCTGGCATGGGAAACACATCTGGAGCCTAGCCAAAGAGGGCAGAAGAGCCAGGAAGTCAGGGTGGGGGCGGGGCCAGTGCTGTGCTGGCATGGGAAACACATCTGGAGCCTAGCCAAAGAGGGCAGAAGAGCCAGGAAGTCAGGGTGGGGCCAGTGCTGTGCTTGATTATATCTGTGAGGGTCTAGGCCTTTGTCGGGGCAGCTAAAAGTTCTATTTGCGCTTCACCAATCTTAGTTTTAAATAAAGTAAAAAAAGACTCTTCAGCACCATGCCAGGTGTCAGATCTCCCAGTGGGAGCAGCACTGAGCACGAGTGACTGCTCAGTCACCCAATCTATGCAGCAATTGGGTAACTAACAGTACACAGAACTCACTGAGCATGCAAGGTGGTAGTGTTGGAGAAACTGTACAACAGCTTATAGCTTGTCTACATTTCTGACACTAGATGGTGCTGTTCTCAATGCTTATCTGCAGTCTCTATTGTACATTCTCTACTGTGTTGTTGTGTGTTCAGTTGCTCTATGATACTTCTAATTTTCCCTGTCTGTGTTATACACCATGTAAGGTGACATTCTCTTACTGCATTCATATTACAGTAAAGCCAGTTCCTATTATTCCACTAACATACCTCCCAACCTTTCACGATGGGAAAGAGGAACATTTGTTAAATTAGGCCACGCCCCCTCATTGAGGGATAGATAGGAGATAGGATGTAACAGTTAAAACAATATAAAGACTTTAAAAAGGCAAATAAATAATTTATTGATGCAGATCTGCATGTTACACCTCAAAGAGGGACAAAGGAGAATAACAAGGGACAGGTAGACTCAAAAGAGGGACAGTCCCTCCAAATCATGGACAGCTGGGAGGTATGCACTTAGGTCTATCTGGATTCCAACTCTGCTGCACCCAGCACTCACACTCTGCAACAGGTTATGAGCTCATTGACCGAATAAAGCCACAGTGACAGGATAAAGCCCCGGTGGCATGGGCCACCAAAAGCTGTAGACTTTGGAAGACTACTACTAGCATTTGTAAAGACCAGGCTCATAGATGGATATCAGCGAAGAAAGGAGCTTGCACAGGTGCCACAAACAGGGACAAATAAAGAGAGACTGTACTATGTGAAAAGCTGAGCAAATGAGACAGTGTGCCGCTTATACTAAGCAGAAAGTCAAAGCCACAATCTCTGATCCATGTAAAGGGAACTGGAATGCCACATTTACTAGTTAGCTTGTATAGGCACATGATAGAGACCTTTACAGGATTATAGTGGATGCAGGGGGTGCAACTGCACTGGGTCCAGAAGGTCAGGGGGCCCCATCATGTTACTTTTTCATCTTATTTATCAGATTTGTGCAGCACTTGTCTCAGCTGTTTAAGCCTTTAGTTTTTTTTAGTTGTATTCAACTGAGTTAAGTGGAACAAAACCCAGCGTGGCCAGTCCTGAAATCTAAAAGGACACTAGCCTTCCCCTGGGGCATCCCGAATTGAGATGTCCTGCTGTGAACCAAAATCCCCCTGCCCCCCGCAGGATGCCACACAACTCGCCTGCTTCCTGGCCCCCTTGCCAGCTGGGGACAGCAACGTGCCCTCTGTTGGGAAGGTGTCTGCTAGTGCTCCAAACCTTACATAAGCATGGCAAACTGCTCTGATTGGACGAGAACGTGCGCTGAATTTGACTGAGCATACCTGGGGGGGGGGGGGGGGGGTGTTGGAGTTTTGTTCTGCTTTAAAATCACATGAAAATGGTCACAGTATCAGCCATGACGGACAGGGCCAAATTTAATGTTCACCAGGGCCCCGTTACATTTAGTTACGCCACTGGACCTTCAAATATGTGAACGGATTGAATGTGGTTCAGGGAAAAGGTGTTAAAGAGGAACTCTTGACTGGACTCTCTCTGCAATATGCAGCAGTGGGATGGCCTGGGTTGCTAATATAAAGACCGCAGCACTATCAGCCTATCAGCATGACCATTACTGTGCAGCAGCTGGGCATGCAAGCTGATAGGCTGCTCTACGGCTGCTGTAGAAAGATCCCGGAAGGGGGAGTACCCCTGCTGCTGTATATTAAAGAGGAAGTCTGGTCAGGATGACCGGTGTTCCTCTTTAATGATAGAACAAGGGGGTACGTGGGATAAGTGCACATCTATCCTAAGATAAAGAAAACATATACACATAAGGGCAGACTAGATGGACCATATGGTCTCCTTCATGTTTTAAGACCCTAGTAAACGATAAATAATTAGAAATGAAACGCACCCCAGCTTCTGGCAGAAGTATGATTATGGTAAAAATAATAATGGTATAAAGAGACAATGGCTGGATTCCGGTAACTGCGGGACTGTAAGGGGAGCGCCTGAGGATGTGAGCGAGCGCTGATTGTGTGATAGAAGGGATGTGATGGCGTTTTTAATCTGTGCTGGGGGGTATTTTTGGGCCTCTTCTTCCTGTTATTAAGGCTTGTCATACGCTCCTTGCTTTATTTCTGCCTGTCTCTTATCTTCAGTGGCGTGCTGCTGCTCTCCTCCTGTGGGAATAGTGTTCAGGGAAGAGAGGCCCAGCTGTAGCGTGTTTATTTTTTTTGTCCATCATATTATTTGTCAGGTTTAATGTTGTCCACTAATTCAGGCAACCTGCCAAGTGGAATGATGCACTGAAAAATAAAAAAAAACTAACCCAGGGTGTTCAAATGATGCTGCAGTTCAGCTTTAAAGCGGGCCCACACCCTGACAGACCAGCTGCAATGGCTTCCTCCTGCCTCTGCCATTCTCATCAAGTTGGGACACTTAAAGCGGGTCAAAAGATTCCAAGGCCCGGACGCTAGGCGTCCATGTGTCAGGGATGGTGCTCTCAAAAGTGCCGCCGGGCCATTCTGCAGTGGAGAAGCCCAGTTTTCTCTAAAAATAGGGCCCCCGCCAAGCCAGAAGCAGTGCCCAGCTGCTCAGGCGGGGCCCAAACAATGAGAGGTGGGCCCAAAATTGGGTTTCAATCTGCTTTAAAACAGAACAAAACTTGTGATTTTCAATTTCCCGTGTTTTTCTCCATGTCCCCCTGGGCATCCTGCATTTGGATGCTCTACTGTGTGAAACCCCCTGCCATCGCCGCATTCAGACTTACCTCTTCGCAGTCCAATGGCACCTGCACAGGCTGAAGTGACGTAATTCGGTAAGCGGCTCTGATTACAGTGAATTGGGAGGTGAGAGCATCCGCATCTTCTGCTGCCCTGCTCTTCCGTCCCAGCCTATCTGAATGGCTTGGGTGGGAAGCCCGCGCACAATCCAAGGATGCAGGGATATGCAGCTGTTCTTGCTTCCTATAGTAAACAATCAGAGCTGCCTTGCCGAACTATGTCAGTTCAGCGAGCGGCTCTGATTGGACTAAAGCACGGGCTTGCACTGTTGGACCGGGGAACGGTAAGTGATTACCAGCGTTCTAAAGGGGTTTCACAAAGCAGGGGCATCCCAATTTGGAATGCCGTAGGGGAAAGCTGGTGGGTTTAGTTTCGCTTTAAAGAGTTTTATTACTTACTGGGACCACGTTCCTTCTCACTGACAGACTGAAATGTTTTAGACTATTTTTTATAAAATTTTTTTGCTTTGTGCAATTCAGCATAATGTTTAGCTGTGCAGATGTTTAAATAAAATGGTGCTGCATTCCACGAAGGAAAAAAATAATTATAAAAAAAAAAAAATTCTCATAAAAAACAGGAGAATAAAAATGATCTTGGTGCTGAATCGGCCCTATGGTCTGGTAAAACCAGAGCAGTGGTCTGAACAGCGCCTCCTAGCTGCACACACACACACTGCCCTCCAATATCCAGGATTTTTTGTGTGAACTTGGGAGGCACATGGGGGGGGCGGAGAGGACAGGGTAGCTAGGTACTTGAGGCAGGACACAGAGATACAAGCAGAGGAGAAACTGGGCAGCAGGGCCTTACCCTAGATTTTATAAGACTCTATTTCCTGCCTTGTATAACCCCCCTGTTTGTCTGTATTCTTACCTTGCTAGCGATCCTACAGCATATGCACGCCTGCCAGCGGCATCCCCTGCTTCCCTCTGGCACCTGCGCTATGAATTTAAATAACGGTGCTCCCTGAAAGGGATCAGCCTCCCGCTAGCCATCCATTAACTGCTCCTGAATAGTTACACGTAAGAAAGCCGTGAACATGCGCCATGAGATCTTCGGTGAGATAAGAATGGGGGCGAAGCACAGGATTTCACATCAATCGGAATGGACCAAATCCTGAGATAGTAGAGATCCTGAAGTCTGAAAAGACTTATGACCATCTAAGTGCCTCCCTCTGGGCATCCCAATTTAGAAAAACCTTGTAGCCTAATAGTAACAGGAAGCTTAAACTGGACCAACAGTCTGGTACAGTTGAAAAAACCAACTTGCCCCATCTGCAGGCATAATACAGATTCATTAGGGCTGATTTCAGCACTGTGAGAATTTTCTTCTCACTTTTTTGTGAGAAAAAAAATGATTTTTTTTCTTTAGAGCAATGCGGCACCATTTTTAGCTGTTCACATTTTTAACTCATTTGGTGCTGAAATGCATTGAAGTGGACCAACACCCAGGATTTTGACTATCCTGGGTGTTGGTCCACTTAGGTGGGGTGCCCCGCTGTGTGAAACCCCCCCGATCGCCGCAAAAACTCACCTCTCCCCGCTCCGTGACCTCGTCCGGCCAATGACAGCGCTCAGAGCCGCTCTGGTATGCGCGTCCAAAGCAGCTTGGACGCGCATACCAGAGCGCTGTCATTGGCTGCGTCTCTCGCTTCCCTCTAACAGGGAGCGCGCCTGCGCCGGCCATTCACAAAACGGCCGGCGCGGGAGCGCGCCCTGCTAGAGGGAAGCGAGAGACGCGGCCGCGTCTCGCGCATGCGCCGTTGGATCGCCGGTAAGGTAAGGTTTGTGGGCCTCCTGGGGGGTTCCTCCCCGCGGGACATCCCGATTTCGGATGCCCCGCGGGGAGGGATCTGATCGATCCGGGAATCTTATAGATTCCCGGGCCGATCCCCCCTGGGTGTTGGAAAACATCATTCTAAAACTTGTTTTATAATAAAAAAGTGAGAAAAGAAAAAGAATCACGGTGCTGAATCAGCCCTATTGTCAGCTCTTACATTTGCTCCTGCATCTACTCAAAGCTGAAATGCCGCCTTATCGATTTTCTCCTGGTAGCGGCCAGTTAAAAGCATCCCTACGGCTTCTTTCACCCAGCTCCCCAGCTGTGCTGCTGCTTAGATTAAACTGACATACCCCACAATGCCTAGTGGCAGGAAACACAGCAGCTGTTCCAGGGTAAAATTGACCACAGCAGGAGTTACAAAAAGCTAAAATAATTTTCATGTGCAGCAATGTGAATTGCCACGGGGAGGGATGCATATGAGCACCAGGCAGGGCATCCCAAAGCAGGTTCAGCATGTCTTGCCTTAGCATGCCACCTCCATTGCAATAAATGGAGGTAAAGCCATATTGATGGATGCCACTATGTCTGGCCTGCAAGGATAGAATCATTGTTCTCCCGCATTGGTAAGTATGGAGATGCCTGCGCTGCACGTAGGATCTGTGGGGGGAAAAACTGATAGACGTTATGTAATTGCCTGGACAAAACATTTGAAGGAACATCCTAGGCAACGGGATACATGAACCTGTTTTCTCCTCTCTGCAATGTGAGGGGCTGCATCTTATATTTAGCCTGCTTGTGAGCTCTGTCCCTTCTGCTGGGCCTCCTCAGCAAATTGAATTCCTTTTGAGGACTGAAACAGCATCATTTACTAAAAAGCCCAAACCCTTACAAAAATGTTCTCTTCGCAGGCAGCCCGAGACTCCTTGTGCCACCATCTTGGATGTTTAAAATGTAATAAAATGTATTAGGTGCAGGTAGGATGATTTTTAATGTAGACAATCTGTATGTACAGGGTGAGGGAAACGTATAAGATATGCTCTTATTCAGGGTGGAGGTCCGGTTGAAAAAGAGCAGTCAGCAGAAAGGAGCAAGTTCAGCAGGGTATGTCAGGGAATGCAAAGCAGCTAATTTTAACCCTTTTCTTGAAATATCTCTTTAGTTACAAATGCTCAATGCCCATCTGATGTGGCCTCTGACCTACTGTTGGGAAAGTTGAAGGGTTAAATAGAACTGGAGTGTAAAGGAAGGCAGAGGCTCAGTAAGGAAAGTGATATAGCACTGGCAGTGGTTAGGAGCAACGTGGTGACAATTGGCGTAATTGTATGTTTAGCATTGGTAGGCATTTAGATGGATTGAGTATTAGGATTACAGTAACAATGTGGGATTGGTGGGGGGATGGGCAATAAATATGGGAGCCATGTATTTGGAGAGGAGAGGCAACCAGTATGTGTATTGCTAGCATGTGGGGATTGTTACATATACATGTGGTAATCGGGTGGTGGAATAACCTACAAGTTGAAATAATTTATGGAGTTTGTGGGGAAAGTTGGTATCCTGATTGTTGTAGAAAATCTTTGTTATGTTATTTAAAAGGCCCGCGTCCAGCTTACAAATCACTTATATTGCGCGCGATCTTCAAAAGGTTGCGCACCTCTGCTTTAAGTTACTTGTTCAGAATTTGTATTCCAATAAATATGCTTTATGTTCTATATAAGAAGCCCTATTGCTTATATAATGGGGAGAAAAAGCCTGATGTGACCATTTTACTACAGGAAATGTATTACTATTATTGGCCATTTATGAAGGAGTCGGAGTCGGGGCCTGATAAAATTAAGGAATTGGGCTTTGGCTTACTGACTCCATGGCCCTGATGAACACTGTTTATTGTAAGGGTGTTGGCCCAGTTTAAATACCACAGGTCAGGGGGTTGCCTGATAAAAAGAGGCTTGCTATTTACTTGTCCCCCAGCCCTGTGGTGATTAGTGTTCTCCCGGAGCACCATTATGTGAAGCCAGGAGCCAGTCACTACTGTGGGAACAGGTAGTATTTTAAACCCTGCTTGGGCTTACATTTTACTAATACACTAGGCCTCGATTCAATAAAGGTAGAAAAAAATTCTCATGGTAGTAAAAAATTCAATTCATGAGAAAAAAAAGCCTGAGAATGTCACTTATTGATTCACTAGATAAAAATACAATGAAAGTCAGTGGCAGCTTTTACTACAGTGTAGAAAGGAGTAAACAGTTCTCTACTTTTCTTAGTAGTAAAAAAAGTGCCATTGACTTTCATTGTTTTCTTATCTAGTGATTCAGTGACAGTGACATTCTCAGGCTTTTTCCTCATGAATTGAATCTTTTACTACCATGAGAATTTTTTTCTACCTTTATTGAATGGAGGCCATATGACTGCAGGGCATTTCAAATTAGGGTGCCTATGAAGGACTCTTATGCACAGCTTAGCCCCATCAATAGAAACCAGAAGCAGCAAGTATTTTTTATACATTTTTATTTATGATTTTCAGGTTACAAAGTTACAGATTACAAACAAACAGGATTAATGCAGCTCCCAACCAGGAGGGCGCCAATGATACCACATAGACACATAATGATCACATAAAGATCCATGAACAACACTAACTCACCCACACACACATACACAGTCACTAGGGATGAGCGAATCGGTTCTAACGAACCTGAATTCGCTCTGAATTTCAGGGAAAATTTGATTCAGCATGAACCCGAATTTTTAGTGGTTCGTGCTAACCGAATTGTCCCTGAAATAAGAAAAAAAAAAATTCCCGCATGGTGGGAGCGGGGAGGCCGGCTGCGCTGTCAGCGGACGGCGGAAGCCTCTGATGACGCGTCCTCTGATGACAGCTGACAGCGCAGCCGGCCTCCTCACTCCCACCATGCCGGTAAGTGTTTGCTGTATAGTGGGAGCGGGGAGGCCGGCTGTGCTGTCAGCGGGCGCCCACCACCCGCTGACAACGCAGCCGGCCTCCCCGCTCCCACCATGCCGGCATTTTTTTTTCCATTTCAGGGCTTGGTGGGAGCGGGGAGGCCGGCTGCGCTGTCAGCGGGCGGCCCGCTGACAGCGCAGCCGGCCTCCCCGCTCCCACCAGAGATGAGCGATTTGCAAAGGTTCGATTCGGACGAACCCGAATCTCTCTGAGAAATTCGGCGAATCGCCCGAATCAAATTTTAGAGAAGTTCGCTCATCTCTAACAGTCACACTCATTCTTTCCTGCTATTAGACTTACCTGTATTGGGAATAGTATACAGCCCAGGGGGGTGGGCCACAGGTTGTTCCTAATCATTAGTGAAATTAGGGACACTAAGCCAAGCCTCCCATATACAATCACATTTGTTAGGACATCTCCTGGCCAGATAGGTCATTTTATATAATAAAATATATATTATTTAATTTACTAGATTTTTCCAGCCTGGAAGGGTTAGTTTGTTTGGTGTTTCCAATTTAAAAGAATACATTTCCTTGCATAAAACATTAATAAATGTGACAGGGTTCTCTGCGGGCCTTCATCCACCATGGGCTCGACCACACTTAGCAGGCAAAGGGCTGCTGACTTTTTAACTGGCAAGCCTATGGAGGTAGACATAAAATTGGATACCCCATCCCAGAATGCCAAAATAAGCGGGCATTCCCAAATAATATGGAGCAGGGTGCCGGGCCTGATGCTACACCTAGGACATACATCTGACTCCAGCAGGCCCATCTTTTTCAGTCTAGCCGAGGCAGATAAACCTGGTGGAGCAATTAAAGCGGACCTTCACTCTGAATAAGAGTCTATCTTATATGTTTCCCACACCCTGTACATACAGATTGCTCACATTACAAATCATCCTACCTGCATCTACTGCATGTTATGAGCCTTTAAACATCCAAGATGGCGGCTTATGGAAGCCGCCATCTTATCAGGCAGCCTGCAAACAGGAAGTGCCTCCTGACTGTGCTGCTCTGCATTCTGGGACTGCTGACCGTTATCTGACCCCAGCTTTGCTCTGTCTGAGCAAAGCACAGCTATAACCCGCCCCCCCTGTACCTTATCCCACTCTCCTCTCCTCAGTAAGTGTGATGCTTCTGAGTCAAGATGGCGGCGCCCGTATCCTAAATTCCTGAACAGAGTTGCAGCCCAGTGGGGGAAAGAATAATAAGTTAGTGACTAAAAACGTAAAATATATTAATTTTAGATGCTGGGGAATCATTTTTTAAGAGTTTGGTCTTTTCATTAAATCTTGGTGAAGGTCCGGTTTAAGCTCTTACAATTATAAGACCATGTTAAAACTAATTACATAAAAACAGCCCAAGCCTTTGAATGCCATTCAAACTCTCGCCCCATAAGATATACAACTACATCATTAGGTATAAACATTAAAAATCTTAATACGTGAAGACAATTATTTTGACAGAAAATACATATGTGTGATATAATGTACAATTTAGAAAAAATGTGAACCCAAACCTCACAAAAATGATACATAAATCTACATAGACAAGAAAGCAACTCACACTATACACTAATAATGACTGCTGAGCAGATGTGTTTGTTCTCTAAGTTGTTTCTCTTGTTCAGTGTATGTTTAGGCTTGTGAATTCTTTCCTTCTTACAGGTATATTTACATTCTGAAATAAAGGCTGCTTTGGTGTTTTCCACCTCCACACCTGGATTTGTTTGTGCTAATAATGTCCATTTAGCAGTTTATCCACCTATTAAGCTCTGTCCTTGAATCTGTTCCTTTCTTCCAGGTTGTGGAATGAGGACATGAACAATGTTTGTAGGGAGCATGTTATTGCGTATTGACTGTCTGGATGTGTATTATGCGTATGGCCGGTGGGTCAGTGTGTGCCGCCTTTGTTAGACCCAGGGGACATACAGGATGGACAGACAGCCAGCCTGTAGCTTATTATGTCATGTCATCCTGTTTATAGTAGGGAATGGCTAGTATACACAGATAACTGTGAGCTCCTTTTACAGGATGTCTGTAGTGGGGTCAGTGCTCCCCCTCCTTTCTTCTCTCCTCCAGGATATAATGAGGAGGGTGTTAATTGCATTACCATATCACTTGGAGCACGCCACACAAGCAAAAGGGATCAAGGAAAGGGTTAATGTGCACACACACCTATAGAGGAGGGGCTGGCTGTCTTGGGCTAAGATAGGAGGACTATAAAGAAGAGTGCAGACTCAAAGTAAGAGTAAAATTACAGACAGACTGTGGACAGTCAAGAAAGGGTCACAAAAGATGGAAGAAGAGGCTGACAATTTGACCCTCCTCCCTGGAATCCCTGACTGCGAGTACGATGACTGGGAGCCATCTGTTGGACTGATACCTACTGCTTACTTCCTTATCTTCTTCTTGGGCATCACCGGCAATGGTCTGGTGCTTTGGGCAAGTCACCGCCGAAAGGACCGGCCAAGAGCAGCGGACACTTTCATACTGCAGCTGGCACTCGCTGACCTTGCTTTCGTCATCACCCTGCCATTGTGGGCAGTCTACGTCTCCTTGGGATATCACTGGCCTTTCGGCAAGCTAGCATGCAAGATTAGTGGATACATGGTGCTCCTCAACATGTATGCCAGTGCTTTCTGCCTAACAGGACTAAGCCTGGACCGATACATAGTCATTGTGCATTCGCCAGGACCTGGGCACCCTCGGTCTCCACTCTCTAGCCCACTGGCCCTCATAATTATTTGGGCAAGCGCAGGACTGCTGGCTCTTCCTGCTCTCATCTTTCGGAACACAGGGCAGGCTGATGAGCTCTTCGACAACAGAACAATGTGCTTCATGGACTACTCAGCAGTGGACAGCAGCGGACAAGCTAATGCCTGGGAAGCTGGCCTAGGATTTTCCTCCACAATACTGGCCTTTGTGGCACCATTTTGCGTCATCCTCTTCTGCTATGTGGGCATTGGGCGCAGAGTCTCCGGTCACTTTCACTTGCCTCTTGTTGCCAGCAGAAAAAGAAGATTGTTAGCCATAATGATTGGCCTGGTGGTCACTTTTGGAGCATGCTGGGCCCCGTTTCACTTGGTCAAAAGCATCTATGTCCTGATGAACGCTGAGGTCTTACCATTGAGCTGTGGTCTTCATGTATTCCTTGAAAACTTGCACCCCTATGCCACCTGTCTGGGTTATGCCAACAGCTGCTTAAACCCAGTTCTCTATGCGTTTCTGGATCCCAGATTCCGAGGTCATTGTCGTCGATTGCTGGGTTGTGGAGTTCTTTTGAGGGACAATGAAAAAAAAGCAGAGGGTAAGGACCAGAAAGCTGGCTCTGGCAGCTCCTCTGCCGGTGCTGAAGATGGCAGTAAGCCAATTAAACTCTCTACAGAGGAGGAGGACATTGGCGGCATGAAAAGTGACGCCTTAAATCAAAAGGTTGCAGTTTGATGTTTGTGCATTTTTCTATTATCTTGGAGGAACTATAAGGCTTGTGCACATACAGGTTGTTGTTCAATCAATAAGAACTTATTCTGATAGACATTTTGCTGAGAAGGGTTGAAAAGTTATAATAGTCATAAGTTGTTTTCGAAAGATTATTACATGCAAACCAGTCATTGGTGAGTGTGGACAGACTTCTATAATCTTTGCTGGGCAGCTTTCATGGACATTGTCATTCTGAACTAATACTGCACGCGTTTCATACCTTGCCCTGATCACAAGGGTTGCCGGCCCTGCTTGTAAAGATTTTGGGACGTTTAAAAAAAATGTTTCCTCAAAGACTAAAGCACTTAAAACAATCAGGATTTGGGGGGAGTGTGATTGTATTGAATTGTTTTTTGTATATATTTTTAATACCTTTTAATAATAAAAATATAAAAATGTAATCGTGATTTTGATCATTTCTGATCAGGAACAACATGACAGTGATTTTATATATAGTATGTAATAAGTATTCCAACATGGATGGGGGGGCATGGTTAAAGTGGGATTCCATCAATAATTACCTATTATTTTATTAATTGTATCTACGGACCAAAACCCACGACGATTAATTCCCTCCCCCCAGGGCATCCAAAATCAGGATGCCCCATTGCGTGAAACTCCCCAGGTCACCCCATACACTTACCTTGTTTCTCAGTCCAACGGCTCATGCGCAAGCTGCGGCCGCATCCTTGCTATCCCTCTAGCAGGGCGCGTGCCCGCGCCACACATTTGTGAATAGCAGGAAGCGGGGTATGTGTCCGCCAGCACCCTCGTAGCCACTGGCCTTAGATGACGTGACGTCAGCGACTCCAAGCATGCTGATTGGAAGAGCGGCCGCACATGCGCTGTAGAACCGGGAAGAGGTGAGTTGGCATCAGCGATCTGGGGGGTTTCACACAAGGGGTGCCCAGGGGGAAAGGACCATAACCCAGAATAGTCAAAATCCTGGGTTTTGGTCAACTTTAAAACCATCTGGCTACCCCCGGTCCTACATTGAGCGATGCTCACATAATCATCACCATTTGGGGAGGGGGGTCAGAAGAAGCACAGATTTCGGTGCATGGCCCGGTTGCCAGTCATGTGGCAGCATGCTCGCTCATTGATTGGCATCATGGGTGACAGCTTACAACTATCTCTAGCTGACTTGTATTTTCAGTGGTGCCAGTTGGGGGTACATGGTCAGCATTGTAGCAGACAGGGCTGCAGCTATAAACTCTGTGGAATCAAGTCTACAAGCTGGAAGATAAGTTCTCTTTTTTTCTTTAAAACACCCTGGACTTTCGTTTACAGTGACAGTCCAGTCTAAATAACTTGGTTCATCAGAGCAACCATGATGGGATTACTGCAGTATGCCATCCCATTGAGAGGAGAAGATGCTTTGTTCCTATCTCATATATCTCATAGAAGACAATGGGGCAACAGCCGCCGGTAATCCCATCATGGCTGCTCCTATGAGCCCACACCAAGTGTTCATTTGCAAATAAAAATTGTATTAAAGTATCACAGCAAAGTATAAATTCATAGATATATATATATTTCATAGGAAAAGGATACAATGAGCAAATATTTGAGAAAATTGGGTTCAAGATGTCATCAGGTGTTTTGGTGTGCTCCTGATCCAACAAAACAAATACTGTGAGCTTTAGGAGGTGCATAAGTGGGGAGGCACCTCAGGAACAGTCTAGCACCCCCTCAGTTTTTTGCATTACCTCTATTTTGACTAGTACGGTGTGCCGACTACCAATTCTTAACATTATTACTCCCATGAGCCTGCAATAGTTATTTATCCCTTTAAAGGGACAGTCCAGGCATATGTCCAGTTTCTTAAACTGGACCTTCAGCATGATTTAATGAAAAGCCCAAACCCTTAAACTATTCCCCACCATCTAAAATTAATATATTTTAAGTTTTTAGTTGCTTACTTGTTATTCTTTCCCCCACTGGGGTGCCATCTTGCCTTAGAAGCATCACATACTGAGGAGAGGAAGGCGGGGAACTGCAGGAGGGGGGGATTATAGCTGTGCTTTTCACAGACAGAGCAGAGCTGGGGTCAGGGAAAGGACAGCAATCCCAGAATGCAGAGTGACACAGTGAGATGGCACTTCCTGTTTGCAGGCTGCCTGATGACCCATGAGCCGCCATCTTGGAAGTTTAAAGGTTCATAACATGCTGTAGATGCAGGTAGGATGAATTTTAATGTGAGCAATCTGTATGTACAGGGTGTGGGAAATATATAAGATAGGCTCTAATTCAGAGTGAAGGACCGCTTTAAAGTGGACCAACACCGAGAGGTGATCGGCCCGGAAATCTATAAGATTCCCGGGCCGATCACCTCCCACCCCGTGGGACATCCGAGATCGGGATGTCCCGCGGGGTGAAACCCCCCCAGACACCCCAAATCGCTTACCTGATCTTCGGCCCCTGTAGGCGTGCGCGCGCCGAAAGTGACGCGAGGGAGGCGGCGGCGGCGGCAGCCGCTTGGATGTTCCTGATCCCCGCCTGGACGTTGGCGGGGATTGGACCGTCCAGTCACGTGGCAGCGGGGACAGGTAAGATTTTGGGGCTTTCTGGGGGGTTTCACACAGCGGGGCACCCCCGATCGGGGTGCCCCGCCGAAGTGGACCAAAACCCAGGATAGTCAAAATCCTGGGTGTTGGTCCACTTTAAGTACTCCCCTGGCACCAAGGCAGGGCAGGGGGGTTACATAAAAAAAACAACTTACCTCGCAAGGGATGCAGTGCAGATCTTCACCTTAATGGAGCAATGAACACCACCATCTATGTTCCTGCTGCACAGAGCACATTCCCTGCCCGCCATTTACTTAGTTGGAAGTGTGCACAGAACAGGGAGCACACACTCTGTGCGACAGGAGTAAAGATGGTGGTACCACTGCTGAATCGGACATGGTCCGGCCCTGCATCCTGGTAGAGATCCTTTTTTTAAGGTAACCTCCCTGCTCTGCCACAGCACCAAGGGAGAGTAGTTTAGAAACAGGAAATCTGCCTTGACTGATCCTTTAAAGCGGAACAAAATCCTGAGCTGGCCTCCCACTGGGGCACCCTTTTCAGGCACTTATGTCGGTTAAGTCCACGCAGCAGTATGGCTGGGATGTTGGAAAAGAAAGAAGCCTCCGGGTGATCATAGAGAATTAGAGCTATTTGCCATGACTATGTAATTCGGCAAACAGCTCTGTTTTCAATGGGAAACGCAAGCATGCGCACGCTCCCGTCCCAGCCATTCAGTTAGGTTGGGGCAGGAGCGCGTACATCAAGAGCTGTTTGCCAAATCACATAAGGGTCGATTCATGGTTGTGTGTGAATTAATTTGCGCACATTTTTTTTGGGCGTCAAGTCGCTCTCAGGCTTCCTCCAGATTTATGGTTTTCAAAATAGGATGTTAATTTTTTAGTGCGCAAATTTGCGATGGCATATGTGGCTCTCGTCCAATCAGAACTTACTGCCATGACTTTTCATGCCCAGCAATGAGTTCTGAATAGCAACTCCCCTCTCCTTTGCACATCTGCCACCAGCCATTAATATATGGTGGCGGAGGTGTGACTGTGCTGCCGCCAGAAGCGTATATATATGCCATGGGATTGACCACCTAGGTAAGTTTATAACCAATCTCAGGGTTTCACACAGCGGGGCATCCCAAATTGGGATGACCTGGAGGCAAGCAATAACTTGACCATTGAGTCTATTAGACAATTTAAATCGGCATTCTGGTAACTTTAAAGCAAAACAAAACCCGGGAATTTGACTTGGGTCTTGTTTGTTACGTGCCTCCGGGGCATCCCAAATTGGGACTCCATCTCGAATTCTTACTCCAAGGTAAGTGTCTGTTTTTTATTTACCCCCCATCCCACCCTGCTTAAGCGCTAGGCAAGGGTGGCAGGGTGGGGCTGGCTAGACCGGCCCTTTAAGTGAATGGGTTTGGGGGCACCATCCTGAAATCTTGCACAGGGTGACGTTTGCCCTGGCTGCTGTTATGAAAGTGCATAGGCCAACATATGCTATTGGTGTGAGAGGTAAACGGCAGCTACAAGGTGTGCAAGGGCGGACTGGCACGCTATAATGGAGCAGCTCCAGATCACTGCCAGACTGAACCGGGGGTATCCAGACATGTCTAAAATAACAGTTTAGCAAACCTCACTATGTTTGGGGCTCTGAAGAAGACGGATGGTCACTAAACCTCTGCTAACAAAGCTGCATTGGCAGAAAAGGCAACACTTCTATAACAGCATTGGCATTTAACTGCCACTAATTGGCAACAGGTTGCCTTCCCTGATGAGTCAGGATTTTCCACTTTGTTGAACAGATATACGTTGGCATGTCCAGTGGGAAACATCAGAGCTCATCCTGCAACCATTGCTGGAAGAACACAAGCTGGTGGTGGCAGTGTTATGTCTGGGGAATGTTTTCTGGAGTGATTCTTCTTCTGGGCAAGAAGAAATTCTGTGCCAGGGAGGGTCCTGGTTTAAAGGGACACTAAACTAACCTAATCCAACCCCTCACTGCATCAGTGTGCCCTGCATTAGAGGGATACTCACCTTTTCCTAGCAAAGCTCTAATCTACACGTGTAAATCTCTGGCCCGCGGGCCAAATTTGGCACGCAGTGTCATCAGATTTGGCTCGCAAGCTAGAGTCTCCCATTATCTTTAAATTGGTCGTATGGCCGCACACTTGCTGCCCAACGCAGCTTAGACCCTGAGAGGCTAGGTAACAAGCCCGCCAGGAGGCCGGATTGCACTGCCAGATTGCAGCCTGGCGGCCATCAAGATTGCAGGGTGGGGCTTTGATGTAAAATCCTGCCCTTATGATGATGTAGTAGGGAAGTACTTCCCCCAGTGGTTGGCAAATACAACTGCCAACCAGGGCTGGCTGCCGTCTCCCTTTACGCAGGATGACGTCAGGCCGGCTCAGTCCACCAGTGACTGTGAAAAGCAACTGCTTGAGGTAAAGAAAGGCAGGGAATCAATCCTGCATCTGAGTCATCTGATGATTGGCCTCCAGAAAGTGGTGTGCTATGTGAGATTCAACATTGCCCCATCGTACATCTGAATGATGTTCAAAAATACAATCCCTCAAAGCCCTGGAAGTCTTGCCCACGTATCAGAGTCCACAAGGACACTTAAGGAGATATATGGCATGTGTGAACGAGTCAGTTTTATTAACATACCCACATTGGTCACAGTGACCACATGGAAATGTACCTGTGGGTTTTTGCATGGATATGAGCCAACCTGTTCCGGTCAGCACCAAAGGGGTTCTAGTTTGTGTATTCTTGGGACGAAACCTGAGAAGATATTTTTTATCTTTAACAGAAGCGTTTTGTTGTGCATCTGTGACTATGTGGTTGCTGTAATCCCTTGATCAAATTGTTTAGAGTAAGTTTCATCAGTAATTCTGCGTACCCGAATAAATTGACTCCCAAATAAATTGACTATAGGGTAATCCCCAGATCAATGATTTAGAATGATAGCTAGAGGCATGCAATTAAGTGTTTCGGTCTGTTGGTTTTCCATAGTCATTTAGTAAAAACCCATGGGTGATGCTCACCAGCACATCTAGAAGACTCACACTAACAGGGCTGCATTCCAAAGAGAATGTAATGGTTGGGCAATCTTAGTTAAGAGTATTGTAGAACAGCTGTAAGTCAGTTTCACTACCATGCCATAGTATGAAAATGTCGTCAATATACCGTTTCCAAAGTAGTATGTGTGATGAGAAAGCCTTTGTTGGATATACATGGTTTGTTTCAAAAGCACCCATGTAGAAATTCACGTTGGATCCCATCACTGTGCCTTGTCTTTGTAAACAGAATGTGTTGTCAAAAGAAAAATAGTTTTTCTGCAGTATGATAGTAAGGAGATTTTGTAAAAATCTAATCATAGTTGCTGGTATGAGAATTGCAGATGTCATGCTTAACTACTTTGATATGTTCATTGTGTGGAATTTATATGTAGAGCCTTGTGAAATCCATAGTGACAGGTAATGTGTCTGAGGGAAGGTTACTGAGTGGTGTTTAGGAAGTTGTGGTGTCAAGAAGGTAACAAATGGTTGCAGGGCCTGATCTACCAATATGGCTAGCGGCTGGAATATGGAATCACTGCCTGCAACAATTGGGCGACCAGGTGGCTAATGTAGGGTTTTGTGTATCTTAGGCAGACAATAAAATAGTGGTGTTAGTGGATGCCCTGTGGTGAGGAAATCCCTCAGAGATTTATCTATCACCTTGTTCTCATAAGGCTCACTAATCAGTTGATCCACTTGTGTTTAAATCTCATACACAGGGTCAGAAGCGATTTTTTGGTAAACATCCGTGTCACTTAGATGTCCAAGTATTTCTGCCTCATTCTCACACCGATCCATAATGACAATGGCCCCGCCTTGATGATGCAGGAAGTATTACTCTTAAGTTGGAGCAGTGCTTCATGTTCCTGCTTGGAAAAAATACGTAAGTATTTGAAATTACTAGTATCAGGAATTTGTAATTTGGCTATATCCCTTTGAACTAGTTTAATATATGTTTCGACTGCATGTGAAACTATAGGGGGATTTCACATACTTACATTTAGAGGTATCTACAACTGTTTGGATGTTGCTTGTATCTGTGGTATTGGAGGGTGGGGGTTGGGTTGAAAAAAATGCTTTCAGTCGCCTTTCCTATGCCAAGTTACAGTACAAAACAACAGTTTTATGCCATGTATTAGTATGCTCGGCATAAAGTGCTGATTGGATGAGCGCCCGCACATGTGCCTTCGGAACAGCAGAAAGGTCAGTAGCGTAGGTAAATTGGGGGGTTTCATACAGTTCGGGCATTCCAAATCGGGATGTCCCACGGGGCAAGGATCACTGGGATAGTCAAAATCCCGGTGATTGGTCCACTTTGAGGCTGAACCCAAAGAATGCTCCACAACTATAAGCATATATATTCTTTTAGCATACATTGTGGTATACAATGTGACAGGCACTCTGCTAGTCACTCAGCTAATAAAAGTTTGTTACACTCTCTGCTGGTAAGAGGCAAAGGGGTGTGCATGATAAATATATCCCCACCCGGGGATGTGACTGTCGGCCAACTGCAACTTTCGATTTTGCCATGGGGACCAAGGAGAAAGGTAAGATTTCTATAGTTTATTGCCAAGGGGTGCGGGCAATCGGGATGCCCTCCTGCGCTAGGAACACCAACCATTTTGTGAAAAATGGGATTTATTCTGGTATAAAGGCTTTATGGCTGCTTACATTTCTCTTAGGCTCTGGAATATTTATCTGCTCCCTGGCCATTTCTTCATATCCTTCTCAAAGTGTCCTGACCTTCCTAAAATCCAATGTCATTTACACTGTACCTCACATCCCGGCCAGTAGCAAGTTTTGAGCGGTGAAGCCAGGGGCCACTGCAGTGTTGAGGGCCCTGGGCAACTGTCACTTGCCACCCTCTAAATCAGGGGTGGGCAATAATTTTTTCCATGGGGCCACATGAGAAACTAAAAATATTGTGGAGGGCCGGGCCAAAAGGCTGAACTCAATTCTACATAATATAATTGTATTTCTTTATAAAAAGCAGTAAATAGCATTGTTGTGACAAGCTGGTACGAGTATATGTTACAGTTAAACAACGAAAAAGTGAGGTTGCCTTACAAAAAATGTAATTTATTAAATAAAATTTCCCAAAACAATGGTAAAGAAAATGAAAAGGGGGATATCACCCCACAGGTGTCAGCAGCTCACTCTTCCGCCACACTGGGCTGAGTAAATGCCCCACTTCCCTTCCTCTCCTGCCCCTTAAAGTGAACCAAAAACCCTGCTGGATCCATTCTCTCCCGGGGCATCCAAAATCGGGGTGCCCCGCTGTGTGAAACCCCCCCTCAGGATGCCCACTACACTTACCTGAATCTCGTTCCAACGGCGTATGCGCAGGCCGCGGCCGCATCTCGCACTTCTCTCTAGCAGGGCGCGTGCCAGCGCTGGCCATTCACAAATGTTAATGTGAATGTTAGAGGGAAGCGCGAGATGTGGCCGCCAGCGTGCTCGGAGCCGATGAGCTAAGACGTGCATAGCTCAGTGGCTCCGAGCGTGCTGATTGGACGAGCAGCTGTGCATGTGCCGTAGGACCACGGTGAGATGAGTTGAACCAGGCGATCTGGGGGGTTTCACATAGCGGGGCACCCCCGATCAGGGTGCTCCGGGGAAGTGGACCAAAACCCAGGATAGTCAAAATCCTGGGTTTTGGTCTACTTTAAGCTTAGCAGCAGCCCGAGGATGGCTTCCAGTCAGGGCAATTATGAGTCCTGCCCCTCCACCCAGGCAAGATGGCGCCGGAGCCTACCTCCTTTTCCTACTCTGGTTGGGCTCTTCTTCACCGTCGGGCGCTCGCCCATCCCTCTTCGTGGCGGGTCGGCGCCTCCCGCACTGTACACAGACGATCAATTAAGCAGCAGGTTGCAGGGGGCACCGACCCGCTGCAAAGAGGGATGGGTGGGCGCCTCGCAGGTAGCATAAGCAGAGGGACTCCGCCAGCCAGCTCAGCCTGGGTCGGTCAGAGCCAATCAAAGGGCCGTACAATGCCCAGGTCTGATCAAGACAATGGGGTTGATTCAGAGCCTGGTGAGAAAACTGGCATTCATCTTCATTGTTTACTGGGTGTAAATTTTCACCTGGCTTTGAATTAGCCCCAAGGTAGACAATGCAAATTAATGGCAATTTTCCTCACCAGGCTCTGATTTGAACCCAATATCTTCATTCTGCTGATTTTTTTCATTAGCTGCATACAAGAGTAGCGCAAAGAGGAAATAATTGCTGATAGCGCAATGGCTTTATAGTATTCTATAGTCCATAGTGGCCCAACCCAAATTTAACTCCAGCCACACATACATTAATATTTCTACTAACATTTTTTTTACAATTGCAATAAAAAATGATATCTAAAAAGAAAATGAATTGATCTGTATTTATTGATTTCCATTTAAACTTTTTGTTTGTAAAAATGACCATGGCAGGAATCACTGGCAGCTACAAATAAGGAAGCCTCAGGCTGACACTGAGCAGCGCGAGTCATTTTTCCTTTAGAAGTTTCTTTATAGAATCTAACTTGCTGAGCAGAAAAGATACAATATATCACCCAGAGATAAGTAAGAAACAATCAAATATAAAGGCCTTCAGGCCTACAGTTGGCAACACTCACCTGTTCTTTGTTCTATGGTAGATCAAAAGCCACTGCACACAATGCAGCGGCCAGCGCCCCATCCAAACAGAGCATCCAGCCCTGGCCCAATCTTAAAGTGTGGCTAATCAACTTAGAGTAACAGACCTCCCCTTGGCACCACATGTGTGTAGGTCTGCATTGAAAGAAGCAGCTGGTAAAACGACTGTTGATTAAATATATCTCTCTCATCTCAAAAACAAATCAAAAGCTGTATAATGCTAGAAAAAATAAAAATGTTTCAGATACAGAACAGTTACAAAGTTATTGGCAAGTAAGTGTTCTGGGCCTGAACCTTTGGTCTTGATGGCCTTAAAGGTGGACTATGGAAAAAAAATGTTCCAATGATATTAAATCCATATAAATATGCTGGATGGCGGGAGGACGGGTCACTTATACATCCGGCATCCAGAAATATCCAGCCAGGCTTATTTTTTTTAAAGTGGACCAACACCCAGGGGGGATCGGCCCGGGAATCAGATCCCTCCCCGCGGGGCATCCGAAATCGGGATGCCCCGCGGGGTGAAACCCCCCAGTACGCCCAGAAACCTTACCTTATCCCCGTTCCAACGGCGCATGCGCGGGCCGCGGCAGCATCTCGCGCTTCCTTCTAGCAGGGCGCGCACCCGCGTCGGCCGTTTGCGACTGGCCGGTGCGGGCGCGCTCCCTGTTAGAAGGAAGCGCGAGACGCGGCCTCCAGCGTGCTCATAGCCGCTGTGGTTGTCTGTCGCTTGTCCGTATATACCACAGTGGCTCTGAGCGCTCTGATTGGACGAGCGCTCGCGTAGGAGCGGGGTGAGGTGAGTTATTTAGGGCGAAGTTGACCAAAACCCAGGATAGTGAAAATCCTGGGTGTTGGTCCACTTTAAATAGAAGGAAGAAGAAATCTGCCACGCCTGATACGCTCCAACCTTTCCCCCCCAGTATTTATTTCTATCAGGAGAAGAAGCTTGGTGGGAGTTTTATTCATTTCAGGTGTATAAGTGACTCCTCCTCTCATTAGCTGATGTGTTTATTTGGATTTTTAACATTATACAATTTTGCGATACACCTCCTATAAAGGGGACCAAAAGCAAAAAAAATGATTTCAGGTCCCCTTTAATCTTCCCTTACTGGGCATTCTGATTTGGGATGAATACCTCTGCAGTACAGAAATACTTACCTTTCCTTTCTGGAGCTCACATTTAGTGCTGCTCTTTTTGGTGGAGGTGTGGCTGCTGCACTAGTGCCCCCAACAGATGACGCTGTGTGAGGAAAAGGTAATTATCTCTGTACGGAGTGAGTATTTAGTATGGGGAGGTTGGAACAGCCCTGAGGACCAAACCCTGCTTATTTCTTATTCGCTCCATGCTTCCATGACACATGCATGAGCTCTTGTCCAATCAGCATTGATTGCAGTACATATTAAAGCAAAACAAAACCCCAAGCGCCTGGCCCTATAGAGATAGCTGCTTGCCCCAAATCAGGATGCCCCAATGGGTCTGCCACAAAACTCATCCCTGGCATCTCTGGGCTGAGGTGCCCAGACATGCTGGGGGTGTGGGTGATTGCCCGTCCCATTCTAAAGGGCACTAGGGGATGTAGCTGCCATATTGGCAATCATTAATATGCACGGCATACAGCTCTGATTGGATAAGAACCCATGTGTTTGTATGGCCCATCTGGGCGGGTTCACACAGTGAAGCATTCCAAAACGCGATGTCCCCAGTGCACGGAAAAAGATCTGGGACAGTCAAAATCCCAGGTTCTGTTTTAATGCTCGGTAATCAAAGCTGAATGTAACAAATGCCCCAGTGGCATGCCCACCTTGGTAAAAACCCCTGAATCCCTACTAATCCAACAGTGTTCTGGGTCTCTGGTAGCATCCCCAGCCCCCCTCATGTCGGGGGCTCGAGTGGTGACATCCCTTCGTCATGCCTGTCTCCCCACTTTAAAGTGGACCAACACCCAGGATTTTGACTATCCTGGGTTTTGGTCCACCTCCGATCGGGGGTGCCCCGCTGTGTGAAACCCCCCAGAAACCCCAAAAAACTCACCTCTCAACGCTCCCACGTGAACGCCGCAGCCAATCCCCGCCAACGTCCAGGCGGGGATCAGGAACGTCCAAGCCGCTTCCGCCGCCGCCGCCTCCCGCGCGTCACTCTCGGCGCGCGCGCGCCCCCGCCGGCCATTCACAGAGGGCCGGCGCGGGCGCGCGCACGTCTGGAGGGGCGCGCGGGAGGCAGCGGCGGCGGAAGAGGCGGCGGATCAGGTAGGGTCTTTTTGGGGTTTCTGGGGGGTTTCACCCCGCGGGACATCCCGATCTCGGATGTCCCGCAGGGTGGGAGGTGATCGGCCCGGGAATCTTATAGATTTCTGGGCCGATCACCCCTGGGTGTTGGTCCTCTTTAATGGGCGGGTGATGCCATTTCTTTCTTTCTGTGCAATGGACAGACAGACCAAGAAGAACGGCACTGGACTGTGGGCGAGGTAAGGGATTTTTTTCTTTGTAACCCCCCCCCCCCCCACCCCGTCCTGCCTCAGCGCTAGGGGAGGGTGGCAGCGTGGAGAAGGTTAATATAGGAATGGAATTCTGCTTTAAAGACATTGTCCTTTATACTCACCTTTTGTGACTTACAGATGATTGCTCCTAGTCTGGTGCTGGATGCATTATCTAATCGGCAGATTCATGTCCCACAATAAAGCAGGTATGCATTCTCCATTTCCTGCAATGGAGGGGGCGTGTTAAGTCCTAGTACGCCCCCTCAACTGACTGCAACGGAGGGCGGCATGCAGATCAGGTAAACCACCCAGCGCCGGACTAGGTACAATCCTCTGCGGGGACCAAAAGGTGAGTATAAAGCTTTATTTATGTTTCCCTGGACAAAGTCTACATAGGCGTTTGTCTCAGTCCACTTATGGATTATGCAACTCTATGTGGATTAGGTTTGTAAGTGGCAGCACAACACACCATCTAGTGATGTAGAATAAAACAAGACTTTTTACATGGAACAAGAAGATTTACCATTGTGGTAGTCGAGGCCAGAACCCAGCAAACCTGGACAAATGTCAGGGCCCTACTCAAGCTCTTCAGAAGCAGTGGAGAAGACAGCGAAATATGGAGGGAGATCAGCAACAGTAAAAGATGCAGCGGTGGTAGTGAAGGGTGATGTGCAGAGTTATGGCATATGATAACACCAGAAAAGATTTCACAGCTCCATCTTATCTTAAATATAAAGCGGTATGGGAAGCCTGCACCAGCAGAGGTTAGAACCTCTTAAAGAGCTTAAAGCCAATGTCCATGGAAGGTATGAAGGCCATATGAGGCGTTTCCATACAGAAGTGTCCGGATGAACCCGAAACACGTCAAACCTTCAAGCTGCTGTCCTGTCTTCCCATGGATTTTAAATGTTCAAGTAAAGGTTAAGTTTTAGCCATTTTTGGCGTTGGCTTTCCATGAAGTCTGACAGGGGCCTGCTGAGACACTCTCGCCCAACAGCCCAGATAAACCTGAAGCTGGCCATACTTGTAGCTGCCCTGAAGGTTGTTGTTATTTCTGCGTCATTATCATTGTTTAAACCGGTCCTTCACCCTGAATAAGAGCCTTATATCTTATATTTTTCCCCTACCCTGTACATACAGATTGCCCACATTAAAAATCCTACCTGCATCTACTGCATTTTCTGAGCCTTTAAACATCCAAGATTGCTGGCCATAGAGTCTCAGGCTTCCTGCAAACAGGAAGTGTGTTCTGACTGTGTCGCTCTGCATTCTGGGATTGCGGTCCTTTTCCTAACCCCAGCTGTGCTCTGTCTGTGCAGAGAACAGCAATAACTTGCCCCCTTGCACTTTTGCCCTTTCTCCTCCCCTCACTATGTGATGCTTCTGAGGCAAGATGTCGGTGCTCGTATCCTAGAGTCCTGAACAGAGTTGCAGCCCAGTTAGGCAAATAATAAAACGTGACTAAAATGTAAAATATATTAATTTTAGATGCTGAGGAATAGTTTTTTAAGGGTTTGGGTGTTTCATTAAATGATGCTGAAGATCTGGTTTAAAAATGCCATAAGCCTAAAGGGGACCAAAAACTTGGGTCACGTGAGGCCCAGAAAACTAGGATAGGAGCCCATGGAGAATGGAATCCACATAACCAGACCTAATTCCAATTTAAAGCAGTTCAGCAACATGTATAAAGGCAAAGTGGATAGAGTAGGGTCAAGGCAGTTGGTCTGGGAGGAGGGCAGAACATTTGATACAAACACTAGCTGTCTCTATGAGGTAATTATACTATATATATATATATATATATATACACATACTATACAGGCCAATGTCCCATTTAGACCCTTTTGACCATATTCGGAGCTCTGAATACCATAAAATGGTAATTATTACTAAATTGGGATTTGTGTTTATGTAATGCCCAAGATACTTTTCTTTTAGCTAAAGAAAAGGAAAACGGGTCTTTGACAGCTTTATTCAACATCAAGGAGACAGAGTTCTGTGTGAGGATATGTAGTGTGCGGGTTGGGGAAGGAAACACCTTTATCAGGAAAAGCGTCTTCCTTTAAGATATACCCCAGATAATTTAAGATTGCTCCCTCTCTTCCTATACATGTCTGCAAGACAAACAGCATTTTGTATCCTGTTTTAGATATTTTTTCTTTCTTGCGGATACAGAAAACGACTCCCCCTGACCCTCCTTCCTCCGCAACCAACGCTTACTGTAAAAAGTTTTGTTTTATTACAGACATTCCTTATGTGGAGTTGAGTGAGGAAAGATGGGGATATCAATAGGAATACATCAAGGCAACTGATGTTTTATATTCTTGAAGAGGTTTCACTAGTCAGCCGACCGGCTTTCTCAAATTAGGAGGGGAGAAAGCTTGTTGGATGTCTAGTTGCCTTGATTTATTCTTACAGCATACCTACCAACTTTTCAGGGTGGTAAAGAGGGACATTTTTTATATGAGGGCACGCCCCCTCATTGAGCGCTAGATAGGTGATTTATAATTTAGGTTTACAATATAGGTTGTAACAGTTAATTAACAATATAGACACTTTAAATAGGCAAATTAATCATTTATTGATGCAGATCTGAATGTTACACCTCAAAGAGGGACAAAGGAGAATGAGGGGCAGTGGGAAACAGACTCGAAAGGGGGACAGTCCCTCCAAATCAGGGACACCTGGGAGGATTCTTACAGATACTGTACACCTCATGATCTGGATGAATGAGAAATAGTGATGTTCAGAGGTCTACTAATCCTCTGGTTAGACATGTTCTCCCCTGTCCTGAGGTCTATGCACTAGACTGGCAAGCTCTTTAAAGTGGACCAAAACCCAGGATTTTGACTATCCTGGGTTTTGGTCCACTTCCCCAGGGCACCCCACTATGTGTAACCCCCCAGAACTCCCAGATCAACTCACCTCACCCTGCTCCTACAGCGCATGCGGGCCACTCGGCCAATCAGCATGCTCGGAGCCACTGAGCTATGCACGTCTTAGCGGCGTCTAAGCTCAACGGCTCTGAGTACGCTGGTTGCCGCATCTTGCGCTTCCCTCTAACAGGAAGCGCTCCCACACCGGTCATTCACAAATGGCCGGCGCGGGCACGCGCCCTGCTAGAGAGAAGCACGAGATGCGGCTGGGGCCCACGCATGCGCCGTTGGACCGGGATTCAGGTAAGGTTTGCAGGCGCCCTGGGGGGGTTTCACACAGCGGCGCATCCCGATTTTGGATTCCCTGCCGGGAGGGAATGGATCGGCGATTCCCGGGCCGATCCAGCAGGGTTTTGGTCCACTTTAAGATAGCGGGTAATGTTGGATCTGCAGTCCAAGATTGGGCCACTAGGGACCTACTTTACCCTACAACACAATCTATCCTTGGTACCACCGGACCTGTGATTTACTAATTCACATTTATCACTTGAAGAAGTGAAGGGGGCGCTGTGCAAAATAGGGTGGAGGTCTTCTCTTAAAGTATCACTATCCCAAAATTGTGTAATATTAAAAATCCATATAAACTAATTGGCTAATAAGAGGAGGGGTCACTTATACACCCGAACTGAATAAAACTCCCGCCAAGCTTGTGGATTTCTTCTCCTGGTAGGAATAAAATCCTGGGGTTACAGGTTTAGTCTATGAGGGGTGACAGCCCGTCACCCCAGATGTTTTTTTTTTTTTTTTGATGGAAGAAAAAAAAAAACAAGTCTGGCTACATATTTTCTGATGCTGGGTGTAAAGGTGACCTCTCCTCCTGCCATCCAGCATATTTATATGGATTTTTATTATTGGGCCATTTTTCCCCAATAGTGCTCCTTTAAACTGTAAGTCCAGTCTTCCATTCAATCCACTGCCCTACCTCCCTCCCCTGGCAGTAAGGCAGGGCGGGGGCGGGGGCAAATTACAAGAAAAAAAAAACTGCTTACCCTGCCTGGGATCCTGCACTATTCTTCCAGAACTTCATATCCTGGGCACCACTATCTTGGACAGAATGTTCTGTCAAGCTCTGGGCACCTCCCCTGCTCATTCCATTCACTTGGGCAGATGGGGGCAGATGCCACTCTTTGCATCTGTCACAGGAGCGTCAGTAACTGGCGAGGTGAGCTGTAACTGCCCCGCCTCAGCGCCAGGGGAGGAAGACAGGCTGGGTGGGGTCGATTTGGAGACTGCATGTCCCAACTTTGGGGACTCAAAAATAGGAGTAGGGACCACACCAAAAGGGGCACCTTAACATGGCGTGGAGTTTAACACTTGCAATTGTATTCAAACGAAGGCCCCTAGTTTCTGTACAGGATTCCTATGCCTGAATATTATATAGTGATGAGAAGGTTAAACTGGGCTGTAAATTGATTCCCAGGCCCTGAATAATAATTTTGTATAAATAGTAGTGATAGAACTCCCATCCCCTTTACTCAATTTCAAAAGTATATATTATTGTGTGCCAAAAGGATGTTCTTAAAGTGGGCCAAAACCTGATTCCCTATGCCCAGTTCAAGATGCCCCACTCTGTGATACCCCCGCCCCCATTCACTCCCAAAACTTCCTTTCCAACAAGCCCACGGCGCATGTGCAACTGGCGGCATCACTTGCATCCTGTTTTGGCTGTGCATAGGATTCCTTTCAGCTTCTCCAGCTGCACAATAATATGCGAGGCCAGAGAAGCTGATAGGACGAAAGGCTGTGTATATGCGGTTTGACCAAGGAGAGGTGAGCTTACTGGGCAAATGGCGGGGTTTCACACAGCGGGGTATCCCAACCAGGGGTGCCCTGGAGAGTGAAAATCCTGGGTTTAGTCCACTTTAAGATGCTGATTCTTTTCTAGTATTTTATCCTTTGTGTCTTATGTTGGCAAATATAGAAGCAGTTTAAACTACCTGCAATCTATTGCCATTGGTAACTGTACATCAAGATCTACAAGAAGAGCAAATGGACACACAAGTATCTCACAGGGATCATAAGTATTAGGTTTTAAGGGTTGGCAGCATGTGCCCCGTGAACATTACCCCCACGCTATACCGTTAGCTAGATGCATGCTGGGGGCAGCTGTTTGTGATTGGCTGGCCCTGGCATGTCCCCAGCTAGAGGTGAGTGGGGATTCAGCACCATTCAGCTCACTAGTTGCAATGATGTCACAGCATCTTGCATAACTGAATGGAGCCGAGTGCACGGATTCTGCAGCAGCTGCCTCAGGTAAGTGTACAGTGGCTTTCTACCGGCTGCACACTCTGCATTGCGTTAAATGGCACCCCTCACTCACTGCAGCCCGCCCTCTACTGAACAGCCATTAATTATTATTTAAAACAAATAGTTGCCACTGATCTGACCCTGCCCCCCTTAGCAGGTGCCTGGTGGTTATGAACACCACTGAATGGTAAAATAGATTAAGACAGGTTATACGCTTGTCTGTAGAAGAAAGTTTTGAGGGCACTTTTAAAGCAGGACAAAACCCTGAAATTTGTCTTTCCCGGGCTTTGCTCCGTTCTGTTCCCTGGGGGGTTTTACTCTGCAAAACCCCCCAGTTTGGCCAGTAAAATTCACCTCGCCTCAGTCCAATGGCACATGTGCGGGTGCTCAGCCAATGAGAGCCATTTGCGGTGTTTATGTCTTTTGGCAAACACATCTCATTGACTTGATAAGGGAGCGCGCACTGCTGCATCTTCTGTATCCCCAGCCTCGTGCGCACCCCAGCCTACCTGAATGGCTAGGACGGGAACGTACGCACAATGCCGAGGATGCGGCAGCGCAGGCTCTCGATTCTAAACAATAAGAGCAGTCTACCGATTTACGTAGGCACTGTGGGCGGCTCTCATTGGACAAGATCCATATTCGGGATGCCCCGCTGTGTAAAACTCTCAAGGTCGCACAGTAAACGTACCTACTCCCTGATCCAACGGCGCATGCATTGTGAATAGCTGGTGTGGGCATACACACCAGCCATTTTTTCCCCCACCCACGACTATGCACATACACAGGCTCTCATCTAATCAGAGCAGTTTGTGTGACTATGTCATTCGGCAAAAGCCTCTGATTTGCTTCAATGGGTAGCGCAAGTGACTGTATCCCCTAGCGGCGCGCATGCTCCTGTCCCAGCCTATCTGAATGGGTGAGGCGGGAGTGCGCGCACAGCCCGGAGATGCAGGGGATGCTGTAGCTGTCCCTCATCATTGAAAACAATCAGATCCGTTTGCCGGATGACATAGTCATGGCAAATGGCTCTGATTGGACCAAAGCCTGTGCATGCGCCGCTGGACCGGGGAAAGAAGGGAGTTATTATAATCTGGGAGATTTCACGCCAGCGAGGCATCCCAAAACAGGATGCCCTGCAGGCAGCTCTGGAATCTTTTACAGGTTTTTGTTCTGCTTTAAAGGCAGATGCCCTCCTGCACTTATTGCCCTGAAAGGACCTCAAACCTCCCTAATACTGCAGCTGCCAATGGTGCTGGTTTTATGTTTAAAAATTGCAAATGTTCCTGAGAAGGAATGGTGAATAATTTTTAGCATATTACACAAACTGTTGAGCAGTTGCTAGTGCAGCAAATAGAAACTCTAAACATACCGGAGATAAAAAAAAAAAAAGGATCATATAATTTGGCTTATTGGCCCTGCAGTAATGAGGCGAGTGCCGTGTCAGTGATGGCTGATTGTTAGTTATCAGAGACTGTGTGGTCGCATGTGTGAGGTGGGGGATATTATGTAACGTTATCTTGTTTGGACACAAAACAGACGAAGCCTTTTCAATCTCTCAGTAGACAGTTTGCTCCTGCTGGGATGGTAATTTCTTTCACGCTTCCTAAAAACACAAATTTCCTTCTCCCAGCTATATTTAAAGAAAGCATGTTGTCGCTATCCAATAGCAAATGCTAAATGAAACCTCCCCATCACCATGTAATCGGCAGGGCACCAAAACGGGCCGGGTTGCAATGTGTTCTAATTAGGCCTGTGCCTAGGGCGGCTGGCTGCAGGGGGTGCTGCAGAGGGGGCACTTACAGTTATACGTATAAAATGAATAAAAAAAACTCTGCATTTTAATGCCCGGTAGCCAGAGAAAGATGCTTAGCTGTGCAGGGGATAAAGGCGGAGTCATCAGCCAGAGAATGGATACAGGGCTTTCAGAAGGCTTTTTGAATGCTGGTGGCGAGTACATGTATGCCACGGTGGTTGGTACGCATGCCGATTCTCACAGATCATAACCTGAGCCTCCAATAGGGGGTGCAAAAACACCAAATACAGCCTTGGCTGTGAATGCAAATAGGTGACAGTGGTGTACCGCAAGGCTCTTTTCTGGGCCCCATAGTAAAAATCTTGGGTTTTGATCCTCTTTTAAAATGGACCAAAACTCACGCAGATTAGCCCAGGAATCTATAAGATTGATCGATTCCCCCCGGGCATCCAAAATCGGGATGCCTCGCTGTGTGAAACCCCCTAGGTCGCCCCATTCACCTACTTTACTTCCTGGTCCAATCGTGCATGTGCGAGCCGTGGCCGCATCCCCGCTATCCCTCTAGCAGGGCACGTACCCGCACCAGGCATTTGTGAATGGCCGGCGCTGGCACACTCCCTGTTAGAGGGAAGCAGGGGATGCGGTCGCTAGCGTGCTCGGGGCCGCTGGCTTTAGAAGAAGGCTTAGACAAGATGACATCAGCTCAGAGCATGCTGATTGGACGAGGGCTCGCACATGCACCATAGGACGGGGAAGAGGGGAGTTGTGCTTTGCGATCTGGGGGGTTTCAGACAGCGGGCCAAAACCCTGGATACTCAAAACCCTGGGTTTTGGTCCACTTTATTTGGATGTGTAGTCTCCATGTAACCCCCTCACCCAGCCTCCCTCCCCTGGTGCAGAGGGGGGTTACAAGAAAAGACCCATGCTGTAACCCAGCACTATCACCCAGGCACCCTCTGCTCTGTGCACATACCCACCCATTCATTCAAGTGAATGGGCAGGCGTGCACACAGAGGGGGGGGGGTATGCCAGGGGAGCAGCGCTGGACCACAGGCAGGGTAAGGCATTTTTTCTAACCTTTCCCCCCTCTCCATCCTTTAACTGCAGCCTACCTACAGATTTTGCCACCCTCTGTTGCCAGACCATTTTTCACCATTTTGTGCTATGTATGTTTAACTGTGATTTTTGCAGAAATGTCCAGGAAAATTATATTATATTGTTTTTGGCAAAGTTTTGAAATTTAATATTTAATGTCTTGTTTGTCTTTTTTTTTCAGTGTTTACATATTTTTTTGGGCGAAATATGTTTTGAATTTTGTCACTTTTAAAAAAAAATAAAAACCATATTGCATTTAAAAGCCTCATTTTTCCTGATTTTAACTGTACCACATATGTATCTGTAGACACCCCAAACTGAAAAGAGCGCTTTATGAGATTTTAAAAATAAAATACAACTACTTTGCGCACTATCAAGGGTTAACCCATTAAACATTTTTTTTTAAATGGTACGAGGTCCCTCATCTCCCAGGGGGTGGGGGACCCCACCTTTTTAAACCATTAAAGTGGACATTCCCCCAGGACACCCCAGTTTGTGATGCCCCACTGCTCGCTGAGCAAACTCACCTCTCCTCGGTCCAATGGGCGCAGGAGTGACTGCTCATCTAATCAGCTTCTTCAGCCCCGCATATTAAATCGGACCTTCAGTATAATTTAATGAAAAGCCCAAACCCAAAAAAACTATTCCTCAGCATCTAAAATTAATACATTTTAAGTTTTTAGCTTCTTACTTATTATTCTTTCCCCCACTGAGCTGCAACTCTATTCAGGACTCTAGGATATGGGCGCCGCCATCTTGCCTCAGAAGCATCATATACTGAGGAAGACAAGAAGAGGGGGGAAAACTGCAGGGGCCGGGTTATAGTGGGCTTTGCTCAGACAGAGCACAGCTGGGGTCAGGAAAAGGACAGCAATCCCAGAATGCAGAGAGGCACAGTCAGAAGACACTTCCTATGTGCAGGCAGCCTGAGACTCGATGGGCCGCCATCGTGGATGTTTAAAGGCTTAAAAATGCAATAGATACAGGTAGGATGATTTTTAATGTGGCTGTATGTACAGCTCGGGGGAATCATACAAGGTATGCTCTTATTTAGAGTGAAGGTCCGCTTTAATGTGCAGCTGGAGAAGCTGAATCAAATCCCAGCTGCAAACATCAGCAGCATCACTCGCATCCTTCGGGTGTGCGCGGCCACGAAAAATGGCTGACCTATCTGTGAGGTGAGCAGGGCCACTAATATATGCCATGTTTTCGGTGAATTGGCTGATGGTCCAGTGTAGATATTATCCGTAGTCTGATTGATCTTTACCTCATGTCTGTACACGGCATTTCTCCAGGACTTTCTCCGTCAGGAAGAACAAACACATTATTCCTGTCCAGCTGTGTCTTGCCATCTTTTTCTTCCTGTGTTTATTTATGTTGTGTGGACTGTGGCCGGGACATTGAGGTCAGTGTGGTATCCCAGCAGGATATCCATCTGTCTCCTACAATCATCAATCCTGCCACTCGTTTATAATGTTGCTGCACGTAATGACAGTCTATAGTAAACAGTGGCCTGCTAAGTGGGGTGGGTGTGTGTGTGTGTGTATGTATATATATATATATATATATATATATATATATGGAATTGGCAGAAATCTGTTGATACAATGCGTACCGCGATACACATATGACGATACGATATATCCCGATACTGTCTCAAAGACGATATATTACATTTTATTTTTAATTAAAAAAAAATGACACAGGGTCCCCCTTCCTGGGGGGGTCCCCTTTTTTGAGTTTTAAGGGTTAACAACCCTTAAAAATCCCCCCCAAAAATGGTGTGAGATCCCCCTCACAACCAGCCCGGGACCAGCTATAGGGGGTTGCAGAACAGGGTGCAGGGGCCAGCTTTGGTGGGCCCTGTAGGCTACAAGCCAACATAGCCTATGGTCATGGACTTCTCTGCCCCCCCCGGGCTTTGGGGAGGCAGGTAATGGGGGGGGGGGGGGCTTGGGGTTAATGGCAAATCACCCACTAGTCACAGGTGAACTCGTATAGGGGGGTCACATAGATCCCTTACCAGTTCGCAAAGGATTAACAGTAAAAAAAAAAAAAAAAAAAAAAAAAAAAAAAACACCACCACACCTAGAGAAAATGTCTTTATTAAAAAAATGTTTTTTCTTTACTCACCTCCGATTGTCAGCTCCTGTGTCCATCGCCAATCCGATGACAGATGCAGTGATATCTGGCCAGAGGAGGCAGGAGATCTAAGGATCTCCTGCCCTGTCCTCCTCTGTCCGGCGATTGTCGCATCTGAGAGCTGAGCCGCTGGGATGAGGCCCGCGGGGGTGACCTCATCGGCCTCGTGAAGATGGAGGTGCCCCTCAGGAAGGCAGGGGGTGAGGGCCTGTCAGGCTCTCTCCTGAAGAGCCCCGGGGGGGGGGGGGGGAATCTGAGGCCCACCTGGAGAATTGGAGAGCCGACTCAATCGAACGAGGGGTTGGGCGAGTGTTTTTTCTACTTTTCTTTTAAGTCAGAAACGATACTAGAAAGAAAGAATCGATTCTAGTATCGTCAAATGAAATATCGCGGTACTTGGCAGAATCTATTTTTTCTGACACTAATATATAGTAGAATGAATCTAAGCAGGAAACAGAGAGGAAACACACACTGTTCATAATGGCAGTCAGTGATATGTATAGTTTCCAGACTTTTTTTATTTATTAGTAATAATTCTAATTATTACTGTTTATTTGTAGAGCGCCAACGTATTCCGTGCTGCAATACAAAATAGGGTAAGAGAAGTAGTATACTTATAATACACATAGTATTATGAGTCATGTCACAAAAAAATACACACTGATACAGGAACACCTATTAGAAGTGAGGGTCCTGCCCCTCCAAGATAAGCATGGGGTATGTGCTAAGCATGGTGGCAAGTGTTCTGAAAGGTGACAAGATTGTAAAGTGGGTTGGTTAAGCCAGAGAATAGACTTGGCTAAACAGCTAGATGCCCAGTCATAAAATTTCAGGGGAGCGGGGGATGCTGCTCTGTGCAGCCCCATCCAAGATGGCTGCACCCAGCATTGGATTTGCAGGGTGAACAGCACGGGATAGTGGTTTGTGGACTTTTGCCACAGCAGCCTCATCTTTAAAGCACAGAAGCGTGTTTTGAGGTTCCATGTACCCCAACATTTTCTGTGGAGTTACCTACCTAAATTTGTGGTTCCACAAAACGTCCCACTACTTTTCTGCAGGTGGCTATTCAAAGCTAGTGGTAAAGGTGAATACCTGTGCAAAAGGCATTGTTTGCGCATATAGTATTGGTGTGATGTCATTTTTTGCATGGTTGGCTTTATTTGCCATTTTAAAAGTGGACCAAAACTCAGGATTTCTATCCTGGGTTTTGGTCCTTTCCCCCAGGGTACCCCCAGCTTTGTTGCTGGCCCTGTGGACCATCAGGCCAAAAACCGAAAAGCCTTGTCTGTAATCATACCTTGTAAAGCGCTACAGAAGATGATGGCGCTATATAAATAAACATTAATAATAATAATTTACCATTGCATGTCCAGTTTTGGACCTTTCGTATAGAGATCCCACACTTGCATTACTGGTTTTAAGGCAATTCTTTCAGTACTTAGCAGATGCATTGTGGGAAAAAATCATTACACATGGACAATGATATCACAGCTAGACCTGCAGCTTTTAAGGTTTATGCCCCTCCTAGAACAACATGTATATGAAATGTTAGAATGAAGCACTTCACAGTACATCAGTGCAAATTTAAGCAGTACAAAATATGATTTCTAATTAGTCAGCATGTTGCTGCAGTTGTAATGTTTAGCAAATGTGTTTCTTGCATTGCCGCAACATATGTCAGAGGTTTAAATAAAAAATGAAATGTATATTTTGAACCAGTCTAATTTCTCGCCGATTTGGCGTGGTCTGGCAGAAGTGCTTGATAAATCAATCCCTATGTGTCCTGCAACAGGAAATTAATAAACGGAACCAATATCCACTAACTCAATCTTGCCCTCATGCTCTAACCATACATTAGGTCCCATGGGACCCACATACTTGCAGCTTAGAATACAGTTTGCTTCCCTGCAGGGTTTTTTTTTTTATTATTCTTTATTTTGTTTTGCAAAATACAAGGATAACAACATAGGTAAACACACATAGGAAATGCAACTGTCCGTAGCTCACTGTGCAAGCTTCAATAGACCACGCATTTATTACAATGATACAATTGTCCATTCTGAACAATAACGTATAGCAAAGAGGTCTTATCACGACTAGCATGCTTCGCAGGTGCCAATTGGACCAGGTTTTTTCTCAGTAAGAGGGATGAAGGGGGCGTGAAAGGGAGCATCACCCCTAGGGGCTGCCTCCCTGCTGTTCCTCGGTACCCTCAAGTCTCTTACCCTCTGAGGTGCCCTGAGTCCTGCGCCATGTATAAGGACGTGCTTAACCCTATGTTTAAGGTATGAGGGGAAGGAAAGGAGGGGTAAGGGATAGGTTGGGGGGGGGGGGGGGACTCCCGTTCCCTAGGGAGCGATTCCATTCCATAGCTCTTTCACGCGCTAGATATTAAGTGTCAGGGGTTTCACAAACCCCTGTTTAAGGCAATTCCAGCCTGGCTCTCGCTTATGAGCTCAGCTATCTATCAGGTTCTATACTCCTCCGACTCCTGGAAGGCCAACCAAGGCCACCAGGTGTTCTTAAACTGCTCGTCTCTATAGTGAAGGGACAGGGTCATGTCCTCCATCTCCCTAATGGAGGAAACTTCCCTCAGCCAATCTCTTACCGATGGGGCCCCCTTTTGCTTCCACAGGCGAGGGATCACTAACTTCGCAGCATTTAGCAGGTGGACTAACAGAGACCTCTTGTATTTCCTGATGGAACCATCCGCTAGGTGTAAAAGTATAACTGCAGGGTCATATTGAGTCTGAGAACCCGTGATCTTCTCAATTACTGGGATAACTTTCTCCCAGTATGTCAGAATTTTGGGACATCCCCAAAAAATCCAAAATAGGGTCCCCTTTTCTCTACTACATCTCCAGCAGCGGTCATCTGTCCCTGGGAACATCTTGCTAATTCTATCTGTTGTGTAGTACCATCGCGTTAAGAGCTTGTAATTTGCTTCCTGCACCCTGGTGGCCAATGAGGATTTATGCCCTAACATCGCCACCTTCTCCCTGTGCTTATCTGAAAGGGATCTGCTCAAATCGGCTTCCCAATCCCCCCAGAACATTGGGGGAGTCTCCTGTTTACCCGAAAGCAGTGAGTAAATCTTAAATGCAGGAGTCCCACGGATTTTGAACGGTTCTGCACGGGGGAGCTGGAACATTCCCACCTTATCTCTATCCTTTTTAAAACCCATGTGGGTTAGGAAGGCTTGGAAGTAAAGTAAGTTCCAGGGGTCGAGGTCCCTATCAGGCACCTGCCCTTCAAATCGCCCAGCGTGGCCCACCCATGAGAGGTTATTAGGTCTTCACTTCTCAAGTGCGGTAGGTTCCCCCATCCCCTGAGCACAGCCCTAGAACAGCTTGAGGGGAGTGAAGGATTGTTTAGTAGAGGTGTTAGGGGAGATGGCCAGGGCGATATCTCCTCTCATACCCTATGTCTCTTAAAGACGTTCAGGGTCGCGGATATCGTGGGGTGTGTCCTAACCTCGGACAGGGGGATTACTTCATTCCACGGGACAATATCGAGGGGTGCTGGTGTTATTGCTCTCTCCATATTAACCCATCTCTTTGTATCCCCACAAAGCTGCCACTCGCATACCTTCTGTAGGTGGAAGGCGACCCAGTACAGTTTGATATCAGGTAGCGCCATCCCTCCCTGTTGTTTTGGCCTACATAGGATCTGGTACTTTATCCTGGCCGTTCTCCTCTGCCAGACAAAATTTTTGAATGCCTGGCTCAAGTCCTTAAAGAAGGGTTCAGGCAGGTGGATTGGAAGGGACTGGAAGAGGAACAACAGCCTGGGCAACACCGACATCTTGATAATGTTGACTCTGCCCATCCACGAGAAGGTGGGCAGGTCCCATTTCTCTAAGTCTGCCTTTATCGTTCGTGCAAGAGGCGAGAAGTTCAGGGCATAGATGAGCGGGAGTTGGCTCGGCAGCTGTGTTCCTAGGTAAGTTATAGCGGTGTTCGCCCATCTGAAAGAAAAGGACTGCCGCAGGGTCTTGCTTATCTCAGTCGGGAGTGTCACGTTTAGGGCTTCTGACTTTTGATTTTGAAGAATGAGAGTCTCCCATATACTTCAAACTCTTTCATTAACACCGTTAGGGTTACTATTGGGTTAGTAATGAAGAAGAGAAGGTCGCCCGCGTATGCTGCTATTTTGTGTGACCCCTCTGCGGTTTCCACCCCCCCAATGTCTCGGTTATTCCTCACCTTGCACAAAAAAGGTTCCAACGAGAGTGCGAAGAGGAGGGGTGACAGTGGGCATCCCTGTCGAGTACCGTTGCGAATCAGCACAGGGCTCGAAAGGAGGCCATTCACCCTGATTCTAGCGGAGGGGACAGTGTATAGTGCTTCTATAAAATTCCTCATTATTTCTCCCAGGCCAACGTGGCGGATCGTTTCCTTCATGAACCTCGAACTCACCCTGTCGAAGGCCTTCTCTGCATCTTTCGACAGGAGCATCGCGAGGTGGCCGGTAGATCTCACCTTATGGAGCATGTTAATGGCTCTCACCACATTATCCCTAGCCTCCCTCCGCCGCACAAATCCCGTCTGGTCCAGGTGCACAACCTGTGCTACCACAGGAAAATAATTTTTGCGTACAACTTTAGGTCCGTGTTGAGGAGGGAGATGGGACGATAGCTTTGGCACGCCAACGGGTCTTTGCCAGGCTTATGTATGACCGTAATATGTGCCTCGAGCTCTCTGTCTGAGAAGGCATCTCGTGTTTCAGGGTCTGAGATTGAGTTCCACGCTCTAATAATACGGGGACCCAGCACAGGCAAAAATGTCTTATAATACTTTGCGGTATAGCAGTCAGGGCCAGGGGCCTTTCCAGCTGGGGTCTGCTTTAACGCTGCCTCTAGTTCTTCCATGTCGATGGGGGCCTCCAGGGACATATTCCCTCACCCTGTCCTGCGAGATTTCTGCCGCCGTGTCTGTCGCCAGGTTGTATAGGGTACTGTAGTATGATCTGAAGGAGTCTGCAATCTTTTCCGGGGCGTGTTGTTTCTGTTGGGACCCATCTAAGATTTCGGCTATGAAATTTTGAGATCGCTGTTTTCGCAGTGCTCGGGCTAGGAGCGAGCTACTCTTATTACCAAACTCGTAATAGGTGCGTCTGCATTTTTTAAGTGTGTATTTAGCCCTATTCAAGAGTACCGCGTTTAAGGCTTCTCCTGCTTGTGTCAGCTCGCCTAGAACCCTTACCGCCTCTGAGCGCTTGTGGGACAGCTCCAGAGCCTTGACTTTTTCCGTAAGCTTCATTAAATGGCCTAGCCTTTCCTTTTTAATCCTGGAGGCATGATTTATCAAGGCACCTCTAATCACGCTCTTGTGAGCTTCCCACAGCATCAGAGGCGACACATCCCCATTATCATTCTCTCTAAAGTAGGATTTGATGCTCTCTCCGATCTCCTTTGTGACCACGGCATCCTGAAGGAGGGACTCATTAAGTCTCCAAGTCATTGGGGGAGGGGGTCAATCACTGATGGTCATGTCCAGATAGACCGGGGCGTGGTCCGAAAAAGAGGCCGGGTAGATGCCACCCCCCACCATTCTATCCAATAAGCTATGCCCTGCAGGGTTTTTAAAGAGGAACATTGTGGGAGGTTAAAACCTCCCCCAAACCTCAACGATCTGCCTCCCCCTCGGGTTCTACTAAAATAAATACTCACCTCGCTGGGGAATCCATCTTCTGAGTCCCTCAGGTTCCAGGTGACCTTCCAACGGGCAGCGCCATCTTACATCCAGCTGGTTCAGGGCCCGACCCCCAATCTCGCACCTGCGCAGTGCCCATGAATGGGATGCAATGGGACCGTCTGAAATCCCGAGAGACTTCGCTGAGCAGCACGGGACTTTGAAGAGCATGGCTAAAGCCGTGTTGTCACTAGCAGACAGCTAAGTCGTCACGGGGCGCAACGATAGGGTCCTGAAGCAACCTGATGTCGCCGCAGCAGGCAGCAGCATCATCATCCAAAGGGTAAGTAGGGGCTGATGGGGAGGGGAATTGGCCCTTTTTTATTTTAAGTCCAATGTTTCTCTTTAAATAATATTTAAAGGTGACCAGGGCTTCTGATTTAAGACCTTCTCTGTTTATTGTGATTGGAAAGCCAGCAGCTACAGGTACGGTAAGCCCAGCAGCCCGGCTTTCAGCTCTGTACCATCACCCTCTCCCTTTACCGACTAGGGAACAAAAACTAAGAATACTGGACCACTTTTATGTATTTGGGGCCCACTTTTGGCCTTGAGGGGATTTTTAAGAGAGTGTAGGCCCATGAGATACAGTTCAGCATTTTGTGTCATGACCCACCCTCCCACTATATCAACATGCTAACTAACAAAAGGTAAGCAAAGGCGTATGTTTTGTTAAAAAAAAAAAGTTTATTTTTTCCTGGTTCATGCCTTCTGAGCTATGAAATGCTAAAGGGAGCCTGCATGTTTAAATATATGTATACTGTCCCCTCCTGGTGACAGGAGGAAATTACCCTAATGTAGGGGCTTCCTTGTACGAGGGAAGAAAAGAAAAATACAGTATATGTATATCGCTGACCTTTCTGGTGTGAGCGTTATCTTAAAAAAAAGTCATCATTACACCCAACAGGAAAAGACAAATACATTCAGTAGTGCAGGGTAATAGATAAGTGGTAATAGAACCACTGGTGGAACTCAAGCTCCCCTCTTGTGGTACTCAAGGCCACTGGTGGTAAAAGTGTGGGGGGAGGGTAGTGAAGAACTACAGAACTACAAAAAGCTGCAGAAGTGGAGCACCTTGGGAGGACTGTATTGCTGGTAGAGGATCTTGCATTGTTGGGTCAGTTATACAGTAATACAGTCATCTCAAGATGCTTCACTCCTGCAGCTTGTTGACTTGGGCACCTGGCACATCCTATTGGAGCCTGAGCTAGTCTGTAGTTCTTTATGTCAACCCACTTTTACCCCAAGTATAGGGGCTCCTTTTGCCTTAGAAGTCTGTACTGTTGTGCTGTACAGCTGTGGTGTGGGTGGTACTAGAGATAATTGTAAAATGGTACTCCGTGGAAATAGGTTGGAAAACCCTGCAAAAGAGCAACCAGATTCGAAGACCTCGAAGGCCACTTAAAATTACATTACATAAAACATATTAAGATGACTTAATGTCAAGGTTCAGACATAAATCTAAAGCTTTAGCACGTTGCTTACAACAAAATGATTGGAGAAGGTTCATCAGCATAGAATGTTCTCTGCAGTTAGAGACCACTGACCTACGATTATTACCTGAGCAAAATTATAGATTTATTATTATATACGCGGCCCTATAAGACAATCACTACCGGCATACTGGTGCTGGCTGTAGCCTGAGTTGCGGATTGGGACTCCAGTTCACGTTCTGAAAGATCTATATACTCATGGAACTCGGCCTCTTTTATGTTGTCCTTAGGGGCTGCTGCCATTTGTTCAGGTGCCTTTGGACATTCAGCTCCAGGGGTCGAATCAATCAGTCTAGAGGTCTTACCAGGAGGAATATCGTCTTCAACAAGCACAGGAGTAACTTCATGGGATCCTGGGTGCTTGCGGTTTTTATGAGCTGCGAGGTTCTCTCTTTTCTCAAAGCGTTGGCCGCACAGGTCACAGGGGAACTGATAGAAGGAGGCAGCGTCATGCTTCTTCATGTGCCAATTCAGGGAGGCCTTCTGTCTGCAGGTGAAGCCGCAAAACTCACACCTTTACAAGGATAGAAGCCAATCATTTAGTCGAGCCGAAATACAAGAATGACACTGAAGCCTTTTCCTATGACCAGTATAAGGTAAAAAGCGAAAAATCAGCTACATCATTACATCATGGCTCGGGAGGGGGGGCTTCGACTCACCTCTAACTGCTTGTCTCCTGGGCCTATGGGAGCAGCAGCAGCAATAATCACCACTGTTCCATCTGCCCAAAGCATTGAATGGTGGGTAAAAGCATAAGAGGAATTGCAATAGCAATAAACAGTTATTGCAGCACCAGAGAAAGGCTGTTAGGCCCTTTTCCCACCTTGCCGCTGCTTGTGTTGCGCCAAAGTAGAAATACTCCAATGTGTCACAAACGGCCAGAGAACGCAGGCCTACAAAATAAATAGGCCCTTTCACAATAATACACTGATGTTTGCCAAACGCAGTGCATGCAAAGCTAAAGGGCCATACTCACCCCCACCTCCCGGTCTATCGCCAATGGTCACCCACCTCCTCACCCCCAGCCTGGCACTGCTGCGGCCAGCTGCGACCGGAGAAGCTAATTGGAGAAGAGCCGCGCCTGCTGCCAGGCAGTACCAATGGTAGCCATCAGATTCCTGCATTGCTGGCTGACAAGCTATTACTGCTGGCTGATTATGAATATGACGAGTGCTCACCTGGGCTGTCCGACTCTGAGCCTATCAAATGCATGATAAAATTAAGAGCCCAGCCATCAAATTCAAACTAGGGGCCCAGCTAGTAAGTATATATCATTGTGGTTGTATAGGGCCCAATAATCCCCTATGTGGCCCTTGCACCTGGGATAGAACAGCGATAAACAAAGCCGGGAAATAATAGTTCATTTGTACTTAAACTTATATATATATTATCTCATGTTTCCCTGTTTGTACTTCATTTTTTCTTGCATTATTATTGTTTTGCTCTCAAATTCCTTACTGATCAGTCAGAAATAAACATTTCACTGCTTATGTACTATGCATGGCTGTGTATGTGACCAAAAAGCAGCCGCTGCTTATAGTAGATCAGTGGTGGATGCTCATGTGATGTGACCCTTGCAGCCAATCAACAGGGCAGCCTGCTCCCTCATGATAGGCAGTATGGACGCAAACACCAAAGGATGGCCGTGGAATGCCAACTGAGCTGTGAGTGATGAAATCGGAATGCTGTAGCCTTCGGAGTCCATACAATTGAGCCTACAGACTGGCAGTTGTGTATTTGTCATTTCAGTGTGCCTGGACAGAGTTTAAAGTGGGCCAAAACCCATTTTTTTTTCCTATCCTGGGTTTTGGTCCTTGCCCCCAGGGCACCCCAATCGGGGGTGTCCCGCTGTGTGAAACCCCAAAGGTCGCCGGAAAAACTCATGTCTTCCCGGTCCTACAGCGCATGCGCGGCCGCTCGTCTAAGGCGAGTGGCTCCAAGAGCGGTGACGCCCGCATCCCCCGCTACCGTCTAACAGGGAGCATGCCTGTGCCAGGCATTTGTGAATGTGCCAGGCATTTTCTGCAAGCGCCCTGCTAAAGGGGTTGCAGCGATGCAGCCGTGGCTTGCGCATGCACCGTTGGCCTGGAAAAGAAGGTAAGTGTATGGGCGACCTGAGGAATTTCACACAGCGGGGCATCCCACTTTTGGATGCCCTGGGGGGAGGGAATCGCAGTGGGTTTTGGTCTATTTTAAGAAAGAAGTCACAAATGACAGGACATTCTTTTATTATGCAGTGGGATTCACCGCTGTCAATAGGCACTTTGTAAGCTTTCCCCGGCTTACAGAGAACCGATGCACAGTGATTCAAAATGCCCCCACTGTCTAATTAAAGCGGACAAAAACCCACATTTTTAACTAGCATACCCTGAATTGCTCCCCCCATGTAGAGTACTTTTTGCCAATTTTCACTGCTCCTGCTTCACTCTAATCCCAGATAATACCTCCTGTTTTTGCTGTATGGCTCAGCCTTCTCCCTTCATTGCCACTATTATGTGTGGCAGTGATGTCATCACCACACCTATGCAATGGCTGATCACCTGCCATCTCACACCAAGGGACAGCAGAAAACTCAGTATTGCAGGACAAATCGAGAAGCGAAAATATCCATTTCTAGTTCTACACCCTAAGAAGGGTTTATAAGCAGGGACTTGACCAAATGTACTTCACAAGTTCAGTGGGTTTTGGTCCTCTTTAATTGGAAGTCTGGTCATTTTTGATAGGGCTTCCTCTTTAACATATAGTAAATACTCACTGAAGTGGTTTCTCTCCAGTATGAATACGTCGGTGGATGATGAGGTTACTGCTGCTGCGGAAGGCCCGAGCACAGAATTCACAGATGTAGTCTCTCCTGTCTGACAAAAGAACATTCCAGTGTTATTACTGGGAAACATTGCAATCCATTGTAAATTACCAACACAACTGGACATGGCGATCTGAGTTCAGTGCTACTATAACTTTACTGTAAAGGAGTCTAAACCAAGCAACCTACTGCAACATTGTTAAAAGAAAATGGATTCCAATCCACACATGTAAAAGAAATCAAACTATAGATGTCCATAAATTAAGTTATGTGTAAAAATGAGAACAGGAAAAAAGTACTGAGTATTTGAAGAAAGAGAGGTGCAAGATAAGATAAGAAAGTCATGACATCAGCTGAAATCTATCAGTAATTAGAAAGCAATCCTGACACTTCAGCTGGTTCAACTAATATCTATAAAAAGGTGCCACACAAAAACAAGAAACATCTCAAGATGGGTAAAATCAGCGAGCTCTCCCAAGACCTTCACAACCTTATTTTTGAAAAAATACCATTTTGTGAATACTCACCTGTAAAATGGGTATTATAAGTATGTCACACACCCCGCTTCAAGAAATTCATAACGTGTGGGTAATACTGACCTGTAGAGGGCGATATGCAGAGATGCCAGGAAAAAAAAGAGAGCCCCCTCCCGGTTCATAAATACCTGGGACCTCCCACTCATTACCCAGTATAAGAACAGCAGTAAGGTAAGGGACCAGGAAGAGCCCAACACAAAGCATAACAACGCAAAGTTCACCATATAAAGGATCCAGAATACAAAAGGGCAGGGTGAAGCGGGGTGTGTGACATACTTATAATACCCATTTTACAGGTGAGTATTCACGAAATGGTATTATTCTAAGTATGTCACACACCCCGCTTCAAGAAATTCATAACGTGTGGGACATCCAACAGCAGTGTCCATAAAGGGCGGGGATCCAAAACAAGGCAACAAGGCACAACTTAAACCACTGCAGCTTGCAGAACTTTGCGGCCAAACACAGCATCCGCTGAGGCCCGAACATCAACCTTGTAAAACTTGGAAAAAGTGTGAACAGAAGACCAAGTAGCAGCCTTACAAACTTGCTCAACAGAGGCCTGGTGCTGAAAAGCCCAGGACGCCCCAACCGCACGAGTAGAATGAGCAGTAACACGAAAAGGGGGTACCTTCCCTTTGGCAGAACTATGGTCTGACGGATCCATTTACTAATGGAAGACTTGGCAGGCGCCAAGCCTTTTCGGGGCCCGGAGGGCACCACAAAAAGGCATCCGTCTTACGAAAGGAAGACGTTACCTCCAAATAATACTTCACAACACGAACCACATCCAAAGAATGCAGGGCCCTCTCCTTGTCATTGCTGGGATTAGGACACAGAGAGGGCAGAACAATGTCTTGGTTTAGGTGAAAGGCAGAAACAACCTTAGGAAGGAAATCGGACGTGAAACGAAAAACCACCTTGTCCTGATGCCCCTCAAAGTACGGGGCTTGAATGGACAAAGCCGCCAACTCAGAGACACGCCTAACCGAAGTGATGGCTACCAAAAAGGCCATCTTCTGCATAAGTGAAGACAAGGCAATATCATTCAAGGGCTCAAAAGGAGAATCCTGAAGAGCAGAAAGAACCAAATTCAAATCCCAAACAGGAAGCAAAGGTTTTCTAGGAGGCCGCACGTGCGTGACTCCCTGGAAAAAAGTCTTAACCAAGCGATGTAGGGCAAATGACCTTTGAAAAAACACCGACAGGGCAGAAACCTGCCCCTTCAGAGTACTAAGCTGGAGCCTCAGGTCCAGACCATGTTGAAGAAACTCCAGGATTCTGGAGATGGAAAATTCCCTACAAGGCAACGCCCTGATCTCACACCAATCAATATAAGACCTCCAAGTCCTATAGTAGATATTAGAGGAAGACCACTTCCTAGCACTAACGAGAGTTCGAATCACAGCATCGGAAAGACCTTCCTCCTTCAAGATGGAGGTTTCAGCAGCCACGCCGTCAAAGCCAGCGTTGGTAAATTGGGATAACGTAGTTGACCCTGGGTGAGCAGATCCGGCAGCAGGGGCAGAACGAACTGATCCTCTGCTAACCTTACCACATCTGCGAACCAAACCTGTCTTGGCCACCTTGGAGCCACCAGAATTGCTGACGCACCCTCCAGGGCCAGCTTGCGCACCACTCTGGCCACCAAGAGAAACGGAGGGAACAGATACAGAAACCCCAGATCCCTCCAGTTCAGAGACATGGCATCCACTGCCAGAGCCAGTGGATCCCGTGAGAGAGACACAAATGTCGGAAGTTTGTGATTGTGACGAGAGGCAAAGAGGTCCACCACCGGGGACCCCCACCTGAGACAAATCAAGCGAAACACTTTGGGGCTGAGAGACCATTCCCCCCGGCGACCTGAGAACCTGCTCAGAGAGTCCGCCTCCGTGTTCTCCGCTCCCGGAATGTAAACTGCTGAAATGCACGGGACGTGGGTCTCCGCCCAGGCCAGAATCAAAGACACTTCCTTGAGGGCACTCCTGCTGCGAGTCCCTCCCTGGTGATTGATGTAGGCGACCGCCGTCCGATTGTCCGACCGGACTTGAACCGGCAATCCTTGCAACTGATGAGTCAAGCGAAACAGAACCATCCTGATGGCCCTCAATTCCAGAACATTGATGGACTCTTGAGCCTCCTGAGGCCCCCACAGTCCCTGAAACTGACGATCCTTCCAGAACCCCCCCCCATCCTGATAGACTGGCATCCGTGGTGACCGTCTCCCAACAAGGGGCCAGAAAGGATCTGCCCCTCGACAGATTGATTGGATCCAGCCACCACTGAAGGGAGCACCGAACTCGGGGGGTCATCAGGAAGGACTGATCCAACGACAGTGGCGACCCGTCCCAGGCCGCCAACAGATGGAGCTGGAGTGTCCTTGTGTGGAACTGAGCAAAGGGAACCGCTTCAAAGGAGGCTACCATCAATCCCACCAGCCTCATCCCCAGTCTGATGGCCGGACGAGGGATAGACAGGAGGAGTCGAACCAACTCCTGAATCAAGAGAACCTTGGACTGAGGAAGAAACACGCTGGCCTGGGAAGTATCCAGGGACATTCCCAGAAAAGACACTAACCTGGACGGAGAAAGGGAGGACTTGGGGTAGTTGATCACCCACCCGAATCTCTCCAGAGTGGACACCACAGTTCTGGTGTCCAATACCGCTTGGCTGAAGGAAGATGCCATAATGAGAAGGTCGTCCAGATAAGGGACAATGCGAATACCCTGGGCTCTGAGGAGAGCCATCACCCCGGCCAGCACCTTGGTGAAAACCCTTGGAGCCGAGGTAAGACCGAAAGGAAGTGCCACAAACTGAAAATGCCGATCCTCCACCACGAACCTGAGAAATCTCTGGTGCGCTGGAAAAATCGCCACATGCAGATAGGCGTCCTTGATGTCTACGGACGTCAGAAAGTCCCCCTGCCGAAGAGAATGGATAGCTGAACGCAGCGTTCCCATGCGAAATTTCCGCGGACGGACGGACCTGTTGAGGATCTTTAGATCCAGAATGGGTCGAACCGAGCCGTCCTTCTTGGGCACCGTGATTGGAATAAAAGCCCCGACCCCTGTCTGAGGGGGGCACTGGGCAAATAACTGCCATATCCAACAGACTCTTTACTGCCGCCTGGAGCTCCTGCGCGGCCAGAAGGTCCGAAGGCACCCGAGACCTTAGGAATCTGGGAGGGGGCCGGAGCTCGAACTCCAGCTTGTAGCCGGAAGTCACCACTTCCCGGATCCATCTGTCCGAGACCTCCCGGTCCCAGACCTGGGAGAAGTGTTGCAGCCGTCCCCCCACCCACATGGGTGAGGGCGCCCCCTCATTGCTGAGCTGGCTTGGCAGCGGGTTTGGGCTTAGAGCCCCAGCTGTATCCTGGGCGGGCACGACCTCTGCCCCTGTTCCAGGAATCTCCTCTGGCTGCGGGGAAAACAATTCCTCTACCAGCTCTAGCCCCACGAAAGGAAGGAGCAAAGGAACCTGCCCCCCGAAAGGGACGACGCTGTTTTTTGCGTTGAGGTAACTTATCACCCTTGGCAACTGAATCCAACTTCTCACCAAAGAGCCGTAATCCCACAAAGGGAAGAGCGGTCAGCGACTTTTTAGACACAAAATCAGCCGCCCACTGGCGCAACCAAACCGAACGCCGAATAGTCACCAATAGAGCCGACGTTCTGCCACACATCATCAGTGTGTCATCCAAGGCGGCTAGTACAAATGACAAAAACAATTCACACCTTTTAAGGCCAAGGAACTCGTCACTATCCGGATCTAACCCGGAAGAAGTCAACAGGTCCCTGACCACCGACCTGGTAGCCACCACCAGCAGCGCTGAAGCACAAACCGGCCTCATGGCTGACCCAACACTGGCAAAACCATGACAAGCCATTTGGTCAATGCGTTTATCCTCACCATCTTTAAGCATGGAGCAATCAGGAGAATTTAAAACAGCAGTGTTGGATAAACCCAGAATCTGTGCATCCACCTCGGGAGGGGACGCCCACCGCTTAACCGTATCCAAGGGAAAGGGATATTTTTTGTCCCAACCCTGAGAGACACCTGGGAGCCGGGCAGGCCTCTCCCATTCCTTAGCAATAATCCCATCAAAATGCTTTTGGTTAGGAAATTCCAAGCGCGGCCTGGATTCTTCGAAAAATTCCCCCTCTTGCTGTGGAACCACCTCAGGAGGAGAAATAGCCAAAACCTCAAACATCTGAGCCAGAACATTAGGAGTATCCGAAGACCTCCCCAAGCCCCGCTCGGTATCAGCACCCACAAACTGCTGATCGTCTGAATTATCTGATTCTTCATATACCTCCCCTTCCTCAAGTTGGGAGTAATCAGACCAGTCCAGATTATCAAGATCATCCAAGTCGGCCGCCGGTGAAGACGGCGACAAGTGCTTTCTCTTAGCCGGAGCCTTTCTGGTGACCGTGCTGGAGAATAATTTTTCAAGATTGGCCAATCGGGCACACATCTCCGATTGCAACTGCCCGCCCATGACAACGTCAGACTGGGCATGGATCAAACTGGGAGGGGGGGGGGGGGGGGGAGGAGAGACCGGCGGCGCTGAACCAGACGCCTGGGGTCCGGACTGCCGCGTAATAGTCTTCTGTGCGCATGGTATACACAGATATACATCATCGCCAGTAAGGGATGCCCCACACCCCATACACTTCCGGGATTGCCCCGAGGGGAGCCCGAGCCCAGTATCCGGGGATGCCTCCATAAGGTGAACTTATAGTTGGTCGCAATGACCGAGGGAATTACGCATATAAGCAACCCGGGATGCCCCTTTAATGTCCCAAGTGGGAGGATTTGCAATAAGCCAATTAAGAACCCAGGGACCCTAGGACCGGGAGAAACCCCCTAACACCACTGTAGGTTATATCTGAAAGACATAATAAAAAAGGCTAATAAGAAAAGCGGAGTATACAATATATATATATATGACATAAAAATATATAATTATAAATGATGGGACAGAAGGGGGGCCCACCGGGCCACTCACTGTAGTCCTGAAGACAGCTTCCTCTCTCCGTGAGCTCTGAGGAGAGAAGGGGGGCATGGCCAGCTCCTTCTGAGGAAACAGGCACAGAGAAAAGCACCTCAGCGGTGCCTGTGACACAGGGGCGGGCCGCAGCGCTGGAAAGCCCGGCCCCGCCCCCAAGAGTGAAAACGTGAGGGGAGAAGCTCCCCTCCGCCATGACAATGCAAAAAGGCCGGCACCACAGCCATGTGCGGCCGCAGCGCCGGTCTCAGAAGAGACAGAAGGAGGGGAGCGGCCCGTGGCTTTGACCCCGACGCCCGGCCCCGCTCCTCGCTCAGAATCCAAGCCGGCAAATAGAAGGGTGGGGGCCGCGGCTCGCGCCTAAAGCCCGGCCCCGCCCCTTTTACCTCAGGGAGAAAGCCTGCATAAAAATGGCGGCCACAGTGCCGTTTTGACAGAGAAATACACGCTGTTATGAAGTAATAAATAAGTTAATAACTATTGGGAGGATAATTTAATAAATTAATACATTAAAACATTATTAAGAATTAACACCGAATAAGGGGCCCTGCTCCTACCCTCCGCTATCCCGCTAGAGAGAGGGGCATTACCCAAAGGGGGAGACCACCCAAAGTGTAAGGCCAAGGGACGGGGCATCCCAAACCGGGGTCACCGTCCCGGATGACCGCCTACCCTCTTATATAGGGTCTCACGGGAGAGCATTTGCTCTTAAGCACCAAGGGTGCTTTTCTACCCTCACCCGGACCGTCAGCCTAGGCTGGGAGGCATGAGGTAACAGAAAAAAAAGATCCAGGCGGAAATAGATAACTAAAGGGGCCGGGAGTCATCCCGGCTACCTGAAATCCCCCTGTGCAAGGAGGAGACCACATCTTCTGACTTGCTCGCCGTCTGCAGAGATGAAGACTGGGTAATGAGTGGGAGGTCCCAGGTATTTATAGACCGGGAGGGGCTCTCTTTTTTCCGGGCATCTCTGCATATCGCCCTCTACAGGTCAGTATTACCCACACATTATGAATTTCTTGAAGCGGGGTCTGTGACATACTTAGAATAAACAAATACTGATAGCATTGGTTACAGAAGCATTTCTAAACTACTGAAGGTTCCAGTGAAGCACTGGTGGGGAAATAATCTGGAACGTCATTTCAGAATAAACTTGCCATGTCCAGGTGATCCACAGAAAATTTCAGACAGAGGAGTGAAAATAATTATCAGAAGTGTAGTCCAAGAACCACATGTGGGGAACTACAGAATTAACAGGTACAAATGTTTGAAAGAAAACAATAAGTAATTCACTCAACCTCCATGGCCTGTATGTACACGCACCATGCTTCATTGCTGAAGAAAAAGCATCTTGAAGCACATTCAAAGTTTGACCAACAGCCTGTAAAATATTGGGAGACTATAGTCTGGTCAGATGAGGCCCAAACTGGGTCATTTTAAAGCCATAATATGCACTATGTTTGATGCTCAGAATGTAGCACCTCTAAAACACCATATAAACAGTGAGGTTTGGGGGTGGGAACCACAATATGATGTGGGGCTCTTTTTCAGTTTAAGGCACTGGCACATTTCATATAATTCAGGAAGGATGAATGGACAAATAGGAAACTCTAGGTTGGTTTCATAAAAATAAAATAAAATAAATAGTATAAAGCTGTTTGAATGGCACAGCCGTCACCTGGCCTGAATCCAATTAAAAAACCTATGGAACAAACCAAAGTTCATAGTTTATAGAAGGAGCCCACAGAACCTTCAGGATTTCAAGAGTTTGTGTGAAAAAATGAGCCAAAAATTACACCTGAGCAATGCATGCACCTAGTTTCTCCATACAGGAGGTGTCTTGAAGCTGTCATCTCCAGCAAGTAATTGATACTTTTCAGAAGTTTTTCAATATTTTTTCCCTGTTCAATTTCTCATCACACAACTTAATTTATAAACCAATATGGCTTGGGTTCTTTGCATGTGTGGTTTGGATGGGTTATTGCAGAGATCATGACGACAGCACCTTTAGAAATAGATTTACATGGAAACATTGGTGACATCTTTGATTCTTATTTCCCCACTGTACAGAAGAGGGAAATCTAAATGCTGAAGGCAAAAATCTGGTCGCCACTAAAATGACATCTTCATTTTTGTCTGCAGCCAGTTATTAAATTATATTATTGTGTATTATAGCCCCAAACATGCAGCTCATCATCTATGAATAGATTTCTACCCGTTCGGCAGGATAAAGGATGTGGGGAGCATATTGTTTTCCAGTCATCAGAATTCTAAGCATAATAGATCAGATTTACAGTTGCAATCAAATATATTCTAAGTATGTCACACACCCCGCTTCAGATATCCATAACACATGGGTAATACCACCTTAAGAGGCGTTCCTTGCAGAGATGATGCAAAGAAAAAAGCCCCTCCCTGCTCCACAAATACCTGGGACCTCCCACTCATTACCCAGTCTCCATCTCTGCAAGACGGCGAGCAAGTCAGAAGATGATGCCTCCTCCTTGCTCAGGGGGAGTTAAGGTAGCCGGGGTTGCCCCCGGCCCATTCGTGTTATATTTCCGCTCGGCCTTTTGTTTCCTTAGGGATCCCGGTTTTATTGTTGTGTATGCCTCCTCAGCTTAGGCTGCGGGCTGAGCGAGGGTATAGGAGCACCCACGGTGCTGAGGAGCTGCGCTCCCCCCCGTGAGACCCTATTAGAGAGGGTAGGCGGCGGTCCGGGTTGGTGATCCCGGTTTGGGATGCCCCGTCCCTGAACATCATCCCAGGGGGGAAAAGGGGGGTCCCTCCTTAATTCCCTTAGGGGTTGGGGTTGTTCCTGGCCCTCCCTCCTCCCTTTCCCCTATGTTGTGTGCGTGTGTGTGCATGCTTTTCACTTTCACTGTACTGGCGCAGCGCGGTGCGCTGGCGGTGGCTTCAGGCATGAGGTGAGTTTCCTCACGCCTGTGTCTGCCTGGGGGGGGGCGGGGCCGAGCGGCGGCGCGTTGCCGCGGCCTGACTGCCCATTGACGTGGGGTTGCTCCCAGGGGGTGCCCCGCGTGGCTGGGGGCACCCGCCTGGTGTTGGTGTCGGGCGCCGCGGCTGCGGCGCCGGTTGTGTCAGGCTGGCAGGCTGGGAGCCCTGCTCCCTTCCATTCCTCTCATGGCGGGGGGGGGGCGGGGCCGGCTCGCGGCGCAACATCGCCGCGGCCCCGCCTCTCTCCTATCCTCAGCGCTGTCGCGCTTCTCATTGTGTGTGTGTGTGATGAGGGGGGGGGGGGGGGGTGCGCGCTGTATTCTGGCGCGGGCGCTGATCGCGCCTTTTTCACTGGCCACTCCTGCGCTCCCTCCTCCTCTCTGCTGCTCCTCTGAGGTTCCTTCCCGCACTTTCCGGCTGGCTGCTCCTGGCTCCTAACTGTGAGTGGCCCAGTGGGCCCTGTTTGATTACTTTATATAGATTTAGAGGTGACTTTATTTCAATGTGGGTCACTTATGTTTTTCAGGACCGTCTGGGAAACCTATTTATCCGGGATTAGAGGGTCCTTCCCTGTCCTAAATTCCTGGGTTCCATTTTTCTTATCCTCCCACTCGGGACATTAAAGGGGGCATCCCGGGTTGCTTACTGGCGTAATTCCCTGGGTCTTAGCGACCACACAAAATCACCTTTATGGAGGCATCCCCTGATACGGGGGCGGGCACCCCTTCGGGGCATCCCAAGAAGTGCATATTGTGCGGGTGTCCATCTCGGGGGACGATGTACTGCTATGTCTTCCCTGTGCACAGCTAACTATTACCCAGCAGTCCGGATCCCAGGCCTAGGGATCAGCACCGCCGGCCGAGTCATCTCCACCTCCCACCCTGACGCGGGCTACGTGCGTCGTGGTCGAGGGCAGGGAATTGCAGGCCGATATGTGTGCCAGATTGGCAGCCCTGGAAAAGATTGTGTCCTCGTCGGCCGCCCGCAAGGCCCCGGCCAAGAGGAAACATTTGTCCCCGGCCCCGCCGGGGGATGATGGAGATGATAGTAATAATCTTGACTGGTCCGATTTTTCTGTCCCGGAGGACGGAGAGGTGTCCGATGGGTCAGAGGTTACTGACGATGAGTATTCTGCAGGTGCCGATGCCGAGTTTAGCGAGCTGGGAAGATCGGCGGACTCCCTTCAAGCCCTTGCCTTGATGTTGGAGGTTCTGAACATCTCTCCTCCTGAAACGGCATCGCAGCAGGATGGTGAGCTGTTTGAGGAATCCAGGCCGCGCTTGGAATTCCTACGCAGCGGCATTTTGACAAAATCATTGACAAGGAATGGGACAGACCGGCCCGGCTCCCGGGCATCCCTCAAGGGTGGGTTAGGAAATATCCCTTCCCTGCTGAGGTGGTCAAGCGCTGGGCTTCCCCGCCCGAGGTCGACACCCCGGTTTTGGGGTTATCAAACTCCTCGGTCCTAAATAGGCCTGATTGTTCCACCCTCAGGGACGGGGAGGATAAGCGTATTGATCAGATGGCTTGCCATGGTGTTATTAGCGTCGGGTCGGCCATGCGGCCTGTCTGTGCCTCTGAGATTATGGTGTTGGCGGCCAGATCCTTGGTTAGGGAACTGCTGACGTCTTCCGGACTTCGTCCGGGGAGTAATGAGTTCCTTAGTCTCAAACGCTGTGAGCTGTTTTTATCCTTTGTATTGACGGCCCTGGATGACACCTTAATGATGTGTGGTGGAACCTCGGCCTTGCTGGTGACCATTCGGCGGTCGGTATGGCTGCGCCAGTGGGCGGCAGACTTTATATCCAAAGAGTCTCTGACGGCCCTACCCTTCGTGGGGTTGAGGCTCTTTGGTGAGACTTTGGACTCAGTCACCCAGGGTGGTAGGCTACCGCAGCGCAAGAAGCAGCGTCGCTCCTTTCGGGGGGCGACCTCTACTGCCCCTTCCTTTCGTGGGGCCAGATCTGGTTGAGGTTCTACATTTCGTTTCTCCAGAAGTGACTCGGGGAGCGGGGGCAGAGGACGTGCCCGCTCTGGATACAATTGGGGTTCCAAGCCCAAGCCGGCTATCAAGCCCGTTCAGCAATGAGGGGGCGCCCTCACCCTTGCGGGTGGGGGGACGGCTCAAGCACTTCTCCCAGGTTTGGGTTCAAGAAGTCTCGGACAGGTGGATTCGGGAAGTTGTGTCTTCCGGTCACAAGCTAGAGTTCGAGCTCCGCCCCCCCTCCAGATTTCTAAGGTCTCGGATGCCTTCAGAGCCCCTGGCGGCATCGGGAGCTCATGGGGGCAGTACAGAGTCTTTTGGACATGGATGTCATGCGTCCCGTGCCTCCCTCGGAGCAGGGCAAGGGCTTCTATTCCAATCTGTTCACGGTTCCCAAGAAGGACGGGTCGATCCGTCCTATCCTGGACCTCAGGCTTCTCAACAGGTTTGTCAGGCCGCGCAAATTCCGCATGGAGACCTTGCGCTCGGCCGTTCAGTCGCTCCGTCAGGGAGATTTTCTGACGTCCATAGATATCAAGGATGCTTATCTGCACATTCCGATTTTTCCGGCACACCAGAGGTTCCTCAGGTTTGTAGTGGAGGACCGTCACTTTCAGTTTGTGGCTCTTCCTTTCGGCCTCACCTCGGCGCCCCGGGTGTTCACCAAGGTGCTGGCGGGGGTGATGGCACTGCTCAGAGTCCAGGGCATTCGCTTTGTACCCTATCTGGACGATCTGCTGATCATGGCGGAGTCATTCAGTCTAGCGGAGTTGGTCACTGGTGTGGTGGTGTCCACTCTGGAGAGGTTCGGTTGGGTGATCAATCATCCCAAGTCTTCCCTTTGTCCATCCAGGATTGTGACTTTTCTGGGGATGTCTCTGGACTCCTCGCAGGCCAGGGTCTTTCTGCCCCAGGCCAAGATACTTTTGATCCAGGAGTTAGTGCAGCTACTCTTGACAGCTCCTCACCCGTCCATTCGGATAGGGATGAGGCTGATGGGATTAATGGGGGCCTCATTCGAGGCAGTTCCCTTTGCCCAATTCCATACGAGGACGCTTCAATTTCATCTGCTGAAGGTTTGGGACAGGTCACCACTGTCGTTGGACCGGTCCTTTCGGTTGACCCCTCAAGTTCGTTGATCCCTACAATGGTGGATGGGGTCTGTCAATCTGGGGCAAATCCTTCCTGGCCCCTTGCTGGGAGACGGTCACCACGGACGCCAGCCTATCGGGCTGGGGGGGTGTTTGGAAGGATGGCCAGTTTCAGGGGCTATGGAGTCCGCAGGAGGCTCACGAGCCCTTCAACATTCTGGAATTGAGAGCCATCAGGTTGGTTCTGTTTCGCTTGACGCATCAGTTGCGGGGCCGGCCGGTTCAGGTCCGGTCGGACAACCGGACGGCGGTTGTTTACATTAATCACCAAGGGGGGACTCGCAGCAGGAGTGCCCTCAGGGAAGTGTCTTTGATTCTGGACTGGGCGGAGACCTACGTCCCGTGTATCTCAGCAGTCTACATTCCGGGAGTGGAAACTATGGAGGCGGACTTGCTGAGCAGGGCCTTCTCTCGTCGGGGGGAGTGGTCTCTCAGTCTCAAGGTGTTTCGTTTGATTTGTCTCAGGTGGGGGTCCCCAGTGGTGGACCTCTTTGCCTCTCGCCACAATCACAAGCTTCCGGTCTTTGTGTCGCTCTCGCAGGATCCTCTGGCTCTGGCAGTGGATGCCATGTCTCTGAACTGGAGGGAGCTGGGCCTACTTTACCTGTTCCCTCCGTTCCCGCTGCTGGCCAGGGTGGTGCGCTGACTGGCGTTGGATGGGGCTTCTGAGATCCTGGTGGCCCCAAGGTGGCCAAGGTGCGTTTGGTTCGCATATTTAGTAAGGCTGGCAAAAGACCAGTTCGTGTTGCCGGTAGGTCCGGACCTGCTCACTCAGGGTCGGCTGCGTCGTCCCAGTTTACAATCGCTGGCTTTGACGGCGTGGCTGCTGAGTCCACAATCTTGAAAGAGGAAGGTCTTTCTGATGCAGTTATTCAGACACTTATCAGTGTCAGGAAGCGGCCTTCCTCTACTATTTATTATAGGTCTTGGATGTCCTATATTGACTGGTGTGAGGGTAGGTCCCTTTCTTGCCGGGAGTTCTCTATTCCCAGGCCCTTGGAGTTTCTTCAACATGGTTTGGATCTGGGGCTCCAGGTTAGTACCTTAAAGGGGCAGTTTTCTGCCCTGGCGGTTTTCTTTCAAAGGTCCTTTGCGCTTCATCCCTTAGTCAATACGTTCTTCTAGGGAGTTATGCATGTACGGCCTCCTAGGAAGCCTTTTGTTCCGTTTGGGATTTGAATTTGGTTCTTTCTGCTCTTCAGGGGTCTCCGTTTGAGCCATGCATGAGGCTGCCTTGTCGTCCCTTACTCAGAAGGTGGCTTTTCTGGTGGCCATTATTTCTGTGAGACGTGTTTCTGAGTTGGCTGCTTTATCCATTAAAGCTCCGTATTTTGAAAGGCATTAGGATAAGGTTGTGTTTCGTTTCAAGCCAGACTTCCTTCCTAAGGTGGTTTCGGCTTTCCATTTGGATCGGGACGTTGTCCTGCCCTCTCTCTGTCCTAATCCTAGGAACGAGAAGGAGAGGGCGTTGCATTCCTTGGACGTTGTCCGCGCTGTGCAATGCTACCTGGTGGCTACGTCTTCTTTTCGTAGGATGGTCGCCTTCTTTGTGGTGCCCTCTGGGCCTAGGAAGGGTTTGGCTCCTGCCACATCTTCTGTCAGTAAATGGAGTCGTCAGGCCATTTTTGGGGCCTATGCTGCCAAGGGGAAGTGTCCCCCTTTTTGTGTTACTGCTCATTCTACTCGCGCTCTTGGAGCGTCTTGGGCCTTCCAGCACCAGGCCTCTGTTGAGCAGGTTTGTGAGGCCGCTACTTGGTTTTCTGTTCACACTTTTTCCGAGTTTTACACGGTTGATGTTCGGGCCTCAGCGGATGCTGGTTTTGGCCGTCTGGTTCTGCGAACTGTTGTGGCATAGGTTGTGCCTTGTTATCTTGTTTTGGTTTCCCGCCCTTTTATGGACACTGCTGTTGGATGTCCCATGTGTTATGGATATCTGAAGCGGGGTGTGTGACATACTTAGAATAATACCATTTTGTGAAATACTCACCTGTAAAATGGGTATTATAAGTATGTCACACACCCCGCTTCACCCGCCCTTGTTTGGTACTCTGGATTCTCTGTATAGGGCATTTTGCGTGGTTCTTGGTTTTATTGTTGCCTCTTCCTGGTCCCTTGCTTACTGCTTCTGTATACTGGGTAATGAGTGGGAGGTCCCAGGTATTTGTGGAGCAGGGAGGGGCTTTTTTCTTTGCATCATCTCTGCAAGGAACGCCTCTTAAGGTGGTATTACCCATGTGTTATGGATATCTGAAGCGGGGTGTGTGACATACTTATAATACCCATTTTACAGGTGAGTATTTCACAAAATGGTATTATTCAAATGCCATTGAAAATGTGCTAAATTTACAGCAAATTGGCAGCTGGTCATAACAGCAAAAGGCTGTTCTATTAAAGAGGAGGCTCAAGCATTTTGTAACATTCCAGCCATCCCTCCCTCTCTCTGTGCTAGGCCCAAATTGGGCAGTAACCTAAAAGACAGCTCACTGTGGTGGTGGGGGGGCAGCAATCAGAACTTGAAGCTGGGACACTGAGCGACAGACAGGTCAGTCATCCCATCCTGCAATGTGACTGTACTGGTCTGTTGCTGCCATGCAGAGCCTCCAACCACGCTGGCATGAGGGGAGGATTGTAGTGATCAGGTGAGTATAATTTTAACTACCAATTTGGGCTTAGCACAGAGGCATGGAAGGGTGACTGGCAGGTTACAAAAACGTGGACTTCCTCTTTTAAGTTGACCAAAAGCCACATTTTTTAACTAGCATCCACTGAGTTGCCCCAGAATGGCAGAAAAATACCATTTTGTGAATAGTAAGTGATGCCTATTTTTACTGCTTTTGTTTCATTCTAATACCAGATAATGGCGCCTGTTTTAGCTGTAAAGCTCCGCCTCCTCCATCCATTTCCAATGCTGTTTCTGGCAATGATGTCATTGCCACACTTATGCAATTACTGTTTACAGAGAGGGAGAGCAAAAAAAATAATATTTTATAACATTGCTCCTGACTTCCCCCCCCCGACTAGCTTCAGGTTGTGCCCCCTTGTTCTATCATTAAGCTTCTTCTTAAAAACACTTCCCTCCTGACCTGAACCTTATTCAATCCTTTCACATATTTAAAGGTCTCAATCATGTCCCCCCTCTCCCTTCTTTCCTCCAGACTGTACAAATTAAGTTCTTTAAGTCTCTCCTGATACGTTTTGAATTTAAGTCCTTCCACCATTTTTGTTGCCCGCCTTTGGACACGTTCTATCTGAATAATGTCTTTTTGTGGGTAAGGTCTCCAGAACTGCACACAGTATTCTAGCTGTGGCCTTACCAGGGCTCTATACAGCGGCATCATAACCTCCCTCTTCCTACTGGTGATGCCTCGAGCTATGCAGCCGAGCATCCTGCTTGCTTTTCCCACTGCCTGGCTACACTGTCAGCTCATCTTGCAGCTATCAGGAATCAGTACCCCTAAATCTCTCTCCTCCGAGGTCCTGGCTAACACAGTACTGCCCATATGGTACTCAGAGCAGGGATTCCTTCTACCCAAGTGCATGATTTTACATTTAGAGACATTAAACTCTAGTTTCCACAGTTTTGACCAGTAAAGCTAAATCATTTTCCATGTTGCAGACACCTCCAGGAATATCCACCCAATTACTAACCTTTAAATCATCAGCAAACAGACATGTTGTTTATTTTTTTCTAACCTTTTGCTGGAAAATCCCTTTAAGCGGTTTCGAAACACAATCAATCCAGGTCAATTTAAATAGCTCAGCATAACTAATTCTTCTTCAGATCCATTTCAGAGTGGCACTTTTACTGACTATTGAAGTATAGCAACTAACTTAAAGTGGACCAACACCCAGGATTTTCACTATCCTGGGTTTTGGTCCACTTCCGCGGGGCACCCCGATCGGGGGTGCCCTGCTGCATGAAACCCCCCAGAATGGCAGAAAAATACCATTTTGTGATTACTCACCTGTAAAATGGGTATTCTAAGTATGTCACACACCCCACTTCCACTATTCATGACATATGGGTTATGGTCCAGTAGAGGGCGAACTTCTGCAGAGATGAAAGCAAAAAAGAAGCCCCTCCCGGTCCATAAATACCGGGGACCTCCCACACATTCCCCAGTTTATGACAGCAGTAAGGGGACCAGGAAGAGACAATAAAACATTCTTAACAATAAAAGGTTCACCATATAAAGGATCCAGAATACCAAAGGGCGGGATGAAGTGGGGTGTGTGACATACTTATAATACCCATTTTACAGGTGAGTAATCACAAAATGGTATTATTCCAAGTATGTCACACACCCCGCTTCCACTATTCATGACATATGGGACATCCAATAGCAGTGTCCGTCATGGGTGGGGATCCAAATACAGCAAAAAAATGCACAAATTTAAACCACTGCAGCTTGCAGAACCTTGCGGCCAAAAACAGCCTCCGCTGAGGCCCGCACATCAACCTTATAAAACTTGGAAAAAGTATGAACGGAAGACCAAGTAGCAGCCTTACAAACTTGTTCAATAGAAGCCTGGTGCTGAAAGGCCCAGGAAGCCCCAACAGCACTAGTAGAATGAGCAGTGATATGAAAAGGGGGAACCTTCCTCTTGGCAGAATAGGCCCCAACAATGGCCTGACGTATCCATTTACTAATGGTAGACTTGGCTGGCGCCAAACCTTTCCTGGGCCCAGAGGGCACCACGAACAAGGCGTCCGTCTTACGAAAAGGAGAAGTAGCGACCAAATAGTACTTCACACAACGAACCACATTCAAAGCGTGCAAAACCCTCTCCTTGTCATTGCTAGGCTTAGGACACAAGGAAGGGAGAACTACATCCTGATTGAGATGGAAAGCAGAAACCACCTCAGGAAGGAAATCTGGTTTAAAGCGAAAAACCACCTTGTCCTGGTGTCTCTCAAAGTAAGGGGCCTGAATAGACAGAGCCGCCAACTCAGAGACACGCCGAACAGAAGTAAAAGCCACCAAAAAGGACACCTTTTGAGTGAGCACAGAAAGTGCCACATCCTGCATCGGCTCAAAAGGAGGCCCCTGGAGGGCCGAGAGAACCAAATTTAGGTCCCAAACGGGAACCAAAGGCTTTCTAGGGGACCGAACATGAGTGACCCCTTGGAAAAAAGTCTTGACCAGATGATGCAAAGCAAAAGACCTTTGAAAAAAGACAGCCAGTACTGAGCTGGAACCCCAGATCCAGACCGTGTTGTAGAAACTCCAAAATCCTAGGAATCGAAAACACCCTGCAAGGCAAGGCCCTAGCCTCACACCAGTCAATATAGGACCGCCAAGTCCTATAGCAAATGGTAGAGGAAGACCTCTTCCTAGCTCTAATCAAGGTTTGAATAACCGCCTCAGACAAACCCTCCTCCCTCAGGATGAAGGTTTCAGCAGCCACGCCGTCAAAGCCAGCGTTTGTAAATTGGGGTAACGTAGTTGACCCTGAGAGATCAGATCCGGAAACAGTGGCAGCCTGTACTGATCTACCGCCAATCTTACGACGTCTGCGAACTAGACCTGTCAGAATTGCTGGTGCCCCCTCTAGAGCCAGCTTGCGCACTACCTTGCCTACCATGGAGAAGGGGGGAAACAGGTACAGAAACCACAGATCCCTCCAGGCAAGGGACAAGGCATCCACTGCCAGGGCCAGAGGATCCTGAGACAGAGATACAAAGGTTGGGAGCTTGTGATTGTGCCGAGAGGCAAAGAGATCCACCTCCGGAGTCCCCCACTTGTGACACAGGGCCCGAAATACCCTGCGGTTGAGAGACCATTCCCCTCGGCGAGAGAATCCCCTGCTCAGGGAGTCCGCCTCCGTGTTCTCCACTCCCGGAATGTACACTGCCGAGATGCAAGGAACATTGCTCTCTGCCCATGTCAGAATCAGAGAGACTTCCCTGAGGGCACTCCTGCTGCGAGTCCCTCCTTGGTGATTGATGTAAGCTACCGCAGTTCGATTGTCTGATTGAACCTGAACCGGTAAGCCCTGTAGGTGGAATGTCAGACGTGACAGAACCAAACGGATAGCTCTGAGCTCCAAGACATTGATGGGGTTGTGAGCCTCCTGAGGACCCCACAACCCTCGGAACTGATGATCCTTCCAGAAACCTCCCCAGCCCGACAGGCTGGCATCCGTGGTAACCGTCTCCCAACAAGGGGCCAGAAAGGATCTGCCCCTCATCAGATTGCTTGGTTCCAGCCACCACTGAAGGGTCTGCCGAACCCTGGGAGGCATCAGAAAAAGACTGATCTAAGGACTGTGGACATCTGTCCCATTTCAGCAATAGATGAAGTTGAAGCGACCTCATGTGGAACTGAGCAAAGGAGACTGCCTCGAAGGAAGCCACCATCAAACCTACCAGAGTCATCCCTAGCCGGATAGAAGGGGGAGGATTGGTCAGGAGAACACGTATCAGATCCTGAACCCTCTGCACCTTTGGCTGAGGTAGGAACACTCTGGCCTGACTGGTATCCAGATTCATGCCCAGAAAGGAGATATCCCTTGATGGGGAGAGAGAAGACTTGGGGTGGTTGATCACCCATCCGAACCTCTCCAGCGTCGTCACCACCGTCCTGGTGTCCAGCTTCGCCTGGCAGGGGGAAGAAGCTGTGATGAGTAGGTCGTCCAGATACAGCACAATGCGAATGCCCTGAGCTCTGAGCAGGGCCATTATGCCCGCCAGGACCTTGGTAAACACCCGCGGTGCCGAGGTCAGCCCGAACGGGAGTGCCACAAACTGAAAATGCTGATCTCCCACCACAAACCTGAGAAATCTCTGGTGAGCTGGGAAGATCGGTATATGGAGATAAGCATCCTTGATGTCTATGGACGTCGTGAAGTCCCCTTGACGAAGGGAACCGATGGCTGAGCGCAGAGTCTCCATATGGAACTTTTTGGTTCTGATAAACCTGTTGAGAAACTTCAAATCCAGAATGGGTCTTATAGAACCATCCTTTTTGGGGACCGTGAAGAGGTTGGAATAGTAGCCCCGGCCTCTCTCTGGGGAAGGCACTGGGCATATGACCTCCATGTCCAGGAGGTTCTTCACAGCCGTCAGGAGCCCCTGCACAGCCCGGGGATCCAAGGGCACCCGAGACCTTAGAAATCTGGGAGGAGGCCGGTACTCGAACTCCAGTTTGTACCCGGATGATACCACTTCCAAAATCCACTTGTCTGCGACCTCCTGGGCCCAGACCTGGAAGAAGAGCCGCAGCCGTCCCCCCACCCGTATGGGTGAGAGCGCCCCCTCATTGCTGAGCTGGCTTGACAACGGGATTGGGCTTGGAACCCCAGGTAGAGGCAGGACGGGCACGTCCTCTGCCTTTGTTCCAGGAATCACCTCTGAAGCCAGAGTGGGCAAGACCTCTGCCCCCTCTGGCACCGCGAAAGGAAGTATTGAAGGAGCTTGCCCCCCGAAAGGAGCGACGCTGCTTCTTACGCTGAGGTAGCCTTCCATCTTTCGCCACAGAATCCAATTTGTCTCCAAACAGCCGCGTACCCAGGAAGGGCAAAGCTGTAAGCGATTTCTTGGCTGCAAATTCAGCAGCCGACTGGCGTAGCCAGACCGATTGGTGCATGGCCACAAGAAGAGCCGAAGTTCTGCTACACATGGTAATAGTGTCGTCCATGGCCGACAAAACAAAATTCATGAACAATTCACACCTCTTGAGGGTTGTGAATTCAATGCTGTCCGGGTTGAGCTGGGACCCATTTAACATGTCCCTAATCTCAGACCTGGTAGCCACCGCCACGAGCGCAGATGCACAGACAGGCCGCAAGGCTGAACCCACACTAGCAAAGGCATGACAAGCCATCTGATCAATGCGCTTGTCCTCACCATCCTTAAGGGTTGTGGCGTCAGGAGTATGTACAACAGGTGTGTTGGACAATCCTAAGACGGGCGCATCAACCTCGGGAGGAGAAGACCAGCGCTTCACCGCATCCACCGGAAAGGGATACTTCCTATCCCATCCCTGAGGAACACCGTGAAGCCGACTCGGCCTCTCCCATTCTTTCAGAATCATGCAGTCAAAATGATCCCGATTTGGAAACTCCAAGCGGGGCTTAGAGAACCCAAAGAATTCCCCCTTCTTCGGATGGGCCTCCGCTGACGTGGAGATATCCAGAACCTCCAAGAGATGGGCAGGACTTTGGGGGTGTCAACCGCATCCCCCAGCATAAAAAAATGGCATATCCTCAGACTCAGATTCGTCAAATAATTCCCCCTCCTCAAGCGGGGAATAATCAGACCAATCAAAAGAGTCATAATGATCAAAATCAAGTACCGGCGCGGTGACAAATGCCTTTTCTTAGCAGGGGCCTTTCTGCCCACTGAGCTAGAAATAAACTTCTCGATGTTGGCCAGCCTAGCACAAACATCAGAGTGCGACTCCCCGCTAATGACCGTGTCACTTGGGGTACGGATAATGCGGGGTGGGGTGGGAGATGAGACGGGCGGCACTGACCCAGACGCCTGGGAACCCGACTGCCGCATTATGGCCTGTTGCGCACATGGTATGCAAATTAGCACATTCTCCCCGGAAAGGGATACCCCACAACCCACACATAACCAGGATTGTCCCGAAGGGAGCCTGACCCCGGTATCCTGCGGAGCCTCCTTATGGTGATTTTTTAGGTGGTCGCAATGACCCGAGGGAATTACGCTGGTAAGCAACCCGGGATGCCCCTTTAAGTCCCGAGTGGGAGGATTTTTAGGTGCCCGATTTTACCCTAGAACCAGGAGGACCCCCTTTTTTGTAAGTCACAGGGAGTTCTCCTGAAAGACACAAGAGAAAAGGGCCTTAAGCACATGCACACACAAACATATTTATATATATATATATATATATATATATATATATATATATATATATATATATAAATGCTATAGCCATTATAACAGAATGAGCCGACGGGAGGGCCTGAGCGATCCCCTGACAGAATGGGCCCATGCAATGCAATAAAAAAAAACGGAGGGGGGGGCCCCGGAGGGCACTCACTTGAGAACAGTGATGGCTGCCACCAGCAAGTAGCTCCAGAAGGACAACCAGAGAGGAAGAAGGCGGGCCAGCGTGTATCGCGCGCCGTGCCTGGCCCCGCCCCCCTCCCTCACAACAGCAGCGCGGTTCCCAGCCAGGGCTGGGCTCCGCAAATGGCGCCAAGACAGGAGGGGGCGGGCCGCGGCAGCGCGCGAGCGCCCGGCCCCGCCCCCTCAGACACCGCAGCCTGAGGGGAAGAAGCTCCCCTCAGGAGATAACAATAAAGCACCAATTTTGGCAAACGGCGGCCAGCCTAGTGACAGTATAACACCGCACACATCCACACACATTCACACTGAAGTGAAGAGAGAAAGATAGAGATATACACCCCCCCCACTGGAGGGATACAGAGGAACCAGGAAGGGGGGAATTCCCACACCAGGGGTGTCAGGGATATATGGGACAGGGCATCCCAAACCGGGATCACCAAACCCGTCTTCCACCTACCCCTTTATATGGGGTCTCACGGGGGAGCATGGCTCCCTAAACACCTATTGAGGTGTTGCCTACCCTCACTCGGACCTGCAGCCAAGGCTGGGAGGCTATTACAAGGGGTTAAATATAAAGGCCCGGCAGAAATAAGGCAAAAAATGGCCGTGTGTAAGCCCGGCATACCTGCAAGGAAGAGCAGCCTACATCTTCTGACTTGCTCGCCGTCCTGCAGAGAAGGAACTGGGGAATGTGTGGGAGGTCCCCGGTATTTATGGACCGGGAGGGGCTTCTTTTTTGGTTTCATCTCTGCAGAAGTTCGCCCTTTACTGGACCATAACCCATATGTCATGAATAGTGGAAGCGGGGTGTGTGACATACTTGGAATAAACTCACCTCACCCCGCTACTACGGTGCATGTGCGGGCCTCTTCCAATCAGCGCGCTCAGAGCCGCTGTGGTATGCACGTACAAGGGACGGACAACCACAGCGTCTCCGAGCACGCTGGCGGCCCCACCTCGCGCTTCCCTCTAACAGGGAGTGCACCCGCGCCGGCCATTCACAAACGGGCGGCGCGGGCGCGTGCCCTGCTAGAGAGCAGCGCGAAATGCGGCCCGCGCATGCGCCAATTGGTACGAGAGTAAGGTAAGGTGAATAGGGCGTCCTGGGGGGGTTCACACAGCGGGGCATCCCGATTTCAGAGCTAGTACAGACCACACGCACTCTTGACTTGGCTTGAATGGCACTCAGAGCTGCCAATCAAGCCCAGCTAACCCCTCCCTCCTTCCTCCCCACCCAGCCTCTTCCTAGCAAGCACTTCTGCTCTCAGCGCCACCCCTTCCATTATCCTGATTATTATGCCACATTGCAGCTCCAAGGGCCACGCCTGCATGCTTCAGAAGAGAAATCATGCGGTAAAACTGTAAACCTTGATATCTTGGCCATTTCTTTTTCAATTAAAAAATGGAAAACCATTTAGGACAGTGCCAAACGTAGCCCAGGACAACTAACAATTGTCTTTGCCTGAAATATCATTAAATTTTTTTTTTATTTTAATGTATTTGAATAATTTTTAAATACATTTTAAATATTTTTTATTGCAACTGCATATCTGCAACTGCTCAGCAGATGCAAGTAATCATCAGAACCAAACCTCCGGGGCCAAATATGAGAAGAAAATGAGAACAAAGTTACCACTGTGGCGCTTCTCGTGCTCTTTAAGGTGCTTTTTGAAGTTGAAGGTCTTCCCGCAGTCGGTTGCTGAGCAGCGAAAGGTGCGCTGATTCACATGCTGATATTTGTGATGATACTGAAGGGGAAGAGGACACACTACACATCACAGAAAATAAAAACATGGCAGTGCTGGGCAAAACTGGCAGCAAGTTCAAGTTTGCTTGAAATTTTTTAAACTAGTATCCCGAGTTGCCCCCCCCCCCCCCATGAAGAGTAGTTTTTGGAAATTTGTGGTGCTTTAGTTTCATTCTACTTCTTGCTAATGCCATCCTGTCTCAGAGTCACTGCATAAGGCATTCTGTCCAGTCTCCTTAAATCAGGACAAAACCCTGCACAACGGGCCCTGGATTCTAAAAGATCCCAGAACCGTCCCCATCTTTCCCCTGAGGCTTCCCTACTGTGTGAAACCCCCCTCCCCCAGGGTGGCTGCAAAACGTACCTTCTTCTGGTTTCCTCGGCAATGTAAACACCGGCCTCCTCATCCCCTGCATCTTTGGGATATGTGTGCACTCCCGCAGCCAGCCATTCAGATACGCTGGCGATGGGAGCGTGCACAGCTGGAGATGCAGCCACTTGCTCCTAATTGCTTGTACACAGAGATGTTTGCCGAGCATTAAAATACAATTCTGTGATTACTCACCTGTAGAATTGTTTTTACGGTGTACAGCACGGCTTGCTTCATTTCAATTCTTTACATGTGGGTAATCCACCACAGGTGGCGCAATCGACTGCAGGAAGACTTGTGGCCCCTCCCGGCCCATAAAAGGGCCAGAATTACCCAGAAGACCCCAGTGTTTGAAAGCAGTAATGCAAGAAGCCGGGAGGCAAGGTCCATGTTATTAAAACACAGCCCACTAAAAGGAAACTCTCTCAACAAAAATCAACATAAGGCAAAAGAGAAAACGATAACAAGGGTGGGATGAAGCAAGCCGTGCTGTACACCGTGAAAACAATTCTACAGGTGAGTAATCACAGAATTGTATTTTTCCAGGTGTACAGCACAGCTTGCTTCATTTCAATTCTTTACATGTGGGACATCCAACAGCAGTGTCCAAAAAAGAAGGGTGGGATCCCCAGAGAGTAATGGCAGGCAGTTCAAGCCACTACCGCCTGAAGCACCTTGCGGCCAAAAACAGCGTCAGCTGAGCTAATTTATTCATGGGAATGTGGGAAGAAAAGGTTATCTATACAAAGCGCCCCACCCCATTAAGATTATGGGGGCGCTATATAGACGATTGCTTAGTAATATGGGAGGGAACTCTCTCATCTTTTGAAGAATTTTTTAATTCCCTTAATAAAAACGAATGGGGAATAACTTTAACTACAGAAACAAGTTATTAAAAAATTAATTTTTTAGAACTAGTTATAGAAAAAAGAGATGGAAAACTTGCCACCAAGACGTTCTTTAAAGACACCGATAGGAACTCATTTATACCAAAAACAAGCTGCCATCATCCTCAATGGATTAGAAATATTCCTAAAGGACAGTTCTATAGACTAAAAAGGAACTGCACGCAAGAGATAGATTACCTACAACAAGCACAAACACTAGGGGAAAGGTTTATTGATAAGGGTTACGAACCGGGCGGAGCCTACCTTAATCACGTGACCCCCGAGTAGAGCCGAGCAGAGCCGACGCCAGCCGAGTCCAGAGGCCTAGGTCTCGGTAATGTATGCGCTGTGGCGACTGTGATTATCTAAACAGCTTAACAAAGCCTGACTTGGAGCAATGGAATTTTGAGCATCAAGATTTCCTATATAGGAATATTTTATAATAACGCCTGTATTTTATTTCTATTTGGTAAGGAGTATTTTAAGTGCTGCGCACAGAACTTATTAGTACGGTATTATGCTATGTGCGGCTATATGTTTTATTTTACATGTCTTATAATCCGAATAAATAAGGATTTATTTACATACAATCCAAGCCTTGATAATTATAAGAGAGAAAGAAAAGGTGTTTTGGATAAAAAGGAGAATTATCCCTTTGGCTATATGAATAAGATCTAACACAGGAGCAACCATTGGATATATAAGAGAAGCGCTTTGTCTTTCATTATCTGGTACGTGTGTGGTGTGACAGGTGATGGATACACTTACAATCAATTAGTTAAGAAAACCACGTGGTGATTAGAAGAAAGAAATTTTATTTGAATTGTCCCGCTGAGAATTGCACATCTAGTGCATTTATATCTATATAGCGTCAGCTGAGGCCTTAACATCAACTTTGTAAAACTTGGAAAAAAAAATGAACCGAAGACCAAGTAGCAGCCTTACAAACCTGTTCAACTGAAGCCTGGTGCTGGAAGGCCTAAGAGGCACCAATAGCCCTAGTGGAGTGAGCTGTAACACGGAAAGGGGATTCCTTCCCCTTAGCAGAGTATGCTTGCACCACCGCCTGTCTAATCCACTTACTGATAGTGGATTTGGCTGGAGGCAAGCCCTTCCTAGGTCCGGAAGGAAGGACAAAAAGAGAATCAGACTTCCGAAATGACTCAGTGGCGACCAAATAATACTTGTGTACCCTGACCACATCCAGAGAATGAAGGGTCAGTTCTTTGGAATTAGCAGGGGCAGGACAATAGGAAGGTAAGACAATGTCCTCATTGAGATGAAAGGCAGAAACAACCTTGGGCAAGAATTCCGGCTTAAGACGGAACACCACCTTATCCTGATGCTCAAAATAAGAAGGTTTCATGGAAAGCGCCGCCAGCTCAGAGACGCGACGCACCGAAGTGATAGCAACCAAAAAGGCCACCTTAATAGTCAGAATAGAAAGAGTAGCATCGCACAGGGGCTCGAAGGGGGGACCCTGAAGAGCAGAAAGCACCAAGTTTAAATCCCACACCGGTAGCAGAGGCTTACGCGGTGGATGTACATGAGTGACTCCCTGGAAAAAGGTTTTGACAAGCCTATGATTAGCGAAAGATCTTTGGGGAAAAAAATTGCTAAGGCAGAAACTTGTCCCTTGAGGGTACTCAGTTGTAGACCCGACTCTAGACCGTGTTGAAGAAACTCCAGAATCCTGGAAAGGGAGAAGGTGCGGCAGGGGAAGGCCTTAGACTCACACCAGGCAATATAAGCGTGCCAGACCCTGTAATAAATCATAGAAGAGGATTTTTTCCGAGCCTGAATCATAGTACTGACGACCGAAGCAGGCAAACCCTTATCCATCAGGAGCCAAGCCGTCAAAGCCAACGTTTGTAAATTGGAGTGGCACAGCTGTCCCTGAGTGAGGAGCTCTGGAACGTTGGGCAGGACATATTGATCCACCGCCATCTGGACGACGTCTGCAAACCATACCCTCCTCAGCCAGTGGGGGCCACTAGGATGGTCGGTACCCCCTCCTGGGCTATCTTGCGCAGCACACGAACCAACAGAGGGAAGGGAGGAAAGACATAAAGGAGTTGAAACTCCTTGCAAGGAAATGCCAGCGCGTCCGTGGCGAAGGCCAGAGGATCTCTTGACAGGGATACGAATCTCGGAAGCTTGCGATTGTGACGGGACGCAAACAGGTCCACGTCCGGCTGACCCCAGCGGCGACACAGGGCATGAAAGATCTTGTTGTCAAGAGACCATTCCCCTAGGCGAGACGTCCCTCTGCTCAGGGCATCTGCCTCCTGGTTCTCCACCCCGGGGATGTAAACCGCCGAGCTGGAGGGAACCGTCTCCTCCGCCCAAGACAATATCAGGGACACTTCCTTGAGGGCTTGTTTGCTCCGAGTCCCTCCCTGATGATTGATGTAGGCGACCGCCGTCTGATTGTCCGAGCGGACCTGTACCGCACGACCCCGAAGGTGGGGAGTCAATCGGAAGAGAACCAACCTGATCGCTCTCAACTCCAAGAGATTGATAGGCGCGTGGGCCTCTTGAGGGCCCCACTGGCCCTGGAACTTCAGCGATTGCCAAACCCCTCCCCAACCGGTCAGACTAGCGTCTGTGGTGACAATCTCCCAGCACGGAGGCAAAAAGGACCTGCCCACTAGAAGATTCCTCGAGTCCAGCCACCACGAGAGGGACTGTCTGGCCAGAGGGGATAGAGCGAATTCCTGCTCCAAGGACTCCTGACTCCGATCCCAGACGGTCAAGAGATTCAACTGAAGGGGGGGAACTGAGCGAAAGGCACAGCCTCGAAGCAAGACACCATGAGACCCACCAACTGCATCCCTAGACGGATGGAGGGATGAGGGCAAACCAACAAGGCTCGCGCCTGCATCTGAAGGCCCTCCACCTTCTGCTGAGGAAGAAACACCTTGACCTGAGAAGTATCCAGTGTCATTCCCAGGAAGGATCTTACCGATGAAGGAGAGATAGAAGACTTGGGATAATTGATTACCCAACCGAAGGACTCGAGGGTGGACACTACCATCCGAGTATCCCTCTCTGCCTGATGCAAAGATGGAGCTGCAATCAAAAGGTCGTCCAAGTAAGGAAGAACGCGAATGCCCTGGCTCCTCAGAAGGGCCACGACACCCGCCAGCACCTTGGTGAACACCCGGGGGGGCGAGGTGATGCCGAACGGCAAGGTCACAAACTGGTAGTGTTGATCCCCCAGAGCGAACATCAGGAACCTCTGATGTCCCAGGAAGACAGGAATGTGCAGATAGGCATCCTCGATGTCCACAGTGGTCATGAAATCGCCTGGCCGAAGAGATCTCACCGCCGACCTCTGAACCTGACAAATCTGTTGAGACCCTTTAGATCCAGGATGGGTCTCAGGGAACCGTCCTTCTTGGGCACAGTGAACAGGTTGGAGTAGAACCCCCGCCTCCGTTCTTGAAGAGGCACATGGCAAACCACTCCTGATGACAGAAGATGTTGAACGGCCAGCCTCAGGCCCTGCGCCGTCACAGGATTTTGGGAGATCCGGGACCGAATGAATCTTGGGGGCGGCCAAGCTGCCAGCTCTATCTTGTATCCGGAGGACACCACCTCCTGAATCCACCGGTCCGAGACGTGTTGCCTCCAGACGTGAGCAAAGAGCCAAAGCCGCCCCCCACCCGGCTGGGTGAGGGCGTCCCCTCATGCCTTAGGGGCCTTGGAAGGGGGCTTAGGCTTGGATCCCCAGGCAAGGCCGGGGCGACCTCGGGCTCTACCTCGCCCCCATGAGTCTCTGCGGCCACCAGAGAAGGAAGATCCTCTTCCTCCCCGAGAGGCACGAGAGGAAGAAGAGCCCCGAAAAGGCCGTACCTGCTTCTGACGTTGAGGAAGTCTCCCGTCCTTAGCCAGGAGGTCCAACCCTTCTTCGAACAGCCGAAGTCCCAGGAAGGGAATACCTGTGAGAGTTTTTTTTGGTGGCAGCATCCGCTGCCCACTGTCGTAACCAGATAGAGCGATGCAGCGCGACCATCGCAGCCGAAGCCCTACCACCAAACCGGACAGCGTCATCCATGGCCGATATAACAAAGGCAAGGAAGTCCATACAAGCCAAAAGCTCCCCATACTCCTCTGCTCGCTTGTGAGATTTGGAAATATCCAAATCTTACCTTTTTTTTAATGGTAATGGAAACAATGGCCACAGCACAGACAGGGCGCAGACCGGTTCCCACAAAAGTGAAGGCGTGACAGGCTAGCTGATCCATGCGCCTGTCAACATGATCACGCAAGGAGGAAGTCTCAGGAGACGGCATAATGGAGGTATTGGAGAGCTCCAGAACAGGAGCATCCACTTCCGGAGGATGGGACCATAGGCGAACCAGATCCTCCGAAAAGGGATACCGTCTGTCCAGACCCCTAGGCACCGACGGCAACCTATTAGGCTTCTCCCATTCCATAAAAACCATCTTAGAGAAGTGGCCTTGTTCAGGAAAGACAAGGCGCTGTCTCTCCGGCCGAAAAAGATCCCCCTGTTTCTTCTTGGCCGCCTTAGGAGGAACAATGTGCAGAGTATCAAGTACCGCCGACAACAGCTGCTCAGTATCATCCTGGGGGCCACTCGTCCTCGTCAGATGAAGACCCTTGCCGACTGTCAAATGTCAAAGTCCCCCCGACTACCCCGGAGGAGTCGGACCCCTGGAGCAACTCACCCTCAGCGGAATCTGGGTCACTGAAGGCCTCATAATCCTCATCGTCAAAAATGGCGCGAGCCGGCTCCAAATGCAGCTTCTTAATCTTGGCCTTGCCAGCGGCCGAACACGCCAACTGACGCTCAATGCTAGCTAGTCTGAGCTCAAAATTAATATGCGAGTCCCTGCTGGCCTCCCCCTCACTGAGGGCCAGAAGCAGGCACGGGGGAGTCGGCGATGCCGTAGGAGCAATGGGACTGGGGCCGGCAACACTCGCCCCATCCTGACCTGCAATACCACTCTGGGTGCATGGCACACAAACCACGATGCGACCACACACAAGACAAAGCTTAGCAAGTCCCAGGGGGTTCCCATGCCCGCTACTCCCAAAAGCCTCCATTATGGTGATTATGATAAGAAAGACGGGTCTCAAGGCACTAAGACGGCCCAGAACCGTACAGAAAAAAAACCAATTTGACTCTCAGCACCCTAACCCACAGGGCAGGAAAGGGTGGAGGGGGCGGGGGGGGGGGGGGGGGGGGTGTATGGACTGGGAGGAACCACAAGAATCTCAATATGGGACTCTGAAAGACACAAAAGGGAACATATAAGCGTCCCACAGCGCATGCACAGCCAATATAAAACACAATAATAAAAAGGTACCAACAAGAAAAGACCGGACTCACGGACCAAAAGGGAGCCAGTTGAAGAGCCTGGAAAGAGCCTGTGCAGCCTGTCAGCAGACCAAGGAGCGGCGGTGTGAGGTAAAAACGGGAACTTTACCACAGGAAACTCTGTGAGGAGAGTGGCGCCGGCCTGCCCAAGCAGCATCTCAAGGGGTGGGCCGCGCCGCGATCGCGTCATCGCTCGGCCCCGCACCCCACAGCGCACCAAGACTCCGGGCGCCAAAGAGACAAAATGGAGCCCGGGACAAGGAAGACCGGTAGGGAGGGACCCCCCTCCCTTCGCCCGCCGCGGAGAGCACCGGCGTAGCGGGGAACAAGGCCAACAACCGCCGCCCTCACGAACAAGGGCGCCCCCCCCCCCCCCCCGACGCCATAACGTAGAGGAGGCAAGAGGAGCAGGAGCGGGGAAGGTAAGTATATTGTGAGCTAAAAATCATGAGAAAAACACACACAGCATAAAATGCACAAGAATCAAGCATGTGGGACACATAATGAAAAGGGAAAAAAGGGTGGTTCCTCCCCTCCCCCCGCCTATAGGCTCACCATAGCCTATGGCCGGCTTACTCTGAGGAAGAGTCTGCGGCCCAGAGCGTAGCTCTGCCGAACGCCTGACCCTCGGAGTTCCCCTACCTGCACCTGATCCACAGCCATGGATGGAAGGCAAGAAAGGTCCCGAAAGCAGGTGGTAATTGGGCTTGCAGCGGCCGACGGGCTAGTAATGCACTGCTTATCTGCGAAGTCTATAGAGAGAAAAAGACCATCTTCGCAGTCAGACTGCAGGAGAAGACTGGGGTCTTCTGGGTAATTCTGGCCCTTTTATGGGCCGGGAGGGGCCACACGTCTTCCTGCAGCCGATTGCGTCACCTGTGGCAGATTACCCACATGTAAAGAATAGAAATGAAGCAAGCCGTGCTGTACACCTGGAAAATATACATGGCAAAAGTCACTGATTGGACAAGGGCCTGTGCATGCACAATAAGTCCTGGGAAAGAGTATGAGAAAATTGCACCTTTCAACAGCCCAACGACCCAAAGCATACCTCCAATAAAAGAATGACTGAGAAGAAGTTTTGGAATGACCCAGCTAGAGCCCAGACCTGAATCTAATTGAAAATCTGTGGGCTGACCTGAAGAGGACTGTACACAGGAGATGCCCTCGAAATCTGACAGAAGTCTAGATATGCCATGCAGATAGGAAAGAATGGAAACAAAGGAAGAAATGAGGTCATACATTCTAAGGGGGAATTAACAATGCATTATTTTTACTTCTTTATTTTAATATTTCCACCCTAAAAGATTTCAGTTTGGTTTTCATTTGTACAGAGTGGCACTAAAGGTGAGATGGTTCTGAAATGACTCTTAGCCTGCCATTTTACCAGAGGTGTGTGGAGTTTCTCTATACACTGTATACCGTATTTTTAGAACCATAAGTTGCACCAGGGTTTACAGGAAGAAAAGAAGATAAACAATCTGACCCGAATGGTGTGCTGAAATACCCCCTTTTAATCACCCCATATCAGGCTGTGTGCATAGTATCTCCCCGATTCCCAATTAGAGGCAGTGTGGTAAAATATTCCCACCCCCCAGTTCTCCCATTACATACAGAGTGGCAGAATAACACCCTCCGTAATCCCCCTATTATAGGCAGTGTGGCAGAATATCCCCCCCAATTTCCCCCCATTAAAGACAGTGTGGCAAATAACCCCCCCCCCTCCAAATCCACCCATTATAGGCAGTATGACAGAATTTACCAATTTCCCATTATAGGCAGTATGACAGAATTTACCAATTTCCCATTATAGGCAGTTGGCAGATCCCCTCCTCCCCCACAATCACCCAATTACCGGCAACCGAGAATCAGCAGGTAAGCCGGGGCGTGGGCAGGGTAACTGATCTATGATGGCAGGTGGGTATGGCCTACGTCCAGTGAGGACTATAAATGCTGGCCGTGTGTGTGCGCCCACGAATGGAACCTCAGGAGAGGGAGTGACCGTCAGGTGGCCAATCATCAAGCAGGGATCAGTTACCCTGCTCCTTGCCTGCCTGCCCTCAACTGTCCAGTGGCTAAAGTTATATACTTTTTTACATTCGCTAGATAAGACACACTTTTGTGGGAAAAGGTGTGTCTTATGGAGCAAAAAATACAGTACTTAAAATTACAAGTTGGATGTGGTAGAAATGCACAAGTACATATGGATACTGGAATCCATTACAAGTGAGGGCCCTGATCTTACAAGCTCACAATGTAAAGGATAAGGGGGTGGAGACAAATGGTAGGTCCCAAATAGCATGTACTAAGCATGGAGGCAAGTGTTCTGAAGGATTTAGGACTGTCCTCATGTGTAAAAGCAGCAAGCAATGAAAAGATGTCAACCTGAGTATTATAAATATAACTTACATTAAGATATTGCCTTTTAGTAAAGATTTTACCACAGTCCTCAAACTCACACATCAACAGCTCTGGATAAGGGGGTTTTCTGAAGAGAAAATATTAAATCATATATGACAAATGTCATCTCATGTGGTCATCAGAAATCTAAAAAGGTCTACCACAAACAATGCTGAATAAAGGTCTAAGCCTGTCAAACTAAAAGGAGTAACCCAAGTACAAAGAACCTCTCCCTTTCTAAACATGTATCCAAGTTGTCAAAGCTAAGACTGTCATGGACTACCCACCTATCTTGATGGTTGGTGTACCAGGCCCATGTAAGCTAGTCATCAGGATTGTCCTGGCCTTTTCTAGTCTTTTTTGAAACATTCAGATGTTAACTCTAAAGACATTTTTCTGACCATTTTAGGATTAAGTAGCCACCCCAGTGATTGACAACTGCAACTACCACCGTATTGTCTGGCTGAATCCATATAAGACACCCTTGTCCCAGGTCCAGTGGTATAGTGAGAAGCAAAACAATGTGGGCTCCAAAACACTTCCTTGGAACCTTGTTTGAGAGAATGGAACAACCCTCAATTAGTGGGCAAGTCAGAGGGACTCAGAGGGGTGCAGGGAGTATTAACTATTACCCAGTTTCCCGGCAAATAATACCTACCCCGAAAATAAGTCCTAGCATGATTCACACATATATCAAGTAGTCCCACTGGAGTTACTTCACTCCTGAGCATATATAAGAGCATTGTGGTTGCATCTGGTTACCAGGAGGAGCAAACCGCTACTTGCAATTCAGAGGAACTTGGAAGAGAGCTTGAATGCCAAGAAATGAAACATTTGGAGCAACATTTAACATTTAATAAGACCTGCCTTATTTTCCAGGAAACAGGGTTGGCCCCTTACACACATGGCCACTTGTGTCTTGTTGGAGTAAAAATATCCTCAACATGTCACAAAGTAAATAAAAAACTCAGCGTTTTGCCATCAGCACAACTGCAATTCGCCCGCATAGAGGTCTATGGGTAAAGTGCATTACCACTGGTCTCCCGCCACCAACTCCCCCTACTCAGCATCCTCCGCAGGAGCCAGCAGTGGAGCTTGAGGTGGCAGCAGTGTAGGACAGCAACCGAGGACAGCCAGTCCCGCCACCTGCTTCTCGTTCTCCGCCGATGTCCTCCGTCATTGCTGGTCCCCCCGCCTGTGGTCGTCTCTTCCACCGCTGATGTCCTGTGTTGTTGCTGGTCCAGCCTCCTGCTGTCGCCTCACCCTCCGTCAATGGACCCCTGGCGCTGCTGGTACCCCACTGCTGCAGCCCCTCTGCTACTGCTGATTTTGCTGCCTTCTGCCGCTCCAGCGTTGCTGTCCTCTGCTGCTGCTGGTCCTGTCGCTCTGCTGCCGTCTCATCCTTCTTCGCTGCCAGTCCCACCGCCTGCTGCCACTGCCTCAGCGTGCGTATGCCACTGGGGGGCAGGAAACAGTGCGGTGCAATGTAAAGCACCGTAACGAATGTGCAGCACACAGTTGCTGCGCTGTGTGGTGGAAGTGCACAATGTGAAAGGGGCCTTACAACAATAAAAGTATGGTCCAGGGGTAAGATCACATGCCACCCAACTCTGCAAATGCAGGGGCTTGGAGTGGAATTAGGCAAAGAGGCCTGCATCTGTGAAAGACATTAGGCCCAGAACCCTTATGATGCCCTGCTGGAAGGACAAATGATGATGTGACAGAGCCTCCCCCTCACCTTGTCATGAAAACCTCTTCTCTGCCTCTTCTCCTCTGATGAGAGTAATATCCTAGCCGTGACCATGTCAAGGTTCAAGGCTTGAAACTATCTTTCTTGACACCTAGAAAAGTTGGCTTTAGGAACAGGGTCTCCAATAAAGGTCATGCAGATCTCAGAACCACTTTGACCGCCTCCAACAACTTGGTGAAAACTCTTGTAATAGACTTGGCAAGCCCACAGACCATTGCCACAAATTGTTAAGTGTAGTTCTCCCCTTAGTCCACTGATTGTAGCCTGGTATACTTGTGACAAGACAAATGAATTTGTGTACAGTTAGTATAAATGAGAAAAACACAACTCAGGTAACTTACCTGATTCTCTTTTTGCGAATCTGAGCAAGTTCTTCATCCATATCTGGTTGTTGCCTGTAAGTAACAAATAGCAATTTAGACCTGCTAGAAAACAGGAAATCCCAACCTTTGTTCATCAAGCTCTACTTTCTGATTACTTTATGATTTTTTAATCATCTCAAGTCCTAGGTAGGTAGGAGGTGTCTGCCACCTGAAAGCGCATTAAAAATGCTCAACTGGATTTAAACAGACCCCTCCAGGAAAAACAGAACGTAACAAAAAAAACAAGCAAGCACCCCACAGACGTCACTGGCTGCTGTCAGACAAGTGGGGCTGCAAAGTTTTGGGGGAACCAGAAGGTAGTAAAGTAATAGGGGTCAGGGATAAAGCGCGGCTCTGACCCCCAGAAACCGATAGGGCTAAGGCAAGGCGTGTGATATGGCAAGATTAGGCCAACGTACACAACCCCCCCCCTCTTTTTCCCCCCACTAACGGGGGGAACTAAGGAAGAAGGTGACCCAGCACTCGGGGTTCATCGCTACATGGGGCGTGGGGCAAGGTGCGGGAGGGGCATCCATTATGAGGCTCACCATTAGCCTAAACCGCCTACCCCATGGATGGGGATTGCGGTGGAGCATGGCTCCGTAAGCACACTAGGTGCTGCCTACCTTCACTCGACCAACGCAGCCCAGGCTGGGAGGCATGTTACTCACAAAGAGGACGGGTGGAAATAGTCCAGCAGGGCCTCGGGCTGTCAAGCCCCGCTCGCCTGCAAGAGTGTGATACTTCATGTCTTCGCAGTTTCAGCACTGCAGAGGAATCTGGGGATTTGTGGGAGGTCCCTCGGTATATGTAGGGCCGGGAGGAGCTTGTTTTCTTCATGATTCTGCAGTGCATGGCGCTGAAGGCAGAGGTATACCCACATGTAAGGACTATGTCTGGAGCAGGACGTGCTGTCTGCTTAGAATAAAATGGATTTTGACTATCATGGGTTTGTTCCTGCCCTGGGTCATCTAGATTTGGAATGCCCCACTGTATGAGACCCCCCAGATCGCCCAGTACAAACTCACATTTCCCCTGGTCCTATGGCGCATGCGCAGGCTTTCGTTCGATCAATCATTCATATTCATGTTTGGCAATGGTGAGGACTTTTGGTGTCACTTTATCTGATAACAAACTTAAAACATTTTACCCACCGATTTGCGTTTTTGCTGCCCTGCTCGTTTCCAACCTTGGCTGGATCATTTGATTGTCCCATCTCAGACTCTTCATTGGGGTAACTTTAAGAGAAAGGGACCAAGATTAGTCAAAACACACGATAAGAATGAAGGGCTCCTTGGAGGTCTATTGCACTAGCGGGTTGCTAGTGCCAACACAAGCAAAGATAAAACAAAAGAAAAAGCTGGAAAATTAAAGTGGACAAAAACCCTGGGGCGTAACATGTGTCTCAAGCAACTGACAATAAATCAGGGACCTTCACATGCAGCAGCACATGGATGTATGCATGCACAAGGAGGCCCAGCAGAATAAAGCTTAACAAGAAAAGGAGGGGCAGGCTGAATTGAAGATGCAATCAGCATGAGTAGATAGAGAACAGGCCAATTTAAAGGGATAGCCCAGTTACTGGCAATAATAATGCTGCAAGCACCTCACCTAAAGCTTGGTGTATGTGCCGTTCCCCATTTTCTGCAGCACACTGTAACAGGAGAGCTCCAGTTTTTGCCCTCTTTTTTACTTTAATTCCATTCCTCCATAATCACCTCCAAATATGGCCGCACAGCCACCATGCCCTTCAGAACTACCAGCACGAGTGTGCCTGGCAAGCCTTAGTGGTCGCATTTTGCATAGAGCAATGAAAAGGGGGGCAAACTCCAGAGACAGGCTACTCCAGGAAATGGAGAGTCAGATAAGCTCCTTGCTGCCACTGACTGGACCGTCCCTTTAATTTACTTTCCTTACCATTCCAAGTCATCTGGGGACTCATTTGTTTCAATAACCTCTTCCACAATGGACTCTTCTACAGCACATATCTCCATGTGTGTTTCTTCCTCAGGAGGCATGTCACACTCAAGGTCTATAAAAGAAAAAAAAGGAAATCTTATATCAGCTGTGCAATGGGAGGAAGCATAAATCACCAAACTGACAACCCAAAGGAGCAGAGCATCCCATGCTGTTACTGTTCTTTTACTTACTGAACAAACCAATTACAATATGTAAAACATATATATATAGCAAGTTCAGCAGAAAAAGCAGCAATCACATAACTAACGATAAATATGAATCATTTCTGTTTTGGGGTCATTCCCAATTTTCTAAGGTAAATAAATAAATTCATAGACCAGTGTTGATGAAGTTTTGTAAATGATGTGACGTGAGACGTTATCATGCCATGATGGAAGGAATAATATGATTAGTTTCACTGTAAGGTACTCCTCTTTTTGGCCCATGCAGCTGGTCGGCAACTCACCTGATCTCTGATTCCGAGCTCACGTGGCAACGTACCTGGACATCTCACACCCACCATAATAGGGTTCTGGCTACGCCTTCTCCATTCACTACAATGGAGGGGGCGTATCGGTCTCAGCACACAAAACCCAGTGCTCGGGTCCTGTACAGTGAGGGATCATTGGCTGGGGCTCCAGCGATCAGGTGAGTTGCTGATTGCCAGACTAGCACCATCTGTGGCGGCCAACAAAAGGTAAGTCCACTTTGGCTTTGTTTTTTGGCTGTTGAATCACTAAAAGCAGACCAAAATTGGACCTAGCGCCATGCTACGTCCAGTTTGCATCCCATCCTATTTTGCATGCCCCGCTGTATGAACTCCTCAATATATAGGTATCTATGCACACCTTAAAGTGGACCAAAACCCACAGCGATCGGCTCGGGAATATATAGGATTCATGGAGCCGATCGATTCCCTCCCTGCGGGGCATCCAAAATCGCTGTGTGAAACCCCCCAGGTCGCCCCATACACTTACCTCCTTTCTTGGTCCAACAGTGCATGTGCGAGCCACGGCAGCATCCCTGCTGTCCCTCTAGCAGGGCGCGTGCCCGCACCAGGCATTTGTAGAGGGAGATGCGACCGTCAGCATGTTCGGAGACGCTGGCCTTAGATGGAGGCTTAGATGACGTGGATCCGAGTGCGCTGATTGGACGAGCGGCTGCCCATACACCGTAGGACTGGGAAGAGGTGAGTTGGTTTTGGTGAACCTGGGGGGTTTCACACAGTGGGGCAACCCCGATCCTGGGTTTTGGTCCACTTCAAGGGTTAATTCCACTTTCAATGGCATTTTTAAAAGTTTCCATTATTATATTATGTAATCAATAGGATAATCGTATATGTTAATTTTTTGCTATTTGTTTGCAACTCTGTGTTATAAATGAAAACTGTTCTCCCTAGAGTATTAACCCCTTCTGCTCTAATTCAACCTCTTCAGTTGGAAGGTAAAACAATCTTGTGTTCCACATTGTCGGCTGGAGAGATGATTCCTGCTGTGTCATATAGGTAAAGCTTCTAATAAGCTCACCTGTTACAGTGGAAGGGTTGTGGCAGTTGTAGTCAGAAAGGATACTGAGAGTTTTATTATAGGGCAAGAAAGACACTCCTGCTTTACCAAGACACAGGCCTCGATTCACTAAGAGTTGAAAAAGATTTTCATGGTAGTAAAAATTCAACTTATAAAAAAAAAGCCTGAGAATGTCACTGTTAGTGAATCACCAGATAGGAAGACAATGAAAGTCAATGGCACTTTTTACTACAGGTAAAAAAGGGGTAAAAAGTTTAATAGTTTTCTCAGGAGTAAAAATGCGCCATTGACTTCCCTTGTCTTTTTATCTGGTGATTCACTAACATTGATATTCTCAGGCTTTTTTCTCATGAATTGATTTTTTTTACTACCATGACATTATTTTTCAACTCTTAGTGAATCAAGGCCATAGTCAGGGGAATATAAGAAACCTGCTAATAAGTAAATCGCAGGTCTGGGGGCACAATCCGAACACAAATGATTATTTTACATTGTATAAGGGGAAAACAATAAAGCAGAACACCAAAAACCTTACAAAGGGGACTTTTCCTTTAAAAGGGAAACAACACACAGGAATGTAACTTTCCCATGTATTGTTCCTCTGTGTGCCGGCATTCCGAAATGGGATGAACCGCAGTGTAACCCCCCCAGGTCGCCCCATACACTCACCTTTTATTCGCTCCCACAGCACAGACTCAGACGAGAGCGCTGATTGGTTGAGTGACAGACTCAGCCAATCAGTGCCCTTGGCTCCCTTCAGGTCCACTGACAGCTAATCCACCTGGATGGCTAAGCAGCCGAGCGGCACCGAAGGGAGCCAGGTGCGCCTGCAGCCATATCCTCTACTCACCTAGTAGCCGTGGCATGCCCATGCTGCCCATTCAGAAACCTGGGATAGTGAAAATCCTGGGTTTTGGTCCACTTTAATCTAGAAATGGGGCACTAACGCCATACAGCTATAATATGAATCATTTTTATTTGCCACAAATCTGATTAAAAAAACCACAAGACACAACAAGACAATGTTTAAAAACAACACCCAAGCTGGATCATGTTGCTACATACAATAACTGATAATCATATACTGGTGGATAAGGGTCTCATATAAATAAAATAATAAATAAACCTCCTCACAATGATTAAAATACAGAAATAATGCCAATGAATAATATAAAAACAGTGTAAATCAATCTAATAATAATATATACATTAAAGTGCCAATAAAGTGCAGTGCATATCAGTCTCATAATAATATATACACTAAAGTGTCAATGTGCAATAAACCCAAGTAATTACTCAAACCCTTATTGAGGATCAACACTATACTTAGTTTGTGAATCAATAAGAACTCCACTTAAAATCTGTATACCCAAACAATATATAGGAGAGGAGGCAAATAAACAACTATAAGAGAATACAGATACTGGCCAATGAAAGATGCCAGGTCCAGGTGGGGGAGCTCTTATTGATTCACAAACTAGGTATGGTGTTGGTTCTCAGTAAGGGTTTGAGTAGTTACTGTAGTTGTGTCTTGTGGTTTCCTAATCAGATTTGTGGCAAATAAAAAGTATTCATATTATAGTTGTATGGTGCTAGTGCCCCATTTCTAGACTCTTTCCAGTTGGTGGTTGTTTGATTTATTGTACACTTTTGAGTCTAGGGGAAGCACCGCCATTCTATTATTGATGACTGATATATTATTGTAGTGGTGCCCACAGGTTGCATTTGTTTTGGTTTACAGAAGCACAAAAACACAGGATTTTCACCACCTCTGGTTTTGTTCTTTGCGGATTTGGGATGCCCTGCTGTGTAAATCCCCACACCCCCCGGGTTCTGCATACTTCTTCCACAATCACAATGGTGCATGTGCGGACTTTCTTCCCAAACGGCTTTCCATACTGTGCATATAGATGAGTGGCTTAGTACTCTATATGGAGAGCAGATACCAGTAGATAGGCCTGGATGCAGGGCAATGTCACCACAGCCCGCACATGCACTGTGAAAAAGTGGGATTCCAGGCAAATTAGAGTCTTCAAGATAAATAAGTAAGTATTCTACCTCCCTAACAGACTGAAATAACTGACTTACTTGAATTCTCTTCTTGAGGGATCTTTTTTGAGGGGCTTTTTGAGTTGTTCTTTGTGACTTCAGATAGCAATAGACCCAGAGCATCAGATTTTGAAGGCTGCTGTTGATCTTCAGGTGATCGGTCCTCACTGAGAGATATTGCAATACTCTCTGGGCACCTGTTAGAAGATGGCTCCTCTGTAGGATTCAGCCCTGGGTGGGCTATAGGAGGGCATGTCATAGAGCTAGATTGGCTTTCCTCATTCTTTTTGGCTTCTCTAGTGTCCAGCTCTGTATTCTCCTCCTGTACATTAGCAGACACACTTTCTTGGGCCTTTAATCCCTCGGCAGCACACAATGCATTTGCTTCAGTACAGTCCCTGGGATTCCATGAAAATTGATGCTCTTTGCACCCCCACAGCAGGAGCGGCATTTCCAGCAGCTTCTCGGATTGTGGAGCAGATAAGACAGTGGGGGGAGTGGGGCAGTCCCTGGCATGATGGTGGCACATCACCGCCAGCCGTTTGAGAGAAGCAAGAGATACAGAAAAAACTGCAATTGCTGCCGAAGCTATAAAAAAAAAAAAAAAGAGAAAAAGTTACACAGCTTTTTTTCCTATGTGAAATATGTTTGTGGAACCAAACCAGCCAGCAGACTTTCCTGGTCACTAACACAGAATTTCACTTGGCAACCCTCCTGCGCCTCTCTAAATGCTGAAGCCACATTCCACCGTTACAGGGGTGATGGCTTCCTCTAATAAGAAGCACCAGCGGCAGGAGACTTCCGCCACCTAGTGGGGAAAATTCAGAAAAACATGCCACAGGCCCAAGCTGTAGCCTGCTGACCTGTAAATTCCAGATGCCCTATTGGGATGTATAAGTGGTTTTAGATCAGTTTGAAGCTGCTGAAACAAATCAAATAAATCTCCAGATGTTTGAAAACTTGTGTTTTTTTATTTTGAATTCAGGCTTGCTTTAAAGCAGACCTAAACCCCACAGGCAGCTCTGTTCCATAGGATACTGGTTCACAGGGACACTAAACTAACCTAATCCCGCAACCCTAATTTAACCATTTTGCCTGGAATGTCCCTTTAACCCACCCTGGTAAAGGCAAGAGGGCTGGCTGCAGTCCACTTTCAGACGCTACGTGTGATGCCACTGGGGTATCGCGCTACAATATTTAAAAAGTTCCTTAAAGCGGACCAAAACCCACCGATCTTGTGAAGTACATTTGGCCATAGCCCCTGCTGATATTCCCGTCTTAGGGTGTAGAACTAGAAATGGATATTTTCATTTTTCGTATCGTCCTGGAACTTTTTTGCTGTGTGGCAATGTCATCATTGCCACACACAACAATAGCAATGAATGGAGGAGGCGGAGCTTCACAGCTAAAACAAGGGCTATTATCTGGGATTAGACTAAAACAGGAGAACTACAAATTGGCAAAAGGTGATCTTCATGGGAGGAGCAATTCAGGGGATGCCAGTTAAACCAGACCTTCAGCGTGATTTAATGAAAAGCCCAAACTCTTAAAAAACGGTTCCCCAGCATCTAAAATTAATATATTTTTCGTTTTCAGTCACTAACTTATTATTTTTTCCCCCACTGGGCTGCAACTCTGTTCAGGAATTTAGGATACGGGTGCCGCCATCTTGACTCAGAAGCATCACACTTACTGAGGAGAGGAGAGTGGGTTATAGCGGTGCTTTGCTCAGACAGAGCAGAGCTGGGGTCAGGAAAAGGTCAGCAATCCCAGAATGCAGAGCAGCACAGTCAGGAGGCACTTCCTGTTTGCAGGCTGCCTGATAAGATGGCGGCTACCATAAGCCACCATCTTGGATGTTTAAAGGCTCATAACATGCAGTAGATGCAGGTAGGATGATTTTTAATGTGAGCAATCTGTATGTACAGGGTGTGGGGAACATATAAGATAGACTCTTATTCAGAATGAAGGTCCGCTTTAAATATGTGGGGTTTGGATCCGCTTTAAACGGTGAATTTGACTTTCCTGGGTTTTGTTCCGTTTCACCAGGGCATCCTGAATTGGGATTCCCTGCTGTTTGAACCCCCTAAGAAAGCCCAGAACAACTCCCCTCTTTTGTGTTCCTACGGCCCATGCACGGGCAGCCTATCAGAGCCATTTGCCGTGTTTATGCGTCAAACGGCTCTCATTGACTTCAATGTGGAGTGTGTGCCGCCATGTGGCCTGAGGATGCAGGGGATGCGGCACTGAAAACAATGAGCGCTATTTGACAAAATGACATAGTCCCGACAGGTGGCTCTCATTGGACGAGAGCTTGTGTATGCAACGTTGGAATGAGGAAAGGCAAGCGATTACTGGCGCCCGGGCAGTTGCACACAAAGGAGCATCAATTCAAATTCGAGATGTCCGGGGGGAAAGCCTGTGGCCGCTGGTGAGTTCTGCTTGAAATCCTTTATGCCAGATTTGGATTTTGAACAACAAAACCCATATTTTTAACTATCCACTTGTCTCAGGGGCATCCCAATCTTGGATGCCACTCTGTGTAACCCCCCCAGGTTCACCTTGTGCTGCTTACCTTTTCTGTGATCCCACAGCACATAGCACATGTGGGCTCTCCTCCAATCAGAGTAATCATGCATAATAATGAGCGGCATAGGACACACAAGGGGGGCATCAATCATTGCTTTGGCTGTGGGGGCCTGCGTCAGCTATTCTGATAAGCCTGGTGCTTGTTGCACACATCAAGGAGGCTGGGATTTCCCAGAAGACAACAGGGCATCCCAAATCAGGCAAGAGAGACCACTGACCATTGAGTCTAATGCCTCTTTGAATGTTATTTGCTTTTCCAGTGTAAACGAAGCACAGACACGTCACCCAGGACCAAGCTGTCCATATATTCATTCAAACAGATAAATGCCAATAAATAAAAAATAACGGTCTATAACTCTATCACGTTTGGTGTACAGTAGAATGTAGATCTTACCACAGGTTCCTGAGCTGGTGTTTGCTATATAGCTACAAAGAAATAAAAAACATTTTATTAAAGAGCACTTTATACATCATCTATGCATTATCAAGCGGCCATACAGGTATGAGGCGTGCCCATTAAACCAGACCTTCACCCTGAATAAGAGCCTATATTTATATGTTCCTACACCCTGTACATGCAGATTGCCCACATTAAAAATTATCCAACCTATATCTATTGCATGTTATGAGCCTTTAAACATCCAAAGTGGCGGCATATGGAGTCTCAGGCTGCCTGCAAACAGGAAGTGCCTTCTGACTGTACCACTCTGCATTCAGGGATTTCTCTCATTTCCCTGACCCCAGCTCTGCTCTGTCTGTGCAAAGCACAGCTATAACCCTGCCCCCCTGTACTTCTGCCCCCCCCTCCTCTCCTCAGTATGTGATACTTCTGAGGCAAGATGGCGGCGCTGTATCCTAGAGTCCTACATTTAAAGCTTGCATTCACTCTCTAGCCACCTTCTGTCACCTCCAACTTTAAAACATCTCCTGTATCTTTTCTTTCCCATCACCACTAAAATACTGCTGCATGCCCTGGTCATATCCCGACTGGACTACTGCAACTTGGTTTACCAACAAACAGAGCATCTATCTCGCCTCTGGCTCCTCCAGGTCCGCTTCCCTCTGTCAGGCCCTACACTGGCTGCCAGTGTCACATAGAATCCTGTTTAAAACTAACTCTTACCTACAAAGCTCTCACCTCCCTACATTGCAACTAGCAATATACCTAAACATAACATCTACTCTGCATGTGATCTTCTTGCCGAATTACGTCACTTCAGCGGGCAGCTCTGATTGGACGGAAGGCCACACAGGCACTGTTGGAACAGGAAGTCTGAATGCAGTGATGGCGGGGGTTTCACACAGTGGGGCATCCTAATGTTGGATGCCCAGGGGGGCATGGAACAAAACCCCGGAACATGAAAATACCAGGTTTCGTTCTACTTCAAATGATCCTGAAAAAGTCATGCTAGGGCTTATCTTGGTGACGTGGGAGTGTGGGCACCTCACAGGAAAAGTAGCAAATGCAGAGCTGTCATGGTGTCTGGGTGTAGAATAACTGGTGCATTAAAGTGCACCAAAACCCAGGATTTTGACTATCCTGGGTTTTGACCCTTGGCCCCAGGGCACCTCGCTTGGGGATGTGTGAAACCCCCCAGGTTGCCCGAACTAACTCACCTCTCCCAGGCCTATGGCACATGTGCGGGCTCCTGTCCAATCTGCAAGTTTGGATCCGCTCCTGCCCACTCGTCTAAGGATCGTCTAAGACTCGGACCTGACAAGCGGACCCGAGAGCGCCGATGACAGCATCCATACTATCAGGGAGTGTGCCCACGTCAGCTATTCACAAATGCCTGCCAGGACCCTGCTGAAGGTATTGGAGGGAGCGTCTGCTGCTCGCGCATTCGCCATTGGATCTGGGAGAAGGTGAGTATACTGGGCGACTTGGGGAGTTTTACACAGCGGGTCAACCAGAATCTGGATGCCCCAGGAGGAGCGAGCATTTGGTCAACTTTAATTAGCCAGTAAAGACTATGCCAGCAGAGTGACAAGAAAGAATACATTTCTGGCTTTTTGTGAAGATAGCAGCAGAGTACTACAAGTACCAGGCCTTCCCTGCATCTTGGTGGTGGCTAAAATGCAGCAGGGGCCTGCCAGGCAGTGCATGGGTACGCTGGACGTCTGACGCCCCTCTCCTCTCATTTGATATATACATATACAGTCCATACATTTAGGAAGTAAGATCTCTCACCTATCCAGGAGGAACTTGGCCACCTGAGCATGCTGCGCAAAGCCTAAGTGTTCTTTTAGGGCACACCACTCCTCAAGATGGGAGCCCAGGCGCACCCGACATTTCCCTCGCTGTGCATCCAGAAGGCGTCTCTTCTCACGCCGAGCCATTATCTATGTGGAAATAAGGGTATCAGGTCATGGGATCGCTTAGGAACACAAACTCAAACTAGGGCATGGAAAAACAATGACATTAAAAAATGACATTTTCCCGAAACGCCGAAAAGGCTGAATTACGCCAAAAAATATGACGTGTTAATAAGATTATCTTTTTATCCGAGCTTTTCTCAAAATAACATAAAACAGATAAGGCCCTAAACAAAATGGCTGCGCTGGGTTGCTGGAGCTGGAAATTCATATGCCGAGATCTTGCAAGGGCTGATTCAACCCTGTGAGAATTTTTTTTTCTCACGTTTTTCTGTGAACATTTTTTTTATACCGATTCTACTCCCTTGTGCAATATATCAGCATTTTTAGCTGTACAAATTCTTCAATCATTTTCACAGCTAAAAATGGTGCTGAACTGCACGAAGGTGAAAATCATTATAAGAAAAAAATTCTCTCAGAAAAACGTTAGAAAAAAATATATATCACGGTACTGATATAGCCCTATAATAAGGTTTGATTTATCACAGTGAGAATTTGTTTCTCTCGCATATTTTTGAGGGAATTTTTTTGCTCCATCCAATTCAGCCCCATATTTAGCAATGCAAATGGTTAAAAAAATTGCACAACTAAATATGGTTCGGAATTGCACGGAGGAAAAAAAATCATGAGAAAAAAAGCATTTTCTCTAGAAAAAAAAGTGCAAGAAAAAAAATATCAACCCTAAAATGTATAGATCTGTCACATAGGTGTATGCTTAACTTAGCAATGTGTGACAGGACTATAGCTGGTTCCATCCAATGGAAGGGCGCACTTACGACAGTAGAATATTCCAGGGCTGGCCCCGCTGGCTTTTTCCAGGGGCATTCCACCGTGTAAGACCCCCAAATTCATCTATAAACACCTTTCCCTGCTCCAATGGTGCATACACATGCTCTCATTGATTACAATGGAGAGTGCACGCTCCCACATCCCCAGCATCGTGCGCACGCTCCCACCCCAGCCATTGAGATAGGTTGCAGCAGGAGCGCGCACAGCCAGGGATGCAGCAGTGCAAACTCCCCATTTAACTCAATGAGAGCCGTCTGCCAAGTGACGTAGTCACAGCGGACGGTTCTCATTGGACGAGAGCCCACACATGCACCGTTGGGAGCCTGGAGAGGTGAGTTTTTCTGGTTTACCAGGGGGGTTTCACACAGCGGGGCATCCCTCATTGCGATGCTGGTGGGGATGGAACGAAACCCAGGAAAATTAAATTCCCAGGTTTTGTTCTGCTTTTAAAGAGCTTTATTGCAAAATCATGTGATATTAAAAATTTACATTCTGGATAGTGAGAGGAGGAGTTACCTTTACACCCCAATTCCAATGCCTGTCTCCTAAAAGACAGCAGCGGCATTGAACAGAACCCCTTGGGGTTTAAAAGACTCCAGGGAGGCTAATGTTCTCATCCCTGGGGTATCCCGATTTGGGATCCTTCGCTGTGTGACACCCCTGGTATCGTCCATTACGCTTACTTAGCAAGCACACCCATGGTGCCTTCTTGAGCCGCTGGTATATCCCTAATATTCCTCTAGCCGAGGCACTTACCTGGATGAGTGGGCATCACTGGCTAGCGACTCGAACATGTGCCACTGGACCGAATTGGGATGCCCCGCCGGAGAGGAACAACACCCGGGAGAGTAAAAATCCTGGGTATTGCCTCTCTTTCACTCTCGCAGGTTTTGTTCCTCTTGCCCCACTGCGTGTTAGCTTGAGTGGGGGAGTGGCAGACATCCCTCCATACCTGCACCAGCCATTCAAACAGGCCTGGAGAGGGAATACACAGCAGCCAGAGAGATTCTGCCAGGCTGTAAAGGTAAGCTTTATGGTGATACAGAGGGTCTCACAAATTGGGGCATTTGCCATTGAACCGGGGAGAGGTGAGTTATTATGGGCGATCTGGGGGTGTCAAAAAACGAGCTGTCACAAAAGAGTTAGATCTTTTAGATTCCAGGGACAGCTGCCCAGGGTTTTGTATGCTTTAAAGTGGACCAAAACCCACGGCGATTGGCCTGGGATTCTATAAGATTCCCAGCTTGACCGATTCCCTCCCCCCAAGTAGCCCACACACTCACCTTCTTTTCTGGTCCAATTGCACATGCGCATCGCCGCCATCTCTCTAGCAGGGCTGTTAGAGGGTAGCGGGGATGCGGCCACCAGAGCCGCTCGCCTTAGACGAAGGGACGTCAGCAGGCACGAGAGCGCTTATTGGACGAGTGGCCGCGCATGTGCTGTAGGACCAAGAAGAGGTGAGTTTGTTTTGCCGACCTAGGGGGTTTCACCCCGATCGTGGTGCCCCGGGGGGCAAGGACCAAAACCCAGGATAGTCAAAAAATACAATTCTGTGAAACTCACCTGTAGAATTGTTTTTTAATATATCCAGTCCAGATCCCAGATTAATGACATGTGGGTATTCGACCACCAGGTGGTGCTCGACTGCAAGATCAAAAGCGGTCGCTCCTCCCGGCCCCCTAAAAAAACAGATGTCTCACTATGATTTCCCAGTGGTAAAATAGCAGTAAGAAAAAGAGACAAGCCGGGAGGCCAGGAAACCATGTTATTTCACATAGCTTCAGCATGTACTCTCTCCAACACAAAACTTAAGGACAACAGTCCAATATAAAAACGGTAATCACCATAACAGGCAAACAAGAGATAATGAACACAAGGGCAGGGTGGGACGACCTGGACTGGATATATTCAAAAACAATTCTACAGGTGAGTTTCACAGAATTGTATTTTTCACTATATCCAGTCCAGGTTGTCCCAGATTAATGACATGTGGGACATCCAAAAGCAGTGTCCCTTAGGGCGGGATCCCCAGTGCAGAACAGCATGCAGTTCATGTCACTACCGCTTGAAGCACCTTTCGGCCAAAGACAGCATCAGCTGAGGCCCTAACATCAACCTTGTAGAACTTGGTAAAGGTATGAACTGAAGACCAAGTGGTGGCCTTACAAACTTGTTCAACAGATGCCTGGTGTTGAAAAGCCCAAGAGGCACCAATAGCACGAGTGGAATGAGCTGTGATACGAAAAGGGGGTTCCTTCCCCTTGGCAGAATATTCTTGCACCACCGCCTGTCTGATCCACATACTAAGAGTGGACTTGGCTGGTGGCAAGCCCTTCCTAGAACCTTCTGTTAGAACAAAGAGCAAATCCGATTTCCTGAAAGCTTCAGTCGCAACCAGGTAATACTTGATGGCTCTGACCACATCCAAAGCATGGAGGGTCCTTTTCTTAGAATTAGTCGGTGCTGGACACAAGGAAGGCAAGACCACTTCCTCATTAAGATGAAAGGGAGACACGACCTTAGGCAAAAAATCAGGTTTAAAGCGAAAAACCACCTTATCCTTATGCCGCTCAAAATAAGGAGGCTTCATACAAAGCGCGGCCAGCTCCGACACGTGACGCACCGAGGTGATAACTACCAAAAAGACCACCTTAAGGGTCAAAATAGGCAATGCGGCACCGCACAAAGGCTCGAAGGGAGGACCCTGGAGAGCAGAAAGTACCAAATTCAAGTCCCACACCGGTAATATAAGCTTACGTGGTGGACGTACATGGGTGACTCCCTGGAAAAAGGTCTTGATCAATCTATGATTGGCAAAGGATCTCTGGAAAAAGATGGCCAAGGCAGAGACCTGGCCCTTGAGGGTGCTCAACTGGAGACCCAAGTCTAAACCGTGTTGTAAAAACTCCAAGATCCTAGAGATAGAGAATGTGCGACAAGGGAGACTCTTGGATTCACACCAAGCAATGTAGGCATGTCAAACTCTGCAATTAATCATGGAAGAAGACTTCTTCCGTGCCTGAATCATGGTCTGCACAACCGTGGCAGACAACCCCTTTTCCATCAGGATTGATGTCTCAATAGCCAGGCCGTCAAAGCCAGCGTCTGTAAATTGGGGTGCTGCAGCGACCCCTGTGTGAGAAGCCCTGGGTCGTCGGGCATGATGTAACGATCCACTGACATCTGAACTATGTCTGGAAACCAACTCCTTCTCGCCTAGCGAGGAGCCACCAGGATGGTTGGTACCCCCTCCTGGGCTATCTTGCGCAGCACTCGGCCCAGGAGTGGAAACGGAGAGAATGTGTAAAGGAGCCCAAACTCCATCCAAGGAATTGCTAGAGCGTCTGTGCTAGAGAGCCAGAGGATCTCTTGACAGGGAGACGAACCTTGGGAGCTTGTGATTGTGTCTGGACGCAAACAGATCCACATCCGGCTGACCCCAGCGGAGACACAGGGCGTGAAAGATCTTGTTGCTGAGGGACTATTCCCCCAGGCTCCTGCTCAGGGAGTCTGCCTCCTGGTTTTCTACCTCGGAGATGTAAACCGCCAAGATGCAGGGAACATTCTCCTCTGCCCAAGTCAGAATCTGGGTCACCTCCTTGAGGGCTCGCTTGCTCCGAGTCCCACCCTGGTGATTGATGTAGGCGACAGCCGTCTGATTGTCCGAGCGAACCTGGATCGCATGACCCCTTAAATGTGGAGTCAAGTGAAGAAGCACCAACCGGATCGCTCTCAGCTCCAGGAGATTTATGGGCAAGTGGTTCTCTTGCGGACCCCACTGACCCTGGATCTTCTGTGTCTGCCAAACGCCTCTCCAGCCAGTCAGACTGGTATCTGTGGTAACTATCTCCCACCGGGGAGTCAGAAAGGACTTGCATACCAACAGATTTCTGGGGTCCAGCCACCACACGAGGGACTGTCTGGTCAGGGGAGACAGTGAGAACTCCCGTTCCAGCGACTCCTGCCTCCGGTCCCAGCCGGCCAACAGGTTCAATTGAAGAGGTCTCATATGGAATTGGCTGAAGGGCGCTGCCTCGAAGCATGACACCATCAGGCCCACCAGTTTCATCCCCAGACATATCGACGGCCGCTGACAAGACAGCAAGGTCTGCACCTGCGTCTGAAGGCCCAACACCTTCTGCTGTGGCAGGAAAACCTTGACCTGAGAGGTGTCCAACGTCATGCCCAGGAAGGACCTCACCATTGAGGGAATGAAGACTTGGGGCAGTTGATTACCCAGGCCTTTAGAGTGGATAACACCATCCGTGTGTCGCTCTCGGCCGGCTGAAGGGACTAAGCCGCAATCAGTAAATCGTCCAGATAAGGCAGCACACGAATGCCATGATGCCTGCCAGCACCTTGGTGAAAACCCGGGGGGCTGAGGATATCCCGAACGGCAGAGCCACAAACTGGTAATGCTGGTCCTCCAGAGACTTCTGATGTCCCTGGAATATCGGGATGTGCAAATAGGCATCCCTGATGTCCACCGTGGTCATGAAGTTGCCGGGCCGAAGCAAGCTCACCGCTGACCGCAAGGTTTCCATGCGGAGATGCCTGACTCTTACAAACCTGTTGAGACCCTTCAGGTCCAGGATAGGGCGCAATGTACCGTCCGTCTTGGGAACTGTAAAGAGATTGGAGTAGAAGCCTTGGCCCTGTTCCTGGCAAGGCACAGGGCAAATCAGCCCTAACCGCAGGAGGTGCTGCACGGCCATTCTCAGGCCCTGTGCCTGCACTGGGTTCTGGGAAATTCGAGACTGAAGAAATCTTGAGGGCGGCCTGACTGCCAGCTCTACTTTGTAACCGGAGGACACCACCTCCTGAATCCACCGATCCGAGATGCGCTGTCTCCAGACGTGAGCAAATAGCAGAAGCTGTCGCCCCACCCGGATGGGCGAGGGCGCCTCCTCATGCCTGAGGGACCTTGGTAGGGGGCTTGGACTTGGATCCCTAGGAGGGATTGGGTCGACCGCGGGACCTACCACGTCCCCAAAACTCTCTGCGGCCACTTGAAAATGAAGAGCCTCTTCCTCCTCGAAAGGAGTGATAGGCAGAAGAACCCTGAAGGGGCCGCGCAGGCTTCCGCCGCTGAGGGAGTCTACCAACCTTGATCAGGAGGTCCAGACGCTCCCCGAACAACCTGTGCCCCACGAAGGGGATACTAGTGAGCGACTTCTTGGCCGCGGCATCAGCCAACCATCAGCTGACCACCATCAGAGCGAGCGATGGAGCGCAACAAGCAGGGCTGAAACCCTGGCACCGAGCCGGACACCATCATCCATGGCAGAGACAATGAAGGCAATAAACTCCACGCAAGCTTTGAGTTCTTTATACTCCTCCGCCCGCTTGTGAGACTTAGTAATATCCACAAGACGTCTCACCTTCTTTCTGATGGCTAAGGAGACAAAAGCCGCAGCACACACAGGGCGAAAACCAGCACCAGCACAGGTGAAGGCATGACAAATTATCTGATCCATACGCCTGTCAGCTGGATCACGCACGGAAGCAGTATCGGCCGATGGCATAACAGTAGTGTTGGATAACCCCGACACAGGGGAATCCACTTCGGGGGGACAGGACCACAGGCGGACCAGCTCCTCAGGAAAGGGATACCGCCTGTCCAGGCCCTTAGACACCGACGGTAGCTTGTTAGGCCTTTCCCACTCCTTGAAGACCATATTAGAAAAATGGGCCTGCTCAGGAAAGACAAGTCTCTGTCTCTCAGGCTGAAATAAATCACCCTGCTTCCTTTTAGCCGCTTTAGGAGGGACAATATGCAACGTCTACAACGTCCCCAGCTACAGCCTGCACTCACCATACCCCAGCTACAGCCTGCACTCACTATACCCCAGCTACAGCCTGCACTCACTATACCCCAGCTACAGCCTGCACTCACTATACCCCAGCTACAGCCTGCACTCACTATACCCCAGCTACAGCCTGCACTCACCATACCCCAGCTACAGCCTGCACTCACCATACCCCAGCTACAGCCTGCACTCACCATACCCCAGCTACAGCCTGCACTCACCATACCCCAGCTACAGCCTGCACTCACCATACCCCAGCTACAGCCTGCCCTCACCATACCCCAGCTACAGCCTGCACTCACCATACCCCAGCTACAGCCTGCACTCACCATACCCCAGCTACAGCCTGCACTCACCATACCCCAGCTACAGCCTGCACTCACTATACCCCAGCTACAGCCTGCACTCACTATACCCCAGCTACAGCCTGCACTCACTATACCCCAGCTACAGCCTGCACTCACTATACCCCAGCTACAGCCTGCACTCACTATACCCCAGCTAAGCCTGCACTCACCATACCCCAGCTACAGCCTGCACTCACCATACCCCAGCTACAGCCTGCACTCACCATACCCCAGCTACAGCCTGCCCTCACCATACCCCAGCTACAGCCTGCACTCACCATACCCCAGCTACAGCCTGCACTCACCATACCCCAGCTACAGCCTGCACTCACCATACCCCAGCTACAGCCTGCACTCACCATACCCCAGCACCAGTGACAAGGTTCTCATTCATCCAGATCATGGCCAGTCACGTGACTGGTGAGATACCTTCAAGTAAAATCCAGCAGATCCAGTTGCCTTGATTTATTACTATCTGCCATGATCTGGATGAATGAGAGGCTGGGAAGGTTCCAGGGAGGGGATTTGGGTTCCAGATCTGGGCAGGTCACTTGGTCAAGGCAACTGGAGTCTGCTAAGTAACATATGAATATTTTACAGGATTATTACTAGCAAAACAATGATTCTAATGAGCTGCCTGCGTTGTGTCTGTGGGCAGCACAAGAGCTGACACTCTAATCGGAAAGAGTAGGGGGTGTGTATCTCCCCCAACAATAACAATGACAACAACAATATCACGATAGATAGACCCTCACTGTCCCGATTCTCACCCTACGTACACAGCTCAGGCTCCGCCCCTTGACCCCGTAGGACCTTTCCCAGCAATCCTTCGCGTGGTTAGAACGGAGCAGCTCCTCCGCCTGGTCTGGCTTCCCTGGTGCGCTGATCCCGGCAACAGGTCACTGATAAAGACATAATAATGGCGTTATTGTGCCATCATCCGTGCTGCACTACTTTCACTGGCAGCTCTCCTGTCTCCCTCCTGCTGCGGCGCCGCCCATCTCTTCCTACTGCAGCTAGCGCCCTCGCCGCACTCCATGCTGCCTGTCTGCCAGCTTCCAAGATGGCGGATCTGTGATCTAAGGCCGGTAGCTGCAGCTGCCAATACTGTGACTCCTCAGCGCCCTCTAGCGTTCGTTCTGGTAGCGGAGAGGTATAGGGAAACGTTGCTTCATTTCTCTATTCCACATTCCCTCCTTATTTATTTTCCCTCATGTTCCTCATTCCCTCCACGTCTCACTGGCAGGGCATAGGGGCCCCTGCACTGTGTCATTGGTGGCTCAGGGCAATGTAGGACTGACCATCAGGTGCAGTTCCTAACTAACTATAGGGGGTGCAGAGGCTGCAACTGCATCGGGGCCCATAGGGTCAAAGGGCCCCATCATTGTTTCTCTGTAAAGTGGAACCAATCAGCAGACGTCTCATTTACATGAATAGGATACATGTGCAGTGGCCCGCACTGAATGCTGCAACAGCTGCCTTACAAGCTGAAGGTTTGTCACAATTGCACCACAGTGCTTAATGCACATTTGCCATGCATTCGTAGGTTTTAAGTATAAAGGTTTCCCCCCCAGTGGTTAAGAAGTGTATTACATGTCAGGCCAATGCCACATACTGTATGTTATTTATTGGTTCCTCCAACTGTCAATTAAGCTGATGCAAAGTGAAGTCTATGACTCCTCTGTCACCTGACCATTCCAACCAATGGCAGGCCAGAGGGAGCCAGTTTCCTCCAGTCAGCCCCTGTACCTGGGAGTTTGCTGTGAGCACCAGAGGAGTGAGCATCTCTGCTCCTCTGTTTTCTTCACCTCGGCCATCCTGCTAGGCCGGAGGCCCTGTCTTCTCCTTATCCAGACCTCCTGTAAGCTGGAGGAATCCCCCCACGTCAGCAACCTACTTCAGTGGGACAATCTTCTTACAGTCTGCGCCCATTGTCTGGTGGAACTAGAAGTTAGAGGGTCACCCCGGTCCACCATAGCTACCCTGACTTCCAAGTCAGCTCCACTGCGTCATTGCCTGATCCTCAGAGCACATGGCAGCGTCTTATCCGAATCCAGCCATCTCTCAGACGTGTCCTTCCAGCTAAAGCCTCAGACTACAGGATCAGGTCTGTAAACTCTTTTAAAAGTCTTCTAATGTCATCCCTTGATAGTACTACTACTCCCAGCATCTCTACAGCCCTAAGGCTTCAGTATAGACGCTCTCACTCTGCATCAGCAATCACTAAAGCTGTTTAAACTTGCTAAAGTTACCCTGGTTGCATCCAGAGGAAAGGACTGACTCTTGTTCCAGCAATAAAAGCAACGTTGTTTATCCGAACCCTGGCATTGCTTTCTGTAGTGGGTGCCTTGACTAGGATACAGCGGGAACTACATTGGGTAACTATCCCTGGGGTCAAGACTACTAGCCACCAAACCCTCGAGCCATACACCGTGACAAGTGTACTCCATAGGCTATCCCCAGGGGGTTATCGCAATTTTTGGCGTCACGAACAGGATTTCACCTCTGTGCCATGTTGATTTTCTACTATATTGTTGGACTCTGTCAAGATATTGCATTATAAAGCCAACTAAGGGATTTACAAGTGTGCCTGATGATTTTTCCTGTGTTTTCAACTAATTTGGAGGACATTTTCTGCCCGTTGCTAGGGGCAACCGCACTAGAATTTCATGCTGCGCAACATCCTGGGGCCTGAAGGAGTTAATTTTACCGCTGCCGATGCGCGGGAAACTGAGCCCTCCATAGACTTTACTGCAGGCACTCCTGATTGGCTAATGCTCCTCTCTGCGCTTACCGTCTCTAGACAGACCGGGGGGTGGAGTTTGCTGCCTGGGTCCTCCTCCTCCGCTCGCCGCAACCGACCGGAGCTCTGCAGGCCTGTCTGCGTTGTTGGGGGGAAGGATTACACCGCCGGACAAGCTTAAAAAAGGAACCCGGAAGTGACGGCTGCCCTGTACTTCGGCTGACTGGCGCTGACCCTAGCGCTGCCCTGCCCGTCTCACCACCCGCTCCGCTCTGCTGTTACTGTATCCACAGCCCCTCTACTGCTCCAGTCCCTTGTCAGCAATCCTGCAATTCCCCATGTTAGTACCTCAGTGTGGCCGCACCAGTACCATAGCAACCAGCACCGCTACTCCCATCATCCGCTCTGCATTGTTCCAGACTGATCAGCCTGCGTTCATCTCCAGCTAAGTAGCCTATTCTATTATATTATTGCTGGGTTTATTACAAAGAGGGGGAGCACCTTACCAAGAACTGTATTCTGCAAGCCACAAATTTCTTAAAGCGACAGGCACCAATTCTTTTCTTAAAGAGACAGTAACATTTTCTTAAAGAGAAACAAAAAAAAATTTTTTCACCATGTCTACTACTGATAATAGTGACCCTATTGCTGCTAATAGTCCTTCTACCTCATCTGCTAGTGGTGCTGCACCACCGGCTGTTGCCAATAGCAACGTACCTGCACCCACAGTTGCTACAGGAGTGCCATTTTTTATTGGAACCTCTGGCCTCCCAAACTACAGGGGAGAACCACATACTCTGGCTGCCTTTAGGGAGAAAATTACCCGCACGCTTGAACTTGTCTCATTGTCTCCCAATCAGCAGGTACAATTACTCATAGGCCAACTTGAAGGGTCCGCTGCTGAAGAAGTTCGTTCATGGCCAGCTACCGAGAAAACCAGTGTGCAACAGATCCTTGACCGCCTGGGGAAGGAATTTGAGGTACAGTCACCTACAGAAGTCCGCCTAAAATTCTACGACCGACGACAGAGGTCTGGGGAGACCCTACGTGAGTACGCACTAGCGCTTCAAAGCGCGTTCAGAACACTACAGCAGGTCGACACCATTGACCCTTCAGCTGCTGAAAGTATTATTACTGATCGCTTCATAGAAGGAGTGGACTCTAGACTTATCCAAAGCCAGTTACGCATGCTAGCCGCACAGAACCCCAGGATGCCTTTCCTTGATTTCAAAGCTCTAGCCTTGCGAGTGATAGGAACTGACTCTCCTTGTACTAGTTATACTCCAACTCCATATTCTCCAGACCTGGCTGGTGGGATTTCTGTTATTGCACCCTTACCTGCTGCTTCACCATTGCAAGCTACACAAGCAGCGCAGACCACTATACCTGTTAACACTGCTGTCACCACTGATACCCTTGCACAAGTAGTTGACTCACTCTGCCAAGCTCTGAAAAAGTTAAAGGGACACTCTTCTACTTCCTTACGTGAGTCATCACCTAGCAGAACTTCGTCTCCTGAGCCACGTACTGATCATCCAAACCCTGATAGGCCCCCGCCACCAAGGTTTGCATCACGTGAACGGCCTTACTGCTCCTATTGCCGTCGCACTGGACACTATAGATCCCAATGCTTTCAGTTAAACAGGCTACCCCTGGGTCCAAGGGCCGTCACTCGGGAGGTAGAACCACAGGCCCAGAGGAACCGCAATGGTTTTCAAGTTTCCTATCGCAATGCCCGCATGTAACCATCTGGATTGACAATGTCCCACTAGAAGCCCTTGTGGATACAGGTTCTCAAGTTACCACTATTCCCAGGCACATCTTTGAGGAACATTGGGACCCTGGTGTATTATGTCCGGTTGGGAAGTCCAAGTTACAATTGATTGCGAGCAATGGTCAGCCCATTCCACAACTAGGCTACTGGGAGCCTACCATACGCATTGGTGACCGCAAACTTACTAGACAAGGTGTGATAGTTACTGAGGCTCAGGGAGATAGCACTGTTATAGTCTTAGGCATGAATGTTATACGTCATGTATTTGTTGAATTGTTACATGCCTTACATGCTTCTTTACCCAATGCTTCCTCCCACTATAAGCAGGCCATACAGAAAACAATCAAAGCGCTCACCGCTCAGCAGAAGTTTGTGAATGAACGTGGAGAAATTTGCAGAGTCCGCACGAAAGATGCTCGCCCAATCACACTCAAACCTAACAGTGAAACAGTTATCTGGTGCAGAGTACGTCCAGGTCTGGATAACGCTGACTACGAAGCTCTACTTGACTCCACTGAAGTTGATGGCCAACCTCTCGTCAAAGCGGCAAGGTGCATCGTGACAGTCACAAATGGCCAGGTTCCTGTACGTCTTGTTAATCTTAGTGACTCCTCCATTGACCTCTACAAGTTCACCACAGTGGCTATGCTCTACCATCTTGACTCAGATGACATCGTCAGTGAAGAAACCATCGCCTACCATAAATCTATCAGAGCTTCCTCAAAAGACTCTAACAGCACTCATACTCATTGGTGGGATGAACTTAACATTGGAGACTCTAACACTCCTGCTGAATATATTAATGGAGTTCGCAAAGTGGCCAAAAGACATCACGAAGCCTTCAGTAAGCATTCCCTTGATTTTGGCAGAACCAACCTCATACAGCACAAGATCAATACTGGCGACCATCCGCCCATCAAGGAGAAGCATCGGCCTATTCCTCCTACCAGCTATCAACAGGTCAAGAAACTTATCAAAGAGATGAAGGATACAGGAGTTATCCAGGAGAGCCAGAGTCCATGGGCTGCTCCTATTGTCCTAGTCCGCAAGAAGGATGGGAATATTCGTTTCTGTGTCGATTACAGGAAACTCAACAACATCACGCACAAAGACGCCTACCCATTACCCCGCATCGAAGAATCCATCGCTGCTTTGGGCACAGCTGCCTACTTCTCGACACTAGACCTCACCAGTGGTTACTGGCAAGTACCAATGGCACCTGAGGATAGAGAGAAGACAGCCTTTACCACCCCGATGGGACTCTACGAGTTTACAAGTATGCCATTCGGGTTGTGCAACGCCCCTGCTACCTTTCAGCGATTAATGGAAAGATGCCTCGGTCACGTGAATTTCCAAAGCGTCTTACTCTATCTTGACGACGTGATTGTCTACTCACGTACCTACGAAGACCACATTAATCATCTGGCAGAAGTGTTCCAGGTACTAATCGATCATGGCCTAAAAATCAAGCCTTCAAAGTGCCACCTCCTCAAGCCGCAAGTAAACTACTTGGGACACGTCGTGAGTGCTGAAGGAATACAGCCCGACCCCGAGAAAGTATCTGCTGTGGAGAATTGGGACACGCCCAGAACAGTAAAGGAAGTCAGAAGTTTCCTCGGTTTTGCAGGCTATTACCGCCGCTTCATACCACACTTTGCGCAAATAGCGGAACCACTCACCGAACTACTTCGTGGTTGCCCTCGAGAGAGCTACAACAGAAGGCTTCCTATTGAATGGTCTGATCGCCAAGAAACAGCGTTCAAAACCCTAAAAGCCTTGCTGACTTCGCCTCCAATCTTGGCCTATCCTGACTATAACCATCCATTTCGTCTCTACACCGACGCAAGTTTCCAAGGCCTAGGAGCAGTCTTGTCGCAAGTTCAGGACAACAAAGAAAGGGTTATAGCCTACGCAAGCCGAAGCCTAAGAGGAGCGGAAAAGAACGACAGCAACTATAGTTCTTTTAAGCTAGAGCTGCTAGCCCTAGTGTGGGCCATCACTGAAAAGTTTAAGGACTATCTCGCGGCCACACCGTTTACTGTTTTCACTGACAACAATCCGCTAGCACACCTCAACACCGCACGGCTTGGAGCCCTTGAGCAACGCTGGGCGTCCCGATTGGCAAGCTTCACCTTCGAGATCAAATACCGAAGTGGGAAGACAAACATCAACGCTGACTTGCTGTCCCGTCTGCCAAAAGGGGAAGAGCCACCAGAAGATGACGATTGGGAAGATGTTGAGATGCCTCCCTTCTACCAGAGATTTGCCACACAAAATGCCATCACTGCGACCAAGGCAGATGGAGAGCCTCAACAAAAGTCTGACCCATATCAAGAAACATCCCGATGGCAGACCATCCAAGACGAGTCAAGAGTTCTTGGAGCAATCTACGACTACCTATCCACTGGTAGAGTTCCAGTCAGAATCAAGAGACCCTATCCTGACATTGAATTGAGACGTCTCTGGAGGCAAAGGAAAAGATTATTCCTCAATAAAGGTCTCATCCTGAGAAATTCACTGGATCCAGTTTCAGGCGAGAGACGCCACCAAATACTCATACCAAGACGTGATGCCAAGATAGTGCTCGATGCATATCATGACCAATCTGGCCATTTCGGTGTCCATAAGACCGAAGCAACAATCCGCCAAAGATTCTATTGGATCGGCATGAGAACCGACATAGAAAATTGGTGCAATGAATGCCCTGCATGCAATATATCCAAAGCTGGGAGAAAAGAAGCAAGAGCACCCTTGCATCCCATCACTTCCAACAGACCAAACCAACTTGTTGCCTTAGATCACGTGAAACTGTGTCCAACCAGGTCCGGATACACGTATGCCTTAACTATGGTCGACCACTATTCAAAGTGGGTAGTGGTAGTTCCGGTGAGAGACCTAACTGCCAGGACCACAGCCATCACATTCTACCGCGAATATGTGAAACACTACGGCTGTCCAGAGTCTGTACTCACTGATCGTGGGCCAGCATTCGAATCCCAACTGTTCCAAGAGTTATGCTCCTACCACGAGTGCAAGAAACTCCGCACCACAGCGTACCACCCACAAGGGAATGGACTGTGCGAAAAGATAAACCAAGTATTTATCAATATGTTGAGAACAGCATCCGTCACCAAGAAAATCGAATGGCCACACCTACTTGACGAGTTAGTTGAGATATACAATAACACCACCCACTGTTCGACTGGCTATTCTCCGTTCTACCTCATGTTCGGACGCCAAGGCCAACTTCCACAAGATCGTGCTCTAGGGGTACAAGTTCCTGATGACATCAATCCTCTGCCTAACACAGATTGGGTGCGAGAACACCAAAGGAGAATACAGGATGCTAGAGAGATTGTTGATCAGAAGATGAGCGAAGCTCACAGACGCCAAGAAGACTCCTACAACCAGAGAGCCAACGCAACGCCACTCGAAGTGGGAGACAAAGTCTGGCTAAAGAAATATCATCGCTCAGACAAATTGGACTGTTTATGGGAACCTGAACCCTACAGTGTCACTGCCATTCCTTATCCTGAGTCAGATGTATATGAAGTAAAGAAGCCTGGTATGGCACCTCAAACTGTACACCGTAACCGGTTAAAACTGTGCACCAGAGAAGATATCCAAGCCTTTGCCGCCTCTCCACAAACACCTGTTCGTGTATACCAACCAGCACCAGTAATGCCAACAAAAGAACCCACACTGGAAGAAACCCTGCGATCCACCTCATTTATCATACCGGCAGGATATCAGTGGGTTCCCATGCCAGTTCCTGTACCAGTCACCCCAACTGCAGCTCCCGTACACATGCCAGCGAGAGAAGAACACTATCATCCTGCTCCGGAACCTGATGAAGAAAGCCCATCGCTGAGACGGTCAGAGCGCTCTACAAAAGGAACACCTCCCATGCGTTACCGAGAGTAACATACCTATGTGCTAAATATTTCTGCTTGTATATATATATTGTCTGTACATATTTGCCATATACTGCCTTAGTTAGCTAGTTAGTATTTAAAGTAACATGTAAGTCTCATACCTGGTCCCCGACCATGTTCGCAGTTCCCAGCCTATGGACTGAGTGGACTTTGTTACCTTGCTTTATTTGTCTTTCCCAAGAGCCTGCAAGAGCCTGTCATGGACAATGGTTTAATTGCCACAGAGAACTCTCGTGCTGCAGAGACACTTCCCAATCCAGTTAACCCAGTTACCAAGCGGTTAATTATATGTTATTGTTCATTTACTGTCGCCGAGGACGGCTCATCTTTTTCAGGGGGTGTATGCAGTGGCCCGCACTGAATGCTGCAACAGCTGCCTTACAAGCTGAAGGTTTGTCACAATTGCACCACAGTGCTTAATGCACATTTGCCATGCATTCGTAGGTTTTAAGTATAAAGGTTTCCCCCCCAGTGGTTAAGAAGTGTATTACATGTCAGGCCAATGCCACATACTGTATGTTATTTATTGGTTCCTCCAACTGTCAATTAAGCTGATGCAAAGTGAAGTCTATGACTCCTCTGTCACCTGACCATTCCAACCAATGGCAGGCCAGAGGGAGCCAGTTTCCTCCAGTCAGCCCCTGTACCTGGGAGTTTGCTGTGAGCACCAGAGGAGTGAGCATCTCTGCTCCTCTGTTTTCTTCACCTCGGCCATCCTGCTAGGCCGGAGGCCCTGTCTTCTCCTTATCCAGACCTCCTGTAAGCTGGAGGAATCCCCCCACGTCAGCAACCTACTTCAGTGGGACAATCTTCTTACAGTCTGCGCCCATTGTCTGGTGGAACTAGAAGTTAGAGGGTCACCCCGGTCCACCATAGCTACCCTGACTTCCAAGTCAGCTCCACTGCGTCATTGCCTGATCCTCAGAGCACATGGCAGCGTCTTATCCGAATCCAGCCATCTCTCAGACGTGTCCTTCCAGCTAAAGCCTCAGACTACAGGATCAGGTCTGTAAACTCTTTTAAAAGTCTTCTAATGTCATCCCTTGATAGTACTACTACTCCCAGCATCTCTACAGCCCTAAGGCTTCAGTATAGACTCTCTCACTCTGCATCAGCAATCACTAAAGCTGTTTAAACTTGCTAAAGTTACCCTGGTTGCATCCAGAGGAAAGGACTGACTCTTGTTCCAGCAATAAAAGCAACGTTGTTTATCCGAACCCTGGCATTGCTTTCTGTAGTGGGTGCCTTGACTAGGATACAGCGGGAACTACATTGGGTAACTATCCCTGGGGTCAAGACTACTAGCCACCAAACCCTCGAGCCATACACCGTGACAAGTGTACTCCATAGGCTATCCCCAGGGGGTTATCGCACATGCACTTCCGCATCCCCTACATCCCCTGGCGTGCGCTCACCTATCTGAATGGCTGGGGCGGGAGCGAACGACGCAGGGGATGCTCAAATGAGAGCAGCCTGAGGAAAGATGTAGTCACAGCAGGCAGCTCTCATTGGGCGAGAGCCTGCACATGTGCAGCTGAAGTGTGGGAAGGTGAGTTTTTATGGGCAAACTGGGAGGTGTCACACTGAGGAAAAGCCAGCGGCCGGTACTGAAATCTTTAAGATTCACCCCAGAAGACCTGTTATAGTCACCTCGTCACATCTCTGCGCTGCGGCCGCATCCCGGCTCACCTCTAGCTGTGCGTGCACTCACGCCCGGCCTTTCTGAATGGGCAGCACGTGTACGCGATGGCTACCCTTCGGCGCACTCAGCTGCTTAGCCGTCAGTGGAGCTGAGTGAAAGTGAGCCTGGGTAAACGGGCCACTTGGCCAATCGGTGCGCATGTTCTTCCCCAAGTCTGTGCTGTGGGAGCGAAAGGAAGGTGAGTGACCTAGGGGCATACACACAGTGGGGCATCCCCCACTGAGAGGAACACCCTGAAAAGTGAAAATCGGGTGTGTTGTTTCTCTTTAGCCTGGATAAAGACTGCTTAAAGCAGAAAAAAAACAGCAGTGGCCGGCCCGGAATATTAAAGAATCTGGATTCCCCACTGTGTGAAACCCCCTAGGGTGCCCATAAAAACTCACCTTCCCTTGCTGCAATGGCGCATTCACGGGCTCTTGTCTGCTATGACTGTCATTCAGCAAACACCTCTAATTGTTTCCAATGAAGAGCGTGCGCTGCCAGATGCCCGGCGTTGTGCATGTGCTGGGATGAGGACGCGTGCTTCCCATTCTAGTAAGTGAGAGCTGCCTGTCAAATGACATTGTCATTTCAAGCAGCTGTAATTAGGTGAGAGCGGGCGCATGCACCATTCGAGCGTGGTGAGGTGTGTTTTTTCTGGCTTTCACACAGTGGGGCATCCCCTTTGGAAAGCTGCTTTAGAACAAAGCGCATTGGCAGGGAAACCAGGTACTTGCTGACAGGGCACATTAGATCTCACTATTGGAGTCACCATATCGGCTTAGCAGCTGCTAGCGAGGTGATCTGATATATCCTTTTACAGAGGCGTAGCTAGACTTTCTAGCACCCAGGGCAAAGATTCGAAATGATGCCCCCCCCCATGCCCAGGCCCCTATTTGGTGCCCCCCTGACCTGCTGCACCCAGGGCACGTGCCCTCTCCTAGCTACGCCGCTGCAATTTATTTCTTTTATTCCTACATGAATATGGATTTTGTTACCACTTTTGATAAGAGCAGCCAGTGAAAACGATATCTGCTGCTTGAAAAGGGGATGTTTGATGAGTACTTTCACTAAATTACAGCTGATAAGCAGTGTATGTATGGTGGAGGAGCACGGGTGCAGGGATGCAGTTTTCAGCTCCTATTCCTATTTATTTATTGCTATATTTAGGAACAGGAGCTGAAAACTGCATCCCCGCAAAAATGGCGAAAAAATGGCCCAATGATGCGGGGATGCAGTTTTATTGCTATTTTTTAGGAATAGCGGCTGAAGCTCTGGGCATTTATTTCTTGTTGCTATTTAAAGAGGAACATCGGAGGCCCTGAAGCCTAAAAGACTCCTGGGTCATCCGAGTTCCACTACTTGGGGAATCCTGAATTGGGATGCTTTGCTGTGTAAAACCCCCCAGAAGCCCGTTTCACTCACCTTGTCCCAGAGCGCTTGCCGCGTCTCTACACTGCAGCCGAATCCCGGCTCACCTCTAGCCATGTGCGCGGCACAATTGTAGAGACTGGCATGTACTGTGCACTTGGGGCCAGCGCTGGCACGCTCCCTGTTAGAGGGAAGCGGAGGATGCAGCCGTCAGAGCCGCAGCTCTTAGGCGCGCCTTCAGACCTCCACACTGTGCTGCAGTATCCAGCCAGACTGGACTTTAATAGATGGGGACACAGACAGCAGATGTGGGGCAGATACTGACTGATCTGGGGAGGGGATTTGTTGGTGAGGTGCGTGTGGTGATAATGGTTATGGCATTATTTTTCAGTGATTGAAGCAGCGAGTGATGCTGGGCGTTACAGTTCTATGGAGGAAGACCTCAGCTTAGCAACTCACGGTAAGTAGAGGCTTGTAATTGTAATATCGAAAGGGAGGAGGATTTTGTAACTGTCACTGTTTTCACAGTTTCTTTCGCTTGTGCCATATTTCTGTTCTGACTGGTTAAAGAGAGAGTCCACATTTTAGACCCCACACAAGAGCCACTGTTACAGGATAATGACCCCTCCCGGCCTACTGCAGCCCAGCCAGTTGTGTGCAATCTACAACATTATGTAAAGGGAAATGAATGAAATCTACCTGGCCCATGCTGGTTGTCAGGGCTACATCTTTGATTCACTAGCACTTTGCATTCCCTGATAAGCATTAATAAACTTGCTCCCTTCTGCTGAACAGGAGACTGTTAAATTGAGACATGCATGGGATTTTTAGCATTGAGCCATTTTTTCACGATAGTCCTACTTTAAAAGCAAAAAGAGGACTTGACTGCCCAGAGCTGGGTGGCCGAACCCCCAGAGTTTGGCTGCTTAGTCAGGCAGCCACTGCACAGCTGCAGCCATGCTGCTACACATATTGGCTGACTAAACAGTCACTCTGGCAGCTATTAAAGTGGACCAACACCCAGGGGTGATCGGCCCGGGAATCTATAAGATTCCCGGGCCGATCACCTCACACACCGCGGGACATCCGAGATCGGGATGTCCCGCGGGGTGTAACCCCCCCAAAACCCCCGAAAATCCTTACCTCTCCAGCCGCTGCTTCCACCGCCGCTGCCTCACTCGCGCTCCTCTAGACGTGCGCACGCCCACGCCGGCCGTCTCTGAATGGCCGGCACGGGCACGCACACGTCAAAAGTGACGCACGGGAGGCGGCGGCGGGCGCGATCCCTTGTCCGTCGACGGAAGTCACTTGTCCGTCAGCGGGCATTGGACAGCGCAGTCACGTGGGAGCGTGGAGAGGTGAGTTTTCGGGGTGTTTGGGGGGGTTTCAGGCAGCGGGGCACCCCCGATCGGGGTGCCCCGGGAAAGTGGACCAATACCCAAGATAGTCAAAATCCTGGGTGTTGGTCCACTTTAAAGCAGAAGCATTGCCCCCGGGTGTGAGACTTGGTGCCCAGGAGCAGTTTTTTTTTATGCCCAAATTGTCTAGCACCAGGCAAGTGACAGGTGGGTGTTATCAGGCTGGGCTTTCTCTATGAAGGCATTTATTCTAAGTGGATTTGTAAATATATGTTTTGACAATTACTGACTAATTATCTTCATTTCATAGCTCCTTTCATGGCTCCTTCAGCAGATGATTATGCCGCCTGTTCTTCATGGTCATTAACTCCAGTGCTTTCACCAGAAGAGGAGGAAGAACTTCAGGAGTATATATCAGGAAACATTATTGCACCCCTGTGTCATTTCTTTGCTGCTCCTATTTTGGATAAAAAGCTAATCTCCCAGATTTCCAAGGTTCTGTCTCTAGAGCACCCTCTTCCAGAGGCTCTAAAACATTTGAAGAGAGTCCGGGCTCGGCAGCCTCACCTTGAGATCTTGCTTCGTGCCGCCACCACCGAAGAACAAGCTGCCTATTCAAAAGGCGGAAGTGCTGTTTCCATCTCTGCCCTACCAGGGGTTCGAAATGCAGAAATCCCCACAGTTCTGAGTCCAGAATCCAACGTGCAAGTCAGAGACCCATGCCATGGACTTACATTAAAAGAGATTTTTAAAGATGGCCCCAGTGACTTGCTTGGTCTGGGAGAACCATTTATGGTTTCGGTTCCATCACGGGCAGCAAGAAATCAAAAAGAGCAGCAGGTATGGGCAGGCATTTGGCCCAGTACTTACCATGCCAAGCCTAAGACAGTTAACCTGGAGGAAGCAAGTAGTGGAGGAGGGCTTTCTGAAGAAGAGAAGCAAAGGATCGGCAGTTACATGTACAGGGCTCTAAAGGCTGCACGGTTGAACCAAGCTAAGGGAGGGAAAGCCATTGCTGCTGTTGTCGTGGATCGAGAAAGTGGGAATGTTGTGGCAGTGGGCACAGATCAGACCGGTGAGAAGGGAGGACCACTGTTTCATGCCTGCATGGTGGCGATAGAAAGGGTGGCCCAGGAACAAGGGGGAGGAGCATATGGTTGCCTTGTGGATGTAGACACAGAAGGTAAACCAGATGGGCAGAGTGTAACCAGCAAGAATGGGGAACAAATGGATAATAAGGGGGAGAACCGGAAGCGTGCGAATGACGTGAGTGTTCCAGAGGGGCTGCCATACTTGTGCACTGGTTATGACATCTATGTGACGCACGAACCTTGTGTCATGTGCTGCATGGCGCTCCTTCATTCCCGCGTGGCAACTGTCTACTATGGATGCCGCTCCCCCGGGGGAGCACTAGGAACCTTCTATAGACTTCACTGTAGTCCAGGCTTAAACCACAAATTCCTCGTCTATCGTGGGGTGATGGAAAAGGAGTGCCGAGACCTGTTTTCTGGTGGCGAAATATAATCTTAATGTTTTTGCTGTTGGGATTTTAAAGGGTTAATCTTATTCATTTTATTTTGCTTATTTAAAAAAAAGGCCATTTTTGATTTTGGTCCACTTTAGACTTGTTTGTTTTTAACAAGAAGAAATACCTACAAAGGGCAGCGAGACCCAGGCAGGGTTCACATTGGCTACCGTGATATTTTGTCTTAATGTGTATAAAAATAATGCATCTACATCCATCCTTTGCTGTCATTTGCTGTAGTTTTAGTCCCCATCTGTAGTGTCCTCGCAGGTAAGGAAAGCTTTACAGTCGGCACACACATCTCCCAGTGTCTGTGATGGGGGACACTTCAAGGATCACCCCCCCCCAGCAAAAATCCCTCATAGTCTTGATTTTCAATCCTCACCCCTCTTAAAGATCACTATAGAGCATGATATCACCCCTGCTGCCTCACAGCAGAGGTCACATGATATGGCAGTTCCTGGCTCCCCCATCTGTTACAGGAAATGCAGCTGTGTGCTCTATTCACTGTGACCTCAGAAGCGGTGGATTTTTTCCAGGAGGTGTACCATGAAAATGCCTAATGTGAGAAATCTATATAAACATGCTAAATAGTGAGCCAAAGGCTTACTTATACCCCTTAGAAACGGAAAGATATTTCATCCAAATTTATTTTCCTCCTCTGGTAGGAATACAATCCAGTGGTGACATGTTTTGGGCATTTCATTCCACTTTTACAGGGGTTATCTGCTCCATACGAATCTCTCATTTCTACTGAATCAAGGCTAGTATTAATCAAAAGCATTGCATGATGGGTAAAAGCATTGACACACATCAGAAGAATTGCAATAGAAAACATCTGCTATTACAGCATGTACTTGCAAAGGGGACAGACCATTAGAGTTTATCAGATCTTCCCTGTAAAAGCAGAATGGAACGCACCGAACCTGTCTTCCTTCCAGTAAAATAATCAAATAAGTGTGGCTGGATTTTTGTATGCAGGGTGTGTAAAGTGACCTCTATGCTTTTTTTTGACATATTTATAAGTATATTTATAATAGGGCCTTTTTTTCCATGATGGTGCTTCCTTAAACCGCGGATAACTGGTGGAAAACATAAGGTTGCACTCAAATTCAGGTCTTCGATATTGGTGAGTTTTGCTACAAGGGGAGGAAAGGTAAGTATCTGAATGATCTGGTCTTAAAGTGGACCAACACCCAGGATTTTGACTATCCTGGGTTTTGGTCCACTTCGGGGGGGGCACCCTGCTGTGTGAAACCCCCCAGAAAGCCCCAAAAACTCACCTCTCCCGCACGTCACTCTTACAGGGCCCGCGCCGAAACGCGCGCACGTCTAGAGGTAGATAAGGTAAGGTTTTTTTTGCGGTTTTGGGGGGGTTTCACCCCGCGGGACATCCCGATCTTGGATGTCCAGTGGTGAGGGAGGTGATCGGCTCGGGAATCTTATAGATTCCCGGGCCGATCACCCCTGGGTGTTGGTCCACTTTAAATGGGTCCTTAAAGTGAGCCAAAAGCCACTTCCCAATTCTGGGCGGCTGGAGGGGTTTTGCTGAGTGAGAAGAGGAAATCAGCTGGCCCTGGAGTTTCATTTTGTAAAGGGGCTGAAGCGGCCTTTTTAAGAATACATCTTACAAGACCATTTGTTGGTAGCTGAGGGTTTTTTTCGTACAGTTGCACTTGCATTTAGACTATTGTATTTCATATCCAACTGGAGTTGTCTCTGACACACTTTTTTATATACCTTGTTTTATATGTATTTTATTTTGTTATTAAACCAACTCATTTCTTTTTTTGGTGTGGACAGTGAAGTATTCTACAATCTATGTAAACCTGCTGGTGGGAATTCTCTTGCTTTAGACAAAAGGCGCTCACCTACTTTACTGTCCTTCAGGGCATGGAAATGGGGTCAAACAGGCCAATGTCATGAATTGTAGTAAGTAGTTAGTCCGGCTCCTTCCCCATAGAACGTAACCTTTACTGGTGCATTAAAAATAGAAGAAACAAAACCCTCAATGGACTATGGGAGGCATTATTCTCTCTAAGATAACAGCTTTGGAGCTAATGAGTGGAGGTTAGCCATGCACATGTTCTCTGCCCTTAAACAGGAAATTTCCCTCTGGCATAAAGTGATATTTCCGGCAAAGCCAATTGTTAAACATTGTGTCGGGCCACGTTTGCCACTGTCCTAAACTGTTTTCCGTTTTTTTAAATCGGGGAAAAAAAAATGGCTGAGATATCCAGGTTTATAGTTTTACCCAATGATTTGTCTTCTGATGCATGTGGGCGTGGCCCTAGGAGCTGTCATGCTGCATAATAATCACCTTAAACCGGACCTTCAGCATGATTTAATGAAAAGCCCAAACTCTTAAAAAACGGTTCCCCAGCATCTAAAATTAATATATTTTACGTTTTTAGTCACTAACTTATTATTCTTTCCCCCACTGCGCTGCCATCTTGACTCAGAAGCATCACACTTACTGAGGAGAGGAGAGTGGGATAAGGTACAGGGGGGCGGGTTATAGCTGTGCTTTTCTCAGACAGAGCAGAGCTGGGGTCAGGTAAAGGTCAGCAGTCCCAGAATGCAGAGCAGCACAGTCAGGAGGCACTTCCTGTTTGCAGGCAGCCTGATAAGATGGCGGCTTCCATATGAGTTTAAAGACTCATAACATGCAGTCGATGCAGATAGGATGATTTTTAATGTGGACAATCTGTATGTACAGGGTGTGGGAAACATATAGACTCTTATTCAGAGTGAAGGTCCGCTTTAAGATGCTGTTTATTTAACATTTTGCCTGAAAAATCCCTTTACCTAAAACTTGACACCTCTAAAGCCTCTCTTCAAACATAAATCAACTGTGCCCATCTTTTACTTAACCTGTCTCTTCCACTATATTCTCAGTTCTCAGTTCTTCATTTATCTCACCCCTCCTTTTTCTCATTCTTTACTGCCTTTCCTACATTCCTCCTCTTTCCTCAGTTCCATTTATACCCTTTTCTTGATATGCAAAAATGTTGGTGTTTGCTGTTGTACGCCTCATGTACTAGTGATGCAAACCTCGTTAGTCCGCACGGTGTGATCTTATTTTCTCTCTGAATTTCCAGATTTCGCCTCCTGCCTGTTTTACGTAAACTATAGAGTAGCACCACTACAGTTATGGAAGGAGCAATTAGTACTCCCAGAATTTTCTTCTACTTGCTGTAAATCACAACAGTCACATGGCGTTTTCAATGCATATCTCATTATTCTGTATAAATTCTGTTTACAACATATCCATGCAAATTAGAGTAGTGCAAAATATAATCTATAATTTTTTCCTGCATGTTGCTGCACTGCTAACAGTTTGTAAAAGTGTTTCTTGCAGTGCAGCAACATGCGCCAGTGTAAAAAAAAAAAAAAAAAAAAAAAAAAAAAAAATATATATATATATATATATATATATATAATTATATTTTTGACCACTCTTAAAGTGGACCAACACCCTGGGGTGATCGGCCCGGGAATCTATAAGATTCCCGGGCCGATCACCCCCCTCACCGCGGGACATCCGAGATCGGGATGTCCCGCGGTGAGGAACCCCCCCGAAAACCCCCCAAAAACTCACCTCCTCCCGCGCGCCCCTCTAGCCGTGCGCGCGCCCACGCCGGCCGTTTGTGAATGGCCGGCGCGGGCGCGCGCGCTGTCAGAGGGACGTGCGGGAGGCGGCGGCGGACGCGCTGGCTTGTCCGTCGCTGTCAGCGCTTGTCCGTCGCTGTCACCCGGCCATGTGGGAGCGTTTTGAGGTGAGTATTGGGGTGCCCCCCTGAAGTGGACCAAAACCCAGGATAGTCAAAATCCTGGGTGTTGGTCCACTTTAATTAGCAGCAAAATTGTGTAGTTTGGCAGACAGTGCTTGATAAATCAGCCTCATAAAAATAGTGCACAATAATAAAAATAGTACGGAGGCCCGGGTCCATGCTTCAGTCTGGTCAGCCCTAAATCACACCATGACTGAAACATGTTACCTGTTTTAATAAATTCACCTGGTCTCAGCTTCAGCTCTGTCTATCAGCACTTTATAGCGCGGCATTCCCTGCTCTGTGCGGATTAGCTGGGGAAGGAGGTTAAACAAGCAACAGACAGAGGCTGGAGAGTCTGGACCAACACCCAGGATTTTGACTATCCTGGGTTTTGGTCCACTTCCGCGGGGCATCCCGCTCTCTGAAACCCCCCAGAAACCCCCAAAAACTCACCTCTCCCCGCTCCCACATGACCGTGCCGTCCAATCCCCGCCGACATCCAAGCGGGTGACAGCGGCGTCCAAGACAGCGCGTCCGCCGCCGCCTCCCGCGCGTCACTCTTGGCGTGCCCGCGCCGGCCATTAACAGACGGCGCGCGCACGTCTAGAGGGGCGCGCAGGAGGCGGAAGCGGTGGCAGATCAGGTAAGGAGTTTGGGGTTTTTTTGGGGGGTTTCACCCCACAGGACATCCCGATCTCGGATGTCCCGCGGTGAGTGAGGTGATCGGCCTGGGAATCTTATAGATTCCCGGGCCGATCACCCCTTGGTGTTGGTCCACTTTAGGAACACCACACAGGAATTTCATTTTCCCATGTGTTCCTCCTTGCGGTGGCATCCTGAATTGGGATGCTCCACTGTGTGTATCCTCCCCCCCCCCCCCCCCACACTTGCCTTCCTACCGCTCCCACAATGCAGACTCGGGGCGAGAGCGATTGCGCTGAGTGGCTCGCACAGCCAATCATTGCGCATGCTGTCACTCGGCGTCCTTCGGCACCGACTGGACGGCTGAGCACCCGAGTGGCACCAAAGGGAGCCGAGTGCGCCACCAGCCACATCCCTGGCTTAACTTGCAGCCTTGGCGTGCCCGCGCCACTCATGCTTGAAAGGCCGGGGGTAGGCTCGCGCATGGCTAGGGGTGAGCTGGGATGCCTCCGGAGTGCAGAGACGCCGCAAGGGCTCTGGAGAAGGTGAGCGGATCTGGGCATCTGGGGGTTTCACGTTGTGGGACATCCCTATTCAAAAAGCCCCTAATAATTCGGCACAGAGAAACATCGGAGGCCCTGGAGTTATTTTTCTGCTCAGCTTTGATTTGTGCTTACACAATCTTGTATTAGATGGTCCCAAGAAATGTAAAGAATGGTACATCACCAGTTGCTGCAATGGAGAGGGGTGATTTTATTACACTAGCTTTAACATTATAGTATTAACTATAAGGTTTCTTTTCTTGTGCTTTAATAATAGGTCTGTCATGGGTTGTCTACTAGACCAGACTTGTGGAGGTCTAGCTTACAGGTACTGTTACACACACATATATACAAATCAAGACTGACTAAAAATCAATAAAAAAAACATATACTACAAGACACAACACCACAAAACACAAATTGGGACCCTCCAAATCCCTGGCCCTATATAAAATAGAATTTGATAGAACATTCAATATATTTTATATAGGGCCAGGGAGCTGGAGGGCCCCAATTTGTGTTTTGTGGTGTTGTGTCTTGTGTGTTTTTTAATTGATTCTTAATTAGTCTTGTTTTGTATATATATATATGTTTAATACAAAATCTTTTGCTTTATATACTGTAAAATGTTGTTTGTGTGCAGTAATTGACTGTGTCTGGTTTCCAAGAGTTTTGCATCTACTGCTGTAACACACACACACACACACACACACACACACACACACACACACACACACACACACACACACTCACACACTAATTGTGTCACATTTCTGGGAGACTGAAACTGGGACACAGAGTGCAGTAGGCCAGCTTGCTTCTCAGCCTGGCCAATACTGACACTTATTCACTTGGTGTGTTCATGCTGAGTATGTATTTTATCAGCCCTGGATTCCTGCTCTGATCTCTGTGGGTTTTAGTCCACTTTAAGACACTGTCACACACCAACTTCCTCCCACCTTGTCCCTCTTGGGAATTTCACGTATAACTGGACAGAAGGTAGTTAAAGTTTTCATGCACTATACTACTCTTATTTCAGGGGCATTGCAATGTCTGGATACCCCACTAGACATTAGTGGTGGATATGTACTAACTGTAGGGTCCATTGTGTCCAAATGGTGATTGGTGTAGTATATCTATACTGTATACTGGATAGATTGAATCCACCACAATCAGCACTTACTATGGTTCATTGTTCCCCAACCCTCTCCTCTGAGGTCTCCCAACAGGTCATGGTTTGCAGATCTCCACACTGATGCTCAGAGCTATAGAGCTGATGTAGAGATCCACTAATCATAACCTGTTTCTAGTTCTTCAGGAGAGATTTGGGTACACTGCTATAGATGATTTGTAGAAAGTATAAGCAGCTCAACCCTTCAAGATATTATGGGGCTTCACTGGGCTTTCTTTTTCTAAAAATTATCCTTTTCGCATGTATTTAATCTTACGCAGGAAGCTCTCAAAAAGTTTAAGTGGATCAAAACCCACTGCGATCAGCTCAGGAATCTGTAAGATTCCCAGGCTGATCGATTCCTTCCCCCCGGGGCATCCAAAATCGGGATTTCCAGCTGTGTGAACCCCCCAGGTTGCCCCATACACTTACCTTGTTTCCCGATCCAACAGTGCATGCGCGAGCCGTGGGCACATCCCCACTATCCTCCTAGTTGGGTGCATGCCCGTGCCAGGCATTTGTGACAGGCACGCACCCTGTTAGAGGTTAGCGAGGGATGCGGCCGCCAGCGCGCTCGGAGATGCTGGCCTTTGACGAAGCCTTAGATGACGTGACGTCAGTGGCTCAGAATGCACTGATTGGACAAGCAGCCACGCATGCGTCGTAGGACCGGGAAGAGGTGAGTTGGCTGCGGTGATGTGAGGGGTTTCACACAGCGGGGCACCCCCGATCGGGATGCCCTGGGGGAAAAGACCAAAACCCAGGGAAAGGATCAAAATCCTGGGTTTTGGTCCACTTTAGACTCATTTGTTTCTTTTGGGAGAGAGAGAATTTTCTGTGCAAATTTTTTATCCCTATCATAAACGGGAGTAAAAAGTCTGCTCTACCAACTAGCATGCATTTTCACTGCAAAATAAGCCATGCCTCAAATACCGGCATGTTTTTTTTTTAATGAAAATGGCACACAGGAGTGTTTTTCTTTTTTTAAATAAAAAAATTATATCAACCAAAAAACATCCCCCCCCCCGGGACCAACCAGACCTTGAACCAGACATAGGCATCTGGCCTTGCCAGTTTCCAGTCCTTATGCCCTTTGGTATGGGTCTGTTGCACTTCCTGGCTCTGCCACACCCCTGATGCCCCAGGAGTGGGTGCAGGTAATTGGATGGGGGTGCCAGCATGTCACTCGATGGTGTCGGCAGGCGAGAGACACCATCACCCATGCTGACCGGGCTCTTCCACACCTGACTGTCCATCAGGGTGTGGGTAATGTGGCAGGGGCAGCAAGCTACCTGCAGTTTTTTGCAAAGGTGGATTGCTGCCCCTCTGTCCTTTTGAACTGGTATAAGGGTCCATTTTACGCCTTACCCGTTGAAAAGTAGTGAAAAACAAAACACCAAAAGTATTTTATTTTTCTACAAGAGGGATGAGCATCTCTGGAATCTTTCCCATGTGACTTTGACCTGAGTGGAGGGGAGTGGTATGGAGACTGATGCCTCAGGAAGTCTCCATCCATATTCCTTCCCTCCGATGATGTATATTTGGTCACCTTAGAGGCATATAAAAGCCTCCATCACAAGCTCCTGACCATTACTCCTGGCAGGGATTTGGGATAGAAAAGCCACCCCCCCCCCCCCCCCCCCGTGAACAGTTGGCAACAGCGGCATCTAATTTTGATGCTGCCTTAAGTAGATTCCACAAAGGACCAGGATGACCCCAAATCACCACCACAAAAGGGAACCTGAAGAGAGGAAGCCACCCCCTAGTTCATTTACAATGAACATTGAAAGATTATTTTTGTGGTGTGTTTTATTTCTGACTACTGCTGTTGGACTGGTAAGGGGTCCAGAGGAACCCTATACCAATTCACAGGGCCAGGGGGGGGGCAGGCATGTCACCTGCCAGTACCCCTGCGCAATTGCCCACACCCCCACTTTAGGCATGGGGTATATGGAAGAGCATGATTCCCATACACTGTGTTAGAGCAATAGACCTATGTCGAAAGCTCTGGGTTACCAACCCCTATGTCCGATGCCCGTGCTGTTTATATTTGTTTTAGAAATGTTAAAAACTAATAAACTGACCCTTCTCCCCCCCTGACCTCCCCTCCCCCCCAACCTTTCCCCTCCCCCCTCCAACCTTTCCCCTCCCCCCCAGTTCTTTGTTTCTCCTCTCTTTAGACTACGATCCCAAAAGGCTTTCATTAACCCTTTCCCGTCAACGCGCTTGACCAAGTCTGCAAATCCTGTGGGCTCACCTGGGGCGGTGTGGATCGTGGGGGCCGGGCCCCCCCCCCCGACCTGCATGGCCCTAGGATGGATATAAACATGTCCCAGGTCAAGTGGGTCGTGCGAAGACGTTGAATGTTCTTTACGTTGTCATTTGCTTCCTCGCTTTGTATGTAAATGATTAAAACATCAACATGATCTATGTATAATCTTATGCAATTTAGAATGTTGGCTTCCTCTTTCACCTCCCCTGTGCGGGATGGCAATATAATGCATAAGCTCCAAATATCTGTAATGTTGAAAACCCAAAGCTTTAATAAAAATATTGAAACAAAAAAAAAAAAAGTAATAAACACTCCGGCATGTAATTTTCATCGAAAAAAAAAAAAACATGCCGGCATTTGCCTTTTTTTTCAATGAAAATAGCTACAAGTGGCAAACTGTTATTCATGCGACTCCCACTGAGGCAAATCTCTCATAAGTAGGAGAAAAACCCACAGAAGGGAAAATACTTCCACGGCTTCCTCACAAGTTTTTGCAAGTGTCAGCTTGTGTCCCCTAAATAATGCAAGAATTTGTCTTGTTTTTTTGCACCCATGCTAAAGCAACCCACTTATGTCTGGATTTTTTCCTCTTTTATGGGGCGCCATTGTGGCATCTTATTGGGGGCAACATTTAACCCAAGCCCAGTCCTTCTTTACCCCCCTCTGCCCAACTCCCCCAGCCTTCAGTGCAACCGGGGCCAGCCTTAGGCCTCGCCGCCTCTTGAAACAAAATAAAAAAAAAAGTAATAAACACTCCGGCATGTAATTTTCATCGAAAAAAAAACATGCCGGCATTTGGCTTTTTTTTCAATGAAAATAGCTACAAGTGGCAAACTTTTATTCATGCGACTCCCACTGAGGCAAATCTCTCATAAGTAGGAGAAAAACCCACAGAAGGGATAATTCTTCCACGGCTTCCTCACAAGTTTTTGCAAGTGTCACCTTGTGTCCCCTAAATAATGCAAGAATTTGTCTCGTTTTTTTGTACCCATGCTAAAGCAACCCACTTATGTCTGGATTTTTTCCTCTTTTATGGGGCGCCATTGTGGCATCTTATTGGGGGCAACATTTAACCCAAACCCAGTCCTTCTTTACCCCCCTCTGCCCAACTCCCCCAGCCTTCAGTGCAACCGGGGCCAGCCTTAGGCTATACATCGACCTGTGCAGGATCTCAGGATATTGCCCCTAAACGCAAGCATACATCTATTCACACTTGTACAAAAGAGATGAAGGCAACAAAAAAAAAAGAAAGGGCGAAAGACGGAGGGAGCATGCAAAAGAGAAAGAAAAAACACGGATATAGAATAAACATGGAAAAGAGAGGGGGGGAAGGGGAGAAAATATAAACAAGAGATAAGAATGGTACAAAAAAAGAGAAAAGGAGAGAGGCGGCGAGGTAAAATAGAAATGAAAGGTCATGGGAGAGAAAGAGAGAATGAAGAATAAACAATAGAAATAGGGGGACAGTGAAAAAAAGAGTGACATTGGAAGTGATGGAATGTGGAGGTGAAAAGAGAGAGATAGAGGGGGTCACGTATGAGAAAAAGAGACAGAGGAAAGGGGGCAACATAAGCGAAAAAATGCTGCAGACAGAAAAAGAAAATAGAGAGAGAATTGTGAATTGTGGAGAAAGATTGTGAAAATGTAGAATAGAGAGCCCAGCTCAAAGCATTCTTTCTAAAGTAATGTTTCTTGACCTGTGCTACGTGTATCCACATTTTCCTTTAAAAAGAGAAATCCTGTTGAACCAACGTCACTGTAACAGACGATGGGAATGGGCTGCTCAGCTCCACCCTATTCCCCCTCTTTCCCTCCCTTATGTTCTCTACAAGATTCTGATGTGTAGCTGTGTTTACAGGAAGTTCAGTAAGAGAAGGGAGGCTGCTGACTGCCGTAAGCGTGCTGGAGGTAAGTACTGTCATCATATTCACTTCAATAAGTTTCTCCTGAAATTCTCTATACAGAGCTTGTCTTTGTTTCACCTGACATTATCTTTAGTGTCCATTCCCAGCGCAGACCCTAAACAATCTGATAACTGTCCCCTGCACAACAGAAGTGTCTCTTGGTTTTATGAGGGTAACAGGTAACCTCTTTGATTTATGAGGGTTGGTACATACAGGTCTCACCTATACATTTTCAACCTTTTCAGATGTTAAAGCTGCAATGGGTTAACCAATCCTGATGTGTCTTTATGGTTGTTATTGCTGCATCGCCTAGAGATGCCATTGGAAATAGGGAAACAATTTTAGCTGATCCTGGAGGTGTCTGCAACATGGAAAATGATTTAGCTTTACTGGATAGATGGTCAAAACTGTGGAAACTAGAGTTTAATGTCTCTAAATGTAAAATCATGCACTTGGGTAGAAGGAATCCCTGCCGTATGGGCAGCACTGTGTTAGCCAGGACCTCGGAGGAGAGAGATTTAGGGGTACTGATTACTGATAGCTGCAAGATGAGTGGACAGTGTAGCCAGGCAGTGGGAAAAGCAAGCAGGATGCTCGGCTGCATAGCTCGAGGCATCACCAGTAGGAAGAGGGAGGTTGTGATGCCGCCGTATAGAGCCCTGGTGAGGCCACAGCTAGAATACTGTGTGCAGTTCTGGAGACCTTACCTGCAAAAAGACATCATTCAAATAGAACGTGTCCAAAGGAGGGCAACGAAAATGGTGGAAGGACTTAAACTTAAAACTTATCAGGAGAGACTTAAAGAACTTAATTTGTACAGTCTGGAGGAAAGAAGGGAGAGGGGGGACATGATTGAGACCTTTAAATATGTGAAAGGATTGAATAAGGTTCAGGAGGGAAGTGTTATTAAGAAGAAACTTAATGATAGAACAAGGGGGCACAACCTGAAGCTAGTCGGGGGGAAGATCAGGAGCAATGTTAGAAAATATTTTACAGAAAGAGTAGTAGATGCTTGGAACAAACTTCCAGCAGAGGTAGTTGAAAAATCAACAGTCACTGAATGTAAACATGCCTGGGATAAGCACACATCTATCCTAAGATAAAGAGCACATACAGTATACACATAAGGGCAGACTAGATGGACCGTATGGTCTCCTTCTGCCGTCAGCCTTCTATGTTTCTATTTAAGAAAAGATGTGCAGATCCAGAGTTCTGAACATTTAAAGAGTTTTAGGCATTAACCTTCCCCCTTTTATCATTTTCATGGAATTGCCTTTTCTTTTAATTATCATATCACTTGAATCGGAACACAACCCAGAATCTGGACCATGTTGGGTTTTGTTCCTTTCCCCTGGGACATCCTGATTTGGGATGCCGGGCTGTGTGAAACCCCCAGATCGCTCAGTACAAACTCACCTTTTAGTTAGAACTGAAACTACACAAGCGCTGTAGATGTGTTTCAACTGTGTCCTCTGTTTCTTAAGGTGGACCAAAACCCAGGATTTTGACTATTCTTGGTTTTGGTCCTTTCCTCCGGGGGAAACCCTAATCGGGGCTGCCCCGCTGTGTGAAACCCCCCAGATCGCAGGCCGCTTGTCCAATTAGCGTGCTGGCGGATGCATCCCCAGCTTCCCTCTAACAGGGAGCGTGCCCAATCTGACCATTCACAAATGCCTGGCATGGACACACACCCTGCTACAGGGATAGTGGGGATGCAGCTGTGGTTAGTGCATGCACCAGGAAACAAGGTAAGTGTATGGGGCGACCTGGGGGGTTTCACACAGCGAGGATGCCCCCGGGGGGAGGGAATCGAACGGCCCCGGAATCTTATAGATTCCCAGGCCAATCAGCAGGGGTTTTGGTACACTTTAAACTAAACATGCTTTGCATGAGTAGAAAATAACCCCACCAAGCTTGTTGCCGTGCTGTCTCAGCCTGTGGCAAATGGTATAAACAAAACTTAAAGTGGACCAAAAACGGCGCTGGGGTCTATGAGACTCCAGGGCCAGCGGACGCCCTCTCGCTCCGCATCCCCGCTATTCCTCTAGCAGGACATGTGCCCGCGCCAGGCAGTTGTGAATGGCCGGCACGCTCCCTGAATCGGGGGATGCGGTGGTCAGCACACTCGGAGCCGCTGGCCTTAGGCAAAGGCTTAGACGATGTGACATCAGCAGCTCTGAGTGCGCTGATTGGATGAGTGGCCGCGCATACGCAGCAGGAGTTGACTTCGGCGACCTGGGGGTTTTTACACAGCGGGGTGCCCCAGGGGAAAGGTCCTGGGTTTTGGTCCACTTTAATAAGATTTTATTATTATCATAAAATCCAGAAATGACACATACATTACATATACAAACAGAAAAATACAAAAAGACCCAGCATTAATAATTTAGGCCCATCGGTCTGAACAAAATGGAGAGCATTAGAGAGATTTTACATTTTGGAGCTCTAACACAAACAATGACCCAATGATAAGACTCCATAGAAATATGCTGGAAGGCGGGAGGTGGCGTCACTTATTCATCCAGCATATGTCATGTTCGGTGGATTGTCTGTTGGGAGTGAAATGTCTGATCTTGTTGGCTCCACCCCAGCCTGTGCCAATCCCCCGCATCCCACCATCGCCAGCCTGCTCTCTGCATGTACTGTACAGGAGCTGCTGTACTCCGCCACCATCTTGCCAGCCGGCTATAAGACATCCCCTGAAAATAAGCCCTAGCACCTATTTTTGCAAAAATGAATACAAGACCTTTCTTATTTTCGAGAAACCACAGTATTGCCCATTGTGCTATGCTAGCCTGGGAATGATGAGGGCACAGCACCAGGTGTGGTGTTTAATCCATATAAACATGCAAAACATGTGTTTCTTTAAACCTGGGGGAAGTAATTTCCTGAGGTCACATGTTTTTGAGCGTGCCATTCCATTTTTACAGGCTTGTTTCCTGAGCCAGCCTGCGGGGAGCAGTAGCGTTAACCAATTTAATTATCGCTCCAAAGTATTGCATGATGGGAAAAAGCATACACCAAAAGAATTGCAATAGCAATAAGCTGTTATTCCAGCCCTCTTCATTCATTACAATGCCATTCATTCTGATCCCATGTTCAGGCCCAGGGCAGCATGAAATGTACAGGCTGGGGTCCAGTGATCAGGTGACTTGCCCATCAGCTGCCAGGGGAGAATAAGTGATACCCTTTTGTTTCTTTTATTGGGTGTTCCATCACTCTAAACCGGACCTTCATCATTTAATGAAAAACCCAAACCCTTAAAGTGGACCAACACCCAGGATTTTGACTATCCTGGGTGTTGGTCCACTTAGGTGGGGCACCCCGTTCGGGGGTGCCCCGCTGTGTGAAACCCCCCCGATCGCCGCAAAAACTCACCTCTCCCCGCTCCCACGTGACCTCGTCCGGCCAATGACAGCGCTCAGAGCCGCTCTGGTATGCGCGTCCAAAGCCGCTTGGACGCGCATACCAGAGCGATGTCATTGGCTGCGTCTCTCTCTTCCCTCTAACAGGGAGCGCGCCTGCGCCGGCCATTCATAAAACGGCCGGCGCGGGAGCGCGCCCTGCTAGAGGGAAGCGAGAGACGCGGCCGCGTCTCGCGCATGCGCCGTTGGATCGCCGGTAAGGTAAGGATTGTGGGCCTCCTGGGGGGTTCCTCCCCGCGGGACATCCCGATTTCGGATGCCCCGCTGGGAGGGATCTGATCGGTCCGGGAATCTTATAGATTCCCGGGCCGATCCCCCCTGGGTGTTGGTCCACTTTAAACTATTCCCCAGCATCTAAAATTAATTTATGTTTTCAGTCACTTTTTATTCTTTCCCCCACTGGCCTGCAACTCTTTTCAGGACCCTAGGATACGGGTGCCGCCATCTTGCCTCAGCAGTATCACATACTGAGGAGAGGAGAGGGGGGGAAACTGCAGAGGAGCGGGTTATAGCTGTGCTATGCACAGAAAGAGCGGAGCTGGGGTCAGGAAAGGGACAGCAATCCCACAATGCAGAGCGGCACAGTCAGAAGACACTTCCTGTTTGCAGACAGCTTGAGACTCCATGAGCCACCATCTTGGGTGTTTAAAGGCTCAGAAAATGCACTTGGTGCAGGTAGGATGATAGGAAGCCCAGGACTACCTGCTTGTTTAGTGAGGGTCTCAAGCTGACGGTTCTTATATTATTAATTTTTCCTTGTATGTATTTCCTACATTGTACAGTGTCACAGAAGATGATGAAGCGTTGAACAATAATAATAATATTAAAACTGTGTATTATGTGTTTGTTGGCAATTCAATGTCACTGCAGGCCATAGAAGCCTATAGAGCAGTGATACTCAACTGGTGGCCCGGGCCCGAATGGGGACCTCGGTGCCAGATTCCTGGACCCCTTCCCTGACAGCCCTGCGCTCAGGTGCTTCTGTGTTGCTGTGCTCAGAGCTGGCCCCTTGATTAGTGATGTAGTGCTTAGTCTCTGTGCCAGTGTCATGGCTCCCTGGCACCTAGCATTACAATATGAAGTACTGCACGGGTGGGAAGTGGCATTGCAAGGTACACACAAACTTTGTTTCTCTGTCTCTTTGCCCCAGTCCTTTCCCCCAGCCCAGCTCAGCCCCATCCATTCCTGTCCCCCCAGATCTGCCCCATCCATTCCTGTCCCCCCTGTTTCGCCCATCCAATCCCTGTCCCCGCATCTCTGCTCTATCCATCCCAGTCTCTTTGCCCCATCCAATCATTTCCCCCCCCCCACTCAACTCAGCCCCATCCCTCCCTGTCCCACCATCTCTTCCTCTCATCTCTGCCACATCCATTCTCTGCCCCATTAAATCCCATTCTCTCTGCCTTATCCATCCCTGTCCTCCCAGTTTTGCCCATCCAATCCCCGGCCTCCCAGCTTTGCCAATCCATCAGTCTTTCTCCCAGCTCTGTCATCTATCCCACCCCAGCTCTGCCCATCCATACGTTCTCCCAGCTCTCTCTCCATCCCTCCCTGCCTTTCCTGTTCTGTCTATCCATCCCTCTTCCCTCCAGATTCTCTCCCATTCATCCCTCTTCCCCAAGCCCTATCTTTTCATCCTTTTTGCCAGAACTTATTGCCTTAGTCCACCCCTGTACAGGGCCTGCACAGAATCCAAGGGGGGGTTAAAGCTGTGTGACGTGGGCCAGAGCTGTAGGTTCTGTGGGGCAAAAAAAAAATGTCCCCAGTGCTCAATAGGATTTTGGGGTGGGGATTCAAGCAGCATTTTTTAGTTTTGCCTGGGGAATCTATAACTATCCAACCCCCGCAATCGCCCTTCGCTCGGACCTTCACCTCTCATTGGGTCCATTTAAATGGACCTTTACAAGATGTAGTTGAGTACCCCTGGGCTATAGCAATGCAGGAAAAGCTCAGTGTACCACATTTATGCCAGCTTTGCTATATAGAGCACACAAGCAAAGAAGCTCAATATACAAAGCGGTACAGAAAAGTTACAAAGCAGTGTGTATGGCCCTATACCTGGAATATAACAGGTACCTTCTTTTCTGTAACCCCATGTAGGAACTGGACATTTAGTTATTTCCCATGGATTTGGTTATTGATACTTAGGCTCTAGGCTTAATCCTTTAATCTTGGTAGTAAAGTAACTCTCAGGTTTCTTCCATTAGCCACGTTTGAATAATGAGCTATAGTAAAGAAGATTGATCATGCATTTAAAGTGGACCAAAACCCAGGATTTGACTATGCTGGGTTTTGTTCTTTGCCCCTGAGACCCCCCGATTTGGGGTGCCCACTGTCTGAAACCCCCCATGTCACCCAGTTAAACTCACCTTTCCCCAATTCTATGGTGCATGCGCAGGCTATTGTCCAATCAGCAGTTTCAGTTAAGATTTGTCTAAGGGCTAAGCAGCAAAGCCGCATCCCCGCTGCCCTCCAACAGGGTGCATTCCGGCACCGCATATTCACAAATAAATAAAATTATTCAAATAAAAATAAAATGATGTTCCTACAATGGGTTTAATGGCCCAGCACCATGAGAACACATTACTAGACTGGTTAGAATGGAATTAGCGGCAACTCTATACACATGTTTTATACATCGGGAGATGTTTAGCTATACTAATGAGAAGTTATTTAACTTTTTTTCATTCTAAAAGAAAAAATAATTTGTTGTAGAAAGTAATTTCTGCCATTATCTACAAATGAGTAACTGGAATTAAAGTAGATTGAAATAAAACCTAAACTACATACCAAGCTGCATAATCACCTAATTCCAGGAGCCTGGGGGTCATTTGCAGTAATCAGCAGAGTGCTCTGCTTCCCACGGCTTTTCCCACTCTGTAAACCCAGTAGACCTAATGGCTGATAAATTGAATTAAAAGTATTCCAAAACTCATTCAAACCTAATAAGGAAAATTCTGGTGAAAATTAAAGGGACAGTCTATGTAAACCTGAAAAATAATAAAATACTTACCTCTTCTCCCTCGCAGTTGCTTTCTCTTGTTTAGTAAGATACGTAAGTGGAAGCAGTGACAATATGAATAGCCTGCTAATTGTTATGTAGTGACAGGTCTATGTAATATAAAACACACATATTCCAGTTGTGCTCAGTGTCGTCTAGTTCTGATGAGATGTTATTTTGTGCAGTTTGCTGTTGTGCGACACACACATTTCTTTCTGATGATTATGTGCAGATGTTGCATCATTGCCCTAATTCTCAGAAACCGCACAGGGTCATCCTTCTGCTTCCTGAGTTGTGAAATATGTTACAGGAAACCCTTTGTAGAAATGACAAGGTGTTTTAAAGCAAAACTAAAATACAAAATGACAACTGTCTGGCAGGGCCATATTTCCCATTAGGCAACACCAGGCTGCTGCCTAGGGCAGCCACCTACAAGGGGTGCTACAGAGTGTCATAATGCTAATATAGTGAAAAAGAAATTACAAAACCTCTCATAGACTCCAGGGTGGGTTTTGGTACACTTTAAGACCATTATGGAATTTAAAGGCCCTTTAACTGGTCCTTCACCCTAAATAAGAGCATATCTTGTATATTTCCCCCACTCTGTACATACATATTGTCCACATTAAAATCAGCCTACCTGCACCTATTGCCTTTTCTGAGCCTTTAAAGATCCAGGATGGCAGCCCATAGAGTCTCAGGCTGCCTGCAAACAGGAAGTGTCTTCTGTCGCTCTGCATTCTGGGATTGCTGTCCTTTTCCTGACCCCAGCTCTGATCTGTCTGAGCAAAGCACAGCTGTCACCCTGCCCCCCTGCACTCCTCCTCCCCTCTCCTCTCCTTAAAGTGGACCAACACCCAGGATTTTGACTATCCTGGGTTTTGGTCCACTTCGGCGGGGCACCCCGATCGGGGGTGCCCCGCTATGTGAAACCCCCCAGAAACCCCAAAAAACTCACCTCTCAACGCTCCCACGTGAACGCCGCAGCCAATCCCCGCCAACGTCCAGGCGGGGATCAGGAACGTCCAAGCCGCTTCCGCCGCCGCCTCCCGCGCGTCACCCTCGGCGCGCGCGCGCCCCCGCCGGCCATTCACAGAGGGCCGGCGCGGGCGCGCGCACGTCTGGAGGGGCGCGCGGGAGGCGGCGGCGGCGGAAGCGGCGGCGGATCAGGTAAGATGTTTCTGGGGGGTTTCACCCCGCGGGACATCCCGATCTCGGATGTCCCGCGGGGTGGGAGGTGATCGGCCCGGGAATCTTATAGATTTCCGGGCCGATCACCCCTGGGTGTTGGTCCACTTTAATATGTGATGCTTCTGAGGCAATATGGCAGCACCTGTATCCTAGAGCCCTAAACAGAGTTGCAGCCCAGCGGGGGAAAGAAAAATAAGTAAGCGACTAAAATAAGTAAAAATATATTAATTTTAGATGCTGGGGAATAGTTTTTTTAAGCGTTCATTAAATTATGCTGAAGGTCCAGTTTAACTTATTTTGTTTATGTACTGACCACCCTGAATTGGAATAAAATGTCTTCAAAGGGACAGTCTAGGCAACAAGAAGCTCACTTGCCTGTTGCCTGTACCTTTACACCATTTCCTGCTGGGTAGTAGCCACAGCAGGGCTCCGCCTTCCAATTGCATTTCTCCAGGACCATACAAAAAACAGTCACTCTGTCCTTCAAAGCTCTCGGCACAAGAGAGCACAGTGGTCCTGCAGCTGTCTCTGGCCACAGCAGAGCACGCATATAGCGCATAAAATTAGCACCAAAACATGCCCTTTCCAGCTCAGCCACACCCAGAACGGAAGCAAAGAAAGCAGCTATAGTTAGAATACTTAAGGTATTTATTTATATTCAGAGATTTGAGATGCCCCCTTCCACACGCTGCCCCCTCACCCAAGCAACCCCAGCCCATGTCCTCTCCCTAATGATATAGCCTCAGTCTTGGAGCACTGTGGTTGACTGGGCAGGAAGCAGCAGAGATGCCACTGGCTGGTCATGGGTGGGCCGGGTGCTGGTAAAATCCTGGGCTGATTTTTGGCCCCAGTCCGCCACTGCACACTGCCAATGACCCACCAGCCCACTCCTATGTACCATGACATAGCAGAATAGAAGCTGGGCAGTGTTGTCGGGATCTGGCTCCTGGTAAAAGGCATTAGTTGGTAAGTGGGCCTTGTGAATTTATATTGGTGTTATGTATATTAATGCCTGTGTTGTTGAACGACCATAGAGATATTTGTAGTATTGAAACTGAAGCAGCACAAACAATGAATGTGATTATGTATTAGCCAGCAAAACCGCAGGGGAAATATTGGAGATACAACTAGCTTAGTCTATTGCTGGAGTGAATTTTGCTAGACCTAATGCAGCTTACGGTTAGGGACACTAGATGTTACTGTTACCAAAGCTTAACTGTAGTCTCTATATGCATTTTTCTTTTTCGTGTCTGTGTTCGACACCATGTTAATGTGACATTCTCTTACTAAATTCATGTTTCAGTAAAGCCGGTTCCTGTTATATCACTAATGTCTGGATTTGACTCCGCTGCACCCAGCAATCACACTCTGCACCAAATATGAGACATAGCTTCATGGTTACTGGTATCACTGGCCTACATGGAGCAACTAACACATGGTTTGCACCCGTGGTCTGTGTCTACGCCCCCGCTGGCTAGGCAGATATGTCCATGGCTGATGTTTGCTGTTATCAGAGTGTGGGAGTGAGCAGCTCCATACAGTGTGTACAGCCATTCAATGCATCTGATGGGACAGTGTAGGAGGGTGATAGCCAGAGTGAATTGCATAGTGAAGGTGGTATTGAAACAGTTTATAACATTACACTATAACAAGCAAAAGGCCATGACTCTATTGTTAAGGTTATATTCCAAATATCTTAAAGACAAAGAAAAGCAAAAAGAAGAGATAGAAAAGAGAGTAGGGAGGAGAAGAAAGGGGGCAGGGGAAGGTTTTTCCGGCTGGATCAGAGAGCCCACAACCCCTCAGACCTTCTCTCGTTCAGTACATAGCAGGATGGGAGAGGTGTGGCATGGCATATACTTTCCAGGGTTCCTATATTGCCAACAACTGTTTATGACTATCTTTTAGTATACTTGTTAGTTTATCGTTAATGATAAAATCCATTCATTCTGGATTTAATCTCCGCCAGATACACAAACTGCTTTCCACTCCTTCGCAATGGTCTGTTTTGTCGCGAGCATAATAAATGTGAGTAACTGGTTTGGCTTCTTATTGAGCATGGGGGCTTTTGGTGGGGCAGGACAACCCAAGGGTCTTTACAGACCGGCCGCCCCAGGACACGCTCTGTCATCTTGAAAACATTTGACCATGTACGTGTAAGAATGGGGCAGGTCCACCACGTGTGTATGAAGTTGCCCTCTGATCTTGCACCCCCTAAAACAGGAGCCACACCCCGGTATGTAGTTATGGTTAGAGTGGTTTAGAAGGTTGTTTAAGGACTGATACAGAAATTATATTAAACCGGGAGAACCTGGGTTATCCTCATATATAGCCTCGAAAAAGGGATCTCTTTCTATTCGAAGGGCTCAAGTTAAGCAGTTGTTTTATCCAATATGCTAGTTGAAGGTATCTGAACCATTCCGCCTGGGTTAAAGGAGTCTTGAGTGGTGAGGATTAGCTTCCAGATATCTAGTGTGCATCAAGGTAGGACAAGGCCTAGGGTTACTGTTAGGGGGCTGTGGTCTGACCATGGTGTTGAGAGGATTCTGGCTTTTTTTCAGCACTGGTAAGTATTGCTGTGGTCAACTCTTCAGAATGACTAATGTGGGTTAGAGTAAACTACTGGTACATTTTCAAGCAGTGGACCTGGAGTGATTATATTCGGAGGAAGTACGCTCGGTATCCTTTTTTTAATCAAAATGCCTACAGATACCCCTCGATTCAAAGAGCAAAAGTTAATTGATTTCGGATCGAGAATCGTAAGTTTGGGTGGGTGTTAGTCATTTTTTCCTGTTTTTTTGGCCATTTCCGACTCGCACGAGCCTATGTACGAATGCGTATATGCTCTTACGATCATCGGAAGTTCGTTCCTAAATTTTAGGATCAAAACGTAAAACTTAGGATCAAATCCTAAAACTTAGGATCAAAACGTAAAACTTAGGATAATCGGATGTGTTTAGGTGTGATTCAGAGAACAGTTTTCAAACCTCTAAATACGTTTTAAAAGAAAGCCACTGCCGACACCTTTTAGCAGTCGTATTGCTGTTCTTGAACAGGTTTTTTGGCTATGTGGAGGAGTCTGCGCGTCTTGAGCTCCAATGAACTGCATGTATCAGCATGGCCGAGGCCATAAATTGTATGGCAATGCATACCTGATTCATGTATGCCTTATAAAAGCATTTTAATGTGGACCTTAATTAGTCCTTTGCATGTAAACCTTTATTTTGCGGGGGCGTGGCCAAGATGGCGACCTGAGCAGACGTGCCTGATCGGGGCTCCCTGCTAGTATCCTGACTTTTACCTTTAATCATCGAAGACTGGGCGGCCAGAACCCCTGTCGAGGCTCTCCCTGACCTAGGGATCGAGCCTGTGTGCAGAGCAGCAGCGGCGGAGACAGCCATCGGGAGTGGCGGCGGGGCACACGTGAGGTGCGAAGGTGGCAGCGTGTGAGCGGGGGAGAGAAGCCGGCGCCCAAGACCTGGAGGCGGCGGCCCCATCCTGATCCGGGCTGCGGTGGTGGTGAGAGGGCAGGCGCCCGGACACGCTGCGGTGTGGAGGAGGTGACTGACCCCGGGCCCACGTGAGAGGCGGAGAGGCGACGGCCGGCGTGTGAGCGGGGGGGAGGCCGGCACCCCGGATTCGGTAACAGCAGCGGAGGCCTCATCCTGACGGCGGGCGGCGGTGGCGGAGCAGAAAGTGGGGCACCCGGAGAGTAAGAGCCACATCCCCGCAGTAAGGTAATCACTGCGGTGCGCGAGGTGAAGCGGGCGGCGGCGGGCCCCGGACCCACGTGGAGGGGTGACGGCGGGAGGCATCTCCTATGACACCAACCACAGGTCCCCAGAGCGCTGAAGAGAAGGCGTGTAATAAAGTACGGGCGGCCGCCATCTTGGGGGGTGTGAGGGAGGGAGAGCCTGGCCAGAACTACTGAGGATCCTAGAGCTAATCCGCGGCCTGGGCAGAAGTCAGGGGAAGAAAGGAGCAGCAACATAAAACCCTGCACAACCATATCTGCTGCCTGTTGCTGGGTCTCCCCTTCTTCTTCCCCTCCCCTCCCATCCTGCTGGCCCCCTGTCTTCCCTGAGTGATAAGCCTCCACAGCCCTGTGAAAAGCAATTATAAGCTTTACTGAACATCTTGGGAGCAAGCCGCAGTAGTGCCACCAGCAACAGAGAAACCCCCTAAGCCAGTCCTGGGGCCTGAAAAAGCAATCTTGCACGGGAGCCTGGCACCGCATGCTCTGAGAGGGCAGGTGAGCCCTTGATATTTGCTTCTGCGCTGCGTCCGATTGGGATGCCCGGCGCCTCCTACTCGGGACAGAAGTGACACCCGTTCGCGGGCTTGAGGCACATCAGAGGGGGCCAAAGACACAAAGCACTGCCCTGGGGCCAAGACCCCCTTTCCTGTCTGTGGGGTTGGTCTGGGACTGACTGGACGCTCTGCTGCTCACCGTACCCCCCCACAGGAGAACCCTGAGTGCTCGGAGGGGTTGGTGGACCCCTGCCATCGGATCCTTCCCCAGCAGGGCTGCTCCTGCCGGGGGGCTCCCCTACATATGAGAGGTAACAAGAAGCGTAGAACCGCTGTGGTCGCCTGTAGTACGCAAACAATGGAGACCCCGCATGGGGCTGAGCAGGGAACCTCCAACCCTGATACTGCAGCTATAATGGCAGCTATTGCCTCATGCCAGAGTGTCCTCACAGCTAAATTTGACACTCTACAGGAACAATTTAACTACTTCCGTCATGACCTGGATAAAATCCGTGACCGCGCCGGGGAGGCGGAGAGGAGGATCGGAGAAGCAGAGGATCGACTGTCCACCCATACAGGGGAAATTGCCACCCTGCGGAGGCAGGTGACCACTCTTATGGGGAGAGCCGAGGACGCTGAAAATAGAAACCGGAGGAACAACGTCCAGATCCTAGGGCTGCCCGAAAAAGCGGAGGGAGCCTCGCCAGAGCAGTTCGTGGAAAATCTCATAAAAGAGACTCTGGCACCGGTGAACCTGACCAAGTTTTTTACGGTGGAGAGAGCGCACAGGATCCCCATGAGACCCCTCCCGCCGGGGACACCGCCAAGGCCTTTTATATTCAAAGTCCTCCATTATAGGGACAGAGACGCTATCCTGGCTGCGGCTAGAATGAAGGGGGTGGTAACCTTCAACAACGCCCGGTTGTCCTTTTTCCCGGATTTCACATCGGAGGTCCAAAAACGGAGGCGCTCATTTAATGGCGTGAGAGAGAGGCTCAGACGGAGGGGAATTAAATACGCCATGATGTTTCCAGCTCGCCTGCGCGTGCAAGATGGAGAAACGATCTAATTTTTCACATCGGCTGAGGACGCTAATGCATGGTTGGACTCTCTACCTGGAGTCTGACACCCTGGGCCCAGGGTGGAGACAGCATCCCTCTAAACTTAGCAATATTGGAATTGATGGTGGTGCCCTTGCCAGGGGACCCTCCCCTCTGCTGCGATCCTTTTGATGCTGGGGGGTCTAGTGTCTAAATGCCACCCGGTAACAAAGATCGCCCTGTTTAGCTCATTTGTTTGATGGCTGCTGAAACCGCTGTAAACTGTTGTAAATTGTTGAGAATTGTTCTGGCTGCTCTAGTCGCATTGTATCCTAATATGATCGTTACAGGAGAGCTGCGGCTCTGGATTCCCACGGAGTGATGTCCCTCCCCTATTGAGGCCCCCCCCCTCACCTTCCTATCACTCCTGTTAACCTCCCTGTCCGGACTACCCCCCTCCCCCCCCGCCCATACTTTCCCCCCCTTCCTAGCCATTCCTGCCGGTTGTTCCTGATTACCCCCAATCGCCCCCTGGGAACCCTTGGTGACCATGTCACCAACCTGTACATGGTTTGGGTAATGTTATGTTATGGGCCCACAGGCAGTGGGTTTCTGCACCCCGGTGCAACTAGTTACACCGTTGTTGTATTGTATTGTTGGGGGGGTATGAAGCTCGCCAAAGTTGGGATATGGTGGAGCGGGGTGGGGGTGGTTGGGAATGGTATTTGTATGTTTAGGATAGTATTGAATAGTTTGTGTAAGCTGTGTTGTTATGTTGGTATGCATGGGATGAATGGCAAACGGACCCTAAAAGTTGGTCGACCACGGGCGGAGGGGCGGAACACCTGGTGCAGTTTGATAGTTGATCACGAGATTGGCACGCTGATCTTTGAGAATGGGTGATTGTAAGATTCTCTCCTGGAATGTCAGGGGGCTAAACGATAAAATCAAACGGTCTACAGTCCTCCAATTTGTTAAGAGATATAGACCCAATGTGGTGATCCTTCAAGAGACCCACCTGGTGGGACGGAGGGGACTCGCTCTTAGGAGACCCTGGATCCAGGACTCCTTTCACGCTCTCTTCTCGTCCTACTCTAGGGGGGTATCGGTTCTGATCTCCAAGGGAACCCCATTCGTGCTGTATTCTGTGCAGACGGACCGGGAGGGTTGCTATGTGATCCTCCACGCCAAGCTTATGGATTCAGATGTAATTATAATCGGCATTTATGTCCCCCCGCCTTTCAATATACAGGTGTTGCATCGGATTATGGAGAAGATAGTGACTTACCCCCCGGCCCCGACACTGTGGGTGGGAGATTTTAACATGGTGCTGGACCCCGCGTTGGATAGACTGGACAGGAGACCGGGCCCTAGGACACAGCTGGCGTCCTGGGCAGAGGCAATGGGCCTCCAGGAACTATGGAGGTGGAAACACCCAACTGCTAAGGCTTACTCCTGTCACTCGGCCACACATAGGTCACTGTCCAGGATAGACCTCGCGTTTTCATCACCTGATTTACTGGCGAGAGTGGTGTCCTGTGACTATCTCCCGAGGGGCATCTCGGACCACTCGCCTATGTTGATGGAAGTCGGGCTGCTGCGCTCGCGGGCGAGCCGTGTGGGATGGACCCTAAACCCCCTGTGGATAGAGACTCCTGAAGTTAGGGATAGTCTGGCCTCGGCTGCGGAAGTTTTCTGGGAGTGTAACACGGATGAAACGTCCGCGGAAGTGAGATGGGACGCCTTTAAGGCGGTTACGAGGGGATGCGCCATTAGTGCTATAGCGGCGGTCAGAGGGAAGAGGGGGAAGGAAAGGGCAGACCTCGAACGTAAACTTGCGAACGCGGAAGAGGAATTCATTACTTCAGCGGACGATAGGGCCCATTCGAATCTGATGTCTCTTACTAGGGAGTATAATCTGTCATTATCTGACTCAACTAGGAAACTATTGCTACATAAACAGGCGACGATATTTGACAAAGGGGACAAAAATGGCAAGACTCTGGCCTATCTGGCGAGAGCTGAGAACAAGTCAAACAGTATTGCTGGGATAGCGGGAGCAGGAGAGACGGTAACAGCAGCTGAGGAAATTGCACAGCAGTTCCTCAGATACTACTCGGCCTTGTACTCCTCCAGGGTAAACTACGGGATGGAGGAGCTGGAGAGCTATCTTGATCAAATTAAATTCCCTGAACTGGCTCCGGCTGATCGGGAAGCTCTTGACTCTCCCATCACTATTGATGAAGTCAGGAATGCAATGAGAGCACTCCCCAGTAGAAAGGCGCCAGGGCCCGATGGACTGCCGGCCGAGTGGTATAAGCAAGGGATGGACAGGATCGCCCCTAGACTATGGGAGGTTCTGAAGCAGGCAATGGATAATGGAGGTCTTCCGGCTTCCTTCCGGGATGCGCATGTGGTCCTAATTCACAAGGAAGGGAAACCCGCCGATATTTGTGCATCATATAGGCCCATCTCCCTCTTGAATCAAGATGCCAAAATATTGGCTAAAATCCTGGCTATGAGGCTAAACGGAGTCATATTACAACTGATTGGGCCTGACCAGTCAGGCTTTATGCCGGGACGCACAACAGGGATAAACCTGCGCAGACTGATATCCAACCTGCAGATAGTTCATGACAACTGTGGTAGCCGGGCGATAGCCTCATTGGACAATGAGAAGGCCTTTGATTCGATAGAATGGGTCTATCTCTGGGCAGTGCTGGCCAGATTTGGGCTCCCTGCAGGTTTTATATCATATATCAGGCTATTATACGATCGCCCAACGGCCAGAGTACGGGTCAATGGCTGCTATTCTGACCCATTTGTCTTGCAGAGGGGGACTAGGCAGGGCTGCCCGCTCTCGCCGTTGCTCTTCGCGTTGGCCATTGAGCCGTTAGCAATTATGATTAGAAGTTCTCCTGCCATTGCGGGATGGAGGCTGGGGGAGATAGAGGAAAAAATTTCGCTTTACGCGGATGATACCCTACTATACCTAGCGGATAGCCACGAGTCTCTGGAGGCTGCCCTGGATACCATCGGGGTGTTTGGGAGATTTTCCGGTTTGAAGGTTAACTGGGACAAATCCAGTCTGATGCAAGTTGATGGGACCGACCCTCGGGATGTCTCCCCAAGATCTCAACTAAAGAGAGTCCGACAATTTAAGTATCTGGGGATTGTGATCAGTGGGCGGACCGACGAGTTTGTCTCCCTTAATATCTCCCCGGTAGTGGCGAAATTAAAGCAAAGAGTCACCCAGTGGGCGAACCTTCCGCTGTCGGTCATGGGCAGAATCAATATATTTAAAATGATTTTCCTCCCCAAATTCCTGTACATATACCAGGCCTCCCCGGTGATGCTTCCTGTCTCCCACTTTAAAGCACTAGAGTCAATTATCTTTGGCTTTATATGGGGTCACTCCCCCCCAAGGCTAAATCGGCAAATAATGAAGGCGCAAATAGATGCCGGGGGCCTGGCGGTGCCACACATGCAAATATACTTCTATGCAACGCAGCTCTTGTTTGTCCACTGGTGGCTATGCCAGCCGAAGGACAACCCTGTGGTATGCTTAGAGGTGGCGCTTCTGGGCTCCCCGGAAAGGTTAGCCTCCCTGGTATACAGGAGTACGAGAGGGATCCAAGCGGCGACCACGTGTATGAGGGCGACATGCAACATCTGGGAGAGGGCAGCGAAGTTGGGGATGAGGGCCGGGGAGACTCCGACGTGGTCCCCATATACCCCCATATGGGATAATCCCAGGCTACCAGAAATGAGTGACATGCAGGACCCGCTGTTCTGGGTGAGGAAACACGTTCAGCAGATTGGGCAACTATATAGAGGAGGGGTGCTGGTGCCCTTCGATCAACTTAGAGCGGAGTTCCAGTTGTCCAACCGAGACTTTTTTCGATATCTACAACTCAGACACGCATTGCAAGCCCAATTCCGTAGAGAGGGCCCAAGGATCTTGGAATCCAAGGTTGAATATGTACTCAGAGATGGGAACCTTAAAAAGCCTGTGTCCGTGTTGTATAGATGTTTGATGGGAGAGCTGGAATCCCCTAGGGGCAAGATTGAGGCTAAATGGCAGGACTTGGACCCAAGCCTAGATCGGGACGAATGGGAGGAGATAATGGAGAACCTGCATACGTCGGTAGTAGAAGCTAGGGACAGATTCATCCAAACTAAATGGATTCATCAGGCTTACATCACTCCGGTTCGTCTGCACAGAATGGGCTTAACAGATACGGATGTATGTCCTAGATGCGGGAAGAGTAGTGGCTCATGGATACATATGATCTGGTCGTGTGAGGTCCTGATGGCCTTTTGGGAGGGGGTGATGGGTCTGATTGGTAGGGTGGTGGGTTTTCGGGTGCAGGGGTCTGTCTCGCTGTGCCTTCTTGGGGTGGTGGAGTCGCTCTCGGAACAGAGTGCCCTGAAGGCGCTGGTCCGGTTGCTGCTCTTCTACGCCAGGAAGTGCATCCTGATGAACTGGAGACACCCGGCCAAACCATCAGTGCAATACTGGAAAAGACTCATTAATCAGAAACTCACCATGTATAAATTGACGTATGCAGCAAGAGGAGTGCCTGATAAGTTCGAAAAGGTCTGGGATCCATGGCTTCAGAGCCAAGAATCAGCATATGATGCCGAGTGAAACCGGGGGGGGGGGCCTGGCGGGGGATCTATGGGGTCAAGGGTGCCATCTGCGTGATATTTGGGGGGATGAGAGGGGGAGCTGGAGCCTGACCAGCGAGTAATGAAGGAGGCTTTAGAGAATGTAAGCCCCGACCAATAACTAAGGTACATCAGCTTCCGTGTCCGTTAGTGCACCGTGAGGGCAGCAAGAATTACCAGAGGTCCGGTATGAAAGTTGTGTGAGTGATTGTTAGTATTGTCACCTATATGCCAGTTATGAAGTTGGGTGCCTGCGGCACCTTAAATTCTTATAAATGATTGTCTTGTTATGTCATACTTGTATGTTTATTGCAAAATAAAAACTTTAAAAAAAAAAAAAAAACCTTTATTTTGCAATATATTTGCGTTAAGAAACTTATGTCCTTTGTTATTTATTTTTAAATTGATGTACTAGAATAATATTTTTAGATTGCATTTATTGGTGTAGTTGTTTACCTTTGCTTTGTTTAATTATTTAAGCACATCTTTGGTCAGATGCATCACACTTACTGAGGAGAGGAGAGCGGGATAAAGTGCAGGATGTGGGTTACTGCTGTATTTTGCACAGACACAGCAGAGCTGGGGGCACGGAAAGGTCAGAAATCAAAGAATGCAGAGCAACACAGTCACAAGGCCCTTTCTGTTTGCAGGCTGCCTGAGAATACCTGAGCCGCCATCTTGGCTGTTTCTAGGCTCATAACATGCTGAAGTTGCTAGGTGTTTTTTAATTTTTGAGAGCAAATCTGTATGTAGAGGGTGTGGGTAACCACACCCAAAATTTTAAGTTGTACCATTTGAAGCCAAAATATTAAAATTAAATCCACAAGTAAAAAATGCAAGTTAACTAAAAATTAAACAAAGTAAGATTTACTTATGCAAATGCATTCATTAATGGTTGGTTACTACAAAATGAATGAAATAAAGAAAAATAAAAGACCAAATATTTAGAATGCACTTTAATGAGGTAAGTTTGTAGTGCGCAGCCACAAGATCAGAAGGATTTACGTCCAGACAAAAAAGGAAAAAGGGCAAAACCAATGTTGCAACCTGAGAAATGAAACGGAAAATTCAGGATGGAAACTGACATAGGTCTGATTCGCGAACTGCCATACGAACGGACGTACATTTTAGGATAGAAACGTATTTGCTTATAGAATCACTCGCATACGAACGCACGAGCGTTCGGGAAAAATAGGATGATCGGCACCAAAATCAAAGCTGTTACATGTTTCTTTGAATCGACCCTATACTCTTTAATTTAAATTGTAGTTTCCAGACCATTAAAGGCCTTCCTTAAAAAAACAAATATACCCAACCCTGGAGTCTAAAAAAATTTAGGGCTGGATGATTTCCTGTCCCAAATCGGGATGTCCTGTATTGTAAAACCCCTTGTGCCCTTGAAAATTCACCACATTCCTCAATCCGAGAACATCCTGGCTCTGCATATGCCAGACTAGAATGTCTGCAGGGGCGATTGAGCAGGGAAGAGGAAGCAGAGATGCCACAGAGGACATGGCTAAGCTTAACGGCACACCCCACAACATCCTTGCTCCCTCTGCCTTGATCACCCCACCAAAAGACACTCAAGTCCGCCAGGCATAACGAGCAGAGAGGCCAGGCAATGGCATATGTGCTCTTTAGGATCCCAGACCAAGGTAAGTATATGACCCAATGGGGTTCACACTGCAGGAAATTCCAAATCAGGATGCCCTGAGAGAGAGAGAGGGCAAACGGCCTGTCATTTTTTTATGTTTTCTAAATACTGCCCATTTTTGAAATGATCAAATCTACTTTTATGAATCCTGGACTGTTTTGAAATACAAATTCAGGACATTGCCAGGACCCACATAAACATGAATTTTGCTTTGGTTTACAGGAAGTCTCCTTCATTTAGAAAATGGCCCAGTCTACAGCTCAAGTTGGAAACTTGAATATAACCACTCAGGTTGTCCCGGGTACCAATTCTTTTAGTCCGTCTGCACCAGTTTCACCCAAGAATTTTGTTCCAGTAATCAGCAAACACTTCAAGAAGACGCCGGTCAAGGCCTTGAGCGTGAGTTTTTGCACAATATGGGGTGATTATGTGATGAATGAGGAAGCAGAGTTCTTAATATTGGGGACAGGTTAATTCTGGTGAGTCACTTTAATCTGTAAAGTTGCCTGCTTGTTCCAGGTACAAGACTATGTGAGACCTGAAGCTGAATGATCACCACTACAGTCTGGCACCTACATTGTAGAGAAGCTGGCACCACTGGCAGACATGTGACCTGTTTACACCTACTGTGTATAATTTGAGTGCATAGTACCCCCCCCCCCCAACCTGCAAAGAATGTCTTTGCCATTTGTTTCTATAGGCCAGTCCACATCATTGTAGTTTGGTGTGGGGTTCCCTACTGTGCTTCTTCCAAGGCCACGAATGCCCGACATCTGCATTGCACCCCATAGTAGTGTAGGTTATAGTACCTATGGCAAGAAAAAAAAATTAGACTTTACTTTTCCCCAATTGCAGGTTTACATTTTTTGTTACCCATGGGCTAATTTTCTTGGCTGAGATATTATATCTAAAACTTAAGAAAATGATTACAATAAGTATTAAAGATGTAATTGGCATTATTACATATATGTGATTGTTCTGGTCTGCGTGTAAACAGCCACAACCATTGAAGAGCTCAACAAGCTTTGATAAAAAGAAAACAGGTCAACTTTACTATGGCTAAAATATTATAGCTTTTCTCTTCCTGTTTGAGGACCAAAACCAGCCCTGGAGTCTAAAAGAATATACTGATAAGTCCTTTTAAAACTTTTGCTCCCAGGATCCTATGGAGGTCATATGGGCAATCAGCAGAGTTTTCTCCTTTGTCACAGAATCTGTGATTTGCATGTCCTACAGACCTAATGGCCTACATGCAGGTGCACGCAGAGTAGAGGGACTGGGGATGCCACAGTAAAGCAGGATTCTCTACCAATATAACTTCCATGGGATAAGGTGAATTTTACACTGCAGGGTATCCCAATTTGGGTTTCAAAGTCTTTTAAACTCTAGGCTTAGGTTTGATGCACTTTAAAGGGTCTCTAAGTCCAAATAAAAAAAGTACTTCCCTTTTCTCACCCACAGCAGCTCCTGGTCAGTCCAGCGCTCAGAAACCTCCAAAAAATGCAAACTTATGTTGCCTAACGCAAAGTCAAACTGCAAAATCTTGCCTAGAATAGAGTGGAAGTAAAATGTTCGAAATCCAATCTATGTAGTCTTGGAAGACTCCTTGTAGAGCTTGGCTGGTCATTCAAAACAGTAAATAGTTGTCCTTTTGTTGTGTCCAGTACTAATCGGCATGGCTGGCCTTTGGGGTGTTCAGATGGAGTATCTATGGGGATAAGGCCCATATTCTGCAGTGGCTCTTGTAATGTAGTTTTGCTTATATTTGTATTTTTCTCTTGCAGACAGTTTTGATGCTTACAGGAATTTTACAGCTGTCTTTTGGGTTTGTGATGTTTGCGGCAGAAAATAAGCAGCTGTCCCTTACAGTCCGCAGCGGAGTATCACTTTGGGCAGGACTTGTGGTAAGATACCAAAAAAGTTAAAAAATAACCAATTAACATATAAGTATTAAAATGAGTCTTTTTTGCATACCTAGGCTCCCAGATTTGTCTGTATCCCCCACTCCTCCATAAAGTGCAATGAAAAGAAATATTTTTTGGGGTTGGTTGGATTGGGTTTCCTGATGGCCCAGCCCTACAGGTGGGATGCATCATTTGTCAAATACGTTATCAAATATAATAATTTTCTCAGAACTTCTTAATTATGATTTCATGAGTTCATTATTTGTAATTACACAATATTGAGGATATTTTAAAGGGAGAGGGATTCAAAGAGGTATCCTGGGAAACAAAGATGTTGGGAGGGACCCCAAAAAGCAGGAAGCCTTCGGAATATAAGGCTGCAGCATCAGTTTAAAGAGGCACAACACACAAAATGGGATGTGGATAGTGATAAGTGGGTCGGTTCACCAAGGTCGTCTGTACTTGCCGCCAAAGATCAGGACCCCAAACCCCACTGAAGTCAATGGGGAGCCTAACTTTGGGGCTGTAAAATGGGGCTATAGGGCTGAAAATCGAGGGTAACACCTCAGTGATTGCCCTGCACAAAATGGGCTGGGGAAAGTACTCAAAATAAAAATTAAATACATGAATAAAAAATAAAGAGTGTTTCCATATTTAATTAGTTTCCACTGCAGTTTTTTTTTTATATTTTTTGGTAATTTTTGGGGCATTTTTGGTTAGATACAATTTGGTTAGATACGACTTGTGGCCATTCCCGACCCCATAAATAGCCAGGTACCTCCCACCAATTTCCAGTTTAGTTCTGCAGTCTGGACTGCGAAGATAGAAGATGGCTCTCTACTGCGCAGGGAGCGGGCTTTTCAAGCCTATGGCCCTGCAGGCTTATTTCCACCCGTCCCGGACCCACTGCCTCCCAGCCACGGCTGACTGGTTCGGGTGAAGGTAGGACAGCACTAGGGTCAGGTGCTGAAGGAGCGCTGCTCCGGGCCGCAAGACCCTGTACCAAAGGGTAGTCGGGGACAGGCTTTTTTATGGTGAGCCTCTTTGGGATGCCCCAGCCCTATATCTTGGGTCCCTTTTAATCTTCCCCTTCCCTCCCTTTCCCTAGAGGTTGCCGGGGGAGTCCGTTATTCTGTGTGTGCTTTAATGTTGCGTTTATTGATATGGCGTGCGTGTGGGCCGTTGGTACGGCGCTCCGCGGTTGTTGGTGCCCTTTTTTACTATGTCTTTTGGCTTCAGTCATGGCGCCGGCGCCCCACGTGATCTCTGTTTCACGCTCTTCGGGGGGGGGGAACCGCGGTTTGACGCGCTCTGCGTCATGTGCCCGCGGTCCGCCCCTCTAGATACTGCTGCTGGCGCCATTTTGTGGCCTCATCCTTGCGGTGCTATGACGCGGTCTGCCTGTTCTGCTTCTTCGTGCTTCTGTCCGCTTGGTCTGTGAGTCCCTTACGGGGTTTTTTTTTTTATATGGATTTACTCTGTATGCGCTGGGGATGCTTATTTTGTGCTTGTTTGACTGTGGTTCTCCCGGCCCTGCCCATTGGCAATCTCCCAACTTCCCTAGCGGGTTTTAGGGGGCATCCCACTAAGGGTGGCTATAGTTAGCGGTGTCCCTGTACTGGCTTGCGCCTGTATCAACAATCACCATATGGAGGCTTCCGGGGATAATGTGCTTGGGGTTCCTCCTTCGGGACAAGCCCAATTGTGTATTGTGTGTGGGGTATCCCCGGTTAGTGACGGTGTCAGGATATGTGTGCCCTGCGCCCAGCAGGTACTTGCGCTACAGCCTGGGGCATCTGCTACGGGCCTTGGTGCTGTGCCCCTTTCAGCTTCGCCTACCCCCCCCATGTTTGCATTTGACTCCCAGTGAGGGGCACACTAGCGGAGAGTACACAATATGACTTGGCTGCACGGGTGGCCAGCATTGAAAAGCATATTGCTGGGTCAGCCCCGCGTAAGGCTTCTGCCAAGAAGCGGCATTTATCTCCCGCTGCTTCCCTCTTTCCTGTTGAGGATGAGGGACCTTACTCATTATCTGGCCTTTACCCCTTGAGGAGCGGGAGTTGTTCTCTGATTCAGAATCCTCTTTGGAGAAGACCCATGGTCCTCAGATGACACTGACAGGTTATTGACTCACATTTTTGAAGTGCTTTGTACCCCTTCTGCCGTGGCTCCACAGCAGCAGGTTGAGCTTTTCCATGCTGTTAAACCTCGCTTGGAGTTCCCTGAGCAGAGTCACTTTAATAATCTGGTGCTCAAAGAGTTGTAATGTAGTAATCTTCCTGGGGTGCCCAAGAGTTGGGACAGGAGGTATCCCTTTCCTGCTGATGTAATTAAGCGTCCTCCCGAGGTGGACGCGCCCGTTTTAGGGTTGTCTAATACATCTGTCATGCATTCTCCTGACACTACTACCCTGCGGTGAGGACCGGCGCATGGACCAGCTGTCCTGTCATGCTTTTGCCTGTGTGGGGACTGCGCTGCGCCCGGTTTGTGCCTCTGCCATAAGGGCTATTGCTATTAAAGGGCTGCTTAAGTGTCTCTTAGATGGGATCTCTGATGACGCGGGAGGAGAGGATTATAGATCTCTTCTGCTTTGCTATGAATTTATTGCATATATTCTTGCTGCCATGGATGATGCCATTAGAATGTGTGCTAGGACCTCTGCCCTTCTGGTGGCTATACGACGCTCTGTCTGGCTACGTCAGTGGGTAGCTGATAATGCTGCTAAGAAGGCTCTCACTGGGTTTCCTTTTAAGGGGCTGCGGCTCTTTGGTGAATGCTTGGACCTGTTTGCCAAGGGCGGTAGGTTACCGCCACGTAGGAGGCCGTCTCGGCCCTTTCCGGGGACTGGTGCCTCTCTCCCCTCCTTCCGCACTTCCAGGGCTGGTCGAGGAGTTTCCTTTGCTGGAGCACGCGGAGACTATTGGGGCAGGGGGTAGAGGACGTGGTCGGCCCGGCCTCTCATGGGGTCCCAAGCCCAAATCCTCCCCCAAGCCTCCTCAGGCATGAGGAGGCGCCCTTACCCATCCGGGTGGGGGGACTGCTTCGGCTCTTTGCTCACGTCTGGAGGCTACCTGTAGCAGACAGATGGATTCAGGAGGTGGTGTCCTCCGGATACAAGATAGAGTTTGCAGCCTGGACGCCCCCAAGATTTATCAGATCCCGGATGGCTCAAAACCCTGTCAGCTCAGGGCTTGCGGTCCGAAACCTTCTGGAGTTGGGGGTCATCTGCCCCATGCCTCTCAGGGAAAGGGGCAGAGGCTTCTACTCCAATCTATTCACTTTTCCCAAAAAGGATGGGTCCCTCAGGCCCATCCTGGATTTAAAGCATCTCAACAAGTTTGTCAGATTCAAGCATTTTCGCATGGAGACCCTACGCTCAGCAGTCAATACTCTGCGCCCGGGCGACTTGATGACATCCGTAGACATCAAGGACGCTTACCTTCATGCACCAATCTTCCCAGGTCATCAGAAATTTCTCAGGTTTGCTCTGGAGGATCAGCACTACCAATTTGTGGCCTTACCTTTCAGTATCACCTCGGCTCCCAGGGTATTCACCAAGGTGCTGGCGGGCGTGATGGCTCTGCTGAGATCTCAGGGCATTCGCATCCTTCTTTATTTGGACGACATTCTGATCTCGTCTCAGTCCTTTCATCAGGCAGAACTGGATACCCAGATGGTGGTGCCCACACTAGAGTCCTTCGGCTGGGTGATCAACCATCCCAAGTCTTTTCTGTCTCCGTCACTGGTGAGGTCCTTTCTGGGCATGACTCTGGATACATCTCAGGTCAAGGTTTTTCTCCCTCAACAGAAGGTGGAGAGTCTTCAAGCTTAGGCCCAGTTTCTTCTTTCTTGTCCTCATCCCTCCATCCGGCAGGGGATGCAACTGGTGGGCCTGATGGTGTCTTGCTTCGAGGCGGTACCCTATACTCAGTTTCACATGAGACCTCTGCAGCTGCACCTCTTATCAGTGTGGGATCGGGACCTTGTGTCCCTGGATCAGGTGTTTGCTCTGTCCCCCCTGGCCAGACAGTCCCTCTCGTGGTGGCTGGACTCAAGGAACCTCTTGGTGGGCAGAACCTTTCTGTCCCCTTGCTGGGAGACTGTCACCACAGATGCCAGTCTGTCAGGTTGGGGGGGGCTTCTGGAAGCCCTTGAAATTCCGAGGTCAGTGGGGCCCCCAGGAGGCCCATACTTCTATCAACATTCTGGAACTGAGGGCGGTAAGGTTAGTTCTCGCCCAAATGACCCCTCACCTTCGGGGTCGGGCTGTTCAGATCCGTTCGGACAACCAGACGGCGGTTGCCTACATCAATCATCAGGGAGGGCCCTCAGGGAAGTGTCCCTGATACTGTCATGGGTGGAGGAGAATGTTCCCTGCATCTCGGCAGTGTACATCCCGGGGGTGGAAAATCTGGAGACTCCCTGAGCAGGGGGACTTCTCGTCTGGGAGAATGGTCCCTCAGCAGCAGGGTGTTTCACTCCCTGTGCCATCGCTGGGGTCAGCCGGATGTGGATCTGTTTGCGTCCCGTCACAATCACAAGCTTCCAGTCTTTGTCTCTCTGTCCCAGGATCCTCTGGCCTTAGCCATGGATGGACTAGCAATGTCTTGGAAATGCTTTCGGTTCCTCTTTGTGTTCCCTCCGTTTCCTCTGCTGGGCAGGGTGCTGCGCAAGATAGCCCAGGAAGGGGTGCCAACCATCCTGGTGGCTCCCTGTTGGCCAAGAAGGGTGTGGTTCGCAGACATGGTGCAGTTGGCAGTAGATCAATATGTCCTGCCCAAGGTTCCAGACCTACTCACTCAGGGGCAGCTATGCCACCCCAATTTTCAAACGCTGGCTTTAACGGCCTGGCTGCTGAGACCTCCATTTTGATGGAAAAGGGGCTGCCTGCCTCTGTTGTCACTACCATGATTCGGGCTAGGAAGAGGTCCTCGTCCTTTATCTACTATATGGTATGGCATGCTTACATTGCCTGGTGTGAGTCTAAGTCTCTTCCCTGTCGGGTGTTTTCTATTCCCAGGATCCTGGAATTCTTGCAGCATGCTTTGGATTTGAGCCTTCAACTTAGTACTCTCAAGGGACATGTCTCAGCCTTGGCTTTTTTCTTCCAAAGATCTTTTGCCAACCACCGTTTGGTTAAGGCTTTTTTCTAGAGGGTTACTCACGTGCGTCCGCCATGTAAGCTTATGTTACCACTCTAGGATTTTAATTTGGTTTTATCTGCTTTGCACGGTCCTCCTTTTGAGCCTCTACGTGAGGCTGCCTATTTTGCCGCTTAAGGTAGCCTTTTTGGTGGCTGTCACTTCTGTTCTGAGTTGGCGGCGCTTTCCATTAAACCTCCTTACTTTGAGAGACACCAGGACAAGGTGGTGTTTCGGTATAAGCCAGATTTCCTGCCTAAGGTTGTGTCTGCATTTCATTTCAATCAAGACATTGTTTTGCCCTCATTATGTCCTAATCCTGTTAATTCCAAGGAACGGACTCTGCATTCCTTGGATGTGGTCAGGGTTCTGAAATTTTATTTGGTAGCTACTGAATCATTCAGGAAGACTGATGCTCTTTTTGTTCTCCCTTCTGGACCTAGGAAGGGTTTGCCTCCGGCTAAATCCACTATCAGCAAGTGGATCCGTCAGGCGGTGGTGCAAGCCTATTCTGCTAAGGGGAAGGAACCTCCCTTCCGCCTTACCGCTCATTCCACTCGTGCTGTTGGTGCCTCTTGGGCTTTTCAGCACCAAGCTTCTGTTGAACAAGTTTGCAAGGCCGCTACTTGGTCTTCTGTTCATACTTTTTCAAAGTTTTACAAGGTTGATGTTAGGGCCTCAGCTGATGCTGCTTTTGGCCGCAAGGTTCTTCAGGCGGTAGTGGTCTAAACTGCCCGCTGTTGCTCTTTGGGGATCCCACCCTACCTTTCGGACACTGCTTTTGGATGTCCCATGTGGAACAGGACGTGCTGTATACTTGGAAAAATACAATTCTGTGAGTACTCACCTGTAGAATTGATTTTATAGTATACAGCACGTCCTGTTCCACCCCCTCCCTTGTTATCATTTTTCTTGGTTTCCTCTGTATGGTGATTGTTCAAAAGTTCATTTTGGGTTCTTATCCATTTTTTGATTCTCCCGGCTTCTTGTATACTGCTTGTCAACACTGGAAATTGGTGGGAGGTACCTGGTTATTTATGGGGCCGGGAGTGGCCACAAGTCTTTCTGCAGTTCACTGCGCCACCTTGTGGCGGTATAACCCATGTGTAAGGAATTTTCTTCGACAGGACGTGCTGTATAATATAAAATCAATTCTACAGGTGAGTACTCACAGAATTGTATTTTTGTACATTATTTGGTAATTTCTTTGTCATTTTTGGTTATATACAATTTTTACCTAACAAACATTAGCCTTTCTTTTTACTTTTTAATTGTATTTTCCTGTTTTAGATGTTTTACCTAATGCTGCTTTAAAATGCATCCCATTAAACATTTAAAACTGCAGGTAACAGGCACGCACCGTTAGAGGGTAGCGGGGATGCGGCCGACAGCTAGATTTGGTCCTTAGCCAAGTCTTAGGCTATATTGATGAGCGCAGCTGAGGAGAACCCGTGTATGCGCCATGGGACTGGGGAAAGGGACTGTAGCCAACCTCCCTGGATGTGGCGACGAGAGGAATATTAATGACAGTTTAAAGAGACAGATAATATGAATGGTAACCAAAGAGCCCAAAGACTCCAAGGTCAAGGTACTTCAGTGTCATATAGCATCATCTGTTGCCGTCTTTGCCAAAGTGGACTTGACTGATGATGACCCAGGAGCAAAGCAAAGCATAGTAAAAAAAAGAGACTAGAATTTTGCCAAAAAGCACAGAAGCAAGAAGGAATTATTGGTACACCTAAATCCAGAAGACTAGATACAGAGACGGTGAATGGAGAGCGTGCTGCAAACCCAAGATTTGCATAGTAGTGAATGGGAAGTGTCCTTAGAGCTTGTGCATGCACCACTGTTAAAATTTAATATTTAATGCAAGATTTAAAAAAAAATGTCCCCCAACAGTCCCCGCGGGACATGTTCTTTACTTTAACTTCTATAAAATATTATGTTGTAAAAGTCCAGTATATAGTCCAGCCACGAAAATCCTAAAAATTAGCTTTTAATTATGAGGTTTAAAATATGGCCAACCCATAGAAAATACTAAAGATCCTTATTCAAGTGGCCCCATTAAAGTAGGGAAAAAACAAGCAATCCTGTGTGACGCGTTTCAAGCCGCACGGGGCTCTTAATCATACAATGGATACCAAGTACCGAGGACCTAGGTATATAGGTGTACTAATAAATATCAGGTGGTATAAATCTCAGTTAAAAAACTCACCTGTAGTAATCCTACGCCCTGCCCGAAGGGAAAGCCAGAAGCGCCGTCGCAGACTGCGTCGCGTCATGGCCGGGGATGATAGGATGAGCCTAAGCCAATCACACACGTGGATTTCCTTCTAGCTACGCGTAGCTAGAAGGAAATCCACGTGTGTGATTGGCTTAGGCTCATCCTATCATCCCCGGCCATGACGCGACGCAGTCTGCGACGGCGCTTCTGGCTTTCCCTTCGGGCAGGGCGTAGGATTACTACAGGTGAGTTTTTTAACTGAGATTTATACCACCTGATATTTATTAGTACACCTATATACCTAGGTCCTCGGTACTTGGTATCCATTGTATGATTAAGAGCCCCGTGCGGCTTGAAACGCGTCACACAGGATTGCTTGTTTTTTCCCTACTTTAATGGGGCCACTTGAATAAGGATCTTTAGTATTTTCTATGGGTTGGCCATATTTTAAACCTCATAATTAAAAGCTAATTTTTAGGATTTTCGTGGCTGGACTATATACTGGACTTTTTCTACTACTGCAAGGAGTTATATCTGGGATCTCCTTAGTCCGCGCCACGTTGGATTTATGGTGAGCTGGCTATCCAATTTTCTGCAAATATTATGTTGTGACAGTGCTACTTGAACAAGCTGCTGGGACACCAAACTGCAGATTGACCTGCCACAAAGCCTCTGGGTGGATGTCCCTTGGACAAGAGATACATAAACGGAGCTTTTTCCAAGGCCCATTAGCCCAATGTTCACAAATAAAGCATACCAAGAAAAGAACATTGTACCTGCTGTAAAACATGAAAGAGCCTCGGTCATGTTTTTGGGCAGTAGAAGAATTTAAGCCAGCACTGAGAACAAAATCAATAAAACTTAGCGTTTAATCCATACATTTAAAATCTTTCATGTCCAAAAGTCAAAGAAAGTATGGCGTATATCCCGAGGCTATGTTTCGGGGCTGGCACGGTGTCTTGAATATGTAATCTCATCTTATCAAGGCCTTCTGGAGTGAAATGTGCTGTTCAGCGGTCTCAGTCACAGGTTATGGGTCCAACGGGATAAAAGGTTTGATTCAGCACAAGGAGAAGCTGAAGAGGTGATATTGTTTTATTTAGTGTTATCTCACTGTATGTAGCTTATTGGCTTATTTGGTCATTGTTTGGTTTCTTTTTCCCTATTATGATGAATTCAAATGAATATAGGCATTAGCACTTTATTAGCACTATTTTCACTTTATTAGCTTTTTTTTGCACATTCAATAGTCGAGTTTTAAGGGATTTTTCTTGCTTTGGAATGGATTGCACATTTAAAGGAGACAGGGGGTTTCACACAGTGGGGCATCCCAATTAAGTCAACACAACCCTATTTTAAACCCCTTTCAAACTTCAAACAAACCCGGTTTTCAAACTACTGCCGTTTTTAAAACTACACACTTCTGTCCCGCTGCACGTATGTAAAGCTGCTCTCACACAGGCTGAAACTCCACAGAGTAAAAAATGTGTATGTATGTGTGAATATATGGGCATTGCATGCATGTGCACACATAGGATTTTTTCCTCCACATTTCCCCCCATGTACGCAGTGAGACAAACACAAGCATGTCCGGAGTGGTGGCCTGCCTTACCAAGGGAGCAGCTGTGGAGGGTTATAAGAAATGTATTCATGTCTTGGCCAGGAATCGAACTTGCAACCCTATAGTCACAAGATCACATCCTTAACTCTAGGCAATCACTGACCCTTAAAGCAACACAAAACCCAGGATTTTAACTATCCTGCCCCCAATTTGGGATGCCTCACTTGAAACCCTCTTCCTGGTCCTATGATGCATGTGCAGGCCAATTGCTCTTGTTTGTGGCAATCAGAGCTAGAGTGGGCATATCCCAAGCAGCGGGCGACTCCTGGCCTGAATGGTTGGGGCGGGGGGCTCACTGCCCAAAGATGCAGGGATGAGGCAGCGTGATGTTTACATTGGTGCGGGAGCCAGGAAGCAGGTGAGTTTTGCCGCACCCAGGGGTGGGTTTCACACAGCAGGGCATCCCAGTTTTCAGGGACATCCGCCCTGGGTTTTGTTCTGCTTTAAATATAGTAGAACTCTCCTAAATGAATATAATTTGGATATCTAAAAAATGATTCCTTATACAAAGTTATACAACGAACTAGGTGAGATATGGAATGGAGGCAATGGGACAACTACAGGCACACCATGAGCCAGATGATGGAGAACCTTCACAGACAGGTAGGTTGGAAGTGAGGTGCTTTGACTAGAGAACTAAGCAGAAATCTGACATTTTAATACTGAAAAACAGTTTTTTTACAATTAGATGTACATCTATATGCCATTCCATCTTTATGCCCTGTGGTTACACTTGCATTGTCTGCTCTGTTTGTAGGTGTTCATTGCAGGATGCACTTTGCTAATCGCTCTGTTGAAGGACACAGTAGACATGGTAAGCAGGACATTAGCTGCAGAACCTTATAATTATTTGTTTTTAAAAAGGAATATCTATTGCTAGATTCACAAAAAAAGGGAAAATCCAATCTTTGTGTGAAGAAGACCTGATGTACAGCCACAAGGTAGTCCACATGCTAAGTAATAGGACAGGTAGCTCAAACTGGAGGCACCATGTATGTACTTATGTCCTTATAAAACAAAAGAATGTGGAATGATATGTGAAGGTACTCAGTAACTCATTTTTACAGTATGTTCAAAAATATTCCACTGTTATCTCGATAACGGGGTGGGAGACATTTTTCCTGAGAAAGGGGTGGAGAGCACATTTAGTCGGAGGTAATCATTTGTCTAAACCTAAAGGTTGAGGGTTTTGGGTACAAATCTGACTGAGGGGTATTCTATTTACTATTAAAAAGTATTAATTATTATTGATGCAATAATATTCATTTGGTTAAGGAGGGCCTTCATTCAAAACTACCTAAAGGGTCCCCCGACCATCATGGTACAGGGGCAAATTCTAATTTGCAAGCAGCCCACACTCACGTCTCCCACGTTTCTCTTACGGCTACCAATCACCTGACCCCTGAAGATCAGTTTCACCAGTTTCATTGATCTGTAGCCTTTGGAAATGCTTAAACAAGTGCTGATGCATTGCTATAGGCTGCTGTCAGAGCGTGATAAGTAACACAGCAGAAGAGGCAGGTAGTGTGGATAGTGCAGAGCATCATAGATGCCCATAAAAAGATGTCTGCCATTGCTAGTACAGTTGCTACAATGGACGTGTTTTGTATGTGTACTTATCTTGATTAGCTGCATAGTACCTGGACAACATGTAAAATCTAAGGTACATTCTTTTGTCCATATGTACAATGCAAATCTTTACTGAAAACTGATGTAAACTAATGATGTTTTCTTATTACATGGCACGGCCTGCTTCAGTATTCATAACAGTTGGGTTATTCTGCCACAAGGTGGCGCAGTGTACTGCAGAAGAGCTGTGGCATCTCCCGGCCCCCTATAAAAACGGGATTAACCATAGAGTTCCCAGTGTTTCCTCTGCAGATGGCTCTCTCTCTATGCGCAGGTGAGCGGGACAACCAAGCCTGCGGCCCTGCAAGTCTATTTCCACCCGTTTCTGGACCCTTTCTGCCTCCCAGCCTTGGCTGACAGATCGGATGAGGGTAGAAGAGCACTAGGGTCAAGTGCTCCAGGAGCGCTGCTCCAAGCCGCAGACCCTGTTCCACAAAGGGTAGCCGGCCATAGGCTTTATGGTGAGCCTACTAGGGATGCGGAGTTCCTGTCCTGGCTTCTGAGGGGGTGAGTTTTGGGGGACTGTGTCTTTTTCTTTTCCTTCAGGAGGTCCCGCCTCCCCCCCTCCCCCTGGCCTGGATACTCGCCGCTGTCTTTCGTCTCTCTCCCTCCCCCCTCCTCTCTGACTTGAGTTCGGAGTCGCCTACCCCACCACTCCTGCAATTGGCCCCCAGTGAGGGGAAAAATTCTACCTTCTGTCTTTGAGTTTTTTACATTTTTTTACCTTTATTCTTTCCCAGCTTCTTGTCTCACTGCTTGTCTACGCTGGGATAACAATGGTTAATCCCGTTTTTATAGGGGGCCGGGAGATGCCACAGCTCTTATGCAGTACACTACGCTACCTTGTGGCGGAATAACCCAACTGTTATGAATACTGAAGCAGGCCGTGCCATGCAAGAACAAAAACAATTCTACAGGTGAGTTCTCACAGAATTGTCTTTTTTTCTTTTTTTTACAGATAAAAGTGTGCATGGTGTGTAACATTATCAATGTAACAGTGGCAACAGTTGGTCTGATCCTCTATGCCATTCAGATTTACGGAGAGACCCAGAATTGCTGGGTGCCGGTGCAAGACTCCGGTAGAAATATGTGTGACCCCGGCCCTAATTCTTACTATTACTACAGAGAGGATATCACTGTAAGTAGTGTCTGCCCATCTATGGTAAAATAATGTACTAACTTCTAATGAAAATCATTGTGTCTCAGTAATGATTAAAAAAACCTTTTTGCCATTAAAGGTGTATGTGGATTTGCTAAGCACAGCAGGCATGATATAGGTGTAGATGGACCAGACACATATGTTGGTGGGTTAGTCTGGTCTTGGGCTAGTGTCAAGAATAATTAGGTAGTTAAAGGTGGACAAAACTTAGGATTTTGACAATCCAGGATTTCGATCGCTCCACTTTGTGACACCTCCTGGGAATGCTGGTATACTCACCATGCTGGTGATCCCCAGGCACATGCACGGGCTCTTATTCAATTAGTTATGAATATTGTGCATATGAATAGCATAGTTTATACTCTGACCCAGCAGATGCATGCCTGCTGCAGCCATTTGGATAGGTTGTATGCAGCAGCATGTATCAGCTGGAAGGTTCCCCCCACGACCACAAGAAGCACTGGGGGATCATGTGTAAGTAAATCAGACGTACCTGGGGATTTCACACTACGGTGCATCCCACATCGGGATGCCCTGAGAGTGGGAATTTGAGTCTTTTGATTACATGACCCTGTAATAATAGACAATGAAGCTACGCTATGTCCACATGCTTCTGGACAAGCCTTTAAAGCTCCTAAATTAGATGTTTAAAATCTATTGACCACAATTGTCTGCTCCTTCCACAGCAACTCCGGATCTCCATAATCAGCATGTTAATGATTTTTTCTCTGCTTGGACTGGTCATCTCTTGCGTCATATCTAAAGTTTCGGACAAAGCGCTGAAAGCCTCTGGATACAGCTTGCTGGTAAAATCTTATATAGATTTATTAAAGCAGACCAAAAACCTTGACACTTGGCCCTAAATCAGGGGTGCTCAACTTTTTGATGAGCCCAGGCTACTTAAATAATTTGAAACCTGGTCACAGGCCAAAATTAAAAGGTTCAGAATTGTTTTCATTTGGAATAGAATAATGAAGATTTATGTATAGCCCACCCCCATCAATCCCACATCTTAACCATGTTCCCAGTACTCAACGAATATAAGCTCCCAACAATACTAAGCATACAATTATTGTAGAAAAACTAATACCAAATTATTCTGCCAGATATTTTACCTAGGGGTGGTGTTGTACAATCAATTTTGTCACTTTTTTCCAAGCCACCACTTCCACCTCTATTTGCCAACATGCTACACTTCTATATCACTCTCTGCCATCACCCATTGCACCTTTCCCCCTGTTTAACCGCCATTACATGCCACTAATATTTACCCCTCCCATTTTTCCCACAGTGGGTCAGGGGCCACATCAGAGGGACAAAGGTTGAGCACGTGTGCCCTAGAGCTCTTCCTAACGGCATTCTGATTTTGGATACCCCACTGTGCACAACCCCCAGAATTGCCTGTAATATTACCTGGAGCCCCACTCCCACACAGCAGTCAATGCTGATTCAAGGAAAGCCATGTATACATTGTGGCTGCGTGTGTCGATTTAAGATTTCTGGTAATCCCTGGGGTTTTACACGTGGGGCATCTGAAATTGCACTTGTAAAGCAGACCAAACCCCAGGAGGTGTTGGTACCCCAAGTCAGTTGTAAGGAGTCCGCCAAAAGAATATCAGAGCCATTTGGGGGAAAAACATGGGTCACAAAGCATGGGGTTGTTGAAGGTGATGATGTAACAGCTTTCTGGGCCAGCCACATATTTCATACTGCATCATACATCCACCATACAACAGTCTGAGCTTTTTTTTCTTCATTAAATCTTTATTGAAGAGAGCAAAGGCAAAAAGACAGATCAAAAATGGCTCCTGAGACATTTCGGTTACAGCTACCAAGTATAACAGTTATAATATCCCATTTAGACTCTATATAACAACTCTTGACTAATACTCATTCGAGGATCATGGCTCATCACCAATATTAAACGGAGAGAGGAAAGGAGAGAGAAGTGTTTTGATGGGGGATAAAGGTGGGGGGACGGGGGGAGGAAAGATACAAAGGGAATAAAAGAGAATCAGGATAGAGGGGAGAGGGGTGTATGGGAAACGGACAACAGAGTGGGGAGGGCACAGGCGGCCCTGGGTCCCAATTCTGTCCTACGCTCCTCCCCCCCGGCACCCCCCCACCGACGAAGGTGAAAATGACAATGTCCCCCATCTTCTCCCCCACGGGATGCACCTGCGTCCACGATCCCAGACAGGGGAAAGGCCGGGGGGCAGCAGGGGAACAGGGGGTAAGCACAGGGCTCCACCATCAGGCAGAGGAAGGGGGCCGCCGCGGACAAAGGGTCGTATCACCCGGATCAGATCGAGTACTCCCATTCAACAACGGTCCTTGGATGTCTCCCAGCTACCTCAGGCCTCGTCCCTCATCCGATTCCATAAATAGGGACCACTGCATCCACCGGAGTCTATGTTTCTCCTCCGTTTGCTGAAGGAGGGCTGTCAGGTCCTCCATTCCTCTGATGTCTTCCACCCTCCTGATCCAAGAGCCGATGGTTGGCGGGGTAGTCGACTTCCATCTGGCGGGGATACAGGCTCTGGCAGCATTTATCAGATGAACCGTCAAGGATTTCTTATCGAGGCTTTGGTGGAGTGCAAAAGGAGTTCTATGGGCTCTCCCGTTATCCTATGGATCCATTTAACAATCCCCTCCCAGAAGCCTCTTATTTCTGCACATCCCCAGAAAATGTGCGAGAGGGAGCCTGTTTCCTTCTCACATCTCCAGCATAAGGAAGGCACTGACGGGAAGAAGCGATGCAGTGTCTGTGGTGACCTATACCATCGACTCAGTATTTTGTAACCCGCCTCTTGATACTGGTTACTTATTGAGGCCCGTTGTGCTAGCTCCAACATTTTCTTTACTTGAGGTGGAGTAAATGTGACCCCGAGCTCCGTCTCCCATGCCGAAATGAAGTTTGGTATGTAGTCCTCTCCTGGATCCACCAACAGTTTATAGATAGTGGATAACGTACCCCTCGTTGTTTCATTTGTTGCACATAAACGCTCGAATGGGGTCAACTCTCTAGTAAATTCCTCGGGCGGGGGCAGGCTCGCCAGGAAATGCGATACCTATAATGCCCTCCAGTAAGACAGATGGGGGGCATCCCCCCAATTCATCAGTTCCTGCAGGGACTTCCAATTAGAGGTGCTAACGAATTCGTAGGCATCCCCTCGGCCAGGCGCCTTCCATCTCATAAAACCTGCGTCAGGTCGATTCAGGATGAAGTCCAATGCCCCCGTTATTGGGCGAAGTGGGGAGGGCGTCTGGGCTATGTTCTCCTTAGACATATGTCTTGCCCACACCCGGAGAGTCGGGCCTATTGTTGGATGAGATTTGAGTGAGCCAGGTAATTCTCCCGGGGACCAGGGGAGGCCCACTAGTGGGACCAGGGCCCACGATTGCTCCAGTTGAACCCATCGTTTGCTACTCCTATGACGATTCCAGTCCACTATCCTGTTTAGGTGCGCTGCTACATAATACATTCGGATATCCGGAAGTCCCACCCCTTCCCTCACCTTCGGCAGCATGAGGGTTTGTTGGGCGATTCTCGGGCTCCTGCCCCCCCATATAAACTGTATAAATTCAGATCGAATATCCCTCAGGAAGGCAGATGGCAGGTGGATGGGTAGTACCTGAATAGGGTAGAGCAGACGTGGCAAGACATTCATCTTCAGTACGTTACACCTACCAAACCAGGACAATGTCTTGTCCTTCCATGTATGGAGGTCAGTCTGAGCTTTTTAATACTCAGCCCATGTATTGGTGGAATATATTTATAGTTTGCATGTAAACATTAGCCTGCCACAATCCCGGTTCACCTCCAGCCCCACCAAGCCCCATTAGCTAACCGAGCAGCATTAGAGATGGAGTCACTGGTCCTCTCAGCTAATGGAGGATGTTGCTATTTATTCTATATGTAAGCAGTGTGGTATAAGAGACACATAAAAGGGTCCAGGCTAGCAAAAACAAATACATACTTGCCTCTACTGCAGCCTTTGCAGAGGTCCAGATGTCTAAACCCAGGGCTTCCTTGGATGTTCATCCACCATTTTCAAGAAAATTGATGGACCCATCTCCGCCATTGACTGGGCCAGGACTCGGAACACTCCCTCTCCACAAGATGGAGGCTGTGGGAGGCATGTTGAGTCAGCTGTGGAAGAGAAGAATATGTATTTTTTTTAATGTTCGCCCAGAAAGACCCTTTAATGTTCTTTATGCTGATTGTCATCCTGTTGTACATATCTCATGTCACTCTTTGCTCACTATAGATAGAAAGTTTATTTGGCCACAGGTGTCACCAGAACCCCATAATAATATGGGTTTCTTGACTGTGTTGGGAATAGGAATACTCCGGCGTGAAAAAAGGGAATCCTGCCCATTAAAATCAAAGGCCACTTTCACATCTATACGCTGCATTGGAAAAGGCTACTACACGACCCATCCTGTTCTATCTACATTTCACATTTCTAAGGAGCTTTGTGATGAAGCCAGACATGGAAGGGTCTGTGAGTACAACGATGCTGATAGTTTACTGAAAATAGACATAGGTAAAGGGACATGATCAGATCAGACCAGACCCTAACACCAATGAGTGATTTTGGAAATCATTGTAGTGCATGGTGGCTAATAAAAAATGGTCTATCCTACTTTATGTGGAGTAGACTTCTGAGAAGTAGGTGTAGTCTCTGTCTTTGGGATCCCCAATTCTCTAGATTGTCTGTCAGCTAGCAGTTGTTTGAATACTCCCAGTTTCCAGTAAGAGATTGCAGATTTACAGGAGGACGGGGTGGAGATGGAATCCTTGACATCTCTGCAGCCCTTGTAAGTATATGTTGGTAGGTAGTGGGGGGAAAAGAGAGGACATGAAATAAAGACGGAAGGAAGAAGAAAGAGAAAATAAAAAGGGGGGATGGGGATGATACCCACCAACATCTCCGCAAGCCCTTGTAAGGATATGTTGGGAGAGGTATGAGGAGAAGAGAGAGAAAGGAAATGAAAAAGAGAATAGAAAAAAAAACAGGAACCCTTCAACCCCTTGACTGACTAAATCTTATATTATTATATTAAAGCAATCACTGAACTTCTGGAACCTCAGCGTCTTTCTCGATGATCTTGTCTGTCCCGTTGGTGTCCTGGGCATCTATCTTCAGGTTGTTGTAGCTCCATGGGTCAGAGTAAATCCACTTGTAGCCAGTCCAGCACTGGGATTCAGTGCCCAGGAACCTAAACAGTTGTGGAAGCTCTCTTTGGGAATGGACTGTGTATAGAGAGTTATTCTTTTTAACAATTAAATGGAATGGGTGGTCCCACTTGTAGGTCGCTCCAGCTGTTTTGATTTTCTCACGTATAGGACACAGTAGGCTTAGCATGTGTAGGGTTTTCTTAGAAAAGTCTGGTAAAATGTTTATCTCCCTTTCTTGCCACATTGCTCCGCTTTTCTCCCAGGCTTTGTTAATTATATCCTCTCTAAGTGTGAAGGGTTGGATGCAAAACAGTACATCTCTAGGGGCGCTTGGGATGCCCATCGGTCTGCTGATAACTCTGCGCTATCAAAGGAGAAATTAAAGATTGTCGTCACCACGGCTTGGGGCCAAGTGAGGTGGGACCAACATCTTCTGGGATGCACCATATTTTTATATATTGTGTCTCCTTCCTCTGTTTTTCAGGTAATTTTGGTGAAGGTTATTTAGTTGTTGTTTATAGTCCTCTTGAGCATTCTCTAACGCCAGAAGTTGATTAGCAGAGTCCATGGTAGATCGTTCATTTGCGGACACTCTAGTCTAGAGTCCAATGTAGCTGTCTGCAGTTGGAGGTCCCCTATGTGTTTTCTAAGTGTTCTCAATCCTCAGTGCCACGGTTTCTAGGTCATCTTTAGTGACTTTAACAACTCTTTCTTATTTAAAGATTGCAGGATTGTTTGGAAGTCCACTGAACTCATATGGGTAAACCCCTGTTGTGTGGTGTGTGAACAAGCAGGTGATGTTGGGGCATCAAAAGTGTTTTGTGGCTGGTCGGGTAGGCTGGGGCAGCTCACTATTTGACTCCCTGGAGTTCCCAGGCAGCGTGTCTAATCTGGGCTGCTACATGTGAAGTCTTCAGGGGTGTGCTAATTGAAAGGCCTGGGTATGTTCAGGTCTGCCCAGGCTAGACTGTAGTTTGCATTCGCCTGGTGTTGAGCCGGGGGGGGGGGGGGTTCTGTCTGCCTCTCAACCCCACCCCCTCGTATCTATGGCATGGCCCTCAGCTCTAACTTGCAGTCTCCGGCCTTCTTAGGGGCTCTCTCGGGGGGGTGGGGGGCTCCGTTCTCGCCCCTGATGATTCTGGCCCCAGCTCCCTGCCTGCGCACCACAGACACCAGCATCCCTGCACCTTTTCTGGCAGCATGTCATGAGGTCTAGTCTGCAGAACCCCTTCTTCGTCCCTGTCTTCACCGATCGCCTAGCAGCTGTCCTTGGACTCTCTACTCAGCCAGGGGTTCTCGCTCGGTTCCGGGTCATGGTAACTTTGTGTGGGGATTTCCGTCCGTCTTTCAAGCTCAGCGCTCTGGCACCGCTGTTGGCTTCCTCTCGGACTCCGCTCCCTTTGTCTCTGCCATCTTGGAGAGGGATGCGCTCTTTTCCACCGTCTGCTGGTCCTTGAAAACACGGCTGATGCCAGGGTTTGTGGCTGTTGGGCACCATTTCCGGGCTTTTGTTTTCTTTGGGAGCCCATTGCTGCTTTCTTCACTGACTGGAGTTGGGCTCTAAGCTTGTAGGGCTTCATTAAAGTTAATTTTTTTCCCTATGACCTCAGATCAGGGCTTTCAGAGACGAGGTTCCCCTGCTTGCCTTCACCCGGTCCTGTGGCAGCAAACGCTGCCCTGGTATATGAAGCCGGGTACCACACTTCCGGGTTTTGGCCTAAGGTATGCGCAGCTGTGTGCAGAGCTCAGCCAAGACACCCATAGAGAATAGCGGGTACCTCCTTCTGGCCTCGTACACTATAATCTGCAATGAATTGCAAATGCAATGCAAATAAACACCCTAAAGTATTCTGATGTGCCAGTAGAATGTTTGGGGAGCCAAACATTTGCTGCCAGAGCACCTTCAGTACTGGATTGAACTGTGTGCTCCAGACACGACTATTGCTTTTCTCATTTATAAATCATTTGTATATCATTTAAGTTGATCGTTCTTTTTGTTTTTAGAGCTGAATCTTTACTGTGAAGGACAGAAGAGAAAAATATCCCAAGAATTCCTAGGCTTTTGCTTTTATAATGAAGAAGTATTTCCTGAGAAGGAGTAAAATCTGTGAACTGCCTTTGTAATCAAAATAACTGCCACTGAAAGAAAAGTCCCCCGCTTTATACTCCCTCCCGTGCAACCAAGCTGTTACTTCTCCACGGGACTACTGCCTCCTGGATCTGCCCTAAAACCAAAATACATGGCGCTGGTAAACTCTGGACATTTTTACAACTATAGAGGTCATGACAAAGATCCGAAATAAATCTGTCATATCTCCCAGACATTTCGAAATCAGGCTTGTATACTCACAATAGTCCCCTGCCCCCAGACATTCAGGAAATCAGCAAGCAAGGTTATGGTACACTGGTCTTTTGAGACTGTGATGACATTTTTCCTGTTGGTTACCTGGAAACTTGGTGCAGGCAAATTACTATTTTTGTTAAAGCTTTACTGTAGCTCAGAAAGAAAATATATATATATATATATGAACACCATAGGGGTTATAGGGCTGGCACCTGGGACACATGGCCTAGGGCCACCACCACTTGCTATAGAGAGGGGGCCTCCACTACTTACTATAGAGAGGGGGGCTAAAACACTTACTATAGAAAAGGGGAATTCCACCACTTGCTAAAGGAGGGCGACCTCTGCTACTTTCTAGAGAGGGGGGCCTTCACCACTTGCTTTAGAGAGGGGGGCACCCCCCATTTGCTATAGGCTTTTGCAATCTAATTGAATGAAATTCTTTGATTTGTGAGCTACAGTTACTTTATAGGGCCTCCACCAGACTTTCTTCCCAGGGGTCTCCACCACACCTAAACCAGAGTAACACCAGTTTTTTCTGTAACATATGATAACAAACTCGGGGGGGGGGCATACAGAATGCTGCCCCCCCGCCCCCACATATAACCCCCCCAGAATGCCCGGTCTGCTTACCTTCACCTCGAGCCTGCAACAAAAAAGAAGTCCTGTGAATGGCTGCCGACACGCACATGGGCGGGGCATTCCAGTGCTTGCCACCAAGGACGTCCCCATGGCCCACATGACCGCCCAGTGGCCAATCATGGGACTCCTGTCGCGACGCAGGCTCAATGTGAAGGTAGGCCTATCGGGTGTTCTGGGGAGCTCCAGCATTCTGGATGTCCCCCCCAACTTGTTTTTATGCGCTGTCTGTGGGACCAACACCTGTTAAAGAAAAACGGGTGTTTTTTGGCGACCTATAGCTTGGGAGCCACTTGTGACCCACTGTTGAGAAAAGGGACCACGTTGTTACCTCTTTGTTGATCTCACAGAGCATGCACAGGCTCACCTCCAATCAGAATAGATTGCTGGATGACAGCAGCCAATCAGAATAAAGTGTTCCACTTGGCAATCTATTCTGAATGAATTAGGTTCTGGGAGTCTCTCGCCAGGTGCCTCAATCCAGCTGACGCCCACCCAGAACTGCCTGAGGGAGGTATGTGCATCAGCCACAGGAGCCGATAATGCCGTCATCACCCCCGTATGTATACCATGCAAACCAACCCCAAATTAGGATGCCCAGAGGGAATTGACCAGGATTCCTGGGTTTTGGTCTGCTTTAAAGTAAAATAAAACCCTGTTTTTTATCTGTGCCCCCGCTGTGAAAAACCCCATGACTCACCAGTCTTGCTTACCTCTTCGCTGTTCCTCTTCCATGTTCTATGTCAGCATACAACAATGAATGAATGGGAGAGCGCCCCTCCAGCTGTGTGTGCATGTGCCAGCCATTCTGATGCATTAGGCAGAGGGGCACAGGGTGAGCCGTTTGTGTATGCCCAGTGGGCTTGTATGAAAGGTAAGCTCTCAGGCAAATTGGGGGATTTCAAACAGCAGGGCATCCCGATTTGGGAGAGACCACAGGCCCTAGAGTCTTCAGGCCAGTGACTGCTCTTCTTTAATTCAGAATCAGCAAGGTAAGCAGGCAGAGAAGCATCGGGCTGTGGGAATCTGCTTGGGTGGGGCAGGTATTTTATGAGCCAGGGGATGCGCGTCCTTATGTTTTCTAAGCTTTAAAGAGGACCAAAACCCACCCTGGAGTCTACTCGCTCTCCAGGGGGCCCCCCGATCTCCCCACAGCCTGGCACTTTATCTAGGCTATGTCACTATATGTCAAGGGGCCAGAAGTCACAAAGCACTGCAGTGGCCAGTGTTTCCCATGCAGAGGGACCCAGTCTAAGGCTCTCTTCACACTTCTGCACTTTCTCTGCGTTGTTGGGCACAGGAAACATTGTACATTATTCTAGATGGGATAGTTCACATATCTGCACTGCATTGCAGACACCTTTTTCAGCGCAACGTTGTAACAGCACAGCTCAACAGAAGTCTATGACAATGCAAGCGCAACGCATGTATAATGCAGTGTACCTGCATTGCGTTTGCATTGTCATACACTTTACCATTTACTTATTATGCAAAAAATGTTTTTCTTTTAAACACAAACACAAACGCATTTCTAATGCATCAGTGTTTGTTTTGATATAATGCCCCTCTGGCATATTTACAAAACGCTTGCTCTTAAAGGGGAACTTTGGGAGTTCCACTCCTTGGGGCTTCCAGAATTGGGATGCCACACTCTAAAGCCGTATTTCTGAATGAGCGGCACGGGCACACCACAGCTAGAAGGTGAGTGGGGATGCGTCTGGTGGCGGCCTGCGATCACGGTGAGGGACCTGTGGAAAGGTAAGGTGTTTGCAGGTGATCTGAGAGGAGGCGCGGTTTCATACAGTGGGGTATCAGGATGGCCCAGGAGCACCTAGTTGGCTGCACCCAGGGCCAGCAATGACGGTGATTGATCCACTTTAAAGTGGACCAAAACCTAGGATTTGAATATACCCCGATCGGGGTGCCCCACTGTGTGAAACCCCCCAGATCACCGAGCGCAACTCACCTCTTCCCAGTCCTATGCCACATGCGGGCTGCTCGTCCAATCAGCGCGCTCTGAGCAGCGGACGCCACGTCGTCTGAGTCAGCGTCTAAGGCCAGCTGCTCCGAGTGCGCTGGTGGCGGCATCGCCGCTTCCCTCTAACAGGGGCACGCACACTGCTAGAGGTATAGCGGCGATGCGGCTTGCACATGCGCCGTTGGACCGGGAAGCAAGGTAAGTGAACGGGGCGACCTGGGGGGTTTCACACAGCGAGGCATCCTGGTTTTGGATGCCCTGGGGGGAGGGAATCAGTCGGCCCGGGAATTTTATAGAGTCGCAGGCCGATCGCACTGGGTTTTGGTCCACTTTAAAGAATACTGTCTGGTCATTATATATTTTCTGCAAGAAAAACAGTATATTACTAACTGATCAAATTCATATGATTGTACTTACACCTTACGTTACACACTATTTTTAAAATAAAGGGTTATTTTTTAAACCAAGATTGCATCATTTGTAAATTCTTTGCTTTACTAATCTTCACAGATCCCCCCTATGGGAAAGCAAAAGTACAGTTTTGTGAGCTTACCTCCGATCATGAGTGCTCCACTGCTAACTGTCATCCACTCTCATTGCACTCCTGCTGCGCTGGTATCAAAGGCTGGGTGCCACGCTTCCGGGTGGCCAGAGATGCAGGCAGTAAGATAAAAAAAAAACTCTATACTCACCTTTAATCCCCGCAGGCTGAAGCTTACCAGATCGCCCCATCCCAGTCCTGCGACGCTCATGCAGCCGCTGCATTCGCCAAGCCACTATTGTCCCATCAACAATTGTCATAAAAACTTTGGCATGCCCCCCTCCATTCAGGGGTGAGCAGGTTTTGGTCCTTGTCCCTTAGGCATCTTGATTTGGGATACCCGCTGCGTGAGCATTCCCCTCAGACCTTTCCACTAGACTAGTCCCATGGTGCATGCACAGGCTCTCCTGTATTTGCAGTAGAATGAGAAGGATCTGACAGGAGGAGTTGAGGGATTTTGGTAAACTAAAGGAAACCCCTCCCACATCCCGCACCCGAATAACACATAATGGTTTCATCACAACTTTAAATAGAGTTATTGCAGAGTGGTGGGAGAATTTCATTTCTGAAACATTTATAGCAGTTCCAAGGAAGTTTGAAATTCCAAGGAAGCAGCTAAAACCAAAATATAAAAAAGTACCAGGGCTGCTAGCACCCCATAAAACCAGGGCACCCAGGCTAGGGTGATGGGGGCTCCCAAAGGGGCCTCTGCATTCATGGGCCCCTTCAGAGTCTGATCACACAGCAGATCAAATATTCAAAATATAACTACCAGTCTTAATTGATTGATAAAAACTCATTAATAATAATTGTTATTAACAATAAGTATCAAAGTGCTACGCCGCCAATAAATATATGCAACATCCAAAATCCAAAAATGTAAACCATGTACATGAAAACATGTAAGGCATATCAGTGACACAACTATAACAGCACAATTGAAAAGCAATATAATAGTCTAATAGACTCCAGGGCCATCCGAGTTCCATTCCTAAGCTGTGTGCTGTTGCTTTTGCCCAAGTTTGCGCTGTGAAGCTACAGGAAGGTGAGTGAATGAGTCAGCCTGGGGGGTACCACAGCAGGGCATCCCAATTTAGGATGCTGCCACATAAAGGAAACTCCCCCCCCCCCCACCAAAAGGTGAAAATGGAGTGTGTTGTTCCTATTTAAAGGTTGGTCCTAATAGTCCAGAGAGAAGCAGGACCATTGTGGTAATTTCTGCTGCCAGACAATATAGAGCAAGCAGTCTGACTGGCGGCTTGCGCTGCCAATAATCCCCACTGCAACCAGAACGGTGACCGTCCATCTGGTGAGTGCTGCAAGGTGAGGGAGGCAGCAGCTGCCTCCTCTATTTGTACAGGAGTGTCCATCATAAGGGAGGAGTTTTTTATGCTCCCCCCCCCCCAACACTGCAGCCTCCACCACGCACCCAACACTGCCTGCCCCAAAACTAAAGACAAAAAGTACAATCTTGCACTTACACACCAGATTACATTGTGAGGGGCCACCCCGATTTTGACATCGGGGCCCACTTGAACATTTTAGCAGAGACCCACAAATGGTGCATACCTGCCAACTTTTCAGGGTGGGAAAGGGGCCATTTGAGGGGAAGAGGGATGGATAGTGTTAGGTCCGCGTCACTGGACGCGGTCTGGCTTCTGTTTGTCCGATTCCCAATTACTATATTCTAAGAGAAATCAATACACGCGACGAGGTGTGTAGCAAAACCTCCGAGAAAAACACACTCCGAGTAGGGGGCGCTTCTATCCCCTTTTTTATTGAAAACTTTCATAGTTAGAGCATGCGCAGAACATAAAATTACCTAAGTTTAATCAAAGATGAAAAGAGAACATTTCTTCCTATGTTCAAGGTTAAACAAGGCACAGTGTTCTTAGGGAGTATAGAACAGGGAGTGTATACTTCATAGTATCTCATGTGAAGCAGCGTATTCCTTTGATAAGCCTTACATAAGCAGTTTCAGTAATAGCAGCTTAATTAACTTTATAAGCTAAAGAAAGACTCAGCGCAAAGAGAAGTGGCTGGGGGTCTATTTCAACTTTATTTAGCCACTATATAGCATACAATGCAAAGAGGAATCTATTTCTCTATTTATAAAGGAGAGAGGGGATGTTCAGATATACATTCATTTTATTGATTCCGACCTCCAACCTTCACAATAGATAGAAGGGATGGATAAAATGAGCTGGAAGGTGAGGGATGAATGCATGGGAGATGCTGGGAGGAGCAAGAGGGAGGGATTGATGGTGGCTGGAGCTATGAGGAGCAGACAGATGGGCAGAACAGAGGGGATGGATGTGTAACGCACCTGCACCCCAGGCCACACCCCCCCATGACAGTTCCTGGAGCCCCTCTACTCAGACCCCCGATGTGTCTGCTTGTACAAAAGTGTGTGCTTCTATTGAAAGCGAGTCTCCGCTCCCCCAAGACAGAGTTAGCATTTAGCCAGCATCTGCCTCGACACATGACTTCTTCAAAGCAGCAATAAACTGTTTGTTAGCGTGACTTCCAACACAAGAAAAGACAGAGGGCTTGAAGCAGACCAACAGTCAAAAATGACTTAAACCAGACCAACACAACAAACAGTCCTCATATGCATCCCTCCCTGCCCAGGGCAATTTAGATTGCTGTACATAAACATTAATGAATCTTTTTCTAACTCCCACTGGGGTCAATTTTAAAAACAAGATGGTGTTTAATGCATGTGCAGGCCACCTGCAAACAGGAAGTGCTGCTGGGCTTCCTGTTACTGTGCATTGCCAGTTATGTCAGTTGGGAGAAGAAGCTTCAAAATGTCTGCTACCTTTCTTTTCCAACTGTGCCAGGCTGTTGGTCTGGTTTAAGGCGTGGAGCATTAATTACCTTGTTCAACAGCCTTCTGGTTAGCTTCCCAGGGTCCCTCCCTTTTCCTTGGAGATCCCTTTTCCGTGGACTCTGACAGGTGAGCCTCTTCTCCTCCCAGGTGCCCCACCACTAATACAGCTATGCTGGGCGACAGGTTTCCAGCTCTAGGGGCCCTTCTCTGCAAGGAAAACTCATGTCCCAGGGAGGCCCTAACCTACCTCTCCCTATTCCAGGCCCGTAGCTCTTCCAGACAATCCTCCCCCCTCCAAGCTCCAAAACCAGAAAGACTTCTCTCTCACAGCAAGCCAGCATAGGTCCCTCCCAGCACCTCACTGCTCCCTAGTGGCCAGCCTAGAACTCCCACCCCTTTTCTGGGTCCATACAGATGGATGTGATGAGCTGGGAAGGATGAATGCACGGAAGGTGCTGGGAGAAGGAGGGTGGGGTGGATGTATGGCTAGAGCTATGAGGAGCAACTAGATGGGCCGAAATAAGAGGAAAGGGATGGATGGGACGAGCTGGGAGGTGAGGTGGAGGGATGGATGGCTAGAGCAAGGAGGAGCAGATGAATGGGCAGGATTATCACATTGTTTTTGGTTTGCCTGTACGTTATTTACTTTTGGGATGCACCGCTATCCGAAAATCCCTGGCTAGGCTCCAACTTTGAAGGGGCAAATAATCATTTGAGGCAGATCTTCATGCTAAACCCATACCTCCCAAGTGTCCCTCAATTGGAGGGACTGTCCAGATTTTTTGTCACTTCCCCCTGTTCCTCATTCGTCCCTCTTTGAGGTATAACATGCAGATCTGCATCAATAAATTATAATTATTGTTTATTTATATATCATCATCCTCCATAGCGCTGTACAAAGTAGTAATTACAGACAGGGTAGAAACATACAGTACATAGACTATTACAAATGCAGTGTTACAGAGTTTACAATCAATATTCTGAATACAAGATACAATAGGAGAGAGAGCCCAGCCCTTGTGAGCTTACAGTCTGAGAGGATGAGAGGTGGAGGCGAGGGGGAATAAATGATTCATTTGCCTATTCAAAATGTTTATATTGTTGTAACTGTTACACCCTATCTCCTATCCATCCCTCAGTGAGGGCACGTGGTTTCATTTAAACATTGTCCCTCTTTCCCACCCTGAAAAATCAGAAGGTTTGGCCAAAATCCCAGAAAGACAAATGGGAACAAGAGACAGAGGGACATGGATGTAAAAGAGAGGCATAGGGGGAAGCCATGGGGCAACTGTCCTTCCTATCTATAATTATCCGGCTTTGGTGGGGCCCAGATAAAGTTATAATCTGGTCCTGCCCCTATATACAGCCATACCTACCAACTTTTCAGGGAAAGAGGGATATTTGTTACATTAGGCCACGCCCCCTCATTGAGATATGGATAGGAGATAGACTGTAACAGTTACAACAATATAAACACTTAAAGTGGACCAACACCCAGGATTTTGACTATCCTGGGTTTTGGTCCACTTCCTCGGGGCACCCCGATCGGAGGTGCCCCGCTATATGAAACCCCCCACCTCACCCCGCTCCTACGGCACATGCACGGCCACTGAGGTATGCACGTCAAAGCGACGTCTTATCTCAGCGGCTCCAAGCACACTGGCGGCCGCATCTCACGCTTCCCTCAGGGAGCACGCCCTTCTAGAGAGAAACGCGAGATGCGGCCCGCGCATGCGCCGTTGGACCGAGATTTAGGTAAGGTTTGTGGGCGTCCTGGGGGGAGGGATTGGGTCCTGCTGGGTGTTGGTCCACTTAAAAAGTGGACTAAAAGCCAGGATTTTGACTATGCTGGGTTTTGGTCCTTTCCCCGGGGGCACCCCGATCACGGGTGCCCCACTGTATGAAACCCCCCAGATCGCCCATTCTCACTCACCTGTTCCCGGTCCCACGTTGTGTCTAAGAGCAGCAGCTCTGACGGCCGCATCCTCCGCTTCCCTCTAACAGGGAGCGTGCCCATGCTGGCCATTCACAAATGGCTGCGGCGATGTGGGGAGTTTCACACAGCAGGTCGCCCCCGTTTGGGGTGCCCTGGGAAAATGACCAAAAATATTGACCATCCCAGGTTTTGGTCCACTTTAAAATAGGCAAAGAAATTATTTATTGATGCAGATCTGCATGTTACACCTCAAAGAGGTGCAAAGGAGAACAAAGAGGGGTAGGGAGACATGGACTCAAAAGAGGGACAGTCCCTCCAAATCAGGGACACTTGGGAGGTAGCATTATGGAAACTTGTACAGCCATTCCAACCCACATGAGTTTTGGGACTTTCTCATACAATTCTTAAACAATAATGCTGACCCACCACAAACATACCCTCTTATTTCTTTTATCATAAGGCATGTAATACAAAGCACAAGCAGCTACTTCCGCCCCCACTATCGTACCCCCAGGTGTACCATTATGGCAGCCAAACATGACACCCACACTATTGCGTCATCACTTGGCGCCGCATGTTCTCCCTTCACCACGTGTAGCTGCTGTACGGCAAGTTGAAGGGGACTAAAAAAATAAAGCGTTGAACCGCAATTATGGTGAGCAAGAGGGGTGTTAGAAGGAGCAGCCGAAGAGTAACGCGGGAGAATGCGGACATAGACATGGAGGAAGAGAGGAAGCATGAAGAGGATCAGCCGGGAAAAGAGAATATTGCCGAGCCTGAGGGGAAGCCAGAGAGCAATGGCGGGGAGCAGGAGGAGCCGCCCCTGGTGCAGGCGGCTGAGGAGAGGGAAGAGAAGGCGCCAGACACCGATATAAAGAGAAACAAGGAGACCGCCATGGGCAGAGCCATTCCCCGCGGCAAACCCAAATCCGGCCGCGTCTGGAAGGAGAATAAAAAGAGGTGAAGAGGGGCTGGCCGGGGGTTTAGGGGTCTGGCCTGAGGGGTGGCCGGGGGTTTAGGGGTCTGGCTTGAGGGGTGGCCGGGGGTTTAGGGGTCTGGCCTGAGGGGTGGCCGGGGGTTTAGGGGTCTGGCTTGAGGGGTGGCCGGGGGTTTAGGGGTCTGGCTTGAGGGGTGGCCGGGGGTTTAGGGGTCTGGCCTGAGGGGTGGCCGGGGGTTTAGGGGTCTGGCTTGAGGGGTGGCCGGGGGTTTAGGGGTCTGGTTTGAGGGGTGGCCGGGGGTTTAGGGGTCTGGCCTGAGGGGTGGCCGGGGGTTTAGGGGTCTGGCCTGAGGGGTGGCTGGGGGTATTAGGGGTCTGGCCTGAGGGGTGGCTGGGGGTATTAGGGGTCTGGCCTGAGGGGTGGCTGGGGGTATTAGGGGTCTGGCCTGAGGGGTGGCTGGGGGTATTAGGGGTCTGGCCTGAGGGGTGGCTGGGGGTATTAGGGGTCTGGCCTGAGGGGTGGCTGGGGGTATTAGGGGTCTGGCCTGAGGGGTGGCCTGGCGGTTTAGGGGGCTGGCCTGAGGGGTGGCCTGGCGGTTTAGGGGGCTGGCCTGAGGGGTGGCCTGGCGGTTTAGGGGGCTGGCCTGAGGGGTGGCCTGGCGGTTTAGGGGGCTGGCCTGAGGGGTGGCCTGGCGGTTTAGGGGGCTGGCCTGAGGGGTGGCCTGGCGGTTTAGGGGGCTGGCCTGAGGGGTGGCCTGGCGGTTTAGGGGGCTGGCCTGAGGGGTGGCTGGGGGTATTAGGGGTCTGGCCTGAGGGGTGGCCTGGGGGTATTAGGGGTCTGGCCTGAGGGGTGGCCTGGGGGTATTAGGGGTCTGGCCTGAGGGGTGGCCTGGGGGTATTAGGGGTCTGGCCTGAGGGGTGGCCTGGGGGTATTAGGGGTCTGGCCTGAGGGGTGGCCTGGGGGTATTAGGGGTCTGGCCTGAGGGGTGGCCTGGGGGTATTAGGGGTCTGGCCTGAGGGGTGGCCTGGGGGTATTAGGGGTCTGGCCTGAGGGGTGGCCTGGGGGTATTAGGGGTCTGGCCTGAGGGGTGGCCTGGGGGTATTAGGGGTCTGGCCTGAGGGGTGGCCTGGGGGTATTAGGGGTCTGGCCTGAGGGGTGGCTGGGGGTTTAGGGGTCTGCCCATCTATACCCTGCACAGTTGTAGTGTACAATATACAGACTGCTGAGAACTATGCTCTCCCAACATCTAGGGCAGCTGATCCAGCACTGAGCAGGAGGCAGAAGAGAGCTGTAGTGTCGTAAGCCGAAATCGTGATGCCCCTGTGTGAGACCCCCCCCCCCAGGTAGCCCGCTACACTTACCTTACTTACCGGTCCAACGGCGCATGCATGTGCCGTGGCTGCATCCCCGCCATTCCTCTAGCAGGGCCGTGAGTTTCCTCTGGCAATCTGTATGTAGCGTGGCATCCCTAATCAGGGTGCCCCCGGGGAAAGGACCAAAACCCAGGATAGTTATAATCCAGTTTTTTTGGTCCACTTTAATGAGGCCAGTTATTCTATAGAGTGCTCTGAGCAATATTGCATTAAAAGTGGCACTTGGTTGCCAAGAAACAAAAGTTGCGATTGGTCTCCCTCTTTGAGGGCCATGCCAAAATGCGATGCCCCACTGTGTAAAACTCCTAGTATACTCTATGCAGCCGAAGATGCCATGGCACATGTGCGGGCTGAATCCCTGCTCACCTTTGAGGCGTGGAAAAGCCTGGCGCAAATATACAATGTCCAAAGACTTGCCCTCCAATCGCAGAGTATTATTAGCTTTAGACTGGTGGTTGATACTCTTCAACCCTTTAAGTTCCAAGCCCGTAGGCCCTACTGGTTTGCTTCTCCTACTGTTAAGTGCCAAGTCCCTAGGGCTTACGGGCCTGGCTTTTCCACCTGCTAGTGTAAAATAAAATAAAAAAAACACTCACATGACCCCTTGTTCGAATTGGGTCTTCTCTTCACCCTGGGGCTATTCGATTACCCCCGGGGCTCTTCTGGTTTCAGGAGGGGGCATAAAATACCCCCGCGCTCTACCTCTGTGAGGAGAGGCTCAAACGTTGCCCTCTCTGCCGTTTATGCCACTCGCCCTGCCAGTTGTGGGCAGGGCAGATGACGTCACCTGTGATGTCATTTGATACGTGCACCCACACTAGCTTATCTGACTAGCTGGTAGCAGGTGTGCTCAGTCATAAGGAGCAGTCAGCAGGAGGCTCCCTGACAAACCAATCTATACGGATTCAAGGACAACCTGCACGTGTGCTTTGAAGCTATAACATGAGGCCCACTCACTACCTTGTATATTTAAAGAGAAGCTCCAACCTTTTTGTAACCCTGTAGTCAATTAGCTCTCCCCCTTAGCTAATCCCAATTTGGGCATTAAAATAACTCCTCCTCTGATCATCACAATTATCCCCTGATTCCGGCAGGGAGGAGGGTCTTTGAATGGCGTAGAACTGAGTGACAGTCGGGCTTGAGTAAATCACCAGCACAGTCACACTGCTGCACAGGATTGGAAGAAAGACCTGCCACTCTGGAGTGCATGCTTTCCAAGATGGCTGCGCCCAGGACCCGAGGTTACCTAGACTGGACTTCCACATTAAAAGAAAAGTGGTCTGACATACTTATGCCCACTTATGGCCACATACGGCACACTCCAATATGTTCTATACCTAGCTCCACTTTAGGATTGTAGTAAGGATGGCTTTTATTCCAATACAATGACAGCTGATCCTGTTCTTTAATACACCCTGAAATCTTTTTGTTGGTGACTAAATAGTAGTTTTTTTTTTTCGAATAGGTTTTCCAGCATGGTAAAAGACCGCCCACTACGCACATCTTGGGAAGTTAAAATGAAAGAGCGCCAGGAAAAGAAGTTAATGAAAAGTTTGGCCCAACAATTGAAAGACGAAAAGAAACAAGCCAAAGAAGTAAGTTTTAGGGCTCGGCTAAAGGCTCTGTTTTTGGAAATTGGGAGTGCAAGCTGCTGCATCCCTAGCAGCTGGAGTGCTCCCAGCCTATCAGAATGGCTGGGCATGGGAGTGCACACACAACCCAAAGATGCAGGGTATGCAGCCATCCAATATTTACATTGGTGAAGGAGCCAGAACAAAGGTGAATTTTTCTGTGACTGGGTTGGGGGGGGGGGGGGGGGGGTGTTGTCACACAGCGTGACATCACACATTGAGATGTGAAGGCTGGCTTGGGGGGCTTTGACCGAGACCAGCATGAGGATCGGTTTGGCTGATGCCTAATTTGCTGGAGGAATCGACACACCTACTGGTCACATCCCGAAGCTCCCTCTAGTCTGGGGCAGGCTCCAGGCTCCAGCCTGTCTGTGCAAAGTGGCATCGTTGCAGTGGCACATACCAAATTTGAATGTCCTGCGGAAAGGCATGCATCTGGCTCCTGTCATATAGGGTCACATAGGTTTTGGCCCACTTTGACCATTCTGGGTTTTGGTCCTTTCCCCCGGGGGCACCCCTATGTCCTACGCTGCATGCGCGGCCACTCGTCCAGTCAGCGCGCTCGGAGTTGTCGAAGCGTTTTCTAAGCCTTCGTATGAGGCCAGCGGCTCCCAGCGCGCTGACGGCTGCACCCCCCTCCTCTTAACAGGGAGCGTACCCAAATGCCTGGCACGTGCCCTGCTAGAGGGATAGCGGGGATCCGGGTGCAGCTCAGGTTTCACACAGTGGGGCATCCTAAATTTGGATGCCCCAGAGGGAGGGAATCGATCGGCCCAGGAATCTTATAGAATCCCGGGCCGTTCGGCATGGGTTTTGGTCCACTTTAATGCTAGTTTTTGGCGAATCGGTTTAGAGCTACACCTCCTATCTCTACTGATAGGAAAGGAAAAAGGTTACAGTGTTCTTATGCAGATGTTTAACCTCTTTGTGTTTTCATTTATTATATTGTTGGCAAGTTAGTTTAAAGTGACCAACACCCAGGGGGGATCGGCCCGGGAATCTATAAGGCATCCGAAATCGGGATGTCCCGCGTGGGTGAAACCCCCCAGGAAGCCCACAAGCCTTACCTTCTCCCCGTTCCAGCGCGGGCCGCCGCCGTCTCCCGCGCGTCCCTCTAGCAGGGCGCGCACCCGCGCCGGGTGTTTGTGAATGGCTCGCTTGTCCGTCGGCGGTGATTTGCTGGAACGGTCACGTGGGAGCAGGGTCAGGTGAGTTTTCGGGGCTTTCTGGGGGGTTTCACACAGCGGGGCACCCACGATCGGGGTGCCCCACCGAAGTGGACCAAAACCCAGGATAGTCAAAATCCTGGGTGTTGGTCCACTTTAAATACAATTTTTCCTTTTGACTGAAAATGTTTATTCGTTTCTGCAGGAAAAAAGGAAGCGCCGAGAGGAGAATCTTAGACGACGTCTTGAAAATGAGAGGAAAGCTGAAGTGGTCCAAGTGGTAGGTTTTCAGTATTCTCTTTTCTGCTGGGTGACTTAGAGGTGGGAGGCAACGAAACCAAAACTGCCGTACAGTCAAACAAAAAGTTCCCCTGGGGCAGAAGTACTCAACTACTTCTTGTAAAGGTCCATTTAAAGGCACCTGGTGAGAGATGAAGGTCCGGGCAAAGGGCTGGGGGGGGGTCATTGGGGGTGAATAGCTAGAAATCTTTGGAAAATCCTTCATATTGCAATGCTAGGGGCAAGGAAGCCATAGCACTGGTAGGGAGACTAAGCACTACATCACAGATCAAGGGGGCAGCTCTGAGCACGGCAATGCCGAAGCACCTGAGTGCAGGGCTGTCAGGGCTGAGGCTGGAAATCTGGCGCCGAGGTCCGCCAATTGAGTATAGCTGCCCTGGGGCATCTCACTTCCATAGGCTCTGTTCACATGGAGCTTTTCGCTTTCACTGCAGGGCAATTGTCATTGAAATGCTGTCCATAGTAGCTTATATATATAGGCCCTAACATAGGCAATCACGTTTTGCCCGCAATTGCAAAAATTCCTTGTCTGGGGCATTTCTTAAACCGGACCTTTAGCATCATTTAATAAAAACCCAAACCCTTAAACTATTCCCCAGCATCTAAAATTAATATATATTTTAAGTCTATTTCCCCCACCGGGCTGCAACTCTGTTCAGCGCCACCGTCTTGCCCCAGAAGCATCACATACTGAGGAGAGGAGAAGGGCAAAAGTGCAGGGGCCAGGTTATAGCTGTGCTTTGCACAGACAGAGCAGAGCTGGGGTCAGGAAAAAGACAGCAATCCCAGAATGCAGAGCTGCATAGTTAGAGGAAACTTCCTGTCTGCAGGCAGCCTGAGACTGTATGTGCTGCCATCTTTTATGTTTAAAGACTGAGAAAATGCATTAGGTGCAGGTAGGATGTGGGCAGTTTGTATGTACAGGTCGGGGGAAACATGCAAGATCCACTGGCCAGACTGATAAGCTGCTTGCGGTGATGCTCCCACGTAACTGCAAGTAGCCCATCAGCGCCGCATCACCTCAGAAAAGGCCAGGAAGCGGTCAGTACCTAGGTGCCCTGTTTCTTATTTTCACGCCAGGGATGCACAGTGGGGCAGCTCCGGTCTGGCTGCTAACTAATAATGTGGAACTATAGTAATTCTTGACTGTAGTTCTGCTTTAATGAGTAAACCAAGCCCAGTGGGGCCTTATAGCTACCAGTTTTCATCTTGTGACTTTTATACAAAATGGTTGTTGGCTGCTGTTGTACTAAACATAGGAAGGGAGGGGGCATCCAGATGTGGATTTTGTCAGGGGAGTGCCGGGTGGGTAAGACAAATCGGGCTTTGTGGCGGGGGACTCAGCAGGTGGGATGCCCCTCCTTCTGCACTTAGTATAATAGCAACCAACACCCATTTTGTCAAAACGAGTTGCTAGATTACTCTGAAGTTTATGCGATTATGTAATGCGATTCAGTGCTTTTCAGGCTTGTGATCACCTAAATGAACGCATCACAACACTATTGTTGCTAGTGTTGAAATGTTTTTATTCAAAAGAATGCTACAGGAATATATCTGGAGGCTTTTGTAGACTTTCCCTTAGACCTTGGTTCAGGGGGTGCCAGAGGACAAGATGCTCCCCTGCTTATCTGCCAATAAAATCACCAGAGGCTTCGCTTATTAGGGGCATACAGCATTGGGGTGCCCCACTGTGTGAAATCACCAGAGGCTCCGCTTATTAGGGGCATACAGCATTGGGGTGCCCCACTGTGTGAAATCACCAGAGGCTCCGCTTATTAGGGGCATACAGCATTGGGGTGCCCCACTGTGTGAAATCATCAGAGGCTTCACTTATTAGGGGCATACAGCATTGGGGTGCCCCACTGTGTGAAATCATCAGAGGCTTCACTTATTAGGGGCATACAGCATTGGGGTGCTTCACTTATTAGGGGCATACAGCATTGGGGTGCCCCACTGTGTGAAATCACCAGAGGCTTCGCTTATTAGGGGCATACAGCATTGGGGTGCCCCACTGTGTGAAATCATCAGAGGCTTCACTTATTAGGGGCATACAGCATTGGGGTGCCCCACTGTGTGAAATCATCAGAGGCTTCACTTATTAGGGGCATACAGCATTGGGGTGCTTCACTTATTAGGGGCATACAGCATTGGGGTGCCCCACTGTGTGAAATCACCAGAGGCTTCGCTTATTAGGGGCATACAGCATTGGGGTGCCCCACTGTGTGAAATCATCAGAGGCTTCACTTATTAGGGGCATACAGCATTGGGGTGCCCCACTGTGTGAAATCATCAGAGGCTTCACTTATTAGGGGCATACAGCATTGGGGTGCCCCACTGTGTGAAATCATCAGAGGCTTCACTTATTAGGGGCATACAGCATTGGGGTGCTTCACTTATTAGGGGCATACAGCATTGGGGTGCCCCACTGTGTGAAATCACCAGAGGCTTCGCTTATTAGGGGCATACAGCATTGGGGTGCCCCACTGTGTGAAATCATCAGAGGCTTCACTTATTAGGGGCATACAGCATTGGGGTGCCCCACTGTGTGAAATCATCAGAGGCTTCACTTATTAGGGGCATACAGCATTGGGGTGCTTCACTTATTAGGGGCATACAGCATTGGGGTGCCCCACTGTGTGAAATCACCAGAGGCTTCGCTTATTAGGGGCATACAGCATTGGGGTGCCCCACTGTGTGAAATCATCAGAGGCTTCACTTATTAGGGGCATACAGCATTGGGGTGCCCCACTGTGTGAAATCATCAGAGGCTTCACTTATTAGGGGCATACAGCATTGGGGTGCCCCACTGTGTGAAATCATCAGAGGCTTCACTTATTAGGGGCATACAGCATTGGGGTGCCCCAGGGGCATACAGGGGCTTAAAGTGGACCAACACCCAGGATTTTGTCTATCCTGGGTCTTGGTCCACTGGATCTGGGTGCCCCGCTGTGTGAAACCCCCCCCGATCACCCGAAAAACTCACCTCTCCCCGCTCCCAGCGCCGACGGACAAGCGATTTGACAGCGCCGCCGCCGCCTCCCGCGCGTCCCTCTAGAGGAACCAGCGCTAATAAGTTAAAGTGGACCATCACCCTCGGGTGATCGGCCCGGGAATCTATAAGATTCCCAGGCCGATCACCTCCCTCCCCGCGGGACATCCGAGATCGGGATGTCCCGCAGGGTGAACCCCCCCCCCCCCCCCAAACCCCCTTACCTCAGCTTCGGCGGCGGCCGGCCGCCGCCTCCCTCGCGCCCCTCTAGGCATGCGCCCGCGCCGGCCGTCTGTGTATGGCCGGCGCGGGCGCGCGCACGCCTAAAGGGGCGTGAGGGAGGCGGCGGCCGGCCGCCGCCGAAGCTGAGGTAAGGGGGTTTCTGGGGGGTTTCACCCCGCGGGACATCCCGATCTCGGATGTCCCGCGGGGAGGGAGGTGATCACCCGAGGGTGATGGTCCACTTTAACTTATTAGCACTGGTTCCTCTACTGTTCAGCCCTACATGTGGGGAGTCCGGCAGTGATTAGTCAGCCAGTCAAGGTTGAGGCGGAAGCGCAGCTTCTCAAGGGGAAACAGGTTGGCATTTTTTTTTTTTTTTTTATTTGCAAAATCAATCTCCTCACTGGACATTGGGAGCGGCGGCTGCCAGCGGGGTCCAGTGTAACTGCACTGGCGCATTAAAGTGGACTTAAAGTCATGTGATTTAAGAAGGGATGCTGCCCCTAGGACTGAGGGGCAGCTACAATTTGACGTTAAAATAAACCCATATATTATCACTTATAGTGTTGCAGTGAACATAATTTAAATCAATGGTCCGATTTATTTGATACATATTTTTTTTTTTCTCTTTGTACAGATACGCAATCCTTCAAAACTGAAGCGCGCCCGCAAGAAGCAATTGCGTAACATTGAGAAGAGAGACACACTTGCTATGGCCGCCAAGAAGCAGACTACACAGTCATCCCGGAAAAGCAAACCTGTGTCCAGCTAAACCAGACTGTCATTGGTATTTCGTATGGACACTACATCTTGTGAACTGGTGTCACAACCAAGCCACATCTCCAGGTTTGGAGACATTTAAGTACAATGAGCTTGCTGCAGACACACACACTGTACTGAAGGAATAGCTTGCAGTATATTCTGTGCTGCAACATGGTGCTTGGCTATATAGGAGATAAATATTTACCACCAGGGACTGGATGATTATTTTATGCCTTTATCAGGAAATCTAAGACTTGTCCACCTCTAAGTAAGCCCGTTCAGATGCTGAAAATCTGCCCATCTGATATTTACTGCTCTGAGTGATATCATGCCAGACTGCAATAAACTGTCTTTATTGCATCTTTTTTTGTATGTTTATCCTTTTCAAGTGAGGTACCAGCATGGTTTGGAACACTTTTGATTTGGGTGCATCAATAGCTTATTGGAGAAGGGGGGGGCTCCCCTGTCTGCCTTTCATCACAAGCATTAAAATTGTATGCTTCCCTGACCATTTCTTGGTGTGGGATCTAAAGCAGGGCAGGGAACCCCGCTTCTGCCATCTTGCTTCCAGCAGCAGGGGCCTTTTTATACCAGCAAGTCGAATGATGTCCACTCACTCTGCCCGTTAGAAATGGCCAATCCCTGCAGTGGAAGTGAGAGGCTGAATCCGGGTGTGGTACAGAGGACACCTGCCCCCGTCGTCCACTTCTGGCTGGAAAGCACTGGAAAGCACCGGACAATGAAGGAATGGGGGGGTAGATAGTCCTTTTAGAAAAAATATATTACTATTTCAGACTAAGGCATGAGATCAAATAAGGTGTGATTCATAGAGCATAACAGAATTATTTAAATGCTTGAAATACCCCAGATGGTTTCTTATTCCAGTTGTTCCCAAAACATTAACCACACCTGTGATAGAGCATTTGTTGGTGAAAGATTAGAAACAATTTTTTATTGCATTTTTTTTTTGTGTGGAAGTCTAGACAGATTTAACCCCTGAATAGAATGGCATTATGCGTCCACCTAGACCAGGAACATGCTTAGAAGAAACCGCTCATGTGTGGAGGTGGTGGTAAGTGTGGCTGCAGTGCACCCCTCGCTACGACTGAGAGCATCTAAGCCAGGTGACCGCTGACTTCCTGGCTGGGAAGTGAAGCTGCTGAGCCTCATGAAGATCGACGCTGGACCATCGATGTCTTCCCAGAGGAGAGTTGGTGGTGGCGGCAGCTGTAGGGAGAGTGGCGCCGGACGAGAGCTGTGCGCCCAGATGGTGGCTGTGAGGAGACTCCAGAGGGGGCTAAGAACTGCAACCTGGATGAGGTGGTATTGGATGGCCCTGCTCGGAGGATGCAGCCACTGATACGATACAGCAGAAAGACCTCCAAACCTGGGGACACCAGCTGTGTAAACTGGCTACCCAGCCACATAATGATGATAGGTGGTCTTCTCCCTAAATTAGGGCCCCCCCCCCTATTTCCCTACCCAGGAGTAAATGGCGGGACAATGCTGGAGCAGCAGCAGAGCTCCCCCACTTTTTTGAAAAGGAAGAAAATAGTTTAAACAGGAGCAGTCGGATAGTTTCTTAGGATTCTCTAAAAACAACCCTCCCGCACTGCCTTTTGGATGTCCGTGTTATCTAAAACACAGCGTTCCTGGTCTCTTTCCACCCCACTTAGCCATCCCAGAGTGAAGGCAGCGGCTTTAGCCGAACCCTCTTCAAATGTCCCACATGGCTCATCAAATCTTGCGACTGAGCAGAGTGTCATTGCAGCCTATGCAATGACGCTGCTCATGCTTGATGGGTAGGCAAGATGGCACTGCGCTACGGAAGATGGCGTGGGACCAAGAGATGTCGGTGTGCAATGTATCCGTCAGGTACATTTTAAAATGCAAAATTTTGATCCTGAGGGGCAGCAGGGCCGAGCAAACTAGGTTTGGGGAGTTTTTATTAACTCCCCAATACCTCTAATGTTCCTCTATCCTTAGTATACAGTACGTCCTGCTCCAAATCTAATACTTACACCTGGGATATACTCTGCCAGATGGCGCTGGACTGCAGAGACATCTAAATAGGCTCCTCCCGGCCCCTCAAATACCCGGGGACCTCCCACAAATCCCCAGAATTTCTCTGCAGTCTGGCTGCGAAGGATGAGAAATGGCTCTCTACTCGCAGGTGAGCGGGGCTATTAGCCTGCGGCCCTGTAGGACTATTCCCACCCGTTACACTAGTAATATGCCTCCCAGCCTTGGCTGGTATACCGACGCCATCTTTAACCTGTTGGTTGGCTCATGCGTGACGGACCCCTACCTACCGCGGTCCGTAAGTGCCATCGCGGGCGGCTTTATATCTTTCACTTTTGTTACTGTGTGCTTACAGGTCTTGTCTGCTTATGTCTTTCAGGCGGGGTGAACCCTTTTGGCTTCTCCCGGCCCTGTATTAGTATATAACTTGTAGGCCTTGTAAAAATACTCCCACTTCCGGTGGGTTATTGGGGCATCCGGGGTTGCTATATAGCGTTATTCCCCATCGGCGTATAGCGCCGCTATAATCACCATATGGAGGCATCTCAGGATAATGTGACCGGGGTTCCTTTGGGACAAGACCGGCTGTGTGTAGCGTGTGGGCAGCCTCATGCTGACGCTGACAAGGCGCGGGTCTGTGTACCCTGTGCTGAGCAGGTGCTTGCATTGCAATCTGGCCTGCCAGTGGCTGC